>OW388080.2:54814758-56094932 GCA_936449025.2 Sarcophaga subvicina
CCGAAACAAAAAATGCAAAACCTTTTTACAAAAGCCATTAAGTCACAACAATACGTCAAATTTTCCAAAAGAATGATCGTAATGCCAGCATCGGCTTACAAGGGCACGTGGTATGGGGTGCACCCGGTTGAGGGAATTACGCACAAAATGCAGTATAAAAAATTTTGAAAGAAAACTTAAAGAAAATGCAAAAATAACGATTGAGTTATCCTCGAGTTATCAAAACTTAACCTCAATCACGAGATATCATCACCATCCAAATATATGGCAAAGACTGGAAATTTAAATAAGAAAACAAACTCTTTTTTATCAGATCATATCTTTCGAACACGGTCGTACAGTACACGTATACGATCTTTCGAATTTCAATTTCACCTACGAAATGCTTATATTTCCTAAAATTGTAGATGCATTTGCTCTCTGTAGGTGGTGGGGAGATGTGATAAAATTACTTGACTATACAATTTCCTTCCAAGTCATCCGTTTAAGAAACCGCTATCCTCAGTGCCACCATATATTGAATAAATTTATTAAAATCATAAATCGACTGTGACGGTGAAAAAAGTAATGAATGGGATTATTTAATCTCATGTTAGTCCTTTGTGGGTTCTTTATGTTATATGAATATCTAAATCCACCGAGGTTCCGCACCAAACATATAAAAATTTGAGTAATTTACCCCTGCAGAACATTTTTATGTGAACCGCTTGCGGTAAAGGTATTTGCAACTTTAATGGTGTTTAGATGTTTCCTTCACAAATCCCTTTAAGTGGTATGTTTTAATTCTCCTAATTTTAGGTGCTTAAATCTGTACATATTTTATTTCTCCGCTTTAAAAAAAATCCCTCTAATAAAGTGTTTTCTAACGTTTAGTACTTTAAGGAGCCTTCTTCCTTACCTCTTTTCAACATTCTGCGTATATTTTAAGTTTCAAGTCTTAATGCTTACGTTTATGTATGTATGTGTAAGCGTGTTTGTGTTACTTGAAAAGTACATTCACTAATGTGTTATCAAAAAGACCCTTGTGAACAATCATAATCTGTAAAATCGTACTCTCAGTTGCTAATGCATGTTAAAAATGTAATTAAGCAGGTGCTTTCCTGAACATGTGCATAAAGTGAACATTTTAAAAGCAGTAACCCTACAGTAATCTATTCGTGTTTTCACTTCAGTAAAAATCAAATCTCAAGTCCTAATGTAAGGTAAAAAATATATTATTTTCAGTGGTTTTAACATATATATAATTGATCATTACTACCTTCGAGTCAGAATTACAACCTAGCTTATCACACCACTTGAATTGTGTGTGTTCATTTTATATATGAGTGGCGAGACCCACAGTTTAAAGTCCGAACGACATATTTTTGAGCAAATTTTTCAGAGTTTTTGTTAGAAATCTGCTAAGAGGAATATTTTTTCACATTTCGTTATGTTGGACATGTCTGATTTATGGATTGAACCGTGACCTCACGTCTAATACACCAACATACTACCTACTACTTAATAAAATTTGTAAATTGAGTATCTGTTAGGGTATTTAATTGTCGGCTACAACTTATTTAAGTGTTTATATCAGCAAAAGTACAAATGGAGAATTGTTTTGATAACAGTGGTGTACCATTAACTGTGGACGTGTGCATTTGGTACATACATATGAATACCTACACTTTACTCTTTAATTTCAGAGGCTGAAATTAAAATTTTCCTTTCTATGAAAAGATTTTGTGAGAATAACTTTAATGTTGTCACTTTTTTAAATGAAAAATTTTTAAATTTTTATAATTTAGAATAGGGAAGCCCATGCTATAGCATAATTCTGCAGAGAATATTCACACGTACAAAGGTTAAATTAGCAATAAAAAAACGTAAAGCTGATCATTGCTGACGGTTCTATCATTAGTGACTTCTTATAAATTTAAAAAAAGTATTTGTATGATAACACCGAAATTTTTTATTCGTTTGAAAAACATGTTGAAAGCCATGTCCGCCAGGGCTTTTCTGGATGGAGTACATTTGTCATGACCAATTTACCAAGCCAGTGGTGAGTTATCCGGACTGAATTTGAGGACTGTCGTGACTTATTTGCACATTTCGGCGACTTAAGAAATGCCCTTAAATCGCTTGTGTAGAATATCCAAGTTGGCATGAGCTGAGTGGCATGTAGTGCCTCCTTGATTTAAACCACATGTTGATAGTGTTGAGATAATTCAATTCAAGCTAAAAAAGTATGGTAATGATCGACGTATAGTGCTCTCCGTTGGCAGTCGTGCCATGGCCAGGATCGTTTACAAGGAAATATGGGCCGATCATACCGTCAGCCTAAAATCCACACCAAACAGTTGATTGATCGGTTACTGGGGTCGAATTTATGCACCACTTTGCAAATATTTTTTTTTGGCAGGATGATTATGCCGATGGAATGTTGTCCGAACAGAAAACCAATTTTAATAACACAATTTGATTATTTGCACATGTTTCTTAATGCAATGTCTGTCCACCGTGATTTGGTAAAATAGACATGTTTAATGACAAATAATTCGACAGATGAAGCTTTAACAAGATGGCTGTTATAAACTCTCAGATATCGGAAGTCAAGTTAACTTAATGTACGATTAAATTACGATTATAACTGGACTCTCACATAGAAAATATTAATACGTACATACCTGTGTAAGAGTAGTCAGAGAGTTCTTCATCATTGCGATGCAAAAGCATTTAGTTTTTTTGTAAGAACAAGTGTACCAACTGGTTTGAATCTTAGCTCCCTGCTATACATAATGACATATCTTCTCCGGTTACCCATTGCAGTACTCAAATGAATGCTAATATTAGCTGTTTTAAAGCTTGTTGTATATTAAAGCTTATCATGATCTTGAAAATATTTTTAAATGGGCTACAGCTTTTGGTCTTTCTTTAAACGCAAATAAAAATTGGAAAAAATTAACTTCTTCCTAAACTTGCTACCATCACTAGTCATAGAAATTGTACAATACGTCAAGAACTTACGTATTGTGTTTAGCAGTCAAATCATATAATTTATGGGAAAACATGGTATGCTGGGAAAACATGCTAAGCTGACTTATCCCCGTAGGACTTTGTTTTTTACGTCTGTTAATGAAATAATTTTTGTCTTTTCTATAAAATGTTTGCGTATACATACATATATAATTAGTTTAACCATTATTCCATTGTGAAAATAGCTCTGTTACGTAAGGTAATATGCTTGTTATACCGGATTATACCAACAAATAAATAAGAGGGCTTGTATACATTAAAATTATAATTATAATAATCGGACGACATTCCAGGATTCTAGATATGGATTATAAGCTAGAAATGGGGTGTCCATTTTTTCTTTTCCTTCTGCGTTAGTATAGAAATTTGAAGTGCAGAAGATGTGTCTTGTTATTGAATTTAACCCAGAGACAGATAAACCTAGGATCATGCATGTGTAATAGTTGCTGGCTTTGATACACGACCTTGTCGTACATTCAGTTAACTTTAAATTAACTTAAAGCTAACTGTTTCTCAAGCAGTGGTGGTTGTAATAGTTGCTGGTTTAATACACGACCTTGTCGTACATTCAGTTAGCTTTAAATTAACTTAAAGCTAACTGTTTCTCAAGCAGTGGTGGTTGAACTTGGATTACTTTTATATGGAATTAACTAACTATTTTAACATTCCGAGGTGCTAGGAAGTAGTCAATTGTCCGACTCTGCATTACTTTTATTTAACTTAAAGTTAACTTATTGTAGATAGCTATAAACTTACTACTTTTAAGTAGCTTAAAGTTGGTTTTTTAAACTGACTATAAGTTAGCTAAATTTCAGCGAATGAAATCAATTATTCGAAATAAAACAGTTTTTATAAACTTATATTTTAATAGAAAACAAAAATTTATTCATATAAAAACAAAATTAATAAATTAAAAAATTCTCTTCAATATATCACAAACAATTTACATAAATATTTTGTATATTTGTTGATTTGTTAAAAAAACATTTTTTTCTAAATAAATATACATATAAAAAATAAATTAATAAATTCACTTTAACGTCAAACGATTTACAAAAATATTTTGAACATGTGCTGATTTTTAAAAAAGATAAAAAAATGTATTTTCTAAATATAACATACATTTTCAAATATTTGAATTTTTTGGTTTTATGTTTAATGCACTGAGCATGAATATAAGGTTTCTTTATTATTTTTAAGGCGTTACGTAACTCAGTTTCGTCGATGCCCGAGAGCCGAGTGATCGACAGGCATCTGTTTAAAAGATATGTATGTAAATTTGTACATGTTTTTAGACGTGATTAATACTTATATTTTCAAATTAGGACTTACCTGTTAAGGTGTCATTTTTGTTCTTTACTATGAACTCCATCCAAGTTTATGTCCATGCACAAATTTGTTGAGATAATTTCTGTCAGCGTTTTTGGCAAGCGGATCTTCAATATTGATTTCATTGTATTTATCTGCATAGAGTGAAAATGATATATAAATAGATATATGAACATATTTAGCTATTTGATTAGAAAACTTACGTAGCCTTTAGGATTGTTTTCATTGATGGTTTTATTTATTTCACTTTTTTATTCTCTTCAACTAAAATTTTTAGCAAGTCTTGAAAGTAATCGCCGGACGGAAATTTCACTGGAAATGTTATCAACACTATTAATCTGACTAATAGGTTGACTTGTATTTGGTAAGTCAATAGATGGGCTTATAGATTCTGAATCTGCAACATTGCACGACCTTAGTTTTGTGGAATAAAAAATTCTTTTTTTTAAAGCCTCTTCAAATGTCCTCTACTTGCACCTTTCATGTTTTTTTGTAATAAATATTAAAACAACCACACACAATATTAAATTAATTTCACTTCTAAAGACACTTTAATCCTTTCGAATATATTACAAATCGTGTATTTTTTTATTTATTTTAGACAAACAATATAATTTTATAAAAAATTTTAAACGAAAAGTTATCACGTGGGTTTGTTTACTAATCAAATGTCTAAGAAGTTATGTAAAGTCGACGGCGTTTAGAATTGGAGTGTTTTGATTAATATAAATTTTGCACTGCGTAGTAGTTGGCTTTAAGTTAGTCTATACAAGCTAACTTAAAGTTAGTTTTTCTTGTAGTTAGCTATTCATTTGATGGCAGGGGACTTTAATGCGTATGTACATAGATCCAAAAAATTAAAAACGAATAGAATTTGATACACAAGTATCATTTCGAACACTTTCGAAAAAGTCGAAAATATACAGCATACAGAAATTTTATCTCAGCCCACGTACCTTATACAAATGCATTTGCAAACTTAAAAGATAACAAGTTAAATTTGGTACTAATTCATTCTTTCGTAATTAAATAATACAACAGGACTTCACCTCTATTAAACTTCTATCATAAGATGGAAAAGATGCTGGTCAAGCAGTAATGTAGAGAAGATCAGCACAATTACACTGTCTAATATGTGTCACTAAGGCCACAAATTGGTCACTACTAACAGGGCCACTATTGATCCATTTTCTAACTATTCTTTATTATTATTTTAATTATTGTTTATTTTCTTATGTTTATTTTCTTTCATTATACAATTACAAATTATATCTAATTAAAGCAGAGTAGTTTAGACCCTATGCACGGTATAGTGTAACAGACCAGAGTCTCAGTTGGGAGAATCGAACCCACTACTCTTACACTATTAGTCTAGCACACAACCGATTAGACTACCAGGACGCCCTGCGATAATAGTAATTGTGGGTTAAGTGTTCAGTATTTTTTTATTTTGTTTTGAGTTTAAATTGTTGTTTTATTTTGTTTCAGGTGGTACATCTAGTTGTTATTTTTGTAGCATTGTAATCTGTGTTTTATTCTATTTTGTTTCGTTAGCAAAATTTTGTAAATTTGGTGCCTTATCTTACTTTAAAAAAGCACCCTCGAACAGGATAACAATTAAAGAAACGCGTTGCAAGACATATTACTATTTTCGCACTTCAATTAACTCAACCCAAAGTAAGCCCGTGGTAATGATAAAACTAGTAACAATATGCTTACAGAGCTGCCTCGTATGGCCGAGGATTCTTCTTTTTATTTTTAATTCTGTTTCGGCACTTTCTTTGTAATTAAAGGGAATTGTCATTTAAGCAAACTATTCAAAACATTTCAATTAAACGAACTGACCTTTTTTTAGATATTATGGATATATTATTATGGCAATCAAAACAAAGCACTTCATTTCCACTTCAGTGGAAATATTCATAATATTATTCATATAATATCAATTAAAAATTTCATGTCAAACGCATAATGGGACAGCCAAAACTTTTTGCTTTTGTTACTGCTTCCAAACGCGAAATTGGTCGGGTTATGTTATTCCATTCTCGTGTAGTTCATTGCATGCTCAGTAATATTGTAATCTGTGACCTGTGTCAGTATTTGTAATAGCTTTAAACAACTATGGATAAGCCACAGCTTCTCAACATGTGAAGTGTGCTTCGAATCGCTGTCCTGGCAGATCAATAATTTTGTGTGAAAAGATCAAAAATACCGTTTTTGTCATATAAAACAAGTTTGGAGGGTTCAAGAATTATAAAAAAATATTTTTGAGTTCTACTCAACAAAACTTACAACCTACACTATGTCATTAGCTGCGTGTATTTTGACTGTCGCATCTTGTTACTATCAAGTATAACTTTTATATAATAATTTTCTCTCGAGAGTATCCGTTATTATCCATATTGATTAAGTCATTAAGTAATTATTATAGATTGGGAAGTAAAGCGTAACATTATAACTACAATATTAATCCTATGTACGTTGACAATTTTATAAATACTTATATAAGGCTTGAAACTGAATGCGATTGTAGTCCTTTCAGGTAAGGAGAAAATGGAAGTGCTAAAAATTATTATACGAAAACCACAACAAATAGCAAAAAATTGCTGTTTCAACTTTAATATTGTTATCTTTTGAACTTTCAAAAAATAAAATGAAGTCTTATGAAAACGAATTAGATATTAGAGTAAAGTATCTTACAAAATATCCAAGTAACAACGTGTAGGCTATTACCAACCGTAGGAATTCTAAACGCTCTAATATTAAGATCTAATATGTCCTAATAATTAGAACTGTTCCCTATTGAATGTCTTTTTTTGCACATGCATGGAGCTTTTTTAATATAAGAAAAATATAATTTCAAAGTATTCAAATTCAAAGAATTTTCCAAGTAAGCTTGTATGATAGTTGGGCGTATTATTTGGTAAAAATATCATCTTTTTATAAAAAAAAAGCCGAAACAAATTTTCAAATTCAACATAATGTTGCACAAAATTACATTACCATTCATAAATTGGAAACATATGATTTTTAAAGAATATACTCAAAATTATGTACGTCAAGACTTTAATATTTTGATGATTTTAAAACAAGTATGTTTAAGAGATGCTACAAAATAGTATTTGTATAAGAAAAATTTACTTGGCTTAAATTTAAATCTTTTCAACAAATTAAGCATATGTAATTATAGATACTTAAAGTCGTTTCATCATCGCAAAAAATAAAAATTCAAAATATTGAAGAAATTATGTTACAACACATACATAATATGTGATTCGTTTTAAAACTTTTCTCTCATTTTAGAACGTATTCAACAAAGGGAATGTGAGTAGAAAAGTTAAATAAAAAAATCTCATACGCACCCCCAAGCACATACCGATGTAAATGTAAATTTTTAAAAATTATAATTTTTTTTATCATTTTGCTTTCATTTTCTGTTATCGTTTTCTGTATTTCGTTGTGTTTGTTTTTTCTTTCGTGCAAATTTCAAGTCTGCAAACACTTTTAATGGGTTTTTTCTTCCATTCAAGTTTATATATGTATATGTATGAATGAATATGTACCATCATTTACTATATGTATACATGCAAAAGAAAGTGTGTTACAGCTCGTGTCACCATGTTTGGTTTCACATTCTCTTCACACTCGTAGATTTTCCGCATAATAACTTTTGCATGCCATGCAGAAAATGTTTTGGTTTAAAGCCAAACACCGCAATTGTTTTTTAAACGAACTCAGGAAAATTCAATGAAAAGAGAAAAACAAATTTGATGATTTATATAAAAGCGTTAGAGTTTGCCATGGGAATTAAAAGTGCCGGGAAAATATACAGGAATTCACGGAAATTTTATTGTATACAACAATTGATGAATTATTGGTAAACTTTTATTAAATTTCTGTTGTTTTATGTTTATAAATTTATTCAGGCTCTTATCACACACTGAAAGTTTGAATTTGCCGTAGTTTAGTAGGTAATGTGTTGGTTTCTTAGACGAGTGCTGGTGGTTCAACCCTTGGCCCAATCGTATAAAACAAAACGAAATATAGAAAAAAATTATTTTTTCGTTGGCTTCCTCTAAATAATCTTCTGACAAATAATGTGAAATGAAAAATAAATTCGCAATGAAAACTTTCACAAACCTGTCGTTCAGAGTCGACACCAAACACACAACAAAAGTGGTGTGAGAAGGTATGTTGTAATCCTGACTAAACGGTTGTAATAATCAATCAACCAGTTAAGAAAGTAGAAAGTTTATATTATATATTGATATGTACATATGTATATAGGTGTACATGTATGATATATACAGTGAACGACAAAAAGTTTAAATTTACAAATTTATAAAACAAACACAATTTGAAATTTTGCAAAATTTATTTTTTTGGTTTGAAATGGAATATTATTTCATTCATATCACTGCCGCGGCTGGCCTTATAGTACCTCATTAGATCAGACCAATTTTTGGTGCACTTTTTCGAGGGTATGCCATTGGCATCATGAATGTTGGCTTTCAAATGCTAGATTGCTTCTGGTTTGTCGTCATAATATTTTTCTTTAACGGCGCCCACAGGACACCATTTCGGCTAATTAAACGGTCAGCAAACGTTTGAAGGAATAAACCGATTGTGGCATGACGGGTGCACCATCGTGTTGAAACCAAACAACATTTACATCAATACCGTGAGGGGCAGGTACAAAAAATCGGTTATCATGGTGAGATAAGTGTCTCCATTGACCGTAATGGTTACGCCGTCCTTATTTTCAAAGAAATATGATGCCTACGCTCCACAATCCGCACTAAAGAGTCACTCATAATGGGTGCATTGGCTTCAGTAAGACCACGGGTGACAGAATAGAATGACATAAGTATTGATAGATTCGAAATAACCGACGGCTTATATTTAAACTGATAGATGGTCTACCCTATATTTAAATAAATTTTGAACAAAAACAAATAGAAAAAATCTTTTAGAAACCTCACATTGTTATTTAATTTCTAAAATAAATAGTTATTAGGGAAGGAGTCAGAATATAAGGAAATGCTCGTCGAAAATATCTATAAACCCCACCAACAAATTGGCAGCTTTTATATTAAATTCTTATATGATTATTATAACCTGGAAAGAGTATAGCTTTAGTAGCTTAGATGATTATAACTTAGATGAAACAACCCAGTGTCGCAGTGATATAAATAGTTCAACAGCAGATCTGCTAATTAATATTACGTGTCATCCAAATTCGTGAAAAGCAAACTTTCCTTGGGAAAAGAATAACCTTCTTCTAAGTTTATTTAACGGCAGAACAGATACCAAATTAAATATATAAAGTTTCCTGGCATTTTTATGGGAGTATAAAGTTATTTTCAAAAACTAAAAAATAGTCGCTCCTCTAATAGGCTAATAGCCCTTCAGCGGGAAAGAAAAAACAAACGCACAAAAATAAAGAAGTAGCCCCATACGGGGCTATATGTAAATAAACAAAGATCTCGACGTCCTAATGAATTACCAAACTGAATAATGAAAAATAGTAAACAATGAGCTATAGGTACCAGTAATTGTTTGCGTTAAAAAGATAAAATTTGGTTACGTCTAGTGTGTAGTGTGCTAGACTATTATCATGAGGGTCATGGGTTCAATTCCCAACTCAATTCATATGGTCGAAATTACTCATTACTAATTAAATACAATTTGTAACTGTATTGTATTGTAATAAATAAATAAATAAAAAGGTTTACGTTATTATTTCCTAGTATTTGCAAGTTTGTACATATTTTAAATAAAAAGTTTTGGTCCGAAGCGCGAAATCTATAAATCCCCGAATTTTCAAAACCAATCCCTTCCCGGTAAACAGAATATTATGGAAATACTCTAACGAGCTTCTTCACAAATAATTGTTATTACAAAAATAAATACATACATATATAAAACATTTATGTAAATGTGTTTGTGAAATTGTGCATAATTAAAATTTTTTAAATATCTGTACATACATATTTAATAATTGTGGGTTTGAAAAATGTTGATGATTTCCATCTGCTTTCTCTTGGCATTCATTAATTTGTTAGCTAACAAAGAAAGCAAAAATAATAGATTTTCAATTCCATACACTTTCTATTCATGCCGTCATTATCACAACTCAGCATTATCGTCCCTTATATATACAGTACTAGGGTGTTCCTTAAAAGCTTAGAACGTAAAATTTAAAATTCATTACATTTTGAGCCAAATCGGATTGCAAGAATATTTTGTAATTTTCTATTACAACAAAATAATTTTTTTGTGAGGAAGAAAGTGTTTAACATATTTCTACGAAACAATTTCTCATTAGAATTTAACATAATCGAATAGAAAAATTTGAATGTAATTTTAATTAATTTTGAGAATAAATAAAGATTTTCAAAGAATTATTTCAAATTTCCATAAAAGAAATTGCCATCGTAGATACACGCCATATAAGGGTGGGTTGAAATTTAAAATTAAATACACAACCAAATTAAATTATTTTGTTTCGCTTGTGAATATACTCCGTTGTTTTCAATTGAAATTATTCTCTGTCAGTAAGATTTTCCATTGAGAATCGATGCTAAAGATGATGAAATCTAACCAATTTCGGTATACAAAAAAATGTAATTCATTGCACTGTTTAACGTATTCAATGTACACATCAGATTGCTGAATAATATCATACCTGGTTGCTATTCAATATTCGTTGCTTTTGAAATGCATCCATACATACATACATAATTGGTCATTCCAGGATTACGGCCTAGCTTCTCACATCACTCATGTTTTGTGTGTTAATTTTATACATGAGTGGCGGAGGGGCCTACAGTTTAAAGTCGACTTCGAAAGACAGATTTTTGAGAAACTTTTACTCTTTTTATATACTCTCAGAGTTTTTGCGAGAAATCTGCTGAAAGGAAGTCGCCGAAGAAACATTTTTTCATATATTCGTTTTGATGTTTCCCCAGGTCAACCGTAGCCTTGCGTCTAATCAGCCAACACACTACCTACTAGACTACGGTGACTATTTTGAAATGCATTAATTCAACGTAAATTTCTATTGATATTGCTATGTTGACATTCGTTGTTTTTGTTGATTGCCTTTTTCACATTGTTTACTAAGAAGAAATTAAGGTGGTTATATCCGTTTTTAAATAAATATGGTATCTTACGAGTTCGAGGTCCTCCAAGTAATGTTAGTTTATCATACGACAGCCAACCTCAGATTATAATATATAAAGATGGTTTTATAACCTATAGAACAGTTTACGATTGACACCTAAAAATCTTATAAGGTGGAGTTACTTTTATTATCACTGCATTTCGTCAAAGATTTTGGATTGTTAGAATAATTTTTAATAAATGTACTATCTGTCAACTTTACATCACTAAAATGCTGGGTCAACTAATGGGGACGTTAGCTAACTTTGGTGTGACTGCGTCAATCGGTTTTCCAAAGTTAACTATGGTTTTATCCTGCAAAAGCAATATAGTTTCCAGAAGACACCAACAGTAAAAGTCTATATAGCAGTATATTGTTACGTTTTTACTTTTTTAAATACGTTTAGAATATGAGTTCGTTGTTTGCAAACAAAATAAAAATAAATATGTGTTTAGTTCCAATTAAACTCTTTATTGTTCGCACTATATTTGTATGCCACTGTATGCAATTTGACGATACAACAACAATTTGTTTATTCGCTTGCAACCAGCGTTGCCAGTAATTTTTTTAAAAACTTTTTTTTTACAAAAAAAACTTGTTTTCTACGAAAGTATCAACATTTTTAAAGGAAACACTGGAGACCGGTATCTTTGTGTCTCTTTGCTACTTTTACCCGGGACTAATAAAATACACAATATTTTATTTAAAAATGTAAGTATTTCGTTTTATTGTTGAATTTATAGAAATTTTGAATTTTTCGCAAAAACTTGTTTTGTTAGAAAACAACTTTAATGAAAACTGTTTTCGCATCTCAAAAACTTGGAAAAAAGGAAAACTTGACAAATGACAACGCTGCTTACAACGCAGATCTTTTCAACGGCCATCTTCAAACCACGACTGTTTCCTTCACACGCAACGGGTTTTCACACAAACTGACTTAATTCTTACTACTCGTTGCCTGCTTTGTCTTGCCTTTTTATATGACCACGTAAACAGTCTGATGAATTTTCTTGAAGTCGAACGTTCGTGGTTTCGCTTTCTCGAGAACTCTATCGCGACTTCATTGTTGTTTGTGTATTTTGTTCACATTGCTTGTTGTTGCGATCTCACTTACTTGTCTATACCCATTTCTTTCATGCTAATGTTGTTGGTGTACTTGTAACAAGTTCGTTGTATTTGTTTGTGTAGCTTTTGCACATTTTAATGTTGAACGATGTTACACCGTTTCCATTTTCATAACAATATTAATATTACTAATGGTGCAATCACTCGATTTACATTTTATGCTTATTATTCGCACTTATGTACATACTTTGACTATGAATGTAAAGCAAAAGAACAACATCTGTTCTTTTGTACAAATATAGTTATATTCTACATGCTCTATATCGCAGAACTTTAACCCTTTCATGCCCGAATTTTTTGGGCCAGAGCTAAAATTTTTTAAGGACATGTGTTAGTTAGTCATGGCCTAAATATGAAGTGATATTAAATTCAGAGTCCTACGTATTCTGGTTTTACACGTTTTTAGGCAAGCTTGTTTGCAAAAAAAAAAATGTTTAAAAAATTAAAAATTACGGAATTTATGAACAAAAATGTACAATGTTGCCTATAGGCAACATCGGGCATGAAAGGGTTAATATCATTCAACTGTCATATTCAACATTCAAACTTTTTATTCTTATTATATTCTTATTTTATTTATTATAATATTTAGAACTTGTTACGGTTAAGTGGTGTACACCCAACACTACGAACTCTGTTCGAATTGGAAATATCAACAGATTTCATTAGTTTGGAAAATTATCCGTCTGACGTTTCTTTTAATCGGGACTACATTCTTAACCTAGAGCGCAATAATCTCCTCACACTTGATTCTTAACATTTCTCTCATTTTGTGTAGACGAACAAATCTTGGCAGTAACCAAGTTATGTTCCGAATGTCCGTATGATTAACACTGTTTTAAAAGGTGTTAAAAAATTAGGTATTGGTTTTCGCTATTCAGCTTCTATTACCACAGACTGTAAAATTATTTGTTTTTTTATTGCATTTCGATTCTTTTTTTTGTTTATACCTGCTACATTCACATTCACACGGAACACTCTGAAACCACTTTTAACATACATATGTATTCTTACAAAATGTATTTTTTTAAACTCGCTCTTGTTAAAAAGTGGTAATTTTTACTCTTTTAAAGCTTCTGCTTATTTTCCTTCGTCTGTAATTTTAGAGGAAACTGTTTTAAAGCTATACATTCTATTACACATAAGGAATGTGCGGAATTATATACATTTTACTTTTAATTTTTTATTTCCTGCACAAAGTATGGTACAATTTGGGGAATAAGCAAAAATGGTTTTATATGATCCATGAAGGATTTTAAAATAACCACCTTATATTGCTTACAATATATGTATATGTATTTATGTTATCATTGTATTTATGTTTGGTCTTATTTTCTTTGTTTAAGAGATTTATTTAACTTCATTCCTTTGTAGGAATTTTTCATTTTCCTTAAATAAAAAAATATTTTTATTTAAAGCCAGCGTGGATATTTAGTATTTATCATGAAATTATAAATTTATAGCAAAGGCGTTGTGGATTAGTAGTGTTGGTACATTTCTTAACATAAAATAAAAATTTTTTGTTCTCACACCATATACTTGATAGTTTTCATAAACCATTTCCACCAAAATTTTATAAATTTTAATCAATATTAAAGTACTAAAGAGAACTGAGGGCATAAACTAATAATTTTACCAATGGATATGATATCTGAATTTTTTTGTCTTTCTTATAAGTAACACAACATGAATCCAAACAATTATTATACTTCGACTCTAAGTAAATACTGTAAATATATGTATGTTTAGTTTCATTTTGTAAATTTTCGAGCAATGATTTCATTCATTTATGTGAATACAGTAGAGTATAACGATGATACCATCGTATTTCGTATGGATGAAAATCTCTACAATGTCTTTTCTAAGCCTATTGTTTTGACAAACTTCAGGATGCTTTTCGGTGTTAACAAGAAAACAGCACCCGATATATTTCCAGGTGTTTCCTCCTGAGAATGTATTCTTGTCATTCATTCTCATTAACATAGAATCTACATATTGCTTTCAATACAATTCTCATTCTGTAAAACTTTACTTTGAGGTTTTGACCATGACAAAAGATCGGTTTTATTAACTTCATTTTGTTCCTGGATAGTTTAATGCATAACACAAACATCTTCCCATAGTAATTTGCCAACAAAAATCTTGTTTACCTCAAAACTATTTGGTCTGAGAAGAGTATTTGACTCTCTTCAGATTCCCTTTCGTTAAGTATGTCTTTAGAAATATCTGTCATAATTGTTGCCCCATCATTGGCGATGAAGTTCCTCTTCTCCCATTCAGTTCATTGACTCGAATTGCTACATGACCTATATTTCAGCACAGTGTAACCCTATATGTCCTATCTGACTAATTTGGCTTCTCCATACAGTCCCATAGTATGATCAATTTACCTTTATAGGAGGTCAGTGCTCGAATGGCGGCAGGACTGTGATATAGTATTGCTGAATCTCGTTGTTTGTATCATCTATGCAAGTTGAATTGCGTATATCATTCGATGGCATAAACTTCAGCTTAGAAAATACCAGTGAGTTTTCCCCGCTTCTGTCCCCAAACCTGTTCTGTATACCACAAAATGGTCAGTCGTTTAAAATAGCATATAGCTTCCAAATTGCTCCATTCACTGTCATCATTAAATCTCGATTGAATAATAACGTATAACGTTCAGAGCCGTTGAGGCAGAGTGGGATGCTTAAATTTTCTTCAAATCATTCTTCGTCTAATGCCCCTGCATAACGGTTGGCACCTGGGAAATTGGATTGGTGTCCGAAAAAAAATCATAACGTCCCCTGTCTGTAACACTGTTCCCTACCGGTGTCAACAGTCGTCCTGGGGTAAAAACTGATAAGTTAGTGGAGGCCATAAATAGATTTCAGATTAGCTTGTTTTCAAAATTAAAAAGATTCTTCGCAGCCAATTTTACGATACTTCTCTGTTTATTGAGCGAGAAATTTTATTAAAATTTAAGTGTTTTTTAACAACTTTAGAACCCTATTTACCACAAGTTTGTGCAATAATACCATCAATTTGCCATCCGACATAGCTTCACCTTTAGTTTCGATAAAAAAAAATTTTTTTAAATTAAGAAAAGTATTGTTCAACTCACTCTAATGAAAGTTCTGGAATTGATGGAAGATGTTCATAGATTTCCTTCAAATTGAAACTCAACACTATCGAATAAAGCCTTCAAAGTGGTACAGGCCATACGAAGTCGTTTTCTTCCAAGTAGTCCACAACAAATCAAGTTTTTTTTCTTAATTTTGAAAAATTGTAGGAATGTTATATTCAGCGAGGCCGGTGCACATGTTTTAAGCAACTCCTTTATAAATTAAAAAAGTCAAATATATCTACAGATCAGAGATTAAAAAGTATTCCAAAAAATATTAGAAAGCGCTCATAATCTACCCACATTACCAGCTGAATTCAGAGTTTCTTATACACATAATTTGCTTTAAAAATTTATGCCAGAATTAGTCAATTATGGCGTGCCCGGTGTGACAGGTGGCGGCATTTTACTCAAACCACAAGCCATTCTATTGAGTAGAAATCACATTTGTGTAACGATTGCCATTCACAGTTACTGTAATTTCGACCTAATATATAAAAAAGTAAGGCCCAATCACGATCCAGATAAGTCCTCCTTTTTAATCGTTGATCCAATAAAAAACTAAAATGTGCATCCTCAGACCATCACTTTCCCTTTGGCTTTGTTCGGCTCGTTCGTATATTTTTTCGTAATTTATACTTTCACTCTGGTTTGGTTTTTATATTTAAGGCTTTTTGCATGGTCATCTGAAATGTTAGCCGTGTGGTGCTGACTTTCCAAATGTTTTCGAGATAGCCTCAGCTATTTTTACTGATTTGAATTATTTATTGCCATTCTCTTCTCTAACAGTAACTCTTAGCTTCAAGTCTGTAATACTATGTTTAGATATGTACTTTTATTGAGTTGGTTTATTGAGTACAATATTTTAAGTATTCCGACATAATAATATACGCAGTTCAGTTGCTTATTGAATATTCATTTGACAGCTGGTAAACAAAACAGCTGGTTGTTTCAACAACATTGTTTATATATATTTTTTTTTATTAGTTGTTTTTTGTCGTTGTTGACATTTGAGTTGTCAAATATCAACAGAAAATGTTCGGATAATTGTAATATGCGCTGAACATACTTATGAGAGTGCTGCATTTAAAATTTTACAGAATATTATACCAATTTGCGTATTTTTGCGCAATAATTAATTGAAACTTTATATAAAATATTGAGCTCAATAATGACGTTTATTGCGATTCGCGCAATAAGGTGAACAGCGTATAAGACGCCTTTGTTGTCTTCCGTGCTGCTAATTGTCTAATCTTTTGTATTTAGCAAACTTGTCCAATATTTTTTTATAGTGGAATATTTTCTGTCTATAATTTTGTTCATTTCCCACAAAAAGTTCCTTTCATATGAAAATCTCAATTGCGAACCTCAATTAAAGTTTACTTTACCTTTTTTGTTTATAAAATTTAATTTAATGCCTATCTACCTATACGGATTATACGTTCTAAATCCTAGTTTTCCTTTTTAAGGAATCATACCATCATTTTATTTATTTTGGACTAAAGTTTTCCAAAAGCGTTTAAATTTTTAATAATATATTCAAATCATTTGTATGAGAATGAATTTATAAAAGTAAAGGGGTGCCCTGATAGTCTAGTGGGTAATGCTAGACTATTAGCGTGAGAGTCGTGGGTTCAATTCAGTAATAACAAGGAGTAAAGTATTATATCTTTAAATTATTTACGAAAATATGTTATGGGAAGGAGGAAAGAGAGAGTGGTGTTTGTGGACACTAGATTTGAAACCTTTTATAACATAAGTGACAGGAAAGATCTCTGAGAAAGGGAGTTCCACATGCAAATAGTCCGACTAAAGAACAAATTTCGTCTGTAATGCATTGTGCGATCCACTAGCCAAATGACCACAAACGGAGTTGCTCGCCAAGAAACACGTGCGTTACATGATTCTCAGGAACAAGTCAACCTATCGCGCTCGAACAAAATCCGTTGTAGTAGCAATAGAACAATAAAACACAAACCACATCGCAACGATGCTCTACTGATTCAATGAAGTTGGATACCCTACCATCATTAACGAGAACCTTCGCCATCTCCTGTACGCGGTCAAGAAGTCAAAAATGGACGTTGAGGCACCGGCCCATACATGAGAGTTGTTTTCCATTCTCGGTCGGATGTAAGTGGTGTAAATAAGAAGAAGCTCAAATGAAGTGAAATATTTCTAGTGAATATCACACTGAATTTTCATGCCCATAATATTAAGATCTAGATGTATATGATGCAATATTATTGTTGCGTTTATGTGTCAATAAACAACACTGGGGTAGATTTTTTAAACCCTTATAAATTTTTCTTGAAAATGACATCAAAAATATCAGAAATGAGAATAAGAGACGGTAGCTTTTAATTTCCAACCTTGACTAAATGTATTAAGCATATTGTTGAAGTTTCTCAGGTCGTAAAGGATTAAACATAATTTGTAATTGTATTTTAATTAATAAATAAAATAAAAAATAAAAAAGAAGCGAGAAACCTGATTTCCTGATACCTAATTTGTTAAAAAAGGAGAATGCGAATGTGTTAAGACAGTTAACAACAAAATTAAACTTTAAAAACGGTCTATAAGTTTTTACTTTTGCTTTACTTTTAAGGCTTTAATTATTTTTTAATATTTTACCATCTATTGTCAACAATTTGCTTCAATTCTTTTCACAAAATAAGTTTGTCGATCGCGGTGCTTATGTTAATTTCATTTCATTTAAATTCAAATCAACGAGACTGTGCCAATGATTTAAAATATTTTATCGTAATGCCTTTAAGTTCAAAACAAAATTAATGACAAAAAGGACACTTACAAAGCAGTAATAATACGGCTATAATTTCGTTTTTAATTTTTAAGTGAGAAGTTAAGAACTTTTGGCGCGACAATAATTTTAAATTTATTGTTCTTAAATCCAATATTGAAGCAGCTCAATATTATTTTATATATTAATTTCATTTATTTCATTTATTTTATGTATAACTTTATCTTTTACTGAATTATAATCATTTATTTTGAATTTAACATATTTTATCAAAAGCAACCCTGTTTTATCATTATCCAACTCTGTTTATATTTTTACACAACTCTGTTTATATTTTTACACAACTCTGTTTATATTTATGAACTGCCTATGTATGTGTATTTTGAAATACTATATAAACCGAGCAAATTGGATGAATAAAACTCACTTTGCTTTCTGCCTTCAAAGTATAAACGACTTTGTCTAGTATTAATTTACCGAACGGGTTGCAAGTTTTGAAGTTCTTGAAGTAAAGGTAATTAGGAAACCTAAACATTGCGTTTTCCCTTCAGTTTTCTATTCTAAATGAATAGAATATACAATCTTAGAAATAAGATTTCTACATTGGCGCCCAACTCAGTGGCTTCGGATACAACCACACACACAACTGATCGGGAAGACGTAACAATTAAGGAAGAAGTCAACGTTCTGTTTGAGGAAGAGATGGCTACTTTTTCGGCAGAGCAATTTCAGCAGATATTAGCTGCGATGGGTGGTAATGTCAGGGGTGGTTCATTTACGCAATGTACTGCTCGTTTTAGAGGACAGAGAGATCCAGCGGTTGTAGAAGAATTTTTGTCAGCGATAACTATCTATAAAGATATTGAAAAAATATCTGACCCGGACGGCTTGAAAGGAATGCCGTTATTGTTGGAGAATTATGCCGCATCATGGTGGATTGGTGTGAAGGACAGTGTACAAACATTTGAGCAGGCTGTATCCCTTATTCGGACCACATTCACGCCTCCTGTTCCTGATTGGCGAATATTCATGCAAATTTTTGAAGTGAAACAACAACAAAATGAACCAACAGATAGTTTTATATGTAAAAAAAGGCTTCTCCTCTCTCAACTCAAACAGCCGCCAGGAGAGTCAATCCAATTAAGTATGGTGTACGGCCTACTTAACATAAAAATAAGAGACCGTGTCAACCGGGAGAGTATAAAAACATTCGAAGAATTGATTTCTGCCAGTCGTGAAGCAGAAATGTTTTTCTTTGAAGCTCACCCATCAACGACAAACCCAAAGGAGGAAAGAAAAGATGTCTCGAACACAAACCGCTGCAGTTTCTGCCGTATAAAAAGGCATACAATTGATACATGCTATAAAAAGAAAAAACGTGATGAACGACAAGCCGGTGAACAACAAAATCAAAATTCATCTGGAAATCAACCTAGACAAGCCCAGCAATCGAATTTTGTTCGAAAACCCAGTTTCTCCTGCTATGGATGTGGTGCACCTGGTGTTTACAGGTCAAACTGTGGAACCTGTAATACAAGTGGTAAAGACAGCCCACAGTATCTGCAATTTAATGCAATTTCATCAACAGTGATTGGACATGCACTACCAGCAGCTCATGTGGAATTTTTTGGTGTTAAAGGTGAAGTCATATTCGACAGTGGAGCTAAAACCAGCGTTGCCAGTCCAGAAATGAAGAAAATTCTTACCGAAAATAAGTGTGTTTTCCAAGAGGTTCGTGCTGAATTACCCTGGCAGATGGTTCTGTTACTACAGGTAAAGTATTGTCCACTATTTGCGATATAGTGATTGGAAATCGAATGCGGAAAATAAGATTGCTATACCTCCCAAATGCAACGAAAAATCGAACTCTGATTGGAACAGATTTTCTAGAGCAGGCTGGCATCGTACTCAATATGGCTCAAAAATACTGGCATTTCGAAGACGAGCCCAAGCAGAAATACGCATTTACCAATTCAATGCAAACTAAGGTATGCTCACTGGAAATCAAAAAGGACATATCTCCATGTACAAAGGCAATCAAAGAGATGTCTCCTTTTATCCGATTTATGGAATCTAGGAATGTATTGTCACCTTTACCTGGGACTCCAAAGGCCGACTCTCAGAAGCCATCACCGTTACCTAAAACGCTCACATTCGTTAAAGATAATGACTTACCTCATGTTCATCTATTGAGAGATAAATTAGCAGCTGATAGTTTATTTTCATCACCATTACGCTCTTCCTTTGGTGAAGATTACTCCTCACAGAACATTCAATCGTTACCTAAAACGCCAACATTCATTAAGAATAATGACTCACCACATGGTTACTTATTGAGAGATATAGTAACGGCTGATAGTTTTAACGAACTAAATTTATTCTCATCACCATTACGCCCTTGCCATGATAAAGATTACTCGCCACAATACATCCAATCCATATTTAGGGATTCAAAGCCTATTGAAGAAAAGCCTAGCGATATTTCCAATGTGACCACTCCGCCAGCGAAAGTTCAGCGAATGGAAGATATCGATGACTATTTTACTTCCCTATTTTCATTGGACATTAAAATGTTGAAGGAATCTGATGGTGTTGGTCTTACTATTAACCAAAGGCTGGAGTTGGATGACTTGTTGGTTGAAAATGAATCGATATTTGATGAGCCCACCAGTGTCACACCCTATGCTATACATCATATTCACACTGATGACCATGATCCGATAGCGA
Organism: Sarcophaga subvicina; assembly: GCA_936449025.2. NCBI lineage: Eukaryota > Metazoa > Arthropoda > Insecta > Diptera > Sarcophagidae > Sarcophaga > Sarcophaga subvicina. The sequence goes on from OW388080.2 coordinate 54,835,984, forward strand.
TACCCCCTTACCGTTTGTCATTTGCCATGAAAGTTTCCTTAAAGAGCGAAATCCGGAAAATGCTTGATTCTGGTGTTATCGTTGAATGCCAATCTCCATGGGCAGCTCCAGTCGTTATCGTTCCCAAAAAATCTGGTGAAATCCGTGTATGCATAGACTATAGGGAGCTAAATGCAATTACTAAACCTGATCGTTATCCGTTACCCAGAGTGGACGATATTCTTCATGAAGCCAAAGTTACGAGTTATATGTCAACAATTGACCTACAGTGTGGATATTGGCAAATCGGAGTTCATCCAGCTGATCAGGATAAAACCGCTTTTGTGACACCTTTTGGCATGTACAAATTTAAACGCATGCCATTTGGTTTACGAAACGCGCCAGCTACATTCCAGAGGTTAATTGACCGTTTGAAAGCCTCTTTGGGAGAAACTATATTGTTAGCGTACTTAGATGACATCATTTCCTGCTCTCCAAGTTTTGAAGATCATCTGCGAGACCTACAAAATATTTTTCAACGCTTACAAGAATTTGGCCTTAAAGTTAATTTGAAAAAATGTCGTTTTGCGTGTAATGAGGTGAAATATTTGGGTCATCTGCTTACACCCCAAGGAATTATGACGGATCCAGAAAAGGTATCTGCACTTAACAATCGAAGAAGTCCGAGAAATGTCAAAGAAGTTTTGTCATTTCTACAGGCATGTTCATGGTATCGTCGATTTATACCATCATTTGCAGAGATATCTAAGCCTTTGTCAGCCCTATCAAAGAAAAATGCAGTATGGTATTGGGGCATTGAACAACAACAATCTTTCGACAATTTGAAGAAATTATTGACGACAGCACCTATTTTGAGACAAGCTGTTGATGGTGAACCATTTATTCTCAAAACAGATGTCAGTGCTCATGCTCTTGGGGCAGTTTTGCTCCAGGGGGAGGCCCAAGACGAACACCCTATTGAATACGCAAGCAGACTACTTTCGAATGCAGAACGGAATTATTCCACAATTGAGCGAGAAGCGCTCGCAATTGTTTGGGCTGTCCAGAAGTATCGCGGCTATATTGAAGGAGCTCCTGTGAAGCTAGTAACCGATCATCAGACCTTGAAATGGTTGATGAAAACCAAAACACCAACAGGACGACTAGCACGATGGTCTTTGCTGCTGCAACCATTTGATATAAATATTGAATATAAGCCAGGAAGAACCAATGTCATTGCCGATACGCTCTCAAGACCACCCTGTGACGAAGACCATGACGATTCCAATCCTTGCGAAATTTGCTCATTTTCCATTGAGATCCCAAGAAAAGGCGCCAGTGAAATGAGAAATAGTCAACTAAATGACCCTCAACTGAAGAAGATTATTGATTGCCTTGAGAATAATACTGAGGATTTAGCCTACTGGTCAAAAAGAGGTTACATCATAAATGACGGTGTCCTATACTGTTACAACAATGAAGATTCCGAAGACGCTCAGCTCGTTATACCCAGTGAAGAAACGCTAAACATACTCAGATACTACCACAATGATGAAACTGCGGGTCACTATGGTATAGGAAGAACCACTTCCAAAATTACATCCAGATATTACTGGCCAGGCATACGAAAAGACATTGAAAAACATGTCAAGGAATGCCTAGAATACCAAAGGTACAAAGCTACGAATCTAAAACCTGCGGGGCTTTATCAAACAGTGTCGTGTAACCAGCGGTTTGAAGTAGTTGCCATTGATCTCTTTGGTCCATTGCCCGTCTCACATAAAGGATTTCAATGGATATTTATTGTAGAAGACATCGCCAGCCGTTGGGTTGAACTTTTTCCCTTAGAAATAGCCACAGAAAATAGATTTTGATGCCTCATCGGGACGATGTCAGCATCAAAGGGGGAGACTGAAGCAGCTCAATATTATTTTATATATTAATTTCATTTATTTCATTTATTTTATGTATAACTTTATCTTTTACTGAATTATAATCATTTATTTTGAATTTAACAGATTTTATGAAAAGCAACCCTGTTTTATCATTATCCAACTCTGTTTATATTTTTACACAACTCTGTTTATATTTATGAACTGCCTATGTATGTGTATTTTGAAATACTATATAAACCGAGCAAATTGGATGAATAAAACTCACTTTGCTTTCTGCCTTCAAAGTATAAACGACTTTGTCTAGTATTAATTTACCGGACGGGTTGCAAGTTTTGAAGTTCTTGAAGTAAATGTAATTAGGAAACCTAAACATTGCGTTTTCCCTTCAGTTTTCTATTCTAAATGAATAGAATATACAATCTTAGAAATAAGATTTCTACAATATTAATTTTTTATAATTCATTTCTTATTTTCATTTTCTATTCACGTTTCAAGAGGTTTTTTTTGCTGCAAAATACAAACGACCAAGTTGATGCTTTAAAAATTACCAACGAGGTTGTTATTATTTTATCTGTACTGCACCATCTTTGTTTCATCAATAAAGTGTTTATTTAAATTAGGTCAACGCAAGTGTGTTAATTTGTATATTTTTTGTTCTTCATTCTACCAGTTCGTCTGTGGATTATGTTTGTCTGTTAAATGTAGTGTAAAAACTAAAGTAACATTTGCAGAAGCAACACTAATACAAACATTTTATGGAATATTGATTGCCTCCAGCTATTTCATTTTTTGTGCTCGCTTTACACACCTTATAACACCATAAAAGAATAAGTAATGAAAAGTTTTCACAATTTATTTAGAAAATAAGAAATTTTTCTGGCAAAAACGCTGAGTGCAAAATAAAATTACCATGAAAACATTTTCAAATTTATCATTCGCGGTCGATATTAAACAGTAGCTCTGGACACTCATGTATAAAATTAACCAGGATAATTAAGTAGGTAATTGAAGTCGCTGTAGTCTAGTATATACATACATACATACATAATTGGCCATACATAACCCTTCAGTCAGGATGACAGCCTAGACTACGGCGACATCAGTCTAGTAAAAGGTGATGGCTTATTAGATGTGAGGCCACGGTTCATACTCCTTTGTCCACTTCATCTCAGCAGATTTCTGTCAAAAACGCTAAGAGTAAATAAAATTACCAGGAAAAGTTTTTTAAACTCCGGTGCTGCCACTCGTGTATAAAATTAACACACATAACATAAGCGGTGGGAGAAGCTAGGTCGCAATCCTAACTGACAATGATCAATTATTTATGTATGTATGTATGTGTGTAAGGGAAGCAAAGAATAACTTTTTAATGAGTAATGCTTTCACATAAAAACTAACCCACATTTTTGCCTTAAAGTCTTCATTTTTGATCACAAGATTGTAAAATTTCACAGGAACATGTATTTTGATATTTTGCGTCGTAATCAATCAAGAAGTAGATGTTGCGTTAGGGCGTTTTTATTATTATTAGACAAGTAATTAGATGTGTTAAAATGTTTAGGTTATGTTATTAGATAATAATGATAAGAAAGCATCGAAATACATAGATGTTTTTATGAATAACGTTGTATCCCTAGTGAGGTAGCGCAATCAAGCCGATATTGTGGTGTTTTTAACAAAAAATAAAAGCCAAACCGATTGGAAATTGTTAGAAGATTCAAAATTAAAAAACTTGAAGAAGAAGAAGAAGAAAATTTTATATATTTTTTAAGTCTTAAACGATAATTGGAGTGGAAATATTTATTAAGTTATTGATGTGATTTGTGAATTTGTTTTTTATTTATTATTTATTTATTTATAAACACTGGACGGTTACTGTTCGTCGAATCGACGAAGCTCATTTACTCTTTATCATATAACTCTTTTATGTTTGACCAAATTTCGCTCGTTTTTTCAACCACGTTAGTTGATAATCAAAGCTTGCCGTCAGTAGACGAAAAAAATTTTTTTTCGTCGATTCAACAAAGAGTAAACTTACTATACAAAAATGACCATCCAGGATTAAAAAAATGGGTAGCCAGGGTACTTTTACTCACTACAAGCTTTCGTTATCAACCAACATTGTTGATAAAAAGAGCGAAATTTGTTCAAACATAAAAGAATTATATGATAAAGAGTAAATGAGCTTAGTCGATTCGACGAACAGTAACCAATTAGGGTTAAAGTGTTCGTTGATTTAACGAAGAGTAACCTTAATGTTCAAAAATAAAGAGTAACCGTCCAGGGTTTATTACAATGCAATTACAAATTATAACGGAGTAACTTGACCATATTGCTCGGTGTTGTGTCACAGACCAGAGTCTCTTCTGAAAATCGAACCCACGACCCTCACGCTAATAGTCTAGCACACTACCCACTAGACTACCAGGGCACCCAATTTGTTTTTTATATTTTTCATTATGAAATTTGTTTTTTATGTTATTATTAATAAATTTGTTTTTTTATGTCTTAAATATTACATACCTATGTATGTGGGTAGGTATGTTGAATTAAAAGTTTATGAATTGAGTTTCAGGTTTTACTAATTCAATTATGAATTAATTTTTGTTAAATAATCTGATCGTTTTAACTATGGACTCTGAGTAGCTTTCAGTTGGCCAACTATGTATATCTACAGAATGAAAAGTTTACTTTATTTCTGTTTAAATTGTTTTTTAAATACTTTTTATTACTGAATCTTAATATTTGCTGTTTTTGTTTCAACAGTGATGGAAGGATTTTTTTTTTCTACAGTCTAAAAAACATAATAAAAAACATTCACATCATTCGGATTAATTGTTGTACCTTTAGAAATTTTTGGCACACATGTACATATGGGCAGGAAAGAACAAGGCGAACAATTTTAGAATGTATGATAACCTAAAAATGTATTTGCAGAACATACTATAAAAGGAATGTCCTTCTATATTTGGAACAAAACATTCCTTTCACATCCATACACTTTCAAAACACTTGTTAAATTTAAGCGCCTAAAAAGATATGAAGCCATCCATGTACATTAGGGACATAACATTTTATTACTTTTCTACTGTATTTACAAATGCTGTCTAATGGATGATGATGTTCAAAAAGTAATAAAAAATGCAGGTATATACCAAGGTTTTTATTTATTGGCTACAATTATAAAAAGTGAATATTAAAGGAAATAATTTGTGAACTTTACAATTCAGATATGAAAATATTAACGATAAAACTATTCAAATGTAAACAACACGAAAAATTTTAACAGGTTATACCCCTAATGTCCATGCTTCAGAGGATGTGAAGTTTTAAATTCTTTTGTAAAATGACATCATGACATCGATTTTTCTATAGTTTGTTTGGCAAAAGCAGTGTGAAACTAAATAAGAGAACGAAAGTAAACTTTTGCCTTGTTTTTGCAAGCTTTTTTTTAACTTATTCATGTATTTTTTGTTTTAACTTTTTTCTTGTATGTTAGATATTTTTGTTTTTTATTTTAGTATGATTTTACAACATTTGAAATTGTGTCAATAGTCCTGGCGAAGATACAAATTTTATTTGGAAACACATGTGAGTGAATGAATACACCAAAAGAAAGTATAAAAGAAATTATGTATTAATAATATTAAGGTCTTAAACTTCAACCTTTAGAATGAAACTATTTAATGTTCACTCAGACAATCGATATAATTACCGTAAAAAACTAATGCGTGATTTTTACCAATTTAGGGTAACAATATTAGTAAAACTGTACAGAAGTGAATGCTGTAAGAAAGTTTAATCATTAAAAAATATACTGAATTTTTTATGACAGAACAGATTGACATTGCCAGATTCGAAATAACCGATGGTTTAAATTTAAACCGATACATCGCCACCCTATATAATGAAAAATAAAACAACTTTAAAATAAAAATTAACATAAATAATTCCAAATTTATCGTTTTTCAAAGTTTTTGTAAACAATAAAGGCTTTTATTGTTTCATAGGAAGTAGCGCCAATAGCACATAGTACAAATTTTCAATATTTGCGGTAATTTTTCCATTAGCTTCGTATAATTACATACATACATAATTGGTCATTACAACCCTTCAGTCAGGATTACGACCTGGTGTGTACACCTAATTCTGTTTTTACACGGTCTTTTTTTACACGGTTTTGATATAACACGGTTTGAAAATAAAATAATTTTAATTTTTGTTACACGATTTTATTCCATTTAGCACGATTTAAAATTTTTTGTGCTTAAATTTTTTTGTCAAATTTAATTTTTGCAAAGTATGTTCATATCACAAATTTAAGGGAATTCCCTTTTTGCGCGACAAGCAAATTTACTGGTCAAAGCATATGTAAATGGCACAAATTTAAGGGAATTCCCTTTTTGTGCATACAAGCACAAAGGTCAGAGCAATTGAAATGTGTTAATATTTTGTGTTTGGTAAAGAAATTTTTTATTGGCAAATTTGTTTTTCTATCGTTACATTAAATTTAACGCATTAAGATGAAAGGTAAGCCAAAAAATATTTTATATTTATTAAGTTATTTATATTTTTAATTTTGTTAAATATTTTATGAATCCCTAAAAGAAAATGTTTAATACAAAACTTCTTAAAAAATCCTTGTTTTTCACTAATTTTAATAGGTTTTAGAGATTAGGAAACAATCACCTATTTTTGCATACGATCAGTGTCTTTTTTTACACGGTTTTTTTTACACGGTTTTTTCTGGAACCAATCTACCGTGTAAAAACAGAATTAGGTGTATTTACTTATGTTGTGTGTGTTAATTTTATACACGAGTGGCGGGACCTACAGTTTAAAGTCGACTATGAACGACAGATTTTTGAGAAACTTTTCATGGCAATTTTTATTTACTCTCAGAGTTTTTGATAGAAATCTGCTGAGAGGAAGTCGCCGAAGAAATACATTTTGTATTTTTGTTTTGATGTCTGGCCTGGGGCTCGAACCCTGGCTTTACTTCTAATAAGCCAACACACTATCTACTAGACTACGGCAACTTCAAATACATATAGTATAATCGCATTTTTTTAATCGATTAGCTCTTTGACGTTGTTTTACAAGTTAAATTTCTTCATTTAAAGTGTCCTCACTCTTTAGATCTTTGAAAAAATTAATTTTTATTTTTTCTTCTATCTATTTGTAAATATAATGAGTTTCAGCCCCAAAAAGAAGGCTTTGATTTAATTTCACGACAAAAAGCAATTACAATAGCATCAGCAGTTATTAGATTTGTGCCTCGTTTATTAAGGCCTCCAACGACAATTGGGTTGATTATAAAGCTTGTAAATAAATTCCATCGAATTGTAACATATAAATCAAGATATTTTTGTTTCTATGTTCTTGGTTTTTTTTATAAAATACATCTGTATGGCATGTTTTAGATAGAAGAAAACCTCAATCAAGTAAACTTTCTTTTCTTTCGAGTTTCCACTAAACGTCATAAGCTCCATATTTACACGTTTATTTTTTATATTTTATGAACAAAAATCCCGGGTTTCAAGCATAAAAATCCCGGGAAAGCGGAAAATGAAATTAGTTAAATTTCCCGACTTTGGAGCAGTTGACAATTGAAATGAGATCCAAAAGGTACGAAAGCATCCGGAAAAAGTCACTGTTTGGTGTAGAATTTGATGATATACACAACAAAGAAATGTGATTTGCAACAGAACTGCACCTGCATACCACACAGTTTTGAAGGTATGGTCATCTCACATGAATGCGATGTAAACTAGTTAAATCGTGTGGTTTGACTCCTATACACTTTTATGTTGCATATTCATAGGTCTTATGTGTAAGCGAATAAGCCACACATCATAGAGGTCCTTGAAGTCGCCGTGGTCTAGTAGGTAGTGTGTTATTAGACGAAAAGCCAGGGTTCGAGCCCCAGGCCAGACATCAAAAATAAATACAAACAAATTTCTTCGGCGACTTCCTCTCAGCAGATTTCTGGCAAAAACCCTGAGAGCAAATAAAATTGCCATGAAAAGTTTCTCAAAAATCTGTCGTTCGGAGTCGACTTTAAACAGTAGGTCCCGCCACTCATGTATAAAATTAACACACACAAGATAAGTGGTGTGAGAAACTAGGTCGTAATCCTGACTGAAGAGTTGTACTTACCAATTATATAAGTATGTATGTGATACTTTCAATGATGTTTATAATAAAGAATATCTAAAGAATAACCACTTGATTCTCTGTAACCACTTGATTCTCTTGTTTCAGTCATGTAAACACGGATAACTTTCAGAAGAAGCAAGTGAGAGGCAGTCAAGTCCTAGAAAGCCAGACAAGTTTTATATAAAAAGTAGAAACATAAAGCTTGATGGTACAGAGGCGGACAGGCGATGATGCTCTTAAGCTGGATTCACCCATCATTTCAGAACAAAATTGTTGTTCCGAAATATGTAGTTTGTCGTTTCTCTTTTTGAGAGAGAGATCGAAAGAGAGTAAGCTTGCTTTGGAACTATTTCAGTTCGAATTGGTTTAATTTTAATTTTTGTTCTGAAACAATCCAACTGTGCTGCCAGCCACTTTAATTTTTTAAGTACAGTTGAACTGAGCTGCCACATCATATTTATATAATAATATAAGCTTTTAATACAATATTTTAGGAATTTCGGCGAATGTGTTGTGATCCATACGATGAAAATTTATAAATGATTCCGTATCATTTAACCGCATCTCTGGGACTAAAGCGTGGAAGTATTCCATTTTTCTCCTTTCTTTCAGCAGCTTCCTAACTGCAATTCTCATCATTTTTAGTTTTTTAGTATATACATATATACTTTGCAATTAAACGAGCTTTCTTCAACTCAATTTCTATTAAAAGAAGCACTTTACGTTTGTCCAGTTTTTTTTCACTAAGATTTGTTTTAATTTACAATTTCTTACACAATAGAAAATATGATCACACTCAAGCCAAGAAAACAAACGAATTGCAATAATCTGCTACTGTGCTGCCTAATTGTAAAACTAACACGCATCGTTTACAAAAATATTTCATAAGGTAACCTTGTTTTTACAGAACAATTGTTCGAAGTGGGTGAATCCAGCTTTAAAGTACTGAAGATTGAAATCCTTGAAGTTGTAGAGAGTACCAGACTGCCTTTGACACTTTGCGTAGTATTACATGGCAACAAATTCTATTGGAAATGTGGCAATGAAAAGCATCCAGCCTGTAGGAAAGGCTAATGTGGCTGACGGCGGAAAGTTTCCTCTTTACAAGAAGCAATGCGGAAAAAAATGACATGGGAATACAGAACACAAAAATTGTGACAGAGCACATCGTTGACGTTGCCTTACGAGGGAGTTTTTGTGTGGGTGAAATATTTACTACATTAGTTGTTATGAGGATGAACTCTAATAGAGCAGAGAGGAAAACAGTCTTTAACTGGAGCATTGAACGTTTGATCGATCACAGGAGGCCGCCTTCTTGAGGAAAGTACAATAGTTGCCCCATAAAAATTGTTTTTCCAAAGTCATGAAATCTGCAGTACTTACCTCGTTAAGCTTTATAAGCCTGGTAAGCATTCAGACCAGCCCCTCGTCATTGAGGCGAGTGTTTGAGCGGATAATATGAAATCGCATAGTAAGAATGCAGCGGTGGTTATACAAAAATGAAATTCAGTGCGGTGATCAAAATGAATATCAAGAATTCCTTCAATTCGGCGAATTTGAATAACGTTATGTTGTCGCTGGAATGTTGTGGTGTACCTAAGTACTTACGATGAACATTAAGTGATTACATTAGCTGTCCTAGACTACTCTGTGTATCAGAAGCTACAGGATCATACGGGGATAGTTAGACCAACATTTAAAATGTTATATAATATTGAAGTCGCCAAAGGCTAATAGATAATATGTTGGCTTATTAGATGTGAGGCCACCGTTCAAACCCCAGGTCTGACATCAAAACCAAATATAAAAAAGTATTTCTCCGGCGACTTCCTCTCAGCAGATTTCTGGTATAAACTCTGAGAGTAAATAAAATTTGAAATAAAAAGTTTCGCAAAAATCAGGCGTTCGTAGCCGCATACAAACTGTAACTGATGTGAGAAGCTAGGATAACTGAAGGATTATAATGCATATATGTAATGTAGTATCGTATATTAATGCTTCCAGATGGTGCGTCTGCTGTGGGTTATTCAGCTAATATCGCATTAGTTGTGGCGGACAAACGACTTGGTTTCTGCCAACGGTTATGTAGTCGGCCGCACTTTACGCAGCACCAATATAGGCATGAACAAAAATCCACTGTATGTGGCAAAAAATATCGGAGCATAGATGCACTGCGTTAAGAGACTCCATCACTTTTAGTACAGGAATATCCCGTGAAATGTTGATAGATGTTCGCAAGAGAGCTTAGCGAACTCTAAAATAGGCAGGGTGCAACACAGTGGCAGGACTGAAAATCAGATTAGCTCCCTTCTAGAAAGTGGGAGCGAAGTAGGCAGACGCATCTTACTATCTTATAGCTTGTACCAAATTATGGATTACAACTGGACTAATACTACACACAGTTCTTGTCCCGACTCGGTCTCATGTGCTCAAATAATATAATAAAAGTTTTTAACTGTAACAGAAATATTTTGTATGCCAAGATCTATGATGAAACATATAATAATAAAATAATATAATATAATATAATATAATATAATAATAAAAATTTAATTATTTAATTTGAAATTAATATCAGACAAAATTTCAAGTTATAAAGGGTTTAACTTATATTAGAAGTAGAGTAATTCCAATTCCAATATGTTTTTACCATGATTATCAAGGATGTAATATACCGTCAACCATTATATCGACGCCTCCGTTCTATAACATTCTAAGTCAAAAAAGTGTGCTTTGAGTTATGAGCTCTCAAAGTTTTCACGCGACATGCGACTATATGTGTATTCTAAGAAGATTTTTTCCTATAATTTCGGAACGGATCGGCGTATTTTAACCAAATTTTAACAGTATTTAAGTTAGAGAACGTAGAATTTACAAAAGGCAAGAACATTAAAAACGTTCTAAGCACACTTAGAACGTTATAGAATGGAGGCGTCGATATATAATGTAATAGAAGCACTATTAAAGTACAGGATTAATTTAGTAGGGACTTTCAGCTCATTTCGTTTCGGTGATAAACTTTTTTAGTTTCCCATATGAAACCTTTAACACAACAGACAGTACTAACCGAAAAGAATTTCTGTTTTTACGACAAAAAAGAAAAGGAGAAGAATTTCTCCCAATTGAGCTAAGAATAGTTTTAAAACAGAATGCTTTTGTTTCTTGATTACAAACACACTAAGATCTCGAAACTATGCGAATGTGTCAAACTGTTAAATTTAAGTAGTTTTAAAAATATCCTCAAGAAAAAGAAATTATAAAACAAAGGATAACAAATGGCTGAGTTGAGTTTTCGTTTTTTATGTGTTGAAATAAAAGAATTTTCGTTTATAAAGTAGCACGAAAAACATATGCACTATAGCGACTTCATTTGAATACTTTCTTTTATTACGAACACCAATATCTCTATTATTAACACCGGGAAATTTATATATTTATACATACATTAGACTGCAAAATTCCAATAGTCTCAATATATTTTAGCAGTTTCATGAATTTTAAGCAATAACATGTAAAAATGTAGAAGTCGCCGTAGTCTAGTATGTAGTGTGTTGGCTTATTAGACGTAAGTCCACGGTTCAAATCCAAGGTCGGACATCAAAATGAAAAAATATTTCTTCAGCGGCTTCCTCTCAGCAGATTTCTGGCAAAAACTCTGAGAGTAAATAAAATTGGCATGAAGAGTTTCTCAAAAATCTGTCGTTCGGAGTCGACTTTAAACTGCCACTCATGTATAAAATTAACGCACACTAGAGATTAACGATATTTTCAAAACTGTGATTTAATCACGGTGATTGATAATTCAGTGGTAACTACAGTGATTGAAATTGCCAAATAACAGTTACTAATAATGTCGTTCTTTCAAAATTGTTACATAATCAAATTTATTTCATTTTATTTGGAGCGAGGCAGAATTACTATTAGATGATGCTGATTATTTACTTTTGTCTTTTATACATGAACTGCCTGTGAAACTTAATTGTCAAACTAATATAAAAAAATTATATTAAAACTTTGATGATACCACTTGGATTTTGTTTCGTAGTCTTTTCGTAGTATGTATCTAGTTGTCTCTTCTTACGGCTTAATAAAATACGTTATTGTCATTATTGTTTTCTTTTGGAATACTGTGATCACAATCACTGTTTTAAAGAACAGTGATTAACAAATCACGTTCACTGAGAACAGCGTTCTTCAAAAATCACTGGATCGCTCATCTCTAACGCACCCAACATAAATGGTTTGAGAAACTAGGTCCATAATCCTGACTGAAGGGTTGTAATGACCAATTACAATGTATGTATGAATATGTAAAAATAATTAATATTTTTTATATTTATTTTATTTATTTATTTCTAATTTATTATAGAATAAAAAAATTTCAATGTGTTTCACAAACAATAAGAAAAATAAGAGAAAAGTATATGCACCTCCAAGAAGATGTCAGAATAAATTAATAAATCAAAGGCCTAATGTATTAAAATGCTATACCCAAGATTTAGTAGGATATCCGCTAAGTTTAAGCACTCCAATTAACAAATTTGATATCGTATGTATCAGTTTTGTTTAGCGTTTTCTGTTAATATTTGCCGCCATGCACTCGTGAGCAAGTTTTTCAGATAACTTTTGTTTTAGGTTCAGTGACTACATAACCATGCTTCAGAATGGTCTGCTAGATACTCTTTTGGGGTCGTGATGATGTTACCGAAAAGAGCAGTTGGCTTGTTTTTATTTCATTCTCTCTGCTTTACAACTAAAATCAGTTTTTTTTACTTTCTACAGTTCCTTAAGCCCAAATATACCTCCGTCTAAAAAGATACATTCGCGAAAAATTGCTGTATCTGAGAAAAAAAAATGTGGATTAATTTATTTAATTTCACGAAAATATAAAGTTTTGTTAGTAGAATATGATGATTGCGTATATAAATGAAATTGACTTAACCCGACTTAGGCTGTTATTGCATAATTTTTTGTCTCACAGCATCGAAATATTTTTAAGTAGAGTTGCACTAAATTTTGATCGTTATTTTATTTCTATTCGCGAACTTTCTTGAGAATTTCTTCATGTAATACTTTCTAGAATATGACCTTTATCTTGTTTATTTTTCGCGTCACCGGCTAATAATATTAATATACAAAAATGTAAGGTATTGAAGGAAGCGCTATTATTTTCGTTAAATATTGTTCTAAAGTAAGACCGAAAATGCCACTATGAAAGTTGGAAAAAGACTTGGGAGTATCTTTTTCAAAAAGTGAATAATGAATAATGCCTTGGTTACCCAAGCGTAAGAATCGTAAAATCGTAACGTATGTAGCCTTAAAAACGTTTGTGTAGTTATAGAAACGTTCAAAACGGGACATATGTCAACGAAGAATGTAAATAAAAACAAAACAGAACACAAACAAACACAACACAATGCAAAGAAATTGGTATACAAACTCATCATCAGTGTTGCCGTTTTTTGTTCAATGTGTAGATTATTCCGGATTTGGTTATTATTTTTCTTATAAAAATAGCTTTTGTTTTGTTTGTTAAAATTAATTAATTAGTAAGACTATAAGTTTATTTTGTTATTTTCTGTTTCTTTTTTCTCAATTATAATTTAAATTTAAAAAAATAAAATAAAAAAACTGCGAATTTAATTTTGGTCATATTTTTCCTTATTTGGTGATTTTTTCACAAATATTGGTTACAATATTTTTTTTCGTGGCAACACTGCACTCTCTCACATGTTCTCTCTCTTATGTTCAAATGTCACGTAAAAACGTGGGAGAATACTGTTTTATACAGATCGTTCCGTTTTGCTAACGAGAGAGAACGTTTGGATAAGCGTTTACATTGTTCTCCATATGCTAAAAAAAGAACGTTTTCTACGGTACGTTACGTTACGTGTGGGTAACTCCAGCATTATGCTGGAAGCAACACAGCACGGAAAGATCTGTCATTACTATCGCAGTTTGCAAAAATTTCGCACCCATATAATAACACAGGAATCAAATAAGTTTTAGCAAGTTGCATACGAATTGCAAAAGGACTTGAATCAATGACGGCCAATAAATTATGAAGCATGCCGTATATTCTGCCAACGATAATCTGTCACTAAATACAATACCCAGATTGGTTGCAGACTTCACAAAGTCAATTTTATTTCCCTTGATGCTCAATACAGGTATGACAAACGAAACATTGGTTCTCGAAAGCATACATTTGGACTTTGAGGGATTGATGCGTAGTGCATTTGCCGAAGCCAAACTGTCAATTATATCCAAATCACGGTTAATAGAGTGTAAACAAGAATCAGTATTCTCCTTACGAGTACTGGTATAAAGTTGCACATCATCAGCATACATATGAACACTGCAGTCAACCAAAGCATTCGGTAGATCGTTTATGTACATACAGAAGAACTGAGGCCCCAGTATTGATCCTTGGGGAACTCCTCTACAAATATTAAGCGGATCTGGAATATTACCATTTAAATGAACCCTTGCACAAATTTTCATGGCTATTTTATTTACTCTCAGAGGTTTTGCCAGAAATCTGCTGAAGAAATATTTTTCCACGTTTCGTTTTTGTTAGAGATGTCTTACCAGGTCTAAAAAGCCAGCACACTACCTACTAGTCGACGGCGATTTCGAACTTAAGCAAAACTAAATTCAAAATTGTTAGACGAAGAAAGAGACAATGCCCTTCTTCTATTGACAATTTTCTTACAGAAAGGGTAAATACATTGAAACACCTTGTTTGTATACTAGTCGGAAATTTTGACATTTATACAGAAATAGGGTGATCTTTAAAAAATATAACTTCTGCATTTTTGAATTACAGAAACACTTCACAGAATGCAATATATTGTATGGTTAGTTATATAATAAAGAATAGAACTTCGAAACTATGTCAAAACTTCAAAACTATTGTATCAACGAAAGAAAAGTACACAATAAATCATTAAGTATGTATGTATTAAATAAGTTAAATATTACAATTACATTACATACAATTTTTTTATTACAAAACAATACAAATTTTGAACCGACACTTGACTAATAACTTTTTTATGACAGTTTGGCGAAAAACATTTGCACAAATTGTATTCAAAATATTCTCTGAAATGAAAAGACACAATAGAAAACTAAAGAACATATAGAGAAGTAAATAATAAAAGTTTTTGGTAAATACTTTAGTTAAAGCCTTATAAAAGCAAGCAATATATACAATAAACAATACAAAATAAAAATAAATAAACAATCATATTGTCCACAAGTTGTAGAAAACTTACACACAAAATAAACATAAAATATTGATACAAATTCCTTGGAGGGAATATTTACCAGAAATTTGTATTATTAAAATACCTTTGGCATATATGCAGTATAAATGTGTGTATATAATATATATATACCAGGGATGGGAAATTGATCTTAACAAATTGTACTAACTTTCACAAAAAATTGTACTTTTTTCAGCCCGATTGTACTAAATTCACTTATTTTCTTTTTTAAACTTTTTTATAAAAAATTAAATAAAAGTATAAATGACAATTCATTTTACATACACTCAGCCACAAAAATACACATACGGATAACACATTTCAGAAATTTTTTAACTAATCCGTTTTCGTTGAAAATCTTTGTAATTGTCTGACAACTTTCATCGATTTTTAGACGGTCTTGGTTAAAAAATTTCTGAAATTTGTTAACTTTTGTGGGCCTGATGTACCTGCACACGCCCACAAAAGTTAACAAATTTCAGAAATTTTTTAACCAATCCGTTTTCGTTGAAAATATTTATAATTGTCTGACATTTTTCTTCGATTTTAAGACGGTCTTTTGCATTGGTTCAGAAATTTGTAAATCGGATGCATACCTTTGTGGGCCTGTGCAGGGCCACAATTCAGTTCAATTTCAGAAATTTTTTTACCAATGCAAAATACCGTCTTAACATCAAGGAAACTATAAAGATTTTCAAAGAAAAAAATTTCTGAGATTTTTTACCCGTATGTATAATTTTGTAACTGTGTGTATATTTATGTACATATATGCGCCAAAAAACAAAATTAACAAAAAGGTACATTGCAGTTTCTTTGTTCTAAGTACTTGTATATATAATAGGTAACCTTAACAACTAACTTTAATACTTAAATAGAAAGGAAAACAAAAGTTTATGAGATCTAAACTTTAAATCACTATTTATGATACATTTTTTGGTAGCAAAGTATTTGTTATTTCAAAATTGTAGCAACACGAATTAAATGATTTCAATAAATCCCTTGTTTGGATTAAATTGGAGACAGTCGAAGCAAACAGTCTATTTCTCTCTTTGCAAGGAGGGATTAGAAAATGTTTAAATAGTGCTAAATAAGTCATTGAGGTCCTATGGTGTTTTTGACTTCCAAATAGTGCTAAAAAAAGTACAATTGTACCAACTTTTCCATCCCTGATATATACTATATATCATCAATTTCATAAGGGAGGTCAAATATGAATGACCAAGAAACAAACATTGTTTTGTATTTTTAAAGCGTATATTGCTTTAAAAATTAAACGAAACTGAATCCTTGAAAGCAGGGATTACCATTTCATAGTACAATTGTGCAGAGAGAACTCAAACGCATTCTTGTGTTCTTTGATTTAGTTGTCGATCAGACTGCGATAGGAACACATGTGTGGCGGATGCTTTATCATTTTATTTCAGAATAACACTTATGTTAAAAATGTTCTATGCCATTAGCCGTGCGTATTTCATTTTTGGTATTTGTCGCATAGTATAATTTTTTTAATTACTTTGGAGTGTTCGCCTTTTTTTCTATTAATAAATCAATATTTTTTTATTTATCTAAAAAACATGGACTAATTTTTAAGCCGCAGGTGGATAGATTTATGTTCTTTTAATAAAAAATTGATTTTTTATTTTATTTTTATTTATCTAAAATTATTAAGCCAAAGATAGGTAGCTTTACATATGTATGTTGATGAAATGAAAATCAAAATAGCGTATATTACTAACACTTTTCTATTGCTGTAAATAAATAAATTAATCTCAACTTATTTTCTGCGTAAATCGCAATAAACGCCATTATTGAGCTCAATATTTCATATAAAGTTTCAATTAATAATTGCGCAATAAATAAGCAAATTGTTATAATATTGAGTAAAACTTAAAATGCAGCACTGTCATAGTATGTTCAATTCTGATAAGAAAAATCTTAAATTAGTAATTTTTCCCGTCACGATAGGTTCAGTGTTGAATTTATGAATTGTTATAAAAAAAATAAAAAATTTTGTTGATTTCGAGCTGTCAAATGATTATTGAATAAGCGGATTTGCTTATGCCTGAACACTAAAAATAATTTTGTCAATTAAACGAATATTGACTCATAGTATTAGGCAAAAATGTTTAGTTCGGACTTCTACTTCAATACGTTTAAATCTGAATATTCAATTTAATTTGTTGATATGTTTCGAAGTCTAAAGTCTTAAAGGCACAAATTCTACATATCATATTTTCATATTTTGAACGATTAGGTCAATGTCAATGCCAATTAGAGTCAATGCTAAAACTAAAAGTCCTTTAAAAAAAATTATTACCATATTTCCTTTAACTAAAGGGAGGATTTTAACGGGCAGATAAATTGTTTTTCATTATTATAAGTGGACAATAAGGTAGAAGTCAGCGTTAAACTAAAGGGAGGATCATTCTACTTTTAACTTTTAAAGTTAAGCTTATGTTTGAACTTCCCATATTATATATAATGTTCAATATGGCAACTTCAAATATAAACAAAATGAGTATATAGAACAAAAAACGAAGCCCGTCGCTGCCACTGCGTTTAAAAAAACTTGTTTAATTGAACAGTGTTATCGGCTTTGCTCCGGCACTGCCATATTTTTGGAAAGTAAACTTTATTCTGTCTGTAGGTTGTAGTAGCAAAAACAAGTTAAAGGTGACTTTAAAGTCCACTATAGCTAAAGTTACCTTTAACTAAACCCAACTTTAACGGCAAGTTGTAATAATGGCCGTAGTCGCCGTAATCTAGTAGGTAGCGTGTTGGCTTATTAGACGAAAAGCCCGGGTTAGAAGAAGTCCCTTCTCCTTCTTTTATTTGTAATAGCTACAACACAGTAATGTTAACATTTTCGATTTCTAAAATTAATAATTGGATTTAAAAACAGGGACAAAAACCTCATAGTAGTAGCTGTAGTCTAGTAGGTAGACAACTATTACAACTATTTCCATTTAGTGTCTAAAAGGTTAAAATTTGTACTCTTATTTTATTGGTGTACCTTATAGAGCGTTAGGTTTAAATATGCCAATACCAGTATAAATCCTTAACAAGTACTACTACTGCTGAAGTAGTGTTCGCATGTAGATAATGGCGTCTTTCGTAATTTTTTTGATTTAGAAGTTCTGGAAATTTCAAACTAGAATACAAGACATTTCAAAAATTTGAAAAAAAAAATCGAAATTGGTCGCATACAGGGCGAACTCAATAACTCAAAATTGAAATGAAATTCGTCATATGACAGAAATGACAAAAGCGAATCCATATAGTGACATAAAGTTGTTCTTTTGTGTCATTATATCTCTTTTGTTTCTTTTTAATTGTTTTTAAAAAAATTTGTTTTTTAATTCTGAATAATTTGCGCTACCACTAAGGTCGTCATACTTCGGGAGGATCTTGGGAACCATAAGAGCAGATTCGACGATAAAAGTTTGAGAATATTTAAATAAATTATAAAAATCTGTGAATACAAATATAAAAGAAAATAAACAAAGAATGTATATACAGTGAGCCAAAAAAATGTGTACACTTATTAAAAAAACTACCAAATATATTATTCCACAGGATTTTGTTTAAGATGACTTTCTAGAGAATCCGGTCGCCGTAATCAAAGAATCACCACTTTTTTTGCCTGAAATTGTTGGAATTTCAAAGATTCGACGATTATTTCCTTTATACGTAACCAATAGAGAAATGTTTATAATAAAAATATAGTTTTTACGCTTTTATTTAGTATTAAGGACAATAAATTTCCTTTTATAGATAATATTTTGTTTAAAAATGTATTTCGAAGTAGTAAGTGTAAAAATTTTTTTTTTGCTCACTGTACGTAAACAAAACATTTGACAATCTCACGTATTAAAAAAGCTATCACCTGGGCTGGCACCTTATATGAGTTCGCCTTGGTCGTATATTTTTCATTTATGTTCATGACATGAACGCAATGATTCTGTCAAAAAATATTTTTAAAACCTAAAGAGAGAAAACATGTAAAAAAATGTCGTTTAACGTTTGATGTATGATGCACACTGAATTTAAAAGAAATCAACACCATTTCCTGAGGTTGTGTATTTCATACATATTTAATCAATGGCTTAAGAACCATTCTACCTAAAACTGGCGTTTGATTTTTTTGTGACTACTACCATAGTGTAGGGCTATTTTCTCCATTGACTACATGGACAGAAACTGATATTTTTAACATTTTTTGGATTTCTTCTTGTAATCTTTCTATTTTTAATATAGGAGATTTTGGATTGTACGAGAACTCATGCCAGAGATGATGGCTTAAGAAATAGTTCAAATATAAATCTCAATTTATAAGAAAATCTTTAAAAAAATTTTTCGACATGAACTTCAACTTTATTTGTAGTAATATTGCCATTTAACAACATTAGGCCAAAAGCCGATGAAGTTTCCACTTTCCTTAAATAATTTCACCACAGTTTGTCAGTTTTAGAATATTCAATAAGATGGTTTCTGTCATCATATCGTGCATCTGTCATAACTTTGTTAATGGGGTATTATGTGCTTCATGGCTAGGGATGCAAAACATAAATTTTTGATAGACGATACATCGGCCTACAAGTTGAAAAAATTCTAATTTGTGCATTATAAAACGCAATTTATGTGCTTTAGATCTTGTTATTGAAGAAAAACTGACGAACTACGAAATAAAGAAATAGAGATGGGCTTAAAATGAAGGCTAACAAAAAGGTTGATATTAGACGTTCGCGCAATTCTTGCTTTATCATGCTATAGGGTTATAGAATTGGTGTCTATTGTAGAAGCGATATTACTGTCAATCACAGCAACTTTCCCAATGGTTTTAGAAAGTTAAATAACCTGCGTAAAAGAAATTGTATAACTCTTATCCCTACTTGAAAAGTTAACAAAAAACATTTTCTGGTGATATAGTTATCCACAAATCAGTTGTGTTTATGAAGTTATTAAAAAAACGAAACCCAAAAATGATATTATTTTTAAATCCGAAGACGAAATAAAAAATAACCAGGAAGACGGTTTGACTGTATTGAGAATTTCGCAATTCCTTATCTCGACCCTATGCTTAAATTAATGCATTTTAAAAGCTCAGTGGTCGAAAACAAAAGTAGTCAGTTACATTTATAAACACGTACGAGAATATAATCCCTGCTACTCTTCTACAGCATTCAACAATGACTCATCTGACGATGATGAAAATTATTCAGAATTTAATATTTGGAAATACCACAAGCAATTAACCCACGAAAATATCAAACAACCATTAGCGACGCAATAAATATTTGTGTCTAACAATTTCCAGAATTGCATTTCAAAATCAACCAATTGTTACTACTTCTGTGCCAAGCGAGAGCTTGTTTCAGAAGCTGATGCAACTATTGAAAAATAGAACTGGATTTTTGGGATATAAATTAAAAAAAAACATATTTTAATTTGAATATAAAATTTATAAATTAATTAAGTACACTATGCGACAAAATACAAAAATTTAAGTACACCCGAGTACACCTTGTCTAAGTTGTTCAGTTAGTTGAGTAGAACTCAAAATCCTTTTTTATTTTTCTCTAACCCTCCAAACATGTTTTATTTGACAAAAACTTTTTTTGGACTTTACGCACAAATTTATTGATAACACAAACATTTCTGCACCCATGTCCAAAATTTAAACCTAATTAGAAAGGAGAGAGATGGGATTTGATGAGGTAAACTTGACGAATGTGAATTTTTTTCACAGTTGTTCAAGTTTGCCAGTTCATAGTAGCAAACTTGAATTAAAAAATATGAAATAAGTGATAAGATTCTGAAAGTGCATTAGCTTGTGAAGAGGTTGACACTTCGTTTGATCAAATTGCACAAAAATTACCGTAGTTATTATTTAAAGAGTCTAACAGTCGAGTTATATTTTTCATATACATACATATATGGGGTTATCCATTTTGTGGTTTCAAAAGTAAACGTAAATAAAACACATAAAATATTTTTTCATGATATTTCTTTTTTATTGTAAAGTTTGAAAGTTGACATTATGTGTGAAACACTACATCATTTAAATGACCTCCACGCGAAGTGTTGCAAGCATTGATTCTTTTGAGGTAATTTTCGACCACTATTTGACAAGTGCTCAAGAGTTGAAGGTTTATCTGCATAAACACGGTCTCTCGCGTAGACCCACAAAAAGACCTAATGGTGTCAAATCGCATGATCTTGGTGGCCAGTTGATATCGCCACGACGAGAAATTACGCGGCCAGGGTCTTTTGCAATAAAGCCATATTCGCTCGAGTTGTGTGGCATATGGTACCGTCTTGTTGACACCACATATTCTTCAAGTCGTATTCTTCAATAACAGGCAAAAAAGTCGGTTATCATATGACCATAACGCTCCGAATTGACGGTGACAGTCATTCAATCATCGTTTCGGACCAAAGAGCGCACCAAACAGTGACTTTTTCCGGATGTAATGGCCTCTCTTCAATTACTTGAGGTTTCTCAGAACCCCAAATACGACAATTTTGTTTATTAACATATCCACCGGGTGTGAAATGTGCTTCATCGCTGAAGAAAATTTTGTTCGAAAAATTGGCTGTAGTAGAATCACCATTTTTGTAGTAGGTTTTTAGTTCATAAATTTTCAGAATTTCTGACGAATTTTGATTTTTTTTATCGCAAAATGTGTCAATTTCACGTTTGAGCGACCACCAGAAAATGAACAATGTTTTCGCAAAGCGAAATAATAATATTTGCAAAAAACACTAATATTAGCCGCCTTCTGGTAGTCGTACAAACGCAAAATTGGCGCATTTTGCGATAAACAATCAAGATCCATCAAAATTTTTAAAATTTTTTGAACTGAAAGTATTTAATTTCTATTTAATTTACCGTATTTAAATTCTAAATACAGTAATTTTGTCCGATTTGATCAACCAAAGTGTCCATCTCTTCACAAGATATTGTACTTTCAGAATGTCATCGATTATTTTATATATATTTAATTAAATTTTGCAATTAAGAATAGCTAAATTTGAAAAAATTAGAAAAAAAAACATATTTGCCAAGTTTACCCGATCAAAACTCATAACATGTAACTTTGGACCATACGTTTATGTATACCACTTTAAAGGCGCATCTGTCCCCTTTACAAAAAATTTTGGATTTTGAAAATAGCCTGAAAAATGTTTGGGTAATCAATAATTTTGTGTGAAAAGATCAAAAAAAACATTTTTGTCAAATAAAACAAGTTTGGTGGGTTTGAGAAATATAAATTTTTTTTTTGAATTCTACTCAACAAAACTCACAACCTACACTACATCAATAGTTGGGTGTACTTTGACTGTCGCACCGTGTTATTTGTTCAACTAATTAATTATTTATTTAAACTATGGTAATATATGCATACAAGTTGCTTTTAGACTATGAGGCTGTTTTATCTTAGTTTTAATGATAAATCTGTATATTAAATAAAAACTTAATTATTAAATATAATTTAATAATTTTGGTCAAAATCTTACATACTTATATACTTTTTTCTTTTTGTTTTAAAGAACACTTTTATTGATTTGCACTTTAAACTTAACAAATGTTTTTTAAGTATGTATTCTTATTTATAAAGAGTTTTTAACTAATAATTATTTTAAACAGACGTAAGAACACGGTTCGAACCCTATGTCAGACATCTCCAACAAAACGAGATATGGAAAATTTTTCCTCTGCTACATACTTATTCAGATGAAATAAACTAAATTAACCCAGATATGCCAATTGCTTGATCATGGTCATTTTAAAAGTATTTTTATATTATTTTGGAAGCAGATGAGAAATAAAACAGTGCGTTTATAGGTAAAAACCGAAGATTTATTAAAAAAAGTTGTTTTTGAAGGACATTGGGCACATGACTTATTGGGTGTGATACGACACAAAACATTTTACATGTAATCCTATGTCACATTTTCGGCATCTAGTTAAGGTTTTTTGATGGCAGGCTCCACATTTTGTTTCTTTTTCCTGTGAAATTACTTGTAAATGTACAAAATTTTACTTACCGTACAAACGTGGCCCCATATTCAGTCATTATGAAAATATCACTATCACTCTATCTAATATTCAATAATTCAACAACTAAATAATGCAATCACATAATCTCCCACGAGGTATTGATGAGTACTGAGCATGTCAACAAAAAAAAACGGTACTTTGATAAACGTAACGTATCATGTAAGCAAGAATGTACTGGTGTACTATATATAGGTCATTGGGCATATCTAAAAAAAATTAATATTGAATAAATAATTAAGAGAAAGAGATTACAAAACTAGATCGAGGAATGCATTGTACATTCGACGATGCAGAATCCAATATGTATAACAGTAAGGAGACTGATTCATCAATTGTTACAAAAATTTTACACTACGAAGACGTACCATTGATTTTCCGTTAACTTACGATTTAAGGAATAAATGTATCATTGTTGAATGAGTTCAAAAACGTTTTATTATAGTTTGGGAAATGTATTGACACAGGAGTGTTATATAAGAAAATAATATTCATACATATATAAAAATATACATACATAATTGGTCAGTCAGGATTACGACCTAGTTTCTCACAGCATTTGTGTTGTTTGTGTTAATTTTTTACATGAGTGGCATGACCTACAATTTAAAGTTGACTCCGAACGGCAGATTATTGTGAAACTTTTCTTGACAGTTTCGTTTACTCTCTGAGTTTTTGCAAGAAAACTGCTTAGAGGAAGTCGCCGAAGAAATACTGGCTGGTGCTCGAACCCTGGCTTTACGTCTAATAAGCCAATACACTACCTACTAGACTGCGGCGACTTCGATAAAAATATGTATGTAGAATATAAGAAAATAGTATAGAAATATTCTACACGAATTATATTTTTATAAAATTCTTTGCCGATCATTTTATTACAAACTGTAAGTTTGTCCTTTATCTACAACATACTATATAATAAAACGGCTATAAAAGGTATACAGCAGATATGTGTACACGCGATTGTATATTATATTTATGATTTTTAAATCACACGAGGAAATTTATTAAAATATAAGGAGCAGGTGAGACTTAAAGCAATAAATATAAATAAGCATGTTTTTTAATGGATATTTTAAAAGGATGGTTATTTCGAAGCCAGCAAGTAAAGTTTTTATTACTCGTAACGTTGAGTTTTAATTTAAAATATTGCTTTAATAAACTTATGTTGTAAAACACAAAATTGCAGTGAATATAAAAACTCTCATCTTTTGTTAAAAAAAATATTCAAAATAAATGAGATTAACGATGTGATTTAAAAACAAAATTCTTGGCGTTCGTTAATGGATTAAAATCAAATTTCTTAACATTTTATAAATTTAAAATTAAAACAGGCTATTGATATTTAAGATTTCCTGAATCCGTCTGCATCCAAACTTCGAACTTACTTTCATTACTCATCAAAGAAATCAAATTGAAAATGGAGTCAGGTCTTTGATTAAACGTTTTGTATTTATAAATTTAAATAAAACTAAGCGTGCATGTGAAATATCAGTATAGAGGTTGAGACTGTCAAATTATTATTTGTATATGTGTTCGTTTTCACTGTTAAAATTTTAAAAATTTAAGTTTAAAATTTTTTAAAGTAATTTGTTTATTTTCATTGTGAGTAAATGTAATAATTTTAAAACTTTTTTGAAAATAAAAGTTTGTTCAATTTGTAAAAAAAAAACAAAAAAATGGAAGTGGTAGCTTTTTTAAAGTTCCTCAGGATGAGCGATGATGTCAGTGGAGCGAAATTTGAAGAATTAACAAACGTATTAGTCTGTATGGACCATTTTAATTCCATACTTTTAATTAAAACTGGTCAAAGACTTCTGCTAATGCCGAGTGCTGTCCCCATGTAAGTAGTTTATTTTTTTTAACTTTTATGCAAATCCCTTTTGCTGTACAAATTAGGAAGCCAGAAGATGGTTACACACAAAAGAAACCACAAAGAAACTTAAAAATATTTCAAGTTAAAAACATTTGAGGTATTCACGCAGAGTGTTATTAAGTCTTATTGTCATAAAATACTGAAGTTTTATAATAGTTTAAAAAAATTGTTGTTGTGCTTCAAAGAAAAAGTCCTAAAATAATAACATCTTTCGTGATGTGTTTATTGTTTTGTCATAACTAAACAGTGTAAATCTAAGTCGAAAGGGAAAAACACGTCATCGAGCCGGTGACAATATTTAGAAGTGGCCGCCATTGAATATTCGCAACATGTACGTAAAACATGCTATTATTTTCTGCATAGTTCTATAACTTCGAGATTAATTACATTTTAATAATTTATTTATAAAAGTTATTAACTTTTATAAAGTCAAATAAAAAAATTGATACATTTCAAATATAAAAGAAAATGTTGTTTGTATACTTTAGCTGATTGGCAGCACTGAACGTATTTAGAATAACCGCCGCACTATATGGCATTTACCCTGAAAAGCTGGCCAAAAAGGCAAAAATGAATTTAAAGAAATTTAAGAAACTGAGTATGCAGTTCGATAGACAACAAAATTCTGCATTATATATTGAATTTTCACGACTTTAAGTTGAGATTTGTAGATTTGAGGCGATGTCAAAGTCGGAAAGTGAAGAAAATTAAATGAGTTTTTGGTGTTTTTTTGAAATTTTAATAGGTTTATATGATATTTTTTTGTGGCTAAACGAATAGATTTATATTGATTTTTTTTATTTGAAAGGTATGAGCAATTGCTACTTTTAGTTTATATATATATATATATCATACATTAATGTTAACATTATTCGTTCAAAATTTAAAAATAATAAAAATTTCATATTTTTTTACCCTACCCAAAAAAAAGATTTTAAAGGTGATAGTAGTTTTTAGTAGTTTAATGGTATATACCACAAGAAAATATGAACTCTCTACATTCAGGAACAAAAAAAAAGTTTGCGCGAATTTGCGCAGTTTTTTTTTGGCGATTTTTTGAAAAGTTTACTTTTTTTGAAAAATTAAAAAAATTAGACGCAGTGTAATAAAGCCATAGACAATAAAGCCATATGGCGTACGAATTATGCGAGGAAATTCAGTAGAAGCGATACCAATGGAGATGTCCTGAATAGGTTACTTTTAAGCAGTGACCCTTTTATAAGCTGCAGTACACAAAAATCGCGAAGGAATAGAAAAGCATTTTCTTCAGATACAATTTAATTTAATCCTGACATTGATGATGAAAATGATAACGATTTCAACGATTGTAGTTAGTTTCACTTTTTAATTATCATAGAAGTTTAAAAACTTAATTAAACTTAAAACTCTTAATGGACTTTATGTGGTACCTAAGGGCACTTATGATCCGATCATAATAAAATGTGATCATAAATGATTCAAATTCATTTTAAACATCTTCATGTCGAATTTCATCGAGGTAATAAACTTTTTAAGCCAATTATAATTGCTAAACATATTTCCTTAAGGGGCCCTATTTTGGACCAAGCGGAAATTATGGACCGACCATAACAAAATTTGGTAATGATTTAGATTTACAAAATACACGTTCATACCGAATTTCATCACGATGCCGATGTTTTTAAGCCATTTATATGATCCGCTTTTCACCATAATTTCTTAGTATATAGAACTGATCCATACTAAATTTTATCATGATTGTTGCATAATTACCATAATTATGTGTAAATAAGTGCAATTTCGGGGGGAATTTGTATGGGAGCTAGGCGAAATCATGGTCCGATTTGAACCAAAATCAGTTGGGTTCATCCTTGGGCCTAATAATCACTAACACTATCAAAAAATTCGAGCCATTAACTCATAAAACACTTCTATTAATTTTTGCCAGGTTTTCAGGCAAAATTCCACATAGTGCGCCGTCAGAAATTATTACCGCCTTAGTAATCAACAAAAGATGTATGTTTGTTTTTAAACATTTTCCTTTGTGCCAAGGAAATACTTAATAATTTTTATAAAAATGGATTGTTTAGAAGATTCTCAGGTAAGATTTTATTTCTTTAAATATTTATTTAGTTTATTTAATTAAAAAATGTTTTTATTCAAGCCAAAATGTAAACGTGTGCGCACCAACCCCACAAAGAAATGAGGGAGAAGAAAAGTCTCTGGTAGAATATTTATTGGCAAATCATGAATTAGAGGTTTGTATTATTTTTAAATTAATTAAACAGTAAACTAATTATATTATGTGTAGAAGCCAACAGCACAGGCTTACTATAAACGTTTTTCAGCCGAGACAAAGGTGAGGGTAGATTGGAAGCTCATCCGACAGAAGGTAAGAAATATGCGTACTAGCTATAATAAAGCCAAAGGTTCAACCGGAAAAGGCCGGCAAATTATGTTTAAGTGGTTATGGCTTGAGGACTTAGAAAATCTTGGAAACAGTCGGTTTTTGATTTTGATTGCAAAATAGATAAAATAATATTTGAGCTCGGAAAGGTTGGGTTCCCCGTAGTCGCTATAGTATGCGACATGGGATCTACCAACCGTAAGTTATGGAAAGAGCTAGCAGTTACTTCAGGTAATTTTTATACATTTAACACTTGTTTTTAATTTAAAAATTTTTAATTTTTACACAATTCTTTTGCCTGAGACGACGCTTTTTGGCACCCGTGAGTGTCACATAAAGTTAAATTTATGGTAAATAATGAACGAGTCCGTTTATATTTCTTACACATAAATTACATGAACACATTATTTCTATCAATTATTCTTACTATTAAAATAGTGACGATTGTTAATGCGATAAAACTTGCAAGCTATTGGTACACCATTGCTTAAAAAAAACCAGTTAACAATGGAGATAACAAGTTTCACTTTTCTTAATTTATTTATGGTCAATTATTTTATTATTTCACTTTTTTGTTTTTTTGAACAATTTTATGGACTTTTAAAAACACCCATTTTATTAATTTAATCGATTCAATTATAATGCACTTCTAATATTATTTGTTAATTAATCAATTATTTGTTTTATTGTTTACATGATTGTTTAACAAAATAATTTACAAAAACAAATAAACAAAAAATCTTTAATTTTTGTCTTAATTCACTCCTTAATCAAATGTTAAAAGATTTTATAAAAATGATTACTATAAATTAAATGAAAATATTTGGAAAAAAGTAAAATTTAAGAAAAAGTAAAAAAAATCATAATGATAGTAAGTGAGATAATTCAGTTAAACTTCAACTATAAATGAAGCTAGTAGCAAATGGAAATGACCTAGCATTTGGCCATGGTTTTAGATTACCTTCGTGGTCAAGCTTGTTCATGCACCGACAAGGATCAAAGTAAACTGAATCTCTCGTCGCTTTATTTTGAGATGACGTAGTAAGGATGAATGTCGTGTAGACTAAATCGAAGGTCTGTAATGCAGCTTTATATACTCTTGTCTGCAGTTTTAATGATATTAACTCTGTACACATACAAATACTGATTAATTTATTATTTACCTACTGTATGCTGTTTAGAATAAAGATAAATCTTAAAAAAATAGAAAATTCTTTGGTAATGGCACAGCAATATGAGTAACGTAAATATTGAAGTCAGAAGCTCTTAATGGTTTACGAACCAGCATATTTCTCAAAAAATAAAAACGGACGAAACATCATTTTATTTTCAGGCAGAAAACATTATTATTGATCTAATAGAATTTTTTTTTAGCGTGAGCCATACTCTTGTTCCTGAAATATAACCAAAAATGTATCTCTTAAATGATGTATGTATTGCTAGAAAGGAAAAAATTACGTTAATATATATTTTATAAATTCATTTTCTTATAACTTACAAAAGGAGAAATTTATAGTTTTATTATGCGTTGCTTTGCCTTTTGGCCCATCAAATGTCGGATACGGAAATGTATCCTACTTTTAAAGAACAATTTCTTTATATTTTCCGGCAACTCGATTAATTGGCTTTTCTCGATCAGGAGCTTGTGAATATTACGACACTGACAAATATTATTACCGTTAATATTGTAGAATATATATTCCAGTTTCTTTAGCTTTGAAATAAATTCGATTGTTGGCTTTTTTAAGTAACCTTTTGGCACCTAATCAACCCACGTATATAAATCTTGACATTCATATTCTACAAGATTTATCTTTCGAATCATATAGCTAGGTATGTATTCTAAAGCATCGCCTTGTAGAATACCAATGTCATATAGGTCCGATTCGTCTAGGTCTAGGTTTGGTTCTGGCTCTGTGTTGATATCGTCCTCCTTAAGTGCGACTCCGCTGTCTGGCAATGTGCTTGTATCTTAAATGCCTTCATTGCCACTAAGGTATTCGGTATTTCGTGCTGTAATTTTTAAAATATATACATACATTGAATTATAAAAAATTATAAATATTATTTGAATTCTTGGGGAGAAGGGTGATCATTCAGCCCACCTTTACTTCATATGGCTCCAAAAAAATTCTCAAGAACATCCTGGTTCAGTGGGTTAGTAACTATGTAGGTCAAGCTGTACTTTCCGGCGTACTTGAAAAGCATTTCCAAAGCCCTGTTGGTCATTATTAGACCTCTCTGAAAGTAGTGCCGTGATTTTTTTTGAAGAATTATTGGGATCGACATTGACTGTGCAATATGAGGCAATGTATCCCGTTGCCGCTCCTGAAATTCCGTAGGGTTCCTACACAAAATGAAATATATTCGCTCTCTACAAATATTGTACAAAAAACTACCTTTCCAGGATATGCGAAGGTACTCAGTTTAGAGTTGAAAACGTCGAACCAGTCATTCACTAATTGAATAAATTCTGCAGACTCTATGGGTTCATAAATACCCATTCCTAGGGAGTAGCACCGTCTAATAGCATTGGTTGTAGTGTTGAAAAATAGCTGAGTAGCTAATATTACATTTTGCCTTCCTAAAATTACAAAGTTTTTAATGTATTCATATCAATAAAAAATCTTCAAAATTATCTGCCCCTTTAACGGAAATACAGTGGTGGCCACGAATTTAAGACACGACATTTTACTTATAGATTTGAGATAATTTTTACATCTTATCAAAAAAAAAATTAGGTCCATGATATTTTTCTTAATATTAGGAAGAAAAATTAATAATATTTTGCTACCTATAGTGGTTTACTTTGTGCAATAGACCCACGCAAGTTTTTCTCATTTAGACATCTTCTTATTGCCCTAGACGAAATATCAATACCAAAATCCAATGCAATTTTATTTTTTTTTTACTTGAGCTCGTGAAAGAATTATTAGCAGCCACTTTAGGGTGTAGTTTTTCGGGCTCTAGGTTGCTGTTTGACATGTTTGGTGGTGCCATGTTGCTTGATGTGTTCCAGCGCGTTGTAAATCTTGCATTTAAAACATTTAAGCAGCTTGAATATCTTCATTACTATTTTTCCATAAAATTTTAGTTGTTGGATCAGTTTTCGCTCGGCTTCGGTATTCCAAGTACCTCTGGCCATTTATAATTAAATATTTCTATGTATTCCAACATAAAATAAAATAAAACATTCGTTACTCAACGTTTAGCTTCAAAAACCACAAAAAAATCACTTAAAAACCAGATATTTCTGAAATGTCTTAAATTCGTGGCCAATTTCAAATGAACGTTTTTAAAATAATAGAATCAAAAAGCAACAAAATGTAAAAAGAAACAAAATAAAATAATGGTACTTTTTCTTAATATTACAGGGTACATAGAAGAATAAAGAATATCAAATTTTATATTACAGAATTGTAAATATTATCACAACTAAGTCAGTCATATGTCGTGTCTTAAATTCGTGGCCACCACTGTATGTTCATCATTTAATTTAAAAGTTATACAAATATCCGAGTTTGATGTTAGTCCAAGTAAATCGGAAATTGTACGAGGATTAAGGATGGTGTTGTTGAAGATTAATCCGCTATCCAAATAATGGTTACGGATTAACTTCAACAAATGGGGCGCATCAAAACTTTTTCGTCCAGGTTAGTTGGGCTCGAAAACCATGTTTTATCTTCCGAAAAATAGTATGTATATAACAAATTCATTAAATTTAATTTTGTTTTTTAATTTTATTTTACTAGCTAGTAATAAAATAACACTAAAATAAATTAATGAATGAATGTGTTAAAGGAACTAAGTTCATACAAATGAAATTAATGAAAGTAAACGCAAACAGACACTTATATATCGAACTTAAAACCAAATTCTGATAAAAAAAATTTATTTACCGATCTGGAGGAGATTATAGTTCTTTTTTTTAATTTTTCTGTGGGAAAACATACCGATATCCTCAGCGATGTCAAGAAGATTCTCAATAACGAAATAATTGTTGTGGTAATGTGGTGCTGTAGTTGGTGTGGTGTCATTGGTATGGTGTAAATATTTAACTTACATTGAGTTACACCAAGCTCTCTCAACAACTTGCGATTAGTGGGACCCATATCACATACCATTGTAACAACCGGGAAGCCTGCAGTGTTAAGCTTTGAAATTAGACCGCATCTTTTGACATTTTGCAGTCAAAATCATAACATACAGGCTGCTTCCATGACTTTTTTAACCCTCGAGCCATAACTACCTGGACATAATTGGCTGGCTTTCTGACAACGTCAGCAGGGGTGTCATACTCGTAGGTTTCCTCTACCTTCATTTCATCGAAGGCCAATATACAAATTGTATCACTCAGCGGCATATCAGTTGTATGACGCATGAATTCTATCGAAGTGAATAGAATACCGTCGTGCAAGTTGACTCTTCCACACCAGCGTTGTAACGTCTTTAAATGAGGTAGAGGAAACCCTTTTTGGTACATATGCTGGTATGCTCTTGGTCCAGATGCATGTAAGCAAATGGCACTGAATATGTCGCTCCACTTCCAAAGCACATTACCTGGACTCATTAATTTCTTGATCTGGCCGTCAGTAAAAATTTTCCGCATGGAATCTACTGCCAAGTTGGCTTGGGCGAGTTGGCACTTAAAATAAATAGTAAAAACAACTTTAATTATAACAATACCAATAGAAATTTTATGATGTAATAAATATACCACTTACTTGGTGTTTCGGGTGGAATTGGGGTAGAAGCTCCAAAATAAAATATTTTATTGAGACAAGAAAATACAATAAGTACTAATAAATTGTAAAATTAAATATTTTACAAATAACGTACCTTCTGGTTTGGGGTTGAATGAGGCAAGAATAAAAAATTCTCTTTTCTTTTTTATACAAATTGACAAAAGACTCACAGTAAAGAAAAAAGAAATAGCCGTATTTACACTACTTAATTCTATTAACTTATAATTAGGGTGACCAGCGTAAACATCCCGCCCCCTTGCAAGGGTGCAACAAGTAGAGACGGGAAGCTACCTGGCCAAATAGGAATAAAAAATAACAAAATGCAATTAATGTAACAATAAATAAAAATACCAATTAGAGTAAATATTCATTTAAAATAAAAATTCAGTCAATACAAAATTTAATACAATTCATCGCAAAAAGAAAGAAAATTAGTTGTTTACTTAATACATTAATGACAATTGTGGCACCTGCAGAGTTGGGTGTCGCAACTACATTGTTGTTACTCTTGCTGCTATGGGGCTGGCAGGAACACTCATGAGCTTGACTGCGGGTTGTGCTCTTGTTGTTCCCCTTCCGTTGAACAACCCTTTTGTTGGTAGTGTTCGACTTGCTGCTGTCTTGACGTCGAAAATGCAGCATTGTGTGGTGTTTGCCCAGACATTCCATACACCGCTCTCTACTACGGCAATTCTTAGAAAAATGGGACTGTACCAAACAGTTAGTGCAGTATTTGAGTCGCTCTACTGCGCCCAGTCACCTGTAGGGGTTTAAGCGGCGGAATGCCGAACATTTTTGGAGGGAGTTTTGTACTTTACACAAAAGACATTTCGAGACGGTACGTTTGACGACTTTGACGAGACTTTGACTTTCCGGATGTTCCACAGTGAATTTTCTATAAATAAAAGTACAAAACAAACAAGGAAAAAAGAAAGAACGAGTTAGTTCTGACTAGGGTTAGGGAGTAATACGAGCTTAACAATAGGCCGCGTTAGAACGCCATTGGCAGTTCGAACGTCAGCCACTCGTACTTTAGAATCAGGTCCTACATAAACGCGCGAGATACGACCGAGCTTCCATTCACTTGGGGGCAGGTTGTCGTGCCGAATCACGACAAAATCGTCAATCGCGGTGGGGACATTTCCATTTGTTGAGCTTATGGAGTTCAACTAAGTACTCGTCCTTCCAGCGACGCGCAAACAAATGGTGCAGAACCTTTAATTTTCGCCGCCTATTGGCGTAGTTGAGAGATTCCATTGAGAAATCAGGTTCAGGGGGTGAAAGGATGGCACTTCCCACGAGGAAATGACCAGGGGTTAATGTCCGAGGGGTTATCCGTCATGGGACAAAGCGGACGGAAATTCAAGCAAGCTTCTATTCTTGCCAGCATAGTAGTGAACTCCTCAAAAGTGAATTTCTGAGCATTCGATATTTTTCATAAATGGGTCCTAAAACTTTTTACACCAGCCTCCCAGAGGCCGCCCATATGCGGGCTCCAGGAGGAATGAAATGGCACTCGATTGACTGAAAAACGTTTTACGATATAATCTTATGCTTCAGTTCAGTAAAGAACTTAGCTTGATCCCTTTTCATCACATTCGCTGCGCCAACGAACGCGGTTCCATTTTCCGAATATATATGTGCGGGGCAATCTCGTCTGGAGGAAAAACGAGTAAATGCGGCCAGAAAACAGTTTGTCGATATTTCATTGGTAGCTTCCAAATGAATTGCTTTTGTAGCAAAACACACAAACACCAGCAAACATCCTTTAGTTATTCGGCGACCACGTCCAATATTGGATTTTTTGTGGCGAGTACTGAATCAGAGGACATTACATCTAGTCAGCAATCATCAGCGGACATTCCTGCGAACCAGAAACAGTCACCAGGGGTCAGCTTTTCACCTTAAGTCAACCAACCCAAGATTTTGATGTCGTTAAGATTTAGGTGAGTCCGCTCCAGCAGGGGGGAATAATGTGGCGCCCTGTTCTTCGTAACGATCTTGTTTTTTACATAGAGTTAAGCACCCAAGTCTGAGCACAATTGGAAGATTTTTTTGGCAGTTTTACGATTTCGGCGATCCATATCTCTGGAACGGCTAAAGCTATTTGCCCGTGTCATACATCAAATTAAAGGCCATACTGTTTATAATATTTTATATTCTACTCAATAAATACGCAACTAGTACTGAAACCGAAAAATAGAGCCAATGTCCCTAAATGACTAAAATCTGAGAGCGTTGTTTGTATTATTATTGGTTATTTGTATTATTATTGGGTATTATGGACAAATAATTGTACTTTGGAATCTCATTTCATTTAAATATGTTTGCTATGGTATACTGTTAATTTTAGACCCACATTCTGTATCACTGGCGATCCCAAACAGGTAAAACCAAACTAGTACCTACTAACACGTACTCTTTGACATTAGTGTCATTCTGTGTCATTTATTCTAGTGAACATTCTTATTATTATCTCGTATTATTATTACCTCGTTAGAAGTAGAGGTAGAGACAACATTTTTCTAATCGACTATCCAGCTCATCAGATAACTGGATATAAGCTGCCCTCCAATCGACAAGTTCTAGCTACTATGTTCTACAATTTGCGTACTGTGAAGTTAAATGTGAGTGATTCTGCCACAACTACTGTTGACGAGGTCTTCGTTTTTTGGACAAAAACTCGAATTCCTACAAAACAAAAGAAAAATGTCATAGTAAAGCTGGAAAAACTGCACGATGATTGGAGAAAAATGTAAAAGTTCAAGGATAGGAAAACCGAAAGTGCAAGAAATGCTGTAAAAGAGTTTACGCTAAAGTTGGATGATCTCTTTGATATTGCCCACCAAGATGCTCTGACGATGATGACTTCAGAAGAAGACAAGGAGTTTCTGTTGAAACAAAGACAGAAATTAAGAACGGGCCCCATGCTCGGAGTTGACCTGAAGTTGGCTCAAGCTGAAGAAAGACTACTACCAAAACAACGGAAGGTCTTGGACAAATAACTTGAAGTTGGAAATTGTTCATTGTTCACAGAGACGGTGGAGCTCACGGACGATGAGACAACAGAAGAGTCAGAAAGACGTGAAACGCCGTATGAAGAGCTCGGGATGAACATAGAATCTGAAGGACCATCTGCCCCCAAGAGAATCAAGCGTGGTTTCAAAGGGGTCCTAACCATTAAATTGTCATTGTTACTAGACTGCTGTAAGGTATCCGATACGAACTCTACTCGTATCATTTTGGCTACAGTAGAAACTCTTGGAGAGGATCCCAAAAAATATAAGATCTCCAGAAGCGTTATCCGTGAATAGCAAAGAATAAACCGTGAAAAATACACGGGACAAATTCAAGAAAAACTTAAGATACCCCAAAACGAGGCTGTTTGCGTGCACTCGGATGGAAAACTACTACCAGGTATTCTCAAAACAGAGGAGAAAGAATGGGTTGCTGTTCTGGTATCACATGGGACTAAAGAACAACTCCTGGACGTTCCTGAAACTGACAGTAGCTCAGGGGAGGAACAAGCCCTAGCAGTGTACGAATGTCTACAGGAATGGGGTCTCGCTCGTGACTATGTGCTTCGACACAACAGCATCAAATCTCCTGGAGCAGATGTTAGGTCGAGAGCTCCTGTACCTAGCGTGTCGACACCAGGTTTTAGAAGTATTGTTGCGAGGGATTTTTGACTGCAAGTTTGGAAGCACAACGGTACCTCAACCAGACATACTCAAGAGGTTTCAGAAAGAATGGTTGCGATTGAGAAATCCAAGTTCGATGTAGGCGAGAATGTTTTGAAACTACTGCCCAAAGAAGAAGTAGGGAATATCAAAGAAGAACTGCAAAGAAAACTAATTGAATGCCAGCCAAGAGACGACTACAAGGAGCTGTTACAGTTGGCATTGATATATCTTGGCCATCTTGACGGAAAAGATGTGCGCTTCAGGTCTCCAGGTCCAATACACCATGCCCGGTGGATGGCAAAAGCTATTTACTGTCTGAAAATACAACTTTTCCGTGACCAGTTTAAGAAGACTTCCCAAGAACAAGAGGCCCTAGAAGCACTTTGTGTTTTCATTGTTCGAATCTACTGCAAAGCCTGGTTTAACGCCACCAGAGCATGTTTAGCACCAAAACAAGACTTAGACCTTATTGAAAATTCATTGAAATACGAAAAAGAATATCAAAAAAGGAATTAACAAAATGATAAATCACCTGTGGTATCTTAGTCCTGAACTTGTTGCCCTGGAATTGTTTGACCCGACAGTGCAAAACACCGTAAAGAGCCAAATGGCGACAAAAATCTTATCAAATAAAGCTGAAGACAATGAGAAGTTCTCCAGAAATATGCGACCCAAACTAAAAAAGCAACTGCCGAAATTCCTAGAAAAAGGTCCCCCAGCCCTAATTACAAGTGAGACTTATCTGTTGTTCAAAATATTAAACATTAACACCGAATTTCTGGAAAAAGATCCTGAAACTTGGCCGCAGAACATCAACTACCAGGAGGGGCAAAGGAGTCAACCTCATCACAGATTACAACCAATTACTTACAAAGGACGAGCAACAAAAACAATACGTTCTCCAAGTAGTCAGCAGATGCCGTCAGCTGTATCCAGATAGCTCCAAACCCACATTATGTCGGTCCCTTGAATAAATTTAAATAAGAATAAAATGAAAAACACATTTATTATACTTCGCTCTTAGGGGTACCTAGTCACGTTTTTAGGGAAATTGGGTTCATTATCTCGAATTCAGTACTATTTACATATTTTTTTATTACATATAAAATATTATAAACAGTATCGACTTCAATTTGATGTATGACACGGGCAAATATATTAAACCGTTCTCGAGATATGGGTCAGCAAAGTCGCCAAACTACCAAAAAATCGAAATTTTCAAAACATTGAAGCCCCAGTGGCACGGGTTAACATCTTTCAATCATGCTCAAACTTTGGCAATCTTAAAATCTAACAAAATGAAACATTTTAGGTGGGTGCCGCCAACAAAAATCCGCCATCGATTTTTTAAAACCACCCTAATATACATACATTATATATTAATACATACAATATTATTATATTAAATGTGTAATTCGCACATGCTACTTCCGATAGCCGGTAATTTTTAGGAGCTGCCCAATAGTTTTCAATGATCCCCTAAATTCAGTCGAGCAGGTTTGATTCGATGCTTTCCTCAGTTTTTCTTCAGGAGGATCTATTTAGACAAAACAAATTATATCACTTAATTGTTTAAGGGCCATTATTACATCTTGCCGTTAACTAAAAGGAGGATTTTAACGGACAAAAAAATTGTTTTTTGTTATTATAAGTACCCAATAAGATAGAAGTGATCGAGAGGGAGGATCATCCTACCTTTAACATTTAAAGGTCACTTTATGTTTGAACTTGCCATATTATATATTATTTTCATTATCGCAACTTAAAATTTAAACAAAAAAGCATATATAGAAAAAACTTGTATAATTGAGCAGTTTTATCGACATTGCTCCGGTACTGCCATATTTTTGAAAAATTTTATCTGTAAGTTGTAATAACGAAAATAAGTTAAAGGTAACTTTACAGTTCCCTTTAGCTAAAGGTACCTGTAACTAAATCCAAGTTTAACGGCAGGTTGTAATAATGGCCCTAAATAAGTTTGTATAGCTCTTGCCTTACGTTGTCTTTTAGACAACGCCAGTTTGTTTGAGCTTTCTAACTACATTAGAGAATATCTCAAATAGTTTGTCTTGTAACTTACTTGTGTTCCTTGAAATATTTATATTAAAACTGTAATATAAACAAAAGGAATAGTCATACTTACTAACGACTCAATTTTATTAACTTCAATTATATTGGTTGCTATATTTTGATTTATTGCACAGTTATCCTGATATCATTT
Source organism: Sarcophaga subvicina (assembly GCA_936449025.2). Lineage (NCBI taxonomy): Eukaryota > Metazoa > Arthropoda > Insecta > Diptera > Sarcophagidae > Sarcophaga > Sarcophaga subvicina. The sequence goes on from OW388080.2 coordinate 54,874,261, forward strand.
TGAATTAAATAATTTGTTATGATATCAACAATAACTTCATTCTTCGTGAACAAGATTCTTCACAACATTGGAATGTACTGGATTTGGAAATTAAATGACGAACTTTTAATAGCAAAATTAAAGCATTTTTTTTCACTTGATATTTATACAGAAATATTAAATTAATAAAAAAAACTCCATTCAAATTATTGCTTTTTTAATTGAAAAATATAAGTTTTTAATATGCACAAGTTCGTAGCATATATAAAACTAACATTTTGACATTAATTTTTCCAACGCCAACTTCGTTTTTTAAAAAGTACAAAAATGAGTTGATTTTTCGAAATTTCTTTACTTTTACAGGCCTTTTAGTAACCTTAAATAATGTTTAATCAATTTTACTTTATTTATTTCTTTATTCATTCAGGCGTAAATACAGTACAACGAGATACCATCTTATTTAGAAGTACTGCTAAGGATATAGGCATAACAAAATATAAGAAATTACAAAAATAATAACCTTAAAAATAAACTAACATAACAAATATTATTAAAAACAAAATAATTATATTAAAAAATATGATTGATTAATTACATATATGTACACTATGTTCATTCAAAAATTTAATAATTGCAATCTTGAAATGCTTAGCATTGCTTAGTAGCTGTATGTTGCTCGGGAGTTCATTCCAGAGACGAATTGTATTGATGTAAAAGTGACTTTCAGATATGTGTTTACGGTATCTAACGCTATTAATTCTCAAGCCTCTATTTGATTTTGAAAAAAACTAATCTATTAAGAAGATAATGGGGTTTCCTAATGTAGTTGATTTTATGTAGGCATTTCAACAAATTTTCAAAAGATGTTTTATAGATTTGATATGAGAACTCAGATATCCTACTGTACCTTGTACGACCATAAACATATCGAGCAAGTGACCTTGAGCCTGTTCCTACTTACTGAGTCACAACTAGAAAACAGTTCACATCTGTACAGTAAAGTGGGGATGAGATATGTTTTTGCGAGCAGCATATGAATATTAAACGGAGTACAATATTGCGCTAGCCAAAGACTTCGCAACATGACAACCGTTTTACCACAGATAGCATTTATATGGTTGGACCAGTTAAGGCTGTTATTAAAAATAACTCCTAGAATCTTAACATTATGTACAGTCTCAATAGTAGTATTATTCGACGCCTCCATTCTATAACGTTCTTGCATTTTTAAATTCTACGTTTTCTAGCTTATATACTATCAAAATTTGGTTAAGATGCGCCGATCCGTTCCGAAGTTATAGGGAAAAGTCTACTTAGAATACGCATATAGTCGTATGTCGCGTGGAAACTTTGACCTCATAACTCAAAACACATTTTTTCGACTTAGAATGTCATAGAACGGAGGCGTCGTATTAATCTGTAATGGTGTAAGCTGTGCCATATAATTTACCTTGCCTATTATCAAAGCTTTTGATTTCCCCGGATTGAGGCAAAGACGATTAATCGACGCCCATTGAAACACATTATGCAAATCACAATTTATTTACTCTATACAATTTGTAATATCAGACGGCAAGAAACCTTAATACAGAAAATTGTCGAAATTTCTTTAATTTTACACTACCATAGCAAATTTAATGAATTTTCTTCAATTCTACTAAATTATATTAAAATTAACAAAAAATAATTATTCAATATTTTTTTCTATATATTCATTTGCAATCTATTTTAATACAATAATAAGCAAATTGAATAACACTAATAAAAAGAAATGACATTAGTATTAATCTCCAATGAGACTAAAATACATTAATTTTTTTAAATCATATTTACATATTTACATTTTTTATTTTCTAAATTATTCAATATGAAAAAAAAATTTTGTTGAATTAACAAAACATGTTAAATTTTATTATTTTTATCAAAATTTTAATCAAATCAACAAATTCTACTTACATAAATTTTAAATACAAAACTTATTTCGTTAATTTGAAAAAAAATTATGTAGACTTGAATAAAAAATCTATAGATTTGAATATTTTTTTCGTTAAAGGCTTACTAAATTTTCTAGTTAATATTACCTCTTATAGTTTTTTCAGTGTAAGTTACCTGCGGTTATCTGAATGAAAGTGTCTGTGTATAAGTGTATGTAAATAAAAATTATTCTTGAAAGTGGTTTTTAATCCAACTTTTATATTATTTTATATTAATATTTTATATTAATATTTTATATTATATTATAAATGTCTTCAAGAAAAACTAAAGTTTTAACGATAAAAGAAAAAGCAGAGTTTTGCGAGTTGTGAACAAAGGTAGCATCTGTTACAGATTTATCGAAGGAGTATAATGTAGCAAAGTCGACTATTTATGCAATAAAAAAGAAGGAATCAATAATAAAGTGTTAATAACAAATTTTGGAAAGCGTAAAACATTACACGGCTCAGAGTTCCAAATAATAAAGAAAGTCATTCACAAATGATATTTAGCCATGGTTTTTTGTGATTAAAACAAAATCTTTCTCTTGAGTTAAATAGAAAAATTAATGAAACCAATAATTGCGGATTTAATGCTAAAAGAAATTTAAGCAAAAGTATGGCATTAGACTGCTGAAAATTAAATGAAAACAACTAAATGTGCAGTTGTAACTAGTGCATCCATATAAATTTAAAAAAGAGAAAAATTAGACCTTGAATTTTGCAACGACCAGCTTTACACTGCCAATGAGTCTCAGTTGTGCTGGAAAAAGCTTACTTGACAAAACATATCGACGCCTCCATAGGGAATATAATAATATAATCCATAATATAGGGAAAAATCTCTTTAGAATACACATATGGTCGTATGTCGCGTGAAAACTTTGAGAGCTCATAACTCAAAACACACTTTTTCGACTTAGAATGTTATAGAACGAAGGCGTCGATATATCTCCCCTCGGGAAAGTCTGCTTCAGGTGAGAAGATTCTAAAGCAACGTCTTAACTTTATGTGCTGCTGAATTTCTAAAGTAGTACCAAATAATTGATAAAACGTAATTAAAAATGAAGAGGAAATAATAAAAAAAACCAATCGGAAACATGAACACCCTTTGCAAGAATGAGTTCACGTTTCTGAGTGTTCACTGTATTTGCATAATCACATTTATCGTTTATTTTCTGTGTTAATGTTCCATATAGTTTATGTTGTTTATGCGTTGTAGAGTGCAATAATCGTCCATAAACGGAAATTATTAAAACACTTCATTTACTATATTACGTCATTTCGCTAAGCTATATGTCTCCTATTGGAGGAGGTATGCAGTCGTATACCTGATTCGAATTATATGATTGCAAATAAATGCAAGTAACTTGAGGTTTGACATAAATTTCTCAGAAATATTAATACATAAATACGTTATTTTAAACTCGTTAAAGTTTAGAATGCTTGCTAACAAACATAATTACATATAAGGAAGATCTTTATGTAAATACTTACGTATTAAATTAGCAAAACACTTCAAACTATTTTGTTAATATTTTTTGCAGTAGATTCAATTTAAACTTTTTAAAGAAATTGCATTCCATTTTTGTTTATATATAACCTAACGATTGCAAAGATACATTTTTTTCCAACATTTATAATATTTGTTGCATATCCAATCCCATAAATCTTAACTCTAAATAAATTTAATTTGAAAACACCATGAATAACTTTAGCTTCCGGAGTAACTTATACTTATTGGTGTTGAGATGAGAAATGCAGTGACGCCCTATTGGATATGAACTCTATGTTGAGATCTAATGGAATTGAGTGGTATGGAAGCTTTAACAGGTACTTTATAGAATATTCTTCAATTATAAAACAACAAATTCTTGTTCGGTGAAGTTACAACTCCCATGAATTTCTTGAGTATAGAAGAAAAAGTTTTGAATTATAATTCCATGGGAAAAATTATTTTAGCAACAACATCCCACTAGTGTCGACACTCGCTCATACTTAAAAATATCCTGAGTATTGTTAGGCAAAAACCCTGTATTTGTCTTACGTAAAACGTACTGCTTTGCATGTATTCCATGTGTTTCCAGCTCCTAATCTCAAGATTATTGAGCATGTTTGGAAAAAAATCCGCTCAGCACAGTGCAGCAAACATGGTATTAGGCGAGAATGGAACAACATAACCCCGGAATTTTATGCCGATCTCGTGCAGTTGATGCGTCTTGGTTTGGAAACAGTAAAAAACGCAAAAGGTTTTGGTTCCAAGCGTTAAAACAGTGCTTTTAATTTGACTATCTAATTATGGCATGGAATTCGTTAATATTGTTTTCCTTTTTTTAAATATTTTTAAATAAAAAATGCTAAGCATAATAAATTGTTTAAAAGCTTTTTAATCTTATATCTATAAATCCTCATCAAAATAAACTGAGCGTTAAGCTAAATGGAAGATCATCATAACTGTAACTTTTAAAGTTAAGATTATGTTTAAACTTGCCACATATATATATATTTATATATATATATATATATATATATATATATATTTCAATATGGCAACTTCAAATGTAAACAAACTGCACAAACATAACAAAAAGAGGAATCATGTGCTGCCATTGCCTCTTTAAAGAACTTGTTTAATTTAGCAAAAGTTGTCGATATTGCTCCGGCACTGGCATATTTTTAAAAAAGTTAATGATTGACAGAAACTTTGTTTTTGTAGATCATAAAAAAAAACCGATTTAAAATTTATGTATGAAATACTTGAGTCACTTTATTCTGTACTTTTCAAATCTATGTCCTTTTATCAACTGACTATATTTTACAAAATTACTTACTATCAGACCACAAAATCGAAAACAAAAACTAACGGCATTAAATTTAAGCAAAAGGAATGACAACAACAATGCAGTGGCTGAATGGAAGATTTGGAGTACAAATGCTACTGCGCTGCTATCGTTATTGTCATTCTCCCTTTTATATACTTTACTGAAGATCAAAAATAGAATTACCAACAACAACACACAAGCATATTGATCCAACGAAAGAACTAATAAGAGTATGCATGTATGTTGTTGTTGCTTAGGCGAAAATGTAACAAATTTATATTAGGGTAGTCCGTAATAATATAATTATTATAATTAAATAAATTGAATTTTATATATAAAAAATAAATTGATGGCGATCTTATCCGACATGCTCCCCCCGTTGAAGCTCTTGATTCAACCATCATTTGAAGAGGGTAAGGGAGCCACCTTTTGTATTGGACGACGAAATGAGCCATTTTTTGATTTTAACTCAACTACTCGAACTCGTCCATCAGAGCCAGCTATAGTTTTGGTTACTCGAGCTAATAACCATTGTTGCGGGGGAGTATTGTCCTCATGAATTACGACTAGTTGTCCTTCTGTGATGTTAGGTTGTATGTGGTACCATTTTGAGCGTTGTTGCAGCGATGAAATGTAATCACGAGACCACAAATGCCAAAACTGTTGCTTTAAAAATGAAATACGTTGCCAACGATTGAGCGACGTTTGTTTGGTAACATCAAAGTTTTGATCTGGTAAAGCGACTAGCGACGAGCCAATAAGCAAATGGCCGTCATTAGGGTCATCTGACAGCGGGCAAATAGGGCGTGAATTCAAAATTGCTTCAATTTCGATGATAAGAGTCTGCAATTCTTCGAAAGTAAGGTAGGATTGGGCGACATTTTTTACGAGGAGCGTTTTTACAGATTTCACTGCAGCCTCCCATAGGCCACCGAAGTGTGGAGCACGAGGGGGTATAAAACAAAATTCAAATCCGGTTTGTGATGAATATGTTAGTATTTCGTGAGCCATGGTTTCACGAAAAAACAACTGCTTCAACTCATGTAGCTTATTGTGAGCTCCCACAAAATTAGTTGCGTTATCGCAATAAAGCTTCTGTGGTATTCCTCTGCGACCAATGAAACGTTTTAGGCACAAAATGAAATTGTTGGTGGACAGGTCTGACACCAGTTCAAGATGCGTTGCTTTTGAACTAAAACACACAAAAACGGTAATATAAGTCTTGTATGGAACTTTACCTCGAATGCGATAAGACGTTAGAAAAGGGCCACAAAAATCCACGCCGGTAATTATAAACGGACGTTGAGCTCTGAAGCGGTCAGCTGGCAAATTACCCATGATTTGCTCCAACAATTTCGGTTTATAACGAAAACAGTGAACGCAGTCCCGAACAACTTTTCTAACCACGTCTCTACCGTTGATTATCCAGACCTTCTGCCGCAAGATGCCCAGTAAAACCTTTGGACCTGCATGCAAATGGCTTCGATGCAAATGTTCAATATATAATTTCACGAAACGATGGTTTTTAGGCAACAAAACTGGAAACCGTGCGTCATACGGTATTGGAGCATTTGACAATCGTCCACCAACTCGAATTAAATTAACGAAATGCCAACATTGGTTTCATGGAGAAAAGGGGATAATTTCTGCAGCGATGGATGAACAATTCTTTCTTTAGACATAGCATTCAAGTCATCTGTAAAAGAATATCGCTGAATGTGAGCAACGATTCGGAAGAAAATGTGGTCTAGCTCGATAGGTTGAATATGAACAAGGTCCTGGGGCTTCAATGAACGGTCTACTGGGCATCTGTTGAATAAACGAAAAATATAAGCAATTATTCGAATAATTTTAAAATATGATAACGCCTTCTATGATGCTTGATGTGACGTCAGAGTATTTAAAAACAGCTGCCTTCCTGCATTCTAATGGGCTAACGGATGTGTCTTCTTCTGTAGGTGGCCAATTTGAATTGTGTTCATGAAGAAAGGTTGGACCTTTGAACCAAATTGTATGGGGCAATTCCTGAGCACTGCAACCCCGGGAAACGATATCCGCTGGGTTGCTTTTCGAAGGAACGTGTCTCCAAAAAATACCTCTAGTGTTTTCTTGTAGTTCTGAAACTCGATTAGCGACGAAACATTGTAAAGTTGATGAATGTAATTTGAGCCATTGTAGCACTATTTTTGAGTCTGTCCAAAAATATATTGATGAAACGAATTTTTCAATTTTTGGTTTGATTTTGTGCCAGGTTTTGCTTAACAAAACAGCAGCACATAATTCGAGGCGAGGAAGTGATAGGGCCTTGATAGGAGCAACCTTGGATTTTGCAATCAAGAGAGTAGTTTTGTAAATACCATCAATGCAAACGCGATAGTAAATACAACAACCGTATGCTCGTTGAGAGGCGTCTGCGAAACCATGAATTTCTCCTCGGTGTTCTAAGGTAGTAAGCACGTATCGAGGTACCTCAATTTTTTTCATATTTTCGAGATCTTCTTGAATTTGTAGCCAAAGTGATTTAAGGGGATTACTGATGATATCATCCCAGTTACAATTTTGGACCCACATTTCCTGGAGTAGAATTTTGGCACGAACAACAATTGGACTCAAAAGTCCAAGTAGGTCGTACATTTTTGCAACGACTGACAAAATGGATCTCTTCGTGGGGGCGACGACCTTTGGTAACTGGAATCGAAAACAAATCATATCAATTTTTGGTTTCCAAGACATACCTAATGTTTTAGTGACGTCATCCTCGGCCATTTTAAATTGAACTTCATCATCTTGCGTTTTGGTGATATTGCCATAGTTGCTGTTCCATTTTGCTAACTCTAGACCATGTAGTTTCAGGATTTTCACAAGTTCGTGTTTCTTTTTTAACAACGTTTCCACGTCGTTCGATCCAGTAAGAACGTCATCGACATAGAGGTCATCACGAAAAACTTGCGAGCAAAGCGGATGAGAGCTCCCATATTTTTCTGCAATGAAAACTAAGCTACGGATTGCTAGAAAGGGTGTAACGGTGTTTAGTTGAAACACTTTTAATTCTTCTTTTTTGTTGCTTCTCCACAATATGAGCTGATACTTTAAATCACGCTCATCGACGCGAAACTGGCGATACATTTTGGATATGTCAGCGGTGAGAGCAAATTTATTTAAGCGAAACGAAAAGAGCGTTGTAATAAGGTCCTGCTGAATTGTAGGGCCTACCATTAAAATATCATTAAGTGAACAATTTGACGAAGTTTGAGCTGACGCATCGAAGACGACTCGGATTTTGGTAGAAGTACTTTGTGGTCGAAGAACACAATGATGTGGAATAACATAATTCGAACCACTCAACGACTTATTGTAGGGCGACATGTGTCCAAGCGATAAATATTCGTCCATAAACTCGGCGTACATTGATTTTAGATTTGCATCACGTTCCAATCGTCTTTCGAGCGACAAAAAACGTCTACGAGCCATTTCAAACGAGTCTCCTAATGTATCGGGCGGCTTCTTGAACGGCAATCGAACTTCAATTCTGCAGTTTTGATCGATGCGCACGTTTTCCATAAAGTGACGTTCGCATTCTTCTTCTTCCGGTGTATATTTTGCTGGAGAAGCAGCGTACTCCTCAACTTCCCAAAACTTGGACAAAATGGATTCAATATTTGAAGAACTAGTGGCGAGATTGCATGTAGCCACTGAAGATCTTGCTCCTACGTTAAACGTACCACCAATTATCCACCCAAACACTGTATTGGTGAGACACGGCATACCTTCTCCCAATGAAATTCGGTTATCGAGCAACAACTCAAAAAATATTTCGGTACTAATTAACAGATCAATATGTTGTGGTTTATAGAACAAAGGATCTGCTAATTCTAAAGTCTGTGGTATTTTACACTGAGATGTTTGAATGTACTCACCAGGCTGCCGGGCTGATATTGATTTAGTAACTGCAAACGTAGAGGACCACTGGAATGAACTCACACGAGACTTTACTGTAGCACAAACCGATGATTTAATGTTTGTGCGCACTTCGCCAATTCCAGAAACTTCTTGATGATATGGCTGAGACTTCAATCGGAACCTTTTTGCAGTTTCCTCGGAAATGAAATTAATTTCGGAACACGAATCAAGCAGAGCCCTTACCGGATGAAAGGTGCCACTGGAATCCTTCAGAAGAACAACGGCAGTGGGGATGATTGCTCGTTTGAATGAGCGGACTATGAATGAGACTGGATTGATTTGATTTTCAAAAGATGTTTGAGGTTGAACTTGTGATGTTGCGTCAGCATGCGCAGAACCTGAAGATTTGTGCAACAGAGTATGATGCAGAGAGTGGCACATACGACACCGAGATTTCGACTGGCATTTCGACACCATATGACCTTTACGAAGACAATTGATACAGCAATTATTACTTTTTATAAAATTAAATCTTTCTGGAACAGCAAGCGATGAAAACGATGAACATGTTGATATATTGTGGTCCGAAGAGCTACAGTACGCACAATTTGAGTTTGAGTTTACAAAGGTATGAGACGACTTGTAGGTGTTTGGCTTTGGGGTTATACCTTTCGATTTTTCATGTACTGCAACCTTTTTTCCATGACTTTCTAAGAACTGACAGCGATGGCTTAAATTATCATAGCAGCTATCCCACGAAGGCAACGATTTGAAGTCTTGTTTTTCATCATAGCTCATTTTAGAATCAGCGTCCAGTTTTGATAAAACAATATGAGTCAAAAGTCCATTAAGAACATCCATCTCTGACCCGAGCGATAGAAGAGAACCACGAATTGCTGCAACAGTGTCAATGATGTTTCGTAGTGAATTACTGTCACCCTTAGACATCGAAGTAATATTGAACAACGTGGAAATATGTTCTAGAAATATGAGCACCTTGTTATCGTATCGGTCCTCCAGCCTCTTTAGCGCCTTTGGGTAATTCTCCTCGGTTACCTGGAATGGCTCCACAACTGCTAAAGCTGGACCCGACAAACAATTTAATAAATAATTAAATTTGTCGACACCAGTTATTGAAGAATTTTCATGTACCATATTGTTAAATGTGGTGATGAAACGTTTGTAATCACCATATTTTCCATCGAACTTGGGCAACTTAAGCGAAGGCAAACGAGTATGATGTGGGGTACAAGAAACTGAAGCGTTGAATAATGTTTGATCCATTGCATAGAGCCACGTTGTTTGTTCAGTAAACTCATTATTTTTGCCTTAGCAACAATAAAAATTTCTTCGAAATCACTCCTTGCAGCATCGGTAGGGCTAAGTTTTTCGATTTGCCCTTGAAAGTGACATAACTGTTTAAAATATGCTTCCAAAATTTGAAGCCGACATTCCAAAATGGTGGAGTCAGCATTGTCGCCATCGTTTTCTACCTTTTTCTGGATATTGGTGATGTTTCTCTTCATGTTGCTGCGTTGTTGTTTTAGCATTACTAACTCTGAGCTAGCAGCAGCAGCCTCTGTTACACCATCAGCGTTGTTGTTGGCCATTGTCCTTTACGAATTGAACGACAATATATAAAACAGTTATATGAAAACTAACGGACCACGATTGTATGCGACACTTTAAGGTTATGTATAACTTTCGAAACAAATTGAAAAATTTTGAAAATTTTATGAACCACTTACGACAATAAAAGTTTCCGCTTAAAAAAAATTACCAATTGTAATTTTCTTCCACAAATATTCGATCGGCTGTAATAAGTTATAGTCCAAATCTCCGCATAAACAGAGACTGATAAGCGCATTAAAAGAGTAACAAATTTGAAATTATGATGCACCACACTTATGAAGTTTCAAAAAAATTTGTCACTACTCGAGCAACAAATTTGTAATAATTAATGTGCAGCATCGATGACAACCCAATAAAATTTGTCTTCTCTCAAGTAGCTCGACGAGAAAAAATCACTGCTCACGGATCACGGATTATCACTTATTATTACAGAGTCCTGTCACGGTCGCCAAAATGATTGACAGAAACTTTGTTTTTGTAGATCATAAAAAAAACCGATTTAAAATTTATGTATGAAATACTTGAGTCACTTTATTCTGTACCTTTCAAATCTATGTCCTTTTATCAACTGACTATATTTTACAAAATTACTTACTATCAGACCACAAAATCGAAAACAAAAACGAACGGCATTAAATTTAAGCAAAAGGAATGACAACAACAATGCAGTGGCTGAATGGAAGATTTGGAGTACAAATGCTACTGCGCTGCTATCGTTATTGTCATTCTCCCTTTTATATACTTTACTGAAGATCAAAAATAGAATTACCAACAACAACACACAAGCATATTGATCCAACGAAAGAACTAATAAGAGTATGCATGTATGTTGTTGTTGCTTAGGCGAAAATGTAACAAATTTATATTAGGGTAGTCCGTAATAATATAATTATTATAATTAAATAAATTGAATTTTATATATAAAAAATAAATTGATGGCGATCTTATCCGACAGTTAACTTTATTTTATCATTAAGTTGTAATAAAGAAAAAATGTTAAAGGTGACTTTAATGTTCATTTTAGCTAAATTTAACTTTTACAAAACCCAACTTTAATGGCTACTTGTTATAATGGCCCTAAAAGTATTTAGTATAATCAGGAACTTTAAATAAAATTCGAGGTAAACCTAACATAACGTAAACTTTTTTGAATAGTGAAAATTTTTGAAGAATTCTTTTTTTATGTTTTGTATTGTTTCTATAGTCATATATACTCATATGTATGCACATTTTTGTATTTGAGAAAGTTTCTAGTTTGATTAAATTAACACATGAATCGTTTTAGAGAAAGAGAGAGAACATCATTTAGCAAGATCTCAAGCCACTATACTCATATTAATGACAATAAATGCCACAACAGCTAATATAAAAGAAAATAAAAATATGAAAATTATATCAAATGCCAAAGAAAGGAAACCATGCCTTACTTAAGTGGGTAATAAAAATCAATGAAATGAAAAGCCTTAAAATAGTTTGAAATGTTTACGGGTAAGCATAACAAGATAATTGGGTACAGTGTGAGAAATTCATATGTTCAGTGACAAAAAGAGGTTGAAACTTATTCTAATAGATGTAAGTAATGAAGGTTGCAATGATATGACAGGATCGCCATGTAATGAATGTAATGTTTGTGTCGGTCAGTTTTGTGTTTGTTTTGCTTATTATAAAGGCGAGCACGCCGTTTGGGTATGGCTAATAAGCCGCAGTTTGGTGAGAATAAAAATCAAATCTTTTTCAGCTATGAAGCCGTTTTGATCATTATTTTTATTCTAATTCTATCAATCAACTTACAGCTATTTATATAAATTTCTTAAGTCTAATTTCTTACATATTAATACTTATGACCTAATTTAAGTTTTACTTAACATAGAGCGTGCAGGGTCAGCATTTTGCTACTTTACAATTATTACGTACTGAAAATTTTTATAATTCTTATTTTTTTATAATGGTCATTGACAGTTTTGTTTATATTATTGAGGAATGTATCAAAATGCATTTTTAGGTAGCACAAACGTTACCAACACACAACAGTGGATAAGTGTGACCAACACACTACATGCGTAATACATATACATAATCAACGGGATTCCCTTCGGAAAACAATTTTAAAGATTTATTATGCGTGGAAAGCATTTAGCAAGCATTGAACTTTATAAAGCAGTATCAAAAACTATAAAGATAAGTATAAATAAAATACAAGCTTAGAAAATATTCTCTTATGCAATAATTTGTTAATATTTTTATGATTTTCTTAGTGCACTTTGAAAATGGTGGTATTGCAAAGCAAAGATAGCTAGACAGAATTATAATAATTTTCAATGTGTCTACATTTTTCTTTTTAATTTATTCATAGATTATTATAGAAATTATGTCATAATAAGGCACTCATACTGGACGTGTTTTTGAAAGTTTCTTTTTTCAAAGCTCACTGTCGCATATTGTTTTATTCGAGCTAATTTTTACAATACCTCTAGCTAGAATAATAATAATAAAAAATTTAATAATTCTTTATGCACATTATAATCATGATAATATGTATTTAAAAATTTTAAAGATTAAAATTTAAAAGGCATTTGTGCCATATTGACAGTCAAAATACATACATATTTATTATTAATTTTGTATTTTTTTGTGTGCACAATAAAACCATTACAATTAGTATTTATTTCTTAAAATATTCTTTTTTATTATATTTTACAGAAAAATTCACTATATACATATATGCTAAAATTCCAAAAATTTATGTAAATCAGCATGCAAGTACCAAAGAAGGCATGTTCGCCGCAATGCAACTCTTCATACAATAGTCCCCTCATTCAGGTTTAAATGTCACATAAAAACGTTATGAAAATATATTTCGTTCCAATAACGCGTAAACATTTACAATGCTTTTCATATGCTAAAAACGATCATTCGTTACGTTACGCTACGTCTACATTTGAGTAATCGAGTCTTAAAACTGCCGTGAATAAATTCAAAATTAAATTAAAAATGTAATTTATTACATTCACAATATACATATTTTTTTCAACAGGCTAATGATAGCACACATAATCTTTCGTCGACGAATATTTGTGCATGGCAGAAATATTTAATAACATATATTATTCATAGGAAATTAGATCACGCTCTAATTTAAATTTTTTCAAAAGACTTTTCTTTTGTCTTTTACACAATCACTATTCTAAGGCCACACACGACATGTAGCTGTGGTTCGGATATAAAGTGGATTACAGTTCTTTTCCAAAAGCGGACCGCATTAGTGCTATACGGATTGGTCAAGAAAGAATGTGGGGCCGAAAATTAAATATTCCGAACAAATTAGGAAAATAGCGGGTATTTTAACGTGCTCTCTTAAATTGTAGAGAAAACTGTTCTTTTGGGGTCTTGAGAGATGTGCTACTAATTTCTTCATTCTATAGTACACGAATTCGTTCAGAAAGCAAAGAACGAAAAAATATTTTCATATTACGAATTTATAAAAATATTGATTGATCAGTTCGTAAACTGTTAAAAAAAAACCTGTTAATACTGCAAAAGGTTTGCAGCAATTAGACGGTAAGCTCCACATCATTCACAATAGGACTAAAAGCGACTGCATAGTATGTTCGGATCGAAAAGTTTCAGGGAGAAAATGACAAAGCACGCATTGATATTGTAGAGTGCTAAGAAAAGTACTAAAAAAACTAAAATATAAAATCGTATTTTAATTATTATTACCTTCAGAATATGTTAATTAATTTTCACTCAAGTAACAATATTTCTTTGTCAATACATACTTGATTTCCAAATATTTTACAGCTTCTTTTCTTATGAAAAATATGTAGGTGGATTTGATGGGCAGTAAACTTGAAATACTTTTAAATTCTTTTAGGTTATCTTTTTAATCTCCATTCGGCTTATCTCACTTTATACAGTGAAATATTTAAAAAATTTGTAAAAGAAAATTAAAGTTTACAAATAACGCATTTATGAAACTGCAAATAAGCAATCCAATGTGCGAGTGAATGAATGAAAGAACAAGAAAACACTTGAAATGCTAGACGGCGCAAACACAAGAAATACCAATGAAAAAAAGTTTTTGAAAAGTTTTAAAAGTACGCCCAATATGAATATTGTTTCAATAACAATTGCAACTGCAACAACAACGACAGTTAAAAAATGAGGAAAACGAATGGAATTATAAATACGTCCGAAAGCTACAGTCGCTAAAGCAGAAGTATTTAAATTTTTGAATAACACCTACAGTTACGAATTAAGTTTGAACATAATAAACCGTTTACGGCTGTTGTGTTAATAAACAAATATTTCAACTTTGATATTTGAATTTATCACATGACAAATAATTTCAGCAGGTTCGGTACATATGAGGAAGAAGATTAAATTATTTTCACCTACTGGGCATCCGCACACTACAGTGGTTCATAGTGAAATTGTTCCACATGGCATTATGGAATTAAATTTACAAAAAAAAAAAAATTTAGAAACCTGTATCATCACATTTAGTTTAGAGTTTAGTCAACAGGCCTAATTTATTTAAACGATAATTAAACAAAAAAAGTAATAAACTCAGGTCACAATAAAAATGCTTAATTTTAACATTTGTATGTTAAATAAATCATAAGAAAAATTAAAACATTTTCAATATTTAGCAGAATAGCCTTCTAGTTGAATGAAAAATTTAAAATGCTTTGGTACAGGTTTATCAAGTTATTGTGCGTATTAGTGTCTTAATATATTGCGCTCATCCAAAAGGACTTTTTCAGTTGTTTTTGGTTTTTTGAGGACAATTGTTTAACAACCATGTCTTCCGAACTCCAGCTGTGTGCTTTATTCCATGAAAATGGAATTAACAAATACCAGCAGCTGAACACGCAACCGATACCATTGCGTGCCCTTTACAATCGAGTTTTCTCCAAATATTCTCAACTAGAAATATTGTTTCTACTTTCGTATGTGAACAAGAAAATCTTCCAAAAAGGAAACATTTTCCCAATCGAATCATTTAACTGCAATCTTTAAAACCATTTTTCCAGAGAATTTGGTGTGTTGTTTTTCGTTTTGCAGTCGTATCTCACTTAATCTTGAATTGAATTTGATCTGATTGAGGTTCCTACTCTCTTTTCGTTTCATAACAACCTTTTTCGGACGTATTTTTTGGTTTACTTCTTGCTCAGCGATCATTTTTGAAATGTTGAGTGATGTTTTCTACTCTTGTTCAGGTTTTATTAACGATTTGTGCAATTTGTGGTGTTCAAGGATTAACATTCTAATTTGAAGTGCAAATTTCGAAATTTTAAACTAAATACCTGATTGCATATAAGTCAGTTTCAATATGATCCATTGTATTTCAAGGGAGTAAAAGGAACATTGCGGTCTACTACATACACACACACATGATTGGTCATTACAGCTCTTCATTCAGAAATATGATCTAGCTTGGCACATCACGTATGTTGTGTGTGCCATTTTTGTACAAGAGTGGCGGGACCTACGGTTTAAAGTCAGACAGATTTTTGAGAAACTTTTTCATGACAATTTTATCTTCTGTCTGGGTTTTTGCCAAAAATTTACTTAGAGCCAGTCGCCGAGGAAATATTTTTTCATATTTCGTTTTGATCGAAAAGTCTGACCTTCGGTTTGAATTGTGGCTTCACGTCTAATAAGCCATCACATTACCTACTAGACTAAGGCTAGTACTTGTATCTACTACAAAGATAATTAAAACGATTAATGATATACATTGGCAATCTGAGCGGCTTAATCAAAAGCTCCGATTGGTTCAAAGAATGGGGGAAATGTAAAACTATGGTATTATGTGGCCTAGATGTGTTTATAACACATCTTTAGGAGCACATTCACCTTCACCTACCTACCAAGTATCCGTCTCAGGGACAAATTTCGTCTTAATTAAACTTAATGTTACGTGGTACGATTGTCAGTTTGCATGTATTGTAGGGTATAAAATTGAAACAAAGTATTTGCAACTCTGAATATATGTATGCATACATATATCAAAAACTTGGTCAAGTACTCTATTGTTGTTTAACAATAGCAACAACTGCAAAAAGTTTCATAACAATACAAACAAGAGGAAAACAACAAAGAAACGAAACACTTAATGAATGCTACAAGTTTTACTTGCTACATTTTCATCTGGTACCAATAGAACACACTATAATGTCTTCACAAATATTCCTGGTTCTGAATGTAGGCGGATACTTATGAAACTGTAAGTGCACAGGTGGTTGCGACATACTCGTACTAAGCGTGGCTGATGCTTATAACGCAAATTATTAGCAACATTTTTTATATTTTTTCTGTGATATATGTATGCCACAACTTAAAAACTTAGAATTTTACATTTTATTATTAAATGTTACTATTAAAATTATCTGCCATACTTATACTTAGTGTTGTTATCGAAAAATTTCAATTTAGTTTAATCGTTTGAAAACAATCACACAAAACTTACTAATCAAAAAATACATTCTAAAAACGGAATAAAATTTAGCTTCAGATATACTGTTTCCAAGCGTTGTTTAGAAAATAGATACCTGTAGCTTCGAACTTCTGCATATCATTTTCAGATAGAAAATTAAAATTATTGTGTAATTTTCATTTGGTTCTGTAATACATCATTTTAATAATTACTCAGCTCCTATCCAAAAACTGTATTTTAATTAGTCATATACGTTTCAGTAATGTTAGTTGGCATACCTTCCCTTATAATTAATCTTTCAAGGTCTTACAACAGTATTCTTTTCAGCATCCCATGTATTATTTTTTTTAGTTTTACATGTTCCCTTTTCTATACTTCTATTCTCTCAACTTAACGAAGAAAAACCAGTATTACACAGTTAAAGAGAACATATCTGTGATATATAGTATCACGTGATGGATTATATACAACAACAAAAATTAACATCACGTTCTTTAGTTAAGACAAAATTGAAGTTTGATCGAAAGCTACAGATTTGCATAAGGTCTTTTTAACTTGATCTGTGAAGCCTTCAACAACTCGAAGGGAAAGTAAAGTGCTATACTTATATTGAAGGAAGTGATTTTTATTATAAAAAAAGAACAGAGAGTTAGTAAATTATTAAGTGGAAAAAGGTTTAATATATAAAAAGAAAAACAATTATTTTGTAAAGAAATCAAAAAAAATTCTTAGTGAATCCGTGTAATATAGTTTGTTTCTTGGGAAAAAGGTAAATTCATTTGAAGGTATTTTTTTTGTATCATATTAATAAAGTATTGCGTTTTTCATATAGTTAATTTTATATACCACCAGTACCTCGAGTGAATCACCAATTTGCCAATTTGGAGCAGACACAGCGTCAATTCACTCGAGGGAAATTTGGCAATTTTGGGAAAATCTTCAAATAAAAATATATGAAAACTGCAAAGATCAAGAACGAATTGAACTCTTCACTTAAAAATCTTTGAAAGGCCAACTGAAACTACTTATTTATACTCAATCATAAACGTCTAGAACTTTTAACCTACAATATGTTTCGTTTTGCTAAAACCTATATAAAAACCTAAAAAACTAACCATACTTTCACTATAACATTATTAAAATTATTAACTAAATTCTAAATCACAAATTAAATATTCTAACCTTTAAAACTCAAATGTTTAAATTTTAAATACAATGAATTCGTTTATCTAAATACATATGTTCTATTAAATCATTTAAAAAATTCTAACAATATGCACTTATTGTACCTATAAAATACAATTAAATTATAATTCAATCTATCATGTTAAAATTTTCTATTTTTGTATTAATTTTTTTTATATAACCTGTTTCTATATCTAACCATTGTTTCTTATAAAAATGAATTATTTATAAATTATCTAAATATTTAAATATTAAAACCTATAAAAACCTTATTGATTGTAAAACGACTCCATCAAATGAAGCTGAAGGCCTTCCGCATCGTTGGAATCGAGACGTTACTGTAAGTTAAAAAATTATATTACTTTTGATTAATACACATTCATTTAGTATTTAAGTATTTGTTTCATAAATATACCAGTGACGGCATTTTTAAAAGCTTAGTATTACATGCGAAGAAATAATTAATGAAAAAAGTACCAAATGAAGTACTATAACTTTTGTCCCATCACTGATATATTTATTACGTATTTTTTTTTATTCTCTCATATGTTCGCAAAAGGGCAATTGAAGATGATACTCTCATTGAATTCTTAACTGTTATACTTGCTTTTGTTTTCTTTATCTTCAATTTCTTTTTTGTAATAATGAATTTAGTCATCACTGATCATGTGTAATGATATCATGTAGTGATATTAATGTCATGCTAATTATTTTTTTTTATAATTTCATTTTTATCCATAACTTAAGATTTTTTTTTATTATTATAAGATTTTTTTTTTATTTCAATATAACTATGTGCCTAATATGATGAAAACATAAATTATTTCGTTGTAATGTAAACTTCATAGACGTAGGTTTGGTTTAGTCCTTTTAGGGGTTTTCGAAACAAATTTTCCCTAAATCGAAAACCATGGTAGGGTGGGATCAGGGACGTAGCACAACAACAACGCTACTTTAGAAACATGCAATGACGTGTCGTGTGTATTGTTATTATTTATTTTTTTGCTTGTTGACCGAAATGAGGCACTTGAATCGCACGTAATTTTTTTATTTTTGTGGTTTCGTTGTACGAAATTGGACGCGCGGAACAAGATCCCCTCCCACATCTCCCGAACTAGCTAGCTATCAAGTACGTGCGTAACGTTCCAAAGTTAGTCCAAATGAAAATCAGTTTCCAGTTTGGGAAACTGAAGAAAAGCTTTCTATATTTTTGAAGTACAATAAAAGCAGAGATAAACATTACCATAAATAAAAATGGCGCCCAACGTGGGGCCCGAAAAACCAACATGGGGCACCCGAAACCAACGTGGGGCCAACAGGAAATTGAAGTTCTGTTTTTTTATCGTTACAAGAAAGCCCAGAAACATTTACCACAAATAAAAATGGCGCCCAACGTGGGGCCCACGAAACAAAAGGAGTTAGAACTATATTGATTTCTATTACACCTATCATAATTAACTTCATTGTTTGAGGCTCTACAAATATATCTATTTTTCTTAGTCACACATAAATAATACAATATTACATTATGGATATTATTTTTCTTGCTACTGTTTCACATTGTGTTTGTCCCTATATTTGGTTTAGCCAAGAATGTAATTTCGTTATTGTATAAGTGGAATTATTGGACGTAAACGGATAATTAGTTTAGTTCAATCCCTTATTACATAATGAATATTCATTCCTTTTTGTATAGTGAACATAGCTTGTAAAAATATATCTTAGGAATTTCTAATGTGTTACTTGCAGATATAAAATTTAATTTATAAAGATAAGCCTTGGAAATACGATTTTGAAGCTAGAATAATTTGCACAAATCGTCCACTTGTCATTCTTAATTGATTTTATATTTCAATTAGCTTATTAGTTAAGTCCACCAAAGCTCGAAATTCTTGTTTTTGTTTTTTTTTCTCAACCATACCTATAAGTCCAATTGAAGTTTTACAGAAATATATACAAATTTATTTTTGTTTAGAAAAATGTCCGTCGCTCATAGCAATGAAAATCTTGTTTCTCTAGTAGAACAAGATGATTCAAGACAATGTTCAATTTGTAAGAAAGATTATGAAATTGATGATATTATAGTTTCCACACCATGTAATCACATATTTCACAAGAACTGCATAGTGAATTTACTTAGACAGACTCAGAGTTGTCCTGTATGTGGAAAGGCCTGTAGACAAACGAAATTAAAATCTCATAATATTTTAGCAAATACTGAAAAGCAGACTGCTGATACTCAAATTCCTGGCAGTAGTCATCAAAACACATCCACTGGTGCAATACCTAAAGTCCCAGCTGAAAATAGGAAAACTAAAAGAAATGTAAGACACGATAACTTAGAACAGACGCCTGTCTTTCATCGTGTTAGCAACCAGCCTTCCAACACGAGTAATTTACTCAATATTTCGCAGAATACATTCAATTCGCAATACGTACCATCACATGTAGATACCCATAATATTAGTGATAACGCACTTCAAAATTTAATAAATGAAGCTGTTAGAAATCAGTTAGCAACACTAAACTTTAATCCAGATACTATTTTTAGACCTAATCTTGGAAATCAGAATATACAAACCAGAAGTGTTGAATAGAACTGATGCTCATAATTTCAGACAAAATCGAAATTTCAATAATAATATGAACAGAAATAGTTCAAACCGACAGAATGCTAGAAGATCAATACACCTAGACCTTTCTACTGATAAAGTTACAAATATCATGTCAGGATGGCATTTAAAATTCAATGGAGAAGGAGAAGATGGATTGTCCGTTGATAACTTTATTTATAGAGTACACGCTCTTACTGTTCAAAGTTTGCGTGGTGATTTCGAAGTTTTGTGTAGACACATTCATTTACTTTTTACTGGTAAAGCTTTAGATTGGTTCTGGAGATTTCATCGAACTTGTACACGATTTGATTGGGAAACTCTTTGTTATGAATTAAAAAACCAGTTTCGTGATCGTCGTACAGATTTTGACTTAAGAGAACAGATTAGATGTAGAAGACACAGAATTAATGAAAAGTTTGATTCATATTATGATTCAATATTGCAAATTACCGATCGTTTTCAAACTCCAATTAGTGAATTTGAATTACTAGAAATAATTAAGCGTAATTTGAAACCGGAAATTCGGAAAGAACTTTTACATTTTAGTATCAATTCCATTGCTTATTTGAGAGAATTTGTTCGGAAGCATGAGATACTAGAAGAAGAACTTGAATTCCGTCGATCCAATAAAACTTTTACTTCTCGCAAAACTGTATCTGAAATTGTAGACGATAGTATAGATGAAAGCTTAGTGGAAGTAGAAGAAATTAAAGAAATTTCATGCTGGAATTGTTTGGAAAAAGGTCATCGTTATGATGATTGCTTAAAGGAAAGAAATATTTTTTGTTACGGATGCGGTGCACCTAACATTTTCAAACCCAATTGTACCACCTGCAACAAGTTTCCAAAAAACTATCAAGCGAAAAGCAAACCGAAACTATTTCAATCCAAAGCGACACAAATTTAAGATCGTTTGGATGTCAAACTGATTTGAATTTAAATAACACCATTAGACCTTTAGTTATAGACAACGTTCCAAAACATTTAAAATCATATCATGTCAGACTTAGAGAATATAAAGAGGCCAAATCAAGAATCTTCGAAAAGGACATAAGTGAAGTTAGAATTACTAAACGAATCAAAAGAAATACTAGGAGATTAAGAGATTACTCGAAGAAATTAATTAAAAACCGGAAACATTTCTGTTCAGCTATTATATCTAATGTTAACCAGTTGGATATCAGACCATTTGTTACTGTGCAAATTTTTGGTGAAGACGTAGTAGGCCTAATTGACACTGGTGCAACAGTTTCTTGTTTTGCGGCTGATTATGCTCGAAAGTTTTTGGAGAACAGAAAACATAAATACAACAAGTTTAAGATCAGACTGAAAACAGCCGATGGAACAGATCATTCAGCTGTAGGTAGTGTAACAACGTTAGTATCATTCCGCGGAAAGACGAAACCTATCACGTTTTTAATAATTCCACATTTAACACAAAACCTATATTTAGGTGTAGATTTCGTTAAAACCTTTGGTCTTGCGAAAGATTTGTTTTTAGAAAGTACAAGTACTGAACCTAACAATAGTCTGAATGAAGTTAAATTGCCTGTAGATGGTAATTTCCATAGTATAAATGCAGATGATAGGAGACGACTTAATATTGCCATTAACTCTTTTCCATCATACGCAATAGAAGGTCTTGGTAGAACATCGCTCATTACGCATGTTATAGATACAGCAGATAACCAACCAATTAAACAAAGGCATTTTTCCGTTTCACCTGCGGTTGAAAAACTATTGTTCGAAGAAATTGATCGTATGTTGCGATTAGGGGTGATTGAAGAATCTCAAAGCCCATGGTCATCGCCTGTGGCTCTAGTACAAAAACCTGGAAAGGTGAGGCTTTGTTTAGACGCCAGAAAACTTAACAGTGTTACTGTTAAAGATGCTTATCCATTACCTCTTATCGATGGTATTCTCAGTAGGCTCCCAAAGGCTAAATTCATTACGAGTCTAGACCTAAAAGACGCCTTCTGGCAAATTCCATTGGACGAAAAGTCAAAGGAGAAGACAGCTTTTACTGTACCTGGACGACCTCTATATCAATTCGTTACAATGCCATTTGGATTGTGCAATGCTCCACAGACAATGTCGCGTCTTATGGATAAAGTTATATCGGCTCATTTGCGTACAAAAGTTTTTGTTTATTTAGATGACTTACTTCTTATTACAGAATCTTTTGATGAACATATCTTATTATTGCATGAGATAGCACTTTGTATCAGAAAGGCAAATTTGACAATTAATATTGAGAAGAGTAAATTTCTTCTTAAGGAAGTGAAATATTTAGGGCATATCATAGGTTATGGACAGATCAAAACTGATCCTGACAAAGTGAAATCTATTCAGGATTTTCCTTTACCGACCTCCGTACGACAACTAAGAAGATTCTTAGGTATGTGTGGATGGTACCGACGTTTTATTCGCAATTTTACAACTTTGACGATACCGCTAACAGACATGTTAAAGAAAAATCGAAAATTTATTTGGACTGACGAGGCAAAATGTTCATTTAGCGAGCTTAAAGACTCTTTGTGCTCAGCACCAGTGCTTCATAATCCAGACTTTACCCGTCCGTTTTCGATCCAATGCGATGCGAGTCAATATGGAATAGGCGCAGTTCTTGCACAGAAAACTGATGAAATGGAAGAAGTACCGATTGCGTATATGAGTCTAAAGTTAACAGCGGCTCAAAGAAATTATACAGTCTCGGAACAAGAATGTCTTGCAGCTGTTAAAGCTATTAAAAAGTTTCGTGCGTATATAGAAGGACACGAGTTTGAAGTTATTACAGACCATGCGTCTCTGAAATGGCTTATGAATCAGACAGATTTACATGGACGTTTAGCAAGATGGGCTTTAAAATTACAAGGATTTAATTTCACAATTCGGCATCGAAAAGGAAACCAAAATATAGTTCCAGATTCGTTATCTCGAATGTATTCGGAAAACAATGAGGAAGTTGAATGTCATAACATAGACAACATTTTTATATCGGAAATTGAAAATTCAGTTGAAATAAATTTAGATTCTGACCAATTCAAATCTACAGAATATCTTTCGTTAATTGAGAAACTTAAATCTAAAATCAATTACCTTCCTGATTTTAAAATTGTTGACGGATTTATTTATAAGGAGTGTAATTACTCTTCTGGTGATAATTTACAAGAACAATTATCATGGAAACTTTGGGTACCTTCTTCGATGACGAAAGATCTTATAAAAAGGGCTCATGATCATCCCTTATGTGCTCATGGTGGTGTCGGTAAGACATTACATCGTCTTAAAACATTTTATTTTTGGCCCAAAATGGCAAAACAGACAGCTGTTTATATATCATCTTGTGAGATCTGCAAACAAACAAAAGCTTCGAATAAATGTTTAAAACCTCCCATGGGGCAACCTTCCACATCTGTTCGTATTTTTCAAAAGTTATATTTAGATTTATTAGGTCCTTATCCTAGATCATCTTCTGGAAACATAGGAATAATTATAGTTTTAGATCATTTGTCCAAATTTCATTTTCTCGAACCAATAAGAAAATTTACTTCCAATAGCATAATTGAATTTCTTGAAAAGCGTATATTCCATGTATTTGGGGTACCTGAAACAATTACTACTGATAATGGTGTACAGTTTAAGTCTAAATTGTTCAAAGACTTTATGGAAACATACGGAGTGTTTCATAATTTAACTGCACTTTATTCACCTCAAGCAAATGCTAGTGAACGTGTGAACAGATCAGTATTAGCTGCAATTAGAGCTTATGTAAAACCAAATCAAAAGGATTGGGATGAGAAACTTTCAGCAATTAGTTGTGCTCTTAGAAGTTCTGTTCATATTAGCACAGGATTTTCACCTTACTTCCTAGTATTTGGTCAAAATATGCTGACAAATGGCAAATCTTATAAACTGTTACGAAATTTAAAGATTTTAGAAACATCTGATGTAGATTTGCGGAATAATGAAAGAATGGAAATGTTACGAGAAAAAGCTAGGGAAAGAATTCGTAAATCATTTGAAAGAAATGTAAAATATTATAATCTCAGGTCACGTCCTGTAAATTTTGATGTTGGTCAAATTGTGTTCAGAAGAAATTTTGCTCAATCGAAAGCAGCAGAGCATTTTAATAGTAAACTCGCAAATCAGTTTGAGAAAGCCAAAGTTAGAGCTAAACATGGATCTTGTTATTATGAACTAGAAGACATGTCAGGTAAATCATTGGGAACATTTCATGCTAAGGATATTCGATCATAACACCACATTCAAAAGGTTTCATAACTCAGATATTTGATTGTAAAAGTAGATAAAACCAAAATAAACAAGTCTTCAGCGTTTGCTTCATTATAAATATAATTCTTCAAAAGCTGTTTTGTAATACATCATTTTAATAATTACTCAGCTCCTATCCAAAAACTGTATTTTAATTAGTCATATACGTTTCAGTAATGTTAGTTGGCATACCTTCCCTTATAATTAATCTTTCAAGGTCTTACAACAGTATTCTTTTCAGCATCCCATGTATTATTTTTTTTAGTTTTACATGTTCCCTTTTCTATACTTCTATTCTCTCAACTTAACGAAGAAAAACCAGTATTACACAGTTAAAGAGAACATATCTGTGATATATAGTATCACATGATGGATTATATACAACAACAAAAATTAACATCACGTTCTTTAGTTAAGACAAAATTGAAGTTTGATCGAAAGCTACAGATTTGCATAAGGTCTTTTTAACTTGATCTGTGAAGCCTTCAACAACTCGAAGGGAAAGTAAAGTGCTATACTTATATTGAAGGAAGTGATTTTTATTATAAAAAAAGAACAGAGAGTTAGTAAATTATTAAGTGGAAAAAGGTTTAATATATAAAAAGAAAAACAATTATTTTGTAAAGAAATCAAAAAAAATTCTTAGTGAATCCATGTAATATAGTTTGTTTCTTGGGAAAAAGGTAAATTCATTTGAAGGTATTTTTTTTGTATCATATTAATAAAGTATTGCGTTTTTCATATAGTTAATTTTATATACCACCAGTACCTCGAGTGAATCACTAATTTGCCAATTTGGAGCAGACACAGCGTCAATTCACTCGAGGGAAATTTGGCAATTTTGGGAAAATCTTCAAATAAAAATATATGAAAACTGCAAAGATCAAGAACGAATTGAACTCTTCACTTAAAAATCTTTGAAAGGCCAACTGAAACTACTTATTTATACTCAATCATAAACGTCTAGAACTTTTAACCTACAATATGTTTCGTTTTGCTAAAACCTATATAAAAACCTAAAAAACTAACCATACTTTCACTATAACATTATTAAAATTATTAACTAAATTCTAAATCACAAATTAAATATTCTAACCTTTAAAACTCAAATGTTTAAATTTTAAATACAATGAATTCGTTTATCTAAATACATATGTTCTATTAAATCATTTAAAAAATTCTAACAATATGCACTTATTGTACCTATAAAATACAATTAAATTATAATTCAATCTATCATGTTAAAATTTTCTATTTTTGTATTAATTTTTTTATATAACCTGTTTCTATATCTAACCATTGTTTCTTATAAAAATGAATTATTTATAAATTATCTAAATATTTAAATATTAAAACCTATAAAAACCTTATTGATTGTAAAACGACTCCATCAAATGAAGCTGAAGGCCTTCCGCATCGTTGGAATCGAGACGTTACTGTAAGTTAAAAAATTATATTACTTTTGATTAATACACATTCATTTAGTATTTAAGTATTTGTTTCATAAATATACCAGTGACGGCATTTTTAAAAGCTTAGTATTACATGCGAAGAAATAATTAATGACAAAAGTACCAAATGAAGTACTATAACTTTTGTCCCATCACTGATATATTTATTACGTATTTTTTTTATTCTCTCATATGTTCGCAAAAGTGCAATTGAAGATGATACTCTCATTGAATTCTTAACTGTTATACTTGCTTTTGTTTTCTTTATCTTCAATTTCTTTTTTGTAATAATGAATTTAGTCATCACTGATCATGTGTAATGATATCATGTAGTGATATTAATGTCATGCTAATTATTTTTTTTTTATAATTTCATTTTTATCCATAACTTAAGATTTTTTTTTATTATTATAAGATTTTTTTTTTATTTCAATATAACTATGTGCCTAATATGATGAAAACATAAATTATTTCGTTGTAATGTAAACTTCATAGACGTAGG
This sequence comes from Sarcophaga subvicina, assembly GCA_936449025.2. Lineage (NCBI taxonomy): Eukaryota > Metazoa > Arthropoda > Insecta > Diptera > Sarcophagidae > Sarcophaga > Sarcophaga subvicina. Next base: position 54,901,037 of record OW388080.2, read on the forward strand.
TTTGGTTTAGTCCTTTTAGGGGTTTTCGAAACAAATTTTCCCTAAATCGAAAACCATGGTAGGGTGGGATCAGGGACGTAGCACAACAACAACGCTACTTTAGAAACATGCAATGACGTGTCGTGTGTATTGTTATTATTTATTTTTTTGCTTGTTGACCGAAATGAGGCACTTGAATCGCACGTAATTTTTTTATTTTTGTGGTTTCGTTGTACGAAATTGGACGCGCGGAACAAGATCCCCTCCCACATCTCCCGAACTAGCTAGCTATCAAGTACGTGCGTAACGTTCCAAAGTTAGTCCAAATGAAAATCAGTTTCCAGTTTGGGAAACTGAAGAAAAGCTTTCTATATTTTTGAAGTACAATAAAAGCAGAGATAAACATTACCATAAATAAAAATGGCGCCCAACGTGGGGCCCGAAAAACCAACATGGGGCACCCGAAACCAACGTGGGGCCAACAGGAAATTGAAGTTCTGTTTTTTTTATCGTTACAAGAAAGCCCAGAAACATTTACCACAGTTCCGATTTTTTTTCGGATATTCTAGCGCATGTCATTCTCAACTTGATCATTTTATCTTTATACATGTCACCAGATTGATGTCTTTATATAGCTCGGGACTCATATAGTTTTGATACAATAGTTATAATTTGTTTCCGAAATTCCTTTCAAGACCTCTGCCTATGTAAGAGCCCACGATTCTGCCCGAATATTATAACCAGACGTCGGCACCAATGTCCCCCAGCGGAAAAACATCTTCAGCTTTTTACATACATAGGACAGGAACATCAACAACGTTCTTTAACCCATTTCGCTCCGCTGTTCGATTTTTCGAATAGTAAAAATCTTTTTTCAAAAAAATATTGATGTATGAAAAAGGTAAAATTTCAAAAAAAAAATTTATATATTTATTCTCTTAATTTAATAACTTTTGTGCCTTTTGATTCAAAATAATAAAATAAATCAATAAAACAGAAAATAACTTCAAATGGTTTAATTGCATATAAAGCAGACATATAGGATAAACGCCAGTGTTCGAAATTTCGAACACTTTTTTCTGAGAAAACGAAAATTCGGAAAAATTTTTTGAGCTGATTTTTGACATCAGTAGGTCCTAATTACCCTAAAAAAGTATTTTTCTTCTTAAACAAAAAATAAAATTAAATCTCGGAGCGAAATGGGTTAGAAAGTGTATAAGAACTGCTTTCAGGTGATTGTCAGCTTCTAAAGAAGAAGATTCATGTCGCTTTTTTCAGACTTCAATTATACACCTAAAGAAATATTACAGTAGGATTCGCTAATATCAATGAGAAATGATTTCGATTTTTGGAAGAATACATGCCAAGTTAAATACGGTGTCTTTAGGTATTTAGCGCAGTACAATTTTTCTATATTTTCCGCTCACATTTATGTATATAATATTGGCTTAATAAGTAGACTTGAAAATATTATTAATAATTTTCCTCTGGTTTAACACATGCCTCTCACAAAGTCACTCACATTTTTATCGCGATTTCTTTGTGCCGACGTCTGATTATAACAGATAGATACTAAACTTCGTAAACAGATTAATGAGTAACAATGGACAAAATAATGCATCAGTTTTATGCATTATGTATTAGTGAGTAAGAGAGAGAAAATAAGTTGCGAGAATTTATTTAGTTACAGCTATAGAAAAGTGTTAGTAATATACGCTATTTTGATTTTCATTTAATCAACATACATATCGAGCCATATTCGCCAAAAAGATGTAACCCTCAAAATTAGAATTTTACAGGAGAAGGTTTTTTTTAATAAATTCAGTTTTAATTAAGCTATTCCTTTGGAATTCAGAATGTAAGTTTTGTTTTGTGTGATATATTTAATTTTAATAATTTTGATTAGATATTTGCAATGTAACGATTGTTTTTGTGGGTTACATTTTTTTCGCTGTTCTGCTGGCAACCTACCAGTAAAAAATATGTGGGTTAACACAAAAATTTATTTTAAGGAATTGGCTTTCTGTTCTTGTTTTATTTAATTTGCTTAACTTTTCCGTTAAAATAAAATTAAATTTTACTCTTTAAATAAAAATATGTAGGCACATTTTGGAATATATAACATAAAACAAAAATAAAATATCGTACTTCATATTAAAACTTTGTAAATAGCGTTCGATACAAATATTTCTATGTATACCAGGAATAAAGTATCTACTAATTCTAAATATTATCTTCCTGATCGGTCTCAGGCAGCGAATCTTTGATCGGTTTATCCCATTTTAAATTTAAATATTCGTATTGAAACTTTAGGGGTATAGTTTTTTTATTACAAAGCATTTTCAAATCCTTGCATTTGGGGGAAGAAATCTTTAAGATATCATGATATAATTTAGTAGGTCCCTTAAAAATGATTTCAGAGTTTCGTCGGGATCATAACTTTGGGTTTCAGATTCATCAAAGTACCCATATTTAAGAGTTATATTTGAAGTATTTTTTCTGAATATTGCAGAACGCAATTTTGTTAATTGAATTTTCATTAAATTGGGAAACATCGCTTGTGAAAATTTCTTCCAGTCTTTAAAATCGCTGTTATTTAACTCAACACAATTATATTTTTTGGGATAGTTCTTGCGTTTGAGATTGTAGTGCACCACTCACTTGGTGCTCAAATGGTTCTACTGATAATAAAAGATTCAATTGTACTGAGACGGTTTTGGCAATTTGGTACCGATAGACGGGACTTTAAAGCAGTCTGGTTATCTCGAAATTATAAACAACCATGCCTTTGAGTCCGCAAACAACCTATTTCCAACCAGTGAATGGATTTTACAGCACGACAATGCCCCTTGCCGCAAAGGATGGTTACCTACCATATTCTTAGAAAACGTAGGTCAGGCTGTTCTTCCATGGCCTTCTCAGAGCCCTGACCCAAACGTTATTGAAAATGTTTTGGCTTTCATAAAATATCATATAACTTTAGATAAAAGTCGAAAACGCGAAGAGGCTATACAAGAAATTAGTGAAATTTGGTCTAAATTGACTCCCGAATTTGCCCAAAACTTAATTAACTCAATTTCAGAGAGATTACAGACGGTCATTGTTTTAAAAGGCGTAATTACAAAGTACTAGTTAAGTTTATTAATAAACTATGCAAAAATAAAAAAAAATTAAAATAAAGGTTTCGACCGGACTTAAGTCTTGTGTAAATACTTTTGAAAAGAATAAAATGTGTGTAAATAATTTTGACAACTTATAAGCATATGGTTATTTGTATTTTATTTAGTACTAAGAACCTTTATCTTTTCCAATTTTATTTTATTTGCTTCTGCATATTCCAGGCTAGGCAATAGTAAAAATTTTTTTCCAAAATTTACTTCCAGTAAAAAGTACTGAGACCTTTTTTTTAAGAAAAATGTAAAAATGTTCTTTTGTGTAAATATTTATGACTACCTCTGTATATTTAGGAATATTATTCAGCAAGCAGTAAAAGTGAATTAATATTAACAAGTTAATAAATTCCATCAAAAGTCGCACACTTATTAACATTTAAAAGTTTGTGGCCTAAATGGTACATAAGCGTAGGTTTTTTATTCGAAAATTACCCCTTTTAAAACAAAGCCGTAAAAAATAACATAAAAAGCCGTATTAAAGTATTAGGTGGCCATCATGTTATTATAACTTTTTCTGTTATTCCAATATGGTGTTTTTCTAATACTGCTGCTGCCACAAGGCTATAAATTTTGAGTATGTTTTTTATGCCTCTTATTTCGGTTTCTTCTTGAATGCGAAAAGATTCTCTACATGAATAATGAATGATTGCTTTTTTTGATTGTGTTTTAGTTCCTTATAAATATCTTATTGACATTGGCAACAGACACCCAACAATGTATTCAGCTATTAAGCAAAAACAATATATGCGGACATATAAACAAAAGAAAAAACCATTCATTTTATATGAAAGATTTCAAGGCTAAATAGGATTCTTTTTCGTTGTCTTTACCTTTCAGTCAGGATTACGACCCAGCTTCTCACACCACTTATATTGTGTGTGTTAATTTTATACCTACAGTTTAAAGACGATTCCGAACGACAGATTTTAGAGACTTTTAATGGCAATTTTATTTGCACTCAGCACTTTTGCCAGAAATTTTCTGAGAGGAAGTCGCCGAAGAAAAATGTTTCATATTTCGTTTTATCGGAGATGTCTGACGTGGTGTTTGAACCAAGGCCTCAAGTCAACACACACCTACTAGACTACAAGGCTTATTTATTGAAGTCTTGTATATCTTGTATATATATATTATATACAAATGATAATAACAAACTATTGTAACATAATTGTTGGCTTTGACATTTTACACCACAGTAAGTGTTTAATGTAAATTCGCCAAAGATTATGTAGCTTATTGCATAAAAGGCATTTATATATAAATTTATATCATTATTATTGAGTTTATCCTTCTTTATTGAATCTTTATTCTAAATTACAATTGTGCTTAATAGTTTTCTTAGTTTGAAATTATTAATTTAATTCATATTCAACAAACCATTTTCTTTTTACAGCATTCAGAATATGGGGCATTGATATCCACATAATCTGTATATTTACATCCTGGTGGTGGCATCCTAACACCACATCTAAAAGAAATGACAAAATTATGTAACCAATTGGAAATTATTTTAGTTATGATAACTGCTAGGAAGTTTATAAAAAAATATTGTAATACTTACGTATGTATGGTGCCGAAACTGTTTGCACCGCATATAAATCGTCCACAGGCAGTGGGCAATTTAACTCTTTCCCCTGGTGAAAGTATTAATGTTTTATATACGCATTTACCAGGATAGTCTACGCAATAAATTAGAAGAAAAACAAAACAGATTCAATTTATTAAGCTTATGGTAATCTTAAACCATATTTATTTATTGTAAGAATTTATTCTGCCTATAGGAATAACGTACTTGGGTCTTTAAAGTAACCATTTGCTTGAGCGGCAAATCCAAGTGAAGATATACTTAAAATAAGAACAAAAATTAAAAGAAAATTCATCTTCAATGCAAGACAGACGTATAGCTACTAAATCTTTTTAAAGCGTTTGTGAAATGTTTATTTAAAGAATTAGAAATATGTATATTGTACAAAAATATAATTAATTAATTTAAGTGTTATCAATAATAAACAATTTTGTTCTTATTTTTTCTTTATTTCATAGATGACATCACATATGTAGGTTAATTTTTATTATTATATTCGTTAAGACACAATCTTTATTACACTACATGTGTGTATAAAGTTCCCCATTCCATTTGAGTCGTATTTGCTATTTGTATGTCTAAATGTTTATATATACACATCTACAAATTATACAATCGACACTTGTGTATTTCGATTTTTAACAAACAAGTTTCTTTTCACAGCATTCAGAGTATGGGGCATTGATATCAATATAATCTGTATATTTGCATCCCGGTGGGGGCAGCATAAGACCACATCTAAAATAAATGAAAATAGTAGATAGAATAGACGAAATAATTACATTTGTAAAAATTAACTTGGATGGACCGATTTTAATAATACTTACGATTGTATGGTGCCAAAGCTGTCGGAACCGCATAAAAATCGTGCACAAACATTAGGCAATTTAGCCTCTTCGCCTGGCGAAAGTATCAATTTTTCATACACACATTTACCGGGATAAGCTATAAAGAATATTTTAGTTTTTAACAATTTTGTATTGCGAATAACTTATTGTTTAATTATTAAATTATTCAAGTTAACCTGGATCTTTAAAATAGCCACTTGCTTCAGCAGCGAATGCAACCGTAGAGGCACATACAATAAGAGAAAATGTTATCAAAAATTTCATGTTGACTTTCAAACAGATGAAGGGCGACTAAAACTTTTATAATAAAAAATTTAATTATTCATTTATATTTCATATATTATCAAAAATAGAGAATATACGAGTTTGTATTTTTTCAAATTTCAATGAAGAATGCTGATATGGATTTTTTAAGTATGTACATATTTGTTTATGTATGAATGTCGTTCAGAGTAGAGTTCGGTTCATTGGCTCTTTTGAGTGTAGGCTCTTTCTAGTTCAGTTCTCTGTAATGATCTATGTCGTTCATTTAGTTCAATAGTTCAGTACTTTCAAACAACTCCGCTCTCTTTCTCAATTTCACTTATATTTACACTGATGTAAACAATACATATATACATTTTGAGGAATTATATAAATTTATATCAACTTATTGAATAAAATAAAAACAAATCTTTAAAGTGATTTTTCATTTCAAATAAATTGTAGTATTTAAATTTTTTCATTTTTATTAATTCATTTATGTGCTTGAAGCGCTTTTTTTTAAATTACTTAACTAACTAATAATAACAAAAAAAATTATTTAAATATATACCTATATTTACAAGGATATTAGAAAATCTTAATTTAATTATAGGGAATAATCAAAAAATAAAATAAATACAAAAAATACAAATTAACAGGAATTCACGCCATTGCAATCACATTTAGTAATTTCATTAAAAAAGAGCATATAACTATAAATAAAACTAAAGAGTCCGCAAAAAACTTTTTTTTTGAAAATGCTTTAAAAAAATTACTGAATATTTTCTCAAATTTCTTTTTTATTTGAAAGTACAATCCTTCCGGCTGGCCATGCAGTAGCCTACACGATCGGTACCATTTTTAAGCACATTATCTATTGTGTGCAGCTGGATTTCACCAATGGCTTCACGAATATTGTCCTTTAAACCGTCAATTGTCTCTGGCTTGTCGGCTTAACATTTATCTTTGACGCCACCCCACAAATAATAGTCCAACGGTGTCAAATCGCAGCTCCGAGGTGACCAAACGACATCAGCTCTGCGGCTGATAATGCGATCTTCAAAAACAGGGCGCAAAACATCGAGTGCAGCTTCGACTGTGTGGCACGTAGCGCCGTCCTGTTAAAACCAAATGTTGCCAATATCCTCCTCTTTAATTTTTGTGACCAAAAATGCGTTCAACATGGCCGGATAAAGATTGCCATTGACTGTAACGGCCACTCCTTGCTCATTTTCGAAGAAAAATGGCCCAATTATGCCTCTGGACCAAAATCCGCACCAAACAGTAACTCGTTTTGGGTGCGTCGGCTTTTCAATGTATGCGTGCGGGTTTTCTGTGCCCCAAATGCGACAATTTTGCTTGTTAACATACCCGCCAAGATCAAAATGAGCTTCATGATTTTTTTTTTTCCAAAATCGGCATCTTCTGGTGTAGGCTACGCATGGCCAGTGGAGACAGCCATTTGAATTTGGCGGAAGTTCAAATCCACCCATGATGTATATACATACATATATGTAAATATGGTGTATATATATAATGCATATACACCCAATTCTGTTTTTACACGGTCTTTTTTTACACGGTTTTGATATAACACAGTTTGAAAATAAAAAATTTTTAATTTTTTTAAACGATTCTTTTCCATTTAGCACGATTTAAAATTTTTTGTGCTTAATTTTTTTTTTGTCAAATTTAATTTTTGCGAAGTATGTTCATATCACAAATTTAAGGGAAATCCCTTTTTGCGCGTACAAGCAAATTTACTGGTCAAAGCAAATGTAAATGGCATGAATTTAGGGGAATTCCCTTTTTGTGCATACAAGCACAAAGGTCAGAGCAATTGAAATGTGTTAATATTTTATATTTATTAAGTTATTTATGTTTTTAATTTTGTTAAATATTTTATGAATCCCTAAAAGAAAATGTCAAATACAAAACTTCTTAAAAATCCTTGTTTTTCACTAATTTTAATAGGTTTTAGAGATTAGGAACCAATCACCTATTTTTGCATACGACTAGTGTCTTTTTTACACGGTTTTTTCTGGAACCAATCTACCGTGTAAAAACAGAATTAGGTGTATACATTATTTATATTTTTTATATTATATATTTATTTATATTTTTATTATGAATAGTAAAAGTTACATACAAAGAAAATTGAGTGGCTCACATGTTATTGTGTAAAAACACAAGAGTGGAGACTTTATTTGGTTTGATGAGGGTCCTTCTTTCGTTTATTATTTGTCCTGTTGATGAAAAAAAAAAAACACTCACATGGTACCGATGTGGCTACTATGCAAAGGAGTTTTAAAACATACATGTACACCCTTAGATACAAATGCCTGCGTTCACTCCACCACGCAAGAGGTTCAGGTACTTATCGAATTATCTGTTTCCAGCAGCTAGGTTATTGTCGGATTTTGTAATTCGGCTGAAGTTCATGTCGAATTTTTTCCAAATAATTTTTAGTGAAATTTCAGAAATATTTCCTTGCGTATCAGGTATTTCAGTATTTGGTAGTCTAATTTGGCCGATTCTGTTGCGCAATAATTTCACGGCGTTTCAGATGAGCTGTCATTTATAAAGCCTAATTTTTTAAATCTGGGATCTAGGATTGTGCTTTCGGCGTATAAACTACTTCGTTTTAGTTCACCAAAACGATTAGTAATTTCTGTTTTCATCACGGAAATCTGTGCTTTTATTTGACTTTTAGTTGGGTTAAAATCGGAAATCATACTCTCTAGCAGATTACGCAAAACTAAAACTTTTGATAGCGCTACATTTTTTTCACCTGAAATATCTTTCGTAGCCTCATATAATGGATCGAGAACTGGTATTAGTTCCTCTAAAACCTCCCAATCTTGAAGTGCCAAAGATAAATCTGGTTCTGTGAGCGACAAGGCTGAAATTATTTACATCTTTTACGGCAACAATATTGTTAAGCATGTCGTACGTAGAGTTCCATCGTGTTGGAACATCCTACTTTAATTTTAGCTCTGGGAGTTTCATTTGCCTTTGAGGTTCCCTTTGCTTTTTCATACCTTGTGTGCTTTTATTGAAAAATTCTTTTCCACTTTAGACACAGTATCACTCAGCTCCGCAATTGAACGATCAGGTTCAATGAATGGGCAAAACAGCTAATTCCCCTCCAATTTCCCATACGTATCGCTGCAGTAATATTTGCCGCATTATCGCTCACAATTGCCGTAATTTTATTTTGAATGCCACACTCTTGCACCTGTTTTGGTATACATTTTTTTAGATTTTCGGCAGTATGTCTGTTATCATATTTGTCGCATGCAATTAAATGTGATTTTAGTTGCATATCTTCGCTGTAGCAGATAATAATTGAGATTTTACTTGGCTTAAGATATCCCCATAAACCGCTTCCATAATATTATATGATATTGTTTTTCTTGTAGGAAGCGTGTACCCCGGCAATGTAAGACAAGCTCTATTAGCCGTTTGAATTCCGTCTCTTCTACAATTCGTAGAGCATGGTGTCCTTTGGCTATCATTTTTAACACTTGTCTATCGATTAGCTCAACTTTACGAACGGGTGGAGGCCTATGAAAGTATTGTGTTATATTTTGTTGGGGTTGCTGAGGGAGTGTTGCACTTTGACTGGATTGGAAGCTCGTAGAAGGTTGTACGTCTAGAATTTCTACTTGAAGTACCTCTGGTGGTGTCTGTCTTTCTTGATTTAATGATGTTAGTGGATGTTTTGATCTCATGTGACGAGAAAGATTTCCATGCGAACCCCCAGCAACGCTTAGGCTTATTTTGCAATATTGACACATTGCTCTTTTGCCTTCTTCCGCTGTGAATGGGTCCATATTGCGCTAAATTTTCTTTTTTCATATATAAATATAAAAACTCTATTAGAACACTAAGATCACTCACTCACCAAGATCACTATAAATTTTAAAAATAACCAAGCCAAAATAGTAGGTATCTTGGGTAAGCAAATTGTTTTTACACGATTTAAATATTGGTATCACTGCGTGATAAGCGTTGTCAAATTTTTTCAATCTTATTGTTTTTTAGCTGACAAAAAGTTTAAAATTCACTTTTATCTATAAAAACATACTTATTAGCGTAACAGACCAGATTATCTTGTGAAAATCAAACTACAATAAAGCGCACTTCGGAATTTGGTTATAAAAAATATATTATACAATTTTTTTTTTAGCAATTATGTGCTATTACTTCAAATGTATAAAATTTGAATATTCAAGAAATTCAAAAGCAAAAAATTTTAATTTTAATACAGCATCAAAAATTACATATGTTTCTATAAAAGCATGTGACTTTTTTTAATATTTAATAGGAATTTCTGTGGATATTTAATTCTGAAAAAATTTAAATTGAAAAAATATATTATTTTTAATTGCTTATTTTTGTATTTTTTAAATTTTCCCGCTTTTGTGGGAAAAATGTTGCCATAAGTTCTTTTATTAGTAGGTAACACCGCCGATGATGGCTCTACGATAAACAATAGAAAAGAACGAATAAAAATGAAATGAACGAATAAGAAACGAGAACAAAAAAGTCATTAACTACAGAGCTAAAAGAACTCACTTTTTAGCCGGTTCTCTCAGTTCAGTTGTATGAATAGTTCAATTGAACTAATTCGTTCGTGAACTACACAACTCTTGAATAGTTCAATTGAACTAGTTCGTTCGTGAACTACACAACTCTAAAATGAATGAATGATATACGAGAACAAAACAGTAATGAATTACGGAGCTAAAAGAGCTCATTATTATGACCGGCTCTCCTAGTTCAGTTGTATGAATAGTTCTATTGAAGTAGTTCGTTCGTGAACTACATAACTCTAGTTCAAAGCCTTTCACGAAATAATTGAAAATTTCTTAAGGAAAGATTTATTTGCACATTGAAAGCAAAAACTAAAAGAATTTTTTAAAAAATATAGAATATTTTCAAAAGTTAATCTAAAATAGGATACTGTCCAGAAAAACTATTTAATACAAGTATTTCTATAGAAACTACATTGTTAAGTTTTTAAATTTTGTAAATAAACGTTTATTTGCCGTGGATTCGAAAATTGCAATTAAAATACAAGAAATTATTTACTTTTGATCCTTATTTGTTTACTTATTGAAATAAGTCCTTTATTTATAAATTTCTTATTTATTTCAATTAAAACAACACACTTCAACTGACAACACTGCGCTATCAATTTTCAATTCACGAATTCATAGAAGGTGGGAGCGATTGACCAGCTGATGGAAATAACAATTTAAAAAAATTTTTGTTTTTGGGTATTTTGTTTTGATAATCAATTTCGTTTTTTCTTATTGTGTCAGATGTTTGTATATTTTCTTCTTTTTCTTTTAAAATCATTTACATTTTTCTTCCCGTCGTCATTCTTTAGTCAGCTATTTGTATATTTTTCTTCTTTTTTTTTAAATCATTTACATTTTTTTAACATTTTCTTCCCATCGTCATTCTTTAGTCAGCTGTTTTTGACAAGATGATCACTTTTCAACAAAAAAAAAAAAAATCCCTATTGTTTTTGTATTGTTGTACTTATTGTAATATTGGTGGTCACACTACGCACATTTATTATCCCATTTTTGTTTCGTCGAATAGCGGCAAACACAAATATGGGAAAACATGACACGCTTAAGACATATTTGACACAAAACAAATATATGACCACAGTGGTGAAAAAAATACATGTACATGTATATGTTCATACATAATGGAAGATGAATATATTCTCGTTTTATGTTGCGAATCTTCAGTTATATTTTGCGATGAAAAAAATCTACTATGGATTCGAAAATGGGTTCAACGCAGATAAGAAAGAAATTAACGTAAACAATGTTTTATATTTGTCAAGTGTAGCCAATCGCTATATTTGAAAATCGCTGAAATGAAAATGATTGAAAATGATGCTGAAACTTCCAACATTAAAAACGATAAAAAAGAGCTACACCGAAATTGGTTGCATATTCCAACAACATCAGTAACAACGAAAGCAACAACAAACACCGTAAGCAAACTACACAAACAACAATGTAGTAGCGATAGAGCTCTGGAGAAAGCGAACACACGAACATTCCATTTCAAGATCATTTATCAGACAGAATACGTGCTCATATGAAAAGGCAAGACAAAGCAGGCAACGAGTACTAATAATTCATTCAGTCTTGTGGGAAGACACGTTGCGTGGTTTTAAGATCTCCGCTATAAAGATCTAACGTACAAGTGGAATAACGGAATACAAGAATAACGAACTAAACAAATTTTTGTTGTTGTGACATTAAGTTGTAAATAGTGGCACACAAAGTTGTGTGAACAATAAAGAGTTTAATTGAAAACTGAACACAAATTAGTTTTAACTTTGATTTGCAATCAACGAATTCATATTCTAAACGTTTTTAAAAAGGCAAAAGCGTAACAATACTGTTACATAAATCGAAACGACCTAATATCGTTTAATAATAAAAACGATAAACAAAAGCTACCAGCAACACCAACACAATACACACGACACAAATACGCACTAACACTAAGAATACAACGAACGTGTTGATTATCTAAAGCTGCACACACACATGTGTACAACGAACCAGGTAGCAACAACATAAAGTAAACCAGCTACGACAAATATATAACGGACAAACATAACAACAATGTACTAGCAATAGAGTTCTCGAGAAGGCGCGAGTGAGAACCTGCGACATCGAGAACGTTCATCATACTGATCATACGTGCGTGCGGACTATAAAAGGGCTGGACCAAGCAAGCAGCAGTCAGAGTTAATTCAGTCAGCCTTGTGTGAAGACGCGTTGCGGTTCGAACGTACCAGTGGTATTGCTTGCAAAAAGGTTGTAAGCCGAAAAGATCTAACGAACAGTTGTTAGTGTTGACGCGGACAGAAGTGTGAAACAAAGTAGTGTACAAGATTATTATTGTTGTATCGTTAAGTTCTATACGGTGGCACACAAAAGTAAATAATAAAGAGAGTTTAAGAGAAAATAAACGCATATTTGTTTTTACTTGTTTCTAACGAACTCATCTTTAAACGTTTTTAGAAAGGTAAAAACGTAACAATACGTTAAATCTAAAAATTGCAAATCGAATAAATATAAACTAAAAGATTTTTTTAGGTCTAATTTGAAAATTGCTTATAGAGATTTTTGAGAAACGTTTATATGACACTTTGATTCGAAATTTATCTATCAAACTGACTGAACTCCAAAATGAACTATACTTGTGTAAAAGGAAACTTAGAATTGTTATGTTGCTGCTTTGAATTGTAATACATACATACATAATTGGTCATTACAACCTTGCAGTCAGGAATAGAACCTAGTTTCTCACATTCCACCTGTTGTATGTGTTATTTTTTATCTATGAATGGTGGGAATTTACAGGTTAAAGTCAATTTCGAACGACAGATTTTTGAGAAACTTTTTGATGGCAATTTTATTTACTCTCAGAGTTTTTCGCAAAAATCTGCTGAGACGAAGTCGCCGAAAAACATTTTTTTCGTATTTCATCGTATTGGAAAAGCTACTAATAAGCTATACAATACCTACTAGACTACGACGACTTCACAGACGTATTCATAATTCGTATGTATATTTAATTAAATTAAATTGTTGTTATCTTTCAATTTTTTTCAGTCGCTGTGGTCTAGTAGGTAGTGTGTTGGCTTATTAGACGAAAAGCCAGGGTTCGAGCCCCAGGCCAGACATCAAAATGAAATACAAAAAGTATTTCTTCGGCGACTTCCTCTCAGCAGATTTCTGGCAAAAACTCTGAGAGTAAATAAAATTGCCATGAAAAGTTTCTCAAAAATCTGTCGTTCGGAGTCGACTTTAAACTGTAGGTCCCGCCACTCATGTATAAAATCAACACACACAACATAAGTGGTGTGAGAAACTAGGTCGTAATCCTGACTGAAGGGTTGTAATGACCAATTACGTACGTACGTGTTATCTTTCAATATTTGCCTTCACTCATTGTACAATACTTTTTTCTATTTTGAATAGCTTTGATGTAGAAAAGTATAGCAACTGACATAAGCATTCATGTGTATTTAAATTTCAGACTCTGTATGTATGTATATGCTGGCACCCAAATATTTATACATACCCTCCAGAAAATGTCAATAGCGAAACTGTACTGACTTAATATTGACACAGTCCCCAGTACTACTGACTTATTATATGACAAACAATGCTTTTTACTATAGACAAACAACGAACCGAGATTTTAATTTTCTTGTCATTTAAAAAAAATTCACCACTAAGAGAAAGGACTTCATCAGCAAAATCTTTACAAAAATCGTTAAGATACTTTTGTTTCGTACAATGGGTCAATTCGACCTCCGGGTCAATTAAGACAAGTACACGTCTTCTAACCTTTGTTTCGTAAGGCCTACATATATTCCTATTGGAAAAGGTTTAACTTTCTCCTGCAAATTAATTATTTTTAAAAGAATTGGCCACAACTCTAGATAACAATTTTTTATCTTCTCGCGCAAACTATATTTTAGAAAATCTATTTGAGACGACACACTATGTGGCATTTTGCCTGAAAACATGGCCAAAATTAATAGAAGTGTTTTATGAGTTAATTGCTGGAATTTTTTGATAGTGTTAGTGATAATTAGGCCCAAGGATGAACCCAACTGATTTTGGTTCAAATCGGTCCGTGATTTCGCCTAGCCCCCATACAAATTCCCCTCGCAATTGCACTTATTTACACATAATTATGGAAATTATACAACAATCATGATAAAATTTAGCATGGATCAGTTCTGTGTACCAAGAAATCATGGTGATAAGTTTGGTGAAAATCGGATCACATTTGACCCTGGTCCCCATATAAAGTCCCCTTTAGAAATTCACGTGTGCACTTAGAAATGGCTTAAAAACATCGGTATCGCGATGAAATTCGGTATGAATGTGTATTTTGTAAATCTAAATCATATTACCAAATTTTGTTATGGTCGGTCAATAATTGCCCCTTGGTCCAAAATAGGGCCCCTTAAGACAATATGTTTAGCAATTATAATTGGCTTAAAAATGTTATTACCTCCATGAAGTTCGACATGAACATGTTTAATATGAATGTGAATCATTTATGATCACATTTTATTATGATCGGATCATAAGTGCCCCTAGGTACCACATACGGCCCATTAAGAAAATCTAACATACATCTCATATTGTTATAATAGTCGATATACATACATATGTAATTACGTCTTTAAACTTCTATGATAATTAATATTTATTTATATTATTTATTTTACATTATTTAATACTTAACTTAAAAATACCTAAAAAGTGAAACTAACTACAATCGTTAAAATCGTTATCATTTTCATCATCAATGTCAGGAAGGAGTAATTTAATAGTATCTGATGAAATGAATGCTTTTCTATTCCTTCGCGATTTTTGTGTACTGCAGCTTATAAAAGGGTCACTGCATAAAAGTAACCTATTCAGGACATCTCGATTGGTATCGCTTCTACTGAATTTCCTCGCATAATTCGTACGCCATATGGCTTTATTACACTGCGTCTAAAATTTTAGATTTTTCAAAAAAAAGTAAAATTTTCAAAAAATCGTCAAAAATAATTGTGCAAATTTGCGCAAACTTTTTTTGTTCCGGAATATAGAGAGTTAATATTTGCTTGTGGTATATAACATTAAACTACTAAAAACTACTTTTACCTTTAAAATCCTTATCTTTTTTTAGGGAGGGTAAAAAAATGTGAAATTTTTATTATTTTTAAATTTTGAACGAATAATTTTAACATTAATATATGAGATATATATATATAAAAAAACTGAAAGTAGCAGTTGTTCATACCTTTCAAATAAAGAAAAATCAATATAAAACCTCTATTTGTTTAGCCACAAAAAATATCAAATAAACCTATTAAAATTTCAAAAAAACCCCAATACGTATTTAATTGTCTTCACTTTCCTGACTTTGACATCGTCTCAAATTTACAAATCTCAACCTAAAGTCGTGAAAATTCACTATATAATGCAGAATTTTGTTGTCTATCGAATTGCATACTCAGTTTCTGAAATTTCTTTAAATTCATTTTTGCCTTTTTGACCAGCTTTTCGGGGTAAATGCCACATAGTGCGACACAGAACATTCAGGCTCCACTAAATTTTCACAATTCACACTTGGACTTATAATTGTCTCATTTTCAATACTTCTATTTTTATATAACATTATTTGTTTTTTTATTAAACGTTTATAATTTCTCTTACTCTTATTGGATACTTTTTGTAAAGTCCAAAAGAAAATTTAAATTTTAGAAATTAAAAATAAATAAAAAAATTTCAATTGTCGTTCTTTACAATTTTTTTCCAATCAAAGGCAAATTAAATAATTGTTGACATTTCGATCACAACGTCACCATAAAGTCACCAATATAGTCGACAAAACTGGTGACTTGGAGACACTTGTCGACATGTTTCCTTCAGGGTATGTAATGAATACATCTACAATTTTTTTTATTTAATATTTTGACGATTTAGTTTTGCTAGTAGACAAAGCAGCGTAAAACAGCTGCCTCTGTGTCTGTGTTTGACCTTACGAAAAATATGTAAGATCAAATGAGAATATTTGACACATAAAACATTTTTATTTTACGACAAATAATTTTATTTGCCGAAAATCGATGATTTTTCTGTTTGCCCCTCAAAATTATTTTGTGGTCACATTATGGCGAAGAATTATTTTACATTTTGGGTCAAATATTTTTTAGATATGACCGTACCTTAAGACGCATTTTTTAACACATCTCTCCGTTATAGATTAAATCTTCAAAACTGCGTGGCAGCACAGTTCTCCGTTCTTTTTATACAAATTTCTATACTTCTCATCTGTTTGGTAACTACACTTTCACAGCACCTGACAAACAAAATTTTTTAATAAAATTTTTTGTGACCACTATTAATTTCAAATTTTCATAGTTAGAATTGTGTTACGCCACCTTTGTTTTTTAAAACGGTCTGGACCCGCTTTGGCATGGTACTAACTAGTTTTTGGCAGTCTTCTGGGGTTATCGGGTTTCAAATTTCTTGAATTTTGGACTTTAACCCATCAACAGTCCGTTGGAGTTCATTTCGAAGTTTTGTTTCATAATAGCCCACAATTTTTTTATTGAATTAAGGTCTGGACTAGAAGATGACCAATACAGGACCTTGATTCCATTTTTTCAAACCACTTTTTCGTTTTTTTAGCAGCATGGGAAGAAGCACCATCCTGTTGGATGTTGTATGTATTCCGCGCAGTCTGCTAATTTCGATACCGATGGTATCATATTTTTCTTCAGGATTTTTATATATTTTTCTGCATTTACGATTCAATCTATGAAATGGAGCCGACCGACACCTTTTGAGGATTTACATCCCCATACCATAACGCTAACTGGAAACTTGACTGCACTTTAGGGGCAGTCTTCGTTGTATGCCTCGGTGCTTTTACGTATTACCCTTTTTCTTGTATCACCAACACATACATACATCAAACTTGGATTCGTCGCTAAAGTTAATCCTGTTCCATTGCCGTTGTACCTAAGAGTGTATCTCTTTAGTTCATAATAGGCGTTTTTGCATTTGAAGCGCCGTAAGCAATGGCTTTTCCTTGGCCTAAAAAATTATATAAATTACCAAATTGATTTCGAAATACCGCGTTAATCTTAATTATAAGATATGCTTTTCATTTGCAGTCCGCTCCACTCACGTTTTACGGGTTTTCCAATTGCTTCAGAACACTTTAAGGCTATATCTCAAACAGTGCTTAGACGATTTAGTTTAATGATATTTGCCGAAGCTCTTTTATCGCGATAATTTATTCTGGAAGTCCGGCCTCTGTTTTAAACGTTATTGCTGAAATTTCTACTTATTTCATATTGTCTAACAATACTTTGTATTGTAGGTCTTGGGATTTTAAGATCGGTCGATATCTGCCCATATGTCATTCCCGATTTGAATTTATCGGCGATTAAAATTCGAATTTCCTTACAAACAGGTTTACCATGTGACATTTTTTAGAAATGATGAAAACTAAAATAAAATAAAGTGGAAAAGTTTTCTTTTTTAGCTCCTTTACATTCCTATTCTCGACTTGTGTTGTTTGTATATTTTGTTCACGTTGCTTGTTGTTGCTTTCTCCCTTTCTTGTCTACCCCCTTTTCTTTCATACTGATGTTTTTGGTTTACTTGTAACAAGTTCGTTGTATTTTTTTGTGGAGCTTTTGTTTATTTTAATTTTAAACGTTAACCCTTTCGCTATATTGCATCCATATGGATACACTCAACTTTGGAGGCATCTGACAATCTCCAAGTCAAAGAATTGATTTAGATATCGACTTATTATTGTTTTTTAAGATCTTATGAATCGTTTTCAATAAAAACTTTTTGAATTTTTACAAAATTGAGAAAAATATAGCATTTTTAAAAAAACGTTTTTTAATTTTTTTTTTTGGAAAAAAATGTTTTTTTTTTATTTTACAAGTAACATATATATGTAACCATAAAAAAACACATCCAACATAAAGAATAATGTTTATTTTAACTTTTTGCATCATTAGTTTTTGGTTTTAAACAAAAACAAACCTGTTAGCACTTTTTAAAACATTGTATGTATCCATATGGATACAAACGCAAGTTGTGGTTATAAATGATATACACATAATACAAATACAGTCATTTTACGTTTGATGCTGCTATGATACAGACGTTCTATTTTTAGCTGTGATACCATTTGAATTTACCAAAGAAAATGTCAAGAAAAAGGACTCTGAAATTGAAAATATTTTAATCAATTTTGTTGATTCTGATGTTTCTGACTTGGAAGAATCTGAAGTTATAAACAATTTATATGATGCTTTCGATAACAATAACAGCTTTTTATTGAAGAACTTTCTAGAGAAGGTCCCTATGAAATCAACATACAAGATATTCATGTTGATAATAATGATGAAGGTGATAGGGTTGTTGATATTGTTAATAGAGTTATTGATGTTGATAATAATGATGAAGGTGATAGGGTTATTGACGAGAGTAACACAGTTGATGGAACGGTTCAAAAAAGTCCAACAATTTTTCAAACTCCACTGGTTCCACTTTAAACGATTGAATAATTTCGTTGGAAAAAAGGTTCCTGGACAAATCCAGAGACTTCAGAGACCGAATGGATCACAAAAACAATAACCCGAAAAATAAGTATATGGACTTACTGAGCTTTCGTAATGATATTGCGAATGGGCTTTTAGCTCGGTCCAAGCAATAGGCATGTTCTCGTAAAAGAGGACGCCCAACGTCATGCCTAAATGAGGATATTCCAATTAGTCCAACGACCTTCGACAAGAAACGTAATACTACACTACAGCTACACTTCTATCCGATATGATGGAAATCAGCATTGGCCGGAACATACGTAAGGGTCAAACTATGCACAAGTGCCCAAAGTGCAATGTTTTCCTGTGCATTCCTATTCTTCTTCCTATTCAATTGCTTCAAGGAATTTCATTATATATCAAATGAATAAATTATTGGTAAGATATTATTTTTTCTTTTAGATTATTTTCATGTAAAACAAATTTTATTTTTGTTTGTTTATTTAAATATTTGTAGTGTTTGCTTTTATTGTGAAAAAATGTATTTTATGTATTAAAACTTCTGAAATAAATAAAAGCTCAAATATAAAAACACATAATATACTAACATTTTTCTCCATAACCGAAATATGTATCCATATGGATACAGTGCAAAAAACACATTTAGGGTAAGTTTTTTTTAAATCGAGTATTTATTGTTGTTGTTAGGGCCAATTATAGCCAAAATCCAAAAAATTGGTTTTTTTTAGCAACCCAGTAAAAACTTGTAGCGAAAGGGTTAAATGTTTCCATTTTCGTAACAATATTTTACATATTTATTTTTTTAATAATCAAACTAAAAAATCAACTTACCCAGGTTACAAGTTTCATTCGCATAACGAAATAAATAAATTCTAAAAAGTGACATTTCAAATGTTGTTTAAACAACAATTTTTGGAATGCCTCCAAGAAATGTTAATTCATGTCGAAAATACAAGTAAATTAATACTTAAAAAAAATTCAACTGAATAAAAGGCCTCAACAAAACTGATCTTATTTTATCCCTTTTCTATTTAAAATTAGAAAATTTCATCTCATTAAAAGTATTCAAGTTTCTACCTTAATATTTAAGTTTCTCTTTGTTTATTCTTGTTGAGAGTTTGATTTTTTTTTAAACTTTTGTAAAAAGTTCTTAAGTATTCTATGAGTTGCTAAGTTGCTACGTACATACTATATATCACCGAGGATAGATTTATATGTAGCGCATAAGGCAAAGAAATTTAAGTAATCCTCGCCAATGGAACTCAAGTTTCTGCATATTGTAAATAAAATATCAAAAAGAATAGTTTCCATTGGGCTTTTTTCTTGTAGTTTCCATAAGTTACTGCAATTGTTGCATTTTATTTTTATAAACAAAAAAAAAACTTAAATTTCGGTAATTCTGAGTTTTCACTTTAATTTATTCGTAAATAATTTTTAAAATATAAACTAAGGCTTCATTAGTAATTATTTTTTATAGAACCAATTCTCAATTTAGTTACGATAAAAGCTCCATATAGAAGAAATCACCAATTTCAAAAGACATTAAAATAATACGTAGCCATCATCATTCTTTTTTAGCCTTTTATTCATATAGACCTATAAAATATTTCTTATGCATCAACAGGCATTAAAAATCTAAAATGTATAAACCTTATTTGTAGGCGTAGATATCTATGGTGCATATATAGATGAAATATCCTCTAGTTGAAAAATTATTCGAAGATCACCGATAATTCGAAGATCTTCCTGGATTTCCAAAGCCTTGAACATATGATTAATTTCCATCCAAACGAATCTTCACCATCATGCTTTTCGACTGCATTTACTAGTTGTAGAGAAGAGTAAAATTCCTTTTAATAAGCTAAACCTAATTCAGCAGCGGTCAGAAGATGATACCTTTCGGGAACCGAAATGCTCTAAAAGGCTGTTACTACCGCCCCAGACAAGGTCATACGAAAACATGGCAAATCGCTGACCGCAATGCGATTTGCAGTTCCACGGGATCGCTAAACCTAATACCATTGCATTTTAAATAACTCCTCCATTTACGTTGAGTGGAAGTTCGACCAAATTAACATAAAACTTAACTTAAGCAACGGCAAAATCTTTTAGGAAAAATATTAGAAAAGACAGGCTAAGCCTATTTGAAAATATAATCCGGAATGCAAACACTATTCTGGCAGTATTTCAATGTAGTCCTTCCAAGATCATATTGTATTCAGAAATCCGATATATCCTGGACTACCATTAGTAAAGAAGTTCGGAATGTACTCTTCGAAACGCATTTCCTTGCATAGCAAAAACTAATCGATCTCAGATGTTTTCAAATTTTCAGATTCTGATGGTACACTACCAGGGAATTTCATATGATCATAGATACTCTCTTGCCGTGGCTTCTAATATTCTTCAAAGCATGTTTAGGATAGCTTGCATATCAAAGCTAATAATTGTAGGCACGTCACCCTATACCGTTATTTTACTTAAGACTTCTAAATAATTGTGTATATCGGAACATTTCCCTTTCAAAGTACTCTTTCAGTGACACAATACAGCTACATGAAGCTTAAATCTACCGAACTGAGATATAATCATACAGAAAAATCTTTATGTTACCAGGAATTTACGCGGTCGAGAAGTATCAAAATAGGCGTTGAGGCACAGGCCTATACATGAGAGTTGTATTAATTTTCTTTCGGATATAAATGGTGTAAATTGTAAGAAGATCAAATGAAGTGAAGTATTTCTTGCACCGTTTTAAGAAGCTAAGGCACTGAAAAATTTATCGGTTCCAGCGAACATCACATTTATTATATCGAAAGTAAAGTTATCGTCCGTAATCTGAGATCCAATATGCCGCACGTTTCTACTTGTCGATGACATATTAACATACATACATACTTCGTTTTGCCCTCATTTACTGCCAAACCGATCTCAGTAGACTCCCGTTCAATAGCACTAAAGGCAGCAGTACCATCTCGCTTGGTACGCCCTATGATGCCAATGTCGTCAGCGTACGCAAGCAACTGGAAGCTTTTTTGAAAAATAGTGCCATTGCGATGCACTCCCGCCTTCCACATAACACCCACCATGACGAAGTTGAAGAGGTCGCATGATAAAGGATCGCCTTGTCTAAAACCTCGCACGGTATTAAAAATTTCGAAGAGGTCCATTCTCACCTTGACGGAGCTGATGGAATTGTTCAACGTCATAGCCTTATCAGCTTCGCAGGTGTACCGAGCTCAGACATTGCGCCAAAAACACAATCCCTTATGGGCTTATCGAAGGTATCCTTATAGTTGACAATAAGATGGTGCGTGTCGCCTTGTTTTTCGTCGGTCTTTTCCAGGATTTGACGTAGTGCGAATATCTGGTCGATGGTGGACTTGCCAGGTCTGAAGCAGCATTGATAAGGTCCAATCAGTTTTTTCACAAATGGCTGCATTCGTTCACACAATACTCATGTAAGAACCTTATATGCGATTGGGAGAAGGCTTGTACCCCTGGGACGTTGGGCATTCTTTCCTCTAGCATAACGAAATCGATCAGTCTCATACCATTGGAGGTAGTGGTAGTGGTAGTGGTCGCCTACGGATTCTAGCGGCAGCGAACGCAGACCCTCTCCTATTAGCAGATGAGCTGGAGTTAGTGCTTCTCCGTCGTTGGGGTCTGGAGACAGCGGTGCGATTGGCCGACTGTTGAGCACCGCCTCTGTTTCTGCGAGCATTGTCTCCATTTCTTCCTGCGTCAGCGATGCGTTGCCCACTGTGCGCAGAAACAGGAACTTCGCCTGCTTGACGGCTGCTTCCCACAGCCCTCCGAAGTGCGGCGCCCGAGGTGGTATGAAGGTGAACTTCACCCCGGACGACGCTGCGTAAGATTCGAGGGCGTGTCGACTCCTGTCGAATGCTTGCTGCAGCTGCTTGAGGACGTTGCTGGCTCCTACGAAGTTTGTTGCATTGTCGCATAGCACCTCTTTCGGAAGACCTCTTCTGGCAGCGAACCTTTTTAAAGATAAAAGAAAGGAATCAGTCGATAAATCTGATATTAACTCTAGATGCACTGCCTTAGAAGTGAAACACACGAAGACCGCTATATACATTTTCAATGGTGGTCGACCTCGAATTCTCAAAGAGACATTAACGGGACCACAAAAGTCTACGCCGACGATAAGAAATGGTCGCGTAGCTCTCACTCTGTTAGTGGGCAAGTTTCCCATTATTTGGGACATGAGTCTTGGCTTATAGCGGAAACAATGTACACACTTGCGAACAATTCTACTGCACTCTTCCTTGGCGTTAATTAGCCAGATCCTCGCCCTAGCGAGAGCAATGAGTGCTTTTGTTCCAGCATGGCAATTCTCGAAATGGAGATGTCGCAAATAGAGTGTAACAAAGTCATTTTGCTTCGGTAAAAAAAGTGGGAATTTTGCATCATATGGCAAATTTGCATTAAGCAATCTCCCACCTACCCTTAATAGTGAAAATGTTCTCCCTTCCTCAGTGAATGTATGAATGAAAGGTGTAAGCCTCTGTATATTTGACGGTAAGATCAGAGATTTCTGTAATTTAGAAATCTCTTCAGAAAAATTAGATTTCTGGGCAGCCTCTATTAGGCGATAAAATGACCATTTCATTTCCGTTGCAGTAGGTATGATACTTTGATTTGATTTTCGTTCCTTCAGATTATCAATGAATCTGAGTACGAAACATGTTACTCGTAATAACTTCTTATATGAAGAGTATTTCGATATCATATCCAGTAGACAGTTAGATGTCCCCTCTACTGCAAGAAATACATTCACCTTTCTCGTTTCCAATAATTTCTGGTTCTCTGTTAATTCAAAATGTTCATTAACAGGCCATTTAGAACTGTCGTCTAGAAGAAACGACGGTCCTACAAACCATATTGAGTTTTTCAAATCTTTTACATCGGATCCTCTGGACACAATGCCAGCTGGATTCTGTTTAGTAGGCACGTGGCGCCACGAAACTTGGTCTAACCACTCCTGAATCTCAGCGACTCTATTCGATACAAAAGTCGTCAAAGAAGATGGATGCGTTTTTATCCAATGCAGTACTATTTCGGAGTCCGTCCAGAAATAAACATCATCTATTTAGAAATTCATCATCCGCTTAATTCTATTCCATAACTTAGCCAGCAGGTGTGCAGCACATAGCTCAAGTCTAGGAAGTGATTTAGACTTGAGAGGAGCAACTTTGGACTTAGCCGTAAGTAGTCTCGAGACGATCGTGTCCGTCTCGGAGCTTCGAATGTATATGCAACACCCATATGCTCAAATTGAAGCGTCAGAAAATCCATGAATCTGAATTCTCGATGTTGATGTGGTATGGACGAATCTTGGGATACTAATTGAATCAACTTCCATTAAATTAGCTGTGAAGTTTTCCCATGAAGTATTCAACCCCAAGGGAATTGATTCATCCCAGTCAAGCTTTTGAATCCAAAGCTCTTGCAACAGGATCTTTGATTTCGTAACAAGTGGGCATAACAGTCCGAGAGGATCGAATAATCGAGAAGACACCGATAATATGTTTCTCTTTGTGGCCTTCAAGTCCTGAAACTTATCCTCCAAATGAAATTTAAATAAATCATTCTTCGGAACCCAATGTATGCCCAATGCTTTCGCAGAGTCGGAATCGCCATGAATTAGTTTCTCTTTCTGTAGAGAATTCAAAATTCAGGATGGTTAGAAAACCATTTGGTGAGATTGAAACCAGTCGAAGCCAAAATTTCAGTCACCTGATTTCGAATCAAAATTAATTCATCATAGCTTTCCGGTCCGGTAAGTAGGTCATCTACGTAGAAATCACTGCGAACAACTTTCGAACCGATAGGCAAAGTCTCTTTGTATATATCGCTCAAGTGAATCAGACATCTAATGGCTAAAAATGGTGCTGAAGCTGTACCATAAGTAACAGTATTCAACCGAAAATATCTCAATTCATCAGATGGATTCTGTCGCCAAAGGATTAATTGAAAATTCCTATCTTTGTCACCAATCATGACCTGACGATACATTTTTTCAATATCTGCAGTGATTACATATTTGTGGAATCGAAAACGGATTAATGTAGAATATAGTTCTTCTTGAACTGTAGGACCAACCATTAACAGTTCGTTAAGAGATACATGTGAAGAAGTTCTACATGAAGCGTCAAATGCTACCCGAAGTTTGGTAGTTGTACTCTGAGGGCGCAAAACGCATTGATGTGGAATGAAGTAGTTGGGAGTATCAGGGAATTTGTCCAAAAGAGACATGTGACCCAAGTTGAAGTACTCCTTCATGAAATCATGATACATCTGCCGCATAGTATCATCTTTGGAAAGTCTTCGTTCCAAAGAGAGAAGTCGTCGCTTGGCAATTTCAAACGAAGATCCTAATAATTTAGGATCAGACTTGAAAGGTAAAGAAACCTCAAACCGTCCCGACGCAAGACGTCGTACTGTCGTCTTGAACTCGTTCTCACATTTCTTATGCTCCTCAGAGTAAATTTCAGTTGATTCGGTTGGAAGTTCTTCTAACTCCCAAAATTTCCGGACGATTGAATCAACATTGCTCTCGTCTTCAATTGAAATATTTATATGAAATACTTTAGTGTTACAAGAGTCCTTTGAATGATTGTATCTTCCAGTAACAATCCAACCAAGAGAAGTCTTTTGAAGAACTGGAAGACTCGGGCCCAATTTGATTTGGCCAACACACATTAAGTCAAAGAAAGGACCTGCGCCAATTAACAAATCAATTTTTTGCGGCTTATAGAAGCAAGGGTCAGCTGATTCCACGTTTAACGGGATACTCAAATTAGCTACGTTAACCTTACGATCAGGTTGTAAGTTTGTAATTGACTTTAATACCCAAAACTTTGATGTAAATTGGGTAGAGTTGACACTCGAAGTAACAGTCAAATTGACGCGAGATTTTGATAATGAATTTGTTTCACCAATGCCATTTAAATTCAATCTGCCTCCTTCCTTTTTCAAACGTAGCAGTTGCGCTAGTTCCTCGGTTATTAAATTAGGTTGAGAACCGGGGTCTAAAAGAGCTCTGGCTGGTATCAGTTGTCCAGAACTACTTCTTACTCTTACCACAGCCGCCGCTAGAATTATGCGTTCATCTGACGCCGAATAGTTAACAGAAGCGTGGGAAGTCGAAGGCTGTTCAGAGTAGTTTATCGAGGCATTATTAGAACTTGTATTATATCGGTGAAGTAATGAGTTATGTGCACCATTACATATCCGACACTTAGAAGATGGACACCTTGCAACTGTGTGTCCCTTTTTCAGACAGTTAATACATGCTGGCACGGATTTGATGAAGTCAAATCGTTTGATTATATGCTCAGCAGTAAAGGCATCTGTCAGCAGATTGTTTCGATTTGGTACAATTTAATGATGTTCGACTGGTTTTAAAATTAAAATGTTCATTTTTAGGTTTATTAACCCTCGGCCTTGAATTAGAAGACTCGTCAGCAGAGATATGCTGGTAACGTCTATTCAAGGCGGCTTCGCAATCCGACCACAATGGGAGCTTCTCGAAATCAAGCTGTTCTTCCCATTTTGATTTGGTGATTGGATCCACTTTCGACATCACTAAATGTATTAATATTGCATTAGTTATTTTCTTGTCATCACCAATTGACAACAACGAATCGTAAATTGCAGAAACAGTATCGATCATGCTTCGCAATGCAACAGCCGAAGGCTTGGTGATTTCAGGCAAATCAAAAAGTTTTGCAATATTATCGAAAAATATCAAGCATTCGTTATCGTACACTTTTTTCAAGCTTGCTATTGCTTTGGGGTAATTCTCTTCGGAGATCTGAAAGGCCTTCACTGTACCCAAGGCCGATTCGGATAAGCATGAGATCAAATGATTGAATTTCTCAATATCCGTCAAAGTCGGATCGTTGTGGACCAGGTTCTCTAATAGGCTCATAAAATTCTTGTAATCAGCGTATTTACCACTGAATTTACGGAGCTTCATATTTGGGAGTCTTGAATGGTGAGCCTGTACGCTAAACGAAGTTTCAGGCACATTCGATTGCCTATTCTTGGCCAACAGACTCATGAATAAACTCTTCGTGGTCACACAAAGATCTTCAAGCTCGGCCCTGTCGTCATTATCGGGATCCAAATTGTCCACTTCCGACTGAAGCTTCATCGCTTGGTCTATATATGATTTCAAAATATCCAATCGACATTCGAGCTCCATCGGATTAAAAGAAATAGTCTTCTCCACAATGGACTGTCGAATCCTGTCGATATTCTTAATGACCTTCGCTTTTTTCGCGAGTAATTTCTCCAAGCTTTCAGCTCTGGAGGGAGAATCTTGGCGTTTAGAGCCCCTACTAGTCATTATGATTGTTGACTAAAAAAAATTCCTCAAAACAAGAATTAAAAATTGACCAAAGTAAATTATTGGTCGGACTATATTTAATAGTATTTACTTGTTTTGGACAATAGAATTTTATCGATATTATTCGGACACGCAATACCCGAAAGTCCCGATTCCAAAATTGCAGTGACTTTAATTGAGTCAAGATTAACTTACTTGATCTCAGAAAGTAAAAAATAAAAAATCTTTACACACAGCCGTCGGTAAAAAAAAACTATTTTAATTTACCGAGTAAAATCGCTCAATAATCGATTTGTAAACAATAAACAAAAATCAAATTTCAATATGAACACACAGCGTTATTAATAATAACAATGAAATAATAATTCGATGACCGAAATTTGTGTGAACAATTTTTATTGAAATTATTTGTTTTGATTTTTGTTCTAGTGTGACCACTGTACACAGCTGTAATGTGTAACTTATATAGAAGCAGTATAGGAACGCGTGGAACGGAACACTGATCGAGATAAACATACGAAAATAAATAAAAGGGAAATCAAACAAAAGCAACACAAATGGTATGCTGAATGTTTTTTCACCAACAAAAAGAACGAATTGTTCGTGTAAATGCTTATTACTTTAATAATCTTAACACTCGCGATGTGTTTCACTAATAAGGGTGGTTCTATTTCGTAAAGGAAATATTCACGTACAAAGAATACGTTTTTTTCTTCTCAATAAATGTAATAATTAAGATATAAATATTTCATAAATGTTTTATAAATATTTAATAAATATCTTTAAATAATTGGTTTCACAAAATATTAAATGTATATAATAATTCTTGTGTCCAACTTCAAAAGCGCAATAATTTTTGAATATTTTACAAAAGTCTCTTAATTTTGAATATTTTACAAAAGTCTCTTAATTTTGATTAGTTTACAAAATTAAGGCAATGACACAGGAATTATATACACTTTTACCTGGTGCTCAGACTCGGAGCTACTTCCCAATATGTTTTCTTTCCTACAAAGGACACAACGGAAACGGGGCATTTGGATGAAGTCCGAGGTGATTTTCTTAGACAATAATAGGTTGTGGGTTGAATAGAGGTGTGATGAGTAGTTGATGCGATGGAGTCAAAGACTATTAAGCGATAACGATTGGCGAAAAGTAATTTTTTTCTGATAGAAAAATTTAATTTGGATGGCTATAACTTTTATTTTCACAATATGCGTACGGACGAAATATTTCTGAGCCGACATCACAGCATAACGCCCACTATGTAATTGAACATCCCATGCCATATGATCTTTGGCAAACTGAGGGCGCTGTTGTTGTCGGATTGCATTTAATGGAGGTTTTGCCTTTAGTTTTCGGACTTGTAAATGTTCACTGCATAAAATAATGCGACGAACTGTTGATTTACTTGCTTTAACTCCTGCAAATGACTAATTTTAGAGGTAGAATGGGCTGAATTTGAGGCAATTCGAAGAATTTTTCGGCTGCCCTGTGGTGTTAGAGCTGTCTAAGTACCTCCTTTGTAATTTTTATTATATGGTTCACGATGTTTTATGTAATTCATTACCACATTATGACTTTGTCCGATTTTTCTACCGATTTCGCGATAAGAATAGTTTTCAGAATGGTAAACATCAATTTTTACCAATTCCGACGAATTTAAAGGACTCTTTCTTCACATATTAATTTAGATAACTGCAGTCACAAACTGTGACTTTAATTTTATTTGTTTTTTATAAAGCTTTATTACAACCGCCTACTGATTTAAGTTAAAAATGCTCGTGGTTCTATTCTGTTGAACCAAAAAATAAATGAAAAATTTAATACTTGACTACAAAGAAAGTGAAAAAGTACCGTTATAATTCATTTTTATACTATTTTTTGGGTTCAAATTATCATTTACAGTATTAACTATATTTCTGCAAAACAAAATTTTTTTATTCTATCTGTATTTGCAAATTATACAGTTTTTTTAATTTAAAATATGTTGGTTCTATCCTGATGAACGCAGTGTATTTATTTATGTATGTAGATGTATTTTTATTTTAGAAACAATTATTTTGTTTAAATTTTATTTTTTAAGGTGTTTTATTTTTATGTTTTATATTGTATTTCATATGTTCTCACAACACTTCACTCGTTCAGAGAATTTTTTGTTTTTATTATTTTGTATTTATAATTTCTGATTTTCTTGTTTTTGTTTTATTTTCTTTACGTACTTCTTGTTATTATTTTTTTATGTTTTATTTGACACTAACTTTTAACTTTTTGAGCACCAATTTCTTTTTAATTTTGGTTACTTTATTTTTGCTGAATATATATAATTATTTTATTTTTTATTGTATAACACTTTGGTTTTTTTATTTTTTATGTATGTTTATTTTTTATGTATGTTTATTTTTTAGATTTAAAATTTAAAAAAAAATGATATTTGAAATAAATTATCAAATATTTCACTTCGAACAACTTATGAAGAAATTACCCGAACTTTGGTCTTCGTTTTTCTTTTTTATAAAAAACTATTTGAAATAATTTATCACACAATTTTTTTTATATAATTTCACTTTTCGTACGTTTTTCAAAAGTCCCTGCTCGGGCGCCAAAATGTTTTTCCTTAATAGATTTTAAGGAATATTTAAACTAAATAAATTATAATTTAATATTTAAAATTGGGCACTTAAACCAATGACCGCGAAGACCAAAATCTTTGAGAGTTAAAATAACTTCACCGAGTGACTTTTTTATTACAACTAACTTTATTTATTTCATATTTTCTTAATTCTAACATTTCTATACTGGATTTCTACAGTTAAGGATATTCAGAAACTCCGTTGCCTGCTTAACCTTGTATCCTATGTAGTTATTCAACTTAAAATTAACTTAATATTAGGGCAGTTCATTATGTAGAATTCATTTTAGGTATTATTATTATATTATAGTATTTTAGGTATTATTATTAAAAATATATTTATAAAATTATTATAGCAAGTAAAAATGACCCAACAGGAACTGTAAAGTTACCTTTAACTTATTTTCGTTATTACAGCTTACAGATAAAATAAAATATGGTCGTGTCGGAGCAATGTCGATAACACTACTGAAATTAAACAATTTTATTTAAACACAATGCGATACAAATACGTCAATTTAATTTCGTTTTATAGACTGTGGTTTTAAAGCCGATGTCGTAAAGAGTGTAATCTGAGATCTGTCGGAAGTAATTATAAAAAAGGAAACCTGATTAAAATCTCAAACAATCGTCCACATAGTTGAAACACTCTGGTAACCTCTTTAAAGTCCTCATAATAAAGAAATGTTCTAGTTTCTGGATCTCGGACTAAGATGTGTGATTTATTTTCAAGTGATACGCTTTAGTCCACAGTGACTGGTCGGAAATATCTACAGTAATTGAGCGGTTAGGGGAAAAAAAATAATGTTACGAAACTAAAAAAAAAAACCAGAATTCGATTCATTAGATGAATCCTTTCTACTTTATTCAAATCTGGTTTTTGAAAATATAACGAAAATAGTCTCCGCTTACTTAGTCCACGGACAATTATTGGAGGCAGTTTATGTTCAATTTTGAATTGTTGCTTTAAAAAATTATGATAAAAATACATGATAAAATTATTAAGTGACAATTTTCGTAGTAAATACTATAAAAAAACTGTGACAAAAGGAGGTAGGAGTCCATAAAGGCAGATTTAATAACAAACTTGTATGAAATTATTGTTTTTGTGTCATTATTATTGTTACGTTATGTTAGATTAATCCCAATGGGGTAAAATACAAACCTGTGTGTGAATGCTTTGATACGCTTATGCTTCTATATAACACAGCACTTAATCAACTATAGAATAATAAAACTCTCTAATGGCACGATGGCAAAACGCTGATATGATTATTGTACACTAAAGCAAAAATTTAAAAAAATATAAAATCTCTTTCACCCTACATTTTGATTTTACGCAATACACAAGTATTTTACATTAATCTTAATTTACACTCCCATAATTAAGAAACTACATTTAAAAAATATCGATTTTAAAGATATTGTTACGCGAAGCGAAACGACCTAATATCGTTTAACAATAAAAACGATAAACAGAAGCTACCAGCTACACCAATACAATGCACACGACACAAATACGCACTAACACTAAGAATACAACGAACGAGTTTTTTTTTTTTTTTTGTCTTGAGCCGGAGGTGGGAATCTTCGAAAGACACTTTTGTTGCAACAAAAGAGTGCACGATTCACCGTCACTGGTGCCTACGTACTAAACCCACTCCCTACACACTTCAACCACTCTCCCTCCGCGGGACTGCCGTAAGGTATTACTTCGCGGAGAGCTGGTTAGCTTGAAAGCTTTATCACGTTAGTTCAAATTTCGCCTCCGTTCCTCCAGTCTTCGGAGTACTATCAAAACTTCAGCCATTCTCTGGCTATATTGACTCCATAGAATCCTACGATTCAACAGCTCTTCCATTAGCCGGTTTGGTCCTAAACTCGTTTCTCCGGGCCATCTAAATCTGCGACAGCAAATTAGAATATGCTCCGCATCTTCCTCCTCATCTACACAGTTTGGGCATATAGGGGAAGTGTCATGACCAAATCTGTGCAGGTACTTCCTGAAGCACCCATGACCAGTTAGGAACTGAGTCACGTAGTAGTTCAGCTCGCAATGTTTGTTATTCATCCAAAGGGTTACATCAGGGATAAGGCGAAATGTCCATCTTCCCTTTAAACTGCTTTCCCATCGTGACTGCCATTTGTGCATGGAAGTCCTTCGTTCCTCCGCTTTTATAGCTGCTATTCGTCCCGGGTGCTCGAGACGGCGAAGGTATATCCTCCTCATCTCATCCGCCAATATATCTATTGGTATTGTCTTTGCCAACACCAATACCGCTTCATCAGACACTGTCCTGAAGCCACTTATCCGTCTAATCGCGCTTAGACGATACACCGAGGACAGTATCCTCCTTGTCGTCCCCACGGAGAGTGCCTCCGACCATATTGGGCAAGCATACAGCATTATCGACGTTATTACCGCCGAAATTATCCTCCTTTTGAATGGACCTGGTCCTCCAATATTTGGCATCATCCTCGCCAGTGCTCCCTGTGTTACAGATGCTTTTTCGCCGATGTATTTCACGTGCTCCTTGAAGTTCAACCTGTCGTCGATAATCACTCCCAGGTATTTTATCGCCCTCTTCGATTCGATCCTTGTGCCTCCAACGGTCACTTCCATCTTCTCCACTATCTTCCGGCCACTTATCAAGACGGCCTCTGTTTTATGCGCAGCAAGTTTCAAACCTGCTTCATCCAGCCATGCTCCAACCTTTCGAATCGCTGTGTTCGTTTTCTCCTCTATTTCCCTTACCGTCTTAGCTACCGAGACTATGGCTATGTCATATGCAAAGCCCACAATTGTAGTCCCGTTCGGCAATCGCAATCGAAGTACTCCATCGTACATAATGTTCCATAGTAGTGGCCCAAGTACAGAGCCCTGCGGGACACCCGCCGTCACTACATATTCCTGCTCTCCTTCATCCGTTAGTTATATTACCTTCCTGTCCTGAAAGTAATTGTTCAGTATCTCCATTAAGTATGGCGGCGTAGCCATGTTAAAGAGGGCTCTCATAATCCGCCCCCAATTCGCTGAGTTGAACGCGTTTCTAACGTCAAGTGTGACAACCGCGCAGTATTCCTTGGTGCCAAATCTCCACCTTTCGCCCTCTATTGCATCTCTTGCAATGTCGACCACTCTTCTTATCGCGTCAATAGTGGATCGTCCTTTCCTAAATCCGTATTGCAGGTCCGAGAGAGCTCCTCCTGCCTCGGCACACGTCAGTAGTCGATTGTATATACGACGATACGACGATGGTTCCCCTGGTGGTTTGCCAGGTTTTGGAATGAGAACCAATTTCTGCTTCTTCCATCTAAGTGGAAAAACACCCTCGATGAAGCACTTGTGGAACACCTTTGCGAACATATCCGGTCTGCGCCGGATAGCCACCTTAAGTGCCCTATTTGGGATTCCGTCTAGCCCCGGTGTCTTCCTATCTCCTATTCCAGTGCATGCTGCGAGTACCTCCTCTCCTGTTACCTCGGGTATGGTATGAATGGCCTCCGGCTCCCTACTTATAAAAGTGTAGGGCTGGCCCCGTGGGAATAATGTACCAATGATCTCCCGTAACAAAACTGGACAACCTAGTTTAGGCTGTTCTCGAGCACCGATTCTCTTGCAGACGACTCTGTACGCCGTCCCAAAAGGATTGATGTCAGCTTCCTGGCATATCCGCTGGAAGGATAGTTTCTTGCTCCTTTTATCATCACAATTGCCTGATGGTCACTATTCGTGAAGTCCTCAGTTAGCCTCCACGCGGTCCGCGAAACAAGGCCATCGCTCACAAACGACAAATCTATTATCGAGCTCGATCCAGCTCTCCTAAATGTGCTTCCTCTTCCGTCATTCATCAGCGCCACAGGAAGGGAAGCGAACGTTTCCAAGAGGCAGCGACCCCTGGCGTTAGTATATCTACTACCCCATACCGGTCGCCCAAGCGTTGAAGTCGGGGGTGTTCAAGCGCACGTGTGACGCCAGCCTCTCCAGCATATGTTGGAAGTCATCTATTGACCACCTCGGGGGAGCGTAACAGCTGTAGACGAAAACTCCCTTTATCCTGGCCATAACAAAACCCGCGCATAGGTTTGCTGGAAGGGTAATGAACCACAAATCCATATAGCCGCAGTACTAGATCCGTCCGTGATCCAAGTACCATTCCTCGGTACCCGATAAGGTTCGCTTATAATTGCGACATCGATATTCTCCTCCTTTACCCTCTGGACCAATAGGTCCTGGGCTGCTTCGCAATGGTTCAGATTAACCTGTATCAATTTCATCTCTTAGAACGTGATTTAAGAGCGCTAAGAAATTGCAGACACTTTCCGCTCCCCGCGATATGGTTGGCGGATTTCGGGTCGTCCACTTTGCAGAACATGCAAAGAGGTTCCCTTTCGCAATTTCCAGCAATGTGACCGTCCTGTCCACACTTGCGGCAAGTTCCCGAGCGGTCAACCTCACTCCTGCACTGACGAGCCATGTGCCCAAACTGCAAGCATCGGAAGCATTTCGTCGGTATGTTTCTCTCGCGAATCCTGCATATGACCCAGCCGATCCTGATTCTACTTTCCTTCAGGAGAATAGCTGCAGCGTCTGCGTCAAGGCTCACTGTGGCAGTTTGCGTCCCACCATATGCCCTCCTAAGGGTAACTACGTCGGGCTTACCGAAAATCTCGAGGCCTGGGATCTTTCGTATAGCCTCATATACATCCTCCTTCTCCGTGATCTCGTCGATGTCCTTGATCTCAATTGTCCTCATATCCTTTAGAGTGCGGACGGACGCGTTTTCTCCTAAGAGCTCTCCAATGGCTCCCCTGAAGTTCTCCGTGTGCTCCCCGCTCCTGCGGAGTTGGAGTAGTAGACCACCCTTTGCGGTTCTCCTAATTTTGGTCACGTTTTCTCCTAATTCGCAAAGCTTAGGGTCCGTTTTGACTCTCCTCAGAATGTCGGCATACGACGTGTTATCCTTCGTCGCAATCACGATCGCATCTGGCTTCGTTTTCCTCTCCTGTGGTTTCTTGTTCCTCCTTTTTCTTTTCGTGACTTTCTGCCACCCTGGTTCCTTATTTACTCCCTTAGTATTCTCCTGCCGGCTCAAGGTCACATCTGTAGTTTCCCTCGCTGGAGCCCCTGCTGCAGGATTCGGAGTTCTCCTCTTTGCCGCAGGAATTTCGGAGGTCTCCTCATCTTTCCTCTTCGTCTCCTGGTTCCTCAACAATGGCGATGTTTGTGTAGCAGATCTGCTGCGGTTAGTCGCCTTGGTAGTTTGTCCCTGCAGCTCGCTTGCGTACAGGTCATATAGGGTTTTGATAGAGTCAATCGCATCCCTCAACGGCTGGTGGATTGACCTCCTTTTCCCATCCTCCAACATTTCAATCAGACTTCTGATTTGGTCGCCGAGTTGACCAAAAACACCGCTGGCCGCTGACCCGTGTCGCCTCGCGACGGTTCTGATCCCAGGACCACTAATCCCGAATCTTTCCCGTTAACTGGGGATCTCGGAGTTCTCGTGCTCTGTCCAAACGGGTTTATTTCCCGATTACGCACTGGAGACCTCGGTATTTTCGAGCTCTGCCCAAAAGCATTTAGCTCCAAAGCATTCATCTCACATGAATTCGTCGGTTTATTTGTTGTATTTGTTGTTTTATTTTTGCTCATCATTTCAATTTGGACCCCAACTCTCGGCCGTTATCCTAATCCATCGTTGTAGTCGTCACGAAAGACCCCGTGGTTATCTATGCATAAGCAGGGAGGCCACGCGAGGGTTGACACATAACCTCATGGGAATATGTGTTCAGAGCCAGGTCGACGTAAACCAGGGATTCACATCTGGTCCTACAACACCAACTTAACGGTGACAAATCAGGAACGTACCGACAGACTTGCCATAGTTTTAACGGGGCGGAGGCAATGGCAGCATTAGCCCAACAGCCATTTCGGCCAGCTTTCACACCGCCTACTAAAGTGCCGGAATACTGCCATCGTCAGCCAATATCGCCAATTCACATACGTCTTCCGGTATACTATAATTAGAACCTTACCGGGCTCGGTTCTAATGCCCGAATCACGGGCGTCGATATGATGAAACTAAGGGGACCACGGAGGCGTTACTCTCCTATTTTCCCATCTCTTGAGGGAACGCTCTGTGGGGTGATGCCTAGTTAATGGCGGCATCGAACAACGAACGAGTTGATTATGTAAAGCTGCACACACACATGTGTACAACGAACCAGGTAGCAACAACAACATAAAGTAAACCAGCTACGACAAATATGTAACGGACAACATAAGCGAAGTACACAAACAACAATGTACTAGCATAAGTCTCGAGAAGGCGCGAGCGAGAACCTTC
This sequence comes from Sarcophaga subvicina, assembly GCA_936449025.2. Taxonomy (NCBI): domain Eukaryota; kingdom Metazoa; phylum Arthropoda; class Insecta; order Diptera; family Sarcophagidae; genus Sarcophaga; species Sarcophaga subvicina. Next base: position 54,937,380 of record OW388080.2, read on the forward strand.
CACATCGAGAACATTCATCATACTGATCATACGTGCGTGCGGACTATAAAAGGGCTGGACAAAGCAAGCAGTAGTCAGAGTTAATTTAGTCAGCCTTGTGTGAAGTTGCGTGTGAACAAAATAAGTCGTGGTTGTAAAGATCTAGCGAATACTTGTGTGAACTAGTACAGTGAATAAACAGATTATTATTGTTGTATCGTTAAGTTCTATACGGTGGTACACAAAAGTAGTGTAAATAATAAAGAGAGTTTAAGAAAAACTAAAGACATATTTGTTTTTACTTTGTTGCAATTAACGAACTCATATTTAAACGTTTTTAAAAAGGTAAAAACGTAACAATATGTTATTAAAATAATTAGAAAAATGATTTGAGCTATTATATTTGGCATGTAACTTATTTGATGTATTACTCAAAACGTGGTATAATTATTCTGTACGTCCTGAAAATAATTATGCTGCAGTCAAATGGAACTTCTACGTCCAGTATTTACATCTTTGAATAGGAGTAAAGTTAAAACTATTACCCGAATATCTTCCGTAAAAATCGTTTTCGTTTTCTTTATTGACAGATCCATTATAGTCTGTTAGCGTTTACATGCAATTTATTTCTAACGTTATTACATTACCTAATATTTGTCAGCCTCTGCCAATGTGAATCTATATGCCAATGGAACTTAGATTTGTCCTGTATCTAATATGTCATGGTTAGGATAAGTTCTTTATATCATCTTTCTTCACCTTTGCATGCCTCTTATTTTTTTGTTTGATATAATCTGTGAGAGCAGTACAGGGTTTAGGTATCATAGCTTGAAATTACTACGCATAGCACGACCTACTAATGTCATTTTCTTGATACATTCATTGTTTTCCCTTACCCCCAAGCCTCTATATTTAAAATCTGGAACTCGATTTATTACAAGTAGAAGTGAAGATACTTTACTTTATTAATTCAGGTACACCATTTGGTAATCTATATAACAGTAATTGTTACATAAGATGGAAGATATGAAGGAAGAAAAATTAAAAGCGCAATTAAAAGAACTTGACTGAAAGAGTAAACCATTTTGGTGGTAGTATAATGTTCTTGTAATGTTTGTCGGCATCAGATGAACTTACAATTTAGAATTTATTGTCGAAACAATAAATTAAACAAAGCATTTAAATATTCTAAGGCACAACTTTAACTGAAGCGCGTATGAATTTCGAATTCGTAGTGATTATAACAATGCAAAGATCCTAAGGATATTGCTACTAATGTGCTTACACACCAAATTCCCCACAGCCTTGTTACTTCTCCACAAAGTGTCGATGTAACTCTAACTGAGTATTTACATGATCAATTCGAAAAACGATTTCGTATCCTCTAAATCTTAAGCAAAATTCAACTGACAAAATTGGTTATGAGTTAATGCCAGCAAATATCAACAGAAGACGCAAAAAACTGGTATATTCCTTAAGGGATATCGTACTAAATAATAGGTATGACATTTTAATACATTGGGCCTTAGAGCTTATCTCAGCTTTGTTCAAAACATTAATAATTTTCTTTTTTATTATGGAAATGAATTAATACAAACAAATGTCAATTATGTTAATAAAATTGTTTCCACGATTTAGGGTAGCTATTCCCTTATTTTAATGCAGATGTATGTTTAAGGAATATTGTATGTACGTACTCAACACAAAAATAAAAATAAATAAATTTATGTACGTATGCAATTATTACTTCATCATGAATATGTATGTATATATGTATGTTTAATGTGCTCAAAAGTACAAAATAAAACTTTTTACAAATTTAGAAACCAATATGCAAATTTCATTATTTACAGGCAGTTATAATATATATATCTTTTCATGTATACTTGATAACATATTTTAAACAACATGTGAAGGTTTGCTTCAACTCTTTCTTTGATTTCTCTGAGTCTCAATATTTCCAATACCAATTTGAGCAACTTTAGCTCATCCAATTCTGTCTTTTTTAAATCATAAAAACGTTAATTAGACCAATCGAGGTTTTTATCCTTTGTTGTTTATCCTTAATCGCTCCCAGGATTTATTATATATTTATAGACCTCTTTTGTGAGAACGCCGCAAGGAGCATGTGTGCGAAGTATTCTTTAAGTCTTTTGCCGGGGTTTTTGGATTGTTGAAAAGTGAGTTACTTAATTTATTTTTATACTGCAAAGTAGTAATTTTTTTATTCATACTAGCTCCGCTGCGTTTAATTCCGTCTCCAAATTATAACATTCTCGGTTTAGTAAAAAATATATGAACTCTATACACTCACACTTTGCACTAACATTTTTTGGTGTTATGCATTTTTAACATGACATCAAAACGAAAATATAAAAAAAAATATTTCTTCGGTGACTTCCTCTCAGCAGATTTCTGACAAAAACTCTGAGAATAAATAAAATTGCCACGAAAAGTTTCTCAAAAAATCTGTCGTTCGGACTTGACTTTAAACTGTAGGCTCCGCCACTCATGTATAAAATTAACACACACTACATGAGTGGTGTGAGAAACTAGATCGTAATGCTGACTGAAGGGTTGTAATGACCAATTATGTATGTGTGAGTTTTTGAAATTGCAGCAAGTAAAATGACAGTTGATTAATTATTGTGACTCATTCAGGATTTTATAAAAAGTTGTGTGGATTGCAACAACAATGTCTTCTTGTTATTTTCAAATTTTTTTATTGTCAAAATTTTATTTTTAATTTTTCGGTACAACATTCTCTCCATTTTCGCTAACAATATTAATTTTTTTAGGTGTTTAGCTTTGACATTTTTAAAATGAACTTGCACTTACCTGTTTGAACAAATAGCAAACTTACAGCACTTTCAAACATTTTCGAAAAAATGTATATATTGCAGAGACGCACTTGCCTGTGTAAAGCCAGGGTTGGATGAATGCTATTATTATGTTTTTTTACTGAGAAGTAAAAAAAAATTGTGAAATTTCTTAAATTTTTAATGAAAATTATTAAATACATATATGTGTACATTTCTACACAACTCTATATGAATTGTAATTTCTACTTACTTTCCCAGTGAAGAGTTTCCCATTTCGAAGTTCATTCAGAATAGGCCAGGGTATAAGTATTTATAATTGGGGTAAAAAATTTTAAACTTTTCAAAGAATGCGTTTGTATTTATAAGAACGAAAGTTAAAAGTACACATTAATTTTGGGTATTGATATTAACGGTAGTAATTTGACATTTTTTTAAAGAAATACATACATACATACATAATTGGCCATTACAACCCTTCAGTCAGGATTACGGCCTAGCTTCTCACACCACTCATGTTGTGTGCGTTACTTTTATACATGAAAGGCGGGACCTACAGTTTAAGTCGACTCCGAACGACAGATTTTTGAGAAACTTTTCATGGCAATTTAACTATTTTATTAAAAATATAAATAATAAATATTAATCTGGCAACATTAATAATGGCATTAAAAAGGGAATTTAAAATTAAAAGGGGAACAAGTTTCGGCAGATATTCATGCTGCAAAACAATATCCCGAAAACTTTTCTGAAAATATTACTGTTAATTCTTACACTCCTGACCAAGTCCTTAATACAGACGAGACGGGTCTATTTAACTTACCGGTTTATTGGACGAGCAATAAGAAAGCTTGGGTTACAGCTGTTATTTTTCGCGAATGGTTTTTCAAGATGTATGTCCCGGATGCAAAACGGTATTTAAATGAAAGAGGACTGCCCTTTAAAGTGCTCCTTGTAATTGATAATGCACCAGGTCATCCTCAGGATTTAGAATTTGGGAATGTTCAAGTAATATTTCTACTGAAAAACACAACTTCTCTACTATAGCCCTTGGACCAGGGAATTATTTCAACATTTAAGACGCTTTATATTAAACGTGCATTTGCATATATTTTAGAGCAAATTGATAATAATACATGTTTGAAGTAATGGAAGCATGGAAAAAATTGACAAAATTAGATTGTTTAAAACAACGCTTAAGGGATGCTGGGCTTATTATGGACCGGAATATGTGATAATAATAATTCTGGTGATCTTTTAAAACATGAACGAACACAAATAATTGATTTAGTCCGAACAATTGAAGGTGAAGGTTTTGGTGACTTTACTGAGGGAGATATTTTTGAACTAATGGTTGACAAAGAATTGGATATAGATGAACTAGTTGGTATAGTTAATGAAACTGATGAGGAACTAATGAGTCTGATGATGATGATTCACAAATCGTTGAAATGACATCACAAAATATTTCTGAAGGTCTTGAATTAGCCCGAAATTAGGAAATCATTTTCTACAATATGATGCAAATGTTGAAAGAGCTCTTAAGTTTCAAAAATACATTTCACAAGGCTTGACCCAATATCGGGAGGTATATAAACAATTAAACAAAAACTCCTCACAAATACTTATAACTAAATATGTATATCTCAAAATCCCCACGTCCCCACATCGAACCAGAAAACATTGAGGTATCGAGCGATGATTCGTCACCAACCGAAAATTAGTTATCGAAGAAAGTGATGATGAATAAATATATGTAGGTACATAAACATACTGAAATTGGTTTAATATAACTTTTTTTTTTTTGCTTAACAGTTGATGTATAAATTTTTTGCTAATAATATTTTTATATGTATATTTTTGTATTTTCTCTTATTTGTATTGCATTTAATTTTAAAGTTTTATGAATTTTATAGCTATTTTGGTTGTTAAATAAAATGAAATTGTTTTCTTTTGTTTGCTTTGTTACGTTATTCACATTAAAACAAATAAAATTATATTAAAAAAATACTATATACACCAGTTTTTGACATTTTTTCGATTTACACGATTTTCCATAAACATTTTTTTGAATTCGTTTTACACGATTTTCTCAGGAACGTATCTATCGTGCAAAACGAGGGACAGGTGTATGCGGAATTTCCATCGTGAAATAAAAACAAAAATAAATGCTTTTAATATAATTTGACTCTCAAATATTTTTTTTCGGCAGTCGAAGTATTAAAGACCTAGATATTTGATGTTTAGTACCGTCTAATAGCCACCGGTGGTACACGCCGTCCCATGGGGCTGTCTAGTGAGGGCCGCCGGTGCTACGCGCCGCCCGATAAGGCAGTATTGTGCCAGACACTGGTGTTAAGCGCCGGCGTGATCGTGTTAAGCTCTAAATTATTCACTTTTCATTTGCCAAAGCACTAGAATGCTTAGGCGTTGATTTTAAATTTTAGTAATTGAAACTGAAAAAGTTTTCCTACAAACAAATAAACCAAACTTTTACGGTATTTGTTGTCATAGACAGAATTTTTTCCGGAATTCTGTAGGCTCTTTCTTGTAATCTCTAGCTAAATTAATTCGTTTTTTATTATTGACGTTATCCTAGCTACATGACTTCTGTAATTAGGTAGGTAGGTAGAGGTGGCTGCCCATCCAAGAAAACTGGATGGACACACTTAGGCCGCATTGGGCCCATTGTGTTACCACAGTTATCCGTGTCATGTAGTCACTGCTCCCGTCAGCTCTAACTTCCCTCAGGATCTTTGCGTGGCCGATACCTGAGTCATGCCACTGTCCAGTCGCCCAGAGACGTTTTTTAGCAGCTACTCTCCTACAGAAAAGGTCAAGCGGAAAGAGGCCCAAAATTATCTCCAGTGCCGACGTAGGTGTAGTGCGCAGGGCACCACTAATGATAATACAGCCAGACCTCTGACTTCTGTAATTGATGGTTTTCAAAAATCTGCGAACAGCGTAGTTGAACAAATCATTATTAAACTATGAATTTTTGTTTTCAGCAATTTTTACGCCTGATAATTTGTCGAATAGTTGTTTTTTTCATCCACAACTCTACTTTATGATCAAATAAAGCATTAGGCAAGAAATTGCGATTCAAATATTCTTAACTTATCAAATGTTACCAAGCTTTGCAAATGGAAAAAATTGCCTTCCAAAAGGTTATCTATAAATCAAAACTAATTTCAAAGATAACCTTTGCTAGTTAGCGCTTAAATATCATGTTAAAATATATGAAATAGTTTGAACACGAACTTATGCTGCTTAGGGTCATTATTACAACTTGCCGTTAAACTTGGGTTTAGTTAAAGGTACCTTTAGCTAAAGGGAGCTGTAAAGTTACCTTTAACTTATTTTCGTTATTACAACTTACAGATAAAATAAAGTTAACTGTTTTCAAAAATATGGCAGTGCCGATAAAACTGCTCAATTAAACAAGCTTTTTTAACGCAGTGGCTATGACGGTCTTCGTTTTTTTGTTGTATATGCTCATTTTGTTTAAATTTGAAGTTGCCATATTGAAAATAATGTACAATATGGCAAGTTCAAAACTAAACTTAACTTTAGCTTAACGCTCACTTCTATCTTATTATGTACTCATAATAATGAGAAATAATTTATCTGCCCGTTAAAATCCTCCCTTTACTTAACGGCAAGTTGTAATAATGGCCTTTAGTGTATGTGTTTTAAAACACATTAACAAAATTTTACCAATTAAAAAATTGAAAAAACAAAATATAATTTGAAAATGAACATTTCATGTCAAATATATCGAAATAGATAGGAATAAGGCATATGTATGTACATATATATTTACATGATATCGTATTAAATCATAGCTTCTCTTTTTATAACCTTAGACACTTGCCTTTATAAGGCACTCTTACTCTTACTCTTACTCTTAAACTTATAATATATTTTAATTTTGGCTTTCGATATTAATCTTGTATTATTCTTGAATGAATCCAGAATTTATAATATTAAAAACACTCTTTTAGCCTCAAATATCGATTTGACTTTAACCATGAAATAAGACTAATTCCAATTGCATTCGACCAAATTTCTATTTAATACTAGTCTTACCGGCACACAAATGTAAAAAATTTAACTTACATGACAAAAATCAGCAATGAATCGTTTTTCGTTTTTTTGCTAGTCATAAGCGCTCATGAAATTTTGAATATATAACTACTCTGATTCATTCGTGCTCAGTACAACGTTGATTTATAAGTATGACTACAATGAGTATGGGTACAACGTTGACATCGAACTCATACCATTCGAAATATGTTTGATTCATATGTCTACATATTCAGATTCATAACTTTAGAAAAATACTTATAATACTTATAAATGATCAGTGTGACTCGAATCATTCATCAAAATTTACAGCCTTAGTTGTTGCATTTACAAAAAAGAAAAACGACAAAGACAACAAGCAAAGCAAACACAACCTTCTAGTGAATATTGTAGTGTTCGTACGCGAATCATACTTATATTGTGATTCTTGTAAATCTTGAGTCATGGAGAGTTTCGAGTTTTCTGCTCGAAAAAATAAAAGTCAAAACATAACTTTTATTTCTGCTCGGAAAAATAAAGGTCAAAACATAATTCTTATTTTCTCACTTTTAAGATAAAAGTTATAAAAGTTACGGTCCCTGTGTCAAATTGCGTCAATTCAAACACATCGCTTCAATTTCTTAAGAGCAATATAAAAAACATGTAAACATTCGTGAAATGTGATTTTGTATTTCGCTCTAACACATGAATTTTTCGATCCTTTCGATCTGTTTGACCTGCTCACACTTTTGCTGATTTTAATTTCTACATGAAGTGAATATTACTTACTATCGGTTGACTTGTCAAACTTGATACAGTTTCCCCGGATATAAGCACTTTTAAAAATGCTTGCAGGACAAAGCGGGGAATTAATGTATCGGAAGCCTACTCTTAAGAGCAAATAGCCATAAATCATTCAAGCTGGTAGAATTCTATTTGTCACATTAACAGCACTGGCTCGTATTCAATGGAATGCCGGCTTGATCATCTTCTACAACTCTATGCGGAGAACAAAGTTGTAATTTGCTAGGCCCCCGTGTCACTTTGGGGTCACTGCTGAATTGCTGAAGAAAGTTGTTATTTTATCAGCATAACCGAATAACTTAACATATCCCCATGAAAAGAAATTCAGAAACATTTAATCGCACGAATGCGATTGAATGATACGTGGCTATTTGCTCTCAGGTATAGAATTTCGATTCAAGAACTCCCCATTACTCTGCAAGCATTTTTCAAAGTGTTTATATCCTGGGAATACTGTACATTGTTTGAATAAGGAATTTTTATATTACTTTTTTAGTTTTAAAATACTATTATAAAAACGTATATGTGAATATGGGCTGAGTTTTCATTTGTTTCTTTTATTAAAATGAATTACAACTATTGTACAAGAAATATTTTTTATCCAATGTGGCATTGAAAAGTTCTTGCCCTTCTTTAATACGCGCCATTCCTTACTTCCACTCTGCATTTATGTCTTCGTTATCTGCGTATTGTTCTAAGCATTACCACCTTTGTGTCATGCAACATTATAAAGTTGTAAAATACCAAACATAGAAGGAAGAGTTTTTCTCCATTTTCTGGATAGAACTCCATTGTTGTTATAAGAATTATCCATATGACGGTCAAAATTCTAAACGCATTTTTTACAATACGACAAGCTCGTGAAAGCCTGCAATTAAAATTACCTTAAGTTCTTGGCATGTTAACGCCTGGGTATGGCTTCATTAAATTGTTTTTTTTTATTGAATGGCAAAATATTCAATGAATTATAGGAATAGGTTCTGATGATAATGGCAACCGATTTTCCAATCTTCTCCAAATTTTGTTACATGAAAAATACTTTCATCACTTTCACTTTCATATGCCACTATTCTTAAAGCTGTAAGAGTGTATTTAGCATCGCACATCGCTAACAGTACGATGTTGAAAAAGTTTTTATAGTTGAAGTACAAGGAACCGTACCTTGGGGGTACTAGAAATATGCTTGCCATACCATTACGCATTTCGCCGAAGTCACTGGTGAATTCTTTATATTGTTGATCTCTGGATCTCTGTTGATCTCACTCAAATATGTCGGCAAAAGCATTTTCCAAATACCATTACACGTTGCACACAACACAATGATTGTGGTAGTAGATTTTCCAATTATACGACTCCAAGCGAGTGTTTTTAAAGGAGTTCCATATGCTAAGTACCTAAAAATTCGTCACATTAATTTTACAATCATATTAATACATACATATATCACAACTTAAAGAAGTGTTAGCGATATACGTTCTTCGTCATGAATTGTTTTCTTAAATTTGCGTATTAAAGAAGACAATAATTTTAAAGAAAACATCGTATAAATTCCAAGGCATTCTTGTGCGTGCAAACAAATTATTCTTCGTACATATCTTCAAAGTTGATATAAAAAATACCAAAATATTCTAGAAATTGAAAGTATTTCCTCTACTTTAATCAGGATTAACCAAGTAAAACTTTCATGTTATTTTCATGGTTTAGAATTTTTTCATTTCAGTTATATTTTATCAAGGCTTTAAGTATGCTGTAAAGACCAGCACTAGTTTAAAAATTTAGTTTCAATGCGCATTTTATTTTTATAAACGTTTAGAAATTTATTTTTTAGAAAATGTAAGAAGAATACCATACCATTATCCATAGCAACACTATTTTTTTTTTTAGTTAAAACATATCAAGTTGTTTAAGGCTAAGCAGATTCACATAGATATGTAAAATTTATACATTCGCTCCATAAACATAGATAATACAATAAAAAGTAAATTATTATACCACAAGCCTATGTAGAACCGTAAGGGAATCGAAGGTTAAAGGAGAATTGGAGGAGCTTTAAAAATTTGTGATTCGAAATGTACGCCAAAAAAAGTTTTCAAGTAAGGGATAACATATAAAAAATGAAGAAGAGTACGAAATAGGAAACCCTTCTATTTGTAACAATCCAAAATTTACATAAAGGTTAATAATAAATGCAACTGATTGTTCCATATTTACATACAAACATATAGATATAGTAAACACAAAGGCATACACAATATCCCTAAATACAGTGAGCGTCAAAAGAAACACCAAGGATAAAATTATAACAATCGTCAAACTCAAGTTTTAACACTTAAGGAGAGTGCCCGAAATAATTTGACAATATTTTGAAATTGTTTGTTTCAATTTTAAAAATTGGCAATGAAATAATTTCAAAAATTGGCAACGAAACAATTTTAAATAAAACCAACAGTAATTTATTAATGTATATTTTTTGTGTACATTTTATTTTGACGGTCACTGTATGTACAAAACATATTTTTAAGGAAAGAAACTAAGCAGTATAGGCAAGAAACTTAGTATCGCTCAAGTCGGAGTATCAAAGTATCGTCGTAAAATGTTTTTGTTTTTTTATAAAGTAAACAAAATCAAAACTTGAACACATACCGACTATAAAATAAATTTTTGGAAAAAAGTATGTATAAAACAAGGTTCATCGTTATTATCACTTTAAAGAATTATACTGTTTTAGCATCATTCATGGTTAAATTCTGCGGAATAAAGTAAGTTTCAATTGAACAGTAGTTATTGAAAGAGGTTATTATTAAATCCGTGGCTGTGTTATATAACATCGCCATAGAAAAGAAGCTACGCATAGACAAGACACATTTTCTAGGAGTTCCAGAGTTTCCTTCTCAGTGCAAGTGCATGAGTCATCGTTCCTTTTCAACACCGACGGTACAAAGGGTGTAGTCGCCAGAATCCTCCTAAGATTTGACGTTTCGTTGATAGTTTCTAAGTTGCCACAGAAATTTTCCCACGAGTTCCTCTTGGCCCGTCTAAGGATTTTCATGTATTCTCTGAGGTATGCTTTGTAGCACTCCCAACGTTCCGTATTCCCGGATTTGCTTGCCACATTGAAGAATGCATGGGACTCTTTTCTGAGCTTGTCCAGATTCTGGTCCCACCAGGGAGGCTTCTTCGTCCTCCTGTTAACCCTCTTTGGACATGCCCTTTCAAATGCCTCTACCATAACTCTGGTAAATGTATCTGTAATAGCTTCAAGTTCGGAAACACTATCAATCTTACTATATGCAACTGGACCCATGCCCAGATCAATTAGATGCCCATACAGGTCCTAGTTCGTTTTCCTAGGATTTCTAAGCGTCCTTTTCACATTATTCCCCCTATCAAGAGAGAACTCAATAAATCTATGATCAGAGAAAGAGTCCGGTGGTGGGTGACCGGCAAGATCGTGTGCCATATAGCTCGAGGAGATCCAGTACTGCGTACCATCGATCTCCGTTGTATGTAAACAACTAAAAGAGGGAATCAAATATACGTACCTACGTATTTTGCATAAACCGGCCTGTAGTTTTTGTGCCCTAATCCACAAACATTGTTGGCAATAGACCATGGTTCTTGGATTAGGGCGATGTCTTCTCCCCTGTTTGTCAGACGGAGAAGTAGTGCAGCCGATGCTGCTTTAGAGTGGTGAAGGATTGTAATTGGATTAGTCCGTTTCATCCACCTTCCTCTTCACCATTTTGACGTCTAGGCCATCATCCTCATGATCAGCCTCATCTAGCAGTTCCGACTTCCCTTATCAGCATCCTAAAGATAGAACACATATCCGATCCAGTGGAAGATAAGGAACTAGCTCTGGATCGCGTATGGCCATGTATCGAGGTTGCTGGAACGTCGTCTTCATCCCTTGTGTCCTCGTCTATGTCACCCATGTGTACGTGACGTGTCCCCTGAGGGGGCATTGTCACCGGACTCCATGTGGCGGCAGTCTTTCTTGTATACTTTCAGTATGATGTGCCTAAAACCGAAAGCCACCACACCATTGGAATTCGCCAGGTGCTCTAGGTATTCTTGATTGACAATTATTGTTGCACAACGAGATCCGTGGCGCTCCTCTAATTTGACAATTTTCCAATTATGTGTCGGCAACTTTGGATTGCACATCTTTATCATTTTTATCACCTTTTCCGTCTCTTTTGGATTTGTAGGAATCCAAGAGTGTGTGCGTGGCCTGCTTGGGCCTGTCCAGATTTCTCCCAGTCTCGATATTGCGATGGAGAAGAGATCTAGGGCTCTTTTATCGGCACACGTTACTAATTTAACGTGCCCCTAGTGCCAGCCACACATTTGGTAAACTGGTACCGCTTCTACCAATCTCCAGTTGGCTGGTGTAATGCTGTCATCTGGATCTAATCGATCCACCTCTGCCATCTCGATGTTGTCTTTCAGTACCTCACTATACAAGATACTGGTACGATGCGAGCTTCTTTCCTCCTGGTGCGTCACTCTCCAGCGGTCTACGTCTTTTGACATTTTCTGTCTGCTGACATTTTCTTTATTTCCGCAAGCTTTTCTTTGGCCAAGGTCAGCGATTGCGTATCACGCTGCGTTTGGCTGTCTGTTGGTTTTTTGAGATCCTTTACAAAACTCGCTTAGCGAACAATCGCTCCCTGTATCGCTGCTTAGATTCCTTAACATGTTTCGCTGCAGCGTCAACCTTTGCAGGGCCACTTTTTCTGGACGTAGGTCCGCCTTTTTCAGCAACCCCACTCCTGTCAAGGCCAACGCTTGTAGCTGATTTTTGTTTTCTCTGCTGAGAAATTTCCGGTTCTTGACCTGCTTTATGGCTAACCAAGTTCTTCACTTCTTTCTTTGAGACTGGCATTGGCTTCACACCCGTACGCAGATTTTTACTAGTCCCGGTCTCGGCCTCCGCAGTGGAGGACTTTTTGTTTGTCTTATTTTCCTTTTTATTTATTTTATTTTCCATTTTTGATCCCACGAGTTGCGGATAAGGGAATGGTCCGCCTGGGCATGAATCCGCAGTACATAGGTAAGGCTGGTTAATTCTGGAGTTCGCCAGGTACCCACATACTCCGTTTGTGACTGAGATATTTTTGGTTGGTTCGGTAAAGGATTTTCGTCAGTCGATCTGGGAGTTTGTTACGAGTATTATTTTAATGCAAAAGGCTTTTAACGAATTACCTCATGTGTCTATACTATAGCGTTAGTTTAAGATTAAGATTAAAGTAGAGGAAAACGTGTCTATGACGCGTATACATCGACTTCATTAGGCTCATCAACAACTTTTCTGAAGAGGAAAATGTATATGTGCTTACCTTTCATGGTGACATAGGTTTTTGAAAATAACGATATGGATATTGCTTTGAATCCGACAAACTACGTACAGGTAGTTATGACTTGTGGTTTAAGAAAATCGTGGAAACAATAATTTATGACTTTGATAGCCAAATGTCGAAAATACGTTTTAGTTCGAGTATTCTATTGGATTGTATTGTAGCTGATATCGTCTGTAATGAGGGTCCCAGCTAGTATTAAGTGATGGAACGGCTTAGAACTTCTCCCAGATTAGTAACCCACACCTAATATATCTACAACCCACTACACAAATGTTAAATACATTTTTCTTTGTGGACTATTACTAATGACTCTGAGAGGAGTTAAGATTGGACTTTGATAAAAATCAGGTAATTAAAAAACATTTGATTAATAAAATAATGAAAAAATTTTAAATACTACCACAAAAAACCTTTCACCCCTCACAAAATTATTTCGATTACTTTGTTGAAATGATTATTGTTAACATTATTTATTGCAATAATTTCAGAAAATTATCCGGTTAACGAAAGCATAAGTTATTTACCTATTACTGTCCCATTCCCTCCGGTTTGTTTCATAATGATAATATGACAACCACAGTCTTTATTGAAGTAACACTTCAACTGCATTTGGATTGTGCACGGAAAATGTATCAGTGAAGGTCGTAGGTAAGATTTTTATTTTATCTGGCATAATTCCTCTTTTCCTTTTTCCCATGGGTTGGATTCAATGAGTCAATAAACAATGTCATTCCTAGCTTAGACGAAACTATTATAAATGTAGTAAATGACCTAGATCATGTACATTTTAACGATATTGGTATTCTTCAATAAGATGCCCTTACGTTGAATCTTGAAGAATACGAATATAATAAAAATTCGTTTATGGTTTTAGTAAAAAAAAAACTATCAAATAAATATTTTGATTATGAAGTTAACATGAATCATATTATTGGAGAATCCTTCACAACTATATGATTAAAATAATTCCTCAAATCTGCACGAGCGCGTGAAAAAATTATTCTTCAAATGTCGTATAAACTTTCGTATACAACATTAGCTGAAACGATGCATAATGCGAAGCAAAGGATAAAGTATAAAATAATAATTGTAACTTTTTCCTTCATCGGATGTAATACCAAATTATGAGTATCGAAATAGACCATGTAATAAAAAAGAATCCATTAGAAAAGGTTATAAGAGAGAAAAAATAAAACAAATTAATTTGTTCAACATTTTTATACAATACTAAATTAAATACAAATTTGAATATCAATAAGTTTTTTTTATATTTTAAAGAAAAATATGTATTAGAATCTAAAATGTGGTTATCTTTAACGTGCCATTTTCCATTGTTATAAAGCCATATCTTTATATAGCTGATAAAATTATTTCGGCACCATACAGCCGCATTCATTCATGAAAAAAGATTTAGCAAAACTCTACTTTTAGAACTTTGATTTTTATGATGTTTACTAGCAATGTGTTTCCACTATTAAGAGCAACAAAATAAGTGTTTCATATTTCGAACAGCTGAAATGGTAAATAATTGTTTTAAAATTAATTAAAACAATTAATGTGGTTTTATTAAAAAATTAAATACTGGACACATTTATTACAAATTTAAATTTTTTTTTGTATGCACTAGTAATTTTTATTAATGCTATTTCTGCGTTTTAACCTATTAAAATTCCTACATTCATAGAGTCAAAAGTCCATACAATGCGTTGTTGCATTAAAAAAAAAGTAGAATCAGTATAGTTGTTTGTGACAACTTACAGAGCAAAACGTATAGAACGGGTAAAGTAGGTTTACTTTATACTTTTGTATGCGTCTCATGCATCGCTGAAAAAAGTCAGCTGTTTTATTTATAGCGAGAGACATCAAATTATATAATAATTATTAATTATATGATAAGCATTACTACTTTCCCACTATAAAAATTATAAGAAAAAAATCTTTCATAATAAAGTTTACTACTAATTTCCTTACTGATACCTGGGCGCCTCAGTGAATATTTGGTTTTCTACCAAGTCCTTGTCATGCTAGCGGGGCCTATGGCATGAATGACCTCCTTTCCCCCTCACTCGTGGGACTTATATGGACAACGAACTGAACAAACACTTGAACATGACGAACAATGATGATGAACCGGCTTTTGAAACTGGACTGGCGTCCCATCTCATTGCTCGAATTCAGGCGAGCATAGTTGATAACAATAATGAGATCGTCTGGAATTTCGTCCCAGGTGGTTTGAGGATTACGACTGTGGAGGAGTCCTTTAGTGAGGCGACTGCTTTGGTGATCCCCACTTCGACGGAAGATATGTGCATAGAGTCAGACTCTGTATCCCTACTATCGGATGAAGACGGTGACAATGTGGTGAAAGTCTCCCCTTCACTCGTATCCAGATTGCTACTGGGAGCAATAAGGTGGTGACTTCCCCTTCAAGGAACCCACTTGTTAGACAGGATGATTTGAACCCAATAGTACAATCATCTACTGATTCGTGGGGAAAAGTATCTCGTCTGACAAGGGTGGTAAAAATGGGTGGAAAGGTACCGCTTTGTATAAGAAGAGGAATTCATATCGCAGGGCTTGCACTGTCTTGAAGAGATTTGCAAGCTGTGATGTGGATGCAGTTTGCAGGTATCGCAAATTTTATACCTAAATATTGAATACAAATTTTCTTACTGAGGCACTCGTTTTTTACATTCTACTTAAATGTTTTAAATTAACATTAATTACAAAAAGTTAATTCAGATTTTAAAAGTTATATTTTTACAATTTCTAGATTTCTTACATTGTTGATAAATTCTTTGGAACTTTGTATATATGTACATATATATTGTATTAAGTTTCATGTTATATCCCAAATAAGTTTCGAAGTTTATAACTGTTTTTTCATAAATATTTTTTGTTTTAATAGGATGAAATACATTTATAATATTTTAAATTATTTCCATATTGTTTAATTTGAATTTTAATATTGGTTTTCTAAAAAAGCTACTTATGCCAATTATGTTGTGTGTTAATTTTATACATGAGTGGTGGGACCTACAGTTTAAAGTCGACTTCGAACGATAGATTTTTGAGAAACTTTTCATTTACTCTCAGAGTTTTTGCCAGAAATCTGCTGAGAGGAAGACGCCGAATAAATACTTTTTGTATTTTGTTTTGATGTCTGGCCTGGGGCTCGAACCCTGGCTTTATGTCTAATATGCCGACACACTACCTACTAGACTACGGCGACTTTAACTGTGTACATCTCTACTTGTAAATTAAAATAAATAATAGTTATGTTAAGGAGGCTCCCATTTAGAAATTCAGAATTTTTAGTATCAATCATAAACGGTTATGACATACCGTACATACTCTTTCACCACTCAGATTTTGTGTATGATATTTTATGCACAAACAGCGGCACCTTCAGGTTTACGTAGATTCTGGTCGCTAGGTTCAAAGAATTTTTTCATGCCAATTAATCTACTCTCAAAGTTTTCGTTAGAGCTAACATTTCACCATGAAATTCCTACCTGATAAATCAAATGGCGACCATTTGATGTTACATTCAGTAAATTCTATAATATTATCTAAATTTATAAACTGCAAAAATCATTAATTTGTTATCAGTTTTGACTCCTTTGGTGGTCTTATAATTGGCAGCTCTATCCAAACGACCTTTACCCACTAGAAAATAAATATGAAATATGTTTTGAAAATATGTTTTAGAGCAGTTAAGTATTCCATAAGGTACACTTAAGCGATGTATAGAATAAGGGGAACTTTAATAAAAGAATTTAACAAAATCATCCTTTGGGCTTAATTCTGTTTAATATTTTGTGGAGGCACTTCTAGTTCGAATTAAACTTTCGAAAAGTCTCCTACTCTCCTGTATGTCATTTCATGCCACTCGAGCCACTTTCCATAGATTTTGGATTTTTTTTAACTTGTATCTCAACATCGTTCTATGAATTGGATTGGAATGAAAGTTTTATGTTGGGTATTACATAACATGAACTTATTGATGTTTTAAATACCAATTATTATTATTTACATTATCTACATTTTACACAGAAATTTTCATGAGCAAATAGAATCAAATGAATCGACACTATATTGTGGTTAAAAGTTAATACATTAAATTATCATTTTTTTCATTTGTGTGCATATTTACTATGACTTTGCGCAACATAGGTGTAAAGAACGATCCAATTTAAACCTTTCTCTATTTTGTTGCCATATGGCAACGTGACCTTTTGGCCTGTTGCTTAATTCTAAATTGCATTGCATGACACGAAATTTTTTGAAAAAGATGCAAATAATTTTAATAATTATTGTTGATCTTACTATTTATTTACTATGTTTTATTATTTACAGTCATTAATAGCATGTGGCAAAGAAAAGATAAATCATTTTAATAATAAAATATTAATTAAATAAATGGTAAGACCGCTGTAGGTCTACCTTGTCTTCATGCATGTGAAAGAGTACATACGTACCATCTTCTTGATTGGAATGTTCTTTAGAACATTATATTGCTTGCTTTTCTCTATAGTGTTATTCATATTTATATGAAATAACAAACAATTTAATGTAACAAACCTAGGGCAAACTCCTTCGAAACGTATGTAACAGAGTCTGTTTATGAAATGACCCAAACAGTTAAATATGTAACTTTGCAATAAAAGTATTATACTTAAAAGACAATTCTACAAAATGTATTCAAAAGTGTGCGTGGTATTCGTAATCGATATATATTATATAAAAGTATTATACTTAAAAGACAATTCTACAAAATGTATTCAAAAGTGTGCGTGGTATTCGTAATCGATATATATTATATATATATATATATATATAATATATATATATATAATATATTATATATATATATATATATATATATATATATATATATATATATATAATATATATATATATAATATATTATATATATATATATATATATATATATATATATATAATATATATCGATTACGAATATATATAATATATATATAATATATATCGATTACGAATACCACGCACACTTTTGAATACATTTTGTAGAATTGTCTTTTAAGTATAATACTTTTATTGCAAAGTTACATATTTAACTGTTTGGGTCATTTCATAAACAGACTCTGTTACATACGTTTCGAAGGAGTTTGCCCTAGGTTTGTTACATTAAATTGTTTGTTATTTCATATAAAGCTATATATATATATATATATATATATAATATATATCGATTACGAATACCACGCACACTTTTGAATACATTTTGTAGAATTGTCTTTTAAGTATAATACTTTTATTGCAAAGTTACATATGTAACTGTTTGGGTCATATATATATATATATATATATATATATATATAGGTTTGTTACATTAAATTGTTTGTTATTTTTGCACAAGTTGACATCCGAATGAAATGTTCCCTTAAAAAAGCCATAAAATAATATTACAATCCTCAATGTACGGTACAGTAGAGTTGTGTTTGTACTAGAAGTATACAGAACAATAAAACTGATTTTATAATAACTTTGTTTATTTCCATTTCGACCCATAATACAAAAAGAAAAATAATTTTTTTTCGCAACTCCATCAAAGTATATAGTGAAATATTAAAGTTTACTTGTTAGGTAGCTACAGTAACACATTATTTCAAAATCAAGAATAAAATCGAACTAAGAAATAATTGTACTATTATTTAAAACTACAAATGCTTCATAATTAATTTTAAGGCCAGGCTTTATAAAATTAAAAAATTATATATATTATGGAGGTGGTCGTACTACTTATTATCCGAGTAGAAATTTGTAGTGTTATAAAACATAGTATAAAAATTTGAAACATAACATAGATGACTTATGATATTTCATATTATTAAACTTATTCATGGGTTCAACTTGCTACTGCCCATTCCACAATACATACATAATTGGTCATTACAACCCTTCAGTCAGGATTACGACCTAGTTTCTCACACCACTTATGTTGTGTGTGTTAATTTTATACATGAGTGGCGGGACCTACAGTTTAAAGTCGACTCCGAACGACATATTTTTGAGAAACTTTTCATGGCAATTTTATTTACTCTCATAGTTTTTGCCAGAAATCTGCTGAGAGTAAGTCGCCGAAAAAATACTTTTTGTATTTTATTTTGATGTCTGGCCTGGGGCTCGAACCATGGCTTTTCGTCTAATAAGCCAACACACTACCTACTAGACCACGGCGACTTCAACATTACAACACTTCAGTTAATATTACGACCTAGCTTTTCACACCACTAATGGTGTGTTAATTTTTGTATACATAAGTGGCGGGTCCAACATTTTAAAGTCGCTCTGATTGACAGATTATTGGGAAATTTTTTCATGACAATTTTATTTACTCTTAGAGTTTTTGCCAGAAAGTTACCGAAGAAATATTTTTTCGTATTTCCTTTTGTTGGAGAGGTCTGAAATGGATTTTGAAAAGTGGCCTTATATCTAGCCAATACTCTACCTAACTACACCTAGACGAAAGAACACGATACCAAGCGGATTTTCAACCTGACCTACAAATTAACTTCAGGATTGTCTAAACATAATCAACACATGAATGCAAACAAAACATTACGAAATTTGCAAACATGTGAGGAAATATAAGTTGAAAATAAGAAAGAACGGTGCAATAGTTTGGCAAAAACGCAGAATCAGCAGGCGCTCATAACAACATGAAAGTTTTTATTGACATTTCAGCAGCTACAATATCAAAAATATAAGGGGAGACTTGAGTGGAAGATCCATTCTTAAAACGATAAATCACGGTGACGGTAATATTAAAAGTAATTTTAGGTCACAAAGTAGAAGGTATTTAGCGACCTTCGAAATTTCATGCTACATTATGTGGAATAAAAATATTCCACTTCGATGTACATTCAAGTAGGATAATGACCCTAAATAAACTGCAATAGCCGGCACGAAGTAATTCAAATCCCTTAACAACGTTAAAAGTATTAAATATTTTAAGGTTAGAGGACTTGTACTAGTCAAATGAAACAAGTACAGTACATGAAGGTCAAGTTGACCCATTGTACATACGTCCTTAAGATGAGGGGATAATAGAGGGGAGAAGAAGTAGGAAAGGCAGAATAATGAAGCGGAGGTATTACACAGACCAACAAACACATAAGAGAGAGCGCGACTACCCTAATGAAGCACTTCTCAACCAGCTCAATGAATCTATGGAGAGCCTTGATGTCGGCTCTCGACCTGCCAAGGTTCTTCAACCTCAACCTACTAAGGACTGGACAGTTACAGAGGAGGTGTTCGATAGTCTCCAACTCCTCCTCATCGCAACATACTCTGCAATCGTCCGGCTGGGGTTTATTCCAGATCCTTGTCAGCGACATAATCTCGCAGTGCTCCATAATAAACCCAATAACTAACCTTAAATTACAGTTATACAAGCCCAACCGCCAACCTGTTCTTACATTGTCTATGGCCTGCTATAGATAGACATCTAGAGACAACGGCTCTGCTCTTGCCCCTGACCCATCCATTGATGAGGCCGTAGAGGTGGCAGATTGAGGAATCAAGACCAACTATTAAATCGCCATCAGAAAGTGACCGTAACATAGCGAGAGCATCCGCCGTCTCATTACCGCATATTCCGCTATGACCCGGAAGCCAGCAAAGAGGGATTCATTCTGGTCCAAAAGTCCTTAAAGACTTCTTGCACTCGCGAACAAGCCGAGATTTACACCAGACCGACCCAATGGCCCTTATGGCAGACTGTCAACGAAGATCATATAAGATTCGGAATCAGAATCGGGCCCACCTGCTATGACCTCAATAACCTTCAAGATTGCGAAAATCTCTGCTTGAAATACACTATAGTTTTCCTTTAACCTGAAGTAAGGTGCAAGACTGAGTTCCCAACAGAAAACCCCAGCACCTGTACCTCCACCTATTTTCGACCCATCTGTAAAGATGGCACTACCTTTCTGCCCCATTCCAATGTGCCCTATCCGGTACAAGTATCTTAGGCAGCTTTTCCGAAATTCCGTACTTCCCCACAGAAAAGACGACATTCAGAACTCTGACCTATCGAGCGCTGTTTCCAGCAGCCCGATTCTCTCAGACGTATAGCACTTTGCACTGTAGACTGCTTGATATACAAATCAAGCGGAGTTAGGCAGGACATAGTGTCAAGAGCAGGGTGAGGACAACTCTTCCTCACTCCAGTGATACTCTTCACTGGAGGTTTGAAGACTCGAGAAGTCTTCTTTACCCCAATTGGGAGTAAAGGGTTCAGAACCTAACAGACCCTTTTTGTGGCTTTAGAAGTAGAATCAATTGACTCAGCGCTACTGTCCGCACTCAAGGTTCCATCCTTCATGCCAGAGCCAGCGGCTTGTGATAGGACACCGCCCTGGTATTTGGTTTCATACCGCGAAACAGTGTCTCTGTGTCGAGCCACCATCTTCTGCTCCTTAGCAGAGATGGAAACAACATAACAGCTTGCAAATCTCCTCAAGACAGTGCAAGCCCAGCGATACGAATTTCTCTCCTTATGCAAAACGGAAAGTTTCCGCCCAGGTTTACCCACATTGTCAGACGAGATGTTTTTGCCCATGCAGTCCGTATTATAACCGTCTTCATCCAATAGTGGGAAGACAGAGTCTGACTCCACGCACATATCTTCTGTCGAAGTGGGAATCGCCGTAGCAGCCGCCTCACTAAAGGACTCCTCCACAGTCGTCATATTGAGACGAAATTTATGGCGACCTCATTATTGTTTTCAACAAAGCTCGCCTAAATTCGCGCAATAAGATGGGCGGGTCTTGTCCAGTTTCAAAGGTCAAAAAACAGTTTTTGTCAAATAAAGTATGGAGGGTTCGGGTAAAATATAAAAAAAAGTATTTTTGTGTGCTACTCCATTTACGGAACGACTTAGACTAGGTATTTACTCGGGTGTATTTGTTTTTTTGTATTTTGTCTCACAGTGAGTAAGATTATTTTTTATTACTATTATCCTGGCTAGAGGTATTGTTTTGCAATTTAATTAAAAAAACAATTTAAATACAATAATATTCGACTGCACTTATATTTAAATTCTATAAATATTGACAAATTGAACCAAAAATGTGATATTATATAACATCACAAGAATAAATATTTATAATAACATAAAGCTTAAGAAGCAAATACACCTTTTTCCAATTAAGGCCTAAATGATACTTTTTGAATTTTACATGAATTTAACAACTCTCATCACTGTCCTGAACAGCTTTTTATGTTTACTACGCTTGACAAACCAGCCCATTACAGGTAGAAAGATCTCCATTTAGCTCAACGCTCACTTTTATCTTATTGTGTTCTCATAATAATGAAAATTGTTAATTAAAGGCATGTTGTAATAATGGCCCTTAGTGGTATAATGTTGTAGCAAACAACTTTCCAGCAATCAATAGTACAAAAATTTTTCCGTTCCCACGACAATCGGATCTTCGTTCCGGAACGACCCGACTCAGTATCGGTCAAGGATTGTCAACTCAGCGAAAGCTGTATCAACCGGAAGTTTTTTTTCAAAATATGCCAGCACTTTTGCTCTGTACCCTTTATATAATAGCAGGCATTGAACATAATCCAGGTCCTGTATTGATTTGTTCAGTATGCCATACGACTATCAGGGAAATACTACATCAGTGAGGTGTAATGGCTATAGCAACTGGTGCCACTTTAAGAGATGCTCTGGCCTTACCTCTCATCGGCAATGGTCAGAAAACTACAGAGCTTACTGCTGTAGTAGACAACAACACACAGGCCCAACAGATAATGAACACAACGCCAATGACCCATTGACCCACAATGACAGAAGAACACTACTTCGGTGAAATGCAACAACTGCAGTGACTGGTGCCACATGAGGAAGTACACCAACCTTACACGTCACACGGAGTGGAACGCCCACTTTGTACAAACCTACGAACAACAGCAGTTCCTCCCCTATTTCCCACAGGACACACGACTGATAAGCACAGAGACCCGCAACATAACACACGCACAACAACAACACGACGACGCAATCGGCAGGAACGGACAACAACCATAAATCCACAACCCATAATATTCATCCCCCCATCCATAACTCCCATAGCCCAACACTCTACCCTTCACCATAGTCAACATTTCAATTTCAGCATCATTCAGTTCAATTGTAACGGACTCAGAACAACAACAACATCAGAATAGCCGCCATACAAGAGACCAAGCTACGCAGGGAGTGCACCATTACAACCGCGGCCAACTATAATATTGGGAGGAAAGACCGGGAAAGGGATAACGGAGGAGGACTAGTTTTAATCCTCGAACGTAATGTCAAATAAAAAGTGACGAATACACCAGCGCCCAATCCAGATAACTTCATTGAGATGATGTCTATATCGGTAAAGTGGGAGGATACTGACATCGAAACCACCAATGTATACATCCCACCAGTAAACAGCATTGGAACCCACTACCACCCGAACATCACGCATCTCCTCCAGGGTGAAAACAGAATTATACTTGGCGATTTCAACACACATCACGAGAGCTGGTACTCCCTACTTCTCAATGATCAACCTGGCATTGCGATAGCTGACCAATCTACTACTCATCTAGAGTCAAATTTCGCCATGATAAATGAGCCACGGTCACAGCAAGATGCTCAAGCTCCCCAGACCTAACCATTGTACGTACGTTAATTACGATAAGGCCAACCGGGAGGGTTTCAGAGCCTTCATCGAAGAAAACATCAAACTACTACCCTCCCCAACGTGCGTCAGAAGTGGTGAAAGGCAATTCCGAACAGTCGTTCAGACAGCGGCGAAGCGTTTTATCCCTGCTGGTAGAATTAACAACATAAGACCAAACTACCCTTCAGCTGCTGCACGCCTGTCTCAGCAGCGGGATAATATAAGAGCGGAAAACTCTGCGGATGAAAGACTTGAATCAATGACCTCGAGAATAAACAACTTGGTGAGCGAGCATAGACGTACTAAAGAGCTAGAACACCTGGAACGCTGCTCCTTATCTGCCAAGAAACTCTGGAGGACCATCAAAAATCTATCTGGCTCTAAAACCAACAACAACCTTACAGCTATCGAATTTGACGATAGGCAACAGATAGAGAGAAAAAATGTGCCAAAGAATTCTGCAAACAATTTTCCGAATACCCTACTGAGCAGAACAAAGGCAAGAGAGCGACATGAAGGATACTAAGGAACCTACGCAGAGATCAACAGGAACAATTCTTCGAACAGACCACGGAAGCAAACATCATCATCAACGCCAAACCATCAAAGGCCTTGGGACCCGACGGACTGTCTATGCTTATGCTGAAGAAACTAGGTGAAAAAGCTTTGAGGTTCCTTTCCAGACTGATAAATTTATCAATGCACAGCCTGGTGATACCAGACATCTGGATCCGATCCTAAAATCCAGCAAACCAGCGACAAAAGGAGAATCTTATCGTCCAATTTACTATCACCAGTGGTAAAAATCCTAGAAGCCCTTCTGCTCCCTACCTTCAAACGACACTTTCCACTGTCAGAACACCAACATGGCTTTATTGAAGGTCGCAGCACCACCATGCCCTCACCGAAATAACATCAAGCATAGCGAACGGACTCAACCAACAACGACCATGTCAACGAACTGTTGTTACGGTCATTGACCTCTCAAAGGCCTTTGACACGGTCGACCATTCCATACTCCTGAGAGACATACTAAACTCAACCTTGCCCAGCGACCTGAAACGCTGGACCTCCAACTACCTTGGAGGTAGGCAGGCATTCGTTGAGTTTATGGGACAAAAATCATCTCACAGGAGGAGAAAGATGGGGGTACTACAGGGTGGAAGCCTGTCGCCTATCCTATTTAACATTTACCTCACATCACTCCCAGAAACACCATCAAACATCTCCTTGGTATCATATGCAGACGACTGTACCGTCTTTGCTTCGGACGTAAATATGGATGAAATCAGTACCAACATAAAAAATTACCTTACGTCCTTGGTGGGATTCAACCGGAATTTCCTATTCCGTTTTCTACGTCTGTCTGCTCCCAAATCATAGGTTTCTCTTATCACAACATGGACTAAGGAAGTAAGAAGAACACCATACGTCGCAGCGGAAGGTAACATCATTCCCACGGTTCGGTACCCAAAGATTCTCGGGGTCACTTTCGACAACTTACTTCACTTCGCCGCACGTGCTACCAACATGAACGCCAAAATGAGGAAGAGAAACAAGGTCCTAAAGGCACTAGCAATCACTACATGGGGAATGGACAAAGAAACCATCATTACTACCTACAAAGCTGTTGGAAGGTCACTCCTCAATTATGCTGCTGCAATTTGGACATCATTCCTGAGCGATACACAATGGCGGGCATCACAAACAACGCAGAATAACGCCTTATGAATAGCCACCGGATGCGTGGAGATGACCAGTATTGACCACCTCCATGAAGAGTCCAAAACGCTAACAGTGAGAAAACATAATGAGCTACTGACTAAGCAATATCTAAGATCAGGATGGTCGAAAATCCTGAATAGCAAGGATCATCCCGGGAACCTCGGATAGGTGCCCTTCATGCAATCAGGCACCACACGACACGGTGCACATCTTTTGCTGTCCAGCAAAGCCGACATCCCTGCGACCCATAGACCTGTGGCTGAACCCAACGACAACAGCGGACTTCCTAGGACTGCCAACATTAGACAACATACACACACAACTAGCAACAAATAATTTTCATCTCGAACCCATTCCTTCTCCACCGAATAACACAGGCATACAACTATATACACAAAACTAAAACTAACAATCTTATATCTTATATACAGGGAGAAGCTTCCGGATGCAACAGCAGAACTGTTACACAACAACATTTTTTTTTTTAATTTTAACAATTGTAGTTCTGTGTATGTATGAACCAAATTTTGTAAAAAGCACAGAGTATTTTTTAATTATAATAATTTTGTTTTGTTACAGTTATTCTTTAACTTTTATACTTTGTTTTTAGTAGTCTCATATCTGTGGCCGAAGCGATAACAAGCTAAGTCGATTTAAGTCAGTTTAAATTGCGTTTGATTTTGTATATTAATGTGCGTTGAGAAATAGATAATGCAAGAGTTAATTTCCATTGAAGACCATTTTTTTTAAACCAAGATTAAACTCAATTTTATTCTCCAATTAACTAATTTCCATTTTAATTTAATCTTATGTTAATTGAACTTGCATTTTTTGGGGGAGAGTAAACTTTCTCTCTAATAAGCAAATGTTGCAAAGCTATTCACAATAATTTGCTTTTGTATAGAACAGAAGATATAGGGCGAAATTTATTTCAAATTGAGAAATTAATTTTTGCATAATAAAAAGAAATAAAAACGTCTATTGTAACGTCTTTTAAATATTTCATAATCAATTAAATCTTCGTCAACGTTTTTCCGTTTTTTCGGCCTTCTCTGACTAAAATAAAATTTTTCAACTTTGTTTGACAGTTCTTGGACATTTAAGCTGTCAAATAAGAATAAGATTAAGTAAACTTAAAAACTCTATAGATCTTTGGGACTCTTAGCATGACGGTTGTTGGCTGTTACATAAGAGCTGACGACTGTTACACAAGAGCGAACATACATAAGTTCGAAGTCACTCATCTCGTAAATAACACGGTAACTACATACCCGAGTAACTACATAGTCTAAATTATTCACTGGGTTGAGTAGAACTCGAACTCTTCAAACTTGTTTTATTTGACAAAGACGATTTTTTTGATCTTTTCACACAAAATTATTGATTACCCAAATATGTTTGAACCTGTTTTAAAAATCCAAATCTTTAAAACGGTATACAAAACGTTTTGTTGAATCTTATATGTTATGAGTTTTGATGGGGTAAACTTGGAAAATATTTTTTTTTTTTATTTTTTCAAGTTTAGCTATTCTCAATTGCAAAATTTAATTAAAAACTATAAAATAAGTGAAAGTTCTGAAAGTTCAATATCTGAGGAAGAGATTGACACTTTGTTTGATCAATTCGGACAAAAATTACCGTAGTTATTATTTAAACTACGTGTTATATTTTTTGTATATGTCATCTTATCAAATCTTGATTGTTTATCGCAAAATTTGTCAATTTCACATTTGCACGACTACCAGAAGTCGGCTAATATTTGTGTTTTTTGCAATTATTTTTTCGCTTTTCGTAAACATTGTTCAAATTCTGGTGGTCGCTCAAACGTGAAATTGATACCTCAAAAATTCTGAAAATTTTTGAACTAAAAGTTCATTTGAAAAAAATGTATATGAAAAATATAACTCGACTGTTAGACTCTTTAAATAATACATACATACATAATTGGTCATTACAATGCTTCAGTCTGGATTACGACCTAGTTTCTCACACCACTTATGTTGTGTGTGTTAATTTTATACATGAGTGGCGGGACCTACAATTTAAAGTCGACTTCGAAACACAGATATTTGAGAAACTTTTCATGGCAATTTTATTTACTCTCAGAGTTTTTGCCATAAATCTGCTGAGAGGAAGTCGCCGAAGAAATACTTTTTTTATTTGTATTTTAATGTCTGGCCTGGGACACGAACCCTTTTCTTAAGAGTATTAGACCTGGGCGTAATAAAGTTGATAGTAAAGTATTATATAGTGACCCAATTTTTAAAATCGATGTCTTCCGATTTGGATGAAATTTGCACTAAGGTTAGTATATTGGATAGTAGGCCAGACACAAATTTTCAGCTCTATCAGTCAAGAACTGCCGGAGTTAGAGGGGGCCAAAGTTGGACATTTTGGTCATACAGGGTTTTTTTAAATGTGTGTAACTTTTCACCTATTGGTCCTAATAAAAATTATATATTATTTATTAGGATATTAGATAGCTATTTCTTCAATCTTTCCAAAAAAATTTTTATATTTTTTGCGCAGTCTTTGGCTGAATGTAATAAAAGTAATAAAAATAGCAAGAGCCAAATTTATTTCATTATGTTGAAATGGAGTTTCTTAATGATGCAGAAATACCCAGCACCTCAAAAAGCACAATAGTAAGTATAATAGAAGTTATGCAAAAATAAAAAAGTTTTTAATATAATTTCAATTTTATATATTTACATTTATATATATACATTTACATATTTATATATATATATTTCCATATGTATATATATATATATTTACATATGTACATACATATGCATTTATTATTTTAAAAACTTTGTTTGCCATGGCAATGGTCCTCTAATTTATAAAATAATCAGCAAAAGCGTCACGAACTTTCAATTTATTTGAGGAATTTCTTATTTTTGTATATTCTATTGCATTCACGTTGATGCTTTCTCGCCATGCTCCTATCACCTGAGCTGGTCTATTAACTCTTCAAACGTATATTACTGCTTCTTACGTAGCAGATAACAGGAAGTCAAAACAATTGTTTGAGCTTTTTCTGGAGCCACTTCAATGGTTGTTTGCAGAACGTCAAATTTTGATGCCAAAATTCCGAAAACGTTTTCCACAATTATCCGAGCTCTACTCAACCTGTAGTTAAAAATGCGTTCCTTATTTGTAAAACTGATGCCAGAATATGGTTTTATTAAATTTTCTTACATTTGAAAAGCATTATCCCCAACAAAAAGGTACGGTAATTTCTTGTCGCTATTTGGTAATTGAGTTGGTTGTGGAATTGTCAATAATCTATTATAAAGTGCCTTCCAAAATCCATATTTTTTAAAACATCACCATCAGAAATGCGTCCGTTCGTGCCAATATCTGCAACTATAAATTCATAATTTGCATTAACAGTTGCTATCAGCACAATACTAAATGTTTTTGTAATTGTAGTAAAGCGAACCGCTTTCGTGTGGCTTTTTCATAGCAACAAGTTTGCCGTCGATCACTCCAATACAATTAGGAAAATGCCAATTTTCATAAAAACTTCTGGATATTTCTTTCCATTCAGACTCTTCTTCAGGCATCTGTAAGTAAAAAATAATTGTTTTATTTTCATTTCAGAATCTGCGCAAAAAAGCTATGCCGAAACAGCCAAAAAGAAGCCTGACCCTGCGAAAGCCTTACTAGAAATTGCCACAAAAAGATTTTCATCTAGTTAAGAACAAAAACCAACTGCTATAAGCGATTCGTTGGCTATCAAACTCCCTCAAAATAAATGTTGATACCCACTGCGAAACACCAATTATATTAAGTAATTCAACACCAATGCATAATAATGTGAGCAACATTTCATTCACTGAGGATAATGGGAAAATATCTCCGCTTTTTCGGACAGATATTTTTTAATAATCTTGTAAACATTTTGAATAATTTTTTAAGTTTATATTTTAATGAAAAACTTATTTATTCTGTTAAATTTTTTCATTAATCTTGTAAAGTTGTAGAATAATATTTTTAATTCACAGATTACTTCAAATTATCTTTAAGTAATGTTAAATATGTGGGATGATCTATAGTTGGTTCAATAAAAATTAAAAAGTTGACAAAATTTTTATTCACAATTTGGAGCCAATAAACTTTGTTCACTATATAGAGAAATAGTTGTTCACATTACCACGTGTTTACTGTAAAACAAAGAACTTTTATTTTTTGGTTGAAAAATCGTTTTGTACAACTTTATTTAAGGAATATGCATACCTTAATATATTTTGAAAAACATACATACATGAAGTCGCCGTAATCTAGTAGGTAGTGTGTTGGCTTATTAGACGCAAAAGCCTGGGTTCGAGCCCCAGGCCAGGCATCAAAGACAAAATACGAAAAGTATTTTTTCGGCGACTTCCTCTCAGTAGATTTCTGGCAAAAACTCTGAGAGTAAATAAAAATTGCCATGAAAAGTTTCTCAATAAATAAAAATCTGTCGTTCGGAGTCGACTTTAAACTGTAGGTCCCACCACTCATGTCTAAAACTAACACACACAACATAAGTGGTGTGAGAAACGAGGATGTTGTACAATGGGTCAATTCGACCTCCGGGTACTGTACTTGTCTTAATTGACAAGTACACGTCCTCTAACCTAACCTAACCTACATACATATGTATATTGATAGAATCGTATGTTTCAATAACAATTAAACCAAGAGATCTTTGCTGTTATAAATTTGGAGTCTTCATATTTATCCCCAGACGCCAAATTCCTTAATGTTGCCGACAAGCGTATGCTGGGTGATATGGATTCTCGCATCACCGTGTTTTGTTTTTCTATTAATGGCTGTACCATCTGTAAAATTTCATCGAATGTCTGAGAGTCCATGCGTAAAAAATTTTTTTAGTCGTCTTTACATTTAAATTTTAATTCATTTAAAAGGTTTTCATGTGAAAACTGATTTCGTTTTTTATACCAACTTTTAATCCAAAGGTTTTTCTTCCTATTCATATTTTTAAAAGCAACAAATCGTAATCCGATGAAGACATTTTACGAAACAAACACTACAAAATCTAAATGCATTGATCATTTCCAGGCGCCTAAAAGGAATATGTATACGTATCAGTAATTAGTATGATTCGATTCCAGTTATCTTTCTGAATACTCATTGCTGATCTCTGGTGCGTACATATAATAAGTTGCAGTAATTTAGTTACGTAATATGTTTTACTTCTCTCTATGAATGGAGTTATTTTGTTCAGAAGAAGATAAAAAGTTGTCTCATCCATACGAAGAAAATTCCTAAAATCAGCAGGCTGACAATCCCCCAACTCCTTTAAAAGATTTCCATGCGTAAAATTTGTCTCTTCCGGAACGGAATAATCCGTTTTTTATTTTTAGTCTTTTTTAATTCATTTGCTTAGCCTCCTCGTACTCATTCAAATCACTAAACATTGTCTTTTAATTTATGAATTATTTAATTTGCTTACTTTGTTTACGTATGTGTGTAGATTTTGTTTACTTTTTCATGCTACATACATATATATATTGTACGTAAAATTGCGTCATATCAATTTTTTTAATATTGTTCAACTTATTGACAATAATAACCGCAATAAAGAACTCAATAATATTGTACAATTTATGAGTACCTTAACAATAAAAATGAAAGTACTAAAGAGGGCGTTTGTGCATCAATGTTATTCTACATTCTCGTGGTAGGAAGGAGACAGTACATTTCGGTAAATATTGCTCTTCATATGCTAAAAACGTACGTTACATTACGTACGACTAATCAGGTCATTATATAGAAAAGTCGAAATTTTTCTTTAATGTTTTTAAAAGTAAATACTCGAATTAAGGAATTTATTGACGCTCAACTCCAATGAATTCATACTTTTTTACATAATAAAGTAAAACTCTCCATAATGTTAACTTAATAATGCTTCGTTTTTAGTTAATAGATAAACTTCAATTACGAATAATTTTCTTTGATTAAAATCGGACCAAAATTTTTCTATTTGGATTTTATAAATATCAATAAAGGATCCAAATTTCGATCCAAACTCTTAATTCTTTTCATTTTAGTTTTCTAGTTGTAGGAGCTGGAATTTCCTGCATATTACCAAGTAACCTTTATGTTCCAGAAGCTTCTTGTTCCATCACTTTATTGCTCTCTGGTTCTTTTTTTTTTCTTGTTTAATTATTTTTCTACGGGCTTCCCGTAATTGAATGCTTTTGTAAGAGCGGTGCAAAATGTTTTCAGATTTGGTGCCATATATTACAAGTCAATTACAGTTTATTTAATGATTACCGTAAATCTGAATCCTCCACAGCCTTTTGAGCATTAAAGTGGTAGTTCGGAAAATAATGTTTGTTCCATCTTTGGCTTGTTTATAGTTTATAGGACAAGATTCATCAAGTAACTTTAATTGCTCTATATACGCCATAATCTATTGATTTAGGGATTTCGAAAGTTTGTGACGAAAGTAAAAAATGTTTATGTGAATATTTAAGACATTAAAAAGCAAGTCTCTTTATAAAACAAAACAAAAATAATTCATTTACATAACAACAACAATAATAACTACAAGAAAATGAAATAAAAATGTATACATTTATAAAAAAAATATAACTTTTAATATTTGGTTGTCCACCATGAGCATTAATAACAGCACGAATAAGGGTGGTTTTTAATGTTCACGACTACTAATTTCTTATATTCGTACAAATCTTTCCAAAATGTCCCATATGTGCTCCATTGGGTTTTAGTCTGGTTGCTCTAACAACATGGGCAGCAATGATTAAGGCCTCTATCTTCTTGGAAAATCCATTAATTTAACAGCCCCAAGCTATCAACAGATGCCTCCAGAATTACTTCCGATATAGTCTTATATATAGCAGTCCATATTACCTGATTGACTGAGGTCAAACTATCAACGCCAGATGACACCATGGCGCCCCAAACTATAATATTGAAATATCGATCCCTTTTCAATTTGCCATTTTAAAGGATTAGAATTCAAAAAAACTTCTGTAACTACGAATTAAATGATTGTATTACTTGTAAATTTAAACAAATCAAGAATCTAACGGTAATTCCCCCTTCTTAGATTTTAACTTTCCGTTTACGTTGTATGTAACTTTTTTCTTCCAATTTTTATGTTTTTCAAAGCATTGGGTACAAAATGATATTCCAGATTGCTGTTGGGCGGATGAACTAGCCTTTTATAGCACGACCATCGAACTCAGCGATGAATTCACAAAATCTCTTTCCAGATATGGATTCCGGCAACGCTCGTTTGACAAATGACTTCTGAAGCTGTAGAAAGAGGAGGAAAAGGCATCCTGGCGTCTACTACATAGATGATTTTAAAGAACTGTCAGTGACAGTTAACAGCCTTAGTCGCTTCATTAAGCGAGCTGTTCCAAGACTGCGTTATTTAACACAGCATCTGAAAAAAATTTTAATTAATGGCAGTGAACAGACATCTCCAGATTTTTATATATGAGTATAAAAATTAAATCACTTTGAGAACCATAAGTTTATTACAAAAATTATAATAACAAGGGGAAATAAAATTATAGTAAAAATACAATGCAAATTTTTTGTAACCTAAGATATCAAATGAAAAACGAAACCTTATTCATGGACTACTCTATTAACCTACTTTACTAATTATTTAGGCTACTACGTAAGCTAGGCCGTAATCCTGACTAAAGGGTTGTAATAGCCAATCGTTGTTATCACAATAAATTTGGCTGATATTCCCACGAAGAATTTCGTGTTCTGTTATGAAATACGTCTTCTTCGCTGACGATGACAGTAACAGACAGTTTAATCTGAATTGCGTTATTCCAAATTAACAGCATATGACGTATTGCTGGGATTTTCTAATTAATTTTCTGGTGTCAGATTAATTTTATTTATTTTTCCTTTTTAAGTTACTTTTCTTATGCTTCATAAGAGTTATTAGTTGCCTGGTTTGAAGACAGCAAGTCTGCTTTAATTATTTATATAATTCCATTAAGAGGTTTCGATAAAGCATCTGAACGCCATTCAACCATCAGTATTCGAAAATTTACGCAAAATGGTTTGTGCGAGATATATACATATATATTCATATAATTTTCAGTGTTCTGACGCATAACCAACAATGAGTTGTTATTGTCGATAATAATAAGTAAAGTTTTGCTGATTATTTTGTAGTTGGTTTTCTTGCTTACCAGTGTAATGATAGTCAGTAGTAATGTCGTTAATTGTTGAAGTATTTACAAAGCAACTGTGCGCGGATACGTGACTTTTTCTTGCTAATAATTAAAGCCTTTCGCAGTTTTTGTTCTACGCTGTTTGATTATTTTTGATATAGTCGAAGGATGATGTTGTTAACGTATACTGCTGTTAGAATTTACATGTGAAATGCCAGATGTTACTCTCCTCGGGATGGTCTACTCGTAATATTTCAAATATACAGCCATTTGAGCATCAACACTTGTTGGCTGTTCTGTTTGCTGCTGTGAAAATAATTCTAAAGGAGGAGAACCTGAGGTCGGAAAATAAATTTGTTAATTTTGTTTGTTTATATAAGTATATGCGTTTATGTAAATGTATATGAAGACAAAAAAAAACTAAGATGGTAGAAAACAACCGGAAAAGCCTTTTGTGATTTACGAGTTTTGGCATTTTGTGCGTGCGAAGATTATTGTTTTTTTTTTACATTTTGATTTCATTCGGTTTTATTTGCTAAGGTTTAACTAATTTATAAATATGTCAGTCTTTACGACCTTTTTGTCTTTCTTATTGTTGTTGTAATTATATGTTGTGTATCATTCTGGGAATAACTTTTTTTGTGAGGGAAGTAATTAAGTAAACGTAGTTCAGTTGCTGTATAAATATTATTAATGGTTCTGAAAATAATAAAAAGTGCTATAAAATTTGTCTTTACAGAATTTTTCTCTTAATCAGAGTTTGATAAAGAAGTAACGTTTGTGGTGTCATATAATTATTAGGCTGAAATTTCAGAACCATACAGTCGATTTCTAAAGTTCTTACTTCACAATGTACGATGTAGTTTCCAGTTACCCTGCCTATATTACGATTGAGGGACAATATTTACCAACTGTATTGGTATGAGGAACGAGTTAAGATGCAAATGTGCCCATAGGGAACATGAAGTTTTTCTATATTTTTTTATAACATTTATCCTCAGAATGTTCAAAGTTTTTTAATTTTCATCGCTTAAATTAAATATATTCTCAGTATTCATTTTGCTTAAAGCATTTTCTTTTAAATGTTCGTTTTGTATTACTTAGTTTTTATTTGAGTCCTCTGAGTAAATATTTATTACTTTTTCGCAGTGTTTACAGCAAATAATCCTAATCCTAATATAAGTACTGCCTAGAAATATAGCGCACTTCAGAATAAAAACAATTAACGAGAATAACTCGTATAATCCACGTTTAAATAAATTTATGTTTACTTTTTTATAAACATCACAACTATATTTAAACATATAAGATACCAACAAATTTAATAAAATATATGTATATCAAAGAGTATTAAAGTTTTTTAACTCTTATGCTTCAAATTTAAGAGTCACAATTATAGCGCATTCCCTTGAAATTTTAAAATCTCTTTCGTAACGGTATTTTTGTTTTTATATTTTTTTGTAATTTTAATTCTGTTTCATTTTTCATTATTAGTTATACACGTGTTACATTAATTTTCAACCATTTCAATAGTAATTTAAAATTTTCGTTATCTGAAATAATGGGTCGTAAAAAAGTTATATTTGAACAAAAAATTTCAATCACAACACAACTTGGTGAAAATCTGTCTCATACAGCAATTTCAAAAAGGCTTGGAGTTTCCCGAAAATGTGTTTATAATGTTGAAAAAAAGTTTTAAATAATGATCCCCTTGTTAATAAGTCTGGGCAGAGGCGATTGAAATGTACTACACGAGCAGAAGATCGTTATTTAATCCAAATGTGTAAGCGAAATCGAACGGTCATCTGCAATTGGAAAATTAGTAGGTTAAGTTAGGTTAGGTTAGAGGACGTGTACTTGTCAATTAAGCCAAGTACAGTACCCGGAGGTCGAATGGACCCATTGTACAACGTCCTAGTTTCTCACACCACATATGTTGTGTGTGTTAATTTTATACATGAGTGGTGGGACCTGCAGTTTAAAGTCGACTCCGAACGACAGATTTCTATTTATTGAGAAACTTTTCATGGCAATTTTTATTTACTCTCAGAGTTTTTGCCAAATTTTGGAAAATTAGTAAGTGCCATTACAACCACTGCACAAGGTGGAGGGGGTTATGTAAGCGTATGGGGATGTTTCACTGCTCGTGGTACTGGTGTTATACTATTTTATGAAGGACGTTTAAATGCTAGAAACTACACTGAATTGATTTCTGAAAAACTTCCATCACATTATGAGCAAATGTTCGGATCGGAAACAATTGAGGCTTTCTTTCAACAAGATAACGCTCCATGTCATAAGGCAAAAATTACAATGGATTGGTTCAAAAGTAATAATATACCTCTACTTGATTGGCCTCCAACTTCACCTGATATTAATCCGATTAAAAACATATGGTCTATTATCGATCGAGATCTTCAAAATTACAAAATAGCAACTGCACAAGAATTAAAATGTGCTATAAAGGAGATTTGGTCAAAAATAACAATAAATGAATGCTCTTCTTTGGTCAAATCCATTCCAAATAGAATAAAATGTATCTTGAAAGCCAAAGGTGGAAGTATTCCTTCCTACTGATTTGAAGTTTTAACATAATATCATGTTTTGAATTTTTTTAAATATTTATGTTACAAGTGCGCTATAATTTTGATTTAAATATTTGGAAGCAAATTCACAAAAAAAGTCCCGTAAATTTTATTTTGTTAATTTAAAATTAATGGTGTTACTGAATTAATAAACCTTAATAATTCCAATAAAATGACAAAAAAATATTTTTTTTATTTACTATTTAAGCAGATATAAGGATAAAAATAAATATTGAAAGTGCGCTATATTTTTAGGCAGAACTTTATATTTTAAATCTTTCTGTAAGTCTGTTTTTTTGTTTGTTTGTTAGCCAATCACGCCTGAATGCATGGACCGATTTTCTTGAAATTTGGGATATAGATCGAGCCTTTGTCGGTACAGGTTATAGGCTATAAATCTTTTCAAAATTTTTACCAAAAGGGGAGAAAAAATGGGACAAAGGGAGAAAAAATGGGCAAAAATTAGTACTTTTATGCATAAATGCTGTATTTTATCTGTTTTAAAGGTATTTTTTTACGATTTAGCTTGGTTAAGTTTCCCAAATAGCTATTGGAGGTGTTCCGTTTCTAAAGTTGGACCTAAAGGTATCCAAAAAGGGAGAAAGGGGCGAAAAACGAGAAAATTAAGTGCATTTATATTTATTCAAACAACTGGGTTATTTGTTAAACCGGTTTCCAAATAATTTGAAAAATTGCAATTTTTAAGAAACCGGTTTCGAAACCGATAAACCGCTTTCTTATTTATTGTTATTTTTAATTTAAAGACAAATTTATACAATAGGGTGTCCCATGGCCACTTTTTTGTAGAAATACCTCCCAAACGACGCCTGATAATGCACTGATTACGAGAAAAAAATATTTTTTTAATAGTATTATGGTATTATGTTGTTTTTTTAACTTTTCACGAGAACGTTTTAAAGTTTTGAATTGCAATACAAAACAATTGAAAATCACTCTTAAAAATATTTTTACAATTCTAAATTGATTTTTATAAAAAACTATCATTTGCTATGACCTGGCTGGTTTAAATTTGGAGACACCATGTTTTTCTCATGGTCAATTGTATGTAGCCCAACTGGTAAAACAGCTAATATTTTGTATAGAAGCGTTTTATCAAAATAATAATACTATTTAATTTAATTGTAGAATAAGTTTATATTGCATTTATTTAATAGTTATATGTATGTACTCAATATTCCTATAAGTATTAATAATAGAATAAGTTTATTTTTTGTATTTTTAATATATATACTTAAGTTACTGACTTTTGTATTTTTTAAGTGTTAATAATAAAAATTTTTAAATTTCTTTAACAACAACAAATGATCACTGTTTTTTTCTTTAATTTAAAAACATTTTTCATTTTTTAAACTAATCCAAACTACATAACCCGCGCAACGCCGGGTACAATCTGCTATTATATTGTTCGCAAATGGAAACGACGTAATATCATTTCACTTGAAAACAATAAGCAAAAGCTACAAAAACAAAGACCATGAGTATGAAAGAGGTAGATAACGAAAACGCAACGAAAGCGAACACAACAAGAGGCATGGTGTATACAATACACTAACAAATATATCGAGCACGTTCCAAGTAAACCAACAACAACAAGCTTGAGGGAGAAAAGGGATAGACAAGTGTGCAGAATGCACAAACAGCAATGTGGTCGCGATAGAGTTCTCCAGAAGGCATGTACACGAACCTTCTACTTCAAGAACGTTCGTTGGACTGTTTGTGTTCGACTATAAAAGGGCAAGACAAAGCAGGCAAGATTCAGTAAGAATTCAGTCAGTCTCATGTGAAGTTGGGTGCGAAGTACAAAGTCGTGGTTTGAAGATCGCTATTGTGAAGATCTATCGGAGTTGTTAGTGTTTGCGCGATCAGAAGTAAATATAAAGTAGAATAGTAAACAAGCAATTATTTTTGGAATTGTAACAGTGGCACTTAAAAGTTGTGCGAACAATAAAGAGTTTAATTGAAACTAAACAAATATTTGTTTTTTACTTTGCTTGCAATCAACGAACTCATTTTCCAAACGTTTTTAAAAAAGTTAAAACGTAATTATATCTTATTACATTATTATTATTATTATAAATTATCTTTTCCATTATTGGTTTTTACTCTCTTTTTAACAACTTATTCTGTCTGCTTGTTAGAACTTCAGGATTATAAAAGCAGTGCAGCAAGCTGATATTAATGTTTATTCATTAGAATTTTTTATTTTCGTCCTATGATTTCGGACAGTCCGTATCTTGTACTAAACAAAAAGTTTCTTTCAGATTGTTAATATGCTGAAAATTATGTTGGGGTTGGTGGGTTAGTTGGCCATATTTATTTAAGAAAATATTGTAATGTCTTCCATGATGAAAGTTGTTCGACGATATTGGTAAGTATTGCCACCAGAGTTATGATTTTGTGGTTTTTCTTGCCTAAAGTTAAATACTAGTTTGGCAACAGCATATATCGAACTTCTTACATCCATCGATTCTGGTTTGATCTGTCATGATTCTCATTAGGACGTAAGTACATAAAAATACGATTCGAAAAATGTAACATATTACTTCCTTTGTTAATTTGATTAGGCTGTGGTTGTTAAAGAATAAGATATCAGCCAAAGGAGAGCTTAATCTCGTCATAAAAACTCTAAGTCCGTATTGCCTATCCCTATTATTCAGTTCTTTTTTATGTCCGACCTCGTTCCGTGTGTCATTATCATTTTGTTTCCTATGCCCGTCAGATATTTTTATTAACCACGTTTTAGTATGTCATTATTGTCTGATATTCATGACGTTTTACACAAAATTCTTGTTCGATTATGTGTATGGAACATTTGTCAGCGTTGTCAAAATCTAGAGGACTAATAATTTTGCCAACAGTTAGAACTGTGCCATGATAATCAAGTATTATTGGCTTCATAAATAATTTTATTTCTTAAGTATTCTATATTAAGCAAAAGGGTGGCAGTTTCACGCCAGCTAACGTATGAATATTTCCCGTAATGGTTGAAAACGATTTTATCGCGTCCAGCGATTTAAATCTCATAGATAATCTATTTCTGAATTCCGTTTGACATAAAAACGATACATATTTAGAAATAAAAGTAAATTGTGATTGTTTTTACCTTTAATTGATTTTCAGTTTAATTTAACCAAATAATATGGATTTATTTATTTATTAAGTTTAATTTATTAAAATTACTTAAAACTATCGTTGATGATTTTCGGTTTGATTGATGGTGCCCAAAAATTAAATTGTTAATTGAACTCACTCTTCTAAATTTCACTGTTTTTGCTTAAAGAAGTTCCTTTCTTTTTCCCTTCTTCATATTAAATTAATTTTTATTGAATTTTTCATAGTAATTATATTTTTCAATTTCAGTATTTTTAATTACTAGTAAACTTTTTATCAATTAGAAGAATAATTAGTTGCCTTTTGTTTAAATTTCAATTTTGTTTTGTTTAAGTTGTTTCGTTGATATTGTTTTTTAAGGTATTTTAAGTCTCATGCAACAAATTTTTTCCACTTTAGCCAATTTTCTTGAAAAGATTTTATTATATTTTTGTTATTAAATACTTTTGTTCCGTTTTATTGTTGAAATTATTTGACAATACTTCATTATATTTTAATTTAAACGAAAAAATTACATTATCGATTGAATTTGTAAATATTTATTTATTTATTATCATACAATTACATTTATATTCTAATCATGTACGAACTGAGTAACTTTGACCATATGCTCGGTGTAGTGTTACAGACCAGAGTCTCTGGTGGGAATCGATACCACGACCCTCACGCTAATTGTCTAGCACACTACCCACTAGACTACCAGGGCACCCTAAATATTATTTATGTATTGTATAATTAATTTATTTTTTAATTTCAATATCAATTTGTAGATTTTTTGTTTTTAGTTAATCTTTTAATATTTATTCAATTAATTTAATATTCTGTTTGTTTTAATTTTTTTTACTGTACTGCCATAAATATTTTGTGTTGCACGTAATTATTGTGTTACACCTGCAATTCAGTTCAACACTGAAAAAATATCGCAAGTAATATTAACTAAAAATCTATATAAATTTTGTTAAAAAAAACACTTTTTCTTCAAATTAACGAAATAAGTTTTATATTTAAAATTTATTTATTTAGGACCTGTTAATTTGAATAAAATTTTGTTAAAAATAATAAATGTTTTATTAATTTAACCAAAATTTTGTAAAATTAAATAAATCTACTATAGTAAAACTTAACAAAAAAATTTAGTTATTTTTTAGTCATATTGAATAATTAACTTTTGTTAATTTAAATACAATTTAATAGAATTGAAGAAAATTCTTTAAATTTACTGTAGGAACGAAAAATTAAAGAAATTTTGTTAGTTTAACTTCTTTGTTATAGTAAAACTAGCTGTAGCCTGCGCGTGTTGCTGCGCCACCAACTAAAATAAATTTGAAGGAAAGACATTGTACAAATGTCCAATTAATATTGAATCACTTTATTGATTTTGCTTCTCGTTGTTCTGATGATTCAGGTGAACGGGCCTGAGAAGTACGCATTCGATCAGTTTCTAATCTCACTTCTCGTTGTTTAAATGGTTCCAGCGAACGAATCTCAGCGGCATATACTCGAAGATTTTCCAGTCTCAATGCTCGTCTGATTCTGAGGCTCGTAATACTGTTTTCATCTTGTCATTCATTTTGAATAATTTTCAGTTACGCCATCCATCGGAAATTAATCGCACCAAACCTCCGTCGACTGATGCGCAACAACTTTGTTAAGGACTCACAGTTTACGATTTAATTGATTTTAAGCAATTTTCAGTGGCGCCACCTGCCCGAAATTAGTCATACGAACTTAGAAACTTTCCCCGGCTCAT
This sequence comes from Sarcophaga subvicina, assembly GCA_936449025.2. Classification (NCBI taxonomy): domain Eukaryota; kingdom Metazoa; phylum Arthropoda; class Insecta; order Diptera; family Sarcophagidae; genus Sarcophaga; species Sarcophaga subvicina. The sequence continues at coordinate 54,978,497 of OW388080.2, forward strand.
GCGCAACAACTTTGCTAAAAATCATATCATGATCAAATGCACAGTTTACGATTTAATTCATTTTAAGTAATTTCCAGCGGCGCCACTGGATATTGGTTGGCGCCACCTATCGGTTTATGAGATATGCGACATTAAATACTTATTGAGTATGTGGGCGTGGCATCCCGCCAACTTGAAATTTTAAAATAAAAAGTAGAGTATAGTTCCTTTGAGACATACAAGAAGGTACTGTTAAATTTTCAAGAAAATCGGTCCAGCTGTTTAGCCGTCTATAGACTTCAAACAAACAAACCCACAAATAAACACACATTCATTTTTATATAAAGTTTGTTATATAATTCCGGAAACAGTATTGCACGGTACAGCAATAAAATTTACTACGTAGCAGTAAAATTTATAACGGGAAAAATTATAATTGGCGTCAGAACATACCTTAAAAACGTAACTATATAGAGGAATCACTAACTTATAATAATATTAAACAAAGAACACAAAGTGTAGTTATTCTTTTTCACAAACAAAAAATCATTTTATTAATTTTGAAAGTGGTTTAAGTCCATTTTAGGTTCTGAAACACAGCTTATTTTTTTAGCAAAGTTTACAAAGCGTATTACGTTATATATTCTAACATGTTTAAGGTCACAAAACCATAAAAACAACTTAATACCACTTAACAATATTTTTGAAACAATTCAAACCCAAACCCTTAAAAATATTAAAAAATGGACCACTTTCAAAATAAAATGCTCATATATACCTTAAATTAATTTTATATTATTTTTAATTTCTTTTTCTTAAATCATATTCTTTTTTTTCTTTCAATATTCATACGATATGTTTTTCGTTCACTTAGCATAAGTGCTCAAATCTGTTTAAATAATAAATGCAGTAGAGTGCTATGCAAATGGACAATTTTAAACGTTAAAACCCTACTAAGCCATCAAAGAATGTGGCAGCGTGGAAAACGCATATGTAGCATAAATTATTTTAATGGAATAGTTTGTACGCAAAAGTGGTGGTATTCTCTGTAGTGCTGTAAACTACAGCATTAAGCTGCTGAAATTCATGAAAGTTCACTGAAAATGTGAAGCAAACTTCGCTACGATTTTAAGTGGAGAATTCCTGTGAACTTAATTTTTTAACAGAATTTCTTTGATCATAACACCAAATTAATTTATTTAAAAATATAGTATTTATAAACAATAATATTTATTATTAGTCGTAGCACAATAATATAATAATCTTATAAATTAAAGTGCCATGCAAAGAAAAAGTAATAAAAAATCATTGATAATATAAGTAAGATAATATAAGAAATGTTTGAAATAATGTAGAAACAAAAATGAATAAGAACATGGTTTAATCTCAGTGTCTAGTTTCAATTAAATTCTTTATTGTCCATACTACTTTTGTGTGCCACGGCTTACAAGTTGACGTATACAACAATAATTTGTTTAGTTCGCTATTCTCCCTTACACTTCTGTTCGCGTAAGCACTAACAACTATTCGGTAGATCTTTACAACGACGATCTTCAAACCACGACAGTTCTCTTCACACGCAACGCGTCTTCACACAAGACTGACTGAAATCTTACTAATTACTAGTTGCCTGCTTTGTCTTGCCTTTTTACATGCCCAAGTAATCAATCTGATGAAGGTTCTTGAAGTCGAATGTTCGGAGTTTCGCCTTCTCGAGAACTTGCTTGTTGTTGCGCTCTCGCTTACTTGCCTATTTCCTTTTGTTTCATACTGATGTTGTTGGTTTACTTGTAACAAGTTTGTTGTATTTGTTTGTGTAGCTTTTGTAAATATTTTTAATGTTAAACGATGGGACACCGTTTCCATTTTCGTAACAATTTGTAAACAATAAATTAGGAAAAATACAAAGGACGGTATATACAAATATAAAGAAATATACTAACAAAGAAAAAAATTATATACCATAATAATATACATATATAGAGGTACAATGAAATTTAAAGACTAAATTAGAAAAATGAAAATTAATAATCACTAATAAAAAAAGTAAAAATGTAGAAAACAATCAAGATATGTTAATAACTACTTAAACAGATTGTATAACTCCTTTTTGAACTTAATTGCATTGCCTATGTTCCGAATAAGTAGGTAAAGTATTCCAAAGACCGATGGTATATACAAAAAACTGGCGTTGAGACAAAAGAGTCTTATATCTACGTTGGATAATTTTCCTTCCGCGATTGGATCTTGCAAATCTAATCCTGCTAAATAAGTATATTTATGGCTGTTATAAGGTAATAATATTATGGAGGAGAATAAGGCAAAATTAATTCCAAATATCTGGTAAGAAAATTGTGATATATGATCTCGACGGCCTTAAATAAATACATATCTTGAGTTGAGTTTCCGCCTATCGTCAGTATCACAGTTTGTGAAAATTTCAGATCCGTACAAAAGAACAGGAATCAAATATGTTTTAGACAGTTGCATACGTATGGCAAAGGGAGTGGAATATATAACAGCTCATAAGTTTCTAAGCATACCGTGAACTTTACTACCGATGACATTAATATGGTTAGACTACGTTAGGCACACATTAAAGATAATAAACGGATTGGATGCTGACTTAACAAAGTCAATTTTATTCTCCCTGATAATAATATCTGCCACAATCAAAGTCTATAGATAATTTGATATTCTCAATACGAGTGCTCCTATAAAGCTGAACATCATCAGCGTACATGTTTTGGCTACAATTATCCAAGGCATCAGTGAGGTCGTTAATGTATACACTGAACAAAAGAGGCTCTCATATTGATCCCTAAATACCTGTTACAATGTTTAGCGAATTCGATGTTGCAGTTAGGCAAACTCGTTGTGATCTGATAATAAACGAATGTATAAGACTACAAGCCGAATTAGAAAAATGAAAGAGGGTCCTCAATAAGATTTTATGTTCGACCGTATCAGAAGCCTTGGTGTGATCCAAAAGAACTAAAAACGCTAATTTTCATCTAGTTTCGATCTAAGCTCATGAACTACGTTTGCTAAAGCAGTAGTGTAGCTCCTACTTTTCATAAATTCTATTCTGGCACAAAATTCAGTATATTATCTCCACTGAATGTAATGAATCATTTTACGCTTAATTTGCGCTTCGCTAGATGGACCAACTGGATAAACAGTTGGTTGAAATATCGCAAATGGAAAAAGAACGTGTTGCATAATAAACCTCAACGGGTATGGGGAGCGTAACGATTAGTTTTTAAAGATAAAAGTTACTTTCAAAAAATGTAAATTGCACTTAATAACTTGAATAACCCAGTTTATTAATATTTTTTTTTTGATAAGAAGCAAAATTAAAACAAATTGATCAATGCAATTATTAAACTCCATAGGATGGTGATGTTAACATATTTCTCTTTATACAGAGTTTTGTGCAAATAAGTTGCATTCTGTATTTAACCATTTCAGACATTTGTCGCAGTTTACCAACACCCAGTTTGATAAAACAATTATATTACTTCCACGTATTGTTTAATGTTATATCCGTATATGATGATTTGGTAAAGCACACTAAATAAATGAAAGCTATTTTAACTGGTGTAACTTCAACAATATGGCCGATCTTAATGGCCTAGTTAGGTTAGGTTAAGTTAGTGTGGTAGCTTTCATACCAAAAGCTCACTTGAGTACTCATAGCGGCCCGTTGTGACGCCACAGCTGAACGCAGTCTTTGTAATGACCAAGTTCCTCCGAACCAAGGATGGAGAGTTGGTCAGCGCAAGGGCCGCACATTCTTTAAATACGACTAACCCACACTGGAAAACCAGCCAGAAAGCGTGATAAATGAGGCTATATCCTTCATATCAATGGACGATAACTCCGTCCGTGGGCTAGTTAGCCAAACGTAACATAACGTCATATACCGTACGCTCGTTTTTTACGTTTTTGAACGTGAGTGATGGGGTTATTGTATGCAGAGTTGGATTGTGGGACAAATGCCCTTTTTGGTACTTTCATGATTATTTATATAAAACTTTAAAATTTTACATGTATATAATGATTTTTTTTAATTTTTGATTAAAACAATAATAATTTTTTTAACAAAATAAATAAATAATATGTATGTATCTTGAGTGACGAAGTAGTACGAATTCCCCTTTTTGGTACTTTCATATATACATAAAAATATATTTTTCTTTAATTATTATTATTCATGTGCATAAAAAACTTTGATACAAAATAAATATGATATATGATACTTTCCTTTTTACCTTTTTACATATTAATATGATTCTAATGTTCATAAAGAATAATAACAGCAGTTTTTATTATTACTATTCTACTATTTGCAATTTGATAAAATAAAAAAAAATTTAATAGAACAATATTCGACAGTAGACTTATATATAAATTTCATAAATATTGACTCAGATTGAACCAAAAATGTAATATTCTATAATATTACAAGAATAAATATTTATAATAACATAAAACTTAATAAGCAAATATAACTTTTTCATGTTAAGGCTTAATTGGTACTTTTTTAACCTTGCATGACCTTAACAACACTCATCACTGTTCTGAACTTCGTGCAAATGTCTGTATACCAATTTCTTTGCATTGGGTTGTGTTCGTGTGTATTGCTCTATGTTCTGTTTCGTTTTTATTTACATTCTTCGTTGACAGACGTCACGTTTTTAACGTTTCCTTACGGCAACGTATGTTACGTTTTTACGATTCCTAAGATTGGTTAACCAGAGCATAATTGTCAGAGTTCGGAATTCCCTCTTGGAATACACAAACAGAAAAACTTTCCATGGCAATTTTATTTACTTCAAAAGTCGCCAAAGAATAATTTTTTTCATATATCTTTTTGTTCGGGATGTCGCTGGGTTTTCACGCACTGCTTCTTGAATTAAAAAATATTTTTTTTTGATAGATATCCCACTCGCATCCCATTAAGCAATTATAAAGGCCTTAAACGAAATTGTATAAGCTTTTTTTTTTGAGAAAAAAAGGCCCATTTTGAAAAAAAACATTAAAAAAATTAATTTAAAAAAAATATATAAACATTTTCTTTAAAAAAATTAAAAAAAATATTTTTGGAAAGATTATATATATCTAATATATATAATAATTTTTGCTAGGACCAATAGGTGAAAAGTTACACACATTTAAAAAAAAAAACCATGTATGACCAAAATGTTCATCTTTGGCCCCCTCTAACTCCGACAGTTCTTGACTGATAGAGCAGAAAATTTGTGTCTTGCCTACTATCCAATAGTAATAACTTCCAAATCGGAAGACATCGATTTTAAAAATTGGGTCACTTGACACGAAATTCCCCATATACATATTACAATCATGGCTGCCAGATTTAACGATATGACGATTTATGCCCTTATTTTGACGATTTTTAGAAATTAAAAATTTACATCATAGTCTTTACTTTAGTACATTAAAAGCCACTTTAAGCTTTGTATTTGCTTTGCAATTGTTACTATAGGAAATTTAGGTTAGTAATAACGAGAAGTGAAGTATTATATTTTTGAGTTATTTCCGGTGATGATTTTTATGCCTTTTTCATCCCTTAACCCATTAACGCCGTATGGGTAGAAAAATATTCAAAAAAGAAGGCTTTTTATAAAATTCTATCTTGACCTAACTAAACGACAGCCCAAACGCTTCTTTAAGAACGAATAAAGTAGACATAGAACGGTTTAAAAAAATTAGTACGCCATGATATTCACATATTTTGGATGACAGCAAAAAGGTCAAAGGTCACGAATTTTTCAAAATCAAAATTTTGTAGAAATAACTTATGCGGAATATGTGTGGATGAAATTCTCAGAAAAACCTTGAGATGCCATGCAATATTATATATCTTCTACCCACCATTCGCTGATTATATACATGTATTATGTATGATTGTTCAACGACAGCCATCTTGCGATTTTTACGGTCATATCTTTTGGTTTTGCACATCGGTTCTACACCCAAAAAATTAGACATAACAGTCACCACCTTCAGAAAGATTTAAAATATATACATAGGTATAACATGATAATAAATATGTGTGCACGTAATTACTGAATTATCGTTCCAGCGAACTGCTATAATATTGTTATTTTTGTCAAGGCAAAAGTCTGATGAACTCTGTGGTTTCTTTTTCATCAATTTAATATCATCTAACAATGCGTGATTGCTCCGATTATCTTGAACAGTACCTATTGCAAAACAACCTTTTCCAGATAATGTACATAATAAATTATGGCTTGTAAAAAAGTTGTCGAATGTTTGGATCTGAAATATTCTCTAATAGTCGTAGTACCACGTTTTCTCCAAGGCCGTAGTCAGCATTATTATTAGCAGAAGCGCCAGCATATGTGATAAATGAATAAAAACATTCTTTAATAAAAGCTAACACCCAGTATTTGTAGCCAAATCGTATTGGCTTGCCTTTTATGTACATCTTTAGGGAATGGCGACCATAATATGTCATCATCTGTTCATCCACAGAAAGACTATGAGAAAATATGCCAAATTGCATGAATTTTTTATTCGGTGCATTGTTCAACGGATCAATCTTCGTAAATTTATCATTATTGTCAAGATTATTATTGTCACAAACGTGTATATTTTGTTTTATGCGTTCAAATCTTTCTTTACTCATTGCATCTTTAACAAACTGACACCCTAACGTAGCTTGATTTGACCAGTAAGATCTGATAGTTGGTAGAGTATGATAGCCCGTAAGATACAATTGCAATCTCTCAAAAATAGTTTAACTATGTTGTTTAGCCGTCATATGTTAATGTTTATTTCAGAACACACTTATGTCGAAGTGGGTAGAAAAATACCCATGCCCTACAGAGGCCATCACGACACTCAAAAAGAAATACTCATATCAATACAAATACTCCAATTACTATTTGTGCTAAATTTTACCAAAATTGGACCACGGATTCCGTGGTCAGGCGTTAATGGGTTAAAAGCCAAAAAATTACAACCTCTGCATGAAGGGAATAGTCCGAGTAGTGCAAATAGTCCGACTAAAGAACGAATTTTGTCTGTAATTCAGTGTGCGATCCACTCAAAACTCAAAATAAACGTTGAAGCACCGGCCTATACATGAGAGTTGTATTCTATTCTCTTTCGGATATGAGTGGTGAAGTGAAGCATTTGTTGCACCGTCTTAAGAAGCTAAGACACTGAAAATATGTCGGTTCCAGCGAACATCACACTAAATTTTCATGCTTAAAACGTCAAGAGCTTCTGACTCCATAATATTTACACCACCCATAGATTTAGATAATCCAATATTATTGCTGCGCTTATGTGTGGTCGCCGTAGTCTAGTAGGTAGTGTGTTGGCTTATTAGACGTAAAGCCAGGGTTCCAACCCCAGGCCAAATAATTAATCAATCAAATTAAAATACAAAATGTATTTCTTCTTCGACTTCCTCTTAGAAGATTTCTGACAGAAACTCTAAGAGTAAATAAAATTGCCATGAAAAGTTTCTCAAAAATCTGTAGTTCGGAGTCGACTTTAAACTGTAGGTCCCACCACTCACGATAAAATTTACACACACAACATAAGTGGTGTGAGAAACTAGGTAGTAATTCTGACTGAAGGGTCGTAATGACTAATTATGTTATGTATGTATGTATGCTTATATGTCAATAAACAACACTGGGACCTTAAATAATTTTTTCCTGAAAATTATCTACATTTTTGGAAAAAATATCAGAAATGAAAATGAGAGATGGTAGTTTTTAATTTCCAGCCCTGACTAAATTTATTAAAAAATATTAGTATCATCAAATTCTTCAGCTAATGTAGAGAGTGTTAAGCCAAGTTAATTTAGATTAACTTAATTCCTTGAAAGCAATGTTATTTGAAAAAATTATTTAAGGCCCCGATTATGGTTTACAACAGTTGTAAATTTAATGTCGAATTTTTAAAATTGCGATTATGATTTACAACAGTTGTTTCTAAGTATTGTCAGAACTGTCAAAATCTTACAACAGCTCATTAGCTGTTGTCTTGTTGCGTTACATTGTGCTTGTTGCCGCGGTAAGCTTAAAAAAGGAAATTGAGAAAAAAATTTACAAATTTGTAAGTATATATAACAGTGCATATAATTTTTTGTGGAAATTTTAAAAATTATGCATAACTGTAAATATTTTATAGAAAAACAACCAATAAGAAGCAGATGGAAAAGCTGGTCGAGTTAATGAGAGCAAGTCCTGACGTTTATATATTTTAATTTTAAGTACTTTTGAAATGAATTTATTGCAATACATACAATAAAAAATATAATCAAGCAGAACATATATTTGTAATTTTAGTCGCAGTTTCAGGAGAATAGTGCAAACCTCTTGCAGAAAGCAAACATCGAAATCTGCTTTTCTGTTCTACACCAATCGTTCCTTCAATAACGTTTCTTGCTTTGGAATGGACTGTATTAAAATGGAGCTCCTTAACACATAAAATGCATACAAACATATATCTGTATTTATAAAAAGGAAAACATGCTATAAACAATACTGAATTTTATAATTGAATAATTTTACGTACTCAGTATCTGGTAATTCCAAAGGGTTGGAAGTGTCCCGAATTTCATGTACGTTTTCTTGGTAGAGAGGTATTCTTCATCATCAAGGAATATCCATTATTTATATTTTAACTTTTTTAAACACTATGCGCTTAAATTTTTTTAATGTAATAATTTTTGTTTTCAATTGACAGTTTTATACACTCAGGGATGTATTTTAAAGGAAAAATATACTAACATTGAAGAACAACCATAATGAAGAAAGTTATAAATGTTGTGTTGTGAACCATAATCGGGGCCTTAATGTTATATTTTAGTATTTTTCTTTTTTGCTTATGTTTATTCCGATTTTGAAAAATTTGGAACATATTTTAACTCAACGTAATGCGTGTGAAAGGACTGCAGTCACTCCTGACGATTTCATATTACGCATATATACGCACATATATGTATGTACATATTTACATACATACAATTTTTTTGCAACAGAAAACTTTATTTTATATCAACGTCTATATTGCAAAATTAATGTTCTAAGGTTTGGTCACACAATAAAGACATATTTATACAGGTAGGGCAATCAACGCAGTGTTTCATTTTATAGTTATATTGTCTCAGAATTGTCAAAAACAAGGCGAAAAGTTTGTTTATGTTTCCAAATCAAGGGTAAATGATTTGTTTTAAAGCTGCTACCACCAGTGTAAATATTTATATCTTGAGCAACGTTTTGCATGTGGGCATATATGATAACTCCATGAACTTCTAAGTTCACGCTCAAAATCTTAAATACTCGTACTCGTAATACAACTGAGAAATTCTTTGAAGTTTGGTAGGGATGATTTTCTGCGTTATCAAATGGCTTGCGATTGGCAACTGAAACTAAAAAGACTGTAATTTCACTATTATTTACAAAATATCACATGAGGATTCATTCTCCTCAACCACCAATGTTTGCATTTCATAACACTATGCGACAAAATAAAAAAATTAAATACACCTAGCTAATGACATAGTGTAACTTGTGAGTTTTGTTGTGTAGAACCAAAATATTTTTTTTTTATTTCTTGAACCCTCCATGTTTCATTTAATAAAAATTGATTTATTGGACTTTACGCACAAATTTATTGATTACACAAAAATTTGTAAACCAATGTCCAAACTTTAAACCTTTTTTGAAAGGAGACGGATGGACCTTTAAAACGATATACATATATATATATTATTTGACTTAATACGCTTTAGGTTTTGATGAGGTAAACTTGACAAGTGCGAATTTTTTTTCATATTTTTTCAAGTTTGTACGTTCATAGTAGCAAAATTTAATTTAAAAATATGAAATAAGTGATGACATTCTGAAAGTGCATTATTTTGTGAAGAGATCGACGCTTCGTTTGATCAAATCGGACAAAAATTAGAAAAGTTATTATTTAAAAATTTTAAATTTATTCCAACAGTCGAGTTATATTTTTGATATATATATTTTTTCAAATTAACTTTTAGATCAAAAATTTTCAGAATTTTTGAAGGATCTTGATTGTTTATCGCAAAATGTGTCAATTTCACGTTTGAGTGACCACCAGAAGTTGGACTATGTTTGCGCAAAGAGAAATAATAATATTTGCAAAAAACACATATATTAGCCGACTTCTGGTAGTCGTGGGAACGTGAAATTGACGCATTTCTGATTTCACTGATAAGATGACATATATTAGAAATATAACACGATATTTAAATAATAACTACGGTAATTTTTGTCCGATTTGATCAAACGGAATGTCAATCTCTTCAGAAGATAATGCCCTTTCAGAATGCCATCACTAATTTTATATTTTTAATTAAATTTTGCAATTAAGAATAACTAAACTTAAAAAATTTGAAAAAATTCATATTTTCCAAGTTTACCCGATCAAAACTCATACGACGTAAGTTTGAATAATATATTTATGTATACCATTTTAAAGACTCATCTGTCCCCTTTTCAAAAAAATTTCGATTTTGAAAATAGGTTAAAAAAAAATTGGGTAATCAATAATTTTGTGTGAAAAGATGAAAAATACTGCTTTTGTCAAATAAAAGAAGTGTGGAGGGTTCGAAAAAAATAAAATATTTTTGAGTTCTACTCAACAAAACTCACAACCTACACTATGTCATTAGCTGGGTGTATTTTGACTGTCACACCGTGTAATTTGTAAAGTTGTTCTAGTAATCTGACGTAGTTCAGCTCTCGGGCGAGTTTACGAACTGACTGAAGCCAGTACATACTGTCAATGAGACAAATTTTATCAGCTTGGGTGACATGGGGCTACTTGCTCTCATGTACGGGATTTCGATACAAGAATTCCTCGTTTATATGTATATATATCCACGGATTATTGCATTCGCAATTGTTTTTACAACAATTGTTTTTACAACATATTTTGGCTGTATTATCCACCATAATGATTTTATAGACCAAAAGCCAAAAATTATTTCTTTCTTGAAGAACTTTTTTAAAAGAAAACGTACTAATTTGAATTCCGAAATTAAAAAAAAATGCCTAATCTTTCTGTTCTTAAATAAAACTGTGTTACATGGCCATATTAATGCAAAAGCATTTACTGAATTGTTTATTTTTAGGGTATTTGCGTGTTTATTAATGAATGAAATTAATTTTTGCAAACACTGCGAAACCAGAAACAGAAAGCAAATTAGGCAAATATTTTTTATTTTGTTTAGCGTCTAATGCCTAAAATTATTAGACTGTTTTTCTTTTTCTCTTTTTCCTTCTGCATTATTTACTTGAGAATGTGTCTGCCAAAGGAAATCATTATTGTTAACTGCTGGATGTGGAATAGCAAATTAGAAGACCAAATGTCTTAAGGTAATTAAAATTCCATAAATATATTTTGCCAACAGCCCACAAATTTTTGAGGCTTATTTGCCATGAAAGTGGCTAAAATGACACAATTACTGAAAACATGGTCCACAAATTGAATTTTATATTTCAATATTTAATGCAAACGCAAATCAGTAATAAGTTTTAAAGGAAAAATAATTTAAGTAATTCAAAATGCTAAATTATTGTTTATTTTCTTTTAATATTACTCGGTAATATTACATAATTTTCCACTTTTATTAAAACTACAGTTTAGCTCTCATAAGAATGACACAAACGCATATACAGTATTGGACCAAACTATAGCACGGAGTTTTGTTTGCTAGAATGTAGTTCAATAAAATTTTAAAACTCTGATGGATTTAAATTGTTGTTAATTATTTATGGTCTCTGCTCACTAAGGTTAAAGAAATCTAACAATATTCTTCATTTAAAACAGAAATATTAATTAAAAAATAACAATACTTGCTTTCACTGTCGCCGGCTTACTAGACGAAAAGTCATGGTTCAAATCTCAGGCCAGACATCAAAACAAAATACTAAAAGTATTTTTTCGGCGACTTCCTCTCAGCAGATTTCTGGCAAAAACTCTGAGAGTAAATAAAATTGCCATGAAAAATTTCTCAAAAAATCTATCGTTCGGAGTCGACTTTAAACTGTAGGTCCCGCCATTCATGTATAAAATTAACACACACAACATAAGTGGTGTGAGAAACTAAGTCCATAATCCTGACTGAAGGGTTGTAATGACCAATTATGTACGTACTTGCTTTCAATGGGATTGAAATCCACTTTATTATATTGACCACTCTTCCACACATGTAGCTGTATGTTTCTGGTCATTATCCTGCTGATATGTTCACTTTAATGGCGAAAACCAGCAGAAACGAGGACAAAACCATAACTAAAGTTATAAAAAAGAATCCGCTTACACTACAATTGAAAATCAATTTCAATTAAACATTTCTCCCAGATTCATCGTAGGGAGAGATGTAAATGGTGGGTTACCAACATACACAAACGCAAATAAAGTTTAAAGGAAAAAATCTATTTTGTTTTTTGTTTAGTCATCTTTAAGGTTTTTCAGCACTCTAATGTCACTTTGGTCTACCATCTCGTTTTCAGACCATATTAATGCCTTATCAAAAGCTTCTACAGCTACCTTGGGTTTAATTGTAATTTCTGGCTGGAATATGTACAAATCATCATCGCCGGTATCATCCTGAATTTCAATACTTCCTACTTCTGCCTTATTTCTGGAGGAAAACACTTAAGGGAATATTATCATCGGTGTGATCTTTGACCGAAACTAAATTTAATATACGTTTCCAATTGTTTAAAATTTGTTGCGAAGTTCAACCCTATGTTGAGTTCAAAAGATTAATTGCATCTTTTATAGTTAACATCCTAATAGAATCTAAGAATTCTGTTTGTTTTCCAGCCACTAATGCCAAGAGACTCTTTCTATAATACAGTTTTGTTATTTTAAAACCATCTGGTCCGTGAGCTGAATTAACGATGTGACGTTAGGTGGCAAAAACATTGCACAAATGAATCCGTTACCAGAAATCAACTGGGATTCAGCCGGATGTGAAGGGGTATTGTCTATGAAAAGAAGGGCTTTTACCGGTAGTCCCATTTTAGTCAATAAGTCAATAACCTAAAGCTAAAAATTATAACAAAGTTTTCAGTTTTAAATTTGGCAGTTGAAATGTACGTCTTTAACAAAACATTGATAAAACCAGTCATAAAAAATGTTACATGTCATCCATGCTGACTTGAAGAATTTGTAGTTCACTGGACAAGTAAAGTTTATGAAAATTCGTAGATTTTTAGATTTTCAAATTACCAGTAAATTAAATTTGTGAGTCCTCGCAGCATTAGAACAATGAAAAACGGATTAAAAAAACAAAAAATAAAAAAGTGTTCACGATTTAGAGCTTTCAGATTTTGTTCACGTTTTAGAATACTCTGTGGAAAAATAAATTTGTTCACGTTTCTGAGACGTTCACACTTTCGAGTGTTCACATTTTCGCGAGTTCACTGTATTACAAAATGTTATGCTACCACATGCTGATGAGGTAATGCGGCTAGCATGAATTATAGTGCACATGTTGAAGCATATACGGTCATGGACATAAGTCTATATACCCACAAGATTTCTTCTACAATTGGAGTTTCAAATTTTGTCCAAAAAAGTAATGATACAGGTTTCCTTCAAATTCATGTGAATCAATGAAAAACAAAAATTTAATTTCAAAAAGAAAAAAGTACAAAAGAAAGATAAAAAACGGAGGTACAAATTTTATTTTGAAATGCCAAAGTATTGGTCTGAATCCATTTTAGTGTTTATATAATGAACTGCACTGGAAACATATCCTCACACCAGTACCGACATTCCCCCATTCTTGAAAATAGCCTGAGTATTGTTACGTAAAACTCAGTATATTATATTGGTACGAAAATGGAGTTGTTACGAACATTAAAATAATAAACAAAAGCTACAAAAACAAAAACAATGGACTTGTTTACATGATCAACGAATAAACAAAAATATAGCAACAACATCAGTATAAAAAAGGAATAAGCAAGTACCCAACATACCATTTAGCAATCAAACCGCAATATAACTTGAGAATAAGCTTATAATAATAGTTATTTTCAAGCTTTTTTTATTAATATTACAATAATATGTTTAAAATGTGAATTGACAAGCAGTTTTCAACTATACTTGAGAAACTATTGATAAACACAACTGTTTCTAAAGTGTGATTAAAGAAATCTGGCGATTGAAAAAAACTTATTATTCTCAATAGTTTCTAAGAATGTGGTAGGTAACCATTCTTTGTAGCAAGGGGCATTGTCCAATTCACTGGTTGGAAAAAGCTTGTTTGCGGACTCAAAGGCATGGTTGTTTATAATTTCGAGATAACCAGACTGCTTTAAAGTCCTGTCTATCGGTACCAAATTGCCAAGCTAAGCGTCTTGAATTTGCTTTGGAGTATATTAAGAAGCCTATAGAGTTTTGGTACAGTGTATTGTGGACGGATGAGGCTGCAATTCAATTCCAGGGCTCGTTCTGTAAGCGATTTATGAATCTAGCACGAAACAAAAAAAAAAGGCTGTACAACTACTTAACAGGTTTGGTGGCGGGACGGTGATGTTTTGGGGATATCTATCATATTATGGTTTTGGAATTTGGTACCGATAGACGGGACTTTAAAGCAGTCTGGTTATCTCGAAATTATAAACAACAATGCCTTTGAGTCCGCAAACAACCTTTTTCCAACCAGTGAATGAATTTTACAGGACGACAATGCCCCTTGCCACAAAGGATGGTTACCTACCATATTCTTAGAAAACGTAGATCAGGCTGTTCTTCCATCGCCTTCTCAGAGCCCTGACCTCAACGTTATTGAAAATGTTTGGGCTTTCATAAAATATCATAGAACTATAGATAAAAGTCGAAAACGCGAAGAGGCTATACAAGAAATTAGTGACATTTGGTCTAAATTGACTCCCGAATTTTCCTAAAACTTAATTAACTCAATTCCAGAAAGATTACAGGCGGTCGTTGATTCAAAAGGCGGTATTACAAAGTACTAGTTAAGTTTATTAATAAACTATGTAAAAATAAAAAAAAGTAATTAAAATAGAGATTGCGACCGGACTTAAGTCTTGTGTAAATACTTTTGAAAAGAATAAAACGTGTGTAAATAATTTTGAAAACTTATAAGCATATGGTTATTTGTTTTTTATTTAGTACTAAGAACCGTTATCCTTTCCAATTTTATTTTATTGGCTTCTGCATATTCCAGGCTAGGCAATAGTAAAATATTTTTTCCAAAATTTACTTCCAGTAAAAAGTACTGAGACCTTTTTTAAGAAAAACGTAAAAATGTTTTTTTGTGTAAATACTTATGACTACCTCTGTATAAATAATATTAAATTGAAGAAAATACATTTTTTATTATTGTCAATTTTCATTTATGTTGAAAAACTTATGAAAATATTGAGACGAGTAAGCTTTTATAAAAAACACTTAATAAAATATTACATTTGTAAGCTTATTCTACAATTGCAAGAATAAGCTTTTAGTAATCTTACACATATAATATTATCACGAGGGTTCCGTTTTGATTTTTCTACAATTGTTACGATAACCTTTTTCAACATAATCTACAATATTTTTCAAGCTTAAGGTTTGCAGTAAGTAAACTTTTTAAAATATTTTTCTCAAGCTTTATGGTATGCTGGGTAAACAATAAGCAACAACAACACTGCAAGGACAAACGTAAACAAAATACACAAACAACAATAACAATAAAAAGCAACATGTTTACATTTATAGAGCTTTCGCGAAGGCGAGCATTCATCAGACTGTTTACCCAGCGATATAAAAGGCAAGCCAAAGCGGGCAACGGGATCAGTAAAAATTGAGTCAGTCTTATCGTGGTTTGAAAGCGGAAGAGTGTAAAGAAGAATAACAAATAAAGCAAAATGTTGTTGTTCAAATCAAGTTGAGAACAGTGCACACGGAATTGTACGAAAATATTGAATTTATTTAAAACTAAACACAAATTTATATTTATTTGCAATCTACGAACTCATATTTTAAACGTTTTTTAAAAGGATAAAAACGTAACAATATTTTGTGGGCTAAATTTATTCTACTAAGTAAAGAGGTACTATGTAGGGTCTGTGCATTGATATTTACAACACTTGCTGGTAAATAACACAACGTTTATATTAATTTCAAAGTATAATTAAAAAATATTTGGTTTAGTAAAAATTTGTTTAGATTTAAATACTTACTGCGTCCACCATTTAAATGAAAAAAAGTGTAAAAAACCACTTTAAAGTTTTAAAAATATTTCCTAAGCAGTTGACAGGCTTTTCGTCAAATTTTGACAGTAGGATTAGCATATTCTAGTTAAAGGGCTGGTTACTAATGCGTAAAGCCCCAGTTATGCTACCGTAACGGAACGTAACCGCAACAGTAAGAAACAGCTGATCGTTTTTTTGTAACCGGAACGTAAGAATCTGTAAAAAATAGAATTTTCTTACATTTTTAAGTGACATCTGTTTAGCAGTGTTAACAAGACTTCAATATTAAAAACCACCAAAACAGAAAATTGAAATAAAAACAGAAATTACATTTTGTACGTATGTTTGTCTATATGTGGAATTCTCTTTAAATAAAACTTCATATATTTTTAAAACCCAAATTATAATTTATTTCATTATTAACTTTAATAATTTAAAATAAAAATAAACACTATTTTATTATTACATTATGTAGGTAGTGTTTATTTTTATTTTAAATTAGAAAAATATGGTTATAGATTTTTAACTAATTAAAGCGTTCGAAAAGCATTTCACTTTTCATTTTACTTTTATTAGAGAAAATGACTACGTTTTAACGTTCGTACAAATTTGGTTTCCGAAATACCTGACCTATTTCTGTAGGATAAACGATTACACTTGCTTGTCTATTTATGTATATGGAAAATACAATGAAAAGCACTCAATTTTGTGTTTGTTTTCCTCAACAAACACAAAATAAATTGAGTGTGTTTGTTTGAGTGAAAGTGAAATTGTTTGGCTTACAGAAAAAGTACATTAAACTTTTAATAAATAATAAAATAAAAACTCAAACCCAAAAACATGTCTTCTATATCTGAAATTTTGTCTTTTAGTTTTTTTATTTCTTTTATTGTTTTGTTAACCTAAAAACATATGATACGTTTTTACTTTCTCTATAATTGCTCTCACATTTTTACGTTCAATAGACATTACTGTTACATTACGTTCCGGTAGCAACGTAAAACCTTAAAAACGTTTGTGTAGTTATAGAAACGTTTAAAACGTTTAAAACGTTTAAACTAAGAATGTAAATAAAAACGAAGCAGAACAGAAAGCAACATACAAACGAACACAACACAATGCAAAAAATTGGTATACAGGCTCATCATCTGTGTTGCCGTTTTTTGTTCAATGTGTAGATTTTCCGGATTTGGTTATTATTTTTCTTATAAAAATAGATTTTGTTTTGTTTGTTAAAATTAATTTATTAATAAGACTATAATTTTATTTTGTTATTTTTTGCTTCTTTTTTCTCAACTATAATTTAAATTCGAAAAAAATTAAAATAAAAAAACTGCGAATTTAATTTTGGTCATATTTGCTAACGACAGCAACGAACAGAATTCTCCCACGTTTTTATGTGACATTTGAACATGAGATGATGAGCAGTGTTGCCACGAAAAAAATATTGTAACCAACTTTTGTGAAAAAATCACCAAATAAGAAAAAAAAAATATAACCAAATTAAATTTTCATTTTTTTTTCAAATTTAAATTATAATTGAGAAAAAAAAGAAAGAAAAAATAACAAAGTAAAACTATAATCTTACTAATTGATTAATTTTAACAAACAAAACAAAAGCTATTTTTATAAGAAAAATAGTAACCAAATCTACACATTGAACAAAAAAAAAATAAAAATAAATAACAAAAAACGGCAAAACTGATGATGAGTACAAATGTCTGTATACCAATTTCTTTGCATTGTTTTGTGTTCGTTTGTGTGTTGCTTTGTGTTTTGTTTCGTTTTTATTTACATTCTTCGTTAACACATGTCCTGTTTTTAACGTTTCTATAACTACACAAACGTTTTTAAGGCTACGTACGTTACGATTTAACGTTTCTTACGTATGCATAACCAGCCCTTTACGGAATCATTGAATTCTTTTGGGCGTAGAGACTTCAATTTGTCATCTTCTACAGTTGCGCTGTAACAAAGAAAATCCGTAAATAAATTTTTTAGCATTGAAAATGAAATAAATATATGCATCAGAAAAAAACTAAATATGCACAAAAAATTAAGTATTTTAATTTTTTAAAGTAAATTCGAGCATTTATTTATTAATATTATATTGCTATTTTCCTTTTGAAATTTAATACAACGAAATTTTTTTAGTTTTTAGATTATTTTGAAAGCTTAGTTTAAAGTCAAATGAACACATGCGTTTTTGAAGGCAATTGCAAAGTTATAGAATGCTTTCACAGAAAGAAATTTAAAGGAAGTATATTGCATGTGTATTTGCTATTAGAAATATTTTGGTATCCACGTTTCTTAATATTGTATGTCATTGCAACAAATAACAGTTAATTGACGGTTGTAACATTTCTTTAATGAACATTTTAAACTAAAATTGACTATTATGCTGGTAGTCTATGGAGGTATTAACGATATTGTATTGTTGTGAAAGAAAGTGTTTCCACTGAAAATCTTTGTTACTGTTTTAAAAACGTGACCAAACTGAATAAAATTTCTACTTTTCCATTGTGTGATAAAGGAAGAACTAAGATAGAAAACTTTGTAAAATATATATTTGCTTGTGACTAAAATGATTTCAAATTTAAGTTATTTATACGTATAAATCTTTCCGAAGTGGAACAAGAGGCAACTTTAAATGTGTTGCTCGGTTTTTAAATCCTGTAAGATAAGGAATACTGAAAACAATATAACAGTCAGTATAAAATGCAATCGAAATATGACATCAACAACATGTAATAATAAAATATTCGAATCCATTTCATATGAAGGAATATTAATCGTAAGAATGTCACTTTTAGAAGTGCTTGTAAGACGTTGAAATTTCTTCTTCAAAATAAAGTATCAATCAGAAAAAGAGAGAGGGTATCAAAGAGAAAATTTAAATGTGATCAAAATTCTTAAATTTTATCCTCGGATAGAAATGCAAAACTTAAAACATAACTGGTTGGAATTAGTTCGCACAGCTTTCAGAAATACGTCTACTATATTAGTACATTTCATGCCGCGTGTCTAAAACGCTACACGAACTGGTGGTAGATATTTTCCTTCTAAATTTATTGGCTGTTTCGTATTCAGTAAATTTTTGTACATCCTATTCAATATGCTCGTATAGTTGAAGGGAGAATTTGAGATTAAACTGATCAGAAAATATTCCACATCCGAGCATTTGTGCGATCTTGATTTATCAGAGAATACGTGGATGATATCTTATGGAACCATAATGGAACGCGGGTTTACGTATCCTGTAGTCAATAGTACAAAAATTTGCCAGAGATGCAGTGGCCTTCATTTTTTTGTGGCATTGAGTATCTTTTCACAGCTCCTTGTTTCGCGAAGGATGGACGAGGAGCACCTGTTATCATGGTCGTAAACATTCTCAGTTGCAATAGAATAGTGAAACTCATGCCATATTGCGACGAATCTCTAATAAATCATTACAGTTGAATAACCTATCATCCCCTTTGTACCCTGTTGAAAAGTCTCAGAATAAACTACGAGACACCGATCCAAACATGAGAGTTATATTTCATTTTCATTAGCTATACATACATATGTACATAAGTAGTGTAAATAGTAAAGAGATCAAATGAAGTAAAGAATCTTTTGCTCCGTCTAAGACACCAAGGCATGTGAATATTTCTTTGAACACATGAAAAAAATGTTAGTTCCAGCGAACATCGCACAAAGTTACAGAAGAAATAATATTATTGTTGCGATTGTGGGTCAATAAACAGCATTGGGTCTTTCGCACAATGAGATCGGCTCTATTCGAACATTCATAATAAGCTTTGAAAATGCTTGATATATATCTAGAGAAACAACTTACTCTCACCATATTGTATATAGACTAATTCCTATTTTCAGTGGGCACCTCCATGTGATTATTCATATTTTACAAGTTAATAGTCAATAAAATTTTGGATAACCTTTAAACTAATTTATTGGGTGATAGTTTTCGAGGTTGTCAGCCTCAACCTTCGTTAGCCTGCCTACAAGCAAGATGGAAAGATATCGACGCAATATGACTTACTGAAAAGATTAACTAAAGTACGATAAAGAAGAGCCTGCTACAGGTAGGTGCAACTCAAACTCATAAGAACTTTTTATGCACATTGTTACTGATACCATTTCGATTTCGAGCCGTGATTGTTCTTGCAGGTTAGCTATATCAGTCGGGCTGATGAATGGATAGTCTTTCGTTAAAAGGACAGGGATCATACTAGCATAATTCCCCACCCTTTTATACAAACGCTCTTAATTTCCTTCGGAAAAGAAAAAGCTTTAGTAATGCAGAAGTCGGTCGGAAAGAACCTCAGAACAGCTGCACATGAAGTTCTCTGCTGCTTGTGGGACAAATCAGCTTAAATATCTGATTAAACCAAGATTTGTAATTTGATTTAATTGAAAGTGTTTTTATAAGACTAAAAGCTTTCATTTCATTTTTGCTATAGCATCAACATCCTGGTCAAGAAAATATAGTTAATGTTAAAAATTATCATAAAAATAGTTGAACACGGCCCATCTTGCCATTTCATATACAAAAACGGATTGTTTAATATGCGGCGGTGAGAATCGACATTGAAACTTCATACTATGTTCCTTCTGCTCCAGTTAACTTACATTGGAAAATATTTGCAACTACGCATGAAAGCCTATAGCGGCTTTGAATCTAGTATACGAATTACAGCAAAATTAAGCGTGTAGAACTGTTCTGATTCTTAAATTATGATTTTAATACAAAAAACTTTAGTGGTGAAATTTGCCAGTGTTATGGAAAATGGATTTTATACTTTTTTAAATAAATTTTTAATAAATTATCATATAAACACTGAGATGCATTCTGTTTTGAAGCAGTATTATGTGTTGATCATCCAATTGGGTTCAACTTATAATCTTTATACGATTTTTTTTTTGGTATAAACGAACATAATGCAATAAAAAAATTTTTATTGTGGTGGAAATTATAGCCTGAGAAAATTATTTCGATCCTCCAAACTTCGAATTATTCGTTTTAATGCATTCATAATTATTAGGATTACATAGTTAATGCTTGTGAAATCGTAGTAAACCATACACTAGGATCCAAATAGTTTTATCGCGATTAAATTATTCAATAATGCTGTGTATGACGCCAACAGGTCACATAAGATGTGTTGCAAAATTTGAAATTGCAAAATATTCAACGAACGCCGCAAGCATTGCAAGCCACAGTAAAAAGTAAATTATTGTTTCCTCCAAAACTTTAAAATACTCAAAGCTATCGTGCAAATTTCATTACATGCTCTTTTGATTTAAAAAATATCCATTTCTGGTGTTACTAATGGTGGGTAAGGTAACGCTTCCACCATCAAATCTATCATTTAGTTCTTGACTATCTGCATTGTGAATAAAGTGAGATAAATTAGAATTAATCTGAATTTATTTACAATTAAACTTAACTTTCATAATAAAAACTAGAGAGCTTTAAAAATAATAAATATTGGAATTAATTTTAAAATTAAAAAAGTTAATCGCATATCATATTGAATTTCTTTCGGTGTATCCGATATAAATAACATTTATACGCAACTTTATTCATTGATAGTTAAGTGATGAGTAAATAAGAGTCGCGACACGTGTTCCTTTGACGTATTAGAAAATATATTTTCATAAAATTTCATATTTTTTAAATATAGGATGGGACATCTATAAATTTAAATTTAAACCATCGGTTATTTCAAATCTAGCAGTGCAGTTTGGGATGAACCTCATTTTTATTCATAGTTAATAAGAAAATTGCCGTATTTGGGGCTCAAAAAACCCACACATAGTCTTACAGAAGCCAATGCACCCATTACGAGTGACTGTTTGGTATGGCTTATGCAGCGGAGACATCATTGCCTCATATTTATTTGAAAATGAGGATGACGCAGCCATTACAGTCAATGGAGATACGTATCTCACCTTGAAACTGACTTTTTTGTAAACGGTATTGATGTAAACGATGTTTAGTTTCAACAGGATGGTGCAACTTGTAACACATCTCATGCCACAATCGATTTATTGCATGGAACGTTTGATGGCCGTTTAATTGGCACAAAATGGTGATGTCAATTGATCGCCAAGATGCTGCGATTTGACACCATTGGACAATTTTCTGTGTGGCGCCGTTAAAGAAAAAAGATATGCAGACAAATCAGAGACAATTGAGCATTTGAAGGCCAACATTCGTGATGACATTGCCGAGATACAAGCCCATATAATCGATCGAATAAGGTACTGTGAGTCCAGTCGCGGCTGCCGTATGACTGAAATAATATTTCATGTCTAACCACAACAAATGTACTTCACAACAAAAAAAAAAAAATAATAATAAATAAATTTGGCCAAAATTTCAAACCGTTTTGTTTTTATTTGATTTTTAAATTTAAACTTTTAAATCACCTACTCTACATAAAAATTTAAATTTCTGAGCTTTTTTTATGCATAATAATACTTTTTAATCTTTTTTGCCAGAGTATTGACCCCTTTTATTATATTCGCCACTTATAATTTCATCCTTTCCGGCTAACTCGCTATTTAAATTGTTTCCAATTATCTTATTATCCTTTAAGCTACCATTTATACCACTTTAAGGTTTTTTGTTAACATTTTTCCTGACTGCTTTGGGAAAAGATTTAATTTCGGCTGCCAACTATAGTAGTGTTACAATTATGTTTGTATGTATGAGAATACATATCCTGTTCCCCGAAGTATAGTTTATAATTTTATAAAATGTACATTTTTGTATGTATGTACGTATGTATGTGTCTATTTCCTTTTGTAAGTCTTATCCTACATTCACATAAGTACCGAGATAGTTTCGTTATGTTTATTTATGGTTTCTTCGTTCTGTTTGTCATGAATTTTTTTTCTTTATAGAGTTTAATTTCCTTTTGCTTCTGTTACATAATGTAAGTTATTGGTATTTTGCACTTCATATACAGACAGTAAAAGCTCAACATCTTTTTTGTTAAGAAAAAATAGAAAGATTTAGTTTTGATGTTTATCCACAACGATTTATTCTATATTTCAATCTCTGTCTCTTGGTCCACTCCTTTGAACGAAAAAATAGTCATATAATCCACAAATAGAAAAATTTTATAATTTCAGTTTAATTTGTGTTCATATCACGACGGCCGAAAAGAACGATGCGGTTAAAAACGCTTTCTGCGTCAAGTTCGAGGACGTATGATAAATGCCTGGTATGAAAATCTTCCTCGAAGATTTGAATGCGTAGTTCGGCCGGGAAGATACCTTTGACCCCACTATCAGTCTGTTCAGCCTCCATACGACCACTTCAATGTTTGCAGGATGATCGATTTCGCCGCGAACCGTAACAAGATAGCATGTAGCACCAAGTCCCCCGATCGATCAATATCCAATCAGATTGATCACATTGTAATTGATAAAGGGAATGCTTACAAATTTACTAGATATGCGCACATTCAAAGGTCCAAATATCGTCTCGGACCAATAACCTTCTCGGTCTGCACGATCTAATACTTCGCGAAAGCTGAAAGTAGAGAAGCTGCGATCGTAAAGGATAGCTGATACGTTCTCCACTCAACTCTCGGATAAGCACCGTCTGTATCCATTTAACCTCAGTGACATCGGCAGACTGTGGACCAATATCTCTCACTCCATGCGTACGTCTGCGGAGGCAGTCCTTGGTTTCCAACGAAAGTACGAGAGCAACTGCAGAGAAAAACATTGCAGTCTGCCGCTATGCGAGCCATTGTCGAGGTCTACAGATAGATTATGAGAAACTTCTTTTCAGAGTGATGTAGGAAGATGGTTGAAAATTTTATCAGAAGGTTTTAAGCCCGGAGAGTATTACTACAAAGATGAAAACGGAAAGTGGTAACAGATTTGCAATGGATAATATAGTTATGGAGGCAACACTTCTACGAGGAGATGATGAAACCAATACGTCCTTTAGAGATGATGTTGTACCGAACCCCACCGATGATGACACGTGAAGATTCCAACGCCCAGCCGTATAGCGATAAAAGTCACGATTATGCGATTTAAGATCAATAAGGCTGCAGGTCCTGATGATCTATATATGTTTTAGACAGGATCTAATAAGTAGGGTGCATGCACCAGCTTATTTACAAAATATGGCTAGAGGAAAGTATGCCAAGCGATTGGATCCGCAGTGTCCTATGTCCTGTCCTGAAGAAACAAGACACTACGATATGCACCAACTATCGCCTATAAAGTTCGTACGAGCGTATTGGACCTTATCAGTGCGTCTTCAATCATGGCAAGACCACCAATGAATAATTTAAGGTACATGGCAAAAAGACCCATGAAAATCAAGTTGATATATACCATTTTTTTTTGTCGACTATAAGGCAGCCTTCGATAGCGCCGTAGGAAACACTGTTTTTGCCGCAAAGTTTGAGCTGGACACTCCGGCGAAGATAACCTGATAATGGTATGCAGGATGATGTTGAGCAACTCCTGCTGCTCCGTCAAAGAAGAAATGGACCTCTTCGAACCCTTTGATAGTGTGGTAGATTTCAGACAATGAACTAACTTCATTGGCAACAAAGGGCGTACCAAGCGAGATGTTACTCTTGCGTATTCGATACCAGAATACAGCCCATAATTATACTTTCGATATAATCAGTTAATTTTTTTATCTTGGCTACGCCGTTACCACAATAAACTTCAGTCTGGAAATCATACGTAGGATCACACTTGTTAACAGGTGCTACAATGGCCTCAATAGGATAGGCAATTGAGTAGCAGAGGCCTCTCGGCCAACAAAACTAATACTCTACAAGACGTGCTCGTGCTTCTTTATGACGGAAAAGCAAGGACAATATTTAGTACTGAAAAGTTCTACCTAAGATCTTCGGTTCAGTGCGAGTTAGCGATGTTTTCCTCATCTGATCCAACAATGGGATGTATGAGCTCCTCAACGACATGGACGGTGTATAGCGTATTAATTGAAATATTGCTATTGATGAGTGAGAGGGGTATTTGATGCGGGGATTTGCGGGAAGTCGGCGTAGAAGGACCAATATCTACAATATTTGTATGCATATGGCTTCCACAAAGCATTTCTGCCTTGTTTCAGTTTCTTCGATCCATTTTTGTCGTTCCAGCTAAGTAGGTGATTATCTGCTGTCGCAAGGCCTAGGATGATGCTGTCATCTATCGTTGCATAGAAACAACGCCCTCCGAGTATTTGGTGTAGTGGTGGGTAATCTTGCTAATTGTTGATTCCTACCTCTTTTTCCCACTAGGAGTCAGCACTAACTGACCTTCTGATGATGTTGTTATTTTTCCATTGACTGTTGGGTAGTGGCGCCTCAGTTGGGGTATGACGCCTCTTAATTCTATAATTGATAACCATAATGAAAGATTTCAATTTAATTTATGTTAATTTTCTACATGAAACTTCCAGGTTGAACACCCAGATATTTTATGCGAGTGTTTTAATGTACTGTACATTTCTCCTCGCTAATTTAATTCCCAAAAGTTTTGTCAATTTTCAAGTTCAAAAGTTCGTTCCTGAGGATGGTCGAAATGCTACACGGGAGTTTTCATGTGTACTCAAAAAACTCAAAGCTAAAAGAGCGCGTAATACTGCTTACTGGCATATCTGAAATGTATATATAATAAATACAAAACCTAACCTAAAATACTACTCTCCTGCAATTAGCTGGGGAGCACTCAAAACGTCATCTTTACAAACTACAAAATTTCGGTGTGTAATATAATTTTCTAATAGTTTCGATATAGTATTAGGAAAATTTGTGAGCACTTTCATTAGGCATTTTAGAAAACAGAATTTGGTCATCAGACGCTTCTTGCAACTCTGTTCCATCTTATTTGGCTGGAATTCTACATTTATTACACTGCCTGTCTTGTTTAAGGTTGTAACGCTCCGTTGTGCAAACCGAGAACATTTGCTTCATTACAAGTGATGGTAATAAATTTTGAAAAAATGTAGACGAAGGTCAATTTTAAGAGTCAAGATCGTATCCGCAATTGATTCTTTTGTTTGTGGAAGGATTGCAACCTTCTGTAAAATATTTAATGAGTTTCTTTCATTGAATTGCGTCTTCCTTATAATGTTCTAATTTTTCAAGTTAAAAATACTTTTTTTATTTCGTACACACTTTTAAGGTCACTACAAAATTAATGCAAATTTTGAAACGGAGTACATTTTTAAATGTTTTCATATGTTATTATTTATTTTCTTTTTATTTGTTTAGTTCTTTATTTTTGTTTTGTTTTCTTTGCTCTCCAAGCAAATGTTGAAAGAATTGCAGTGTGTTAATAAAACAACAACAAATAAATCTAGTTTTCAGTGTGTACATTTCTGCACAATATCTTGCCGTAGTTGTTGTGTGTATTTTGTATTTGTTAGCTTCTTTCGAGGACAAGGACTCATTGTATGCAATATTCTATTCAACAGAATAGAAAAAAATATAAATATGTATAATCGTTTTTGACATATTTCTATACATTTATACAAGTTGTGCTATCAAAAATGTGACGTTGTGTTTATGTCGTAGAATTGTTGGCGATAGGGTATCCCAAATTTAAATTTTCCTAATTTAACTTATATACTGACATACACTATGCGGCAAAAGGGAACTTTTTTTCTTAGATTGCCTTTATGGAAATTTACCAGTAGCTTTATGACAGTTAGAATATAGCGAGGATGATGCAATATTCAAACAGGATAATGATCTGAAACACAAGTAGATACTAGTTCAAACTTGGTTGAAAAGTCAAACATTTCAAGTGATGGAGTGGCCTGCACAAAGTTTAGACTTAAACCCCATCGAAAATTTGTGGGCCATGCATAAACGAAAACTAGGGGGTCTTAAACAACGACCTGGAAGTATTAAGGAACTCTGGAAAAAAATATATGAAATGTGGTCTGAAATTGATCTAAAATACTGCGAAAATCTTGTGAAGACGTCGCATCAACGAAGTTATTCCCAAAAACGGAAGTATAATCGGTTATTAACATAGTTTTTCTGAATTTTTTGAAAAGAGTGCAAAAGTGAGTTTTTTTAGTTTTTCTCAATAAAGTATTTTTGCTGTGTAAAATGAAATGTAATTGAAATTTTTAATGTTTAGTGGAATATAATAAATCTTTAGTTAATTTAGGGTAAACATATTATTTTGCTTTCATTCGTACTTTAAAAGCTACGCTTCCATAAAGGCAATCTAAGAAAAGAAAGGTTCACTTTTGCTCCATAGTGTACATGTGACTTGCATTTCTCACAGACCTCATTGTAGCGTATTGCTTAGAAGGAAAATCGAGTCTTTAATCAATGTACATATATGTACAATGTATTCTTTATCATCATATTGAGATCTGCCCATTAACTGTAATTTTAATAGCACACTATTCGCTTAGAAGACAATGCGGAATTGTTTCAATTATATAATGCTGAACGATATAAAAATATATTCGTTTCATAAATTTTATCAGATCTATTTAAAATACATTCTGACAAATAAGTTTGATGAAAATATGCATATTTATACTTCGTTAGATAATAAAGAGACATTTTTTATTCAAAGTGAATTCAATTTAATGAAAAAATAGCCTGGCGGATAGGTACACAAAAAATTTTATTCGATTAAATAATGTAAAAACGAATTCGTCTATCCGAGTCGTCTAACCGAATATTTGCACCCCTAAGCTAAAATCCGATTTTATTACCATTGGTAGAATTTTTTCGCTCTTATCTGCGTTGTCGAATCGTAAACGCATTCAGGCATACGACGTAACTGACAATTTCAAAAGAATTTTGTGGAATTGTCGGAAGTTTTTAATTTTACAAAAATAACACGAATAAATAAATTTAAACACGTAAGAATAGAAAATAGATTTTACCTTTTTTGCTTTTTGTTTCGTATAAAGATTTTGTTTATATTATACATTGCACACTATTTAATAAAAAAATTCAAACTTTTTTCTGGAAAATTTCTTTTGAGTTCTTCTAAGTCATTTTAATTAAAGAGACATTCAAAAATTTGATTCACATATAAAAAGACAGAACATTTTCTAGCTTTAGAACAATTTTTTCTACTCATCAACAATGTTAGGTAACTTTAGTTCTGTTCTGTCGTCAATTCAATTTGCAATGCGGTCCATACACGTTGCGATTTGTTGTACAACACCCTTGAATAAACCAATTGGTCGTTTTCTTCACACTTTTCGAATTTTCAACCAACTTTATTTCTAAATTTTTCTTCTAACATCTACATCCAAAATGAGTACGGAAGTGCTTGCATTAAAGGCCTTATATTTTTATTTTTATGAAGATTGATTTAAGCATTCCATAATTTTGATATATTTTTGTATGCCTCAATGAAATTAAACTCATATTGGATTGAAATGCTGTCTACCTGCTATGCTTCACTAGCGCCGCACAGTGGGGTTTTTGATACCAAAAGTGGGAATTAATTCAAGGTAACTTTCCCTGTTTCTAATTTTAACTTTTTTCAGTTAAATTCACTTTAAGAAGTAAAACTAATAAATATTTTAATATTATTTAGTACAAATTTTAATTCCCATTAGTCTATTTAAAAAAAACTGCAATATTTCCAAAAAAAATAAAAAAAATAATATTTATTCTCACATTTCTATTCCTTATCCGATTCTTTATAATCATAATCATCAATTATTATTATCATCATTATCACTATAATTAGTATAGGTATCATTATTATTGGCATCTTCTGCACCATCGACATTTGAGTCAAATCTTATCAATGGAATTGCTTCCATAGAAAAATTATGGGTTTTTTCTCTTTCAATTTTCTCATATTTGATATTACTGGATCTGAAGTATCTAAGTCTTTTAAATATGTCTTCAGTTGATTTTTCTCCAGGACATTTTCGCGAAAAATGCTCCCTAAAATTTTTGAAATCTTTGTTTCGAGCTTCTTGTGCTTCTTCCGTCAGCTGTCCAATTGGTAGTAAAGTATGGTTTATTATTTCTGGTCCATGTATTTAACATTTATGGATAGTTGGGGACATATAATACCAAGGATACAGTTGTACAAAATACCTTGCGGTATCAAGAGCGAAATCTCGAAAGGCATTAGTGTTTATTTGAAATCCACTAAAAACGGTAACCATAATTGAACGCAGTTGCCTTAAGTTGGCTTAAGAAGCGCCGAGCTGTGATGTCATCACTAGAATTTCCAAAACAGGGTTTCGGATGGTCAATAATAGACCAGTTTTATTTTTGAACTCCTCTTGAATACGTGCTTTATTTTTTGCAACAATTTGTTTTTCGATATCCGATATAGCTTGCCGTTTCTTTATAGGAAGCTTATATGCCAAATGGAGCAGGCATTCAAAAAATCTGATCCAACCATGCAGAATCGGCAAAGCGAACTCCAGATTTTGTCAATACTATTTAATTCTTTGGAAGTAGCACCATATAAAAAGCATTTTTGTGTACTAGTAGTTTCTGTGAGTGTATTACATATTTTTCCATCAATCATGGATAGGACCAACTTATGATTGACTTTCAAGCGTTTTTCTCCATAAGAAATTACACTTTTTAAGGTTTTTTAATTTTTTTTTATTATTTTTTTTTTAATTTTTTATATGTAGGTGCCACAATATATTTAAATTTTATTTCAAAATGTGCAAAAAAAGTGCAGACAAATTTTTCATAAATATTTTCAAAAGCGTTTATATTTTTAGAAAACAAAAGGTTTTTTTCTTATTGACAACTATTTATCGACATATTTTCCGAAATCCCCTAATTTATAGGCTTATGCGTGAAAATTAATTAAAAATAATAACACAAATTGCACATAAAAACCAAAAACATAAATTAATCTAACTAACCTGAGGTTGAAGGTTCCATTAAAATATTTCTAATTATCACTTTAGAAAACACCCAAAAGTAATTTTTAAGGCACTAAAAGTTGAAATTTATATTTCACGCGAGGAAAACTACAAATAATTCAACTTTTTAAAATTATATTGTGACATAACGGTAGTTCTCAAAAACAAAATTTTTGCACAAGTGATGTGGAATGTTGTGTACTTTTATCGACAACAAAAATTTATTCGGTTTTCCTAAATTTAATTTTGCAATTAAAAAACCCCACTGTGCGCCGTCAATATAGAAACGGCCAACGAAATAAAAAATTGCCTCATACGTACTAGTTTAGTTGTTCAATTTGATCGTCTGTTGAATAGAAATCGAAAAATTTTGATTTTCGTTCGACCGTTGGCCAACCAGCCCTCGAACTTTACAATTTGTCGTACAACTAGATCAAGTTGTAGTATTTTTAAAAAGTTTTATCAAATATATCATGTAGACGTTTTTAGATTTATTAATGTATACCAGTATATCATACAATTCCCTTAAAAATTTCTACATGCGATAGGTTAGGTTAGGTTAGGTTAAAGGACGTGTACTTGTCAATTAAGACAAGTACAGTACTCGGAGGTCGAATTGACCCTTTGTACAACGTCCTAGTTCCTCACACCACTTATGTTGTGTGTGTTAGTTTTAGACATGAGTGGTGGGACCTACAGTTTAAAGTCGACTCCAAACGACAGATTTTTGAGAAAGTTTTTCATGGCAATTTGATTTACTCTCAGAGTCTACGTGCGATAAAATAAGATCAAATTTATAAACATACAGCAATAAGTGTGAAGATCAGATGTTGAAATTAAATAAAAGCTGGCCAATCTTGCATAAATTGTGTACATAAAAATTGCCAGGAATTCTCGCAATATTTCTCAGAATTTCTTGACTTAAAGTTATTCGGGATTTCACGTTACGAGAATCTCGTGATATAGTATATAAGAGTACATAACTAGCTGTGTGAAAACGATTGCCTATCGTTGCAGTCCTCTGCTACAAACTAGAAGAAAGCTAATATTGTCACTGTTGATTGAGTAATTCGTTTTAAAATCCTATCCCCTATTATGTGTTTAAGTGTGTAAAACCGTACGTGCATATGTGAACCAGATTTTTGTGAAAGTATATAGTACATACCTATGTATTGCCTTACACATAACAATTTTTAACGATACACTAAAAATAAACTTTTAGGTCGTCAGACATTCACAAAATGTTCCTTTTGTTCTCTTTGGGTTTTTATAAATTTCGCATTTCATGTGAAAGAAACAAAACGAATAACAAGAACGGATTTGAATGATAAAAACTTATTATTTATGTCAGAAGATTGTAAATAGAAGTTTTTTATTTTTGAAAAAAAAAATATATATCATAACGACAATGTCTGTTTGTATATATAAAAACAGTTTTTGTTCTGCTAGTAAGCAAAATGAAAAAAATTCATGTATTTCAAATATCTTTAAAGTAAAGTATTTATCATACTACAATAACTTAATGCTTTCTACAAAATTCTAATATGAATTTTTGTAAAATTTTGTAACGACATTTTCTTGGTATACAGGTGATTTCATAAATTCACAAATAATAGCAAAACTGAAAAAATTCCAACATTTGCCACTTAGTACTGCTTGTGGGTATATATAAATTAATGTATGTATATCCTCGTTAGTACTGGTTGTGGGTTGGGGTATCTGGCATATACAATATACATACATAAATATATCCTCGTTTGTGGTCTCGACAGAAGCCAAAGCGAACATTATACACACAACACAAATTTAAGTTTAGAAAATTGGTTAAATAATTGGATTTTAAGCTCCGATAAAAAGGAAAAAATGTAATGAAGAAATCTCATTAACAATACACTGGATAATAATATTAAGCCCGAGTTAGCCAAACGTAACGGTACGAGTGTTTCTTTTTTTGCATATGAACTACAATCATTGCTTTCCGTATTCCAAAAACAAACGTACGTTCCGTGTACTTTTGGCTAACCGGCTAGTTTTTAATGTCAATTAAAAAGTTTCGTTAATATCGCGGTCATTGCATTGTTGAAGTGAGTGCGACAACAATTACCAATGTAGATATAAAAAGTTCAAAGGCCAGAGATAATATTTCATGAAAATTAGTGCGTTGACAAATATATTACAATACTGTTACATATATGATTTATTTTAGACGGTTATACAATATATTTTATTTTTGAGATTTAAATTAGCGGGTTGAATTTTAATTAAACATTATTAAGCAATTTATAAAAAATACACTAACAAAAATTACATCAAATCAGCAAATATTTTTTTAACGAATATTCAAATAAATGAAAATACCCATAACCAAACATCAAAACAAAAATTTTCAAAATTTTTTTATGGCATATGTAAATATGCTTTATACAAATAAACAGCCCAGTATACCAAAAAGCTTGAGAAAAATATTTTAACAAGTTTACTTACTGCAAGCCTTAAGCTTGAAAAATATTGTAGATTATGTTGAAAAAGGTTATCGTAACAATTGTAGAAAAATCAAAACGGAACCCTCGTGATAATATTATATGTGTAAGATTACTAAAAGCTTATTCTTGCAATTGTAGAATAAGGTTACAAATGTAGTATTTTATTAAGTGTTTTTTATAAAAGCTTACTCGTCTCAATATTTCCATAAGTTTTTCAACATAAATGACAATTGACAATAATTTAATATTATTTAATATTATTTATATATTTTATTGTGTTTTTTTAGTTTTATAATTGTTTCGGAGCTTAATTCGATTTTTTGCGAATTGGAAATAGGTACGAGTGTCCTTTATAAACTGATCCTCTGTTATTCCAATGGACAATGCTGTACCTATAAATTGTTGATATTTAATAATTATAATATTGTATTTAAAATTTTGTTATTTTTTTTTAATTTTTACTTACTTCGTATTGCCTTTGTTGTGCTAAGATTTCGTACACTTTTCTTTTATTCAGTGCCTTTCCAGCATAACTGTTCTCCTCTCTTCAATTGGGCGGCAATTGGAAACACCAGCACTGAAATCTTCGTCACATTCACTTCTTTTTTGTTTTTTATTATTTAGTAGAAGTTCCATTACTTCTTTTGTTTGTCTTCTAACACTTTTGTGTACATATTTATTTGGCATTTTTATTTTTATGGAACGATTATTTATTACCAGCTTTTTTTTATTATTTTATTTAAAATAGACGGCCGTCCACGCACTTTAAAAATTTTGTAATAAATTTACAGACAAAATAGAACAAATTTCATAAAAAAAGTAACGGTGGCTGTTTATAGCTATCGCGTGCGTAAAAGAAAGACAGCATTGACTTTAAAAACTATTGAGAATAATAAGTTTTTTTCAATCGTCATATTTCTTTAATCATACTTTAGAAAAAGTTGTGTTTAACAATAGTTTCTCAAGTATAGTTGAAAACTGCTTGTGAATTCACATTTTAAAAACATAATTGTAATATTAAAAAAAGGCTTGAAAATAACTATTATTATAAGCTTATTCTAAAGTTATATTGCGGTTTGATTGCTAAATGGTATGTTGGGAGCAATTAAGCTGTCACTGTGTAAGCTACACACAGAGTTGCCACAAAGAAAAATTTTTCCTACCAATATTGTTTCCAAAACCTACCAAAATTATTCCAATCCTACCAAAATTTGAATTTAATAAATTATAGATTATTCAGTATGAAATTAAAGTTTTATTGCTGAAATTAACAAAAGATTTTCATATAAAACACATTTAATGTGTTTAAAAAATACAAAACAGTTCATTTAAAAAATTTAAAAATAAAGGAACAAATTCATCTTTAACATAAAATTAACATAAATAATTTGTTTAAAAATGTTTAATGTACTAAATATAGTCTTATATATAAAAATGAATGTGTGTTAACTTGTTTGTGGGCTAAATGGCTGAACCGATTTTCTTCAAATTTTTACAGTATCTTCCTGTATTTCTGGCAAATAAAATAAAATAAAATAAATAAAAAAAGTATGAGTGTTATTGTTTAAAAAATTATTACATATACGTCACCCGTCAGCTCTATGTAATCTTCTTCTTCTTATATATAAAAATGAATTTATGAATGTTTATTTGTTTGTGGGTTTGTTTAACCGCTAAAGGGCTGTACCGATTTTTTTGAAATTTTAACAATACCTTCCTCTATGTCTGGAAGGAACAATAGGCTACTTTTTATTTTAAAATTTCAAGTAGACGAGGTGCCACTCCGTCATACCCAATAAGCATTTAATGTCGCATACTCATAAACTGCAACAGCTACAGTCCTCAAATTTTGTATGGACGACTTTGACGTATATATGAACAAAATGGGCGGATTGGCTATAGTGGGCGTGTCACCTCCCATTGTCTATATATATTAAAATGATTGTTTGTTTGTATGTACCTTATAGAATCGTAAACTATGCATTTGATCATGTTGTGATCTTTAGCAAAGTTGTTGCGCATGAGCCGGGGAAGGTTTCTATGTTGGTATGACTAATTTCAATGACGCCACTGAAAATTACTTAAAATGAATTAAATCGTAAACTGTGCATTCTTTAACGACGGTGCGATTAATTTCCGATGGATGGCGTCACTGAAAATTATTCAAAATGAATGACAAGCAATTGGTCGACCTACACCTAAACACGGAAGAAAAGAGCAATACGAGCCTCAGAATCAGACGAGCATTGAGATTGGAAAATCTTCTAGTATATGCCACTGAGACCCGTTCGCTTGAACCACTTGAACAACGAGAAGCGAGATTAGATCGAATGCGTACTACTCAGGCCCGTTCATCTGAGTCATCAGGACAACGGGAAACAAAATCAATAAAATAATTTAAAATTAATTGGACATTTGTGTAATATCTTTAATTCAAATTTATTTTAGTTAGTGGCACAGCAACGCGCGCAGGTTACAGCTAGTATATTATGTACCAAAAATTATATTTATAATATTCAGTATCATTGAGATCTTCTTTTACAGACCACACATAATGCGGTTCAGACTTGCATATATGCAACTTCTTTACATATCATTATGTTGTTTATTGTGCTTTTATCTAACTTATTTCTTAGTTTCGTTTTTATTAATTTTATACATGAGTGGTGGGACCTACAGTTTAAAATCGACTCCGAACGATCTATTTTTGAGAATCTTTTTTCATCGCAATTTTATTTCCTCTCAGAGTTTTTGCCTGAAATCTGCTGAGAGGAAGTCGCCGAAAAAATACTTTTTGCATTTTCTCTTGATGTCTGGCCTGGGGTTCGAACCCTGGCTTTTACGTGTAATAATATAGAATATTTGATTTAATTTCCACTATACGTTCCTGATCTACATTATTTTCAGTTAGTATTTGGTTATCTTCATTAGAATATAATAAAAAACAAAAGTAAAGAAATTAAGACAAATCAGTCGTATATCTTGCAAATGCCAAAATAAGTGCCGCAAAGTTTTTATTTGCGCTTCTCTTTAACTGTAACTTACAAAATATTTGTAACAAATAACAACAAATATTTGTAACAAAATATTTGTAACAAATTATTAGTAATTATATAAGCTGTGGTTAAATTGTATTGAATTATTAAAAACACAAATGTGTAGTTCAAAATTGAAGAACCAGTCCAAAAATAAAGACAATAATATGGAATTTGTAGGGTGTCCTACTCATAAATTTATGGAGAATACACAATTCGTTCGTTAAACTGAGATTAGCACTTCCCGTATTTCAATATGGGGTGCCCATTTAAATTTATACAAACAATTTACCGAAGAGTACAATAAAGGATGTGTTTTATGAGTTTGTTAAGTGAAATTGATAAAAGATAGCAGAATGGGAGAACTGATCTAGATTATTTGACAGTAACGCTATAAACACAATAAACGCCACGCATCATTCTCTTAAAAACAGAAAACATTAAGATGAAAGTTACAAACGTATAATAATTTTGCCATATTTATCTAAGCCATTTGATCGCATAGTCTATGTACAGATTTGTAAATCTTTGAATGAAAATTTCTTTACTACCAGCAGACAATCTGTCTCCAGATCGAGACATGGCTGTATAATTGCATAAGCGGATGTTACCGAAGATATGAAGACGAATATGGTGCATGATATTACATATTTCTAATTTCTAATACTTCTTAACCACTCGAAAGATTTTGATACTGTTGAGCATAACATACTTTGTCACAAGCTGAAAAATAATTAAGACTTTTCTTCATGCGCTGTGGAATTACTTTATACATATTTATGGGATAGGAGTCAGTCAATAACACGAAATCAGCATGTTTCGACATGAAAAGAGAGTTACCACAGGGTTTAAACTTTGGTCCACTGTTATATACAATATATTCCAACGACCTAAGTAGTATGTTTATGTAAGTTCTAGGTCACTTATTCCATACAAATTTAGGAACATGTCTACGCTACAGTCGGTAGTGTCGGTTTGTCGATAGGTTTGTAACATGTAATGTGAAAATTTATGTACGTGTGCATAAATGATTGGACGGACAGAATGAGTGTGTGCGTAACATGTAATGTGTATGATCGTTTTTTAATAGTAAATTCCTGGCACGTATTATCATACTCAATGTTGAAAAAATAGAAAAAGGATCTACAACTGTATAGTTGTTGTAGGTTTTTTTATTTCTTGTATATTTAATTAGAAGGATCTTTAATTTTAAATGTGATAAGAAAGAGATGAACACTTGTGTAAATTTTTTTTTTTTGGGATAATTAATAACATCGTATACCTAAGTAGAAACATGAGTGTACATTTTCATTGTATTTATATTGCTTTTCGAATGATTGGACGGACAGAATGAGTGTGTGCACGTTCTTTTGAGATAATAATAGTGAAGAAATAGAAATATAGTTGTACGTGGTGTTGTTGTTGTTGTTGTGTTATAAGGATTTTTAAATTGATAAAATTTATGAGATTAATTAAAACAAATTAGGTTTTATTTTATTATTTTTTTTTTTTATTCTTAGGTATGTATATTTTATTTTTAGATTTTGTTATTTTGTACAATACAATACATATATCTATTGAATATAATAATAGTTAAACATTCGTTTATACATATTAAATAGCTTAAGTGTTAACAAATATTGTGTATAGAATGTTTGACATCGACAAATGTTGAAAGATTGTGAATAAGTATTTTCACAGTTAGATCTATGTATAATATTATTAACACATATAAATGGATTACTTATTTTCTAATGTTGCATATTCTTAATTCATTTATAAGTTTCATAAATAAATCTATATGCTCTTTATCTATCTGATTACTATGTTTTATTAATAGTTCTTCCAATTCAGCTGATGTAACCATTTTTCCCCTTCTTTAAAAAGTCAATAGTAGGTTGCGTAAGTGCGGGACTATGTACTCTGAACAAAGAGTAATAATTAACTAAACAAAGATTTCAGATGTGGTTAAGTTTTTTTTTGTCATTTATTGTATCATTCCTTCGTTTGAATTTATTGAAAATTACAATTTATTGAAAACACAATTTGTACATTTAGTAAGATTATAAAAATTAATTATATTTTTAGCTTCATTTTCAGCTTGATATAGTCTATGTTTATAAAGTATACAGGGGCAGGTGTCAGGACCGCATGTACTGTTTTCATTCGACCATTCGCAATCCTCGAAATGTTCACCATGTCTATTTCTTATTCTTTTCAGGTTGTCTACATACTCCAGTTGTGTTTGTATGTTGATGAGTTTAGTTTTATCTACGTCAGAAATTATGTGTGAGAATGATTTTAAAAAGTTGTATATTTCCTTTAAAATCATTGTATGTTAATCTACTGCTATTGTATGCTCATTGCAGAATATGTGAATAATCTTTAATATTTATATGATTTCAGATCTGTTAATGGACGCTTAGGTAGGTTATCTAATAGTTTTTTGGAGCTGGACTATAGTAGAGACCATATCCAGTTTTTTATGGTTTGGGATATAACCCTTTACCCATTGCAATTGATTCCATATATCTATTATGACGGTTAGCTTCAGCCAATTGTTATTTTCCATTTTTGATAGCATTTACTGCTTTGACAATAGCGGATCCTCCGATTGCCAAACCACCAAGAGCTGACAATGCTGTTAGTACGGGAATAAGTGGAAGAAATCCTCCAATTTTCGATACAGGTATAACTCTCGGTATTATAATGTCTGCTCGCTTTTTCCCTTTAAAATTTGAATGAATAGCCTTTTGTGATATTTTAACAGCATCATTTATATCAAGGGGTTTCTGTTCATTCAATTGTTTTAAAGTTTTTCTCACAGTAGCTGTGAATAATTTCTTATTACACTTATTCATGTTTCCTGTTCTCGTTCTCTTCGAATTATTTCTTTTCTTATGTCTCTGCTCCTTCAAACCTAATCCAAATTTCTTTAGTTTTCATAGCGTTAATATCACTATCTTTAGATTTAACTCGTTGCCAGGCTTTTTCAGCTAATATTTGATCTGCTTGATGTCTTATGTCTGTATATTTTGATTGTGAATATGCAATATCGTGCCCTCTACAAGCTGCGTCTAATAAATTTATACCCTTATCTACTCTTGCTAAACGTTTTTCAAGTTTTGTACCAGGTCCACAAAACTGATAACCAGGTAGATGTAATTCAACAGGTACTTTATTTATTAAGTTGTTTACAAATCCTCTTCTCATCTTACACTGGCTGGGGTTTTGTTTTGACTGTAGATTATAACAAATTTTTTTCGTTACTTTTATACCTCTTCGCAAAAATAGCTGAAATCAAGACGATCTCCTATATATACATCAATTTATATGATTTCAGTATGTTAATTTTTTGATATTGATTTTGATCTGCTTTGTATCTGATCACGATCTACTTTACATCTGATCACGATCTGCTTTGTATCTGCTCACGATCTATTTTATATCTGATAACGATCTACTTTTTTGGTTTTTGGTTTTGTCTATTTTATTTTAATTTTTTTTTGACATTGCCATGTTTTAGGTAAACATGTTCTACCTCAATGTTTAAATTGTTTATTTGATCAGCTAGAGCATCATGTATTTGTGTTATATATATATATATATTTTTTTTTTGTGTTTATGATAATATTTATTGAAACCTTCTCCAAATTTATTAATATAAGACATTTCTTTCACTCTTCTAATAAATTATGTTAGCTTCTTTAAGTTCTTCGATAATAGAGATTATTTCGTTTTGATGATATATATTTGAAGGCTTGTGTACCTTTCACTTGTTCATTAGGTTCATAGCGACGTTTATGTACATTGGTATGAATTAAAATCTCTTTATATTTTTTCAAATCATTTTTACAATAATGGAGAGGTTTTTTATGAAATACTAGTTCAAATAATCCAGGCGTCATTTTCAATTTCATATTCCCTATCCGCATAGTATTATCTCTATTAAATATTAATTTTTCCTCTCCATATCTCCAACTACCGTCTACATCTTGATTAAAACCATAAGTTTTATCCAATTGCTTATTATTAATAAGTGTTTGTATATTTTCAAATAATGGAGAGCTTTTCGTCAGCTTTAAACATTGTTTTCTTTTCAAGTTCTTGATACATGTACTTGATACAGGTCTATTATGGTCATAGTTTTTTTATCATCATTATCATCAGTTGAAATATTTTCATACTGAAAATCGTTATTATCACCGTTTACATCACCGTAATCATCGTCATCATCAATAGTGTTGTCTATATCCTTATGCTTATCTTCAAGTTTTCCGATGATTTCATTATCACCATTTACGTCATAATAATCATCATCATCATCAATAGTGTTGTCTGTATCCTTATGCTTATCTTCGAACTTTCCAATGATTTCATTATCACCATTTACGTCATAATAATCTTCGTCATCATCTATAGTGTTGTCTACATCCTTATGCTTATATTCAAGTTTTGGGATGTTTTCGTTATCATCATTTACATCATCATAATCATCGTCATCATTAATAGTGTTGTCTATATCCTTATGTTTATCTTTAAGTTTTCCAATGATTTTTTTAAGTGGTTTTGTTATTGGTTGAAAGGTATCTTCTAATAAATTAACTCTATCTATTTGATTCAGTTTAATATTTTTTAACTTTTGTTAGACAAGAAACTATAAATTAAGAAAAAAAAACATGTGTTTTATTGAATTCATTATATATGTATATTTAAAACAGAAAAAATAAAAAGAAATTCATTTTATATTGTAGTCCGCGCACGTCTTTTCTTTTCGCTGGCTCTCACTCGACTACTAACTCTGTCGTCTTCATTTCATGTGCTTACAGTCGGCCAGCCTGTCAGACAAGCGCCCTCGATTGGCACTCGCCTCGTCATCACCGAACTCGTTGTAGTCATCGTCGTTGTGATCCTCCTCGCATGTTGGTAGGAGTCTGCACCACGGCTTGATCTTATCAGATGCGTACACCGATTTGTAATGACGCTGGGTGCGGGCAGAATATGGTAGATCTTCAACCACGTAGCACTTCAGTAATAATAAAAGGCTCTTTGTAGCGAGGCTCTAACTTCCTCGACGTACCAGTGGCTACTGGTTCATTCTCCACAAGGATCAGGTCGCCTTTGACATATCTCTTCGGATGACTATGTTTTGAGTCATACCTTTGTTTGGCCAGTTTACGGTGTTCGTCTATTCGTTTCGCAGTATCGTTACGCACTTTTACCAGGTTTTCTTCATCAATGACGTCACAGCTATGTAAGGCAAGGACCAACTTATTTTGCAATATGTCGCGCGGCTTGAATCCATATAACAGCTCCTGAGGTGTCTTCCCTGTTGTTTTATTCACCGTAGAATTGAGCGTCCACTGGATTCGTCGCAGTTGTTCGTCCCAACGCTTGTCTTCCGCAGTTGATGGCAAGAGCATACTTAAAATGGTCCTATTTGCTCGTTCAGCGTGTCCATTTGCTCGTGGTGTTCTTACGGCATTTAGTATATGTTTTATATCGTTATCCTTACAATATTGTTCAAACGCACGGGATGTGAAAGCTGTTCCTCGATCGCTGACTATCCTGGCTGGCATACCAAAGTATCCACTTAATTCGTTAAGTACATCTATAACGTGCTTTGTTGCTGTACTTTTTACTGGTCTAATTATCGAAAACTTGGTGAATGCGTCAATGACTACGATAATGTGCTCATTACGTCGGGTGCTTTTAGGGAACGGGCCTAAATGGTCTATATGTACTGTATGAAACGGCACTGGGCTTATTTTATCTAAATGGTAATTGTCGAAGTTTTGCCGTTTGGGGAGCAGCTGGCTATATTCGCAAAATATTCTTCGATTGTCTCTCGCATTTCCTTCATTGTTCTAAAACGTACGGTAGTGATTGCGAGTTGTAATTCTCGGTGTTTTAAACCTTCGCTGGTGTATTTTATAATGGCTGACTCACTCAAGTTATGCCGTTTGCCCAACGCACTCATTCTAAAACAATATTCACTTACTGGCTCACCTGTTTTCCGCGTCGAGTTGGACATTTTGAAGTGAATATCAGCTTCACCAGGTACTGTACCGAATTCTTCCTTGAGCGCCACAGACAATGCTTGCCAGGTCACATAAAGTTCTGCAGACGCATCAAGCCAAAGCTTAGCTGGACCTTTTAATTTGGCGTAAACCGCTAGCAGCAAGCATCTTTCGTCCCATTGGCATGCTGCCATGACCTTGCCCACACGATCAATAAATTGCTCCACACTGAAAATTGAGTCTTTCGTTGGGTCATATTCCGGTAGGGT
The DNA here is from genome assembly GCA_936449025.2 of Sarcophaga subvicina. Lineage (NCBI taxonomy): Eukaryota > Metazoa > Arthropoda > Insecta > Diptera > Sarcophagidae > Sarcophaga > Sarcophaga subvicina. Next base: position 55,020,430 of record OW388080.2, read on the forward strand.
GTCCGCGATTTCTCGAACGCTGCACAGAGTTCGCTGACGCGGTTCCTCACTTGCAAATATGACTGGCGGTCTTGGAGTATGAATATCGCGCACTGTACTAAAAGGTTATTCGTTAGTAGACATTTGGCGCTGAATCAAAACGGTTAAATTGTCCACCATACCCCGTAAACTATCAATTTCCGACCGTAAATCGTCATCGTCAGGTGACACATCAAATTCAATTTCATCGGAACCGACGGCCTCAGTCAGACGTTGGACCAATTCGACCTTCGTTCCGATCGTTACTTGATTCCGTTCCCGTAGTAGTCGTTTAAGATCGACAACCCTTAAAGATGCTATTGCCGGCATTATGTCGTTTTATTTGTTTTACTAACTTTCAGTAGTTTTTAGTTTTCATCACTTTTCTTTTTATTTCGTATTATTACGTTTTAAATCGTTTCGTATTGTTTTCCTTTTTTTTCGCGTTAATCGTTAAATAGTTCTTTCAAAATTGTCACTTTTATATTTTTTTAGTATCGTTTCGTCAAGCGTTAATCGTTTTCCTCACTTCTTACATTACGTATTATTGCGTTTTATTTCGTTTCGTTAACCAATGAGTTTTTTTTTTCATGTTTTCTTCTCATTACCGTTGCTATATTTTTCATTACAACTCGTATATATATGTTTTTTACTATAATCGCACACTTGTCACTCACTGCGTAGTCTGTTTTTTAACATTATCGCCACATCTGGTCGTACATATCACGCCACGCACAAGCATATGTCTATTTCTTTGTTCTCATGTACATATTTTTTCTCATTCATGTCCTTCACCAAATTTTGGTTGCTAACACTTAAGACATACATATGCACATATGTTTCTATACACAAGTGATTTTTTCAAACAACCGTTTTCATTTTCTTTGTTTTTTATTATTATTCATTTCTTTGTTTCTATGTATGCCTTTCCTTCTGTCTGTTTTTTCTGCGTTCCACGAAAATTCTGAGCGTAAAAGAAAAATGTTCGTTTCGTTCGTTTAGTTTCCGCCGTTACGCACACGCACAGAAAATCTCTTCACAACGTTTTCTTTTTTCTTTATCGCGCACTATGGATATTTATCCCACTTCTGAACTGTTAGAGAAGAAACTATAAATTAATAAAAAAACATGTGTTAACCACATCTGAAATCTTTGTTTAGTTAATTATTACTCTTTGTTCAGAGTACATAGTCCCGCACTTACGCAACCTACTATTGACTTTTTAAAGAAGGGGAAAAATGGTTACATCAGCTGAATTGGAAGAACTATTAATAAAACATAGTAATCAGATAGATAAAGAGCATATAGATTTATTTATGAAACTTATAAATGAATTAAGAATATGCAACATTAGAAAATAAGTAATCCATTTATATGTGTTAATAATATTATACATAGATCTAACTGTGAAAATACTTATTCACAATCTTTCAACATTTGTCGATGTCAAACATTCTATACACAATATTTGTTAACACTTAAGCTATTTAATATGTATAAACGAATGTTTAACTATTATTATATTCAATAGATATATGTATTGTATTGTACAAAATATAAATATATACATAAAATATACATACCAAAGAATAAAAAAAAAATTTTAATAAAATAAAACCTAATTTGTTTTAATTAATCTCATTATTTTATAATTTTATTTATTTAAAACAGCAAAACTAAAAAAAATCTAAATCCTTAAAACAAGTCTATTTTTACTCTGGGATGTTGTAAATCAATCAGTAAATTCATTTATATTAGAAACAGATATTCTACTTATGCCTAGACATACATTCCTTTCTTATAAATTTAAAAATCCTTATAACACACCAACAACAACACCACGTTCAACTATATTTTTATTTCTTCACAATTATTATCTCAAAAGAACGTGCACACACTCATTCTGTCCGTCCAATCATTCGAAAAGCAATATAAATACAATGAAAATGTACACTCATGTTTCGACTTAGGTATACGATGTTATTTATTATCACAAAAAAAAAATGACACAGGTGTTCATCTCTTTCTTATCACATTTAAAATTAAAGATCCTTCTAATTAAATATACAAAAAATAAAAAACCTACAACAACTATACAGTTGTAGATCCCTTTTCTATTTTTTCAACATTGAGTATGATAATACGTGCCAGGAATTTACTATTAAAAAACGATCATACACATTACATGTTACGCACACACTCATTCTGTCCGTCCAATCATTTATGCATACGTACATAAATTTTCACATTACATGTTACAAACCTATCGACAAACCGACACTACCGACTGTAGCGTAGGCATGCTCCTAAATTTGTATGGAATAAGTGACCTAGAACATACATAAACATACTACTGACCTACCCTCTCGTAAAACTATAAATATCACTGTAAAATTCAAATGTATGCTGACGATGTTCAACTGCACATAAGTTAAGTGGGCAGCCGTCAACAATTGTATTCGTAAATTGAATAAAGACCTTGATATGGGCTTCAGCTAACGGTCTCTCTTTGAATGCAAAAAAAAAAATCGAAAGCTATTGTAATTGGGAAAATGAGTTCTATAACAGATCAGCTGCCATTACTACTAATTGGTGGTTCTTCCATCTCGGTATAATGTTTTTACGCTTTTGGCTCAAACTTGATTACCCCTGTTCGTGGGTCTAGACTCAGTCAGCAGACGTAACCTTAATGTTATCTTCAATAATATTGCCAGATATGCATATTTAGGGACGCACCAGAAATAACAGTTTTTACTATATTCAAGGTATAATTGCTCAATGGCACTGGATGATTTTTTCAAATACCGAACACTCATATGTTTACAGAAAATTATATACTCGAAATTACTTATTTAACTTTTTAATAGACTGCAATTTTGAAAGAACACAATGAGTTATTGTCCCTGAATTATGGAAAATATAAGAAAATTATCTTTATAAACCTATCAACCGAAACGTGCTAAAAGTGTACCACTGTTGACACCAGATATTGTAGACCAAGAGTCTATTAAGTCTATTAAGTAACGCCTTAACTGCCAAAAGTGTGTTAACACGAAGCCTTATTGTAAATTTACCTCTGTATGTATTATGTGCGGTGACCTCCACTAAACCGATAAATGTGACAACCGTAGAGGTGACACCTCTCAGAAATAATACTCGTACAGTGGCTTTGGTATTGATCATACCACGAATTATAGAATTTGCAAAGAATTTTAATATAAAAGTGCGTTGTTAAGCACAATGGTTTTGGTTGGGTAATAAATAAATAAACGATATTTTTAAATAAAAAATGATAAAAACGTTACAACACTATCACCCCTAGCAAGGTAAAAACTAGGCTTTGGAACCACGTCATTGGAGAAGAATGTGGAAAAAGTGGTAGGTTAAGCTGATGGTCAATCATTGCTCTCGGAGATTCGCAAACATTACAAAAGGTCTGGGAGAAAATCCACAGAAGATGAAACTTATGTATTTTACTAGAAAATAGAAGATCCCTAGATCAATTCTCCCGGAATCAATCGAACTTAATTTAAATTCCTGGGGTTTTCAACAATTGCAAACTCACATGGAGGCATGTCTTCCAAGCAGGCTGTTTTTGAAAGATATGTCGTCAACCTTTCGTCACTTCTGGCCATACAGTGAAAAAGTTCAAACGATGACGCTTTCCGCACCTACAAAAGAATGTGACTGCAAGAAAGCATTTTCTTTATTTGCATTGTAACATAAGGTTATGCTACTTTTTCAGTTCAGTCTATCCAGTCATTCATTTCGGCCGGAAAGCTTTGCTATCCACATGGATGAAAGACATATGTATGTTTAGGATAAGGCATTTTTTTTTGTTTTGAATTAAAATAACGAATAGATTGAGACATCTTAAAACCATTTTTAAAATTTTTCAATTTGTAAAAAATTCGCTGAGCTTAAGCAAACCTTAGTTGGATCCCATAAGTCAATATCGGTGTAAACAACTGCTTGCAAAGAAGTATTTCGTTATACATACAAAACAAAACAGATAGATTACCCATAAACCAATATATGCTTCTGTATTTCTTTGGAAACTTTTCTCTTTGATGTGAGATCCAAGTATTACGCCGCATTATGTGCTATTTACCCTGAAAAGCTGGCCAAAAAGGCAAAAATGAATTTAAAGAAATTTAAGAAACTGAGTATGCATTTCGATAGACAACAAAATTCTGCATTATATAGTGAATTTTCACGACTTTAAGTTGAGATTTGTAGATTTGAGACGATGTCAAAATCAGGAAAGTGAAGAAATTTTTTTTTGAAATTTTAATAGGTTTATATGATATTTTTTTGTGCCTAAACGAGAAGAGGTTTTATATTGTTTTTTTTTTATTTGAAAGGTATGAGCAACTGCTACTTTCAGTTTTTTATCTATATATCTCATATATTATTGTTAAACTTATTCGTTCAAAATTTAAAAATAATAAAAATTTCACAGGTAGGGTAAAAACTACCCAAAAAAAGATAGAGATTTTAAAAGTGGATGTAGTTTTTAGTAGTTGAATGTTATATACCACAAGAAAATATGAACTCTCTACATTCAGGAACAAAAACAAAAGTTTGTGCAAATTTGCGCAATTATTTTTGGCGATTTTTTGAAAATTTTACTTTTTTTTTGAAAAATTAAAAAAATTATACGCAGTGTAATAAAGCCATAGGCAATAAAGCCATATGGCGTACGAATTATGCGAGGAAATTCAGTAGAAGCGATACCAATCGAGATGTCCTGAATAGGTTACTTTTAAGCAGTGACCCTTTTATAAGCTGCAGTGCACAAAAATCGCGAAGGAATAGAAAAGCATTTTCATCACATACTATTAAATTACTCCTTCCTGACATTGATGATGAAAATGGTAACGATTTTAATGATTGTAGTTAGTTTCACTTTTTAAGTATTTTTTTAAGTTAAGTATTAAATAATGTAAAATAAATATTATGAATAAATATTAATTATCATAGAACTTAAAAAACTTAATTACATATGTATGTCGACTATTGTAACAATATGAGATGTATGTTAGATTTTCTTAATGGACCGTATGTGGTACCTTGGGGACTTATGATCCGATCATAATAAAATGTGATCATAAATGATTCACATTCATATTAAATATGTTCATGTCGAATTTCATCGAGGTAATAAAATTTGTAAGCCAATTATAATTGCTAAACATATTTTGTTAAGGGGCCCTATTTTGGACCAAGGGGCAATTATGGACCGACCATAACAAAATTTTGTAATATGATTTAGATTTACAAAATACATGTTCATACCGAATTTCATCACGATACCGATGTTTTTTTTAGCCATTTATAAGCGTAAACATGAATTTCTAAAGGGGACTTTATATGGGGACCAGGGTCAAATGTGATCCGATTTTAACCAAACTTTACAAATTTAGTTAGTACACAGAACTGATCCATACTAAATTTTATTATGATTGTTGCATAATTACCATAATTATGTGTCAATAAGTGCAATTTCGAGGGGAATTTGTATGGGGGCTACGCGAAATCACCGACCGATTTGAACTAAAATCAGTTGGGTTCATCCTTGGGCTTAATTATCACTAACACTATCAAAAAATTCCAGCCATTAACTTATAAAACACTTCTATTAGTTTTGGCCAGATTTTCAAGCAAAATGCCACATAGTGCGCCACTTAGTACTGGATTTTTATTTCATTCATATATGGTTAAAGTTAGGTTGTTAGAGAAGTTTTATTCGCTTCAGGTTTCTAATTGCATCGATTTAAGATACTTTAATAGACTCAAAGTTTGTGATACATACAAAAGTTTCTTCTCTGTGTACGACCGTTTTATTTATCGGAGTAAATGGCATCGTACTTAATTCTAAAAAAGCGATCTAATAAATATGATTGACAATATTATAATATTGGACAGTAGAAGTACTTCGAGGAGTAGGCATTTTTTCTTTTCTTTTTAAATAACTTGAGTTATTCACGTAATAACACTATTAAAGATAGTGACGTTTCCGTTATTTTTCAAATTACAGATATGAGTAGAAGTGACTGATGATGTTTCTTGTTAACTTGTTAAGCATATTTACTTTATTTTTCCAGTAGGTAGGAATACATTTCAAACGAAATTATGTAGGAACTATTTAGAAAATTAATTGATAATAAGATCAAAGCAAGGTGATGGTTTTGTTCCCAGTTTTATAATTCCTTAAAATTTACTTGTTTCATAAGTCATATGGCCTGAACACTTTAGGGGCATTCTGAGAAGATAATAACATTTTATTCGCAACTTTTAGCCCACGTAATATTTTGATCTTTGTATTGGAGAAAATTATGAAAAGCTTTTTGTGAACATTCACAGTTGGCCCACGTAGATAATTGCTAAGAGATTTAGTTTTCCTTATAGCTCTTCTAATAATAACTTATATACATAATACATTATTTGCCATTATAACCCTTTAGTCAGGATTACAACCTAGCTCCTCCCACCACTGATGTTGTGTGTGTTTATTTTATACATGAGTGGTCGATTCAGAACGACAAATTTTTAGAGAAACTTTTCATGGCAATTTTCTTTTACTCTCAGAGTTTTAGCCAGACATCTGCTGAGACAAAGTCGCCAAAGAAATATTTTTTATATTTTCGTTTTGATGTCTGACCTGGAGTTAGAACCAAGGCCTCACATCTAATAAGCTAACACACTACCTACTAAACCACGGCGACTTCAAACTAATTAATTTATACTTGTCAATTGAAGATATTGTTTGTTGTTATTGTCTACGTATTTCAGCAACAATTTATTTTATCGTTAATCGCTTACCATTTTTAAAATTAAATAAAACAAAGATACGAGCGAAATTTTTTTCTATCTCAAAAACCTATGGATGCTATTATGAATGGAAAATAATATCGTTCAAATATCCGCCATGAATCTTTAGGTAAACACTCTCGAAATGTCCAACTTTCTAATATTCTCTTTGCTAATCTAATATGGTATTAGTGTTTGTATCTGGTAGTGTTCATTGGACAGAAGCTTCATAAATTAATCGCAATCATTATATTTACTTGCTAGCGTGATCATTTCTTGTTGAGTATGGTCCCACATGTGGAAAAATATAGTCGGGAATGATTCGAATTCAGATCCATTCCACTTTCGTGCGTAGCACATACAGATTACTTTTTGTTGAGGCCAAAATCTATAAGAAAATCAGGTATCTGTTAGCATCAGTGATGTTGTAGTATATGTAATATATGTAGTAGTGATAAGCTCTGACTACCACAATATTTATTGCTTTAAAATTTTATATTCCCAAGTCGGTTAATTTCATGAAAAAATAAAAACATTTCAGTAACATATTTTTATTTTGGGTGCCCTGGTAGTCTAGTGGATAGTGTGCTAGACTATTAGCGTGAGGGTCGTGGGTTCGAATCCCACCAGATACTCTGGTCTGTGACACTACACCGAGCAAATAGTCAAGTTACTTCGCTCGTATATAATTAGGATATAATTTGTAATTGTATTGTAATTAATAAATAAATAAATAAATATTTTTATTTACATTAATATTTTTATTCGTATCTTTTCATTGTATAAATGATGTCGTTTAAAAGGTAAAACACAGATACAATGTATTCTGTTTTATGTTTTCCTTGCGTCACGCCACGTTTACTTGGTTAAGGGGTAGAGGAATTTGTAATTCAATCGTGAAGATGAAAAATTGTATGGACAAAAAGTGTTTGGGTTTTATAATGGAACGAGTACGTTAAGGGAAAAAATTATGCGAAACAGTGATAAAGAAACAATAATAAAAATAAATAAATCCAGTATTTCGCAATTTTATTACTTTCTGTATGATTCATGTATACAAAATTAAAGTTGTGACAGTTTTGGTGGGGATAATGTCGTTGTCTTAAATGAAATATAGCTTTTTACAATATTGGGTACAGATACAATAAAGTCAATTTAAAAACTCAAGAAACTTTACGAAAAAATTACGCTTTTTTGCTTTAATTTACTTTAAATTATTTAATTTATTAAATTACAAAATTTTTTTGTGCATTATTTGTTGAGATATGCGAATATGTGCTTTGGTTTTGTCGCTCAAGGAAAACGAGTATAGTTTTTTATGTTTTTGATGAATATTTTTGTTTTAAATGAAAAAAATTTTTAGAATTTAAATTTTAGTAAACATTGCGTATAAAATCATTAACAAAAACTTAAATCCATTAGATACATATTTAAAAATTTTGTTGAACTACATTTTACCAAATACACCCCGTTCTTTAGTTTTGTCCGATGCTGTATACGTATACAGTTTTCCCCGGATATAAGCACCCCGGACATAATAATTTTCCGTTTATTAGCACTGAAACAATCTTGGTTTTTACTTTAAAATATACTGATTTACTATTATTTTTCGATATATACGTCCCGCTTATAAGCACGAATAATTTTATCTCATATTGAAAATTTACTAAAAAAAATTCATTTATATGTACTCAATTTCTGAAAATTTTCTTGCCAGAATTGATCCTGTTCTCTAGCTCCCTCGTTCGTGTAATTAAACAATTCTGGATTTCTGGAGCTATTGGAAACCTATATTTACCATTAACTTCATACGACAGATTTATTGGAAGAAATAGTAAAAAATTAGACAGCGCAATGCAATTCCACAGAATATGCCTTATAGTTTCATTCTCCTTGATGTAACGTAATTTCAGATGATTCATTTCCGATAGAAAACCTACAATTCACCAATGTTCGCCTTTTGCAATTTGAAAAGCTTTTATTCTACTAATCTGAACTGATGGAGGTCTTTCGCGAGACAAAACCTGATCCTCTGCTGTTAAAGCTACAATAGGACTATAGACTATGTCTATGTCTGCTGCGGGGGCCCAGAAAATTACAACTTTGTTACTACACCGACCAGCCGGTATTCCATCCAATACGAAGCCATTGACAGAAATGAGACAAATAGAATTCCATGAACTTGAATGACACGCGACTATTTGCTCTCAGTTGCAAGATTTCGAATAAAAATTGCCCGCTTATAAGCACTGTTCTGCAAGCATTTCTGATAGGGATTATATCCGGAGAATACTGTATATTTGTACATAAATGTAAAAGTACCAAGAACGACATTAGTGCCACATTGCTACACAATTTAAGCCACCCTTACACGATATGTGTTTTACATAAGTAAACAGCTACATGTCGTGTGTGACCTTAAAAATCGTGCTTGGGTAAACATAAGAAAAGTCTTTTGATAAAATTCCACTTAGAGGGAGTTTTAATTTCTTATGTATAAAATATATTTTTAAATGTCTCTGCCATGCACAAATATTCGTCGGCGCATTCGTGTGCTATCATTAGCCCGCTGAAAGAAATATTTTGCAGATGTAACAAATAATTTTTTTTATATTGTTACGAAAATGGAAACGGAATTGTTACGAAATCGTTTAACATTGAAATGAGCAAAAGCTACACAAACGAATACAACGAACTTGTTACAAGTAAACTAACAACATCAATATGAAAGAAAAGGGGATAGGAAAGTAAGCGAGAAAGCAACAACAAGCAATGTGAACAAAATACACAAACAACAATGAAGAGTTCCTGAGAAGGCGAAGCCCTGAACATTCGACTTCGAGAACCCTCACCAGACTGATTACGTAGGCATACAAAAAGGCAGGACAAAGCAGGCAAGTAGTAGTAAGAATTCAGTCAGTCTTGTGTGAAGACGCGTTGCGTGTGAAGAGAACGGCCATGGTTTGAAGATCGTCGTTGAAAATATCTTGGTTGTAGGCAAAAAAAAAATAGCGAACAAGCAATTATTCTTATATTGGTCAAGATGTAAACGGCGGCACACTAAAGTAGTGCGATCAATAAAGAGTTTAATTGAAACTAAACACATATTTGTTTACAATATACAATAGCAATAAGTTAGGAAATATAATAAGTCTTTAAATAAAGTTAATAATTTTAAGCTTAACTTGTAATTTAGAAAAGAAAAAAACTTTGGAAATGATTCTCACCAGTACTTTAGTGACGCAATCCTAAACATTACCCGCTTTGCAAACGAATGCCGTTAGTATTTTTTACATATGTATTTACGTTTGTGAGTAAAAATTATAAACCTTGTATAATTGACTAATTTTGACAGACAGAAAGAAAAACATGTAAATCTTTGACATAAAAATACACATACAAAAACATGTCGTGAACGGGTGCCTTTACATCACTGATATACAAATGTCACGTAAAAATATTATGAAACATTCTAAAGCCTGACTTAAATAAAATCCGTCATAAATATCCTGACAGCACTGTTGAGATACATTATTGCTTAAGAGATTGGTTCTATTTGTTACCTTTTCGTTAAAGTCGGTCAATTTTCAACTTATAGCTTCTAATATTACCATCGGAAGAACAAATGCAAGCGCCGTTATTTTTGTTCGTACGACCAACACTCAGGGGATGGATGGCATTGTGTTTGGAACTATGAAAATATGTTATGGGAAGAAGGAAAGAGAGAACAGCGTTTGTGGACACTAGACTTGTATATTTTTATACCATAAGTAACAATAAAGACTTCTGCGGGAATTGTATTCCACAAACGAATAGTCCGACTAAAAAACGTACTTTTTTTGTAATGCAATCACATACGGATGTCCTGGCCGAGAAAGACGAGCGTTACGTATTAATATATGATTTTCGGGAACAAGTCCCCTTATTTCGTTCGAGCAAAATTCTTTTGTAGTAGTGATAGAATAGTGAAACACAAACCAGATTGCAACGATGCACCAATGATCCAATGGAGTTGGATACACTACCGTCATTAACGAGTTACTACGGCCTCTCCTGTACACGGTCGAGAAACCTCAAAATAGACGTTGAGGCACCGGCCTCATAAACAAAATAAATAAAATCTTAAGAAGGAACTGAAAAATGTGTCGGTTGCAGCCAACATTACACTGAATTTTCATGATTAGAATGTCAAGAGCTTCTGACTCCTTAATATTTACACCACCCATAGAATAAGATGATGCAATATTATTGCTGCGTTCTTGTGTCAATAAACAACACTGGGATAGATTGTTTAAACCTTAAACAATTTTTTCCTTAAAATGATACAACATTTCTCCATTTGAGCCATTCAGTGCACAAAGTGATTAACTCCACTTTTTGAAAAATCTTAAATTTAAGTGTCAAAGCACTTGGGATAGTCATAACTTTTTATATTTATTATAACTTTCCTGAATAGTAAAGATTAACAGCATTGAACGACAATTTTTTTTTGGCCATTGAATAATAAGTAATTTATTTCAGAAGACATTTTGATTAAGTCCATACTCTTATGTAAATCGTTTCAATAACGCATTTCAAATGCACCACTAGCAACCGTTGAATGATAACAGCTATCAATTTGCAGTTACTGTAAAATTTTTGTCCAACTAAAATACACTAGCAAGCGTTTCATGATAATGTAAAATTTTAGTGCCTTTTTACCAGGTTTGAATTATTATAAAAAAATATTTCTCTATAATTATAAAGAAATAAATATTGTACCGTTGTAGTCAAGATGAGTGAGATTAATAACAATGTGGATGTGGAAAACAGTGAATCATCTGATCGATCTTCAATACGAAGAAGTCGTAATCCTAAAAATTGGGCACGAAATTTACAAAAGTATAAAAGAACAAAAGGTTTGGCATACAGGAATAGAGGAGGTAATTTAATACCTGCAAAAACATTTGTCGATATTATATGCAGATGCAGTAAAAAGTGCAACGAAAAAATTACTTCGAATGAGAGAGAGGCTGCCATGAAGGCATTTTATAATTTACATAGTCAACTTCACCAAAATATTTTTTTAAGAGGCTGTATTAAAGTTAAAGAAATAAAAAGAAGGCGGCCAACAAATAAAACTAAAGAACAAAGATCACGTTCTTGCACATATTACCTTCGAAAAGACAAAACTGATATTCCCGTTTGCAAAAAATATTTTAAAGATACTTATCAGGTGAGTGACGGGCGGATATACAAGTGTTGTTCTAAAGAACAAGTTATTTTTTTGGTTGATCAGCGCAAAGGCCGTATTGCAAGCAATAAAATAGATGACACAAATGTTATCATTACCAGCCTACAGTAGTCACTATACCAGAGCTCATAATCCAAGAGGACAATATTTAAATCCTGACTTAAATATTAAGAAAATGTACGAACTATACGTCACACAATGTGAAAAAGAAAATATAGTACCAGTGAAAGAAAAATATTACTATAATGTGTTCTCTACAAAATTTAATTTACATTTTAAGCAACCATCAAAAGATACGTGTCAAACTTGTGACGCTTTGCAAATAAAAATTCAATCTTCAGGCGGTGAGGGAATTAAGACGGTAAAAATTGAAAAAGAGACTCACTTAAAAGAGGCAAAACGGGTTCGCAGTCAAATGGCTGCCGATCGAATGGCAGCATCAGAAAAAATTTTCCTATTTTCTTTCGACTTAGAAAAAGCTTTAGCCTTTCCTAAATTGACCACATCTGTAGCTTATTATAAGAGAAATTTATATGTTTATAATTTCGGATGTCATGAATTCAGCAAAAATATAAGCCACATGTTTGTTTGGCCAGAAACTGAAGGATCTCGTGGGTCTCAAGAAATTTCATTGTGTATAACAAAGTACATAAAAACGAATGCTGCTAACTTTGAAAAAATTATAACATATACTGATTCGTGTACCGGGCAAAATAGAAATATTAAAACTGTCTTAAGTTTATTGAAACTTGTTAAAATTACGGAAATAAGAGCCGAGTCCATTGAAATGAACTTTTTGGTAAGTGGCCACAGCTATTTACCTAATGACTCAGATTTTGCCATTATTGAGTCACATGCAAAAAAATTCAAAACATTTATTCACCAGAATTATATAATATTATAATAATAATAATTTATTCACTATAATCAAAACGTGCAAAAAGAAAACGCCATTTAATCTAATCAAAATGACACACCAAGATTTTTTTTCAACAAAACCGTTAGAAAACTCAATCATAAACAGAAAAGCAACCGTTACAGGGTTTCCAGTAAATTGGCTTAAAATACGCTGCATTAAGTTAGAAAGGTCAAAACCCCATCTCATTCAATTCAAATATGATTATAACGAAGAAGAGTTTAACGAAATTAACATAAGGAAATCTGTAGCAGGTAGGCCGCACAGTATGAAAAATGTAGATCAGCCTTTATTATATCCGAAAGACACAACTGTAACAAGGGAAAAAAGGAGAGACATGATGGATCTGCTTAAATTCATTCCTCCTGTTAACCACAATTATTTTAAAAACTTGAGAACAAATAGAAATGACGAGTCTGTACGTACCTCTGATCAAGAAGAAATTATTTATACTGCTGATAAATTACTCACTAATAATATATTGTAACAGCTTTGTAAACACTTTAACTGTAACGTTTTCTGTAATAAAAAACTTAAAAATTTAAATACCTAATTTAACTTTATTACTTTTTTCAGTTGCCAAATCGATTAACTCCACCAGTCACATGGAATTTATAACATTACTGCCATTATTTTTTTGACTATTTTTACTTATTAATTTTATACACCATTAGATGAAAGCTATGTATGTATTTATGTATTCTACAATATATATTTGAAATTGATTTGTAAAGGGAATTTTAAAAATCAATTTACATTATTTCATCGCATTTCTCAACTTTTTGTTTTATGGAGTTAATCGATTTGTGCACTGAACGGCTCATTTATGGAAAAAAAAATTAATAAATAAATAAATTTTTTTTAAATGTATTATTTTTGAACTCAAATATATATTGACTTTATATGTTTTACTACAATTAAACTACAAGAAATAATTTTGGTTTTTAAAAACTTTTAATTTATTTATTTATTTTTTCTGACAATTTTATGACTATTTCAATAAACGTTTTTGACGATTTTTTCTCAAATATTTCACGATTTGGTGCCTCATTTATCTGGCAGCTATGGTCCTAATACGTTGTTACTTTTTTGTCAGTTGAAAATGCCAAAGTACATGTTACTAGGTCTTATTTGACACATGAATGTGGCATTTAATATCAATAAGAATTTGCATTTTTTGCATATGTATGTTAGAAACGAATGTATATTCCTTTATTTTAGATGAACATTCGCATAATTGCAGACTGTTGCAATAACTGGTATTATTTGTTTTTCAATTCGATCATTTAATTAATTGGTTTTGGGTTAAACTTTTGCATATTAACGTTTTTTGGACTTGAATATAAAATGTAAAAAAAATTAATAATTTATATGAGTTAGACAAGAGTTGTCTAAGTGAAACTTCTTCTTTTATTTGCGTTAACACGTGCGTTCCTGGAACCATTTTTAGCATCTGGAAATTCAGAGCAGTGCATACATATGACTGGGTTAACGATTTTCTTTATTTATGAAAATTTTTAACAATAACTATATCTAACGGGTTGCATCTTCTTTTAAAGATTTTTTTAAAGAAATGTTTTTTGACGCTTTCCAACAATATTGAATAAAACAATAATGGATTGGGAAATAGTCTAAAGGAACTGAAAAATTACCTTTAGCTAAGGTTAACTGAAAAGTTACCTTTACCTTTAGCTAAAGGGAACTGTAAAGTTACCTTTCACTCATTTTCGTTATTACAACTTACAGATAAAATAAAGTTAACTTTTTCAAAAATATGGCAGTGGCGGAGCAATGGCGATAACACTGCCCAGTTAAACAAGTTTTTTTTACACGCAGTGGCAAAAACGGTGTTCGTTTTTTTATTGTTGTAATAACAAAAAGATGTTAAAGGTGATTTTAAAGTTCACCTTAGTTAAAGTTACCTTTAACTAAACCCAGCTTTAAGGGGAAACTGTAATAATGGCACTTAATTTTATAAATAACTTCAGTTATTATAATCAAAGTGCAGTGAAGTGTATAATGCGCAGTACAAATATAAAAACGATGAATTTGAAAAATTTAAAAATTCAGATATGTATAACATAACACATGATACTTTACAATAACATGAACTTTTTCTGTAGCAGAAAAAGATAGTTTCTCTGCTTATGTTACAGCATGTACAGAAATAAATACCTCATATAAATTCCCATAGAATTGATATCTTTAGAAATGTAAAATTATCTAAATTTCGCATACAGTTTTAGCGATTATTATACTTCCGATATTGTTTATATGACAAGCATAATGACTGCTTTTCTGCGTGCAAGTAGCGTAGAAAATCTATATGATGGTGAGTAGCAAATTGTTTTGGCGAGTTGTTGCTTCTTTTTAAAAACTCTTATTTACTCGTATTTTTTTCCTTCATGATATCCATCCTCCGATGTTCGTTGTATTGTTGCTTTATCATGCTTTATCAGCTTTGGTTTATACGGTAAGGTTTATAAGGTAAGATAGGCACCTTTATTGCGTAAATCGCAATAAACGCCATTATTGAGCTCAATATTTCATATAAAGTTTAAATTAATAATTGCGCAATAAATACGCAAATTGTTAAAATATTGAGTAAAACTGAAAATGCAGCCCTGTCATAAATATGTACTGTGAGAACGTTAGAACTTATGCGAACAAATTTTGTTGATATTTGAAAATACAAATATCAAGAACGTCAAATAAAAATGGCGAATGAGGTGGAAGGTAAGTTTATTTATATTAACACTAAATATGCCGATACGTCTTGTATTTCTGTTCCTATTCCATTCTCTTTCTACTATATATTCTTTTAAATTTTTAATGATTTAAAATATTTTGAATGTTTCGAAATTTTTGGGGATAAGGAATTTAATAAAACAATGAAATAAGAATAAGCACTAGAAATTTTTATTGTAATAGTCGCTTAGAGTAAAGCGAATATCCATCTTCCAGAAAGCAAACAATATACCTCAATATACCGAAACATTGCCAAAAATGTCCAAAACAGTGGTTTTATGTCACAAACTATGCAAATCAAGATACAGAACCTGTTTTCATGGCTCTCCGATAGGTGGCGCAACTGAAAATTACTTAAAATGAATTAAATCGTAAACTGTGCATTCTTTAACAAAGTTGTTGCGCATGAGACGACGGAGGTTGGTGCGATTAATTTCCGATGAATGGCGTCACTGAAAATTATTCAAAATGAATGACAAGCAATTGGTCGACCTACACCTCAAGGACTGAAGAAAAGAGCATTACGAGCCTCAGAATCAGACGAGCATTGAGACTGGAAAATCTTCGAGTATTTTCCGCTGAGACCCGTTCGCTTGAACCACTGGAACAACGAGAAGTGAGATTAGAAACTGATCGAATGCATACTACTCAGGCCCGTTCACCTGAATCATCAGGCGAACGGAAAACAAAATCAATAAAATGATTCAAAATTAATTGGACATTTCTCTAATGTCTTTCTTTCAAATTTATTTTAGTTGGTGGCGCAGCAATACGCGCAGGGTACAGCAACTTACTTTATAAACTTAAAATGGAATGTGGAAGCAGAAAGGTGGTCGTAGTATAACGCTGGTATACGTACATAAAATCATCTATATTAGGAAACTCCATTATTTGTTCAATAGATTAGTTTTCTTAAGAGTCTTGAGTCTATTAGAGGCTTGAAACTTAATAGCGTTAGATACCGTAAACAGATACCTGAGAGACACTTTTACACTAATGCAATTCTTCTCTGGAATGAACTCCCGAACAACTTACAGTTATTAAGTAATGCTAATGAACAATAATGTACAAATGTAATTAATTAATCATTACCATAGCAGTTCTATTAAATAAGATAATACCTTGTTGTATTGTACTTGAAATACGGTCACGGCGCCCTTCAAGAAAGACATATCTTGCTATGTTGTATGCTAAGTTGAGTTTTCGATTGTCATTACTATCTCAGTTTGCGAAAATTTCACACCCATATAAAACTACGTTTTTGCATGTTGCCCACAAGTTTAGTAGCTTTCTGAAAATTCTACCAACTATGTGGTTCAACCACGATAAACTGCCATGGATGTAGATTTCAAAATTTCCATTTTATTTCTATTGATACTCAATTCAGGTATGACAAATGATTTATTAGCTGTCGAAAGTATGATACGTTCAAACGTACTGTATTCCACATTTAGTAATATTGATGCATAGTCCATTTGCTGAAGCCCCGCATACAATTTTTGCTAAATCACGGAATAGAATCTATACAAGAATTAATATTTTTTGTTCGAGTAGTATAAAGCATTGCATATACATAATTAGTAATTACAACCCTTCATTCAGGATTACGACCTAGCTTCTCACACCATTTATATTGCGTGTGTCAATTTTATCCATAAGTAACGGAACCTACAGATTTTAAAGTCGCTTCTGAACGTCAGATTTTTTTGGAGCTATATTATTTACTCTCATAATTTTTGTCGGAAATCTCTTGCAAGAAAGTCGCCGAAGAAATATTTGTTCTTATTTCACATTTTTTTACTTTTGATCCTAATGTAATATGTCTAATTAGCCAACACACTACGTGCTAGACTACGGACGGCGAATTATATGAACATTACAGTTAACTAAAATATCAGACAGATCGCCCTAATATTGATCCTTGAGGAACATCTCTGCTAACATTAAGCGGTGTTAAAATGTTACCATTTAGTTGAACTTTTTGCAAACTGTTAACCTTCGACAAAAAGTGAAAAATAGCAAAAATTGGCCTGAACTCATTGTTAGTTATCGGAATGGAAAGAAATTTAGTTAGTTTCCATACATCAGGGAATGTAGGTTTAGTCAGAACTGTTTATTTAACACAGTCAAAGTTTTTAAAAACAAAGGATCAAAATCATCAGGAGCATTTGAATTTGATTTTACCGTGGAAACACATTCTAAAACATCAATCTGATCTACGTAACGAAAACTAAAGGAGTATTGAACAAATTTTGTTGATATTTGAAAATACAAATATCAAGAACGTCAAATAAAAATGGCGAATGAGGTGGAAGGTAAGTTTATTTATATTAACACTAAATATGCCGATACGTCTTGTATTTCTGTTCCTATTCCATTCTCTTTCTACTATATATTCTTTTAAATTTTTAATGATTTAAAATATTTTGAATGTTTCGAAATTTTTGGGGATAAGGAATTTAATAAAACAATGAAATAAGAATAAGCACTAGAAATTTTTATTGTAATAGTCGCTTAGAGTAAAGCGAATATCCATCTTCCAGAAAGCAAACAATATACCTCAATATACCGAAACATTGCCAAAAATGTCCAAAACAGTGGTTTTATGTCACAAACTATGCAAATCAAGATACAGAACCTGTTTTCATGGCAAACTTCCGCAGTATTTAGGGCAGATTACATGCATTCCTCAGTAAAAAAATACAAGATAGGTGTAAATCTTTAAAAATATATTCGATGTATTTTTTAATAGAAGTCGTAAAGGCAAATAGCGGTGTTATAATATCAAATTTCAACAAATTCAGACAAAAAAAATTTTAAACGATTACATTTTTCCTTCACGGTAGGTTTAGTGTTAAATTTATGAATTGATGTAAAAAAATTAAAAAATTTTGTTGTTTTCCAGCTGTTTAATGATTATTGAATAAGCAGATTCGCGTATGCCTGAACACTTAAAATAATTTTGCCAATTAATCGAATATTGACTCAATTAAAATTCATGCCTGAACATAGTGTTATACTTCTGTTGTTGGCCGTTGGAATGCAACGTGATGTAAATTTATGCGATTAGTAAATTAAAATTTCATTCTCAATTCATTGATTCAGCACTCGCATAATAAACCAATAATGTATACCAAAAACTTGAAAATCGAAGTATAGTGAGGTTGGTTGCTGTGTACTACAGTACAATTGCTAAACTGTTTTTTTTTCTTTTTTAATTAAATACAATTAAATTTTCGAGAGAGACATTTTATAAAATAAACCGATGTAGTTTTCAAAGGATACCCATTATTTCTCAAATCGATTATAACTTGTCTTCTATTACGATTTACAGTACAACGGTAATTCTCAAATCGATTATAACTTGTCTTCTATTACGATTTACAGTACAACGGTAATTGGAATAATATTGAGGAATTCTAGCACTCCGCTTATTAAATGAACTCTCAGAGAACTCTAACAAAACAAAATATGGAAAATGTTTCTTTTAACAATTTAATGTTGTGTACCTTATGGTAAGAAATCTGAATTTAAGTAAAATTGCCATTAAAAGCTTCTCAATTTTGGCGTTCGGAGTCGACCTTAAACTATATGTCTTGCCACTCATGGATAAACATGCGTAATGTGAGAATCTTGATTCCAATACTGTTGTAATATTCAATTAAGTAAGTTAAGTATATTAAGTATTTAAAAAATATATGCTTCTAAATATAAGTTACTACAACAATTTTTATTATTTTGAACACATTGACTTGCATTAATATCGTTAATTTACCTAAAATTATATATTCCAGTGTTTAATCAAACATAAATTAATTGTAAAACAAAAATAAATTGCCACATTAAAAAGTGAATTAGTAACAAGGCAATCAGAATGTCGTCAAAAGGATTCAAAGATGTTTCAACAGTTATTTCGAAACAACAACAGTTATTTCGAAAATTATATTCTAACATTAATGTGTCTATGAATCAGTGAACAAAGAATTCACTTAATAAGAATTGAAGGACATATCACCCACTCCATCTCACTTTAACGAAAATTGCTAACGGAATTGCCTTTAGCATCGTTCTCATCATCATCAGCCATAACGGTTTATTGTTCGTTGTACGATAGAATCATTGAACTTTCCTAGAAACTAACAAATTGAACGGAAAAAAACGTAGCCAACATTAATTTGTCTAAACCTTAAGTTAGCCAAACATGACGGATGAATAAATCTTCGGTTAAAAATCAGTTTTCTGCGTGCCACAGAAAGCAATAATTTTGATCCAAATAATAATTAAATTATTTTTATTAATACTTCTCTAAGTATTTGTTAATTGATTAGTTGCGATCGCGCTTCTTACACGTTATTAAACAATTTCGTTCTCCAAGAAAACTGAGGACAACCATATTCAACTATAAACGAAATAACAAGAAATTGCTCATGAGAGTGGTCTATTTTGTTTTCTTCATCAGTGCCCTCACACATCTGCTCGATATTCAATCAATATCGATTTAGGGGCAAATGGTTAAATGCAATTTTAGCAAAGAATTAAATAATTTACGCTTAAAATACGTCCAATAACATGAAAGAATATTGAAATTGGTAAAGAAAACAGGTTTATTATTTATGTTTTTAGCTTGACTTTAATTTTATTTCCCGTTCCTTTAATTATTGATATTTTTGTTACTACCTTTATTTGCATTAGTGACAATTCTAATTGTATTCTCTTAATTAGCCTTGGATTGTTTATTAGTGTGTGTATTTATCTGTTTATTGCTCGCAAGTATAAAATTGCTTACATTCCTTTTTCATTTTTTGACGATAAATTTAACATCTCATACTGATGATCGGGAGGGAACTGGTTCCCATGATAACCTCTCCAACTTGCTACGAATCCTTTGGCGACAGACATCAAGTTTAATATATCCCATCTGAATGCGCAAATATTCAATAATAAAATCGACGAATTTCGTTATACATTTGAGAAATCAAAAATATATGTTATTTGTATTTCAGAGGCTTGTTTTAACTATAGTTCACCCGAAGCATACACGGACTGAATGGATATCATCTTTACCTTTCTGACAGCGTTTCCCACGGTGGTGGTGTGGCAATGTATGCAAAATCTCACATTCCATGTAAACTAGTTTGTAGAATACTCCAAATATTGAATACCTATTTTTGGAGGTGGTTAACTGTGGAAGTAAGCTGTTACTAGATACTGTGTACAGACCTAATAAGACCATCGACATTGGACTGCTGATCGACGACTTATCTGATCTTTGTCTTGCTAACTCTGATTTCGTACTAGCCGGTAACTTTAATGAAAATATTTTAGTGGATAGGAGATTAATGTTGGACTTGAGTGCTATAGACTTGGTGTTAATAAATGAAGTTATGCGTCCCATTTTACGCCTTCTTCGGCTACGCTGCTTGATCTTTTCTTTGTTGACAATCGTTCTAGTGTGCTATTATTTGACCAACCTTCTGCACCGGCTTTCTCCAGACATGATTTTATCTTCCTGTTTTATGACTTCAAAATATATTCGAAGGAGAAGAAAATAACTTTCCGAGACTTTAGAAATATTGACGTTTCATGACTTGAGAATGAATTGATAAGCATACCTTGGAACCAGGTCTACTATATGTTAAATGTTAACGAACAAATAAATTTTTTACATTGCAATTGGTTCTCAAATGGATTTAAAGCACTGATTAGTCATAGGAACAAAACCTACGAGCGCTGGAAAAGATACAGAACCCCAGAAATTAGGGATATTTTTAAGGATTATAGAAGAAGGGTAAACTATGAAATTACGACCGCTAAGTTTAAATATTTTGAGAACAAATTTAAATCTGCTATGTCATCGCAATGTAAATGGAGGGAAATTAGAGATATGGGAGTCTTGTATAATAACAATGTTACTGATCATGCGGTAGATGTAGACATATTGAATTTTGGATTCTCAAACATCCCTATGCCTAATTCAAATATTAGTTGCTACAACTTATTAACTTCTGAGTTGAATGACAATGGCTTTCAATTTTCGAACGTCACCCTTGGGGACGTGCTTAGATCATTTCGAAGTATTAAATCCAATTCAATTGGGTACAATGAAATACATCCGAAATTCCTTAACATTATCCTGCACTTCATTATTATATATACATATATATATATATTGCATTTATTCAATACAATTCCAACGACTTCAGTGGAAGCATGCGAAAATTATTCCCATACTAAAACCTGATGGTAATTATAGACCAATTGCTATTCTACCTAACTTGTCTAAGGCGTTTGAATATTTATACATACATACATACATACATAATTGGTAATTAAATCCCTTCAGTCAGCATATCGACCTAGTTTTTCACACCACTTCTGTTGTGTGTGTTAATTTTATTCATGAGTGGTGGGACCTACAGTTTAAAGTCTACTCCGAACGACAAATTTTCGAGAAACTTTTCGTGGCAATTTTATTTACTCTCAGAGTTTTTGAAAGAAATCTGCTGAGAGGCAGTCGCCGAAGAAATACTTTTTTGTATTTTGTTTTGATGTCTGGCCTGGGGCTCGAACCCTGGCTTTACGTCTAATAAGCCAACACACTACCTACTAGACTACTTCAACTTCATGACTTGAATGTTTATTCCACGAGCAAATCGGCAAACATTTGTATGAAAATTCATTACTGACTAACAGACAGTGTGGTTTTAGACCTAAACGCAACTGCTCTGGTGGATGTTGTAGAAGATTTACGGTCAAAAAGGGACCAGCACATGTTGTCTTTTCTGGTACTTCTAGCCCAATCTAAAGCATTCGATGCAGTTGATCATGACATCCTTTATCACAAGTTGGAAACTACTCAGAACTCAATTCCTTACATCTCTTAATATACGCATGCACTTCGCGAAAGCGGACCTAATTCCTACACTTTTGTATGGATGTGAGCTCTTTGTGGGTCTGGACTCTGTCAATAAGAATAAACTATACGTTATTTACAACAATATAGCCAGATGCATTTTGGGGGTTATAGCAACTGGTGTTTGAAAGACAGTTTTACATAAACGCAATTCGTTCGTGGAATCTACTCCCTTCAGAAATACAATTAAAAAGCAATGTAATGCAATTTAGGGCTGCAATTTTAACACACTTCTCATTTGGATAAAGTTCTTTTGCAAGGCTAATTCAAAATTTATAAATATAATTAATATTACTTTTATTATTATTATTTTTTTTAAATTTCATTATGCACATTATTAAATTATTAATCATTTTGTTATTTCATAAACAGTACTATTAAATAAGATAATTCGTTTGTTGTACTGGATTTGATCAATAAATAAATAAATAAAATAAAAACAAAACTCTGAGTTACACTAAAAATAAGTTATGTAGAAAGCAAAAAGCTTTTTATAAGCAATGCTTTTAAATCAAAAAATTAATCCAAGCTTTTGTCATAAAGTCGTCATTTTTTAGAGTGAAAAATTTTACGGGAACATTTAATTAGATATTGTGCATTGTAATCAATCAAGACCAAAATTTTAACTTTTTTGTTAGAACTTCAAGAAAAAAGGCGAAATGTAGGTGCGACTTAATTGCAGTACGATTGGCTAATTCAGTACAATATTTTAAGTGTTCAGGCATAATAATATACGAAGTTCAGCTGTTTATTCAATATTCATTTGACAGCTGGTAAACAAAACAGCTGGTTGTTTCAACAACATTGTTTTTATTTTGTTTTTGTCTTTGTTGACATTTGAATTATCAAAGTTATTAAATGTAAACAAAAAGTGTTCGGTTAATTGTAATATGCTCACTAAGCACACTTATGACAGTACTGCATTTTAAGTTTTACTCAATATAACAATTTGCGCATTTATTGCGCAATAATTAATTGAAACTTTGTATGAAATATTGAGCTCAATAATGGCGTTTATTGTGATTTACGGAATAAAGGTGCATATCTGAACACCGCATAAGGATTGATTCTTAATTAATGATAGGAAAGTAAAACATCGATGTTTTTTAACATCAACGTATTTTTGTGAAAATATATATCTGGAAATAGAAAGAAAAAAAGTAAAACAAACAATAACCAAACAACGAAGAAATCACCAATAGAATTTAAAAGAAATCAAATTAAAAAATTAACTGCATAGAAAAAATACGAAAGATTGATAACAAAAAAAGAATAAGGTTCTAGCAGTTGTGAGACCGAAATGGGATGGAATATAACTAGACAGAAAGTAAACTTTGTTAGAGAGTAAATTTATACATTGTGGTGTAATGAAATACATATTATTAAATTGTTTTATTAAATGTAAAAAAGCATTTATTTAAATAAAATAATAATAAAATAAAAGTATACAATTTACATTATTTTTAATGGCAGTCCACAAACAATAAACAACGTATTCTTTCAATTTATGCTCTTCTCGTTTTTTATGTAGGAAAACATGTGCACATTTGTACATGCATTAATTGTAAATCCTTGTTTTTAATGTTTACTATTGCAAAGAAGGATTGCAACATAAGGGCGTAAAAGTAGCCATTTCGCGCATGTTGTTTATTGTTAACACATGTTTTAGAATTCAGGCAGAATGGGCTGTTATTGTTTTGATAAATCATTGAGAATAATTTCCAACAACTAGTTCTTTAATAATTTCAAATATAAAAACCCAGTGTATGTGGATGCAAAAGTGAATACATAATATTAAAATATTATTAACTTTATATTATTGTATTATGTGTTACGGCACGGTATAAATTTTTAACAGCACTCCTGAGCGCTTTAAAACAATTTTGTAGGCTTGCGTGCCTTTAACCAACTAAAAAATAAATTTTCTAATTGATAACTGGTAATATCAGATGCCTATGTGATACAAAAATAGGTACCTCTATAATTAATAATAAATAATTTTAGGAATTTGTAAATTTAAGACTTTTAATGGGAAGTATATCAATGTTAATATTTTTCCTATATTTAATATTATAATGATTTATGAAATTAGTTCCGTTTAAATAAACAATAAATGTGAATAAATTAATAAAATTAGTAAAAATATTTTCATAATAAAGTAACATTATGTAACATTATGTATTAAAATAAAAAACAATCTATATCTTATAAATTAACTTAAACTATTCTCTTCTAAAAAAAATTTTAACATTTTTTTCCTTTTAAAAACAGCTTAAATGTTATTTAGCAACATTTTCCAGTTTTCCTCGCTTCTCTGACATCATATTTCCGTAACAATCACTACAGTAGCAGTGTGCCGTCATCATTTTGAGATCTTGGGTGACCTCGAGGATATTTGGATTGCTTTGTATTTCTTTTTTATGATTTGTCCGATGACAAACGCAATTTTTTCCAGAAATTTTTCTTGATGAATAACCTTTTCAGCTAGAGTGACTATGTTCTTTTTAATTTCAATTGAAATTTTCTTCATTTTTTTGCCTTTTTCTTTCACAAATTGAAAGATAAAGTTTAACAAACAAATTTTAAATGTTTAAAAATGTAAAAGAAATTCATAAAAGTCTTAAGTAAAGGAACTTAAAAAGAGAAAAGCGTAACATGCAAAACAGAATAAATAAACAAATTTGATTTTAAAATGTTGCAAATAGTTTTTTGCTTCGTTGTTTTAAAGTTAGTTAGTTAGTAAATAGTGTGCAAAGAAATTTTATTTAAAATTTCTTACTTATTGGATTTCAAATATTTTATAAGTAAGTACCTAAATATATTTTTAAATGTATATTTTATTTTTTACACTAATCCTCTTATAACGCGGTAATCTTATAAGGCATTTTTATATTATACGGTTATAGCACGGGTGTTCCCTCAAATAACGCGGGAAATTCCCACGTAATATTTCTGTACAGGGAAATTTATTATGATTTCTACAGTTCATAATTAACTTACCTTACCTTTGCACATTGTGTCAACTGTGTTGTTATAAAATTAAATAAATATACAGATATAAACTTTCAAATTATTTACATTCTTTCATGACACAGTTTTTTTTTCTTAATATTCGATTTAAATTCTCCTTAACGAGGGAAGTTAAACGTGAATTATTTGTACATAATGCGTTATATGGAATTAAATAAACACATCAACCGAAAACACTACTACGACGTATTTTCCTATAACGCGGAAATAATCTACCGTATTATAGGGATATTTCTGTATTTTCAATCACATTTTTTATACATAAGTATGTGAATAAGCTATGAGCAAAAATCTGGGAAACGTAATGAAGAGAAATTTTTATCCAATTTTTCTTATTTTAATCACCCTGTAATTTCTGAATCTCAATTCTGTTGTTTTTTATTCAAAAAATACTTCTCTTAATACTTAATAAAAATACTTAATAAAAGTAAACTGTACAATTGAACAAATAGAGGAGTACTAAGATACTCAGATTTTCATAAGAAATGTTGTGAATTATATCTCCACTACTCTTGATTGACATTCATTTTGATGTCCTTTTTCCTTTTTATCCTTTCCGAAAATTGCCTAATAGACCCGCCGGTTGGCCACACACTAACATATTCGAACATACTGGGAATCCATTCTTAACATTCCTGTCGGAATTGCCTGATATTAGGATAAGGAACACTGTACACTCTTTAAGTGTATCTTGGTGTTATATGCTAAATCTAATGAATCTTATATAAGTTAACACAGTAAATAAAATAACCACTTTTTGTTTCATACATTTATCTCTCGCCAAGCTGCGTTAATACAAATTATGACTTAAATGTTCGCTTGGTTGCGTATGTTAAGATGCTGTGCTACAATCATGCATACATACTTCATTGATCATTCTATTTTCCTTATTATCATAGTCTTTGATAAAAGAACATAGCAACAGCAAAGCTTTGAACTGCTGTAACAAAGCTTTTCTCATTGCGAAAGCATAATTGTTCAAATACGCAATTACATCGCCACCAACAAATTTTAAGCTGAATTGGCGACATAATTATATACAACAATAACACTCGAGTATGAAGCTCGTAATATGCTTAGTTTTTGGGATTATTTAATTAATTGTTAAGTACAGCTCAAGCGAGTAAGATCGCTATAATAAAAATTGTTAAATAAATATTATTTTAAAAGTAAAAACTGTACTTAATTTAACTTATATAAAAATTACTGTGTGTTTATTTGTTTGTGGGTTTGTTTGAAGTATATAGACGGCGAAACGGTTGAACCGATTTTCTTGAAATTTTCACAGTAACTTCCTGTATGTCTGGAAGGCAATAGGCAAACAATATAAAATAAAACAAATAAAAAAGTATGAGTGTTATTGTCTAACAAAATATTACGTATACGTCACCCGTCAGCTCTACGTAATCTTCTTATATATAAAAATGAATGTGTGTTTATTTGTTTGTGGGTTTGTTTGAAGTCTATAGACGGCTAAACGGCTGTACCGATTTTCTTGAAATTTTCACAGTATCTTCCTGTATGTCTGGAAGGAGTTATAGGTTACTTTTTTTTTAAATTTCAAGTAGGCGAGGTGCCACGCCCACATATCCAATAAGTATTTAATGTCGTATATCTCATAAACTGCAAAAGCTAGAGTCCTCAAATTTTGTATGGACGACGTTGACGTATATATGAACAAAATGGGTGGATTGACTATAGTGGGCGTGTCACCTCCCATAGTCAATATATATAAAAATGAGTGTTTGATTGTGTGTACTAAACGTGTGCGCAAGACACTTAAAATTGTACAGTATTGTATTTTTCTCATGAGCGAATATTGATTGTAGCAGCAAATGTAAATAAGAGTGAAGCAAAGATAGAGAACAAAAAAACAAATGCACTCATAAACCATTGTCCAACAGTATAAAATAGAGTAATGTAATGTAATGTAATCTTCATTGTGTCACAACGTTCATTTCTCTCTGCAGTAAATGGGATTGAAAAAATGTTTTTTTTCTTTTTTTTCATAATAAAGAAAGAGTGTTTATTCAATAGCAGACGTCGGCACCAATAGCCCCGGGGGCGAACATCTTCGGCTTTTTATACACATAGGACACGAACATTAACGAATATTAACATATCAATTTGAAGAGAGATTGTGGTATGGCAAAAGCAAAGAATGTATAGAAACACTTATGTACGCATATTTTTTAACGTAAACACTACTGAAATTCATTTGACAATACTGAAAATTTAGTTTCAGTAGTGAAATATGCTCTTACAACACAAAGCATATTCCCGTTACTTCACAGATAAATAAGTGCTGTTGTATACTTTGAATAAAAGTGAAATACACATTTCAGTGTACTCGTAAAATCAAGAGCAACAGAAAAGAGAACAATTCAATATTGCATTTAGTGAAGGGTACGCTAGCAAAATGTTTTGTGCACACGTTTAGTGTGTACCTTATAGAATCGTAAACTGTGCATTCTATCATGTTATGATCTTTAGCAAAGTTGCTGCGCATGAGCCGGAGAATGTTTCTAAGTTGGTATGACCAATTTCCGACAGGTGGCGCCACTGAAAATTACTCAAAATTAATTAAATTGTAAATTGTGCAAAGTTGTTGCGCATGAGCCGACAAAGGTTTCTAAGTTGGTATGATCAATATCCGATAGGTGGCGCAACTGAAAATTACTTAAAATGAATTAAATCGTAAACTGTGCATTCTTTAACAAAGTTGTTGCGCATGAGACGACGGAGGTTGGTGCGATTAATTTCCGATGAATGGCGTCACTGAAAATTATTCAAAATGAATGACAAGCAATTGGTCGACCTACACCTCAAGGACTGAAGAAAAGAGCATTACGAGCCTCAGAATCAGACGAGCATTGAGACTGGAAAATCTTCGAGTATTTTCCGCTGAGACCCGTTCGCTTGAACCACTGGAACAACGAGAAGTGAGATTAGAAACTGATCGAATGCATACTACTCAGGCCCGTTCACCTGAATCATCAGGCGAACGGAAAACAAAATCAATAAAATGATTCAAAATTAATTGGACATTTCTCTAATGTCTTTCTTTCAAATTTATTTTAGTTGGTGGCGCAGCAATACGCGCAGGGTACAGCAACTTACTTTATAAACTTAAAATGGAATGTGGAAGCAGAAAGGTGGTCGTAGTATAACGCTGGTATACGTACATAAAATCATCTATATTAGGAAACTCCATTATTTGTTCAATAGATTAGTTTTCTTAAGAGTCTTGAGTCTATTAGAGGCTTGAAACTTAATAGCGTTAGATACCGTAAACAGATACCTGAGAGACACTTTTACACTAATGCAATTCTTCTCTGGAATGAACTCCCGAACAACTTACAGTTATTAAGTAATGCTAATGAACAATAATGTACAAATGTAATTAATTAATCATTACCATAGCAGTTCTATTAAATAAGATAATACCTTGTTGTATTGTACTTGAAATACGGTCACGGCGCCCTTCAAGAAAGACATATCTTGCTATGTTGTATGCTAAGTTGAGTTTTCGATTGTCATTACTATCTCAGTTTGCGAAAATTTCACACCCATATAAAACTACGTTTTTGCATGTTGCCCACAAGTTTAGTAGCTTTCTGAAAATTCTACCAACTATGTGGTTCAACCACGATAAACTGCCATGGATGTAGATTTCAAAATTTCCATTTTATTTCTATTGATACTCAATTCAGGTATGACAAATGATTTATTAGCTATCGAAAGTATGATACGTTCAAACGTACTGTATTCCACATTTAGTAATATTGATGCATAGTCCATTTGCTGAAGCCCCGCATACAATTTTTGCTAAATCACGGAATAGAATCTATACAAGAATTAATATTTTTTGTTCGAGTAGTATAAAGCATTGCATATACATAATTAGTAATTACAACCCTTCATTCAGGATTACGACCTAGCTTCTCACACCATTTATATTGCGTGTGTCAATTTTATCCATAAGTAACGGAACCTACAGATTTTAAAGTCGCTTCTGAACGTCAGATTTTTTTGGAGCTATATTATTTACTCTCATAATTTTTGTCGGAAATCTCTTGCAAGAAAGTCGCCGAAGAAATATTTGTTCTTATTTCACATTTTTTTACTTTTGATCCTAATGTAATATGTCTAATTAGCCAACACACTACGTGCTAGACTACGGACGGCGAATTATATGAACATTACAGTTAACTAAAATATCAGACAGATCGCCCTAATATTGATCCTTGAGGAACATCTCTGCTAACATTAAGCGGTGTTAAAATGTTACCATTTAGTTGAACTTTTTGCAAACTGTTAACCTTCGACAAAAAGTGAAAAATAGCAAAAATTGGCCTGAACTCATTGTTAGTTATCGGAATGGAAAGAAATTTAGTTAGTTTCCATACATCAGGGAATGTAGGTTTAGTCAGAACTGTTTATTTAACACAGTCAAAGTTTTTAAAAACAAAGGATCAAAATCATCAGGAGCATTTGAATTTGATTTTACCGTGGAAACACATTCTAAAACATCAATCTGATCTACGTAACGAAAACTAAAGGAGTATTGAGGGGGAACACAACGCAGGTTATCATACTAGTTACTGATAGGAGTTGGAACCTTAAGAACACAAATACCACACATTGAAAT
Organism: Sarcophaga subvicina; assembly: GCA_936449025.2. NCBI lineage: Eukaryota > Metazoa > Arthropoda > Insecta > Diptera > Sarcophagidae > Sarcophaga > Sarcophaga subvicina. The sequence goes on from OW388080.2 coordinate 55,050,752, forward strand.
ATGATGAGAAAGTAAAAAATGTGAAAATAGGTAACTGCTAATTGTTTAAATTTTAATTTTTGATTAATTGTTTATTTTAAATACACATTACTAGTGCAAAAAATGTGACAACACTTCATGTCATTTCCAAAATATGCAATTAAAAAATTAGTACCACATATCACTCATTCACATTCGTGTAGGTTTGATTTTGTTTCTCTTTCTAACGCATGAATTCTTTCGACTATATATATATATACCTAACCTGTTCACTCTACTGAAAGTTGAATAGGAAATTTGTTGCAGTTGACTAGTGTCAAACTTGATGCATATACCGGTCACGACTGACATGTATTTGGGTCACAGTTGACTACCAAATTGATTCATAGTTTTTATTTAAAAACTTAATTTTTTTATAAGCAATTTATAAAAATAAATACAATTTTAATACATAATTAAATACAGTTAATAGTCGACTTCGTCAAGAGGTGTCTCACAACCGAATTTATTTGCAGTCACTTTTTTGCCACTGGTATGGTTGACGCACTCCTCCTTCACTTTATCCTTCACAGTTCTTGAAAGTATCATCAGCTTTAGTTTTAGCTAGTAAAAAGATTTTTTTACTGGTTAAATGATTCACACAGAAAAGATACTTACATTTTCAAACACTTACTGGTCCTTTTATACTGCACTTCGATTTCTTGTTCCCTTATATTTTTTATCCTCCAATTTTTTTTTTTAATTTTTATCTTAATTTATTAATGTTGGGTCTTTTTTATTCATTTTTTCCAAAGTTTAAAATTTTTTAAAACTTTTAAAACTTTCATTTTAAAATTTGTCACAACTGAAATTTTTTCTTTTGAAAGATATTATCAAAAATATATTCGACGCAATTAAGTCTGATAATTAAAAGACCGGTCATTTTACCGTCACTAATGACGTATTCAAAGACCGGCCATTTTACAGTCACTAATGATGTATTCAAAGACTGGTAATTTAATTGTCACTAATGATATATTGTTGGAGATGCAACGCTATAGCTGAAAAGAACTATAAAATGTTATGTATGTATTAGTAAGTGAATCTTGTATGTATAAGTTTCGGTCAATCATTTCTTGTAGGGCTATAAAAGTGGCATTTTTCTTCGATATGTGTTGGCATTAAAGTTTGAAAGATTTCAACATAATCTGTTATTTTTTAATGTTCTGTATACGAAAATTATCTACAAAGAAAAATATTACCACTTCCATGGTTTACCGTCTACCGTCTCTTGACAAATCAAAGTATATTTTATCATTGTTACTTACATTGTTTTTTAATATTGGTGTGACACATTAGTACTTATATTATATTTTACTTCAAAACCAATAAGTTTTGTGTAACTTTAAAATATTTTTACGTTTTTACCTTTTTTAAAGCCTTTAAAATATGAGTTCGTTGATTGCAATCAAAATAAAAATAAATTTGTGTTTAGTTTTAGATAAATTCTTTATTGTTTGCACAATTTTATGTGCCACTGTTCACAACATGATGTTACAACAACAATAATTGCTTGTTCGCTATTCTTGTTTGTTACAACGCAGATCTTTACAACGGCGATCCTCAAACCACGACTGTTTTCTTCACACGACTGGACTCGAAACTGACCTACTCAGAGCAGATAGAGTATGCAACAGTGAAAGCAGCTAGAATAACAACACAGCTGAGTAGACTGATGGCAAATACTGGATGACCACTGCAAAGTAGGAGGAAGTTCCTCATGGAGGCTGGAAATAGTATACTCCTTTATGGCTCTGAAATCTGGGCTTCTACTTTGAAAACTCGAACCAGAGCTAAAAACTACTATCTGCGCAGAGAAAAGCAGCCTTACGGTTCACACCGTATCGCACGGTGTCAACACAAGCTGCCTTAATAATAGCTGGAATGGTTCCCATAGACCTTCAATCAATTGAGCGCCATATGATTTTCAACGCTAGACAGAGCACAACTCAGTCGCAGAGCATAGAAACGATACAGCACGAAGTCTTCTTAAAATGGCAATATCGCTGAGAAAATGAACGGCGTGTTAGATGGACATATAAACTGATTCCAGAATTGCAAGTGTGGAAAAACAGAAAAAAAGCCAAGTAGACTACGATATAACCCAGACGCTAACCGGTCATGGATATTTCAGAGAGTACCTGCATCGCATGGGAACTATAGCTCACCATTCTGCATCAACGAGGAGGAGGAAATGTTAGACGATGCCGAACACACTTTCTTCGGCTGCAGTCGCTGGGCCGAAAGCCGTTAGGGTCTCGAGGCTGAAATCGGCATTATTAGTGCTACAAACGTCGTGCTGAAAACGACAAACAGCAGAGAAAACTGGAACGCAGTAAAACAATTTTTGTGGACATAGTGTCCTGCGAAGGAGAAAAATGCAGTGTAATAAGAAGAGAGCGGAGCCTGGACGCAGGCTGACAATGATGGAACTGTCACAGGTGCCAAAAATGTGTCCACCTCGAAGTAATACAACCGAGGTACCGAGGTGGAATGATACCCCGGTGAGGAGACAAGGCGGGTTTTTAGTCGGTATACCCAGCGGGAGAGTCCGACATACCATGTATGGTGACGACCTTCATGAATACATAAAGCATTTTCGCGAAAATAAATACGCGTCTTCACACAAGACTGGTTGAATTCTTACTGCTGGTTGCCTGCTTTGTCTTGCCTTTTTATATCCCAAGTAAATAGTCTGATGAAGGTTCTTGAAGTCAAACATTCGTGGTTCCGCTTTTTCGAGAACTCTATCGCGACTTCATTGTAGTTTGTGTATTTTGTCACATTGATTGTTGTTGAGTTCTTTCTTACTTGTCTATCCCTTTTTCTTTCATACTGATGTTATTGGTTTACGTGTAAACAATTTCGTTGTATTTGTTTGTGTAGCTTTTGCTTATCATTGTAATGTTAAACGATGTTACACCGTTTCCATTTTCGTAACAATATATACTGAGGTGTAGTGTATCATGTGCTCGTACTTATACAACTTTTGCAATTCCTCTTGCCGTTTAAATAACATTGCAATTTAATGGTAAAGATAACGATGTATATGAACGAACAATAATTTATGTGAATATCATCATAAATCTGAACAAAATAGAAAACATCAATGAAAACAATATTCCTATGACGAAAATTGTAACATAATATCACAAGAATATTTTAAATTGCTTGCATTCTATGCTCGTAAGATTACACTCCAACGAGTAAATGTAAAATATTAAATCAGTAAAAAAGCAATGATGCAATGTATTGGAAAGAAATTTTAAAACTTCAGCATAACGATGTGCTGTTGTTAGTATATTTGTTTCTTCGAAACCAGATCATTTGTCATGTTGTGTGCTTTGCAACAAGAAGTCCCTGCGGCACAAAATCTTCATACTGTTGATAACGTTTGTTGAAAGTGCAGTGTTTTCTAAGCATTCGCTTATCTCGAATATCTACAAGACAGCAATAAAAAAATACACAGATGACTTACATTTCAATTATCGATATCGAGATATTGAAATATCTCATGTCAAAGGGAATTTCTTATACAATACAGTACTTTAAACAAACTCGGTATAGTAAGAAAATTTTTTCATAAAACATCGGGTTTTACTGATAAAGATTAAAAAGAAGGACTTATAGTAACAGAAATTTAATACTTACTGGTTGAACATGAGGAAAGCTTTAACACAGGGTTAATTAAGTTTGCTAATATTTTAATGCTAAAATTTATTCCTTTTGTACTGTTATCACTGAATATATAATTGAATTTGTTAGCTATTAAAATACACATACATGGTTGGTCATTATAACCCTTCAGTCAGGATTACGTCCTAGTTTCTCACACGGCTTGTTGTGTGTATATTTTATACATAAGTGGCGGAACCTGTAGTTAATGTCGATTCCGAACGGCATATTTTTAAAGCTTTTATGGCAATTTGATTTACTCTCAGAGTTTCCGCTAGATAGTGAAAGTCGCCAAAGAAATATTTTGTCATATTTCATTTTCTTGGAGATGTTTTTTTTTTCTCCGAAATATTTATTGAATCTTCAAATTAAATCAGAAATAGCAGTAATGGATTAAATGTTAAACCGTAAGCAGCTTCTATAGTCTCTTCTCTTTGGAAATATTACTGTGGACTATATGGACATTACGTCTATCGCAAACTTTAGGAGAACGTAGCCGCGGTAGTTCAGGTCGTAATGAATCCGAGGATTTGGATGGTATAGGAGTTCTTTGAAGTACTTACTTACTTCCTTAATTGGCCATTAACAACCCGATTTTCGAATTTCGGCCTGCTTTAGAAAATCCTGCCAGGATTGCTTCTTGCGGATCTTTTCCAGTCGATGACAGGGCTTCCTCGGTTTGGTCCTTCCAACTCAAATAAGGTCGTCCGATTTCCGCAAATCTAAAGCATCAAAAATCAGCAAGCACAGCCTGCTAAATGTTAATACGTTTCACAACGTCCACATCGTTGAGGATCTAATGCAGCTAACTGTTGGATCTAATGCGAAAATCATAGCCAACTCGCACTGGATCGAAGATCTTACGTAGGACTGTACTCTCTTTTCAGTATATCTCTTATTATTTAACACTCTGTGTTGAAATCCATTCCAATGTTACAATTTTTATGTACTTTGTTGCTGAAGTAATCATAAGTAGGATCTATATAGAGAAGTCCTCTAAAAGCAAAGTAAATTCTCTTGTAGTATTGCTATTGCTGTTGCTATTGTTTACTCTCAATCTGTCCGCGCGTTGAGAGATGGCGAATAAATTACTGATCATTTGACATTAAATTGAAAGGAAATGTTCAGCCAAGTGCGCCTCACGAGGTCATATTGACGCTTCTTATGTAGGTTTCCGCTGGTTTCTTAGGTATATCGACACATGAAGTACTTGAGCCATTCTGTTATGTTACACGGTATATAATTCGAATAAATTGTGTACAAGAGCGGAAGATGCTGCAGACCTACGTGAAAACGAATAAACTAGGCGAGGATAATGAATGTCGCTTATTGCTATCTACTTTCTAAACAAGAATATAAAGATTTCCGAATATTAAAAAGCTATCCAGGAACGGAAAACAATGTCAACTAACGCATTGGAAATGGTGCTATTCGTGCAAATAATTTAGATACGGCTGCAAAATGCGGACGTTTCATAGTCTGGCGTTTCAGCGTATGTGGAAATAGATTTTCATGGTAATAACATAAGCACATAGGCCTTCAACATATGGTATGCTTATATATTTACGTTGTACAACAGCGTTTACCATTTCATAGCACAATTATGTAGAGAGAACTCACACGCATTCTAGTGTTTTTCATTTAGTTGTCGATCAGACTGCGACAAGAACACATGTGCGGCGAATGCTTTATCATTTTATTTCAGCATAACTCACAAAATTTTTTATGTTAAAAATGGTCTATATCATTAACATTTTATTTATTTTTTCATTCATTTTTCATTTTTTTTTATTTTGTCGCATAGTATAATTTTTTTAAATGCTTTAGAATGCTCGCTTTGTTCATTTAATAAAAAATGCTTTTTTTTTATTTATCTAAAAAAAAATAGGTCTAATTTTTCAACCCAAGGTGGATAGCTTTATGTTCTTTTAATAAAAAATGGATTTTTTATTTTATTTTTATTTATCTAAAATTATTAAGCCAAAGATAGATAGCTTTATATATGTATGTTGATGAAATGAAAATAAAAATAGAGTATATTACTAACACTTTTGTATGGCTGCAACTAAATAAATTCTCTCAACCTATTTTTTCTCTCTTGTAGTGTACGGTTTAAAATAAAAGAAAAATAATCTTAATTTCATTATTCTGGCACTCGCTTTAGTCGTTTGAACCACTGTAAAACCTTTTCCTTATATATTACCAAGAACATAAACTGTTTGATCTCACTAAAGCTTAATACTTAATCTTATCTACATGGTGCTAGCATACAGAAACATGTAGCAATCAAATGTATATAATGTAAAAGTGCAAACCAACATAAATAATTACTACATCCTATATGATTTTTCCGGAAATTAAATATGAAAAGATTTTCATAATATTCATTGTTTTTAATATAATACGAATGTAAAATGTACTAACATTTAGTAGAAGAATTTAATTAGTATAGTACATACATGTACATATGCTGGTTATAGTGGCAATCATGTTACATATTTTTTTTGATTCTCAAGAGCTTAAACAAGCATTAAAGTTTACTTATACGTGTTTTCCCATTACACCCTTTTTCTGATTGCTAACAGAGGTTTCTTTACTGCGAAAATAGAACAACTCGTTCACTTGGATTGAAACTCTGAGACTATAATATAAGAAAAGAAAAAACATAGCAAGAGTAATTATTTATTTAAAGAAAAAAAGTGAGTGATAATAAAATTTTCTTAATAACCTGTGATCTTGGGAAATCTGGAAATATTTAAAAGAAGGTATAGCATAGTGAATCCAATAAAGTGACATGAATATTATTTTAAAATAACCTAAAATTTTCTTGTGAAGTGTAGTGTACAAAATTTCAATTATTGGCCATACCGCCCGGAATTTTCTTGGTGTCTATTGGGTTATACTCGGGACGTCCTAACGAGGAGGTAAATACACGAAAAGAAAAGAAGAATTTCTATAGGCATTGACACATTTCTTTTTAAACAGGTCCCGGGAATTCTATTTATTCTATTTTATTCTATTTTATTCTAATTTTTTCTTCAATTTAATTCGAACTCTACGAGCCGAAAAAAACTGTAATTCCGTGCTGTAAAAACCGTTAATGGCAGTTATGTAACAGTTTCACCTCTCTACAACTTGCTTTATTATCTATAACTTTCATAAATATGCTTAAGATAATTGTTTAAAATAATAATTCATATTAAATTATATCCATTGTTTCTAGAGATTCTATTTGTTAATTTTCGTTTATAATGAATATTTTTGCAATCTAACATGATAAATTTTGTTAACTAAAATTATTTCTAGAAATTTCATTTATAAACTTTCTTGGCTAAAGAGTAAATAATCAATCTAAAATGTTAAACTTTATTAATTTTTATTAAATCTAAGTGCTACATTAATTTAATTACTTATATTCGTTACAATAACTGACATGCCTACTGTAGTGATCTTTCCAACTCAATCATTACTATAGTTTAGTCAATCTTTCGATTTCCATAATTTCGCTTTTTTTAAGTGTACTTATTCTCTTTCATAAAAACTGGTTTAGTATAAAATATATAAAATAGAAAAAAAGAAATAGAATCACAAAATGCATTGTGATAATCACTTACAGTTGTAATGATCACGCAACATGTCTGAAGCAAACCTTTTTCATATTTAATTGCATCTTATTATTTTTTTTTTTGTATAATGTAACTTTTCCTAAAATTAATTACAATAACATGGATGTATATTTTTATTTTTGAAAACGTTTAAAATTAGTATAATTAAGAATATTTATATTTATTCTATTGAAATATTGTAAAAATTGTAAGTGCAAGCATTATATACAGCATAATTATCTCGAGCAAATTAATCAAATTTTTTTAGCAAAATTTCCAGAAAATTCTACAACAGGAACAACCTTATGTACCTCGAAATCTTGAAGGTCATCCTGAAATCGATTACACGTATGTTTGGTGAGTGCTAATTTTATGTTTCACCCTAATATTTAATATATTCATTAGTGATAATGATATCGAACATGTTTGATCAAACATAATCGATCGCATAATTAAGTTGTTGTTATATGTTTATAATCATTATCACTGATACAGTTGAAGAAAAGTCAGTTTAATTTTTGCTTGAAATGCTTTCACTTAATTTTTATAGTAGCTTAAATATTTTTTTTATAATTCTATTAATTCTTTTTTTTATAATTCTATGAATAAATCCTAAGTTAATAATTATGTATGAATAATTTAAGTATACAGTGTTTTCGTAGTTGGGTATTAGTTTGGTGCATTAGCTTAGTTGGGGTGCTAATAAAATGACGTCTTTAGGGCCAAGGTTAGTGCGGGTTTTGAGACAGGCGTATCAATAACACCAGATACCGCTTTTAAATTGGTTATGTCAGTAAAATATGTCTTTTTGTATTTTAATTTATTTTGCTTTCGTTACAAATGACTGTAATCGGGCATTTGGTTTTTATAACATTACAGTCATTTCCATTCCATTTAGAGTAAATTATAGCTAAAAATAGGGAGTCGTTAATAAAAAACTTCTGTATACGGACAGGGTTTTGTTATTGGAAGGACTTTACCCACACGCCCGACTGTTTGCTAGCGAATCAATGGCTCCCGCAGTCCTTTCGTAACAATCTCTTACAGCACTAATTCTTTTGCTATAATGTAATAATGCGGTTATTCGTCATGTCCTTTTGGGATAGTTTAAATGGCGGATATTGGCATGCATTACAGATAATTAATATGGTATGTGGTCATTACACTCTTACTCACTAATACACAACCAAAAAATTTTTGCTAAACCCTGTTGTACAACCATCCTTGACTGTTTGACATCCACATTTTTAAAATATACAGCAGAGCAGTCTTTGATTTTATATAAAGGCGTGACAATAGCTAGCTATTTAACACATAAGTCTGGCTAATTGTTTCATGAGTTTACTAGTAAACCTACTTTAACGCAAATTCATTAGCTTCAAATTAAAAGGATTCCTTATCTTAATCATGAGGTTAAACTACTTCACGCATTTTTGTAAAAATCTTTGAATAGTTTTGAATATAGCTATGCAAATATGGTTATTATTATTGTTTATATTACGATGTAATTTAGATTATGATGTTATTTCAAAGGCTTACTGAACTAACCATTTTCCTTGCCCTCTGTCTTCCTAAAGGCAAACACTTTAAAGGCATGAAAAATTAAACGAAGCAGACAACGATGCTTTATACGATGTTCAAATTGTTAAAATATTGAGTAAAACTTAAAATGCAGCACTGTCATAAGTATGTTCAGTGAGCATATTACAATTATCCGAACACTTTTTGTTATATTTGACAACTCAAATGTCAACAGCGACAAACAAAAAAAAAACGAAATAAAAACAATGTTGTTGAAGCAACCAGCTGTTTTGTTTACCAGCTGAATGAATATTGAATAAGCAGCTGAACTGCGTATATTATTATGCCTGATCACTTAAAATATTGTACTCAATAAACCAAATATTGACTCAATAAAAGTGAATATCTGAACATAGTATTAGGTTTAAAGCTTTGTTGCCTTTTACCTACATTTTATAATTTTATGTTTTAAGATGACATAAATATATTCTAAAGGGATTTGTCGGTTTAAAAAAAGAAAACACATTTTCGATTGTAATATTAAAGGAGAAAATAGTACATAATCTATGACAACAAGAAAACTATCAGGTCTTAACTTGTTGAGCGAAGGCAAACAGAAAATAGTGTTTTTTTAAGATATATTGTATGTAGGTTTTCGTATAAACTAATTCTTTGTTCAAGTGTGTTGAAATTAAGTACAATTGGACTTCGATGTTTGTATAGTTTGTATAGATTTTTTTTATTTAATATATTTCAAATTTATTTTAACAACTATTGTCAATAAGCGATAAATCTAAAGGACACATGTGAATGAATAAATAAAGTAACTGTTGTCGTGTGACTCAAGGGTTGTAATGACCAATTATGTATGTATGTATGTAACTGATGTAGTCATCGGAACGCAAATTATAACAGATGTCCAGTGTACTGCTTCGTCATGGAGCCTTTATGAACTGGGGGACTGGCATGCTTCCTATTCAGACTGAATTTATTGTATTACCAGTATGAAAATTACCCACAAGATTTTAGATTACACGCGTTTCTAATAGCGACTACAACGCCAATAATATTTTTTCAGGAGCACGTTTTGTCACACCAAGTTGCTCATAAACTTTTTAAACAACGTATAAAAAATATTTGCAAACATTCTTTATTTTTAAATTATAAAAGGTGTCTCTGAGAGTGGATTTAAGTTAATACATGATAGGATTTCTAATCAGTACACATGCCTTAAACCATCATAATATTATAATATCCTCCAAGAAAAAAATTATGACAAATAATTAATTATTAAATAAAATTATTTATTTATTTATTTATTAATTACAATACAATTACAATTTATATTCTACTTATATACGAGCGGAGTAATTTGACTATATGCTCGGTGTAGTGGCACAGACAAGAGTCTCTGGTGGGAATCAAACCCACTTCCCTCACGCTAATAGTTAATAGTTATTTATTCGCTTTGTGGGACCTACAGTTTAAAGTCGACTCTGAACGACAGATTTTGGAGAAACTTTTCATGGCCATTTTATTTACTCTCAGAATTTTTGCCAGAAATGTGAGGAAGTAGGAGAGAAAATATTTTTTTTTTTCATATTTCGTTTTTTTATCTTTTTTTTTTTGTTCGAGATGTCTGACCTGGGGTAAGGTCGTACTTGACCTTCACTAAAGTGATAACCATTTAACCACAATAGATCTCCTCTTGCCTTCATTGTATATGTTATCCGCTCCTGATTGTAATTTTGGTTACAATAAGTTAACCTTTTTGAGGGGTCTAGTCTTTATAAATTCTGTGTGTACTCTTACATGAATTTCTAAAATAATCATTCTATTCAGTTATTTTTATCTGTTTCACTCTATTTTATCTTGGTCTATTCCATCATCCCCATACAAATTCTCCTCGAAATTGCATTATGTTCTATGATAAATAATATTTCTTCATATTTATTTTACATTATTTAATATTTAACTTAAAAATACTTAAAAAGTGAAACTAACTACAATCGCTAAAATCGTTATCATTTTCATCATCAATATCAGGAAAGAGTAATTTAATAGTATATAACAATTTTTGAACACTTGCTACTTTCAGTAGTTTCAGTCAGTGTTTCGTTTTTTGGTAGGAAAAGGATAATTTTTGGGGCAGTGAAATAAAGGCATAGGTAATAAAGGCTTAAAGATAAGCGCGCGACGAGTTCGCCCACCAAACAAGATCAACCGAGCTCAATATTACACTGTTATGGCGTTATTGCACTCGTGTGTAGGAAATAAAGCCATATGGTTTGATTTCTCATTCTATTCAGATTTACTGCCTATGGCTTTATTACATTGCGTCTAATTTTTTTTAATTTTTCAAAAAAAGTAAAATTTTCAAAAAATCGCCAAAAATAATTGCACAAATTTGCGCAAACTTTTTTTGTGTTTTTTGTGTGAATGTATAGAGTTCGTATTTTCTTGTGGTATATAACATTAAATTACTAAAAACTACTTTCACCTTTAAAATCCTGATATTTTTTAGGGAGGGTAAAAAATGTGAAATTTTTATTATTTTAAAATTTTGAACGAATAAATTTAACATTAATATATGAGACATATATATATATATATAAACTGAATGAGTAACATCTACTACTCATACCTTTCAAATAAAAAAAAAATCAATTTAAAAACCCTATTCGTTTAGCCACAAAAAATATCATATAAACCTATTAAAATTTAAAAAAAACACCAAAAACGCATTTAATTTTCTTCATTTTCCTGACTTTAACATCGCCTCAAATCTACAAATCTCAACTTAAAGTCGTGAAAACTCACTATATAATGCAGAATTTAGTTATCTATCGAACTGCATACCCAGTTTCTTAAATTTCTTTAAATTCATTTTTGCCTTTTTGGCCAGCTTTTCAGAGTAAATACCACTTAGTGCGTCGTCTAAAGCGGAGTTAAGTTACGTCTGCTGCATTTATTAAAAAAGGAATGGTGAGCATGATGTAATAGAAATTGATGATTCCAAAGCATTATAAATATAAGAAGCCAGATTAATTAAATTATTAATGTTTTGAAAATTTTTATCGTGTCTTTCAAAATTTATATACTTGTTGTTATTTACTATTTTGTTGTTAATATGTGTTGCGTTATATTTACATACATACATATTTGGTCATTACAACCCTTCAGACAGGATTGCGATCTAGTTTCTCACACCACTTCTATTGTGTATGTTAGTTTTATACATGAGTCAGCGAAGAAAATTGGAATGGCATAGCCAGTTACACTGAAGCCTTGCAGAAATCTAAGAAACTCGACTTGGATGTGAGAATTGGAACGAATAATTTTAACATTAATATAAGAGATATATATATATATATAAAAATTAAAGTAGCAGTCGCTCATACCTTTCAAATAAAAAAATCAATATAAAACCTCTATTTATTTAGCCACAAAAAATATCATATATATTTAAAATACATATGATGGTCATGAAAATAGTGATGGACATTAAAAGAACATCATTGCAATACAAAGAAGCATTGATGTTATATCGACCTATATCTGATTATATCGATAATTTTTGCAAAAAAAGGAAGGCAAAAAACAGAATGGACTTATTGTTGCACAGAGATTCTCCCTCAATCTGTATTTGGTATCAACTTTACCGGTTGCATTAGCAAATTTCTGGATACTACATATTGTACTTGAATCCATACCTATTCTAAGGATTCTAATTTCTTTAAGTCAACGGCGACCCTTTTAAATGGGAGAGATAAAAGAAAAGAATTATTAGTTCTTTCTTTTAATATGGGTAAATTGTTACCTTATGTCTGTATATTTTAACAAAATGGAATGGAGAGAGTGTTGGTTGAGTTAATAGTTTATGGGTCATTATTATTTAGTTCAAGGTAGCATTAGCTGAAGTGAACTTTAAAGTCCCCTTTAACTTCTTTTCGTTATTACAACCTAATGATAAAATAAAGTTAACTTTTTCAAAAATATGACAGTGCCGGAGCAATATCGATAACACTGCTTAATTAAACAAGTTTTTTTAAACGCTTACTTCTACCACATTGTCCAAATTCTTATTTGGACACTTATTATTTTCAGAAAACTTATTATTTTTAGAGAAATTATCACTTTCGATTCTCAGCATTCTCAGCGTACAGACGTGCGTGTATATAGATATGTAAATATACATACATTTTCAAATAAAAAATAGAAAAATTAATTCAAATACGCTCGAAGTAACGACACCGAGAATTTCTAGCATATTACCAGCTGTTCTCATGAACATTTCAAACAAACACATTAGAAAAAATTTGGTTTTTTCGGTTTTCAACTCAGCTTCATATCCAAAAACGAAAGAGTTCCTCATCAGTGAGACCAAGATCCGCTTTCTGCAGCCTTAATGAACGAAAAGGCATAAGTTTGATATTCCTGTTAAAAAAACAGTTCCTACGTTTTTCTAGAATTAATGCCTAAGCCGAAACCAGTTGCTAATTACTCAAACTTCCCCAAAGCAAGTTGCATTTCATCTCTAACGGGATCCATAAATTTGATTGAGTGCCTACTATCATTTCGTCAGTATAAAATTTCATAAGAGGTGGTAAAATATCCTCTTTTAAAGCTTTCCTTCCTATCTTCGTACTGAGGAAGCAACTCCTTTCGGTAGGGTACATTGTTCTTCGTTAAAGAAATTGCGATAAGTAGTTTATTACAGCGTCCCTTACACCCAATCTGAACCCCGTTGTATCCATCAATCAACATAACTTATTAAACGCAGTTTTTGGATGGCAGCTAAGGCTGTTTTAGAGAGATGAAAGTTTATTTGGACTATTCAGACCATGATTACTTGCATCCTATTTCTTCTCCACCATGGTCAGATGGAGAACATGCACCATTGGGATTCGCCAGCTGCTCCAATAAAATAGCTTTGACTGAAAATCTTTATCATGGCTAAGGATGACTTGAATCGACACCACATCAAGCTTGTCACCTGAGTAGATACGTCCTATCCTTGACATAGAAGTGGAAAAAAACAATCCTCTTTTACTGACATATGTACATCGGCAATTTAAGCATACTTGTGCGATGCATACAAGTCGTATGCTATTAATCTTTGTGTCTCCAATAGCTTTTCAGGCATGAAAAAAGAAAATTATTTATTGAAGTACTAAATGACTATTGAGGACAATGAAAGATCAGAAAAGCAAAACTTAGAATGGTAATAAACTGTATGAGCGCTTTAATATAAGAAAATTATTATAAGTGAGCTTAAGAGTTTGTATGTTTGTAGAAAAGTAAAATTAATGTGTAAGCAATACAATATACAGTATTCCCCGGATATAACCACTTTCAAAAATATTTACAGGCATATAAGCGGGGAATTTTTATATCGAATTCCGTACCTGAGACCAAATAGCCGCGTGTTAGTAGTATGTTTATGGGGTTTTCAGACCACTTACTCCATACAAATTTTGGAGCATGCATAGCTGTAAAAGAGTAAGAACATTGTAGAATTGTAAAATGAATTGTGTGCGATCGGTCTTTAGGTTTGTAACATGTATTATGAAAAGGTAATGCTTTTTAATGTGTATGTGTGTGTGTGTTTTAAAATTTGTGAGAATGCATATCTGGAAAAGAATTAAATCATTTTAATTTTAAATTTTTCCATAAAAATTTGGAATCATACCTGCTTATTCTTGTTCATTTTATTTGTATTGATTTTCAAACGAATGGTTGGACGGACAGAATGAGTGTGTGCACGTTTCCTCATCTACATCCCAGAGTATAGAAAGACTGTAATGTGAAAATATATATACGTATGTATGAATGTTTGGACGGACAGAATGAGTGTGTGCGTAACACGTAATGTGTATGATCGTTTTTTTTTAATAGTAAATTTTTGGCACGTATTGCTCATGATCACAGGTAGAAGAAATAGAAATATAAACTAATAAGAAAGGGTAGGTTGGTTGTGCGGTTGTTTTTAATTTGATGAGAAAGAAATGTATAGTTGTGCTTGTGCGTTTTTTTTCACGTATAAGTATAAGTAATATCTGTTTTCACTAATTGAATTTACTGATTGATCTACAACACCCCAAAGTATAAATAGACTTGTTTTTAAGGATTTAAAATTTTTTAGTTTTACTGTTTTAAATAAATGAAATTATAGAATAAAGGGATTAATTAAAACAAATTAGTTTTTTATTTTTTGAAAATTTTATTACATATTTCTTTTTTTCAGATTTTTACAGATTCGAATTTAAAAATACGTTTATACAGATTAAATAACTTAAGTGTTAACAAATATTGTGTATAGAATGATTGACATCGACAAATGTTGAAAGATTGTGAATAAGTATTTTCACAATAATACAAATGTATGACATATTAATACATACAAATGGATTACTTATTTTACTAATGTTACATATTCTTAGTTCATTTATAAGTTTCATAAATAAATCTATATGTCTTATTAATAGTTCTTCCAATACAGCTGATGTTACCATTTTTGTTCCCCTTCTTTAAAAATTTAATAGCGGGACGATGTACTCTGAATTATTTCATTTTAATTTATATTTATTGAATAAAAATTTTAAACACAAGTGCCCACAATTAAATGTATTAAATTTTTGGTTTCGTTCATAATTATATTCAATAGGAAATTTTAAGTAGTTGACAATCTCAAGTGGTGGTTGTAAGTTTCCAAAGCTATCAAAGTATTCCTTATAGTTGTGGTTTTTATAATATGCTACCCAATGTGTTCCCATACCATTTGAATCATCTAAATTAACAATGCCGCATTCTTGTTTGAATGGTTTTTCAGGTAAAGAATCACGCATGAAAACACCCCTAAAATGTTTGAGATGTCTTCCATATTTATTCAAATCCAAATCTGTTAATGGGCGATTGGGAAGGTTATCTAATAGTTTTTTGGAGCTGGACTATAGTAGAGACCATATCCAGTTTTATATGGTTTGAGGTACAACCCTTTACCCATTGCAATTGATTCCATATATCTATTATGACGGTTAGCTTCAGCCAATTGTTCTTTTCCATTTTGGATAACATTTACTGCTTTGACAATAGCGGATCCTCCACTTGCCAAACCACCAAGCGCTGACAATGCTGTTAGTACGGGAATAAGTGGAAGAAATCCTCCAATTTTCGGTACAGGTATAACTCTCGGTATTAACAAATAGCCTTTTGAGCTATTTTAACAGCATCATTTATATCAAGGGGTTTCTGTTCTTTCAATTGTTTTAAAGTTTTTCTCACAGTAGCTGTGAATAATTTCTTATTACACTTATTCATTTTTCCTTTTCTTTTCTTATGTCTCTGCTCCTTCAAACCTAATCCAAATTTCACTTTATCTTTCATAGCGTTTGTCACAAACCACGCGTTAGCACGTTCTTTAATATCACTATCTTTAGATTTAACTCGTTGCCAGGCTTTTTCAGCTAATATTTGATCTACTTGATGTCTTGTGTCTATATCTTTTGATTGTGAATATGCAATATCGTGCTCTCTACAAGCTGCGTCTAATAAATTTATACCCTTATCTCCTCTTGCTAAACGTTTTTCAAGTTTTGTACCAGGTCCACAAAACTGATAACCAGGTAGATGTAATTCAACAGGTACTTTATTTATTAAGTTGTTTACAAATCCTCTTCTCATCTTACACTGGCTGAGGTTTTGTTTTGAGTGTAGATTATAACAAATTTTTTTTTTCGTTACTTTTATACCTCTTCGCAAAAATAACTGAAATCAGACGATCTCCTATATATACAGCAATTTATATGATTTCAGTATGTTAATTTTTTGATATTGATTTTGATCTGCTTTGTATCTGATCACGATCTACTTTACATCTGATCACGATCTGCTTTGTATCTGCTCACGATCTATTTTATATCTGATAACGATATACTTTTTTGGTTTTGTCTATTTTATTTTAATTTTTTTTTATTTTTTTTTTGACATTACCATGTTTTAGGTATACATGTTCTACCTCAATGTTTAAATTGTTTATTTGATCAGCTAGATCATCATGTATTTGTGTTATATGTTTTTCGATTACGATATTTTTGTTTTTATGGTTATATTTATTAAAACCTTCTCCAAATTTATTAATATAAGACATTTCTTTCACTCTTCTAATAAATTATGTTAGCTTCTTTAAGTTCTTCGATAATAGAGATTATTTCGTTTTGATGATTGTTGTGACCAGAACCTTCCGATGAAAGAAGTAAACGTAGTCTGTCAACTAGTTCATTAGGTTCATCCCAATGTATGTAATTTGATCTCAGATTATTTTGTAATTTTAGCATTAAACCACTGCCTTTTGTTAAAATGTTTGTTGTTGTTTCGAATAAACGTTTAATTATTCGTATATATTTGAAGGCTCGTGTTCCTTTCACTTGTTCATTAGGTTCATAGCGACGTTTATGTGCATTGGTATTAATTAAAATCTCTTTATATTTTTTCAAATCATTTTTAGAATAATGGAGAGGTTTTTTATGAAATACTAGTTCAAATAATCCAGGCGTCATTTTCAATTTCATATTCCCTATCTGCATAGTATTATCTCTATTAAATATTAATTTTTCCTTGCCATATCTCCAACTACCGTCTACATCTTGATTAAAACCATAAATTTTATCCAATTGCTTATTATTAATAAGTGTTTGTATATTTTCAAATAATGGAGAGCTTTTCGTCAGCTTTAAACATTGTTTTCTTTCTAAGTTCTTGATACATGTACTTGATACAGGTCTATTATGTCTCATAGTTTTTTTCACCATCATTATCATCAGTTGAAATATTTTCATACTGAAAATCGTTATTATCACCGTTTACATCATCATAACCATCGTCATCATCAATAGTGTTGTCTATATCTTTATGCTTATCTTCAAGTTTTCCAATGATTTCATTATCACCATTTACGTCATAATAATCTTCGTCATCATCTATAGTGTTGTCTACATCCTTATGCTTATATTCAAGTTTTGGGATGTTTTCATTATCATCATTTACATCATCATGATCATCGTCATCATTAATAGTGTTGTCTATATCCTTATATTTATATTTAAGTTTTCCAATGATTTTTTTAAGTGGTTTTGTTATTGGTTGAAAGGTATCTTCTAATAAATTAACTCTATCTATTTGATTCAGTTTAATATTTTTTAACTTTTTCTTTAGAACAGCCCTTGTCTTTACAAGATCTTCCAACACTTTATTATGGTAATTTTTAGACATTATAATAATTTTTTTATTGAATTTGATCTGGTTATGATCTGCTCGCTATCTGATTATGATCTGCTTTGTATCTGATTACGATCTGCTTTATATCTGATCACGAACTGCTTGCTATCTGGTCACGATCTGATTTATACCTGATCACTATCTGCTTGATGGCTTGTGTCTATATCCATTGATTTTGAGTACGCTATATCGTGCTTTCTACAATCTACATCCAATAAATTATTCCTTTATTTCCTTTATTCTTGCTATTCGTTTTGAAGTTTTGTATCAGATCCACAAAACTGATGAACAGGTGGATGTAATTCAACATATAATTTGTTTATTAAGTTGTCTACAAATCTTCTTCCAATCTTACAATGATTAGGTGTTTTTCTTTTGACTGTAGTTTATAACCATTTTTTTCATTACTTTCATACCTCTTCGCATGAAACACTACACCAGCTATACCTGCTATACCAGCTATACCAGCTATATCAGCTATACCAGCTATACTAGCAAGCTGTACAATCTATACTAGCTATACTAGCACGCTGTACAATCTGTACTAGCTATACTAGCAAGCTGTACAATCTGTACTAGCTATACTAGCAAGCTGTACTAGCTATACTAGCAAGCTATACAATCTGTACTAGCTATACTAGCAAGCTGTACAATCTGTACTAGCTATACTAGCAAGCTGTACTAGCTATACTAGCAAGCTGTACAATCTGTACTAGCTATACTAGCAAGCTGTACTAGCTATACTAGCAAGCTATACAATCTGTACTAGCTATACTAGCAAGCTGTACAATCTGTACTAGCAAGCTATACCAGCTATATCAGCTATACCAGCTATACCTGCTATACCAGCTATACCAGCTATACCTGCTATACCAGCTATACCAGCTATACCAGCTATACCTGCTATACCTGCTATACCAGCTATATCAGCTATACCAGCTATACCTGCTATACCAGCTATACCTGCTGAACAAACGGGTTATAGGGTAGGGTTAGTTTTAAGGGTAAGAGGGGTAGGGTATATATAGGTAGGAAATGCACAAACCTTTCGAATTATTTTTATATATGTATAAATAATAAGTGTTATATAGGGTTTTATATTTGCTTGTATTTTCTTCAAACGTTATAAAAGTATTTTATTTGTTGCTATTTAATTCGAACTTTGTTGAACTTTTTATTTTTGTGTTCTTTACTTTTGATTTTGCTTATGTATTATTTTGAAAAATGTGCAATATGTGTTCCTCTTTATTATGTGTATTTTGTTTCTATTTTTTGTGAACCTTGTTGAACTTTTATGTTTCCTTTTCAATTTATATTTGTTTTTAAATTATATTTTACTGTTCTATGTAATATCACTTTCTTTTTGTATTTTTAATATTTAATAATTTGAAATATGTGATGTATTATTATTTTCGACCTTGTAATGTCTTATTTTTTACTGTTTTTTTATGTATGTTTTTTTTTTTTGTTAATGCACTTTTTTATTTAATGTGTCCTTCTATGATTATTGTTGTTTTAATTACTAATTTTATGTTTAAACATATAATTTTAAATACTTGCACACTTTTTGTTTTTAGGACGTGTTTTTATGTTTTTTGTATGGGGGATTTATATTTTACCCTGTTTTTGATAGTGTATGTGTGTATATTTTATTTTGTTTATTTAAACACTTGCATTAAATCACATTAGCACTGATATTTGTTATTCTTGTTTTTAATTTCTTTTCAAATTTTTTATCAAATTTTTGAAATTAGGGTTATATGGGGTTATATTTTTTAATAATTTCACAATTTAGTGGGGTTATGGGTTTTTTGTGGACTGTATATTTGTGTCGCTGTTCCTTCTTTTTCCTTGAAGGACCATGAACAAACGGGTTATAGGGTAGGGTTAGTTTTAAGGGTAAGAGGGGTAGGGTATATATAGGTAGGGAATGCACAAACCTTTGGAATTATTTTTATATATGTATAAATAATAAGTGTTATATAGGGTTTTATATTTGCTTGTATTTTCTTCAAACGTTATAAAAGTATTTTATTTGTTTGTATTTTGTAACACTAAATATTTTTGTTTACAATGTTTATTTTGTTCACATTCTTCACAGTTCTTGTTTTAATTCTTTTAATGTTCACAATGTTTATAATTTGTTGAATATATATATATTTAATATAAAATTGTTTTATGTTCACTTTTTGATATGTACACGTAGAACTTATTGGGTTGTTCGTCTTTTAAGGATCGCTAATCAACTGAACTAAAAGGATATAAACAATCCTTTTTAACCTATTGAAGAATGTGTATACGTGATGTGTGTGGTGAATTTTGATATGTATGATGAATGTTGTGGTGTTGGTGTTATTATTGTTATTGTTTTTTAAAGATGTTTGTGTTGTCCTATTGGAAGTCAGGGTTAGGTTTGTGTATTTGTTCACTCGTGTGAACACCTGCTATACCTGCTATACCAGCTATATCAGCTATACCAGCTATACCTGCTATACCAGCTATACCAGCTATACCTGCTATACCTGCTATACCAGCTATATCAGCTATACCAGCTATACCAGCTATATCAGCTATACCTGCTATACCAGCTATATCAGCTATACCAGCTATACCAGTTATATCAGCTATACCAGCTATATCAGCTATTCCAGCTATACCGGTATAGCTGATATAGCTGGTATAGCAGGTATAGCAGGTATAGCTGGTATAGCAGGTATAGCTGGTATAGCTGATATAGCTGGTATAGCAGGTATAGCAGGTATAGCTGGTATAGCTGATATAGCTGGTATAGCAGGTATAGCAGGTATAGCAGGTATAGCTGGTATAGCAGGTATAGCTGGTATAGCTGGTATAGCAGGTATAGCTGGTATAGCTGATATAGCTGGTATAGCTTGCTAGTATAGCTAGTACAGATTGTACAGCTTGCTAGTATAGCTAGTACAGATTGTATAGCTTGCTAGTATAGCTAGTACAGCTTGCTAGTATAGCGAGTACAGATTGTACAGCTTGCTAGTATAGCTAGTACAGATTGTATAGCTTGCTAGTATAGCTAGTACAGCTTGCTAGTATAGCTAGTACAGATTGTACAGCTTGCTAGTATAGCTAGTACAGATTGTACAGCTTGCTAGTATAGCTAGTACAGCTTGCTAGTATAGCTGGTATAGCTGATATAGCTGGTATAGCTGGTATAGCAGGTATAGCTGGTGTAGTGTTTCATGCGAAGAGGTATGAAAGTAATGAAAAAAATGGTTATAAACTACAGTCAAAAGAAAAACACCTAATCATTGTAAGATTGGAAGGAGATTTGTAGACAACTTAATAAACAAATTATATGTTGAATTACATCCACCTGTTTATCAGTTTTGTGGACCTGATACAAAACTTCAAAACGAATAGCAAGAATAAAGGAAATAAAGGAATAATTTATTGGATGTAGATTGTAGAAAGCACGATATAGCGTACTCAAAATCAATGGATATAGACACAAGCCATCAAGCAGATAGTGATCAGGTATAAATCAGATCGTGACCAGATAGCAAGCAGTTCGTGATCAGATATAAAGCAGATCGTAATCAGATACAAAGCAGATTATAATCAGATAGCGAGCAGATCATAACCAGATCAAATTCAATAAAAAAATTATTATAATGTCTAAAAATTACCATAATAAAGTGTTGGAAGATCTTGTAAAGACAAGGGCTGTTCTAAAGAAAAAGTTAAAAAATATTAAACTGAATCAAATAGATAGAGTTAATTTATTAGAAGATACCTTTCAACCAATAACAAAACCACTTAAAGAAATCATTGGAAAACTTAAATATAAATATAAGGATATAGACAACACTATTAATGATGACGATGATCATGATGATGTAAATGATGATAATGAAAACATCCCAAAACTTGAATATAAGCATAAGGATGTAGACAACACTATAGATGATGACGAAGATTATTATGACGTAAATGGTGATAATGAAATCATTGGAAAACTTGAAGATAAGCATAAAGATATAGACAACACTATTGATGATGACGATGATTATGATGATGTAAACGGTGATAATAACGATTTTCAGTATGAAAATATTTCAACTGATGATAATGATGGTGAAAAAAACTATGACCATAATAGACCTGTATCAAGTACATGTATCAAGAACTTAGAAAGAAAACAATGTTTAAAGCTGACGAAAAGCTCTCCATTATTTGAAAATATACAAACACTTATTAATAATAAGCAATTGGATAAAATTTATGGTTTTAATCAAGATGTAGACGGTAGTTGGAGATATGGCAAGGAAAAATTAATATTTAATAGAGATAATACTATGCAGATAGGGAATATGAAATTGAAAATGACGCCTGGATTATTTGAACTAGTATTTCATAAAAAACCTCTCCATTATTCTAAAAATGATTTGAAAAAATATAAAGAGATTTTAATTAATACCAATGCACATAAACGTCGCTATGAACCTAATGAACAAGTGAAAGGAACACGAGCCTTCAAATATATACGAATAATTAAACGTTTATTCGAAACAACAACAAACATTTTATCAAAAGGCAGTGGTTTAATGCTAAAATTACAAAATAATCTGAGATCAAATTACATACATTGGGATGATCCTAATGAACTAGTTGACAGACTACGTTTGCTTCTTTCATCGGAAGGTTCTGGTCACAACAATCATCAAAACGAAATAATCTCTATTATCGAAGAACTTAAAGAAGCTAACATAATTTATTAGAAGAGTGAAAGAAATGTCTTATATTAATAAATTTGGAGAAGGTTTTAATAAATATAACCATAAAAACAAAAATATCGTAATCGAAAAACATATAACACAAATACATGATGATCTAGCTGATCAAATAAACAATTTAAACATTGAGGTAGAACATGTATACCTAAAACATGGTAATGTCAAAAAAAAAAAAATAAAAAAAAATTAAAATAAAATAGACAAAACCAAAAAAGTAGATCGTTATCAGATATAAAATAGATCGTGAGCACATACAAAGCAGATCGTGATCAGATGTAAAGTAGATCGTGATCAGATACAAAGCAGATCAAAATCAATATCAAAAAATTAACATACTGAAATCATATAAATTGCTGTATATATAGCAGATCGTCTGATTTCAGTAATTTTTGCGAAGAGGTATAAAAGTAACGAAAAAAAAAAAATTTGTTATAATCTACACTCAAAACAAAACCTCAGCCAGTGTAAGATGAGAAGAGGATTTGTAAACAACTTAATAAATAAAGTACCTGTTGAATTACATCTACCTGGTTATCAGTTTTGTGGACCTGGTACAAAACTTGAAAAACGTTTAGCAAGAGGAGATAAGGGTATAAATTTATTAGACGCAGCTTGTAGAGAGCACGATATTGCATATTCACAATCAAAAGATATAGACACAAGACATCAAGCAGATCAAATATTAGCTGAAAAAGCCTGGCAACGAGTTAAATCTAAAGATAGTGATATTAAAGAACGTGCTAACGCGTGGTTTGTGACAAACGCTATGAAAGCTAAAGTGAAAGTTGGATTAGGTTTGAAGGAGCAGAGACATAAGAAAAGAAAAGGAAAAATGAATAAGTGTAATAAGAAATTATTCACAGCTACTGCGAGAAAAACTTTAAAACAATTGAAAGAACAGAAACCCCTTGATATAAATGATGCTGTTAAAATAGCTCAAAAGGCTATTCATTCAAATTTTAAAGGGAAAAAGCGAGCAGACATTATAATACCGAGAGTTATACCTGTACCGAAAATTGGAGGATTTCTTCCACTTATTCCCGTACTAACAGCATTGTCAGCGCTAGGTGGTTTGGCAAGTGGAGGATCCGCTATTGTCAAAGCAGTAAATGCTATCAAAAATGGAAAAGAACAATTGGCTGAAGCTAACCGTCATAATAGATATATGGAATCAATTGCAATGGGTAAAGGGTTGTACCTCAAACCATATAAAACTGGATATGGTCTCTACTATAGTCCAGCTCCAAAAAACTAATAGATAACCTTCCCAATCGCCCATTAACAGATTTGGATTTGAATAAATATGAAAGACATCTCAAACATTTTAGGGGTGTTTTCATGCGTGATTCTTTACCTGAAAAACCATTCAAACAAGAATGCGGCATTGTTAATTTAGATGATTCAAATGGTATGGGAACACATTGGGTAGCATATTATAAAAACCACAACTATAAGGAATACTTTGATAGCTTTGGAAACTTACAACCACCACTTGAGATTGTCAACTACTTAAAATTTCCTATTGAATATAATTATGAACGAAACCAAAAATTTAATACATTTAATTGTGGGCACTTGTGTTTAAAATTTTTATTCAATAAATATAAATTAAAATGAAATAATTCAGAGTACATCGTCCCGCTATTAAATTTTTAAAGAAGGGGAACAAAAATGGTAACATCAGCTGTATTGGAAGAACTATTAATAAGACATATAGATTTATTTATGAAACTTATAAATGAACTAAGAATATGTAACATTAGTAAAATAAGTAATCCATTTGTATGTATTAATATGTCATACGTTTGTATTATTGTGAAAATACTTATTCACAATCTTTCAACATTTGTCGATGTCAAACATTCTATACACAATATTTGTTAACACTTAAGTTATTTAATCTGTATAAACGTATTTTTAAATTCGAATCTGTAAAAATCTGAAAAAAAGAAATATGTAATAAAATTTTCAAAAAATAAAAAACTAATTTGTTTTAATTAATCCCTTTATTCTATAATTTCATTTATTTAAAACAGTAAAACTAAAAAATTCTAAATCCTTAAAAACAAGTCTATTTATACTTTGGGGTGTTGTAGATCAATCAGTAAATTCAATTAGTGAAAACAGATATTACTTATACTTATACGTGAAAAAAACGCACAGGCACAACTATACATTTCTTTCTCATCAAATTAAAAACAACCGCACAACCAACCTACCCTTTCTTATTAGTTTATATTTCTATTTCTTCTACCTGTGATCATGAGCAATACGTGCCAAGAATTTACTATTAAAAAAAAAAACGATCATACACATTACATGTCTGTCCGTCCAAACATTCATACATACGTATATATATTTTCACATTACAGTCTTTCTATACTCTGGGATGTAGATGAGGAAACGTGCACACACTCATTCTGTCCGTCCAACCATTCGTTTGAAAATCAATACAAATAAAATGAACAATAATAAGCAGGTATGATTCCAAATTTGTATGGAAAAATTTAAAATTAAAATGATTTAATTCGTTTCCAGATATGCATTCTCACAAATTTTAAAACACACACACACATACACATTAAATAGCATTACCTTTTCATAATACATGTTACAAACCTAAAGACCGATCGCACACAATTCATTTCACAATTCTGCAATGTTCTTACTCTTTTACAGCTATGCATGCTCCAAAAATTGTATGGAGTAAGTGGTCTGAAAACCCCATAAACATACTACTCGTGTTATTTAAGCTGATGGAATTCTATATGTCTCATTGCTGTCGATGGAATGCCGGCTAGTCGGAGAGAGTTTTAATCATCTTCTACAACTCAGTGTGGTGAACAAAGTTGTAATTTTCTGGGCCTCCGTGTCACTTCGGGATCACTGCGAAGAAATTGCTGAAGTAGATGGATCCGCAACAGTCTTTATAGACATGGCCAAGAATCCTATTTGCAGCAGTAACCCTGCAGAAAATCAAGCCGTTGACTCGCCCGGGACGTGCATCAAGTCAGATTAGTAGAAGTACTTTACAAATTGCCAAAGACGAACATTGGTGAATTGTAAGCCTCTGCCTCGAGGAAAATGAAACTAAAGGAACATTCTATGAAATCGCTACTTTTTTGCTACTTCTTCCAATAAATTTGCCGTATGAAATTAGTGGTAAATATGGGCTCCCAATACATCCAGAAATGTTTAATCGCTCGAACGAGGGAGATTAAAGAAAGGAAAAAAGAAAGAAAGAAAATTGTCACAAAGCGGTTGCATATAAACGAACTTATTTTTAGATAAATTTAAAATATGACTTAAAATTTTTTGGAGTTTATAAGCGGGGAATTCCTAAAAGCGGTTTGCACATATCAAAACAATATCAGTATCTTTCAAATCAAAGATTGCATAAGTTTCAGTTTGTATACGGGGAATATCGTATCTATGTATGCATCTCTTAAAGTATGCTTTACTGTTGAAATTTATATAACAATACAATAGATTTTCCAAAGCTGATTCATTTAAAAATTCCAGATAAGTTTAACTTTCATCTGAAACTTTTAAAATCTCCTTCCAATTTAGCCCATCAGAATCATCAGAAGAACAGCACAAACATAATTAAACACGTGTTATTAAGTTAATTATGCGTAGAATTCGGACAATATCCAAAATATTTTACAAAATGTGATAGTAATTATATACTCGTAAATACAATATGAATATAATGAAGATTACTTTCATATCTTTTGTTAAAGAAAACAATGGAGATGCGAAAAACGCTATAGGTTTTTAAGTATTTCTTGGCGGAATAAAGCGTAAATATTTTGAAGAATTGCTTCAATTGACAAATATAGGCATACATACATACCATTTATTAAAGAGGAAAAAAAAACATATATTTGACAACTTATCATTCCGATTGTATATACCAATCAGCTTCTTTTAGGCAATTTTAATTACGTAATAATCGTAAACAGTAGTACAATAGAATGTACAACAAATTATGACTTTTTATCATTAAATTTGTAAATAATTTGAATATTTAATTTACATTTACAAAAAGACAACGAAATCAAATTGTATGCGCATAAATTTTCTGGATACTGACATATTAACGAAATTATGAAAAAAAAATTGTGAAATTAATGAAATTCCAAAAGTTGGTGAAAGTTTAAAAAACTTGAGAAAGAAATTGGTTGGCAGGATAATAAGAAAAAAAAACACATGATGTAGCACAAAACGCAGAATATTAAACAATTTAATGGAACATTAACACAAAGTAATTAGATTTTCCGAGTAATTCATTTTTTCACCAAGTATAAGTAGTAATCTGGATCCATAAATAACATCAATTTTTATCTTTAGTTATATTCAAGTATTTGGACCGAAAGATTTTTATAAGATTTTTGCAAAATTGGGACTTTTATTGCCATTATAAAATTTACATTGAATACATATTCGTCGCCGTAGTCTAGTAGGCAGTGTGTAGGCTTATTAGACGAGACGCCAGTGTTCGATTCCCAATGCCAGACATCAAAATAAAAAATACAAAAAGTATTTCTTCGGCGACTTCCTCTCAGCAGATTTCTGGCAAAAACTCTGAGAGTAAATAAAATTGCCATGAAAAGTTTCTCAATTATGTATGTGTACATATATCGAGTGGGCCATCTATCGGTTTAAATTTGAACCATCAGTTATTTCGAATCTGGCAATACTTATATCATTCTATTCTGTCACAAAATTCAGTATAATATCTCCACTGAACGTAATGAATCGATTTAGCCTTGAGCGACGTTGGGAAATTGCATGAATGTGTCGTACAAAATTTGGTCGCAGAGAAGGACCGACAGTGCACCGTATACGCAAGTTTATTGCTAAAATTCGTGAAACTTGTTTCATTGTGGATGCGCCAAGACGTGAGTGTACTCGTATACTGTATACACATCCGAAAATATTGAAGCTCGTCTCAATAATCGAAATCTCGATATGACAAAAGTTCAATTTGTTCAAGAGCTGAAGCCGCATGACCATCCGCTTCGTTTTTGCTTCGCTAGATGGACCAATGAGAAACTGCGCGATGATGTAGATTTTGTCAAAAAATCATCTTTCGTTGACAAGCAAAATCGCAGTATTTGGGGCTCATAAAACACAGAAGAAGAAGTCATTGTACCCATTACGAGTGACTGTTTAGTACGGCATGTGGAGCGGAGTCATCATTGGCCCATATTTCTTTTGTAATGTGTACGGCGCAACAATTACAGCCAATAGAGGCACCTATCTCACCACGATAACCAATTTTATTACCCGCTCTTCATGGTATTGATGTGAACGATCTTTGGTTTCAACAAGATAGTTCAACTTACTACAGATCTCATAGCACAATCGATTTATTACGTCATTGAAGGGCAACACTCGTGATACCATTGGCGAAATGCGACCCCATACACGAAAATTGGTCCGATCGAATAAGGTACTGGCCTCACAGCCTCGGCAGCCACATGAATGAAATAATATTCAATTTCTAACCCGAACAATTACTAAAACTTCCAATAGAAGATAACTAAATTCCCCGAAAAAATTTATCAGACCGGTCATTTGTTGTCGACGTTTTGAACTGTAGATCCCGCAACTCTTGAATAAAATAAAAAAACACAATTATGAACTCTACAAAGGATTCGTATAGGATTTTTCTGACAGATTACATAGTGGGATGTATTGATTCAAAACTTGTAGTTTTTGATTTTTGGATCTTTAAATTGTAGTATTCTGTCTAGCCGAGCCTCTGTAAACTTAAAGTAACAATAATTGGGCAATTCACACAAGCCCTTGTATCGTTGCATTTAGTGTATTGTTCGGCGAATATACAACAGTGTATGTTTTTGTTAATAATTTTCATACGTATGTTCTTAAAAGTTGTATTGGTTTCGTGATATCAGTAATGTAATATAAGTAATGCCAGTAATCAAGAAGAAGAATAAAAATACAAAAAACTTCTATGTGACTTGAGCCAATAATTAAAATATCAAAATTATATTGTTTGCACAGATAACACGGTGCGACAATCAAAATACACCCATATAATGAAATAGTGTAGGTTGTGAGTTTTGTTGAGCAGAACTCAAAAATATTTTTTTTATATCTCTCATACCTTCCAAAATTCTTTTATTTGACAAAAACTGTTTTTTTATTCTTTTTACACCAAATTCAAATATTTTTTAACGTATTTTCAAAATTCAAAATGTTTTGAAAAGGACAGAGATGAGCCTTTAAAACGGTATACATATGGTTCAAACTTAAATGTTATAAATTTAGATCGGGTAAACTTGGAAAAAATAATTTTGTTCTTTTTTTCAAGTTTAGTCATTCTTAATTGCAAAATTTAATTAAAAAATATGAAATAAGTGGTGGCATTCTGAAAGTGCATTCTGTTGTGAAGAGATTGACACTTCGGTTTATAAAATCGAAAAAAATTGCCGTTCTTATTATTTAAATAGTATAACAGTCGTGTTATATTTTTTTTATATGTCACCTTATCAAATGTACTTTCAGTTGCAAAATTTTCAAAATTTTTAATGGATCTTGGTTGTTTACCGTAAAATGAGTCAATTTCACTTTTGGGCGAGTACCAGAAGTCGGCTAATACTTGTGTTTTTGGAAATAATACTTTTCGCTTTGTGCAAACTTTTTAACTGAAAGTTTATTTTAAAAAAAATATGTATGAAAACTATAACACGACTGTTCTACACTTTATATAATAACTACGGTAATTTTTGTTCGATTTTATAAACCGAAGTGTCAATCTCTTCACAACAGAATGCATTTTAAGAATTTCCCCACTTATTTTATATTTTTTATAATATATACAGTGGGGTGCACAAATAAGGATATGTTTGTACTCTGTGCAATTTTAATTGCATAAAAATAAAGTGTTAAAGCAATTAGAAAATTTGTTTTCGTTTCTAATTTAGTATTTAGTACTTAACAAAATAATATAAATTTCAGAACTAAGATGATCAAATTCTAATCAAAATCAATCAGGAGAAAAATAACTCGGATATACTCAATTTTGCACCATTTTAAAATTTTAGGGAACATATCTAAATTAGTTGGCGCTGATCTGTACTGTCCCAACCGCTCTTCGCGATTTACCACAAATTCTCTATCGGATTGAGGTCGAGACTTTGTGCTGGCCACTGCACTAATTAAAAATTTTGCTCACTAAGCCATTCTTTAACGATTTTGGAGGTGTGTTTGGGGTCACATCCAGCTGGAAAAGTACTCTTTGCTCAAGATAGGCGCTCTTGTCGGCAAAATCGGTAAGATGGGTCTGCAAAATTCTCAAACTATCTCCTTTTTTCATAATGTTAATCATTCTTTGCAGTGGTCTGAGGTCCGACATTGTATTTCACCGTTTCCTTAACATGGTATCTTTAAATACTGTCCCCATGGCGGCGCCAGAATATTGCTTACCATTGGACTGAAAGCCGTTGAATTTAGATTCGTCTGTCCAGATCACATGTTTCCAGTCATTCACTGTCCAATTTCTGTGTTCTCTGGCAAGTGGCAGTGCCTTTACATTTTTAGCCGAATTTATAGCCAATATCTTTAAGAGCTCTACTTGCCGTCCATCGACTAACGGTTTTCCCGATTGCCAAAAAGCTCCTTTAGGTGTTAAAAATTTGTTTAATTTTTGTTAGCATTAGACGAGCATCTGCATTATTAGTAGTTTTTTACGACCTCTGTCTTAAAGCTAGGGAACAACAGACCGTTTTTGGATGATGACTACTGACTAGTGTTTTTCACGGGAAATCCCGGGACGGGTATTCCCGGGAATTCCGCACATTTTGCAATCCCGAAATCCCGGGAAATTTGTTCGGGAATTCCCGGGAATTATTGTGAATGAAAAATTTTTACTATTTGGCAACATTTATCGTTTATCAATACTAATTACAAATTGGTATTAGAACAAACTTGTCATGTTATTAAATTGTTTAGAAAGAGTCCAGCAACAAATTGTGTTACAAAAATATGTATTCGCCGAATATAATAAGGAAATCTGCCTTGTATTGCATATAGTAACCAGATGGAATTATCTAGTTCCAATGATCGAAAAAATTTTACTTATAAAAATGCAATAAAGAAAAGCCTCATTGATTTGGAAATGGGTGATCTATGGATAGAATCCAATATAAATAATTTGCAGAACCTTTTGGACGTTTTAAACCCAATAAAATTAGCTGTGGAAGCTTTATGTCGGCGAGAAATTAATATTATAACAGCTGATGTGATAGTGAATACTTTATGCCAACAAATTTCTTCAATTAATACTTCACTAGGAAAGACAATGTTTGAATCCCTTATATACCGAATTGGAGAAAGAAGAGATATAAAATTGTATACCTTGACCAAATACTTGAAAGATCCTGAAATTTTTAATAAAAATAATATATTTTTTCTGAATGCTTCAAAACATTCAATTATTTTATATGCAGAACAAATTTATAACCGTCTTTTTACTGAAAAAAATATAGAATTAGAAGAAATAGAAAGCAACGATAATGATATTTTAGAGGATAAAAATTTTGAGGACATTTTAAACGATGCAATAAATAACATTAGTGAAATATCTACATCAAACACTAATGTACCTACCGGTTCGATAAAAAAAGTCTTATAATTTTTTGGAGAATCTGGTAAGCAACATAAAAAACATAAAAAAGCTTTGTAGGCCTTGTTAACTATTAAGCCAACATCTGTTGAAAGCGAGAGAGTTTTCTAAAAACTCATTTTAAAAGTATTACATAAATATGTTAATAGATATATAGTTTTTTATGTTTCATGTACATATATATTTTTAACTAGTTTTTAAAATATGTTAGGATCTGTGTTCCAAGAGATATAGCGTGAAATTCAGAATCTATGATCTTCCGGTAAAAGTGAAAACTCGAAGTCGTTTTTCTAATATATAAGTTTTTATTAATTCAACAACTTATGTATGTATACTACGAAAAATTATGAAGTTTATAGAACAGAGGGTTCTTTGTGTAATAAAATTAAAAACGGAATATACAATGTCTACTATATTTTAACAAACGAAATAAAGTATTTCAATAACTTTGTATACTGTGTTGTACGCATTTGAATTGTATTAGGGCAGTACAAATTTTCAACAATCTCCGCCTCATATCAAATGCGTTCTTTTAAGAATTACATTTTAATTTTTAATAAATTACAACAATGTATATGCCTTTGTTTAGTTAAACATTTTGTAAGTATATCAGCAGCGTTGTCTTCAGAAGTAACATACTGTATTTCAATAGCGCTCTCCTCAAACCTTTCTCGAATATAGTAATAACGTATATCAATGTGTTTGCTCCTCTTTTGGACAGTTTGATTTTTTACCATAAGACTGCACCCTGGTTATCACATAATATAGATGTAGGACTGACAACATATTCGTTGAAACCCAACTCAGTAAGCAGACTACGATGGAATACAACTTCTTTAGTCCCTTGGCATAAAGCAATATATTCTGCCTCCATTGTACTTAAAGCCACAACAGATTGTTTGCGAGATTCCCATGCAATAGGGCCACCAGCGATAAACACCACATGCCCAGAATAAGACCTGCGGTCATTAGAATCACCTCCCCAATCTGAGTCTGTGAAACATTCAAAATTTTCCAAATTGTTAGAATAATTAATTTTACCCATACTATTATTTTTTAAATATCTGAGAACATGTTTAGCGGCTTGAAAATGCTCTTCATGTGGATGCGAATTAAATTGAGATAACCTCGACACGACGTGCATCAGATCAGGTCTAGATATCACCGCAAGATACATCAGTGCACCAATTAGACTTTGATAATTTTTCACATCTAAATTTTCACACTGTGCAATACATTTTTTCAAAACTGTTCCACTTGACCACGGAGTAGTAGCTGGTTTACAATTTGCCATACCCCAACGATCCAGAATATCTTTAGTGTATTTTTCTTGATGTAAACTAATATCGCCTCGCAACCCATCACGAAAAATTTCCATGCCCAAATAGAACGATATTGGACCACGATCAGTAGCTTCAACATGTTTATTTAAATTTAAAATAACATTTTTCATTTCTTCTTCACTGGTACAAGCTATTAGCATATCGTCGACATATAATGCTATAAGGCAAATATTCTTTCCATTTCTCTGCATATAAACACAAGTATCTGATTTGCACCTAGTGAATCCCATTTGTAATAAGAAATCGTTTGCCTTCTTGTTCCATTCACGACCGGCTTGTTTTAAGCCGTATAATGCTTTGTTTAATTTACAGACTTTGTTTGGGGAATTACTGTCCTCAAACATTTTAGGTTGAACCATGTACACATCGTCTTCTAAGTCACCATTTAGATAGGCTGCTACAATATCGATATGATTTACTAATAACTTATGTTTAGCAGAAAGAGCTAGAAGCAATCTAATAGTAGAATGCCGTACAACCGGTGCAAAAGTTTCCTGATAATCGATATTATACTTCTGCGAACAGCCATGAGCCACTAGCCTTATATTTTTCAATAGAGCCATCAGGTTTACGTTTTAAAGTGAAAACCCATTTACACCCGATCACATTTACTTTAATTGGCTTATCCACGAGATTCCAGGTTTTATTTTTGATCAATGAATTATATTCTGCCTGCATAGCCTCTTTCCACTTTATGGAATTTTCGGAATTCAATGCCTCAGCTACCGTTTTTGGATTTTCTGTAACCGAGTTTAACATTTCGGTATCATTTTCCATGCAATACATTTTCCTAGGTCTCCCTTTACCACCACCTTTAACAAATTTAGGTCTACCACGTTTTCGCTTTTTATTACCAACAGGTGTTTCCTCTCTTTCAGCTTCACTAGTTTCAACACTCATATATTCAGGTTCGCTAATGTCACCAACTTCCTTATTACCAGCGTCTTCTACTTCCTCAGCATCATTGTTATTTATTTTAAAAAGATCTGTATAAAAAAGTTCATTTTCATCGCAAATACTAGTGATATTTTCGAATGATTGCTCAAAAAATATTACATCACGAGCAATAATAATTTGTCTGGTACCAGGATTGTACAAGCGATATCCTTTTGTATGTAGTTGATAACCAACAAATTTTAATTTTTCGCCTTTAGGTAAAAATTTGCCACCCTTAGGCTTTGGACACTTTTTCAAAACCACTGTATCGCAACCAAACGTTTTTAAATATGAGACCAAAGGTTTTCTACCATACCATATTTCACAAGGTGTAACATCGTCGAGAACTTTTGTCGGAGCTCGGTTCTTCAGATAAGTCGCTGTATTAATGGCTTCCCCCACAAACTTTGTGGTAATCCAGACGACTCCAACAAGCATCTCGCCATTTCAACAAGCGTTCTATTCGCCCTTTCCGAAACACCATTCTGTTGATGAGAATAATCAACTGTTGTTTGATGCACAATACCTTTTTTTATCAAAATGCTGCTTGAATTTAGAATTAATAAACTCTTTCCCATTATCGCTGCGTAGCGTTTTTATTTGGCGACCTGTCTGTTCCTCCGCGAGCACGGAAAAATTAAGGAATGCATCAAAAGCTTCACTTTTATTGTTCAAAAAATACGTAGTTATATAACGAGAATAGTCATCGATGAAAGTTATAAAATAAGATGACCCACCAACAGATTTAACACCAATTGGCCCACATAAATCTGTGTGTACCAATTCTAAAACACTTTTGGTCTGAATATCTGCATAAGTTTTATATGGTGTAGCAGAAATTTTGTTCACAGCACCTGTAAAACATTCAATACTCTTTGGCATTTTAACATTCATACCTCTAACCATGTTCTTTGAATTTAACTTGTTTAGGTCGTTTACATTTATGTGACCAAATCGCTGATGCCATCTTCTCACAATATTTTCATCAATAGCCCCATTCGATTTTTCACAATTTTCAAATTTTTCAAAGTTGACAATAAACATATCGTTTACTAGATTGGCTGTAAAAATAATTTCATTTCTTCTGCTCCTCATCACAGCTTTATTCTTGGCGAATTGAACAATATGACCAGATTTAACTATTTTATTTATTGACAAGAAATTAGAATGCAATTCAGGTACATACCATACATTTCTTAATGTCAGCCTGCAGAACTTTGTTTTAATTTTAACATCACCAATTCCTTGAGCATAAATGCTCTCACCAGATGCTAAAATAATTTTTTGCTTTGATTCCGTTAACTTCCCAAAACACTCTTTGATTCTGCACATATGCGATGTCGCTCCGCTGTCCAATATCCACAACTCTCTTAAGTCGATATTGTTATCTATTACTGAACAAGCTAAGTCATCTTTTCGGTCATGACTTTTACACTGAGATCGTATATGTCCCTTTTTACCACATCGGTAACATTTAATGTTGCTGTTATTATATACATTACAGCTTAGATTTTTGTTTTCATTTACTTTAAATTGCATATTATTATTATTATTTGCATTTCTGTTAATGCTATTTTTAGGAATATTTTTCTTATTCCTTTTAAAATCATTTCGCGAATTCGCCGCAAAAACAGTTTCATTTGTTAAATTATTTTTGCTACCTTGGCGCATTTCTTCTTCTAATATTTTGGAAATTAAATTTTCATACTTTGGCAAGCTATCTCTGCTTTCTATAGCAACTACAAAAGATTCCAATTCATCGGGAAGACCACATAATAATAAAATTGACAGCAGATCATCATTTAACGTGATCCCAATTTCCTTCAAATCATCGACCGTACAACAAAATTCATTGATTTATGGAGAAAATTTTTCGCTTGCATTTAATTTAAAATGTACCAATTTTTTAAATAAATTTACCTCTCTAGATGCGGTGTTCGCTTGGTAAAGTGAACTCAAAAGATCCCAGGCAGCTTTTGAAGAAGTACAATTCTTTATATGAATTAATTCAGTTGTTTTAACACTTAGCGTTATTGCAGCTAAAGCTTTGCTGTCATCTACAAGCCATTTGGCCTCGTTTTCACCTTCTGGTCGTTGTCCTAAGACTGTGTGATACAAGCCCAACGTTATTAGCAAGCTCTTCATTTGTATGCACCATGTTGCGTAGTTTTCCCCATTAAGTTTATCAATATTTGCAACGTGACCTGCCATTACACCTTTTTCCGACTTCTTAATGTAGTAAAAACCAAAAACGATTCCAACGAGATGTAACCACACTTTTCCGATCAATTACTTGCAGAATGAAACTTGAAGTAGATATCTGATTTTCTGGGCCCATAACCTTTGTTAGGATCCGTGTTCCAACAGATATAGCGTGAAATTCAGAATCTATGATCTTCCGGTAAAAGTGAAAACTCGAAGTCGTTTTTCTAATATATAAGTTTTTATTAATTCAACAACTTATGTATGTATACTACGAAAAATTATGAAGTTTATAGAACAGAGGGTTCTTTGTGTAATAAAATTAAAAACGGAATATACTATGTCTACTATATTTTAACAAACGAAATAAAGTATTTCAATAACTTTGTATACTGTGTTGTACGCATTTGAATTGTATTAGGGCAGTACAAATTTTCAACAAAATACATTGAATTATTTATTTTTTTCAAAAACTATACCTTTTATATGTTTCTATTGTTATTTTGTTTTATGTTTTTGATCTCATTAATATGACTTTAAAATAAAAAATACATACTTAACAAAGTAAATATATGATTTTATGTTCAAGGCGGGAATTCCCGGGATCCCGGGAAATTTCAAAATCAATCCCGGTTTCCCGGGAAATGAATAAGTCCGGGAAATGAAAAACACTACTACTGACTGACTAACTCTAAGTTGTTTACACATTTCCCTGGTAAAATAACCACTTCCAGTCAAAGCTACAATACTATCTTCAGTTGATTTCGAGAATTTCTTCAACTTTTAATAGAAATTGATTTTTGTTCGACAAGTTGCAAAAAATATTCGCTCAACGAGATTAAGTAATTAATATTAAACTAATATTGTCTTAAAAAAGTCAAGGTAGTGCCAGAACATGAAAAAAATAACGATAGTTTTTGATTTCGTTTTTGCAAACATATTATAAGATAGAGGCGTACAAAATTGAGTACATGCGAGTTGATTTTTCTTTGTTTGTTTTTTTCTTAGGGCTTGATGATTTCCGTTTTAAATTTTATATTATTTTGTTAATTACTAAATGCTAAATAAATGACAAAAAACTTTTGAAGTTTTCTTTAATACCTTTAGTTATATTCAATAAAAAGCGTCCAAACTACAAACATGTAGTCATTTTTGTACCTCACTGTATATATATATATACGTATGGGTAAAAAATTCCCGAAATTTTTTAACTAATCCGTTTTCGTTGAAAATCTTTATAGTGACCTTGATGTTAAGATGGTCTTTTGCATTTGTTAAAACATTTCTGAAATTGAACTGAATTGTGGCCCTGTTCAGGCCTACAAAGGTCCGATTTACAAATTTCTGAACCAAAGCAAAAGACCGTCTTAAAATCGAAGAAAGATGTCCGACTATTATAAATATTAAAAAAAAAGGATTGGTTAAAAATTTCTGTAATTTGTATAGAAAGTTCAAATTTGTGAAATTGGCTCAGACATATTTTTGTAATCGATTAATTTGAGGGTAAAGTTCAAAAAACAGTTTTTGCCAAATAAAACAAGTTTAGAGGGTTCAAGAAATATAATAAAAAATATTTTTGAGTTCTACTCAACAAAACTTAAAACATACACTATGTCATTAGCTGGGTGGATTTAATTTTTTTTACACAGAGCGAAAACTGCCTAATAAAATCAAAAAGATTTTCGCTACGAAACGTTTTTGGGGTGAGGGGTATTACAGCAGAAAGAAACAAAGATTTTTTCGTATAGATTTCTTATTATTTTTATGTGATAAATCTTTTTAATTTTTTCAGGAAGTAAAACACATATGTGTGTACATTTAAGAAGAAAACTTGTTATTTACCATTTTTTTACTCAAATTCGTAATTTTTGCCACAAAAAATACAATCCATAGAGAAAAACTTATTGATTCTATTGTGTTTTCTTCTAAATTGTATAAAACAAGAATTTCTTATTAATTTCATTGGGCTACCTAATCAATTTTTTCAAAAAGGTTTTTCTTATAGATTTCATTAGGCTACTTAATAATTATTTTTTAAGGAGTATTCCTTATTGATTCCATTAGGTTTGATCATGTGTAAATTATCTTATTAATGTTTTAATAAGAATATCTCCTTGATTATATTAGCTGGCTTGTTAGAGACAGTTTCTATGAACTTTTTGTTTTTGTACCCTTATCATTTTTTGGCGTCTGTGCAATTACCATATTAAAATCAAATTTTTAATTGAAAGTGAACAAGTGGCAAGTAAAGAAGTGGAAAACAGTAATAAAAATATTACTTCTTAAAAAATTTCACCAAAAAAAAGTGTTATAAATACAAATGAAAATTTTGAGTAATGACCGATCAAAAGAGTTTAACAGAAAATGTAGATATTGTCCCAATTTTTAAATCCTGGGAGCACCGTGATGAAACGTGCAACATTCTTTTAAGTTTTGGAATTACATCAACAAACATATTAAAAAAAATGGAAATCGAAGAAATTCAAAATTTATTCAAGAAGATGGACCAAAAATATGTATACTAGGGAGTTGATTAAATTCAAAGCAGGCCTAAGGGAATGGAGAAGAAATATAGTTCGTGCAAAATCATGTTTATGAAAAAAAGATATACATATTTTCATTTAAGTATGTTTTCAGAACTTTCCATTCATATGTGAAACAGAAACTTTATCGGCAAATAGTCGTTGGAAAAAATTTCTGACAACCGAAACATTTGACGTCATTGACTTGGTCGATTCAGATGGACAGACCATCCATTTTTACTTGCTGAACAATGGACTTAAAGTTACTCGAGTAAAAAAATACTGGAAAAATATTTACTCTTTATTATATTAAATTTCTTTCTAAGCAAATATATTTTATCATATTTTTAATACATTTTTACTTACTGAAATTAAAGCTAATTGTAATTTTTGTTATTACAAATATTAAGTTAGTTTCTAAGTAAATAGATCAATAAAAAATCTATAATAATATCAAGCAAAATCAAGAAGTATTATTTAAAAAAATAAAGGGATAGTCTTATAAAATTAAGAAGAAAAGCTTTTTGAAAAAAACAAGAAGAGGGCCTAATAAAATCAAGAAGACAACCTTTTTGAAAAATCAAAACGAAAGCCTAACAAAATTAAGGAGAAAACCGTTTAAAAAAATCAAGAAGGCTATCTAGTAAAATCCGCAAGTTTTCTTCTTGATTTTTCCATAAAGGTTTTCCTTATAAAAATAATAAGAATCTCTTCTTAAAAAAAAAAACCATAGAGAAATCTAATAAACTTTGTTCTAATTTACTATGTATTTATTAGGTTCAGTTTTCTCTGTGTATTTTGTTGCATATTGTAATTAATTAATTTACTTTTTCCCGTAATAGTTTCCATTTTGTTGCTTGAATATCAATTTATAAATCTTGGTATTATTCTTCTTATTGCTTTTTGACGTTTGGAATACGAAATACACAACACAGCATAACACTGAGCGTTACAAAAACAAAAAATGTATTCAATTCAACATACACGATACAAAGTGATGTGAATTGGCCAATTATTTGCTCAGGAAAAGCGGTGATCAAAGGCATTTTACCGCTTTCGAGAGGTACTTTTTTTCATGGAGTTTTAATCTTTGAATTAAAGATCTTCTGCTTAGATATGGTTTTAAGAGTAATATCTTTCCCCTCTCTCTTACCTTTCTTCACTGAAAGTTTAAAAACTTGAGAAGATAAAATAGAAATAAAACTTTT
Source organism: Sarcophaga subvicina (assembly GCA_936449025.2). Taxonomy (NCBI): domain Eukaryota; kingdom Metazoa; phylum Arthropoda; class Insecta; order Diptera; family Sarcophagidae; genus Sarcophaga; species Sarcophaga subvicina. Next base: position 55,090,483 of record OW388080.2, read on the forward strand.
CTGGAGACATTTGTCACACTTATTTGCTTTTAGAATTTAACCCCGAAATATTGAAGTCAAAAAGTACAGAAAAAAAACTGACAGGCATTAAAAAAAGTCAACCAGAAAATGGTTTTTAATTTAACTGGCAGACTTTAGGTTTAGAAATGGAGCACAAAAGCCAAGTAAAAGATGAAAAACATTTTTCTTTTGGTTATATTTTGGCATTGTTTTATTTTCAACCACATGGTTTCTCTAAAAAAAAACAAATAAGTTGAAGTACAGTAAGTAGTGTTTTACCGCACCTATATCGTCACATAAACGGCAAAAGGGCGTAAAATCAAAATCGATTGTTTGATTGATTTGGACTTATATGTCGACAAATAACAATTTTATGCACGTAATTCAAAAGGCCTTCTAATACTACCTTTAACCCTTAAATGCTCAGTGTATATTTAAAGATACAACCAAAGAAAAGATTCTCACTGTTCTATTTAAAAAATAAATAAATAAAAAATAACAAAAACTCATTCAGAAAGCATCAGTCTTATTTTAAAAATTTATTTCAAAGAAAAAATGTTGAATTCTCTGATTGCTTAAACATCAAAGTTGAAAATTATATTTTTTCCAAATTTGGTGAATTAGGTGTTTTGCTATATTGAAAAATCGGACAGGATTACAAATTGATATAAAGAAAAAATATTATCTTGTTTAAAAATATATCTAGAAGCGTTTAGAAATAATAGGGGAAAAATATATTCCGATTCCTTATCACAGAGCCTCATTTAATAGTTGTATATTCTAAGATACACTGAGCACTCGCCCCTAAATTTGAAATTCGTTTTTATTTGAATTTTCTGCTACGTTATTTTTTATTTTCATTCATAGATTGTGCTTTGAAGAAACAGGTTGACTGCTTTCAATCATATATTGTTTATCGTGCAATATAGTTTCTTTATTTTTTATTTCCATTGACTTTGTCAGAATTTAAAAGATTTTGCAAAAAAAAGGAAAGTTGACGGATGAAGAAGTACGCGAATTGCTATGCAATAGCGATGATTTTTTTTACAATAGCACTGACGAAAATGACACTGACACAGACACTGGCACTGATTGTTTACTCCGACAATTGGAAAATTAAAAAAAGAGAGCAAAGACACACAGGGAACGTCTAAAATGCAACTAATCCTTCAAAAAGATCTCGATTCTGAATCTGACGAAGAAATTGAACTTGAAGGATCTATACATGACTCTTTTGTCAAAATGATGAATGATGATCAGGATATGGACATGAATATACATTACGAACAATCAGAAGAGCTCAATTTAATGCCTTCTACGTCTTCTTTACAAACTAGTCCTATAAATGTTTGGTCTACATTTTCTTCTGAATTCAGTGGTGTAAATATAAATCCCAAGTCTTCCGAATTTGAAAAGGTTTTGTGGAAAAGAAAGAAGAACAAGTTAAATTTGAGGGCGATATAGGTCTTCCAGACAATATTAAAGAATTGGAAACCCCATACCAAGTTTGGTGTCACTTGTTTCCAAAATCTTTGGAGGAACATATAGTTAACGAGTCTATAAAATATTCAGGAATAGATAACATAAATTTAAGCATATCGGAACTACGTAAATTTATCGGAATTCTTTTTTATATGTCTTACTATAAGCTTCCAAATTCCCGAGATTATTGGTCTGAAAAAGAGGACCGGAAAAATTCGAGAAATTATTCATTTTAAGGATAAGGATAAAAAACCTCCTCAAGATGATCCTAATCGAGATAGACTTTATCTGATCAGACCAATTATTGAATCTCTCAATAGAAATTTTGCCTCCGTTCCAAAATTGAGCAGGTTATGTGTGGACGAGCAAATGTGCTCTTCGAAAATTGGTAGTTATATGAAGCAATATATGCCTAATAAGCCCAAAACCTGGGGCTTTAAATTTTATGTTATGTGCGTTACAATGGGATATGCATATAAATTTGAAATATATAGTGGATCAAATGAAATTTGTGCTGAAGGAGAACCGGATCTTCAAGCTTCTGCGAATATAGTTGTGCGCCTACTTCGTGAAGTACCCAGATGTAAAAATTATATAGTATACTTTGACAATTTTTATACAATAATACCGTTGTTGGTGTATTTGCATTCACAGGGTATACTTTCAGTAGGTACAATTCGGCGAAACCGTATCAAAAATTGTTATATTGTATGAATTGTAAAGTTTTTTTATTATTATCCTCTATTTTTATTGTATGTATGAATTATTAAATGTTATATTATTTCTTTTAACTTTGCCTAAATAAAAATATTAGACACAATTAAATTTGTTTCAATTATATATGTTTTTAATATGTACTTTTCTTTGGAAACTATAATAGGTAGAGTGCTCAGTGTATCTTCTAAGATACAACCAGTTTTGTTTAAAAATAACACTTAAATAATTTTTTTTTACAAAAATGGGGACGCAGTTTATTTTTTATAACAAAACTACATAACATGTATTTTTTTAAGCAAAATCCGCGTCCATGAGCATTTAAGGGTTAATTCTACAACATTCTTTGCTTCTCCCGTAAAAAAATAAAAATTGTTGTTATTCCCTTTTGCATTTTAGGTGACAATATACATCAAATCACATCCTTGTCTTAAATTGTATGCATATCACTCTACTTTTGACCATGACCAGATTTATGGGCTCACTTTAGGAAACTGTAAGTTGCCAACCTGAATCTTGCAAAAACAAAGGACTATCAACGTAGCCTTGTTTCCTTACTTTCCCTTTATTTAAATTGTTTCTTGACCTAAAATTTAATAGTTACGTATGTACCGAGTGAACACAGTCTTCTTAAGCCAATTTCCTGCTACTGAGCCAAAAATACTTTTCTTTTCACAAACAAAACAAAAGCAAAATGTTAGCTACAATGTATAACGCCAAGTTTTTTTTATTTGACAGCCTTGAATTCGATCATCGTTCCAAAACTTTCATTAAATAGCCTTCAAATTTATAGAACACTTGCTTCTTTTTTAGGAGAATGTGGAAAGAAAATAACAATTCCTTTTTGTTCATTTTGCTAAACTTTAAGTAATCTTTTGGTTTCAACCTCTTCTACATTTCATTTTACTTACTTTCTTATAAAGTATTTATATTCGTGTATCGTCCAGAAATCATTACTGTTGGTTGTATCTGCATGTCTATTATAAAGGGTGTCGCAGTAAAAATGTACTGTTTCATAACAATAGAGACATATAATTTTTGATAATAGTTGAGATTATATTATTTGGTTGTAAAGAACACAGATTCCAATAAGTTATGGTGTAAATATTATTCAAATTGTTGACATGGCTACAGTGATTGGCCATTAGTCTCTTCACAAAATTGTTCATATCTTTTTCATGGAATGTCTGAGAGTATTTTCTGAACTATATATTCACTAAGCTATGGAAACGTGCACAATCGCAGAAGATACTTTTTCTTGCGAATTATGGGAATTGACTTTTCTTGTCTTATTGACACATTGTTCGTTCGTAAAGCGCTTCTTATGTAATAATCGGAATAAACGTATGTGACAACCTAATTTTGGAGTTGGCATTTGCACGAAAAAGAAATGACACAATATTTAAAAAGTACACTCTTAACGAGGTACCCTTGAATAAATTTTTCCATAAATTGACATTGCCTTCACTTTGCTACATTACTTATTGGGAGCATTGCCGGCGCCTTCCATGGTCCACTGATTCAAACCTCTAAGTAAGTAGATCTCGCTGTGTAGTCTGTCCTGACATTTGGAGTTTTCGAGACGCCTAATTAATTTTTCCGAATTTTCGAACAAGCTCTCGTTTACATCAGCAATGTTTTTAGGCGACCGGCCGATACGTTAAACTACAGGAGCCCAACACTCCACAACAGACCCCGTTTCTTTTAATATCACTGAAACACTTATTATATGTTCATATAGGCGCAATCTCTTTCATTGTAATCATATTAAGACATTCAATATTTACGCTTTGCCAATTAAGCCATTAACTTCAGCGTATTGTGTCATTTTCAATTACACATTTGACTAATGCCGAATTAAAAAACTGTTTACAGGAAGAATATGAAATCTTAAAAATCATAACGGTTCTATTATAAAAAATAAGTACATTTTACTCAATAGTAATTTCAAGTGGGTTACTTTTAGATATTACAAACAGCGAGACGAGCCGAGTTAAGTCTGATCTCTAGAGAAGGTATAAAATACAAAACTGAACGATCAGATATACTACACTTTAATGTAACAGTAGTAGTAATTATACTGTAAGTTACAGAAATTTCTCAGTATTCCCATTCGGAAAACACTCAGTGATCCAAAGGGCTGACACAGCTTCTATCCAGAGTAATACAACAAATGCAGTCAATTACTCTCAAATTACGCCTTAACCGTATTGGAAATTATTTTCAAATATTCCAGTCATTCTTCAGTGAAAATTATGCTGCTGTAAATAATAACAAAAAACGGAGCCGCTAAAAGCACCGTAAAATTAAACCCTTGGTTTTAATTTCAATCTCTTTGTGGTCACGATTAATATTATGGCCAAAGAAATATTTTTTTATATTTCGCTTTGTTGGAGATTTCTGACCTTGGGGTTTGAACTGCGGCCTCACGTCTAATAAGCCAAAATACTACTACTATCTACTAGACTATTTTTATTCGTTAGAAATATGCCGTTGCTCTTCCCAACGACTTTTCTTGTGGTTTATTGAGATATAATTTTATGAAGAACATCTACTTTTTTATCGCCGGGACATCGTCTTCTTTGTTTCTTAGCAGGGTTGGCAAAATTGGTACAATTGTACTTTTTTTGGTACAACTCAAACATCAAAAGTACAATGGTACACCAATCACCCATTTTGTACAATTTCAAAGTGTCATATAATTTTAGAACGAATAACATTTTTATTCCGCGAAATGGGTCGCAATTTTTTTTAAAAAAATTTACTTGATAAGTACGAAATATCAAATTTAGATCTAAATGATGAAGATAATCATCTTCCATTAGATGTTTATTGCGGAACCCAGGTAGATATATATATATCAAATAATGAAATTGAAGAAAATGTTATCATTCAAATTAAAAAAATTACAAACATTTTTATTTAAAATTTTGCGAAGTTCTGAAAACTGAATTCAATTTTGATAATGAAACCTTAAACTGGCTTAATAAGTTTTCCCCAGAAAATGTTATCTCTGGGAAAACTAACAGCATATTATAATTTATAATATTAGTTAAATGTTTCCTAAAGAGCACCAAATTTTCGAAGCAATAACCTCCCAATGCAGAACACTGGCTGATTTAGAAATTATAAAATCGAATAAAAATGAAAATATAAAAAAAAAAATTAAATTTTTGAAATTAAAAACGAATAAAATGAATATATGTTTTTAGAACTTAGTAAAGTAGCAAGAGGGATATTATAATCCGAAAATGTGGAACGAAAAACAGAAGAGAGAAGCAGACTGCACGTAACTACACTTTCTGGTTGAATACAAACTAAAGATTTAATAAATTCATCAAACTGTTATTGTTATAAATATAAAATAACGAAAAATTTGTTATCAAAACTATAGTAAAAACCATTTAAAAAATTATAGCCTGTTTTATGTATTTATATATACATTATTAATTTATAAAAAATATATATTTATCAATTGGAAACATTAAATTTCTCCATAAAATTAATAATTATAATATTTATTTGTTACAATAGTACAATTGAATTCGTATGTACTCTTTTGTTATGTTTTTTATATTGTTTATTAAAATAAAATATATATTTCTAATAAACATATATATTTCCAATAAAAAATGTGTTTTGTACAATTAGGGTCAAAAGAATACAATTTAAAACGCAGGTCAATACAATTTAGAAATGTCATTTGTTTCTTGGAGTTGCTATACGTCCTTTTACCTAACGGCTGATGTCTGAATTAACACCGATTTGTACAGGAACAAATCATGGGAAGGATATTAGAAAAAATATTTTGTGTTTCCCTCTTTAAAATCACCAACCTATCTGTTTTTTATATTTGAGAAAGTGTAACAAATAATCTACAAAACATTTTTTGTAAACAACGGATGTTCGAGGTTAATAAAAAAATTAAAAATATGGGTTTCTTTTCAGAGATCCATTTTAAACTGTGTTTTATTTTTAGCATGTAATCATCTTTATAATTTTAATTTCGGACTAAATTTACAATTTTAAATCATTTGAGATTGTGTTTTTTAATAAAAATAATTAAACTCAGTTTTTTAAACTCAGAATTTATTTGTAGATTTTTACGTAAGTTTTCGTATTTGTCTTCACAAACAAATAACGTAAACATTTTGTCACTTTAGGAATTTTAAAAGTTTATACTGCTCCTGCTCTAATTCTGTACAAAAATTTTGATTTTCCCCTTCTTTAAAAAAAATAGCATATTTTAAAATAGAGTTTTGATCAAAACTGGATGGCTTTTAAACTTCAAAACTATAGTTGTGCTTTCAGGAAATTTTAGAAAATAAAACTAAAATTGCTAAAAAAAAAACAAAATACATATCATGGTCATGAAAATAGTGATGGACATTAAAAAAAAACATCATTGCAATACAAAGAAGCATTGATGTTATATCGATCTATCTCTGAATATATCGATGATTTTTGCAAAAAAAAAAGAAAGCCAAAAACAGAATGGACGTATTGTTGCGCAGAGGTTCTCGCTCAATCTGTATTTGGTATCAACTTTGCTGGTTGTATTGGCAAACTTCTGGATACTACATATTGTACTTAAATCCATACCTATTCTATGTTCTTTAAGTCAACGGCGACCGGTTAAATGGGAGAGATAAAAGAAAAGAATTATTAGTTCTTCCTTTGGGGTAAATGGGTAAATTGTTAGGAAATCCTACCTTGTGTCTGTAGATTACCAATGGATTTTAACCAAATGGAATGGAGAGAATTGCTTGATTTAATAGTTTATGGGCCATTATTATTATTACAAGGTTTAGTTAAAGATAACTTTAGCTAAAGTGAACTTTAAAGTCACCTTTAACTTCTTTTCGTTACTACAACCTAATGATAAAATAAAGTTAACTATTTCAAAAATATGGCAGTACCGGAGCAATGTCGATAACACTGCTCAATTAAACAATTTTTTTAAACGCAGTGGTGAGCTTAATGCCCACTTCTACCATATTTTCCAATTTGTTATTTGGACACTTATTGGTTTCAGAAAACTTATTATTTTTAGAATTAACGCTTTCGATTCTCAGCGTACAGACGTGCGTGTATGTAGGTATGTAAATAGACATTTTCATATAAAAAATAGAAAAATTAATTAAAATACGCTCGAAGTAACGACGCCTAGAATTTCTAACATATTACCTGCTGTTCTCATGAACATTTCAAACACATTAGAAAAAATTTGGTTTTCTCGGTTTCCAACTCAGCTTCATATCCAAAAACTAAAAATCCAAATAAGAGTTCCTCATCAGTGAGACCAAGATCCGCTTCATGCAGCCTTAATGGACGAAAGGGTATAAGTTTAATCTTCCTGTTAAAAAAAAAACAGTTTCTTCGTTTTTCCGGAATTAATGCCTAAGCCGAAACCAGATACCAATTCCTCAACCGTCCTCAAAGCAAGTTGCATCTCGTCTCTAACAGGATCCATAAATTTGATTGAAATGGCAGGAACAATGTTTTTAACATAAGTGATTGCCTACTATCATTTCGTCAATATAAGATTTCATAAGAGGTGGGAAAATATCCTTTCCTACAGTTGTTATCCTTATCTTCGTACTGATGGAGCAACTCCTTTCGGTAGGGTAGATTGTTCTTCTTTGAAGAAATTACGATAAGTAGTTTATTACAGTGTCCCTTACACCCAATCTGAACCCCGTTGTATCCCTCAATCAACAGTTTTTGGATGGCAGCTAAGGCTGTTCTAGAGAGATGAAAGTTTATTTGGTCTATTGGGACCATGATCACTTGCATCCTATTTCTTCTCCACCACGGTCAGATGGAGAACATGCGCCATTGGAATTCGGCAGCTGCTCCAGGAATATAGCTTTGATGGAAAATCTTTATCATCGCCACCCTAGTGTGGTTGACTAAGGATGAGTTGGATCGACACCACTTCAAGCTTGTCACCTGAGTATATATGTGCTATTCTTGACATAGAAGTGGAAAAAAACAATCCCCTTTTATTAACATAAGTACATTAGCAATTTCAAGGATCTTTGTGCGCTCCATACAATTCGTATCCTATTAATCTTTGTGTCTCCAAAAGCTTTTCAGGCATGAAAAAATGCTATTTATTGAAGTACTAAATGACTATTGAGGACAATGAAAGAACAGAAAAGCAAAATTTAGAATGGTAATAAACTGTATGAGCGTTTTAGTATAAGAAAATTATTATAAGTGAGCTTAAGACAGTGGTTATTATATGCGTTAGTTTGTATGTTTGTAGACAAGTAAAATGAATGTGTAAGCAATTCAATATACAGTATTCCCCGGATATAAGCACTTTCAAAAATCCTTACAGACTTATAAGCGGAGAATTCTTATTTCGAAATTCCGTACCTAAGAGCAAATAGCCGCATGTTATTTAAGCTCATGGAATTCTATATGTCTCATTGCTATCGATGGAATGCCGGCTAGTCGGAGAGAGTTTTGATCATCTTCTACAGCTCAGTGTGGTGAACAAAGTTGTAATTTGCTGGACCTCCGTGTCACTTCGGGATCACTGCAAAGAAATTGCTGAAGTAGATGGATCCGCAACAGACTTTACAGACATAGTCAAGAGTCCTATTTGCAGCATTAACCCTGCAGAAAATCAAGCCGTTGACTCGCCCGGGACCTGCATCAAGTCAGATTAGTAGAAGTACTTTACAAATTACCAAAGACGAACATTGGTGAATTGTAAGATTTCTATCAGTAATCAATTATCTGAAATTGCGTTACTTCAGTTGGTTATCTGAAAGGGACAGAGTGCAGCCTTTGCCTCAAGGAAAATGTAACTATAAGGAACATTCTATGAAATCGCTACTTTTTTGCTACTTCTTCCAATAAATTTACCGTATGAAGTTAGTGGTAAATATGGGCTCCCAATACATCCAGAAACGTTTAGTCGCTCGAACGAGGGAGATTAAAGAAAGGAAAAAAGAAAGAAAGAAAGAAGAAAATTGTCACAAAGCGGTTGCATAGAAACGAATTTATTTTAAGATAAATTTAAAATATGACGTACAATTTTTCGAGTTTATAAGCGGCGTATTTTTAAAAGCGGGTTGTACGTATCGAAACAGTTTCAGTATCTTTCAAATCAAAACTGCAGATTGCATAAGTTTCAGTTTATATCCGGGGAATATTGTATCTATGTATGCATCTCTTAAAGTATGCTTCACTGTTGAAATTTAGATTTTCCAAAACTGATTCATTTAAAAATCCCAGATAGCCATGACTTTCATCTGGAACTTTTAAAATCGCCTTCCAATTTAGCCTATCAGAATCATCAAAAGAAAAGCACAAACATAATTAAACACGTGTTATTAATTTAATTATGCGTAGAATTCGGACAATATCCAATTTTTTTTCTTAAAAATGTGATAGTATGTATTTATATACTCTTACATACAATACGAATATAATGAAGAATACTATGATACATTTTGCTAAAGAAAACAATGGAGATGCGAAAAACGCTATAGGTTTTTAAGTATTTCTTGGCGTAATAAAGCGTAAATATTTTGAAGAATTGACAAATATAGGCATACATACATATTATGTAGATAAGTAGTTAAAAGGAAACCCCATTCATTAAAAAGGAAAGAAACATATGTTTCACAACTTATCATTCCAGTTGTATATACCAATCAGCTTCTTTTAGGCAATTTTAATTACGAAAGGAACTTAAACAGTACTACAATAGAATGTATAACAAATTATGACTTTTTATCATTAAATTTGTAAATAATTTGAATATTTAATTTACATTTACAAAAAGACAAAGAAATTAAATTGTATGCGCATAAATTTGCAGGGATACTGACATATTAACGAAATTATAAAAAAATTAAATTAATGATATTCCAAAACTTGGTGAAACTTTAAAAAACTTGAGAAAGAAATTGGTTGGCAGGATAATAATAAGAAAAAAATGATGCAGCACAAAATGCAGAATATTAAGCAATTTAATGGAACAATAACACAAAGTAATTAGATTTTCCGAGTAATTCATTTTTGCACCATGTATAAGCAGTAATCTTAAATGGATTTGGCCAAAAAGATTTTTGTAAGTTATTTGTAAAATTGGGACTTTTATTCCTGTCATAAAATTTACATTGAATACATATATCGTCGCCGTAGGATAGTAGGTAGTGTGTCGGCTTATTAGACGTAAGGCCATGGTTCAAATCCCAGGTCAGACATCAAAACGAAAATATGAAAAACATATTTCTTCAGTGATTGCCTCTCAGCAGATTTCTGGCAAAAACTCTGAGAATAAATAAAATTGCCATGAAGAGTTTCTCAAAAATCTGTCGTTCGGAGTCGACTTTAAACTGTAGGTCCCGCCACTCATGTATAAAATTAACGCACACAACATAAGTGGTGTGAGAAGCTAGATAGTAATCCTGAATGAATGGTTGTAATGACCAATTATGTATGTGTACATATATCGAGTGGGCCATCTATAGGTTTAAATTTGAACCATCGGTTATTTCGAATCTTGCAATACTTATGTCATTCTATTCTGTCACAAAATTCAGTATAATATCTCCACTGAACGTAATAAATCGATTTAGCCTTGCGCGAGGTTGGGAAATAGCACGAATATGTCGTACAAAATTTGGTTGCAGAGAAGAACCGACATTGCACCGTATACGCAAGTTTATTGCTAAACTTCGTGAAACTGGTTTCATTGTGGATGAGCCAAGACGTAAGTGTGCTCGTGTAATGTATACACATCCGAAAACATCGAAGCTCGTCTCAATAATCGAAATTGAAAAGATCTCGATATGACGCCTTACAAAGTTCAATTTGTTCAAGAAGCCGCATGACCATGCGCTTCGTTTTTGCTTCGCTAGATGGACCAATGAGAAACTGCGCGATGATGTAGATTTTGTCAAAAAATGATGAAAATTTATCATACCGGTCATTTGGAGTCGACGTTTTAAACTGTAGATCCCGTCACTCTTGAATAAAATTAAAAAACACAATTATGAACTTTACATACGATTTGTATAGGATTTTTCTGACAGATTGATTTTTCTGGCATATTTTAATTCAAAACTTGTAGTTTTTGATTTTTGGATCTTTAAATTGTAGTATTGTGTCTAGCAGGGCTTCTGTAAACTTAAGGTAACAATAATTGGGCAATTCACACAAGCAAGATACAAGCTTGTATCGTTGTATTGAGTGTATTGTTCGGCGAATACACAACAGTGTATGCTTTTTGTTGATAATTTTCCTACAAAAATTCGATACACTTTTTCATATATTTTTAAAAGTTGTATTGGTTTCGTGCTATCAGTAATGTAATGTAAGTAATGCCAGTAATCAAGAAGAAGAATAAAAGTACAGAATATCTTCTATGTAACTTGAGCCAACAATTAAAATATCAAAATTATATTGTTCGCACAGATAACACGGTGCGACAATCAAAATACACCCATAGTGTAGGTTGTGAGTTTTGTTGAGTAGAACTCAAAAATATTTTTTTATATCTCTCATATCTTCCAAATTTCTTTTATTTGGCAAAAACTGTTTTTTTTATCTTTTTACACCAAATTATGGATTACCCAAATATTTTGTAACCTATTTTCAAAAACCAAAATGTTTTGAAAAGGAGAGAGATGAGCCTTTAAAACGGTATACATTAACATATGGTTCAAACTTAAATGTTATGAATTTTGATCGGGTAAACTGGGAAAAAATTATTTTTTTCCTTATTTTTTAAAGTTTAGGCATTCTTAATTGCAAAATTTAATTAAAAAATATCAAATAAGTGGTGACATTCTGAAAGTGCATTCTGTTGTAGAGAGATTGATACATCGTTTGATAAAATCGAACAAAAAAAATCGAAAAATCTTATTATTTAAATAGTATAACAGTAGTGTTATATTTTTTTATATGTCACCTCATCAAATGTACTTTCAGTTGAAAAATTTTAAAAATTTTTAATCGATTCTTGGATATGAAATTGTTTACCGTAAAATGTGTCAATTTTACTTTTGGGCGAATACCAGAAGTCGGCTAATATTTTTGTTTTTTGGAAATATTACTATTTCGCTTTGCGCAAGCATAGGCCAACTTCTGGTGATCGCTCAAAATTGACACATTTTCCAACAAACAATCAAGATCTATCAAAATTTGTGAAAATTTTTTAACTGAAAGTTCATTTGAAAAAAAAATAAATATATGAAAAATATAACACGACTGTTCTACTCTTTAAATAATAACTACGGTAATTTTTGTTCGATTTTATCAAACGAAGTGTCAAGCTCTTCACAACAGAATGCACTTTAAGAATTTCCCCACTAATTTTATATTTTTTTATAATATACATACGTATATATAATATACGTACATATATATATATGTACACCGTTTTAAAGACCTGTCCTGACCCTCTCCTTTCTAAGCAAGTTTAAATTTCTGAAATTGGTTCAGACATGTTTTTGTAATCGATTAATTTGTGCGTAAAAGTTCTAAAAATAGTTTTTGTCAAATAAATCAAGTTTGGAGGGTTCAAGAAATATTAAAAAAATTTTTTTGAGTTCTACTCAACAAAACTCAAAACATACACTATGTCATTAGCCTGGTGTATTTCATTTTTTATTTTCTCGCATAGTGTAATTAATTAATTTACTTTTTCCCGTAATATGTTTCATTTTGTTGCTTGAATATCAAATTATAAATATTGGTATTATTCTTCTTATCGCTTTTTGATGTTTGGAATACGAAATACACAATACAGCATAACAATGAGCTTTCCAAAAACAAAAAATTTATTCAATACAACATACACGATACAAAGTAATGTGAAGTGGCCAATTATTAACTCAGAAAAAACGGTGATCAAAGGCATTTTACCGCTTTCGCGACGTACTTTTTTTTGACGTTTTAAACCGGAGAGAGCCACTTCGCCAGATCTGATTCTCTTCTTGCAATTTCCTTGGGCAGCCTTCATGGAGTTTTACGTTTGAATTAAAGTCCATCTGCTTACATATGGTTTTAACGGTAATTTATTTCCCCTCTCTCTTACCTCTCTTCACTGAAAGTTTAAAAACGTGAAAAGATAAAATAGGAATAAAACTTTTCTGGAGACATTTGTCACCCTTATTTACTTTTGGAATTTACCCTCTAAATATTGAAGTCAAAAAGCACAGAAAAAAACTGACAAGCATTAAAAAAAAGTCAACCAGAAAATGGTTTTTAGTTTAACTGGCAGACTTTAGGTTTAGAAATGGAGCACAAAAGCCAAGTAAAAGATGAAAAACATTTTTCTTTTGGTTATATTTTGGCATTGTTTTATTTTCAACCACATGGTTTCTCTAAAAAAAAAAACAAATAAATTGAAGTACAATAAGTAGTGTTTTACGGCACCTATATCGTCACCTAAACGTCAAAAAGGCGTAAAATCAAAATCGATTGTTTGATTGATTTGGACTTATACGTCGACAAATAACGATTTTATAAACGAAATTCAAAAGGCCTGTTAATACTATCTTTAATTCTACAACATTCTTTGCTTCTCCCGTAAAAAAAATTGTTGTTATTCCCTTTTGCATTTTAGGTGACGATATACATCAAATCACATCTTTGTCTTAAATTGTATGCATATCACTCTACTTTTGACCATGGCCAGATTTACGGGCTCACTTTAGGAAACTGTAAGTTGTCAACCTGATTCCTGCAAAAAGAAAAATCTATCAACGTCGCCTTGTTTCCTCACTTTCTCTTTATTTAAATTGTTTCTTGACCTAAAATTTAATAGTTACGTATGTACCGAGTGAACACAGTCTTCTTAAGCCAATTTCCTGCTACTGAGCCAAAAATACTTTTCTTTTCACAAACAAAACAAAAGCAAAATGTTAGCTACAATGTATAACGCCAAGTTTTTTTTATTTGACAGCCTTGAATTCGATCATCGTTCCAAAACTTTCATTAAATAGCCTTCAAATTTATAGAACACTTGCTTCTTTTTTAGGAGAATGTGGAAAGAAAATAACAATTCCTTTTTGTTCATTTTGCTAAACTTTAAGTAATCTTTTGGTTTCAACCTCTTCTACATTTCATTTTACTTACTTTCTTATAAAGTATTTATATTCGTGTATCGTCCAGAAATCATTACTGTTGGTTGTATCTGCATGTCTATTATAAAGGGTGTCGCAGTAAAAATGTACTGTTTCATAACAATAGAGACATATAATTTTTGATAATAGTTGAGATTATATTATTTGGTTGTAAAGAACACAGATTCCAATAAGTTATGGTGTAAATATTATTCAAATTGTTGACATGGCTACAGTGATTGGCCATTAGTCTCTTCATACAATTTTGAGAGTATGAGAGTATTTTCTGAACTAAATTCAACAATTTTGCATATTTACTAAGCTATGGAAACGTGCATCATCGCAGAAGATGATTTTTTTTTTTGACAAATATGGGAATTAACTTTTCTTGACACGTTGTTCGTTCGTAAAGCGCTTCATATGTAAAAATCGGAATAAACGTATGTGACAGCCTAATTTTGGAGTTGGAATTTGAGCGAAAAAAAATGACACAATATTTAAAAAGTACACTCCTAACGACTCACCCTGAAATACATTTTTCCATAAATTGAAATTGCCTTCACTTTGCTATATTACTCATTGGGAGCATTGCCGGCGCCTTCCATGGTCCACTATTTAAACCTCTAAGTAAGCAGAATTCGCTGTGTAGTCCGTCCTGACATTTGGAGTTTTCGAGACGCCAAATTAATTAATTAATTTTTTTATGTTGAACTACAGGAGTCCAACACTCCACAACAGACCCCATTCCTTTTAATTTCACTGAAACACCCATTATATGTTGGTATAGGCGCAGTCCCTTTCATTGTAATCATATTAAGACATTCAATATTTAAGCTTTGCCAATTAAGCCATTAACTTCAGCGTATTGTGTCATTTTCAATTACACATTTGGCTAATGTCGAATTAAAAACTGTTTACAGGAAGAATATGAAAAAATCGTAACAGTTGAGCACATTTTACTCAGTAGTAATTTCAAGTGGGTTACTTTTAGATATTACAAACGGCGAGACAAGCCGAGTTAAGTTTGATCTCTTGAGAAGATATAAAATACAAAACTGAAAAATCAGATATACTGCACTTTAGTGTACAGCCATGGACATTAAATTAGCACAAAACTTTGTCATGAAAACAATCGTATTTTTTTTAGTATTCTAGGTTTATTTACAAAAAAATTATAAATGAAAACATAAAATGCATATTTTTCTTAAAAAAAAAAACAAATATTTTAACGAAATTGCCAACCATGTGCTCATTAGGTTAGGTTAGGTTTGGTCCGTGTGGTAGCTTCCATACCAAAAGCTCACTTGAGCATGCATAGCGGCCCGCTGTGACGCCTCAGGTGAACGCAGTCTTTGTACTGACCAAGTTCCTCCGAACCAAGGTGGGAAAAGTTGGTTAGCGCAAGGGCTGCACATTTCAAAGCACGACTACGCCACGCTGGAAAACTAGCCAGAAAACTTGATAAACGAGGCTATATCCTTGACATCAATGGACGATAGCTCCGTCAAGCTGACAAGGGTTGGAGAGCCAAATAACCTATATCTACACCTCGCAAGAAATGGGCACTGATAAAGAAAGTGGATAGCAGTCTCCTCTTTCACGGCAGAAGTCGTTAAATGGGAACCGCATTCTTTCCGTGTGTCTACCCATAACACAGTGACCTGTAAGCATGGCCACCGTGATCCAGATGATGTTACGACCAAGTCCAAGTAAATGGTTGGTGCGCCTTCTATCCATTGGGGGCCAAGTAAGCCTAGCGGTGGAGCAGGACTATTCATTGATCCAGGATAGGTTAGCGTCTCGGAAGAATTTCCGCGCGATGCCAGCTTGAACGAGGTATGTGGCATTCCCAGGTTGATTGAAGAGGATTCCAGAAGTAATGCGGCAGCTCTGGCTAGCACGTCGGCTCTGCAGTTTCCCGGAATGTCACAGTGTCCGGGGACCCAGACAAGTGTGACACTGAAGCGCCCAGAAAGAAGGTTGAGGCAGAGACGACGAATTCTTATAATGCATATTCTTCTTTAAAAAAAAAAAAATATTTTAATGAAATTGCCAACCATGTGATCAATAAAACCTGCAACGTATCAAATGCCAGATTTTAGCTGGACAGTAAGATAGCACAAATAAAAATTTCTGGAATAAAAATAATATATTTTAATAAATAGTAGAATTAGTTCGCGGCACTTAAAGTGTACGGATTGCAGTCGGCAAATTATAAAATTATAAAAAATATAAATGTTTTATTACAACTAAAATAAAAAAAGAATAATAAAAAACAAACTAACTTAAACTTAATAAAGTTTAAAAAAGAAAAGAAAACTGCATAAAGACAGACAACAATCAAATAAGTAAAAAAAAAATATATAAAGGCCGTTAACCTAATTAATGAGTGAGCCAAGTGCAAGTGCTAATGAACGCAGACTGAGTTTTAATGATAGAAATGCTTACGTGATCATTACTTCAAAAGAATGTGAAACAGTTAATATAAATAAAAAAATTGATAACTCGCGTTATTTGACAGCGAAGCCTGCAAATCGGGTACGCTACGTTAGCGACCCAACAAGTGAAAAAAAAATCAGCAATAGTGCGAGTTGTCAAAATTTAAATAAATGTGTTGGGCCAAATACGAATCTACCCCATACCCCTCTTTTGGGTAATCATAAGAACATTGCAGATATTGCAATCACCGGACGTAAATAAGGAAACTACAACAATTAAAAAAAGTGCAGCGAAGACTGAGAGCAGTAAAAAAGTCCTCACAGGTATGGACCGTTATATAACAATAACGAAACGTAAGTCCAGCCCTAGAGCAGCCTCCACGTTGGAACCACATCCAAAACTGGCAAAAAATACCACTGACAACGCAAACTGTTTTACAATTATTGCAGAAAAAGAGAAGGAAGACAATACACCAGCAAAAAAGAACTTCAAACCCCACCACTGTACCTACGAGATCCCACTACCAATGCCTTGGTAACCAAGTTGACACAGCTTGTTGTTCTCTACGAAAGTGTAATATTCAGGAAACCAAAATCCAAGCCAAAGATGAAAAGATTTTTAGAGTAATTGTGAACAAGTTCGATACTGAAAAGAAAAACTACTATACTTATCAACTCAAAAGTGCAAAAGGCTTAAACGTAATCATTAAAGGCATTGCCAGTACTGTACCTATTAGCGATATTAAGAATGCCCTTCAATCTGAAGGGTATGAAATCAAATCAATCCATAATATTTTAAATAAAAATAAAATTCCACAACCGCTTTTTAGAGTCGAAATAGAATTTAACGCGAACAATATAGGGAAAAAAGGTGACAATCATCCTATATATGGATTACGGTATCTTCTAAACCGTCGAATATATGTAGAGGAACCCATTAAACGTAAAGGCCCCCCTCAGTGTCAAAATTGCCAAGAATTTGGGCACACGAAATCTTTCTGCAAATTACCGGCAGTATGCGTCATGTGCGGAGACGTACACAGAAGCAGTGAATGTCCCCACTCGAAAACTGAAGTTAGCTGTAAAAATTGCAGTAACTACGGTGAAAAACACATGGCTAATTATCGAGTATGTAAAGTATACTTGGAACTCAAAAATTAAGCGGTGGTCAAAAGACCTATATATAATCAGTACCGTGAATCAAACTTCCCAAGTTTACCTCAGCCCACCATTCCACAACAGGCAAACTCCAAAAATGCTGCCCAAACCACAATTAAATTTCCAGATGCTTTTTCATATGCTGACGCTCTAAAAGAAGGCATTCCAACTGCACATTCCCAAAATGCAATTGATACTCTAATCAAAACAATGAATAATTGTATGGCTAACATGCAGAACATGTTGCAACAGCTGCTGCAAAACCAAAATATGCTTATGCAGATTTTAGTAAATAAGACATGAACACCCTCAAAATGTGCTTTTGGAACGCGAACGGCTTAAGCCATCATAAAAACGAAGTACAAAACTTCTTATATACTTACCAAATTGATGTCATGCTAATATCGGAAACACACTTCTCGGACAAAAACTGCTTTAGAATTAATGACTACTACACATATGACGCAAAACACCCTAGTGGTAGGGCATGCGGAGGGGCAGCTATTCTTGTTCACAAGGACATTAGGCACTTTCCATTGAAAGAATTCACCCAAGATTACATTCAAGCAACATCAATCAATTTACCCCACATTGGTGTTACAATATCAGCACTTTATTGTCCTCCAAGACACAATATTTCCAAAGATCAATTCCTCGATTACTTCAACACGCTGGGTCCGAAATTTATTGCAGCAGGTGATTATAATGCAAAACACACATTCTGGGGATCACGTCTCATTACTCCGAGAGGAAGACAGCTATTGGACCCAGTATCTTCGAACAGAATGGATGCCTTGTCTGCTGGTCATCCTACTTATTGGCCAACTGATCTAAACAAAATTCCGGATGTAATAGATTTTGCCGTAGTAAGAAATATTAGACGTGAAAATCTTCGCATGCACCCGTCATTGGATCTGTCTTCTGATCACTCACCAACCATCCTAACATTTGTGCCTGATACAAACCTACTGGAGCAAAATTATCTTCAGACGAGGACAAATTGACGGAAATACAAAATGTTCGTAAGCTCGCCCCTGCCATCAAATATCTCTTTGAAGTGTGAACAGGAAATTGAATCCGGCGTCCGCCAGTTTACTAACATCTTAACTGAAGCTGCTAGGGTATCTACATCCTCTACCCCATTGGAAAGAAAACGAAAATTTCCCTGCTCTAATAACTTAGAAGCACTGTTACGCCAAAAAAAAAAGGAATTTAAGACGTCAATGGCAAGAATATCGTTCTCCAGGTCTAAAGTCTCAACTTAATCAGTGCCAAAGACTTCTGCGTGACGCTTTGCAGAAGGACAAAGAGTCGAACCTGCAAAAATACTTGCAAAATTTGGACGCAACGAAAGACTCGGAGTACAGTTTATGGAAGGCAGTAAGGAAACTGAGGAAACCTACTTTGCATGAATCCCCTTTACGACTACAGCACGGTGATTGGGCAAAAAGCGCAGAACAGAAAGTGGACGCTTTTGCCAACTACTTAGAAAATGTTTTTACACCAAACAATTCTGTTTCTAGTATTGCCCCAGTTACAATCGACGATGTGGTTAGTAGGCCGATCAAGTTCCGGCTGTCTGCAGTGATTGCCGTCATCCAGAGCCTAAAGCCGTACAAATCACCTGGTTGTGACAAAATAACTGCGACAATGATTAAAAATTTGCCTACATCGGCCGTGCGTTTTATATTGTTCATCTTTAACTCTATGTTGGGAATAGGCTACTTTCCTGCATCTTGGAAATTATCTGATTTAGTGATGATACCTAAACCAGGCAAGGACATAACGCAAGTATCATCACATCGTCCAATAAGTTTACTCCCAATACTTTCTAAAATGTTCGAAAAAATGCTACTTAATAGTTTAATACCGCATATTGATGCCAACGCCATAGTTCCCGACAATCAGTTTGGTTTTAGGTGAAAACATAGCACGATTCATCAAGTGCACAGAATTACCAATTTAATTAGTGCTTTTGAGAACAAGCAGTATTGCTCTGCGCTATTTATTGATATATCTCAAGCCTTCGATAAGGTCTGGCACGAAGGACTTCTTTTTAAGATGACGCAGTTTTTACCAAAGAATGTGCATAAATTGCTAAAAAGTTACTTATGAGATAGATTTCCAAATAAAATCAAAAGATGTCACCTCTTCCCGCAGAAAGATATCTGCTGGCGTACCACAAGGAAGTATTCTAGGGCCGTTCCTTTACTTATTGTTCACTGCAGATATGCCTACAAGTTTAGTGACTCACACGTCTACTTCTGCGGATGATACGGCGTTTTTAAGTATTCATAGAGATTCTACAGTTGCGTCACAGAGACTTCAATCTCATGTTAGTGATTTGGAAAATTGAATGCTGAAATGGAAGATAAAAGTCAATGTTTCTAAATGCATGCACATCACGTTTACACTGAGAAGGGGAAATTGTCCGCCCATCAAGATTAATGGTGTGACAGTACCAGAACATAGTAGTGTAAAATATCTAGGCATCCATCTCGACCGTCGCCTTACCTGGGCTCACCATATAGCTGCCAAAATTACCCAGATCAAACTCAGAACAGCACAGCTTTACTGGCTTATTGGACCTAAGTCAACCCTTGATTTAGAACTAAAACTGCTTTTGTACAAGTCAGTATTTTAACCTATTTGACTTTATGGTATCCAACTGTGGGGAACAGCCTCGCCATCCAATGTAGAGAAGCTTCAAAGGCGGCAATCCAGACTTCTTAGAATAATAACAGGTGCTCCTTGGTAGTATATGAGAAACAGTAACATCCACAAAATCTGAAGGTGCCCTTAGTTCGAGAGGAAATAAAAATAGCAAGTGTCAATTACATCTCTAGGATTACAGAACATCCCAACCGTCTTGTAAGAGACTTACTTGTATTCGAGGACGTCACAGACGTCTCAAAAGGGTTCAAACAATGATCTGATCAGATAAATTTACTTTTGATGAGCACTTTTAGTTGTACGTTGCAGTGGCAATAACAACTTTTATTATTGTATTATTTTAGGTTAAGATTTGAATACTTACTGGAAATTCCGAAAGGAAAGATTCAATAAATAATATATGAAACAAAAAAAAATAGTAAAAAGATTATTGTTTTCCGTTTACTTGATCCACATTTAGTAGAGTAGCCTTTATTTTCAAGTACCGCGTGGTATCTAAGGGACATGCTTTCAATCAAATTCGGGCAACGTTCTTTGGGAATCGAGAACCAAGCGTTCCATATTCCAAGCCACAAATCGTCCAAGTTTTTTTTTCGTTCCAGAGGTTTTCATTCAGGTTCCAGTCAGAACTTTGCCTTGGCCAATCTAAAACACGAATGAAAAGATTATTGTTTTCCGTTTACTTGATCCATATTTAGTAGAGTAGCCTTTATTTTCAAGTACCGCGTGGCATCTAAGGGACATGCTTTCAATCAAATTCGGGCAACGTTCTTTGGGAATCGAGAACCAAGCGTTCCATATTCCAAGCCACAAATCGTCCAAGTTTTTTTTTTCGTTCCAGAGGTTTTCATTCAGGTTCAAGTCAGAACTTTGCCTTGGCAATCTAAAACACGAATGTGCTCTTTATGCAATCAATCCTTTGCCAGTTTAGACATGTGTTTGGGGTCATTATCTTGCATAAATATGAATGAATGAATGTTTTCAAAAGCATATGGTTGCATTTTGTTCTTCATAATGTCCAAATATTTTTTCCATTAATCTTGACAATTCGACCCACGCCGTGCCATGAAAATGATCCCGACACCATGATGCTTCTTCTACCATGCTTTATAGTCTTTTGAGTGTAACATGGATTAAATGCCTGACATTTTGGCCGATGACTCTACCATCTGGTCCCAAACGATTTATCTTTGTTTCATCACTCCAAAGTATTTTTTCCAGAATGAGAGGTCTTTATCCTTGTAGGTGCGAGCAAAAGTTAATCGCTTAATTATATTTTTTTTATAGAAGTGGTTTCTTTCGGTTAGAACGTCCAAACAGCTTTTCGTCATTAAGACGTCTGCGTATGAGCCCGCACAATAAATTTAAACCAAATTGGGAGTTAATTTCGTTTGCAATATCGCATGACGGTATGAAAGGCTCTTTTTATGGCTTTCGGACAATAACACGGTCCACGGCTTCCGTTGTTTTCTTGACACATGCCTTCTGTTTTTTGTTGTCTGCGATATTATTTTTATTTGCTTCGAAGGAAATGATTACGTTGTAAATCATTTTTCGTGAGCGATTCAAAATTTCAACAATTTCAGCCATCTTTTTCCCATCCTTCCACAACTTTACGATAATGCGTTTCTCCTCTGATATGCAATCCTTTCCACGTCCCATTTTTCCCAAAAACTAATTTAAATGCCACAAAATTAAAAGAATTTACCGTAAGAAAGAAAATGTGGAACAAAACTTGTACCGAAAACACTTTTATTCACTTTGTGCTAATTTACTGTCCAGCTCGAATTTAGCTACTGATACAAATCAGCAAAGAATGTTCCTCGTCGTAACTTCCGCTGTTATAATCTTATTTATATTCAATTCTGCAGAACTAATTATGCTCCGTCAATTTAATTATTTGTCAGACTTTGTTGATTTTTCTTTAAATCCTTGCGTTATAAAACGGAATTTTATTGTTTTTCTCAATTCATAACTTTATTGTTTTTCTCAATTCGTAACTTTTCATATTTTTATTGTAACTATTACTTATATTTTAGAAGAAATTGATTGTAATCCTATTTAATTTTATTCAATTTGTGTTATTAGTCAGTAAGGAATTTGTCCATTGACTTAAATAAATAAATAAATAAAACAAAAAACAAAAAAAGGTGAATGATAACGGTAAAATTAGTTGTTAAACAACAGCTGGATATCGTCGTGCAACAGTGTAGACCAAAAGAATTGATCTAATTAGGATACAAATGAGAAAAAAACCAATCAAACTGTAAATGGATTTTGTGCTAATTTAATGTCATGGCTGTAACTGCAGTGGTAATTACATATATCGTAAGTTATAGGTGGTACCCAGTATTCTAATTCGTCAAATACTCAGTGATCCAAGGGACTGACACAGCTTCTATCCAGAGTAATAAAACAAATGCAGTAAATTACTCTCAAATTACGCCTTACCCGTATTTGAAATTATTTTCAAATATTCGAGTCATTCTTCAGCGAAAATTATCATGCTGTAAATAATAACAAAAAACGGAGCCGCTAAAAGCACCGTAAAATTAAACCCTTGGTTTTAATTTCAATCTCTTTGTGGTCACGATTAATATTATGGCTTAACAATGTACATCTTTATAACTAATACGAGCAGTTTGATGAGCAATATGCTTCAAATGCAGTCTAAATTGTGGCAAGAGACAATATGCAAAAAGTTAGAGACTTATTGAAAATCTTCCCACAACTACATAATTCTTAACGGGTGTTTTTTAGCTATTATCTTTTTGCAACGCTGGTTTAAACAACTCACGCACGTTTCGTGTTTTGTTTCACTGTCAAACATCTTCAGTTTGGTCTATAATTTAACCATGAATCGTCTTACAAACGAACAACGCTTGCAAATAATTGAATTTTATTACAGTGAACTACGGATAAATGCAAAAACCGCATAAGTGCATTGTAACATGAAGTCGTAAGCCCTTTTAATACTGTTGCACGGATAAGTGCAACACGCATAAGTGCAAAAACCGCATAATTGCACAATTTTTTTAACCTGAAATTACTTCTTTAGTACCATTTTGTGTGGATAAATGCACACCTCTGATACTACATTTTAACCCAACTCTACAAAATAAAGCAAAAAAACAAGAAAATCAGCTGATGTTATCAACGTGTTTCATAATTTTTACTTCTTTTGTATGGCTGACTGGAAAAAATCTGTGTTTTTTGTTTTTTTGTAAGTAATTTATGTTTTGAATTTACTTATAAATTAAAAAAATTCAATGTAACTATTTGTTTTTCTTACAGACAACCGTGAGCTCAAATAATACACTTACAGCAGAAAAGTATAAGATCAATATTTCAACAGTTTCGCGAGTCTTAAAAAATCAAGAGAAGTTTGAAAGTATTAGAACAAGACATGAGAATATCACGCGGAAACGCTTTAGGCCAGGGTACTATGACATGGTAAATAATGCTGTAACAATGTGGTTTAAAGATATGAGGTCTAAAAATGCAGTCATCACCGGTCCTATAATTTGTGAAAAAGCTAATTTAAATGAAAATAGATAGTTTCGAAGTGAACGATGGGTGGTTGCATCGCTGGAAAAAGAACCAAAATATTTCTTTTCGAAAAATCTGCGGTGAAAAGGGTTCTGCTGACTATGGATTTGGTGAAGATTGGTCGAAATCAACCCTGCCAAATTTAATAAAAGACTTGCCTCCTAATCAAGTTTACAATGCTGATGAAGCAGGACTCTTATAAGGCATTACCTACAGGCACATTTGCTTCAAAAGGCGAGGGAGTCTTTGGGGGGAAAATGTCCAAACTTCGAATAACACTACTGTTTTCGTGTAATTGGGATGGCTCCGATAAGCATGTTTACGCTATAGGAAAAGCAAAAACCCCACACTGCTGCAGGGGAAAGACGATGCCAATTCCATACTTTGGACAAAGAAATGCCTGGATGACTAGTTCCATATGGTTTGAAATTTTAACCGATTTCGACAAAACTCTGACAAAGGAGGTTGTTCGTTTTGTCGACAATGTAAGTTGTCATAAGATTTCCGATGATGTTACTTTTAAACACATAACCATACATTACTTGCCACCAAATACAACCTCCCTAATCCAACCTTTAGACCAAGGAATCATTAAAAACTTTAAAATGCATTACCGCACATCTCGAGTACGGAAGTTAATGGCTCTAGAGGCGGGGGATGTCATTTGAACAATTTTCAAAAAGTGTAACTGTTCTTCAAGCACTAAAAATAATTAAGAGAGCATGGTGGCTTGTAACACCTAGGGTAATCAGCAACTGTTTTAGAAAAGCCGGGTTCATAAATGGCGTAGAAAAATCTAATGATGTAGAGGATTGTGAAACTATTGACTTATCCCCTATTCCTGAAGAAGAATTCTCTTCAATTCTAGAATGTGATACTAATTTATAATCCTGTGGTGATCTCACTGAAAGTGCTATTTTAAAAGAAATTGGTTGGGAAAACGGAGCTTTAAGTCCGGACCCTAATGCTGAGCAATTTGAAGATTTCGTTTGTGGTGAAAATCCTAGTCCTAGTCGCACAGATGCTATAAAGGCCACACTCTTAAAAACTGTATTGAAAACAAATATGTAGATTTTGATTTTGAGAAATTGGAGGAAAAATTATTTAGGGTTGAACAAGAAAGGCTGGTGCAAAAGAAAATGTCGGACTTCTTCACCAAATATACATAATCGTCCCAACCAATTTTTTAATAACTCTTTTATTTGATTTATTAATTTTAATTTTATGTTTTACTACTTTGCGATTTTTTTTTATTTTGTAATACTGAACTGATTTTTTTATTTTTTAATATTGAACTGATTTTTAAGTTTTTATAAAAAACTTGCAATGTAAGCCAAATATTAATAAAAAAAATATAAAACAAAATTAATTGTTGAGTGTTTATTTCAAACTAAACTGATTTTACAGATAAGTACACCAATATTTAAATGGTACAAGTAATATATACAACTTACGTTAATAATACGTACACGTACTTATAAATGCAATAATCGTGCACTTATGTGATGTTTATATAAATGCAATAGTTTTGCACTTATCCGAGTTGTGTATAAATGAAAAACCGCGTAAGTGCACAAAAAAGGCCGTAGAAAACGGTGTGAAATTATCCGAAGTTTACTGTATCAAAAAGCGTGCTCTGTTAGGAAAATTCATCGCGTTCGCAGCAATTGGGCCTCTGTAACTCAAAAACATGGAAAATTTTGGGGAACGATTTAGGTGTGAAGCCTTTTAAAATACAGCTAGTGCAGGAATTGAAGCCGAACGACCTATCACAACGCAGAATTTTTGGTGAATGGGCTCTTGGAAAGTTGGCCGAAGATCCACTTTTTTATCGAAAAATTGTGTTCAGCGCCGAAGCTAATTTTTGGCTCAATGGATACGTAAATATGCAGAATTGTCGATTTTGGAGTGAAGATCAGCCAGAAGCATTGCAAAAGCTACCAATGCATCCAGAAAAAGTCACAGTTTTGGTGCGTTTTATGGGCTCATTGGAACGTACTTCTTCAAAGATGCTGCGAATCGTAACGTAACTGTGAATGGTGAGCGCTACCGTGAGATGATATCCAATTTTTTTTTGCCCAAAATGCAAGACCTTGACTTGCATGACATGTGGTATAAACAAAACGGTGCCACATGCCACACAGCACGCGTAACAATGGACTTATTGCGAGGCGAGTTCGGTGAACATTTTATTTCAATTTCGAGACCGGTCAATTGGCCGCCTAGATCGTGCGATTTAACGCCTTTAGACTATTTTTTGTGGGGCTATGTTAAAGCTCATGTCTATACAGACAAACCCGCTTCAATTGACGCATTGGAAGAGAACATTGAAGCATTTATTCGTGAGATACCGGGCGAAATGTTGGAAAGAGTATGCCAAAATTGGACTAAGCGGATGGACCATTTGAGGCGCAGTCGCGGTCAACATTTGCATGAAATAATCTTCAAACATTAAATTATATGGACCGTATTATCGATTTAAATAAAGATTTCATGAATTTTTCTGAATTTTTGGAAAAATTTTCCTATAGCTCTTAAAAAATCACCCTTTATTAAGGAGAAAAAAGTAAAAAAAAATATTTGAAAGAATAAAAATTCAAATGATGTTTTTATCCACCTTGGGGGTGTGCTAATTACGTGACCAAGCAATTTTTTACTTTTATTATTTAAAGTGTCATTTATTGTTAAATTGTTTTATTTAAGTTCCCTTAATTGCCTAAGTATACTCCACAGAATATTTAACTGCCCTTAAATAAATTTTAAAATAATATTTAATCTTTCGTGGTTTTTGGAAAAAGGTTGTATAGATGGATGTGCAACTATAAGACCACCACTGTACACATATATATTCCATGACGTAGAACTTGTTGCGAATAAATTTCCATTTATCTTTTATTGAACAGGTTGTTTGTGGTTCAATATTTTAGGTTAGGTTCATAAAATATTTTATAAATGTAAAGAAGAAAAAGGGTTTTTTATATGAAATCTTTTTAGGTATACTTAGAGTTACTTTTGCTTTATTTTTATTTATTTTATTTAACATTTTTTTATTTGTATCATTTGATATGTTTCATGACATTCTTTGCTATAAAAAATATGAATTAAAACACGATATTTTGAACATACATATGTATACGACACTGTCAACGACTTCAACACAGAGTTCAATCACAAGCTCATATCCATCAACTGCCACAAACAGCCCTTATATATGGTACTAGCCTGTGTACATACATATTTTAAAGCAACACTTTAAAAAGACAACCAATTACAAAAAAAAATAAATAAATAAAATTTTATGTACGACAAACTGTCAGGTTCTGTTAAAAAGAAAAACCTGTTAAAGAAATAATGGATATGAATACAGACACAGCCCGAGAATTATTTATAAAAATAACGTGGTGACGAGTAGCTTGATAGGGCTCACACAGGAGAATTGTATGTTTTTACACCTCACTAACAAGGTTACATATTATCTTCTAATTGATGACGAATGATGATTTTTTACAAAACCTCAATTCAATTGAAAACAACGATTATAAGGGATTCAAGTTGCTGGACACATTAGTTGTTAGTAGATGAAAGCTAGTATACATACTGCGATAACAAAATTGTAGTCTTTAAAAATAGTGCCACTTTACGTTTAGTATTTTCTTTGGTGCTATAAAAAATTGAATTGTTTGGAGTGTGAGGTATCTATGGTTGTGCCACATAGATTGATATTCTGCTGTATATTAGGAATTGAATATTAATTAGTCTTGTGTAGGGATGTTATAGTACTGCGACCAGCGAACTCTACTCCGGGGTATCTCTATAATGTCGCTAATAATTCTGTTGTTATGATAAATATGTATATTATAGCCATATACATATGTAGGTGCCAAGTATCTGCATGCTATGTATGAAGTGATTCCTATTCAATCCAAATATTCTTTGAGTCCTCAATGCCTAATCAGAAGACTTGTTACCATTATCAATCTATTTCCTGCATTGCTCGAATTATCTCTCACTATAATTATCTAGCGAAAGTTTCAATTGTTCCGAACCCACTTGGTTTGAGAGGAGTCTTTACCTCCATAATTTACTAAAAAAAAAAGTTGGCCTTATTTTTTGGCCTCACTAGCTCTTCTGCCTGAGTATACTTAGAATTCTTAAATGATATGAAATTCATTAAAGAATGAGTTTCTTTTCTCTGCTAAGTTGATGCAGATAGCCCATAGAGTCGCATACTTAGGACAACCTCATAGGGTTGAGACCAAACTGTCCGATAGTATTACTACATTCTATCACTATGTGACTGAATACCTCCTTGTGCCGCTACCTGTCTTCAATTCATCCATATGTCACACAGCGAGCTATCTCTTAAGAGAATATATAGTTTCCAGGTTATCTTATTCACTCTCCTTACTCTGTCACATTTTGTAGCATCTTCCAACATTATAGACAGAACCAGCAGATCACGGGATAATTAAGGAGTGAACTGTTACATCAAGCTGTCACAAACAATGCTCTCTAAACAGTCTCGTGTTCGAGTCGTTTCCATTTGCTATAGCCACAGTATCGTTGACTTTATTCTTAACTATCATATACATCTACTATAAAACAGCCTCCTTAAAATATTCTGCCCAGTAACATTTTGTCAACCATCCGGATATCATCCCTTTATTTAATATCCGATCTATAACATAGATATAGATGCAGGAATGAGGAAGAAGAGGAGTTTGTTTTTGGGCACTATGGCAGAGAATTCAAACGCGTGTTGGTGTCTCAATGGTAGAGATTGCTAATCTAAGACGGTTAAAAAGCTCTGAACGGTTCAGTCTATCCAAACATTTTGCCTGGCGGTCACCTCTATCTACCTATCTAGAAGGACATGATTTTAGTAAAACTATAGCGTAGTAGGAAATAAATTTAATGAAGACTAATAGAAGTCAACTTCCAAGATAGACTCAGAACTTGTTTTGCTATATATACGGCTTTCAATAACCTTTTATCTGATGGGCTTATTTATTTTCTATCGATGTTTAAATTCAACCTGACTTTTGCGAAATCTGGTTTATAAATTGTAAATTCAATTGAATTGAATTGAATTTGCTTATAATTAAAAGATTACAAACTTTATTATAAAAAAAATATATAATGGTAGTAATCGGACTCTATTAGACAGACTATTTGCTTCCTCACTTGGTCACTTGGTGACTAATATCTATATGGTGTAATGAGTACCGTTCCATACCTGCAGTATGAAGGATTAACAGGACTGTCACATATCAATGGTTGTTAGTTGGCCTAATTGTAGATATTTAAATCGCTACATAGAATTCCGTCAGTACAGGGATTGCGCCCATCTGTGGCATCACAACTGGTCGCTATGCGTGCTCAAGTGAGCTTTGGCATCGAAGCTATCATTCCAAACTAATCTAACCTACATATCAATACAGTTCGGATAAGATGATCAAATGTTGAAAGTGGGCTGTATACGACAACGGGTCCGGTTAATTAAAAAATCTCGAAATGCCCCGATTTATGGGAAACTCACTGAGTGAGAGCATCATCAACCAACGGTCATTTAACAAATATTCCAAACTCTCGTGTCCCTTGTTACAATAATTAATTATTCCACAAATAGAATTGGTACATATGGTCTCGCATGACCAACTGTAGTTTATTTCTTCTTGTTTTAATTACACAAGTATTTTGTACAACATATTTCGTTTACAACTCTGTACTTACACTCAAAAAAATATTGTTGGTTAATCTAACCAATTATAGTTGTTAATTTATTGTTAATGCAAATTGTTGTTGCAATTTTTATGGTTAAACTATTTTTATTGGTTAAAATAACCAAGTTTTAACAGTAAATGAAAAAAGTAAATGTAAATTGTTGTTGGAATTTTTATAAACAAACAATTTTGATTGGTAAAAATAACCAACTTTCAATAGTACCATAACTGTAAATTGTTGTTGCAATTTAACATTTTTTGGTGGTTAAAATAATCATGACAAAATGGTTACAGGACGCTCATGTAAATTATTGCTGTATTTTAAACTGATTTTGTTGGTTAAAATAACTATTAAATTAGTCAAAGAACTTTTATTATAAATTGTTATTTTATTTTAACTATTTTAATTGTTAAATTTTAACCAATACTCATGGTTGAAATATAAAAATAAAATTTAACTATTATATTGGTTAAACTAACAAATAAAATTGTTAAATACTTGAAGTAACGGATTTTATATTGTTTTTGTCAATCACAAACTTACGGAAAGATTGCCATGTACATATTATAACCTTTGCTCTTGTAAATCTGTGCATATTGTATTAATGGAAACTCTTAAAGCGTGTGTTTCATCATTTTATTTCTTATTGGCTTCAGTTTGTGGTGCGTCTTTTTTCTACATTAACATTATTGTGAAGTAAAAAATATTAAATTAATAAAAAAATAATAAATAAATAAAATTAAAGTGTCAAAAGTGGTAATATGGAAAAAAGTTCGTGTTCATCAACCTGTTCTCTTTCTATCCAGGAAGAGGAGCTGTCTAAATTGTTGGACGAATGGAATTTTGGGTACATGCTGGAGAAATTACAATGTAAGTACAATTTAATAAAAATTCTTTCTAATTGTTAGATTTTAAAACTTTTTAAAAAAGTGTTTATGTTTAACAAATTAATAAGAAAATACCTTAATATGTACGTACATACAGTGACGTACATGAGCATCATAACGGCATTTTTCTTGTGTGCTATGCTTTTGTGTATTCTTGTAGTGAAAAATGTGACTTAGAATTTGTTTACAGCGAGATCGTTAATTTAACAATTTTTATAGTAAACATACTATAGATAGACAGTAAAGTAACAATTTCCACAGTTAAATTGGACTTACAAAAAATAACTCTTAATCTATGATATTCACTGTTTTTACTCCTAACTGAAGCCGTAACTTTGACTAGACTACGACTTGGACCACTTATTTAAAAACGAAAAGATTGGAGAAAAGGCTGAATTTCGTTTTCGTTTATTAGAATGGAAGAAGGAAAAGGTAACACATGCTATTTACAATAAAAATTTAAAATTTAAATTTAAAATAATAAAATGTAATATATTTAATATACATTCATATAAATCAATAAAAAATTACTAAGTAAATCAAAATAATTTTTTTATTGTAAACACAAAAGGTAGTATAAAAGTTATATTTTAGTAAATTTACAAAAAATATTGTACTTTTACTGTAAAAATAGTATGGTTACAGTTTTATGGTAAAGCTACCAATAAAATTGTACTTTTACTGTAAAAATACAGTTACAGTTACAGTTAAATACGGTTACAGTTTTACGGTAATGTTACCATTAAAATTGTATCGTTACAAAGTGTTACTATACAAATTTAATGGTAATTTTACCACTAAAAAGTTATTTTACAATTATTTATGTAAAAATACTATAATCCGTGGTATTTTGTACAATATAATTTGTAGCCTAACCACAAAAATTGTACTCTAACCAAGTTTTTTGTAAATAATTTTTTAACAATTTCATGTTGGTTATTTTTACTATTTTTGTTGGTTGGTGCAATTTTAACCAACAAAATTGGTTAAATTTACCTATAAATTTTTTTGGGTGTAGTTTCGTGTTTTTAAAATAAAAAAAAATTGTGCAGTCAAGTCGTATGACAATCATAAATAATACTCGGCTGTCATGACATATCAAAGAAAAAAGGCTGCATAAAAATTTGCAATCAGCATGTGTTTTAAAACATTTCATACAATGGCGTTGCTTTTTCAACATCCTACAATATCAAGTTTCAAGTCGTAAGAATATTGCATTTACAACACAATTTAGTAGTTTACATTGCACAACTTTAATAGATAGATAGATGCGTCACGGGTATGTAGTTATACATCTTTCATTACGCTTTTCCAAACAAACACACTCCATAAGTGTAAAAAAATAATCGTTAAAAAGGATAATAATTTAGGAAGTTTAAATTTAAAAAGTTTAAATTTAAAAATGCAGTAGAAGAAATGGTATAAATTTTGCTAATTTTTTTTTTACTGTGGTGTACAAATATTTCATTCATATGATAGCCGCGCAGGCCTCACAGTCTCTCATTAGATCGGACCAATTTTCGTACACTTTTTCGAGTGTATGGGGCCGTATCTCGGCAATGGCATCACGAATGTTGGTCTTCAAATGCTCAATTGTCTCTGGTTTGCCGGCATAACATTTTTTTAAAAGCGTCCCAAAGAAAATAGTCTAACGGTGTCAATCACAATCTTGGCGGCCAATTGACATCATTTTTTCGGCTAATTAATTGAGCTCCAAATGCGGCAATTTTACTTATTAACGTACCCACCAAGATGAAAAAGAGCTTCATCTGAAAAGATGTTTTTTTTTTTTTTGCAAAATCGACATCATCGTGCAGTTTCTCTTTGGCACGATAAATCCCAACTTTGCTCAAGCATAAAGTGCCAGTTACCCGAACGTAAAGCATCGAAAGTTCTCTTTTTTGCATATAGAGAGCAATGTAAACGCTTACCGAAACGTTCTCTCAGAGAGACTCTCTCTCGTTAGAAAAACGGAACGATCTATATAAAACAGAAATGCTTAACGTATTTACGGACATTTGAACATGAGTGATGGGGCTATTGTATGCAGAGTTACATTGCGGCACAAATGCCCTCTTTGGTACTTTCATGATTATATAAAACTTTTAAATTGTTACATATACATATAATGAAATTTTTAATTTTTGATTAAAATAGTAATAAAAAAAATTGTTTTATAAGAAATAAATACTTATTGTTATGTTTCTATTGTGAACACAAAAAAAATTTAAGAAAATAAATAAATAATATGTATGTATTTTGAGTGACGAAGTGGTACGAATTCTCCTTTTTGGTACTTTCATATATATTAATTTTATATATTAATCTTTTAAATTAGTATATAAAAACTGATTTTTCTTTAATTATTATTATGATTGTAATGTGTATAGAAAAACTTTGTAACATAATAAATTAATCATAAGTATTTTAAGTGGTAATGTAACGCAAATTCCCTTTTTGGTAATTTCTTACTTATACGTAAATCTTTTTAATCTTTAAAGATTTTGAATACATATTTCTATGATTCTAATGTTCGTAAAGAATTATTTTTTATTATTACTATTCAGCCAAAGGTAATGTTTTGCAATTTAATATAAAAAAACAAAAAAAATTACTTAGAATAGAACAATATTCGAGTTATTGTAAATTCTATACATATTGTCTCAGATTGAACCAAAAATGTAATATTCCATAATGAGCTTGTTCGTGATTTTATTTTTTTTATTTTTTATTTATTTATTTATTATAATTAACATAACACAACAAGATTTTAATCTTATAAGTTATAATATTGCAAGAATAAAAATTTATAACATAAAACTTAAGAAGCAAATCTAACTTTTTTCAATTAAGGTCTAATTGGTACTTTTTGAATTTTGCATGACCTTAACAACACTCATCACTGTTCTGAACAGCTGACTTCGTACAAATGTCTGTATACCAATTTCTTTGCATTGTGTTACGTTCGTGTGTGTGTTGCTTTGTGTTCTGTTTCGTTTTTATATACATTCTTCGTTGACAGATGTACCGTTTTTAAAGTTTTTATAACTACACAAACGTTCTTACGGCAACGTTCGTTACGGTTTTACGTTCTCTACGCTTGAGTAACCATCCCTCAATCGATTAATTACGTTCAGTGGAGATAATATACTGAATTTTGTGACAGAATAGAATGGCAAAAGTATTGCCAAATTCGAAATAACCGATGGGTCAAATTTAAACCCATAGAAGGCCCACCCGATATTTCTTGTAATTTGTACCATTATGCTCTTGTCCGAGTTTATTCCCAGGCCTACAGTCATGCACCAACAACTTACAATTTCAAGACCACTTTGAATGATGCCGCAGAGAGTTTCTTCAAATTTGTCTTTAGCATCATTTGCATATCCACAACCAGGCTGCTCATTAGCGGTGAAAGGACACCACACTATGTGGAAATCTCCTAGTTGTATCGACCCTTATTATATCATTTCTTGCTTGGATGTGTAGCGTCCAACAAAATTATTTACATAATTAAAGTGTGATTAGCTAAAATCTCTGCAGGCTAAAAGCTAAAGATGGGGAATGATTGCACAGATTCTCACATTTTTCCAAAAATTTTGCGTACCACTTTGAATTATTAATGGCACAAAAAATGACAAAACGCATGTTAACGCAGAAATCTGTTTCTAAAAAGTAAACTGCGTCCGCTATAAAACCCAAATTAAAATATCCGAGGTTGATTTGTCGCCAAGGAGATTATTAAAAATTTTTAACTAAAGACGCAAATCATAAAGAACTTCCGCAATACTAATATAGTCAAGGCCTAAACGTTAACTGCCCTAAAATACTGCACAAAGATAACAATTGAATGTATTGTACTGCTCCGCATTGTCCAAATCCGATCGATAACTTATGAAATACAGTAAAAACAACAATTGGAGACAAATTCCGATTTGCTTTGGGAATTAATTCAGGCCAATTAGTATAATATATCGGACGCGGTATGGCGAAATATTTTTTAGTATATGCTTAAAAGCTGTCTACCAGTTTTAAACAACACCGGAATCTTTACAAAGTATTAACCACTTCAGAACAACATTAGAGCTTTAATTAGTACAAATGAATTATATTATAACTATTTTTCTCACAGACAGAATTTCTAAATTTATTTTAATTTATTTGAGAAATGTATTTTTCTGATATATAAGCTAGGAGTAAGTGCAATTATTTAACTAAAATTTTCTCATTGAATTTATTTGCGCATAAAATATCTGCGCGTCAAATTGAAGTCATCATAATTTTTCAACACATTGTGTTACGAATAGGCATAAGATTTCGAAAAACGGAGTTGTACCTTTTATTTAATTAATTTGCACAAATTTTCAAACAATGCGAGTGGAACAATAAACGAAATGTAATGAAAATATCACGGTTTGGAAATACAAAAGGAACTATTTAAGTGTGAAAAACTATTAGAGGAACTGCAATAGTTTTTTAACGTCAGTTATTGTAGACCAAATTGATTTATACAGAGCAATATATTGATTACTAAACCCTTTTTTCCAATAACGATATTACTTATATATTTAATTGGTTATTACAACACTTAATCAGGCCAACAACATAGTTTCTCCATCCACTCATGTTGTGTACGTATGAGTGGCGGAACCGACAGTTTAATGCCGACTCCGAACGACAGATTCAAGGAACTCTTCATGTCAATTTTGTTTTACTCTCAAAGTTTTTGTCACAATACTGCTGAGAAATATTTTTTATGTTTCGTTTTATTCGAGATATCCGAGCTCGGCATTTAATCACGGGCTTCCGTCTAAGAAGCTAACCCACAGATGTCCTCTTATTGTAGTAAAACAGAAGTTTTGAAATCTGATATCCAATTGGTTTAAGAAGAATGTTGGCCTCTTTTTTCTTCCTTTTCCCTTTACAAACATCCGTTGGCACTTCACAGAATATATCGGGCCGCATCAATGGCGTTGAATCTCATATCTCCGCAAGTGTTGTACGCTGTAATTGCCGAAATCTTTTTCACTTAGAATATTCTACTATTTTATTATGTATATGTATGTATATATATAAATGTATAATGTAAACTTCATAAAACTTATTTTATAAAACTTCATACAATTTATTATATAAAAATTATTTTTTATTATTCTTTCTTTAAGAATGTTTTTTTCTTTTATTTTGTTATTTATTAATATAAACAAAAAAAGTTTTTTTTAACACAACCTTTGAACTGAATGAACATTTGATTTGATTTGTGTTGTTTTGTTTTTATTTCTGTATGCAATGAAGTTTAACATTTTCTTTATGACTTTTATGTTGTTGTTCTGACCCTATGATTTATTTTTATTGATTTAGTCAGAGAATTATGTGGTCTCGTAGAATTTTGGATAATCGAATACTTATAAAATATTTACACTCGCAACCAATACCATGTGTTGTATTTGTGTTGTGGAGAATTTATTTATTTTTCCTAAGAAACGAAACATTATAAATACTTAATATGGCTGTGTGTAATGTCGGCATAAAAATAATGTGTTTTTCTTTTTTTTTTGGAATATTACGAGCAAATGAACACAAGAAATCTGTACCTTTTTTGGTGTTGCTAAACAATTTCAATCCCTATTTTCGCATTATTTTATTTCTCATTAACAAACTTGGGAATAAATTTAATATTTGATAATACATTACGACCCTCTAGTAAAGTGAGACAAACTATGACTTGAAATTTCTACTTCTAACTTAAATTCCATATTTGGTGTAAATTTCTATAAAACGATTTCAATAGTAGTTTGTTATTCGGATAAGAAGTATTGTTTCATTGACCACCTTCTGATAATGAAGCGACAGAAGAAAAAATATAAAACGATATCAAAAATAACACCGAACTATAATGTCATGTTGTTGTTCTTATAGTAAATAAAAGCAGATGGAAATTTCAGTCAGTCTAACAAAAAAAAAAAAAATTTATGAATTAGGTTATGGATATACTTATAGCTAAAAAAAACTTTTTCTTTGTATTTCAACAAACATGGATTCAAGAACATAATGCATACCGAAGAATAACTGTTTGAAGCCCTGTAAGTCATCTGTATGATCTCTTTGAAGTACAGAGTTCCAATGAAAAATCTAACTAGTATGAAAATATTATGGGAAAAATCGCATTTGAACAGAAGCACTACTCAGTATTTTAAAAAATATTAGTCTAAAAAGAAGTTAAATATTTAAAATTACCGCCTCATAGAAAATTTCGTACATGCAGAAGAGTTTAGGTAGGCCTCAAAGTTTCTTAGAACTATAAATCGAAAAATAATGAAGCACGTACTATTTACAAATGGAGATATTTTTTTCGACCAAATTAAAAAAAACTCACGCAATTACAGATTAAACGAGCAGGATTCTTTCAATGTCTTAATCATGAAGAGTATTGAACATTATTGTAAGAGATATGTGCTGCGAGACCTCAATATTACCATGTTCCTGTAAAAAACAAAACAAACTCCACTGTGCTGATAATGGATTTATATAGCTTACGGGCAAGTTTTTCCCAAACATGTTCAGTATTGTGCAAACTGTTTGGAGTAGTTTTAAACAATTATAGATAATCCACAGCTTCGCAACGTATGAAGGATGCTTCGGATCGTTGTTCTGGTAGAAACAAATGTTTCCAATATATTTAACTTATCAGCACTTTGCTTCATATTATGTTTTAAAAGGCCCAAATATTGGAATAGATCTACAGTTTATAATGAATATACCCTACTTCTACACAAGAAACACATCCCCACACCAGCACTGATTCTCAACCTGTCTTTTTCTTAAGCCAAACGTACTGCATTTAGGTTAAATTTACTCTCATATGTAAAGACTACATGAATAGTGCATACATGGCTCCTACATTGGTACAACATTTTTTTTCGAAATATTTCGATTGTATAAACCGGCAGTTGAATAATCTCACATCTGGTGCTAAATTAAACGTTTGAGTCACTGGATGAGTTGGATAATGACTTAAAACATACAGCTAAATACGTGAAAGAGTGATTTGTGAGTAACAGTATCAACGTAATAAAGTGATCAGTACAATAACTTAGTCTCAGTCCCATAGAAAATCTATGGAATATTCTACATCGTCAAAAATAAAGACGACATTTTTTATCAGGTAGAAATCGCATGTACAGGCATGTCTAAAGACATTGTGTCTAACTTAATTGAATCAATGCAGATATGCTTCAGTTTGAAAAAATGACTAAGACAACAAAATATTAAATATTTTAAAATGTTTATTAATTAATTCGAATATGTCCCTTAGCTTTGTTGCGCATGGTAAGCGAGTATTGTAACTTTTTTTTAATTTTTTGAGTTGAACGACAAATATTGTAAGATTTCTTTAATTTTTATGTCCATTTTTATGTCTTAATAAATATATAACAATAACTTAAATCCATCAGAGTTTCAAAATTGTATTCAACTACATTCTAGCAAACATAACTGCGTGCTTTAGTTTTGACCGATACTGCGTTTAATATAATATAATATAATATAATATAATATAATATAATATAATATAATATAATCTTCTTATAGGCCATTTACACTACAGCGAAATCTAGTACTTATGAGATTTCGAGCCAAATCTAGTTGATTTTAACTAGATTTCCCATACAAATCAAAATCTACTTATTTAGTAGATTTCGGCAAAATCTACTCAAAATCTAGTAAAAATACAAATGCAACTATGTGTTTTGCCAAATAGTACTTAAAAATACAACGCTGAGCAGAAAAAAAAATACATTTCAATTTAACCCTAATCAAGTCAACATGTGCTTCTCCGACACATTTTTCACTTGGTCATGTTGTAACTTCCTTGAATATAGGTTCTAGTTCTTACTGCTTCTTGAATTCCTACTTTCAGTTGTTTTATTTAGAATTTACAAATTTTAAGTAATAAATTAATTTATTTTTATTTTTTATTTTGTTTTAATCAAAAATGTTCTTAATCATGTCAAAATGTGTCTATGAGGTACGTATGGGAACGCAAATCGCAAAAAAATTTTAGACAATTCGAAATCGCCAAATGGAAAACGCTTAACGCTAAAAATTTGCGATTTGAAATCACAAGAGTATATTGCAGTGAACTGATGAAAATATGTTCAATTAGAACTTCTTAACAAAAAATGCGATTTCAAATCACAAGAGGATATTATATTGAACTGACGAAATATGTTCAAGCAAACCTTCTTAACAAAAAATTATAACAATTTTACACTTTTCTAAATAAAAATACCAAGCTAAAAACTTGTTTTATTTTTAACCAATTTTTTGTGTCATTTGTTTACTGAAAACTGACGATCCAATTACACCTGGAATTTTAAACTTTTGATAGAAACGCATTTTTGATGCTTTCGTTTCTTCATCTGTCATGCCCAAATTGATTCAAAGAAGGCATAGTTTTTCTTCAAAAACATTAAGTAAACATTAAGTACATCCCATAACATTTTACACAATGTAGAACGTCCCATACTGAGATTAAAGTCATTGGCAATCACGCCTTGGAAGGAACCGATCGCCAGAAATCTTAAAGCGCTCAGCAAACGTATCGTGTCTGGAATAGTACTTTTACATATATGCCCAGCAGTTTCTTCATAAACCATCCTAAATGCAGTTTTATTCAGCCGGTAAAGCGCTATAAAACTTAACGCAAAATCCTCATATACATTACTCGTTTATATTTAGATATGTGTAAACTTACGCCTGCTCCGTAACGTCTAATGGGTTAGAATAATCCCTCAGGACACGTCTTTTTAATTTTTCTTTAATGGTTTGCAGCTTTTTTTTAAAGAAATT
The DNA here is from genome assembly GCA_936449025.2 of Sarcophaga subvicina. Lineage (NCBI taxonomy): Eukaryota > Metazoa > Arthropoda > Insecta > Diptera > Sarcophagidae > Sarcophaga > Sarcophaga subvicina. The sequence continues at coordinate 55,130,053 of OW388080.2, forward strand.
ATACTTAATAAAAACTTGTAGGCATTTTTGTTCTTTATTTTTTAGTTTTGATGTTTTGATTTTTATTTGGAATGCTAAAACATATGTTTTATTTTTTTCATAAACGACTTCGAAAAATCGTAGATCGCAAGTAAAACGCGTGAGGTTCAGAACACCATGAAATAAATTTGGCGTTTTTAAAATCACTTGCGATTTCAAATCGTGCAATTTTCAGAACATGCCTTAAATATAATAATGAGTTATAATGAGGTATAATGAGTTACGAAGAGTTCTGGCACCCATTATTTACCGCAGTCTTCTAAAATTAAATAAAAATAATTTGTCCAATGTTCGGTCCATACAACACGAGGATGAATTCTCAAACCAGCCAAGGCAGACAGATATGCGACGTAGATGTACCCACCGAAGATATGCAGAATGTGTAAGCAGTCTTGCAGTATTTACCACAAAAATACTTGCAACGAGCATTGTTCAAAAGTTCTAGTTTGCTTAAAATGCGAAAATAAATAAATAATATTTCATTTATGTAACTGAGAAGAAAAAATTTTATAAAATGAAAATAAGTTAACAAAATTAATACGTAAATTCTTTGTATGTGCCTCTGAAACACATTTTGACTAGATTTGTAAAAATTTTTCCTGACTTGATTAGGGTTAAACTAAAATATTATTATTTTCTTTTAAATTTCAGTCACGTGTTTTTGTTATTAAAATGAAATCTTGCTACTGTCAAATAAATCCAGTGTAAACGATGTAGATTTTGAGCAAGATTTGAAATCGAATCTACTAGATTTCGCTGAAAATCTAGTATTCTATTATTTGTTTGTGGGTTTGTTTGAAGTCTATAGACGGCTAAGCGACTGGACCGATTTTCTTGAAATTTTCACAGCATCTTCCTGTATGTCTGGAAGGAGGAGTTATAGGCTACCTTTTATTTTAAAATTTCAAGTAGGCGAGGTGCCACGCCCGCATACCCAATAAGTATTTAATGTCGCATATCTCATAAACTGCAACAGCTAGAGTCCTCAAATTTTGTATGGACGCCTTTGACGTACATATATATGTAAACAAAATGGGCGGATTGCCTCTAGTGGGCGTGTTACCTCCCATAGTCTATATATGTTAAAATTTAATGTTTGTTTGTATGTACCTTATAGAATCGTAAACTATGCATTTGATCATATTATGATCTTTAGCAAAGTTGTTACGCATGAGCCGGGGAAGTTTTCTAAGTTGGTATGACCAATTTCCGACAGGTGGCGCCACTGAAAATTACTTAAAATCACTTAAATCGTTAACTGTGCATTTGATCATGATATGATCTTTAGCAAAGTTGTTGCGCATGAGCCGACGAAGGTTTCTAAGTTGGTATGATCAATTTCCGACAGGTGGTGCCAAAATACTCAAAATCAATTAAATCGTAAACTGTGCATTCTTTAACAAAGTTGTTGCGCATGAGTCGACGGAGGTTGGTGCGATTAATTTGCGATGGATGGCGTCAGTGAAAATTATTCAGAATGAATGACAAGCAATTGGTCGACCTACACCTCAAGAGCGGAAGAAATGAGCATTACGAGACTCAGAATCAGACGAGCATTGAGACTGGAAAATCTTCGAGTATATGCCGCTGAGACCCGTTCGCTTGAAGCACTTGAACAACGAGAAGTGAGATTGGAAACTGATCGAATGCGTACTACTCAGGCTCGTTCATCTGAATCATCAGGACAACGAGAAACAAAATCAATAACATGATTCAAAATAATTTGGACAGTTGTGTAATGTCTCTCCTTCAAATTTATTTTAGTTGGTGGCGCAGCAATATATATAATATAATGTACATACATATGTTCATGAAATATATATTATTTCCTCCCCTTGACTTCACTAAATATGACTCAAATAATTTACATTTTCTCGCTGAAATGTAGTTACTCTTAAAATTGGCAGAAAAATATGCAGATTATTTGAAGAAGTGACTGAGGCCTTAATATTGTAAATCTACAAACATCAACACATAAGCGCTATTGTGCATAAATTATAATAAAACACCTCCTTCTCAATAGATAATTTGCATATGGAAGTGTAAATGATTGTAAATTTGTGAGTTACCATTGACACAATTTCATCAAAACAGCATGTCGTTAAATCTGTTCAATTCTTGTCAATCTTATATACACCATCACTACACATACTGCTGATGTTATTAATCTCAAGTTATCAGTCGTTTATGAACACTCACACGCACTGTTAGGGATACAAATATTCAAATGACACTGAGCTTTGAAAAGTCATAAAAACATGAATAGTGATAGAAAAATGCGGGAGATTGAATAAAACAAATTTAGATATTGATTGAATAAAACAAATTTAGATATTCATTTAAAGGCATTTTCTTTCCCACTTTTTATGCTTTTTTCAAAACATTAATGAATGCGTACGGAAAACATAAATGAATGTTGCTTATGTCATATTAGTGTTGCATTTTATGTACATACATACATATATATAACGGGTAAGCCATTTAAAAGTATGAATTTAAAAATGCAGTAAAACAAAAACGGTTAAAAATTTTGCAAATTTTTTTTTTATTGTGAAGTACAATTGTTCCAGTTAGAAATGGAGAGAACATTTTCCTCCGTCCTCATTTTCAAAGAAATATGGCCTCCTAATGATTCCTCCGCTTCACAAGCTGCACAAAACAGCCATTCGTAATTAATAACGTAAATAATTGAACTTTGTAAGGCGTCATGCCGAGATCTTTTCGCAAAATTCTACGTAAACTGGTGCGAGAAATGTTTAATATTTGAGACCGATGACGAGTTGATATTGATGGATTCTCACGCAAACTCTCAGCCATAGCTTCAATATTTTAGGATATTTTGGCGGATCAACAACAATGAAACCAGTTTCACGAACTTTAACTTGCGTGTACCTGGGGCTATTAGTCCCACTCTACGAGCATGTTTTCGTGCAATTTCCGACCAATTGTCTTTGTTTTGGAAAAGATTTTCCAATAAATCTCAACATTGCTCAAGCTTAAATCGACCCATTACGTTCAGTGGAGATAATATAACTTAAACAATTAGGTTTGGTGGTAATTGTTTTTAAATCTCCTTCAAAGAGAATGATCTTTAGGAGATATGAATTGTTATTACTCGTAAGTAATTATAATCGTTGGGTGATTTGAAAAAGGAAAGAAAGAAATAGGGTTATTTTTAATTCTGGAAATATGTGAGTTTATGAGAGAAAATCTTACCTTTTTCCAGAGATGAAATAAAACCTTTTCTCTTCTTTTCAGGGTGGTTATAATCAAATACAATATGCTTTTATTATGTACAATTCACACTTGATTTTAATTAAATATAATTCAATGTAATTTTAAGGAAATATAATATTACACTGGTTACACTTTAGCAAAATATAATTCAATTAAAAGTTAATATAACGCTATAGATAAATATCAATAATTTAATAAAACACTTTGGGTAAGTATAAATTTTCTTTTCTTTTACTTTAATATAGAATTTTAAATGAAAATTTTTTATTTTAATAAAAGGTAAATTAAATATGTTTAAGCAGAATTTGATTATTATAAATACATAGGTAGTTGTTGCTGATACAAATGCAAGAAGTTAAGTGAAGTTTGTATGCAATTTTATCTTCCACCAAACTTTTGTTCTTATTAGAAAAAGTAACTTTAACATTAACGGTAAACTATGGAGACAGTCCCTCTGTTTATAGAAGTTATATAAACAAATGGAAATAATTATAATCCACTTATGTTATTTAACATAAAAATTAATGGAAAATAATAATTTTCATTAAATAATTTCAGTGTTCAAACTTAGTTTGAACAATACCGAATACAATGTCAGAATAGAATTACAAAAGTAATTCCAGATCGACCTATAACCTATGGTAAAAATTTGAACCGTTAGATGGCCCACATACATATAGTTTATACTTCACATATTTAGGTTATCCACCATATCTGCCTTACATATGCATATTTAAATAAATTTAACATTAGATTCGCACACTATATTGTATATATGTACATATATACATGTATATGTACAATCAAACACAGTATTCTAGATAGACCTTCATATTTTTCGCTTAAAACCAAACAATATTTTTTGCATTGAAAACAAATTTTATCATGTGGAATATCTACGGGTGTGAAGAGAATGTGAAATCAAATCAGATGACACTTGGAAATACGTACATTAGGCTGTCCCGTCCTTGAATGACAAAAATAGTTTTTTGGGCTACACTTTCGCAAGAGGTATCAAAATTTGCGTAATTTTACACAGATTACGGTAAATGTAATAAAAATCGAATTACATGCCATCTTGAGGGCTCTACTTTTGAAAACGTTTTTACAAACCTAAACCCTGTGCTTAAAATAAAAAAAGGAGATACAAATTTATTTTATTAATATATTTTATACTTGTAATTAATGTACAAGAAAATAAAACTTAAAATTTAAAAAAATTTTTTTGTCCAAAATTTGGTATTTCTGCTCGTGATTTCAACCTGGTTATAATAAGGCCATCTCTAGAAGCAGCGTTAGTTACACATTGAGAGGCTTCTGTTACCAGTTTAACACACCTTTCGATTGCTTGTTTGTGACAAGGAAAGTTATCAATTTCCAAGCTGTTATCTTTTGTCATGATTTGAAGGTCCTCATTGGAAATATGCCGAAGAACCGGCGGTACTGCCATATAATAATTTCGGTGTAATCTCCAGCAGAGAAGTTAATCTTTGGTGGTTTAAATATTCTGTATTTAGTGCTACTTTCAGCTACTCTAGCTTTGATTATTCTTTGCAATGTCAGCTCCCGAATATAGTCTCTATCAGCAAACAGCATACTGACATGTAGATGATGAAGGGGTAACTCATTGCCATGGAGCATACAAACACACCATTGCAGCGGTCTCTTCAAATACTCCTCAAATATTGACTAACGCCACCCTTCCAACCGGTATTAGTTGCAGTTACGTCACATCCAATGCAAATCACGTTATCGAAGTTAGAATGCCCCTTGCAGTGCCACGACTTGGCGTTATGTGACCCAAATAAACTGATTCAGGTTCTGCCAAAATTGAGATGTGTTCCTCTAAAATGTCTTTGCGATGACAACGATCTCCTATTTTCTCACTTATCAGGGTCTTGTCATTTCGTCCATCAAAATAAATGCTTTTAATAACAATACCTCCAATCTCTTTTGAATTTTCTTCCCGGAGTTTAGATACAGCTCTGTGTAGTTTGTTTTTATCAATTACCAGAGTTAAATTTTCGGTAGAAATTAAGCCGAAGTCAGTCAAAAACGCAGAAGCAACAAAAAAGCAGCAGCAGAACGAGTCGATAAACCGTATCTATCGCAGACCTTACCAACTGTTGGCAAATTCGTAGTCGCCAGTAAAGTATTGTTGTTATACATAGTTGTGGTATAATTAGTTTAGGTGTCGAAATTAAGGATAGCGAAATATAATCATGAAAATAACTACTTTTCAAAGCTTTGAAGATTGGCAGAACCCTGAAGATATAGTTTCATTTTATTTTTAAAATAATTTTGGTAATCTACGATCAATTACGCAAATTTTAGGAGGTCTTGCGTTAGGGAAATCTAAAAAAAATTTCGGGACACCCTAACGTACATACAAATTTAGCAACACATAAATAGGGACGAAAAATTGTTTTAAACTGGGTGCGTATGTATAGTTCTGTAGAAACTTCGAAAACTCAACAGAGTAAAATGTGAAGAAAACGATATGCGTTCAATGTGTATTAATTTAATTTTTCCACCGTTCTTTTCTTTCGATTTGTTGTTCATTAATGAAAAGCAAATAGCTTAACACTATTGAATATTCTTTAGAAATTTGTAGTGTTTTTATATTCAATTTAGGATTTGGGACCGTTATCTTTGCACTTTTTTCTAATGTGCTAACTAAACTCAGGTACATGTAAAAATATATTACATTTAAAGAATGTATTTTTAAAAAATTTTGTTTGTTTGTTTTTGTATTTTTTGTATTCCTTAATAAACCTTGCAGTTGCTTAACACTATTGAATATTCTTTAGAAATTTGTAGTGTTTTTATATTCAATTTAGGATTTGGGACCGTTATCTTTGCACTTTTTTCTAATGTGCTAACTAAACTCAGGTACATCTAAAAATATATTACATTTAAAGAATGTATTTTTAAAAAATTTTGTTTGTAAGTTGTAAATATGTTTTTGTATTTTTTGTATGCCTTAATAAACCTTGCCGTTGCTTACTGAAGTTGCCGCAGTGTAGTAGGTAATGTGTTGGCTTATTAGAAGTGAGGACGCAGGCTCCAGGTCAGACATCTCTAACAAAACGAAATATGAAAAAATATTTATTTTCCTACTTTCTCACATTTCTGGCTCAATTTTTCTCAAATTTTGAGAGTGAATTAAATTGCCTTGAAAAGTTATTCAATGATCTGTTGTCGACTTTAAACTGTAGGTCTCGCCACTCATGTGTAAAATTAACACACGTAACATAAGTGGTGTCAGAAGCTAGGTCGTAATCCTGACTGAAGGGTTGTGATGACCAATTATGTATGTATGTATCCAGCCGTTTGAAAATATAGTATATTACAGGGTATTGTCATTTATGTCTCCTCCAGCAAAATAAAAATTAATGAGCAAAAATGTGTTCATGTAACATTTACATTACAGAGGTAAATATGCTCGCTAATTCGATTAATTCTAAAAATTTAAAGAGAAATTGCAATACTCGTTAATAACGCATGAACAACAATAAAAAAAATCATCCAGACTTTGAAGAAATAAATGCGCTCGAAAAATATTTTTATGAAACGTGAAAAATGTTAGACACTGAATCTGATCTATAATGTCGTAAGATACGCCTAATTCTCCGAATAAATGATTTTAATGACCGCATTTCATGCAAGAATCTATTTGTACACAAAAGAAAAAAAATTGAATTACAGTTTACTCTTTGCTACGTTTTTTCTTTTTGAAAGAATGTCCTGTTCATAGAAGCGAGCATATACAATATTTCTAGTTGAAAATATGTGGCGAAACCCTGAACAAGAGTTGAATCAGCGGCACTTATATCCTACTGCCAAACGCACAAAATATGCACAAAAAGAAGTATTTAAAAATTTTAAAAGAATACCTAATATAAAGTTCCAAAATGCTAAGTATAAAGCACACAGTTGACGTATACCAAGACAATGATCCTAAGCATACAGCTCGAGTTCTTAAGAAATGGCTATTGAACAATTGTTCTCAGTAGTAGTCGCCGTAATTTAGTAGATACTGTGTTGGCTTATTAGACGTAAGGCCACTGTGCAAATCCCAGTTCAGACATAAAAACGAAAATATGAAAAGATATTTCTTCAGCGACTTCCTCTCAGCAGATTTCTTGCAAAAACTCTGAGAGTAAATAATAATTGCCAGGAAAAGATTCTCAAAAATCTGTCGTTCTGTCGGCTTTAAACTGTAGGTCCCGCCACTCATGTATAAAATTAACTCATTTTTAAATGCTAAAATGTTTTTTTTGTTTACTTATCGATTAAATAAATTAAGTGAACTAACTGAGAAATAAATTTAAACTGCTTAATTTAGACCAATTTCACTGTAATTCACAGTAGGTCTTTGCCAAATTTCGGAAGGAATATAAGTTTACTATCTTCATGTAAAGTTGTAGGTAATTATTTTGCAAACGCCACACTATGTGGCATTCACCCTGAAATGCTGGCCAAAAAGGCAAAAATGAATTTAAAGAAATATATGAAACTGATAGACAACAAAATTCTGCATTATATAGTGAAGTTTCACGACTTTAAGTTGAGATTTGTAGATTTGAGACGATGTCAAAGTCAGGAAAGTGAAGAAAATTAAATGCGTTTTTGGTGTTTTTTTGAAATTTTAATACGTTTATGTGATATTTTTTGTAGCTAAACGAATAGAGGTTTTATATTGATTTTTTTTTATTTGAAAGGTATGAGCAACTGCTACTCTCAGTTTCTTTTATATATATATATCTCATATATTAATGTTAAAATTATTCGTTCAAAATTTAAAAATAATAAAAATTTCACATTTTTTTACCCTACCCAAAAAAGATAGAGATTTTAAAGGTGAAAGTAGTTTTGAGTAGTTTAATGTTATATACCACAAGAAAATAGAACTCTCTACATTCAGGAAAAAAAAAAAATTGGCGCAATTATTTTTGGCAATTTATTGAAAATTTTACTTTTTTTTGAAAAAGTAAAAAAATTTGACGCATTGTAATAAAGCCTTAGGCAATAAATCCATATGGCGTACGAATTATGCAAGGAAATTCAGTAGAAGCGATATTAATCGAGATGTCCTGAATAGGTTACTTTTAAGCAGTGACCCTTTTATAAGCTGCAGTACACAAAAATCGCGAAGGAATAGAAAAGCATTTTCATCAGATACTATTAAATTACTCCTTCCTGACATTGAAGATGAAAATGATTACGATTTTAACGATTGTAGTTAGTTTCACTTTTTAAGTATTTTTAAGTTAAGTATTAAATTAGAAGTTTAAAAACTTAATTACATATGTATATCGACTATTATAACAACATGAGATGTATGTTAGATTTCCTTAATGGACCGTATGTGGTACCTAGGGGCACTTATGATCCAATCATAATAAAATGTGATCTCACATTCATATTAAACATGTTCATGTCGAATTTCATCGAGGTAATAAAATGTTTAAGCCGATTATAATTGCTAAACATATTTTATTAAGGTGCCCTCTTTTGTACCAAGGTTCAATTATGGACCGACCATAACAAACTTTGGTAATATGATTTAGATTTACAAAATACACGTTCATACCTAATTTCATCACGATACCGATGTTTTTTAACCATTTATAAGCGCAAACGTGAATTTTTAAAGGGGACTTTATATAGAGACTAGAGTCAAATGTGATTCGATTTTCACCAAACTTTACACCATGATTTCTTAGTACACAGAACTGATCCATTTATTATGATTGTTGCATAATTACCACAGTTATGTGTAAATAAGTGCAATTTCGAGGGGAATTTGTACGGGGGCTAGGCGAAACCACGGACCGATTTGAACCAAAATCAGTTGGGTTCATCCTTGGGGCTAATTATCACTAACACTATCGAAAAATTCCAGCCATTAACCCATAAAACACTTATATTAATTTTCGCCAGGTTTTCAGGCAAAATGCCACATAGTGCGCCGTTCAATACTACTAAAATTTAAATTTTCAAACTTTCTACCTTCACTTGATTCTCATAATACTACTTCATTAGGTTTGCGCTTTGAGGCTACCAGTATACCCTTCTTTCAATAAATTTAAAATTTCGGGTTTTAAAAAATATTATTAATTATATAGGGTCGGTAATCAGATGTCTGCATGATTGTGAATCAAATGGCATAGTTTTGTATTTTCTAAAATAAATATTGAGCTAGCACATGACAGTAAAAAAATTAAATATTCTAAAAAGAGTTTTATAATTTACTATAATATAAATATTATTAAATAATACAAAATATATTTGAATTTGGATTGATTGGTGAGTCATCGAGTCGAACGGACGTATTTTCAGAGCTTATTGTGTGTGACATTAAATATCTTAAATAAATTAACAACAGATTAAGCAAATTTGATCAGACAAATCCTGAGTTAATTTAATTAAAATTAAAAATAAAATTTATTTAATAAAACTTGTCAAATTAAAATAATAATTGGACAATATTTAATGATAACACCGAAAAACACTGAAATTTAAAAACAAACAACAACAATACAAAGTAACAAGTGCATATATACCAAAACAATAACAATAAATTGCAAATAAAAACAATAGCATATATTAGTACATAAACAATACAAAATACAATAACAAAGTCAGCTGATTTCTTCCTACAAAAACCACAAATAAACGAACATAAAGTAAACAAAAAAGTAAACAAAAATAGAAATAAAGCAAAATAAAAAATAAATAAATAAATAGTTAACAAACAACAAAAATACATACTTTCCGTAGCGGATAGATTTGCTTGAATAAAATTTGAGAAAAATAATTGGAATTCTTGTGGTGGTTCATCCAACGTTAAATAATGAATTGGACTTGGAGAAGACGATACAGACTTCGTAATTTCGGAAATACAAAACGCTTTTACTTCTTCTAAATTGTTATTATATTCTACTACTTTTGTTCTTTTTTATACGGTAAACTCCGTTTTAAATATTTCTTAACAGTTCGGAACTCATTGTATTGAGTTTTTTAAAAACTTTCAAATTGTTTTTCAATTTTTCGTTTAAAGTTTAATACTGAGTCAAATCAAAATTTCATATGCTTTTGTGAGTTATTTGATTTCTATACAAAACAATCAAACAACAGTAAAAATTTTTTATATATTTATGCTACATAAAAAACAAAAGTGAGTATATTACATTCAGTTGTTAGATAGTCAACAGTGTAAGCAATATCATTAAAAAAATATTGATGTTAAACAACATAACAAAAGCAAATTACATGTGAATGGACAGTGAAAGTGAATCAACTCATGCAGTTCTCTGGTCGGTAACTTAAAAGTTTAAATTTAAAGTGCAATAAAACAAAAACGTTTTGATATGTTGCCAAACTTAATGTTTTTTTGAAAAGCAGTTCTCACAGCACGTCAATCTATCGGACCAATTTTCATATATTTTTTCGAGTGTATGGGGTCGCATCTCGGCAATGGCATCACGAATGTTGGCTTTCAAATGCTCAATTGTCTCTGGTTTGTCGGCATAATACTTTTCTTTAACGACATCCCACAGAAAATAGTCCAACGGTGTGAAATCGCACCTTCTTGGCGGCCAATTGACATCACCATTTTGGGCCCATTAAACGGCCATCAAACGTTCTAAGCAATAAATCGATTGTGGCATGGGATGTGTTTCAAGATGTACCATCTTGTTGAAACCAAACATCATTCACATCAATACCATGAAGAGCGAGTACAAAAAAATCGATTATCATGGTGCGATTGGTGTCTCCATTGGCGGTAAAGGTGGCACCGTCTTCTTTTTCAAAAAAACATTGGCCAATGATACCTCCGCTCCACAAGCCGCACCAAACAGTCACTCGTAATGTGTGCATTGGCTTCTGTCAGACCTCGTGTGGGGGTGTCCCAAACACGGTGAAAGATGAAAATGAGCTTCATCCGAAAATTTGATTTTTTTTTGGCAAAATCCACATCATATAGTTAACGAGGAACTAACTCAATAAATCCCAGCGTTGCTCAAGAGTAAATCGATTCAGTGGAGCTAATGTACTAAACTTTGTGACAGAATAGAACGACATAAGTTTTGCCATATTCGAAATAACCGTTTGTTCAAATTTAAACCGATACATGGCCCACTCTATAGTTACATACAAATTATTAAACTTTTAGATTCAATTAATTACATCACACCCTTTTCTTCAGGTAATTTTATGCAAATTGCTTGTAAAAAAACTTTATACATAAAATGTATTTAAGGGTGTTGTTAAATATTATGCTAAGCAAATCTGTAAAGTAACATTAATTAAAAAGTTAAAAAACAACTTTTTTAGATCTTTTTTTACTTTCGAAATGTCCCTATTGGTCGCCATAATTTCTTTTTTTTTGCGAACTTTACCCATTTCTTTGAGTTTTTAAACGTTCTCTTTATAGAGGTACGTAGTCTTTTCAAAAAAATGGACACGAGAAATAAAAAAACGCTTTTTATGTGACTGACTAATAGCAAATGTAATGAAATGTTAAGTACACTAAATGCTTCCCTTTCTTTCTTTCTTTGCGAAATTTTGTTTTCAATAGTATAATGAATACTTACTTACATAGAAAAAAATAAAACTTCAAGAAGAAGTTACGCCACCCCCTAGTTTTGTTACACGTACCATTCTTATTATGTATTCAAACTTTCAGTAACATATCTTTTATACAAGGGCGTGCTCATCGACCTTAAAAAAATTTGAATTTTATGAAAAATCCTGATTAAGTAAAAAATTTAAAGAATGTATCAAAAATATTTTTTTATTCAGCAATAGTATTAAAACACACACAAAATAATATAAACAAAGAAATACTTAAAAATAATATGAATTAATTTTTTTTTTCAACTTAAAACTAAGTTTGTTAACATCGTTTTGGAAGTTTCAGTAGAAATGATCTTTCTGTTCTGTTCAACGACATGAAGCAAACATTTTTTTTCCTCTTCATTATTATTGAGTATCGTATTGTAATCTTCAAATAGTTTTACACCCCTCTCCGCAGTGTCGTTAACCACACGCAAATTTCTTATGCAACTTTTGCCTTGAAGCTAATCAACATTGTCATCCAAAGCCACAGGAAGTAATTCCAAGAAAGATTCCTTGATTTCCAGAACTGAGAGCGTTTTCAGCGTTCTTTGCGATGCAAAGACTTCTAATGTGACTTCCGTGCATAATTTGGCAGAGTCACCTCTTACTAAACGAGAACCGCCGTCAACATCCATTCTTTGAAAAATGGCCATTTTCTCGTCATAAGACAGCTTATCGGAAAACAAGGCAAAGGCAACTAGCTCATCAGATAAGTACCACAAGTGGCGCTCTAAGACAACCCTTGCTGCTGCACTGATTTCGGGATCAATGATTTCGTATGCTTTTAATCTCTTCCAAAGTTGGAGGTCATTAACCCCTGCATCTGCTGCCAAAGGCGCTTCGATCCAAATCTTCGTATATATGAGTGCATCTTAATTAACAAATAGAACAATTTGTTTTTCTTTTTTTTTTTGGTAAGCTTAAATGCTTGAGAATTTTTTCGAAAGAGAAAAATCTTCATTGCATATAGCAGTTTTGCCATCCATCTAGCATGATGTATTGGTCCCGGAGTACGCCAACTAATCCTTGCAGGTGGTTTGTTCAGAACAATCATTGTGAGGTCTATTAGCTCTTTGTAGTCACCACGAACTTGTTTTTTCCTAGCTATATCAGTCGTAAGACTCTCAAGAGTATTTTCGACAAACTGTTTCCCGGTAGTTTTAAAGTCAATACAATCGTAGTGATCTTTTGGTAATGTATCCCAAACATCGCTGAATCCTTTGAATAATGGAATCTTAGGAGAGTTTGATGGCCCAAAGCACAATGTTCATATTTTTGAAAGCATTATTTCAAACACGTGATGACGACAAGCACGCCATAAAATATGGCGTGTTCCTTTGTGTGAAAAAAAGCATCAGACGTGTTTTTCCCGGTTTCAGCAGTAAGTTTGGGAACGCCTAACAGTTTTTCGCAACCATTACCGTAGACAAGAATGGGAAGGCGTTCTACTTTCGTCTTACCTATTATACCAGGCAGTATTTTCCCATCCCAATGTATGAAAAGTGGATACTTTGGGTCGAATAGTTCTTTTATATTTGCATTGAATTCTGTCCTTGCTTTTTTTGCACGTCGAATTGTGCTCCGAGAGGTTGGAAGTTAAGCAGAATTACAACCACGTGCAGCAGACAATGGAATAATCAGTCGCACTGCGTCTCTGTCGGTTATTTTGTTACGATCCAGAGCGTTGGTAACATGTTGTGTAAATATTCCACTCGTCGATGGCACAACGATACTTTTACTTGTAGCGACCTGTGGCTTTTTTTGGTAAAGTAAACACAAAATCATCTTTCTTACCCTTCATATTTGTACTTGAACTCGAACTGCTACTGAAGCTTAAATCAAGTTCTATTTCTTGACTTGACACTACTGAAGTTGAAGCATTATGTTCAGCGGCATTTTTTCTTAATTCTTCAGCTCTATGTTTTCGTTTGAGAGAACGTTCTTTGGTTTTTTTCTAGTTTCTTGTCAATTGATGTCATGATCATCTTACGCTCATTGTCGTCTGCAATTTTGATTAAATGCATATCGTTTGCATGGGCGATATCGAAAAGTTTGTCTAAGTCTTCTGTACACAAATGTTCTTTATTTTTCTGTGCTTGTGAATCTCTTGTTTTATTTTTCTTTAAAAGCAGCCAGTTCTTATGAATTTTTATAAGTTTTTCAACGCAGTGATTTGGTTGCCTGGTTGGAATACCAGATTTGCTCCACACTTCTATGACTTCTTGAATAAGCATATGCGCAGAATCTTTCACATTCTTTGATTCATTTAATGTGTAATGAAAACGAAGTAGAACTTGCCGAAGAGTTGGAAGTTGGTTAAACCTTACCACTGACTCAAGATCCCGACATCCAAGAAGAAAAATATCGTATTTTTTTCGAGTTGATGAACTCATTTTATTGCTCTGATTCACTGAATTTGACCAGTAATAAAAGAAGAATATCGAATAATTTTTGAAAATATGCTTTTACGTCAACCGCTAGAGCAAATCGCGTAAAAAATTATTGAATAATGCATTGTCAATGTCTACCTAGGAAGGTAGATAAAATTCGATCAGAAGAAACAGGTAAAAGCATAAAAACAAAGAGATAAGGCGAGTTCAATAAAAGCATTTAAAAATAAAAATCAAAAATTTTTCTCAAAAATTTCAAACCCAGCACTCGATTGAGCACCCTCTTCCGGTAAAGTTAACCAACTGAAATTTTACAATGTTATTGCTATGGATACATGTTACAAATTTACGCGGTGGCCAATCTGAAAAACAAACAAAAATTTTTGGACCACTCTAATACATATGTATGTGGGTTTTTAATGAAACCCATTATATTATATTATATTATATATATATTTTAATATTAATATTTCAGTTTATTTAATATCATAATATTAATATTAGTTTAATATTAAAATTAGTTTATTTAATATTTTAGTAACATTTGATGATGTTTTATTAATTTTATTTTAAATTAAAAGTAAGAGAAGTTAAAAGTGAGTCGTCACTGTTTGGCGTCAGGTTTTCAACTGTTTGGGCGTGTCAAGTCAGTCAAAAAATGTTCGTTGTCTATTCAGCCGAAAGTCCATACCATGCGTTTTGCATTACATGCGTATACCGAAAAAGTAGAATCAGTGTATTTGATTGTGACAAGTTACAGAAGAAAAAGCATAATATGCATAGACGCATACTATTCTTAAGCCGAAAGTCCATACCATGCGTTTTGCATAACATGCGTATACCGAAAAAGTAGAATCAGTGTATTTGATTGTGACAAGTTACAGAAGAAAAAGCATAATATGCATAGACGCATACAAAGTAGGATTACTTTCTACTTTTCTATGCGAATAATGCAGTGTTGGAAAATGTCAGCAGTTTTTTAAACTTGGCATGCCAAATTATATACTATTGTGAATGGTTTCTACAAATATGTTTAAATAGTGCATTACTATTTTCGCATTTTTCTTTATTTGTATTATAAAAATATTAATAAACACATATTTCATAATAAAGTTAATTACTAATTTAAGAGGAAAATACATTAAAATACATTTTTTAACAAATTTCTTTCATGAACAAAATATGTATATGATGATTGTTTATACATATGTATGTATATGATTGTTTTTATGTACTGAGTGTCATCTATTTTGAATTTATTAATTTGTAAACAAGAAAAATGGAGGATAAATTTACTGAAAACACTCGTCTTGTGTTCTTTTGAGGATTTTCGTAGGCCTTAACAGCACAATACAATGTAATTTTTGTGTAAAACTATTAATAATAAAAACAACTAATAACAATTTTTAATTTTTCCTTCCAAGAAATTAAAAATTTTTGGCAACTTTCAGCAGGAAAAATTTTTTATGAGCAGTACGTCTTATTTTGATCTTATTATATTTAGCTTCTTAATTAACTCTTGCTCAAGAAACTATACTCATTGTGACCGAAATTCACCAACATTTCGATTAATATTTAAATATTTAAGAATCTTTAAACTTTTCATTGACGAAATTAAAAAATATTCCAAATTTTCCCCTTTTTAACACAAAATAAATGTTTGTTTACATTTAATTTTTTTACTTTATCTGCCAGTTTTCACTCTGTATATCTGTTGCTTCTAACACATTTGCCTCGCAAGACTTATAACATTTTTTTTCTCCCTCTAAATTGACCTGTCCTTTTATGTTATGAGCGTTTTTCAAATGTAAACTAATAAATTTAAATAAACTCATAAATTTGAAATTAATGTCATAAATTCTTTTAAAATTACAATTTGATTTTCTATTTTTCCCAAAAATGTTTTGTTCGCTTGTTTGTTGTTTACCACAACAGCTGATCAAAACAAAAAACCAGTCGCATAAACGCATTGTGTGTAACTTGCAATAAAATCGGCATAGAAAGCAAGATTCGCAAGGCGCATGAAAAGGATGGTATGGACTTTCGGCTTTATGCGAATAATGCAGTGTTGGAAAATGTCAACAGTTTTTAAACTTGGCATGCCAAATCATATACTATTGTGAATGGTTTCTATAAATATGTTTAAATAGTGCATTTTTTTTCTTTCAATATTAATAAAAACATATTTTATAATAAAGTTTATTACTAATTTAAGAGGAAAATACATTAAAATACAGTTTTTAACACATTTCTTTCATGAACAAAATATGTATATGATGATTGTTTATACGTATATGTATGTATATATGTTTGTTTTTATGTACTGAGTGTCTGTCATCTATTTTGAATTTATTAATTTGTAAACAAGAAAAATGGAGGATAAATTAACTGAAAACACTCGTCTTGTGTTCTTTTGAGGATTTTCGTAGGCCTTAACAGCACAATACAATGTAATTTTTGTGTAAAACTATTAATAATAAAAACAACTAATAACAATTTTTAATTTTTCCTTCCAAGAAATTAAAAAATTTTGGCAACTTTCAGCAGGAAAATTTTTATATGAGCCGTACGTCTTATTTTGATCTTATAATATTTAGCTTCTTAATTAACTCTTGCTCAAGAAATTATACTCATTGTGACCGAAATTCACCCACATTTCGATTAATATTTAAATATTTAAGAATCTTTAAACTTTTCATTGAAGAAATTAAAAAATATTCTAAATTTTCCCCTTTTTAACACAAAATAAATGTTTGTTTACATTTAATTTTTTTTCTTTATCTGCCAGTTTTCACTCTGTTGCTTCTAACATAATTGCCCCGCAAAACTTATAACATTTTTTTTCTCCCTCTAAATTGGCCTGTCCTTTTATTATGTTATGAGCGTTTTTCAAATGTCAAAATATCAAAATATGCCATAAATTCTTTTAAAATTACAATTTGATTTTCTATTTTTTCCAAAAATGTTCTTGTTCGCTTGTTTGTTGCTTACCACAACAGCTGATCAAAACAAAAAACCAGTCGCATAAACGCATTGTGTGTAACTTGCAATAAAATCGGCATAGAAAGCAAGATTCACAAGGCGCATGAAAAGGATGGTATGGACTTTCGGCTTTCGTCGCAATTCCTTCGTACTCATAGTTGTATCAGTCAGTATGTCCGCTTTAGTAATAAAACATAGTGTCGCATTAATTAGTATCTCCGTCCACTTCTAGTACTACGTCCGTTAATTCCCAATCCCACATTCGGCCATCCTGCACGATCATTCGTCCCGAATGATGGGTTCCACTTTTTCATGTACTCAGCTACAGTATTGGTTCGATTTGGACCTTTGCCTTCACCAAGTTTTTCCACCTCGTACCGATCATGTTTCAAACTTCTAATAATTTTATATGGGCCAAGGTATTTTGACTTTAACTTGAGACCTGGTCCAAATTGCGTCCGCTTTATGGCCACCAATTCATTCTCCTTGTATGTAGGCGCTTCAATTCTCTTCTTGTTGGAAGATTTCTTATTTTCCGCTTGGATTTCAGCTATATTTGATCTGGCCTTTTCTCGAATTTCGTCTCTTTGTTCATCTAATTCTTTTATAGCGTATTCGTCGATTAATTTTCTAATATCGTCTTGGGGGTCGATTCTCATTTCACTTCCAGTAAGAATCCTAAATGGTGAGAATTTCGTACTTCGTGGAGGAGTATTGTTTATACACTGTTGTACCTTGTCAACATGTTTATACCACTGCTGGGGATTTTCTGCACACATTTTCGATAACACGGACACTACTATTTTATTTATTCGCTCGACTTGTCCGTTTCCTCTAGGGACTCCTGTGGCAATTAGTAAGTGTTGAATACTGTTTTCCTCGCAATATTTTTCAAACAAATTGGACGTGAAGGCGGTTCCTCTATCTGAAATAATACTTTCTGGATTTCCAAAAATCGCAGATTGACGCTGAAGTCTAGCAATCACTTCCTCCGACCCAGTGCTCTTCGTCGGGTACAACCAAACGAATTTGGAAAATGAATCAACTACAACTAAAATGTGGTTATAGCGTTTTTTGGTCTCTTCCATGGGTCCAATATGATCAATATGGTATGTCCTTAATGGTTTATCCGATTTGTCAATTGATGTTAGAAGTCCTTCGGGCTTTCCTGTTTTTGATTCTGTAATTATGCACTGTATGCAGCTACGCACGACTTTGTTTACTTTCCGTAAAATATCTGGTATGTAAAATTCCTTCTCCACCAATTCACGTGTTTTCTTTATCCCAAAATGGCCCTTTCGGTGTATACTCTGAATTATCTCCTCTTCCATACTTTCGGGTATAACAACGAGTTCTTGATTAGGGTCCTTATAAACTAAACCATACTTCAAATAAAAGTCCTAATAATCGTTCTTCTCAAGGATATTTCTAATGGCCTTAACCCAGTTGTCCTGCATCTGTGCTTGTTTGAGTCGATGCTTTATCGAGTCATCCGACAACAAACAAGAAAATCTGCTCAAAGCATCAACGTGCCGCATTTTATTACCAGATCTATGCTCTATGGCAAAGTCAAATTCCTGCAGAAACATGGCCCACCTAGACACTCTTAATGGAACATCCTTCTTCTTCATGGTCATCGCAAACGCGTTACAATCTGTTACTATCTTTATTCTATGACCCATTAGGTACACCCTCCACTTTTTTAATGCTTCTATGATTGCCAACACTTCGAGTTCGTAGGAATGATATTTTCTCTGTGCATCGGTTGTTTTACGACTCATATACTCTACCGGATGTAAAAGCTGATCATCTGCACTCTTTTGAAGCAACACACCTCCGTAGCCGTACATACATGCATCAGTGTGCACCTCAGTAAGAGCGTTAGGGTTATACAAATTTAAAACGGGCGCATTCATCAGACATTCCTTTAGTTGTTTAAAAGCTACCATCTGGGCTTCTTCCATTCTGAAATCTTCGTTTTTCCTCAGTAAATCGGATAACGGTTTCGCAATTGACGCGTAGTCACACACAAATCTCCTGAAATAAGATGTGAGGCCCAAGAAGCGTTGAAGCGACTTCTTGTCCTTTGGAACAGGAAAGTTTGCTACTGCCGCAGTCTTTTCTGCTGATGGTCTTATGGTTGAGTCTTCCACTATATATCCTAGAAAATTGACCTTGCTCATTAAAAATTGGCATTTTTCCCATTTGATTCTTAGATCATATTCCTCCGCTACACGCAGTACTCTTCTCAATTTTGCAATGCCCTCTTCTACATCACGAGATGGAATTATTATATCATCGATATATATTACTATTGTGCCATCCTGAATCAATTCTCTATAGATTGAAAAAATAAATCTCGAAAATACCGCTGGGGAATTAGAAATTCCGAATGGTACATAATTAAATTCGTACTGGCCATTGTGTGTTACAAAAGATGTGAATTTTCTAGATTGTTCATCAACCGGTACGTGAAAAAAACCGTTCCTCAAATCCAAAGTAGATTAAACCTTAGCGGACTGTAATCTGTGTAACACATCGTCGATCAATATCATTGGAAAATTATCCCTCATAATTTTTTCGTTTAATTTTCGAAAATCGCAGCACAACCTTTTACTGCCATCCTTTTTTGAAACGAGAACTATTGGTGATGAATATTCGGAAGTGCTTGGTCGTATAATGCCGTCCCGTAACCATTCCTTTATTTGTTGCTCAACAATTCTCTGGTCGTCAAGTGATAAACGGCGTGGCCTCTGATATATAGGAATATCATCTGACAAAACAATTTTCATATTAATCGGTGATGGTTTGCGATTAATTGGGTTATAGTCTCTAATTAAGTTTCCAAGTTCCTCTGCTGTTCTCTTTGGTAAGTGTGATAAATTGAATTCGACTTCATCCTCAATAACGACTGTTGAACAAAACGCATCAAAATCATCGTCAACTCTTTGTTTCTCCTGTACAAACTTTTGCCTTTTCGAAAAGATAGCACCCTTTGATGTTAATATTATGTCCGTCTGATGTAAAATGTCGTTGCCAATCGCAGCCTCATATGGGAATTTCTCGGCGACGTAAAATTTTATATTGAAATCAAAGCCATCAATCTTCACGATCCTATCGAAGCTTCCTAAAGTTGTTAACTCACCGAAATCAGCTGTTATGAAACATTCGCTTCCTTTAAAAATTTTACAACTTTGCATCCTTTTGAAAACATCTAATCTAATAATCGATATATCGCTTCCAGTGTCGATAATAGCCGAAATTTTTAGACCATCCAAAATTATTTCCTTGAAAATACGATTCTTCTTCAAAACGCAGCTCATTGTCGAATCAATATTTCGTTCTGCCTTCAAAACATTCCTCACCATACATGAGTTATCATTATGCGCCTCCTTTTTAATCTGTCTTTGAGGTTTCGTCGTACATTCAAATGATCTATGGCCCTGTTTACCACACGTAAAGCATTTAAAATTTCTCGTTCTACAGTATTTAGCAATATGATCAACGTCTTCACAGTTATAGCACTTTCCTCCAGAGTTATTTGTTGCTTTGTTCCGATCTGGGTACCTAAAATCCGAGGATGTCTTAGAGGTTGACGCCTGTGAGGAACCCCGAATTTTCTCGTATGTCCTTATTTTCTCCTTCAAGTCCTGTATATTTTTTGCTTGATACAAAATGCTTTTACCGAATTTTGAATCAGGAATTCCGTCCGCAAAATACTGAATTAAGCTGTCATCGTCGAGTTCGATAGGTTTCCCGATCTCCATTAGTGTGTAGAGGTACTCCCGTAAACTTTCGTCATTTCTTTTCCTTCGATTTTTCAATATGCGATGTACATCAATTGCAGCTAATTTAGTTCCAAATTCACTAATTAGAGATTCCTTTAGAGAGATCCAATTTTTTATTCCTCTTTCACTTCGAATGAACATGCGTGCAGCTCCTTCCAACAATTGTTTTGCATAAATAAATTTCTGTAGGTTACTCCAGCCTACCGCCTCAGCGTTATCTTCAAAATCAGAAATCCAATTATTAATTTCAATATTATCGGTACCACAAAAAGGAGTGAGAGAATCCTCAATATCACGTAGCGTGAATATACTTCTACTGCCAATATTCGAACCCATATCATCACGTTCGGATTCGGAATCCTGTGCATTCAAGCCAAAATGTGTTCTCAGTCGTTCACGTAACTCATCCTTACGTCCGTTCGTAGGCAAACCTAATTCTGTCAATTTATCCTTCAGTCCGTCAACTGTCAAAGCAAAAATTTCCGGTAAATTCATATTGTCAGGTAAAATCAAAACTGTCCAATTACAAAAAATATATGGGATATAAATGATTGATATTTTAAGGAAAAATAATTAAATATTATAAAGCAATAAGTAAGAAGTAATACAAAAATTTTTCAAATAAAGTAAAAAGTAAAATATAAAATTAAATTTAAATATTATTGTAATCTAATGTTAAAAATAACTTAAACAAAACTTCAAATTCAATTTCAATTTAATATTCAGAATTTTCTCGAAAATTGTCTTTAAAGGAAAAAAATGAAAAGAAGAAACAAAAACAAAACACATCAATTAATTCAAATTCAAATCCGTTTTCCAACTCTTAACATTATTATCGAAACAAATACATAAAATTCCAATTAGATTATTTCTTTACTCTTCTTTTAATTCCAATTCAAAAAAATTATTTACTCTTTTTCCTCTATATATCAACTATACGTTAAATAGAAATTTACAAACCAACACAACGATATAAAATAATATTTCTCAGCTTTCTCCAATCAGAATGCTTCTTTCTTCTGGTCTTCAATTTACTCGTTAGCACCCCATTTCAAATTAACGTTTGATCTTCATTCTCGTCACTTTCATAGCTATCCTATTTACTCGCTGCATTCCTGCTCGTTTCACTTATTTCACGCTAACTTACATATATCTTCACCTTCTGCTTGAATCGTTGTTATCTTATTCGCTGGCACACAATTTAAAATAACGTATATTTGCGCTATCTTTTTAATTTTTGCAATTCGTCACTATTCTCAATGCATTCTCACCAAATATGTCTATTTCTTTCTTGCACGTAGTAAAATCGTATAGTTCAGATATTGCATCACTCTGTCACGAATATGTATGTATACTTGTTTAACACGAAAGAACAAAAAATTTAATACAATTATTTTTCGCTGATTTTAGTTCTTAACCGTCCAATTCTTTCTTTTTTTACTTTCTGTCTGCGTTCTTTTATTTGCTTCACCGTTATATACTTATACATACATATGTATGTCTGTTTTTGGCTTCGAATATTACTTCACTCGTAACTGCGTTTTCAAACGTTGTGATTCCCCTTTTAGTCACATTAATTGTGCTTTATTTTCTAGATTATTCACTTTAATTCAACACGAACGGGACAGATAGCACTTCACTATCTAAGAAAAATTTTGGTTGAGCCCCCATAATGTGGGTTTTTAATGAAACCACGTTAGGTTTATTATTTATATTTTAATATTAATATTTCAGTTTATTTAATATTATGGTATTAAAATTAGTTTATTTAATATTTTAGTAACATTTGATGATGTTTTATTAATTTTATTTTAAATTAAAAGTAAGAGAAGTTAAAAGTGAGTCGTCACTGTTTGGCGTCAGGTTTTCAACTGTTTGGGCGTGTCAAGTCAGTCAAAAAATGTTCGTTGTCTATTCGTCGCAATTCCTTCGTACTCATAGTTGTATCAGTCAGTATGTCCGCTTTAGTAATAAAACATAGTGTCGCATTAATTAGTATCTCCGTCCACTTCTAGTACTACGTCCGTTAATTCCCAATCCCACATGTATGTTAGTATATAAGTATGGTACATGTGTTTGTTTGAAAATTTAGAAAAAGGAAAATAGCGACTTAATTGTTTCATAAAGAACAAAAGCATAGCAAGACACGAATATTAGTTTACTGGATATGCATACATATGAATTTAAAGCTTATTTTAAAGGATAGAAAGCTTAAATAATGGCTGTTATAAAGGAAAATGTCGTAAATTTGCTATGTAAGCCTAAAAGCCGTGAAAGAAATTCTAATACAATCGTGAAAGAGTTTATGCTGTTAATTGGTGAAAACTATTTTTATGTGATTCTTCCGAAGCGAAAGAACATAAATAAATGAAACTGATTTTTCCAAAATTGTTAAGGGTTTTAGAAATTGCAACAAATATTCCTACACTTGCTTAATTGTTGATTACAACCATTTAGTTACGATTACGAGCTAGCTTCTCAGACCAGCAATATTAAATCGACTCCGAATGAAATATTTTTGAGAACCTTTTCATAACAATTTTATTTCGTCCCAGAGTTTTTGTCAGAAGACTGTTGCGCGCAGAACTTCGAAAAAATATTTTTTTGATATGTTTGAGCTGGGGTTTGAACCACGGGCTGTTGTATAATAAGCTAACACATTACCTACTAGACTACGGCGACTTCTTCTTCTTGTCAGCTCAAAACAGCATTTTCCCAGTTTAATTTAAATGTATCCTACTAAGTAAAAACGAGTTCTTAAACGCCTATTATAAGAGTAAGTAGAGCCAAAATACATGAAACCAAAAAAAAATGTCACAGTAGGTTTTACAAAGCAAAATTACTTTGGAAAAAACCACACAATTGGTCAGCGCCTTTGAATTGTCAGCAAATTTGCTCATGCTAAAAGCTATTGTAAATTGACCACCGATTGTGTTGGGTGTAGGTAATACAGTACATTGTGATAAAGACAAAATCGAAAAAAATACAGTAATTGTAGAGGAAACCATGGAGCAAATTATAGAGGCTGTCCTATTTTCAATAGTTCAAAAGCCGAACAATGTGTTTTTCGGCAGAAAAATTCAGCAATACTAATAAATGGCGGCTGAGCATCTAACCGGCTAATATTTTACTCATACAGCCGAACTTGCGATTACTCCATCGAAATTGGGTAAGTTCGTTTCATCGGACCAATAAATCCGTATCATAAAGCCTTAAATATGAATTTCACCACAGGGAGTATACCTTGGAAAAATGTAATTAACCTAATGTTAAACAACATACCTCAGTTGAGCTCAGCCCAACGCTACTTTTCGTTCACAAATCGGATCGTTTCGTAACTTGAGATGAAACGTTACGAGGTTTGGAGAATGAAAAATCAAGAACGTTTCGAAAGAAAAACTGTCATACATTTACTTTCATTTATTTACTACTTTTTCAGTAAATTGATGAGGGCGCTATTGCTGCATTCAAAAGTATTCTATTTCCGACAAAGCTTGAATCGAAGCAATAGAAAAAATATATAACGAAGTTATTATACAATTTGGGAGAGGGTGTTTACATCGACAATGAGAAATACTTGGAAAGCGTACTGATGTTAATTTTAATGATGTAGACAAGGAAATTATAGACTTCTTTTTACCTATTTTATATATTTCAATACAAAATTATTATTATTATGATTTCAATACAAAAAATAATTTAAAAAAGGAAACAACATTAAAATTATTAACTAAATGAGTTTAATACTATGTTCAGACATGCACTTTTATTGATATTTTAAGTGTTCAGACATAACAATATACGCAGTTCAGCTGCTTATTCAATATCCATTTGGTAAACAAAAAAGCTGGTTGTTTCAACAACATTGTTTTTGTTTTGTTCGTTTTTTTTTGTTTTTTTTTTTTTTTGTTTGTCGTTGTTGATATTTGAGTTGTCAAATATCAATAGAAAGAGTTCGGAAAATTGTAATATGCTCACTGAACGTACTTATGACAGTGCTGTATTTCAAGTTTTAATCAATATTATAACAATTTATGAATTTATTGAGCAATAAATAATTTCATAATAATATTTCATATGAAATATTGAGATCAATAATGCCGTTTATTGCGATTTACTCAATATAAGTGCATGTCTAATATAGTATAATTGTAAAATTATAGCTTTTTTAATGGATTCCAAATATTTGTTTAAATCTATATGAAGGTAAAGATTATTAAAATCATTACAGATTCTACGGAATGGATCGAGGTTCGCATAGTTAGTTGTATAATATTTTATATTTATTAAATTATAGTATCTTGTTGGACGAACAGGTACTCTTATGTAAAGTTTTACCAGAAGAAATTAAGAGTTGATAACACCATTAATCAGCTTCAAGAGAGAGACAGCATTTAGCATTTTACGACGACTTTTTAAGATGGTAATTTAATGAGTGCTAGGCGTTTTTCATAAGATGGTAACCTTTTATTAGGATCCCATACATTCCCTAAACCACGAAGATAAAATAATTAGAACTGTATTTGAACTGATTCGATTTTGTCAAAGTGGGATCCATATTACAGATCCATTTTCAAGAATTGAGCGAACCAGCGTGGTAAACAATTCTTTGGTAACATAAGGGTCAGAAAATTCTTTAGCCCATCGTTTGATAAATCCCAGGATACATGTAGCTTTGCTAACAGTTGATATAATATGATTTCTGAAGTTCAATTTACATTCGAAAATTATCCCTAAATCGTTAAAGGAATCAACTAGTTCAAGAACAGCGCCATTCATTGTATAAAATCCATTGGTTGGAGATCATCTAGTGAAGCACATATATTTACATTTTTTAACATTCAGCTCCATTAAATTAGTACTACAGTAATAGGTTAAATAGTTAATATCATCTTGTAAAAGTACTTGGTCTTCAATATTATTAAATGATAAATATATTTTAACATCGTCTGCATACATATTGTGTTCGAATTTTTGATAACAGAGATAAGAAGAGTAAATAGGAGGATGACTACCCTGTGGTACGCCTGACAGTACATTAATAAAGTTAAATTGCGTATTCCTGAATTTAGCGTACTGCTTTCTGTTCACTAAACGAGATTTAGTCAATTTTAATAATGATGAACTAAAAACCAAGTTGATTAAGCTTATGAACGAGTAAGTTATGATTTACTTTATCAAATGCCTTACTGAAAACGACATAAATGACGACAGGTTGTTTGCCTACAATAAATCCATCATTTATCAAAGTTGTAAATTCAAGAAGATTTGTGATTGTTGATCGAGACTTGCAGAATCCATGCTGGGATGCAGAAAAAATAGACGATGTTTGAAATGATAGTATATCACGTAAGAGTTTTTCAAATAATTTCGGACTTTGACTTGGCTCACTTAATAGCATTGTCTGGTACAGAAGATTATAATATTGTTTATTTTGAAGAATGAACAACTTACAAATTCAAAGAATTTTGAATTAACTTATCTTTTAAAACAACATGGTATGGACAACGAAATTTCAGATTTCTATACAAACACAATTCACAGATTCCAGTGGTAAAGTTTATAAAACTCATGACTTCACAAATAAGGCTATATATAAAAATTTTGATGTAATTGATAAGGAAGTCGCCGTGGTCTAGTAGGTAGTGTGTTGGCTTATTAGACGAAAAGCCAGGGTTCGAGCCCCAGGTCAGACATCAATATAAAAATACAAATAAAAAAAAAAATACCGCGACTTCCTCTCAGCAGATTTCTGGCAAAAACTATGAGAGTAAATAAAATTGCCATGAAAAGTTTCTCAAAAATCTGTCGTTCGGAGTCGACTTTAAACTGTAGGTCCCGCCACTCATGTATAAAATTAACACACACAACATAAGTGGTGTGAGAAACTAGGTCGTAATCCTGACTGAAGGGTATTACAACCCAATTATGTATGTATTTATGTAATTGATAAGGATAAAGTTGAATTGGCAAAGTGGTCTGTTAAAAGTTGAAAACTTAAATATTATCGATATTTGAACAAAGAGAAAAAATTGTCGTCATCACAAAAACGAATTTTATTTCTGATATTACGGAAAGTTCATCGCATTTTTCTATGTCCGAGTATATGTACAATGTACATACATACATATGTATAACTTTTTAAGCTCTATAAAAAATACTACTTTATAGTACGTATGAGCAATTTTAAATTGACTCACTATAACGTTAAGCATACTTTCTGGAGCACACGTCTTATATACATATGTACATTAGGGTTGCCCCGTGTGTATGGAGAAAAAAAAGGTATAGATGTTCCCAACTAAAATGCAAGTTTGATTCATTCTAAGACTACGTTTCTCAATTTTTTCGTCCTGGGGTCAATATTTGATGAGCTGGATCAAAGGATAAAAAGGTCCTTTTTTGAGGTTTTTTGAATTTTTTTCATATTTCTTCCGAAGGAACTATATATAAATTTGGTATCATATGAAAGGTCTTTAAGAGGCGCTTTCAATAGGATATCAGAAATTTTAAAACAAATTTTGAAAAATCAATAATTTTGAAAATTTCGGACAAAATTTTTTGTTTATTTCAATTTTTTCATAGAATTTAAACTAAATTGTTGAAATTTCTTGATTATAAAGACCAAGTAATTTAACCAAAGTGGTTTTTTTCTGTTTTTCAAAATTCAATCTAGTTCAATTTTTATTAAAATTTTTTTAAATCTAATTTCTTCTCTATCTGACAACCTCTGTTAACTCAATTCATGTATGTAATGGGCATCAAAATAACGCAAATTTTATAAGCTTTCCATTGATGTATAATTTCTTATACTTTTATTTTGTTATACACCGAATATTTCAATTTAAACCAAAACATTTGCGATACATCCCTCTATAATGTAATTTTCTTGTTATTCCTTAAGAATGTGGTTGTTTATTTTAAGCAGCAAATGAAAAACTGTTTATTACATATATTTTTACATTGTATTAGTATGTTATTTGCTAATGATAAATATTGGTTAATAGTTGTAACTCAAAAATATAAATTCATAGAAAATATTTAATATTAACATAATTTTTTTCATATACATTTATTAACAAATGCGTTTACATGAGTTTATTCTGTTAGCAAAATGGAAGGTCGATTTTTTCCGATTACTGAAAGCATGGATTGACTGACAAAATGTAAAAATCGTTCTGTATTTTGTGAATGACGTAGGAAATCTGAAATTAGTAATATTTTATTTAAATATGATGATTTTATACATAATAGCTTAACAAAAGATAAAATCATAAAATCAACCGCAATTTTTTTTTCACGATTCTCCGCTGTTTCTGCATTATTGCTGTCCAATATTATATTGTCAGAACTAGATGAATCTAAAAGCTCTTCAAAAACAACGAAGTTTGGGATTGTTGAATTCAGCGTTACATATGTGAATTGACGTAACAGAGGTTGTCAGATAGAGAAGAAATAAGGCTTAAAAATTTTAATAAAATTTGAACTAGATTGAATTTTGAAAACCGGTAAAAACCATTTTGGTTAAATTACTTGGTCTTTATAATCAAGAAATTTTAACAATTTAGTTAAGTAAATTCGATGAAAAAATTTAAAAAAAAATAAAAATTTTGTCCGAATTTTTTAAAATTTTTGATATTTAAAATGTTTGTTAAAATTTCTGATAACCTATTGAAAGCGCCTCTTAAAGGCCTTTCATATGATACCAAATTTATATATAGTTCCTTTGGAAGAAATATGAAAATAATTCAAAAAACCTCAAATAGGACCTTTTTATCCTTTGATCCAGCTCACCAAATATTGACCCCAGGACAAAAATTTTGAGAAACGTAGTCTTAGAATGAATCAAACTTTCATTTTAGTCGGGAACATTCCCAACTTTTATTTTGAGGCAACCCTAATGTACATACATCAGAGATCAGCAATGAATTGTTTTTCGCTACTCATAAGCACTCATGAAATTTTGAATATAAGTGAGTCAACAATATTAAAATTTAATTACTCTGATTCATTCCTACTCACTACAACGTTGATTTATAAGTAGAGGTTGCAATGGGTATGCGTACAACCTTGACATCAAACTCATACGATTCGAAATATGTTTGATTCATAAGTCTATATAGCATAGGCTTTATAACCTTCATAACTTTAGGAAAATACTTAAATCTTAGAAATGATTCGAGCAAACAGAGCAAACACACAACCTTCTAGTAAGTATTTTAGTGTTCGTACGCGATTCATACTTTTTTGTGATTCGTGTATATGTTGAGTCATGGAGATTCGAAATCAATAACATCATACGTGTTGTTAAGTGTGACTATGATGAGTACTTCAAACTTTGAATATGAATAGAGGTTCCATGATATTAAAATATGTATGATTGCATATAAGTATATCGAATTTTGTTTAAAGCTGTTTTCAGATTAATCAAGAACGTGGTCTCTAGCAGACAATCACTTTGGTCTGCAAACAGAAACAAGTATCTTTAAGTTATTGTTTTTGGAGTGCTGAAATATAATACCAACCGTCTACTTAACTTTTAATCATATATCCGCGACAACCACAATCTAGCTCATCTCAGCCAGTGTACTCGGGATTCAATTAGCTGATATATAAACAAAAGCTTAGCAGACCTGTTGCTATGATGGGCAAAATAAGTGTATTCAACTCTCACAATATTAGACAGGCGTGTCGCACCAAATGCTCTAGGGTCCCAGCTGTAGATGAAGAATCCCTCTTACAAATGCTAGAGTGAATGACAATTAAATAGGTAAAAATGCGGTACTGCCTGAGATAGCAATTGCGCCGACAGCCACATAATTGCATACTGAGAAAGAAATTGCTGACTTGCTTAATTGGTCATTGCAACCCTTCAGTAAGGATTACGACGTAGCTCCTCACACCAATTATTTTATGTGTATTAATTTTATATATGATGGCTGGACCTACAGTTTAATATCGACTCTGAACGACAGAATTTGAAAAACTTCTCAAGGTAATTTTTATTGTACTTTTAGAGTTTTTGCCAGAAATCTGCTGAGAGGAACTAGCCGATGAAATATTTTTTTATATTTCGTTTTGCTTGTTGGAGCTTGAACCGTGGCGTCACATCTAATAAGCCACCACATTGCCTACTAGACTACGACGTTATAGAACAAAGTAATATTTATTCAGCAATACCCTTAAAGGAGAGTTATATTAGCCAAGTTCTTTGTACGCCTCTTATTAAAGATACAGTGACCTTCAATTTATTTTTTAGAGATATGAAAATATATTTATTTTGTATCTGTCAACTATCCAAGCGTTCATGATAAGCTTTGGAATTTATTAGACCCTATTCTAAAGAAATGCTTCAGGTTGCCTCGTTTCGAATACATGTCACTTGTCGAGCAAATGATGACTCGAGTACCGTAAATATGTGCCATTCAAGACTACTCTCCTGGGACTAAAACTTTTTGGTGCCTGCACGAGAGAGACTAGTTTTACATAGATATCTAAATCTATGTTAGAAAAATATGATGAAGAATCTTGGACTAGCAAACGGAACTTTTGAAGTTTTGTAGGACAATTAACACCAGCTGTATTTTATAGACCGATTGATATTGCACAAGTCTGAAGCTAGCGGATTATTTAAATGGTAATTAAAACGGATCTGTTATGACAAACAAAATTGGTCAAGACAAACAGTAAAAAAGATGAGATTGAGATAAAGAAGTTAGATGTAACGACAAATAGTGCGTGTATACAAAATCAGCCACATTGTTATCCAATTATCTAAAAACTGCTCCTTCAGATAAACGTTGATGCAATAAAGCTTAAATAAAAGAATCGATATGCCTCGATATAGCACAAACATGGGTGGCATAGACTTGCGTGACCGATTTATAGTTTACAATCGAAGTGCAATGCGTACAAGAAGATATTTAATTTTATGAATCCGATTTACATTAATTGTAAGATACTGTACCACGGCTGCTGCGTTCGAGAAAACTTTTTGACGAAGGATACACTTTGCTTACTTCGATATAAAAGCCATGATGAAGTATGACGGTGGAAGTGTACACCACATGAATCAATATTTCACCTTAGCATAAGCACATCTGTTAAATTCGTGTTAAATATTGCAGACAATAGTCTACAAATGAGTCTTCTGTAGAGAAACACCGTGCAGTAGCGACACTTCCGCAACCATAGACAGGACTGAACAATGTCGGTCACTAAACACGAGGTGTATAACATAAAGATAACAAGCTTGCATGTAAATGTCGACATTCTATTGTTCTTCTCGCTGTCCTTCAAATAATAAAAAAGAATGTGTTCAGGTCTTAAGATATTTAAAACATTATTATTTTAAATATTTATAACATTACTTACTGTGGTGTATAAGTTAAATAAAAACATTTACGTTTCGTTATATTTTTGATTAAAAAAGTTTCTTTATATATTTATTAAATATTTAGAATTTTTATCTCATTTTGCTTTTTTTCTTGAAATATATTTTTTATTGTTTACTTATAATATAGGTTTACCAATCTATTGAATCATTATTATTACCTTTCTAACTAATAATAATCGTCGTATGGAATTTATTTTTATAACCTTCTAATGGTTATAATTAGCCAAATTATCAAAAAAAAAACCTACTAAATATATAAAATGTAAATTGATATTTTAATATTAAGTGAATTAAAAAAAACTGCTGTAAATGCAAATAATTTTAAACAAACGCTCCAACTAAACAGGCATATAATTGAAATGGGCATTGTATTGTAATATAGTTTTTAAAATATTAAAAAAATATACTCTATATATGTATGTATGCATTTAAAGAAAATATATAAAATTAATCTATAAATTTATAAATTTTATTAACTTAAATTATAAAAATTTTGAAAATATTTATGGATTTGCTTAACATACTTACAAATTGTAATCCGTAAGAAGTGCCATTTATGATTTAAACTATCTAAGGCAATAAATATTACATACATATACAAATACAAACATTGCAAATAATATTCTTATAAGCTAAAAAATATATGAGAAATTAAAATATATGTTTTATTTATAAAATTGTTGAAATAAAAAAATAATAATTATAGTTAAATAAGAATAAACATATGTATATATTTCGTAATCATATTCGTTGATTTGAAAAGGGTTCTTTTTTGGAAATTAGTGTTAAACTGACATTTCTATTTCAAGTTAAAAATAATAAGTTTTTCACAAGTGATTAGAAACTAAAAAAGAAAGAAGAAAAAATTTTATGAAAAAATTGCATTCTTACACTGTTTAGTGGTGAAATAAACTAAATAACATACTTATTATTAATATTTGATATATTAGAATACTTTTCTTTATAAATTTCCGTATAAATAACTTAAAAAGATTAAAATTAGTAAAAAATAATGTTAAAACTGCTGTAATTAATAACTCGACTCATTAAAAAGGCCATGATTAATATATAATACACATAAGTATACTAATTGAAGAAATTAATAAATGCGTTTTTGAATTTGAATAATTAAATTTTAAAAATGTATTGCATTAAACAATTTCATGTATTAAAGCATAAAAAAGTTCGCAGCTGTAGTGCCAGCGAAATAAAATACATAAATGGTATGATGCATTAATATCAAAGTCATTTACTTTCTTTATATTATACATCATATGGTGATATACAACTATACAAGTAAATTTAAAACATTCAATGTATTACGAAATTATAACGATAATTGCTTGAATTGCCTTCAATATTAACTATTGCGGAAGAAAAATTTATCAAAAGTAGCACACCGTCAATTAAAAATTGAATTCAAATTTAAAGCACACATTAGTTATGGTGGTGAATGATTTTGGGTCGGAAATTCGTACGTGGTTGTTTGCTTATTTTCATTGGTGTATTGTTTGTTATATATACTCTGTTATAATATTTCCAAGTATTTTTTTTTCTTTTATTCAGTTGCATTCTTAAGATTCATAAATATATCAACAAACAATATAACATATTGCCATAAATCATATCAATTGTTATATTATTTATTTACTTTTTTATACTACTTCTATTACTTAATGATTATTAATCGTTTCAGGTAAGTTAAATAAAAAAATTGTATTGATTTTAAAAGGATTCTAATTTCATTTTTCTGTTTTTATGTTCACATTTGATTTGTTTCTTTTATATATACTATAATACATACATACATACATAATTGGCCATTACAACCCTTCAGTCAGGATTACGGCCTAGCTTCTCACACCACTCATGTTGTGTGCGTTAATTTTATACGTGAGTGGCGGGACCTACAGTTTAACGTCGACTCCGAACGACAGAATTTTGAAAAACTTTTTCATGGCAGTTTATTTTACTCTCAGAGTTTTTGCCAGAAATCTGCTGAGAGGAAGTCGCCGAAGAAATATTTTTTTTTTTTTCATATTTCATTTTTGATGTCTGACCTGGGATACGAACCCGGGCTTTACGAATAGTAAGCCAACACACTACCTACTACACCACGCCGACTTATATACTATAATACATTCTTATATAATATACATATATACATATACATTCCTCGCCACATGAATAGGACCCGCATATACTATTTCTAAGAACTAAATATATTTAATTTTAACAACATCCGCAACTTGAGTGTTACTTTTTCAATAACATTGTGTTTTTTTATTTATTTTATTTTTTATCTTTTATCGTCACAGTTTCAACTATGCTATTGGTATGTCCAGAAGCGTAAACTTTGGACAAACATTTTCAATAATGTTAAAGTAAAGCTAGTAGGCCAATCCAGCATGCTAGCATTTGTTTCAGGAACCAAGACTTTACCATTCGGACAGTGTGGATTGGTGCATTGCCATACTGAAAAATCCACGGCAAGTCTATGGATAAATTGCTAAAATATGGAAAAACTTATTGCAGGATTACAATATAAAAATATGAGTTTTTAGTGTTTAACAAAAATTGTAGTTCGCAAGAATTATAATAGGAAATTGTGGCTCAGACGGTTACACCTTTCACTCAACTATGTAAGTGATCTCAGTAATGATCCTCGTATACCATTAAAGTATTAATAAAATTCATCTGGTACCTCTGAATAAATTTTTTTCTCATTTGAGAAAACGTCTCAGTGCCACTGTTTATTCCATATCATGTGAGTACGGCAAACTACAAACTTGTCTATTCGCGACCGTTGTTAAGAAGTGATTTTACTTATGTTGCCTCGTTGTTGTATTTTTCTTATGCTTCCAGGAACACAAATTTTAGATTTAATCCGTGCTACCAAGTTATAGAAATTCGATGATAGGCCGACTTCCTTGTAAGTTTTAATTTGTTCTGCTTCACTTAAAGCTTTTTCCTGATTCATTTATATCAATTTTAAATTAAAATCCTGAAATTGCAACAAAATTTATAACTTTTAAGATTCCAGTACAGTTTATATACAGAGCAAACTCTTAAACAACATTTCAGGAAATTCCAAGAGAATAAAATACGTAAGACGGCCTTATTTAAATAGATACATATTTTTTTGTATCTTGTTATCTCTTCTACAAATATTATTTAATATTTCCATATATATATTCTATTTCTATACAACATTTGTTTTGTCGAAAATACAGTATTAAAATACACATTAAATAAAAAAATTAAAATAAAAATATTATTAATAATAAAAAACAAATTTGAACATAATTAACTCTTTTGTTTCTTTATATTATTTTTTTATATATATAATGGAAATCACTAAATTTGTTTTTTATAATTTATAATTTTTGCATCTTAATTTTTTAAAAAAATTACAAAAGTTTACATTGCGGCTTTTAAAGTCATTTGTATATAAAATGTTTTTTGTTCTAATTTTTTTTTTGCATTCGTAAAATCTACTTCAGTCATTTGGCACACATGTCTGGTAAATAAATCCACGCTATATTTATTGTTGAAAAATTTTGTATAATGAGATCATAATTTTTACACAATACTTTTATTCGCTATCGAACAAAATAATAAATAAAAGTTTTAGTTGTAAACGATTGATTTTTGAACGTTAAAAACTTTATTTTTTTCCAATTTTTCACTTTTATTTTTAATATTGTTTCACCAGCAATTTATTTAAAACATTGAAAAATTTGTTTATTTTCAAACTCAATTTACTGGCCACAATCAAAGCCAACGTTTATAGTTGGGTTTCGCATTGTTTAGAAACTCAAACAAACTATTTTTGCCTGGAGTGGGGGCTAAGGGAGAGATAAACTTTTGCTTTAAATTTCGCAATCAAGTTTAAATATAAGACATGAGAATTTATTATTTTCCAGCACAGCGCAGCCATTCATACACTCATAAAATATAGCGTTCTTATACTGTCTATATTGTACTGTGTTCGCCATTTTGTTTTTTTTTTTGGTAATGTTATGGCATTTAAAGAATATTGGAGGAGGTGCATATACATATGCAAATACATATGTATGTATGTTTAGATTGAAATCGAACGAATGTGATAAGAGAAGTGGCACGAGAAGTATTTATTTAAAAAATAATAGAAAAGAAAGACAAAATTTAAATCAAACGAAAAAACTAAAAATACACTGGAATGTTTCCCAGTGAACATTATCCCCAATGTGATTCATGTGTATTAAATGAACGTTGTACGCTTTTTTGAATAGACAGTGGTGCTCACAGTGTGTGTGACTGGTTGTGGCTGTGTTGGTTGTAGCCTTAGCTAAATTATATTTTTTTAAACGGTGACAGTTTTGCAGAGTAAATAATGAGCACTCTTTGAAATTCTCAATCAAAAATGTGTGTTGGAGTGCGAGTTTGCGTCACTTTACAGGTTTTATGTTGAAAACTTTATTTTTTGATACGAACGCAAGGCATTTTGTAGTAATACTTTTATAAACTAACAAGAAGAGATGAAGATGTTGGCATTGATGGAGCACTCGATTCACAATCGTAGTTGCCCTTTTTATTGCCATCACCATCACTTGCTCTTCTGTTATGAACTATTAACTAAACTTCTGTGCCATCTTCACCTTCATCGTCAAACAGCTGACTTGTGCTGCCATGACCACTACGTTGTTGTTGTCACAGACATTTTCTTTTTCGGTTTTGGTGGTGGTCTTGGTGGTATTTTTGTTAACTTGGGCTCCGCTGTGTTGCTCTTGCCACTGTTTGACGGAGAGTTATTTACAGATGATGGTGCAGTGCTATTATTGTTAACACTTGTGGTGTTACTATTATTGCTGCTGGGAACTATGGTAAGGCCAGAATGATGTCGTGCTGTTCCATATAATGGCTCTGAATCGGATGTTGTTGTCTGCTGTATTTGATTAACTAATTCCTGTAAGGGTCCGTAGATTTTACTTGCATTAGAAGCCATGTTCGCTGGATGCTGTTGTTGTTGTTGTTAATACATAGCATGTTGCTGTTGTGGTTGGGATGGATTTGAATTCACCGATGTTAGACTGGGTGTTGCCGGCAGCGAACGATCGCGCATTGTACAGCGTACTGGCGGTTCTTGCAACTGGGTTTTATTCAAATTAAGAGTTGAACTACCGCCAGCGGTGGTCCTTAACCCCAAATTATCATAAACAGGCTCAGTTGTCAGCTCTGCTGTAGTTGCAGTGCCGGATTCACTAGGATTGGGGGAGGTGGGCGATTGAAATTCACTCAATTGGGTTGAATGTGTATTGGAAGAGGAGGGAGCCCAGCTCGGCACTCGCGGCTTACGAGGTATCGTCATGTAGCCCTGTTTCATAACAACTGATGCTGTTGTTGCAGGCGAGTAAACAACAGGTGCTGGCACAAATGGAGATTGTTGTTGTCTGCTGTTTGCAGCAGCAATAAGAGCTAAATTACGGGATATAGGATGTTGTAAAGTAATAAATCCATTAGATGTAGCTGCTGCAATGGTCGTGGTACCATAAATCCCATGCGGTGTCATATGAGCATACACTGGGCTAGTAAGCTGCGGAGAACGTATGCCATAAATAACCTGATCGGGAATATTTGATTGAGACGATTGCATGGAAGGCGAAATTGGAGGTACACGGGCCGGAAATGCCAATAAATCAGGTGGTAAACTAGTACCGTACATATCATCAATGTATGTGTGGAGCGTAGAGGGTGTTGCAGCATCTGACATGGCCACAGAATGCATACATACATAATTGGCCATTACAACCCTTCAGTCAGGATTACGGCCTAGCTTCTCACACCACTCATGTTGTGTGCGTTAATTTTATACGTGAGTGGCGGGACCTACAGTTTAACGTCGACTCCGAACGACAGATTTTTGAGAAACTTTTCATGGCAATTTTTATTTACTCTCAGAGTTTTTGCCAGAAATCTGCTGAGAGGAAGTCGCCGAAGAAATATTTTTTTTTCATATTTCATTTTTGATGTCTGACCTGGGATACGAACCCGGGCTTTACGAATAGTAAGCCAACACACTACCTACTACACCACGGCGACTTCACAGAATGGGTTTCATCAAATCGCGGGTGGTGATTGCCTAAAAAAAATTAATTTTAGTTGCAAACAAAAATTAAAATTGAAATAAAAAATAAAGTTTTTTTTTAAATTTGCCAAATATTAATATGTTAAATAATTGGAAAGGAAGAAAATATTTGGAAAAATAATTTTACTTCAGTTCTTAATTGAACATTCTGTGAATTTAAATATAATTCTTACCAAAACCCAACGCTTTTAGATTTTAATAAAATTTTTCTGGCATTAGCAGTGTTCTGTATTCAACAAAATAAAATTTTTATATCTCTAATACAACATAACACCACCAACTAATTTCAGCCATTTTAAAAGTGGATCCTTAGTATGAAACTTAACTTTGACGTTGTAAGTTAGATATGCGAAATTTCTTTATTTTTGCCAAATTTAGGTAAAAGAGTGAAAAACCAGCTATCCAACTGGCGATGAGGTGAACATGGGCAAGACAAAGCGAACAGATTTAAATTGTACGTGCTCGGCAAATAATAAGTAATTTCAGTATGGTCGGAAAACACTCGCTCATTTAACAGAAAATAAGATAACGATTTTATTGTACCTATAGAAACCGCACTAATTTGTATTATAAAGTTAAATTGTAATAAATTATAATTGATTATGTCCTCTAAAGTAAAGACATTTTCTCCGATTGTTTTAATTATTTTTTATATTTTTAATGTTTTTTTTTCATTTATTAATTTTTTTCATAATTTTTTAATGTTGTTTTTAAATATACTTATAGTACAAACAAATTTCATATTGGTCACACGTACTATAAAACATCGGGTGGACCATCTATTGGTTTAAATATGAACCATCGGTTATTTCGAATCTGACAATACTTATACTATCATAAAATTCAGTATATTATCTCCACTGAACGTAATGAATTGACTTACGCTTGAGCAACATTGGGATTTATTGGAAATTTATTTCCAAAACAAAGACAATTATGCTCGAAAATGTCGTACCAGATTTGGTCGCAGGGAAGGACCAACACTGCTCCGTATACGAAAATTTATTGCTAAACTTCGTGAAACTGGTTTCATTGTTGATGCGTGAGCGTTCTCGTACATTGCGTACACCCGCAAATATCTCTGTGGCTGAGAGTGTGCGTGAGAATACATTAACATCAACTCGTCATAGTTCTAAAGAACTGAATATTTCACGCACCAGTTTACGTGTAATTTTGCGAAATGATCTCGGTATGACGGCTTAAAAAGTTCAAACTTGTGGTCTTACGAGTGACTGTTTGGTGCGACTTGTGAAGCGGAGGCATCATTAGCCGATATTCCTTTGAAAATGAGGACGGCGCAACAATTGCGGTCAATGGAGAAACCTATCGCACCATGATAACCGATTTTGTTTTTGTACTTGCTCTTTAGGGTATTGATGTCAACGATGTTTGGTTTCAACACGATGGTGAAACCTGCCACACATCGCATGCCACAATAGATTTATTGCGTCAAACATTTGATGGCCGTTTAATTAGTCGAAATGGTGAATACTTTTTGTGGGGCGCCATTATTGAAAAGTGTTATGCAGACAAACCAGAGACAGTTGAGCATTTGAAGGCCAACATTGATGATGTCATTGGCGAGATAAAATACACGAAAATTGGTCTGATCGAATGAGGTACTGTGAAGCCAGCCGTGGCAGCCATATGAATAAATTTATATACCATTTCTAACCCGAACAATTGTACTTAACAACAAAAAAATTTAGTTTTATAAAATAAAATTCAGATTTCTTAATCAAAAAACGCTGGAAAAGAAAGAATAATTAAATTTAGGCATAAATATGTACCTCAAGGGATTACAAAACTTATACATATTAAAATAGATTTTTTGTGTCACCATCTATGTTTCTTATTTGAATTTGTACAGGCATTTTTAATAAAGTAGACTTAAGAGAGGTATGAATTCGCTTCTGTAATAGGTATAATTTTTTTCTCTTCGTACATATGTATGTACATATATCGATTTCACTAAGAAAAAGCGTACAGAGCGGAATATCCACACATATCAAGAATATTTTTAATTTTTGTGTTCTTCACTATCTGCAATTGCAGTTTTTGCAAGATTACGACCTAGTTTCTCACACCACTTATGTTGTGTGTGCTAAATTTTATACATGTGTGGTGAGACCTACAGTTTAAAGTCGACTCCGAACGACATATTTCTGAGAAACTATTCATGGTAATTTTTATGTACTCTGAGAGCTTTTGCCAGAGATCTGCTGAGAGGAAGTCGCCGAAGAAATACTTTTATTATTTTGTTTTGATGTCTGCCCTGGGGCTCGAACCCTGGCTTTACGTCTAATAAGCCAACACACTACCTACTAGACTACGGCGACTGCTAAGACAAAGCCTCTAAGACAACGTAAATCGAGGGATTACTGTATACATAATTTTTTTTAATTTCTTCTACATTGTTTTAAAATATTTTTGTTCTTGTAGTTTTATATTCATTATTTTATTCTTAAAGTAACACTGCAGCGCATGGAAATTAATATAAGAGAAAAAGAAAAATTTGACTAGCTCGCTACCATATAAAATGGGGGTAATAAAGTGCAAACTGAACCTTCAAAAATGTTGAAATAATGGATTTCAATTAATATCCTGTTTCTGTAAGACGAAAGTCTGTTTGTGTGCAAAAACATTCACTTTTGTTTGTGTCTGCAACACAAACAAAAACAGGCCCTAACACCCTAACTGGCCCCAACACTGGAGACTCATGAGTTATATTTATAATATATAATATTTTAATTTAACTTCTTACATGAAGTTATTTCAAAATTATTTTACAATTTTAATGGTTCTATCACCAAATTAAAAACATATATAGGCTCAAATGACATACGCGGATAAATACCCAAAAAAAAGGACGTTGCCCGTGAAAAAGTGAGCGGACAACAACCCTGACCGAACCGAGTTAAAGTTAAATTTAGGAGAACCTCCAAAGCTGTATTCATAGCAATTTCCATTACTCTTCTCTCATTTTTTTCTAATTATATATTCTATTGGAAATTAAGACATCATTATATTCTTTTGAACATACCATAGAATATTGAAGATTGAGGTAATAAAACTTAAAAAAAATAGTTCACTATTCCGCTCTTAAAATGCTGGGAAGAAAAATTAATTGATAAGGACCTGCTCATTCTTTTAAGAAATTTCTAAAATAAGGTGTATTTCTTTCAAAATAAATTTTGATGCTTGTCTTATCAATATTATTAAAATCAAAATTTATCATATATCGGGTGGACCATCTATAGGTTTAAATTTAAATTATCGGTTATTTCGAATCAATTTTTATGTCATTCTATTCTGTTACAAAATTCAGTATATTATCTCCATTGAACCTAATGAATTGATATACGCCTGAGCAACGTTGGGACGAGAAACCGCACAATGATGTAGATTTTGCCAAAAAAAATTATCTTTTCTGATGAAATTCATTTTCATCTTGATAGGTAAGTTAATAACCAAAATTGGCATATTAGGGGCTAAGAAAACCAACACGTTGTATTATAGCAGCCATTACGAGTGACTGTTTGGTGTGTCTTGTGGAGGGGAGGCATCATTAGGTCATATTTCTTTGAATGGGGAAACATATCGCACAATGATAACCGATTTTTTTGTACTTGCTCTTCATGGTGTTGATGTGAACGATATTTGGTTTCAACAGGATGGTGAAACTTGCCACAAATATCATACCTCAATCGATTTATTGCGTCAAACGTTTCATGGCCATTTAATTACTGACCACCAAGAATCTGGCCAACAAGAAGCTGCGATTTAACACCGTTGGACTGTTTTCTGTGGGGCTCCTTTAAAGAGAAATATTATGCTTTGAAACCAGAGATAATTGTGCATTTGAAGGTCAACATTCGTGATGCCATTGCCGAAATACGACTCCATACACTCGAAAAAATTTACGAAATGTACTGTAAGGCCAGCCGCGGCAGCCCTATGAATGAAATAATATTCAATTTCTAACCGTTTTGCTTTTATTCCATTTTTAAGTTAAGTTGATATCTGTGGTATATTTTTTGTCATACACATATTTTTTGTCATACACATATGCATGTTATAATAATTGTATGTAATATCTAGACTTCTATTCAGAAATTAATACACATTCCATTTTTAAATATCACTTTCATTTTTCGTTAGATAAACAACATATTTAACGAATTTAACCACGAAACATTTTTAAGCATTATAATATAAACGGAAATTTGTTTGTCTTTGGTAAGCTTATATTCGTAATCTTTCTTTTTGGATATTGCTTCATTTTGTTTTTCATTTTAAATAAAATTGAATTTTTCAGTGAAGAATTGTTAAAACTCTGAGAACGGCAACATTGTTAAAGGGCGACAAATATGAAAATATTCCTGGTGTTTATTGTTGGCTCCTTTTTGCGTGATTTTACAATTTTTTTTTTTGCTTTTATTGGTTGGGATTACATTTCCATTCAGTAGTCAGTTTCTCAGTCAGTCGCAGTACCTGTGAACGTGCAGAATTAAAGAAAGAAATATTCGTACTTACCGAATTGTGTTTCATCCAACAAAGTCTTCTTAATCTCGTGGCCATCATCACCGTTACTGCCAATACCATCAATGTTCTCCAGCTCGGTACGACGTGGAGGCTTTTCAACGGGATTAACTTCTGTCAAAAGACTTTTTTGCATTTCCATGATGACAGAACCTTCCAACATTGAGCCATTATGAGTCTTGTGCAATTTTGAGGAGATTAAACCGTTTTCATTCATCATTGTACTATCCTTCTTATACGTTTTACGACGACAATACCAACATATTACAAGAATAACAACAACAAGCAAAAGCATGAGGGTGGTAACAATAAGGCATATGATAAGCAAAATATGTGTCTCCCTATCTGAGGTGATGGTAGCAATGACTCCGAAAGGTGTGGCAACTCCAGTGCCATCTAAAGCGCTGTAGTTATCACCATTAATGAGTAGAAGGAACTCCAGGTATAGGAACATTTCTCAGTGGAATGTACTCCGAAGATGTGAAGTTCAGAGTTGAGCATATTGGCGCTTTCCAAACGATGTTGTTCAACTGAATTAACGATGCGAAAATCGTTGTGGTTTATTGGCCTCTTGTTATACAACCAAGTGACATTAGGACGCGGCGAGCCCTCAATACGACATGGCAATGTTATATTGTCTGATTGGGCCTCTACATAGGACCTAACGAAACCCAATATTCTGGGCGAACAAGCAAAATTTTCTGAAGGTATTTTATTCCACAATTTTCCTTTTAGCTGCTTGTGCTCATTACAATCGGTGGGCGGTGTATAGAGCCGATGAACAATAGCAAAGTCCCGAAACTCCTGCAATTCACAGGTACAATTCCAGGGATTTGAAGCCAGCGACAGGTGAACAAGCTTCGGAGTACGTTCAAAAGTTTCTCTCCTTAAAACGGTAAGATTGTTCAATTCCAGATATAAGGCCAACAAAACTGGCAACTGACCAAAGGCGTGAACATCAATGCGTTTTAAATTATTTATTTTAAATTCTACTCTTAAAAGAAAGGGTAAATCTGCGAACAGATGATTTTCGAGGACCTCGATCTGATTGTTATTCATTACCAAATTACGTAGTTTGCCCAGACGAGTAAATGTTCCCACATGCAATTCCCTAATGAAATTGTTTGACAAATCCAGTTCAATAAGAATGTCTAAGCCTTTGAGGGCATCACGGTTAATTTCCTGTATTGTACAGTTTCTCAAGAAGATTTTGTGTAAATTCTGAAGACTTGCTTCCATAAATTCCTCTCTCCTTAGTTCGGGTATCATGTTGTTTGAAAGATCGATTACTTGTATTTCGTTGCTCAAATCAGTAGGTATTGTCGTAATTTTTCGGCCCTTGCAGTCGACGGTTTTCTTTCCGGAATTCCAATGACAGTGGCATACGCAGCAGTTCTGCATCCAATCAGAGTTTCCCACTATCGCTTGAATATTGATTAGCAGAATAAAACTTATTGCCAGTATATTTTTTGACAATTTATCATGGGTGTAATGTAGTCTCATTTTATTGGGAATGGTTGAAGACAATATTCGTACTTCTGAGGCACACATTGTGAAATTGTAAGGAAAGTATGAGACGATTTAATTGATTCGTTCTATTTAATGACGACTTGATGACGGAACGCTAGATAATTCAAAATGAGCTTGATTAGGGCGACATAAGTTTCTTCTTTAATTCGGATTAATTGGTCTGTCGTTCATTCACGCTGGCGAAGCGCAATCCAACTGAAGCGTGATTTTTATGGGTGACTTTTGGGGTTTGGGTTGTTGCCACCCAAACCATTAATTCCTGTTGAATGCTAAACAGTTCTACAAAACAAACGTGTGGCAATGTCGTTGTACTCTTCTATAATGATTTTTATCGCTGCAGTACAGTAGTGTACTGGGAATTCGTTTCGTTTACTTGCCACAATATTAATTAATGCCCTGGTTTGGCTTTGTAGCTTTCTGCTATTGTTCAAGCTTATAGATTTTAATTTTACTGTTGTTGGTAACGGGTCTGTCAGTAACACTTCCTTATATGTCA
Source organism: Sarcophaga subvicina (assembly GCA_936449025.2). Taxonomy (NCBI): domain Eukaryota; kingdom Metazoa; phylum Arthropoda; class Insecta; order Diptera; family Sarcophagidae; genus Sarcophaga; species Sarcophaga subvicina. The sequence goes on from OW388080.2 coordinate 55,174,208, forward strand.
GCATTTGCTTAATAAGCATAATATCATTGCTCATTTAACACATTAACACTTATTTTTTTCGTAGCTGCGGTAGTATCTAAAATAAGAAGAAACCAGGGAAAAGGATCAATTAAAATACAACAAAAAACTAATAAAGAATATTTATAATAACAGAGTATGGATCAATTAGGATTTTAATGGATTTTCTGTCTACAACTTCAAGGTGAATATTTTAATGGAACGTAATGGAATTAATGGACAAATCTGCTGAAAGTTTTGAAAGTTATTCTAATTTATGCGACAATTTTGAAATTCAAATCCACATTCAAAATTCGTAAATCAAATTTAATAGTAATTTCAAAAGATTAAAAATGATCCTGAAAGCTTTTGTTAGTATTTTGAAATCATTTTTATCATTTTTTTTTTTTTAAATAATGTTGCTATTCAAAGCAAAATTTAAAAGTGCAAGAGGAAATAAAAAAAGCAATATTTTAAATACTTAAGAAAGATTTACAATAACTTTCTTTCAGGTTATATGAGGTTCATTGTCTATGTTATACTAAGTCGGTTATAACAATCTCGCAATATTCACAGCAGCAGGAGTAAGAAACGACTAGAAATGTAAAATTTTAATAATATCGGGTAAGAAATCTATCGGTTTAAATATGATCCATCGGTTATTTCGAAACTGGAAATACTTATGCCATTTTATTCTGTAACTAAATTCAATTTATTACGTCCACTTGAGCATGAATTGGGATTTATTGGAAATTTATTTCCAAAACAAAGACCATTGATCGGAAATTGCACGAAAATGTCGTATAAGTTGGTTCATTTAAAAGTTTAAGTTTAAAAATGCAATAAAACAAAAACGGTTTGAAATTTTGCCAATTTTTGATACAGAAAAAACACAACTTTTCCCGGCATACGCAAGTTTATTGCTAAAGTTCGTAAAACTGGTTTCATTGTTGATACGCCAAGACGTGAGCATGCGCGTACAATACGTGAGAATCTACCAACATCAACTCGATATCGTTCTTAAGAATTGAATTACTTCGAATTTTGCGAAAAAATCACGGTATGACGGCTTACAAAGTTCAACTCGTTCAAGAGTTTTCGTTGCAAGATGATGTAAATTGTGACAAAAAATCGTCTTTTCGGAAGAAGCTCATTTTCATCTTAGTGGGCAAAATTGCCGTATTTGGAGCCTAGACGTGATCTTACAGAAGCCATTACCTATTACCTATCGCACCATGATAACTGACTTTTTTTGTAGCCGCCCTTCATGGTTTTGATGTGAATAATGTTTGGTTTCAACAGGATGGTTCAACTTGCCACTCATCTCATGTCACAAGGGATTTATTACGTCCAACGTATGATATGACAATGCACCGTCAAGAAGCAGCGATTTCACACTGTTGGACTATTTTCTGTGGGGCGCCTTGAAAGTAAAGTTGTATGCCGACAAACCAGAGATAATTGAGCATTTAAAGGCCAACATACGTGATGCCTTTGTTGAGATGCGTCCCATAAACTCGAAAAAGCGCATAAAAATTGGTTCGATCGAATAAGGTACTGTGAGGCCAGCTGTGGCAGCCATATAAATGAAACGGTATTCCATTTCTAACCGGAACAATTGTACTTCAGAAGAAAAAAATAAATTAGGCAAAATTTCAGCCATTTTTTATTTTATAGCATTTTCAAATTTGTACTTTTAAATGGCCCACCCTTTACAACTACAAAAATATACAAACATAATAATAATAAAGCAGTGCTACATAATGTGATATTCCAAATTTAGTTTCCAAAGCTGAGAACAGAGGGGCATAAAATTTGCTTAAAAGCAAATTAGAAACTTTATTGAACGCAATTGCTGTTGCTGGTAACCACATTTGCCACATGACACAACCACAAAAGTTTTGTTCGTCAATAATATAATGCAATAAATTAAGATCTAGAAATCAAAGCAAGCAAAATGAAACTTTAATACCCTACCGTACCTCCAAATTAACTCTCACTTCAAATATAATATAGTTGGGTATACATTTTGTATAACCATACACGCAATTTGCTTAGGGTTTGTACTACTAAAGGTAAACGTTGTCCCATAAACTGTCTGTAAATCTGGATACAGTATTGTTTCACTTGTATAAGTCGACTACTACTGCTACTTTTTCATTTATTTTGATTCTTCTTCGTTTTCATCTCTCAATATTAAAATCAACCGCAGTAATGGCACATGTTGTTAAGAATAAGAACAAGTTCATGACGACAGAGCAGTAAATGATATACAGACAGCAATGAAGGGCAAAATGAATAAATGAGTAAATGTAAGGGGGCACTTTACTCTTGAACGCCTCACTGATTCTATGGGTTTATTGCTTCGTTGGGTTTTTTTAAACAATTTTAAGTATGATTCTAATCAAAATAGCAACATCTATACTACATAACTCAGATCTTCTTTATACAAATAAAAATAAGAAAGTGGCATACATATGTAGTCGCGTATGTACATTTTGTTGAGGTTCATTACAATGTCGATTATTCATTTAAATTTTGCAAAAACATTTCATTACATTTCATTTCAAATCATTTAATATTTCATAAAAAAATAAAATTATTTTTCAACCGCAACAATTTCTACATACATAATGTGACCATCACTTTTTTGAAAACTACACTGAAGCAAAGGATTGTCCGTATAGTGTGATATTAAAGATAAATTGCATTGTATTTCACAGAATACCAGCTCAAATTGAGTCAAGTAAGAGATGAACAAAAGCTAGAAATAATTGAGACGACAAAAATTTTGAATTTTTGTCCTTTAAAAATAAATAAGTCCAAAAAAAAACTCAAGCAATTAGCTTAAACAATTACCCATACAACTAAGATAAAGACAAATGCACCACCACTCTCTCTAACATTAAATTTTTTTGGAATTTGTATTGTTTTTCAAAATCCAAAAATTCTTCTTTAGTAATAACACGGTGCGAGAGTAAAAATACACCCAGCTAATAACATATTGGAGGTTGTGAGTACTGTTGAATTGAACTCAAAAATATATTTTTTTATATTTCTCGAACCTCCAAACTTGTTTTATTTGACAAAAACGGTATTTTTGATATTTTCACACAAAACTATTGATTACCCAAATATTTTTTTATCCATTTTCAAAATCCAAAGTTTTTTGAAAAGGGGACAGATGCGCCTTTAAAATGGTATACACAAACATATGGTTGAAACTTACATGTTCTCAGTTTTGATCGGGTTAACTTGGAAAATAAGGTTTTTTAATTTTTTCTAGTTTAGCCATTCTTAATTGCAAATTTAATTAAAAAATATATATAATAAGTTATGACATTCTGAAAGTGCATTATCTTGTAAAGAGATTGACACTTCTGTTGATCAAATCGAACAAAAATTACTATAGTTATTATTTAAAGAGTATAACAGTCGTGTTATATTCAAAATTTTTCAAAAGTTTTGATGGTTCTTGATTGTTTATCGCAAAATGTGTCCATTTCACGTTTGCACGACTACTTCTTCATACGTCAATAATAATATCATAATAATTATAATCGTAAGACAACACAATTAAATTGAGGGAATGTTCTCTGCATTTTTGGAAATGCTTCAGAAACTTTAACATTCCGTTCTATTGGGGAAGTCTTTTTTGTGAAGAAATGCGTATGTAGAGAAATATATGTATGTTTTCATTACAACTTTTTTGATATTCTACTAATCGAGTGAATGCAAAACAAACTCTCTTTTGAATGGAATTCTGTAATATTTTCACTCTGACTTTACGTAACACACTTATCGTGTAAACCACTCTTTAATAGCAATGAAAGGATTTCATACATAATTGGTAATTACAACCTTTAAGTCAGGATTAGGATTTGGCTTCACTCACCACTTATGTTGTGTGTGTTAATTTTATACACAAGTGGCAGGACCTACAGTGTAAAATCGATGCCGAACGACAGATTTTTGAGAAACTATTCATGACAATTTGATTCACTCTCAAAGATTTTGCCAGAAATCTGCTGCTGAGAGGAAGTCGCCGAAGAAATATTTTTTTGTTTTAATTTTCTTTTGCTGGAGAAAGGCTCTCCCTGCATTCAAAATGTACTTTACACATATCATGAAGCAAAAAAATGTTAAAAAATTATAAACGAACTTTAACAAAAAATTTGTGTAGACGTCATATAAGCAATGAATGGCAATGGCGTCTCATGTTACTGTAACTAAATCATTAACTTGTTTGAATAGCCTAAAACTTATGAATGGATTCTATTCTATTCAATAATATATGTACATATTTATTACAAGGAGTCGTTTTCATTTTATTAGGCGTGTGTTTATCATATAGTAGGTTACTGGCACAAATGTGTTCAATCCCATTGATTATGCAACCAATAATGTCAACATTTGTAATATTTTTGTGTGTTTTGTGTTTTAATATTTACCATTAAATATGGTAAATCGACCATCAGGGCCGCCTTTAGGTATGCAGGCGCCCCAGGGCACAAGCTTATTGGATTCCGCTAAAAATTTAAAAATAAAAACACATTTTTATATGATGATTTTATATACATATTTTGTTTATAATTAGGGCGCCCCGTTTGTATGGAGGAAAAATTAGGTGCAAATGTTTCCAACTAAAATGAAAGTTTAATTAATTCTAAGCTACCGTTTCTCAAAATTGTTGTCCTGGACTCAATATTTGGTGAGCTGGAACCAAGGATAAAAAGGTCCTTTTTTGAGGATTTTATGAATTTTTTCATATTTCTTTCAAAGAATGGATATGATATCATAAGAAAGGTCTTTGAGAGGCGCTTTCAATGGCTTATCAGAAATTTTCGTGTAACAGAAAAAGTAATAGAATTTTTATAATTCTATGTAAAAATGTGAAAATCTTATCCTTTGATCCAGCTCACTAAATATTGATGTCAGAACAAAAATTTTTAAAAACGTAGTCTTAAAATGAATCAAATTTTTATTTTAATTGGGAACATTGAAAACTTCTATTTTGGGGCGACCTAATATGCATATTTATTAATTTTAATTGAAACATATTAAATGAGTTATATTTTAAAATTAATTGATAAAAAAAACAACCCAAATAAAATATTACTGATTTAAAACCGTTAAGATAACGTTTTTTTTCGGGACTTCTTTTCTGCAAGATCTTCTATTATGTCTTCAAAGACTATTTCTTTAAGAATTTAACTCTCTATGCACATAATTGATAAGTTACATAGCCGCTCTTGTAACATAGTTGTTCGTGATACATTTTTTATTCTTTTAAGCTGTGGAAATGAACGCTCTCCACTACAATTTGTAACCATTAAGGAAAGGAATATTCTTGTAGCAACTTCAATGTTTGGAAAAGGTTCCTCTATTTTATGGGATTTCTGCACACTGCTTACATTTTTTTGACATCTGGTCAAAATCAATCGATATTAACTGAGACAAAAAACTAAATTTATTTTCAATTTCTTGGTATGCAGTCGATCGATTTTTTAAATAAGCATATAATGTGTCGATTATAGGAATAAATGTATTTAACCTGATTTTTTTTTTGCCACTCAACTGTAGATTTTCTGACGACCCTTCAAAAAAAGTGATGCGTGTGCTGCGAATTCTAATTCTTTCGGACTTATCTTTGTATTCAGCATTTGGTTTTTTTCTGTAGCCGCCAATTCATACTGATCGAAGTTATCGCGTACGTTATTAACATAATCGACCAGAGATGTGTAAAATTTTGTGGCAACGTTCATGGTCGTAGTACTATTCTGTAAACTTAAGCTTGTTTTATTCATAGTTCCTAAAAGATCATTCCATATCTCTGTTAGAAGTATAGTCTCCAATTTTTCCATTTTTTGTGCCAAACTTTTAGCCTCATTTCTAGTTTCTCCTGGTTGATTGATGTCACTTGCAATTGATGTCAAGGCTTCAAAATTATTATTATAATCATTCTTCAAAGCACAAATAGCATTCGCACGCGCAGACCTGCTTGTACCCGGAAGACTTCACTACTTTTAGTTGAAGATGAAAAAAAATTAAACAATTTTTGGACTAATTGAAAGTATTTTACTGCTTCTGGAACACATTCAACAGCCTGAACACCTATTAAGTTTAGAGATTGTGCAGCACACGGGACAAAAATGGCAAATTCACATTTTTCTATTATTTGTTTCTGAAGAACAGAATACTTCCCATAGACAAAAATTGCAAGAACCTCTCAATAGGCTTTCCGTGTTTTACATATCGAACAATAAATGTCAGTTGGTCAACGTGGGAGAGATCTGGAGTAGAATCCACACTAATGGAATAGTATTTTGATGCTTTTAGTTCGTTGACAATAGTTTTTAATACTTGTTGACCCATAATATCAATAAATTCATTACAAATGTTTGCAGATAAATATGACGTGCATCCTTTACCACAATTTCCGTAGTTTCGTATGTGATTTGCAAGAAAAGGATAAAATTCACTAATAAGTTCTAAGCATCCCAAATAATTTCCGTTATTTTTAGAACCCAAATTTTCGTTATCACCCCGAAAAGGAAGACCTCTTGAAGCCAGAAATTTCACTACCGCAACAATTCTTCTTAGTATGTTCTTCCAATAATTGACTTGTGTATTGTGTTGAGACAGCAATTCCTTGTCAAAAAAACCACAGTAACTTCTAGATGGTTCAGCATCAGAAGAATCAGCGGCTACATCTGGATCTTCTATTATTACTTGTTCATTACACTCTTCAAATTGAGAAGTATTTTGATCTTGAGAAGAGTCAGTAATATTTGTTTCTTCGACCGTAAAAAATGATGTCAATTTAGGAAGCTTTTCTGCTACTTCTTTTTGAGCTGCAACTTTTTTTCGTTTTTGAGAACTGTTCGTTTCGACATTATGAAATATAAAGCTATATATTATATGTACTTAGTACGTATTACTCTCTAAATTCTTTACAAAAAACACTTCAACACTTGTATAAATTATTGTTTTATCTAAAACACTTAACACTTTCACTGATTTAAATTTGACACAATCGGGGATTTCCCAATTTATTGACTTCTATGCAGTGTATGAAAACAAACGAAACATTTTGCAAACGTTTCCATATTGTACAAAATTTTTAAATCGTTTTGTACATGAGCAAAAAGAAAACAAAAAATTTATAAATATATTGTATAAATATACAATATGTGGTATCATTTAAAAGGTTTTTGATGCTAACGGTGTATAAAACATGCAAAATTTGGCAGCATTTTTTATTTTAATGAAAATCCTTAAAATTTTACGTTTTTTTTTTTGGAATATAACAATTATAAGGACATGGTTATTTATGTTTTATACATCATTGGATGCGGCTTTAAAAATTATATACCATATTAAATATATTGTTTCAAAAAGTTTAGAAGTTAGAAAAGCAAATTATAAAAAATTTGCTAAAAAAATTAAAAAATATGAATTTCGAAAGTAAATTGGTTCTAACTTGGGGCCCCTTGAAGTCGGGGGCCCTTATGGTAAAGACGGCACTGTCGACCATTAATGTTTAAACGGTCATTTTCGCATTAATAAAATATGTATTAAAAGATATTAAATCTTAAAGACTTTTTATTTATTTTTTGTTAATCTCACTCCATTAGCTACCAAAATAAATACGCTGCAAGTAAATATTCAAAATAAAAAATTTCAGTTGTTTACATATCGTCACCTGAAATGGAAAACAACGGATCATCGAAAAATGAAAATCGGATTTTTGATTGATTATGATTGAGATAAAAATACACGTCTCCAAAAAAAATTATGCATCTGCGTCCAAAAACAACGATTTTATAAAGAAAATTCAAAATAACGTATCATCAAGTACACAATATTCATATACCAAAACAACGTATCATCACATTTGTAACAAGTATAAACACAATTTAAAATTTTGTTTTTCTAACAAAGGCCTGTGTATTCCTCTGCTTATGGAATTTTCTTTTGTTTATATGTGAGTTTTGTTATATTAATGTAAAAATTAGTAAAAAAAAAGTTAATAAATATTGGTGAAAATATCTAAGAAAAGTAAAAATAAAAGAAAAAATATGAAGGTATTTCTCAGGGAAATGTTTGTGAGATAATGCCTAGACAAATGAAAACTATATGTATTTCGAAATATTGTGAGAAAAGCTCAAAGCGGCAAAAGCGGCGTACGAAAATACCGAAAATACGATTATGAAGCAATTCCAAAATTGTACTCATCATTTAGACCAGATAAGATATACGTTATCCCAAAATAAAATTAAATAAAATTTGTTTTTATATAAACATAGGTGGAAAGTCTGGAGACCCTACGGTAAACATGATTCGTCCTTTGGCGTACGATGCAACAGAAACTACTTATTTTAAAACTTGTTTCGCAGACGATTACCAGCCAATTCCAAAACGGAACACAAAATATTCAATGTCACTAAACCAAAACAATTGCATACCCAAAGAATACCGATTTCCAAAAATAAATGGCAACATTTGCAAGACTTAAAAACTTTGATTTCAGCAGACTGTCATTTATTTTATGATAACATACCCTTTAAATAATAACCTATTTCCTATTGTTAATTCTTATTTATGAAAAACTAAATAAATTTACCTTAATCATATTTACTTAGTATGTAAACTACAATGTGTATAGAAAAAAACCTTAAATGAATTACATTTTTTGTTCAGTTGAACCGAATTTTATGCAATAAAATACAGTAAATTGAAATATTAACAAAAACAATTGGCCATTGCCTTTAATTGAACCTCATTTAATCGCTTTCCGATTTTTTTTTTGCATTTTTCCACTTCATATTAAAATTTGTTCATTGATGATACATCATTTTGATTTAGAAAATTTAAATTCAAAATAACGTAACAAACATAACTTCAATACGTTTTTGAAAAATATTATTTTTTCTTCTGCAATTTTCTTCTCCTATCCTTTTTTGAGCTTAGCTTCAAAATGTTTTTATTTTCCATTTTATAGCGTTTTTTGCTTCTCCTGTAAAATTGTGAAAAGTGATGATACGTTATTTTGTATTTTAAGTGACGATATATTCATTACATGTACTACCGTTATTACTATATAGTATATGTATATGACTGCACCCTAATCGTTATATTGTCTGACAGGTGGTTTTATTGTATTTGAATAACAAGATTGAAGGAATATTTATAAAATATCTGAGAAAATTAATTTAAATTTGTGATCTTAATTATAATTCTAAATAAAAGCCAATGCTTTTATATTCATCAAAAGGTCTTTCAAACTAATAAAAATGTCGAAAGCGCTTAAAGGCCCTCTATAAAAAGCTTGTACATATTGGGATAAATATTTTGAAAAATGTAAACATTTATTCTTTCTAATAGAAAATACCTTTCCTTACAATATATTAAGTTCTTGATGTAGAAAGTTTCTTCAGCGTAAAATCCAAAAATTGGTCTTGCCCTATTACTAAGGAAAGCACTTTGGTGCAGTGCAGTGAATGTTCAAAAACAGAAAATAAGGAATAAAAATAATGACTGAAAAAATGGCAGAGGGAAACTTAAACGTGATAAATATGTGTAACAAAGCGTTGAATTAAATTGCTTTGGTTTTTTGTTCGTTTGTTTGTTGTCGCTCATGCGCATAATATGCAACATGGCTAGACAATTTAAAGCAATATTGTATCAAAAAAATGATGATTGACGGAAAGTATTAATTTTTTAATTTAATTTTTATTATTAATTATTATTAATTTTTAACGATCATAACTAGGGCTTTAAGCCCCAGTTATGCTACCGTAACGGAATGTAACCGCAACAGTAAGAAACAGCTGATCGTTATTGTTACGTATAAAGCAATACAAATGGTTATAGAAATGTAATGTAACGTAACCGGAACGTAAAAATCTGTAAAAAATATAATTTTCTTACATTTTTACGTGACATCTGTTTAGCAGTGTTAACAAGATGTCAATATTAAAAACCACCAAAACTGAAAATTAAAATTATAAACAGAAATTACATTTTGTACGTATGTTATGTTTGTCTGTATGAGGAATTCTCTTTCAATAAAACTTCACATCTTTTAAAAACCCAAATTATAATTTATTTCATTATTAACTTTTATAATTTAAAACAAAAATAAACACTATTTTATTATTACATTATGTAAGTAGTGTTTATTTTTATTTCAAATTAGAAAAATATAGTTTTTAACTAATTAAAGCGTTCGAGAAGCATTTCACTTTACTTTTATTAGAGAAGATAACTACGTTTTAACGTTCGTACAAATTTGTTTTCCGAAATACCTGACCTGGGGGGTTACTCTGTAACTCGATACCAAAATTAAAATGTACGTTTTCGAACAAATTGTACTCTGTAGTACGAAAAATTCTGTTACTCTGTATTACGAAAACTTAGTAAACATTCGAAAATTATTCTTTAGCAATTGTGTTGGTGACAACTAATAATAAATTTAAAATGTAAGTAAATTAATCCAAATACATTGCAAAATAAACATAAAATAATATATTTTAAACAATCTTAATGGAGTGAGTCAAAAAGAATTGTATATACCAACCAAAGACAATACGAAACTGTTGTGGACTTTATGATGACGCATCTGGATTTGGCCAAGGGACATCTAAAAGTGCCGGATGCAAGAAACAAACCTAATAATCTGTGTCAGGAACTAAAAACAGATTTGGTTTCACTTGGTCCACCGCAGCGAGATGTTAAAGTTTGGCAAAAAGTAAGCTTAGATAGATCTGAATATTTGAGTGCGATATATCGCGGAGTTATTAAACATTTTAACTTTTATTAGTTTTGGGCAGACAAAAAAAAATGGTAGCCAAATTAAACACTTTGATTCAAATCCACAATTAAGGTCACTAGTAATTACTCAGTATTTAGTTGAAGAAAATTATGACGGATAAGAGTCTGGACACAAACATAATTAGCTTACAGATATACATACATATATAGGTATACATACATACATATGTATATATATTTAATGATTTCGGTTTTCTTTTGTTTTTCGATATTTTTTTATAAATTTCTTTATTTTTTAAGGTGCTGCCAAGTTTATTTTTGGTTTTTCTATGAAAATTTTCGAATCGAGTTACGGAGTAACCCCCTGTTTCTGTAAAATAAACGATTTCACTTGCTTGTCTATTTATATGGAAAATACAACCAAAAGCACTCAATTTTGTGTTTGTTTTCCTCAACACAAGCTAAATTGAGTGTTTTTGTTAGAGTGAAAGTGAAATTGTTTGGCTTACAGAAACAGAATATAAAACTCTTAATAAGTACCTTTAAATAAATATAAAATCGTTGAAATGAACCTAAAAACTCTGTAGTGATAACACTGGTTAACAGCTGAATTAAAGTAAAACAAAAGGCGCCATATTAAAAGTGATAAAAAGAGTGAAAACGAAGTTTTTAAAATCTGAAATTAATATTAAGTTTGTTTAAAAACAATAATAAATATAATAAAATAAAAACTCAAGCCCAAAAACATTTCTTCTGTATCCTTATCTGAATTTTTGTCTTTTAGTTTTGCAATTTTTATTTCTTTATTTGTTTTTGTTTATTTCTTTTATTGTTTTGTTTACCTAAAAACATATGATTACGTTTTTACGTTCTATAATTGCTCTTACATTTTTACGTTCCGTGTTACATTGCGTTACATTACGTTCCGGTAGCATAACTAGGGCTTAAGAAACAACTGATCGTTTTTGAATTTGAATTATAAAAAATAAACTTTTATCGACTAACAAACACCTAGGATGTACATATTTCCGAAATCTGTGTTTGAAGTCTTGAGGAGAAGGGTGATCAGTCAACTCCCCTTTGCTCCGCATGGCACCAGAAAAAAATGTTCCAGAACATCCTGGTTCAGCCAGTTGGTAATTATTTAAGTTATGTTGTACTTTTCGACATACTTAAAAAGCATCTCTAAAGCTGTATTCGTCATTACTATACCTCTCTGGAAGTATCCTAAGGATTTATGTTGCGGAATTATTGGGATCAACATTGCTTGTGAGATACGAGACAAGGTATCCCGTTGCCGCTCATAAGTAATTCCGTAGGGTTCCTACATAAAATGATATGAAATACATTCACTATTTATAAATATTTAAAAAAAAAATTACGTACCGAAGGCAATAAAGTCTGCAGTCTCCATACCTTCATATATCTCCATTCCTAGAGAGTAGCACCGTCTAATAGCATTAGCTGTGGTGTTTTAAAACAGCTGAGCAGCTAATTTTACTTTTTGCTTTCCTAAAATTATAAGGTTTTTAATGCAGTCATGTATTTTATATCTATAATAAATCTTTAGAATTACCTGCCCCTTTAACGGAAAAATGTTCTTCATTTAATTTAAAAGCAATCGACGAATCCATCTTAGTCGTTAGTCCAAGTAAGTCCGATATTGTGCGTGGATGGTGTTGTTCAAACTTAATACGGTATCCAAAAATTGGTTACGGATTAACTTCAACAAATGAGGAGCATCAAAAATGTGAATTTTCTTCGTCCAGGTTAGTTGGGCATGGTTTATCTTCCGAAAAGTAAATATATAACAAATTAATTAAATTTTGTAATAATATAATTTAGTAATAATATAATACTAAAAAATTAATGAATGGATGTGGTAAATGCAAATCAAATTAATGAAAGTAAACGCAAAGACACTTATGTACTGAACTTAAAAAGAAATTCTGATAAACAAATTTCTATTTACCGATTTTTTATCGTGTAGGGAAACATATACCGATGTCCTCAGCGATGTAAAGGAGATCCTCAATAACGGAATAATTGTTGTAGTGGTGTAGTTGGTGTGGTGTAAATATTTAACTTACCTGTAGTTGCACCAAGCTCTCTCTACAACTTGCGATTAGTGGGACCGATGTCACACCATTCCGACAACTGGAAAACCTGCAGTGCTAAGTTTTGAAATTAAATCGTATACTATTTCTTTTGACATTTTGCAGTCCAAATCATAGTATACAGGCTGCTTCCATGATTTTTTCAATCCTCGAGCCATAACTACCTGGACATAGTTGGCTGGCTTTCTGACAACGCGCTGTGGACCAAAACCTCAATCCAGCCGGACAAAAGTCATTTTTTTAAATATATAAAATGTAAATTTTTTGTATGGTAATATGTTGACAAGTGTCTAAAGTACATAACGTCATATTTTTCTTTAACCAGCTACACTAGCATTGATATATTGCTTCAAATACAAGTAATTGATTCTTTGCTAAAAAATTAATATCTCAAGTGACATTTAACATTGTCGTGAAAAAATAATAAGGACAATTAAAAAAATTTGTTCGTGTAATTAATATAACAAAGATATGAGTAAAAAAAATACTGTTTAAATTTTTAATATAAAATGTTTTGTTTGTGAAAGTTTTGTTTAATGTCAGAATTCAATTAGAATTTCAAATGGTAATTATCGTATTTAAGCTTTAGTTTTTATGTTCTTCGTCATCTGTATATATGTAGCTTTTTAATGTTTAAAAAATTAGCTGCCGGATTTTGCCCAAACGATTTTCATTTCATTTAGAGTTTAACATGTCCATTAGAAGAAAAGAGCTGTATAATACTTGGCGTAATGAAAAACAACTAACTAAGAAAACTGATGCTGTTGTTAAACACGTTGTTGCTAAGATTAGTATTAAGAATGATGAAACGGATAGCTATTACAGAAAAGTAAGGCAGTCTGCTCTCAAGTATATATACGATGCCATCAAGTGAACATAAAATTCTTATCAGTGTGCAGCACTTCCTATTGGAATGTTATCCGAAGAAGCTCTTGATTCTAGAAATAAAGTTTTCAGAAATATAAGAGAACATCACGCAAGAAAAATGTCTCGCGAAAAAACAATGTATGATCTTTTTCATTATCTTCTGTTATCTTCAGATCCTATTATATCCTCTTTTTCTAAAAGGCCTTCTATTCATTCCCGCAGTACAGAACCTTTAGATGAAGAAGTTCTTGCCTTGCTATCAGAGCGTCAATGCCAGGGTGTCATCTAGATTCTGAAATAAATGATTGAAATAAACATAATGTATTTCTGTTTTTTTTTATAATCTTATTAATATATTAAAATAATTTGAAATAATTCTTTCTAAAAATTCTTCTTTCAATTTAAGTTATAATAATTATATATAGAGACTAGCTATACCCAGCGAGCTTTGCTACTCTCATTACAATATAAATAAAAGTATGTGTTCCCAGATATTCGAGGTTTAGTATCCATGTGATATGGAAGATACTACGCCTACTATTGCTAGTACGCCTATTGTTAACCAAAATATTAATATCGACACTAAATTTCATCATACATGATTTGGGGATTTTTACTGTTATTGTTTTTCCAGATATACGAATTTTAGTATTTTATTTATATGGGAGGTAACACGCCCACTGTAGCTAGTTACACCATTTTTCGCACAAATGTTTATGTGGATATCAAAGTTGTCCATGCTGAATACGAAGATTCTAGCTGTTGCAGTTTCCATGATATAAGAATTTTAATACTTCATCCTTAAGGTAGGCGTGGCACTTCACCCATTTAAAACTTTTGAATAAAAATTAGCCTATAATTCCACCCACACATACAGAAATACGGTGTGAAAATTTTAGGAAATCGGTTCAGTCGTTTTGTCGTCTTTAGGCTTCAAACAGACCCCAAAAAAACAAATTTACATACATACACACGCTCATACACACACATATATATTTGATTTTTTCTCTCTAATTGTTTATATTGATGAAATCTATAAACATACCAAGTTTCATGTCGGTACGGCTCTGCAAAAGCGAGTTATAACTTTTGTCCGGATAAATTGAGCATTTGGACCACTGTGCAACGTCAGCAGGGGAGTCATACTCGTATGTTTCATCTATCTTCATTTCATCGAAGGCCAATATACATATTGTTACATAAATCGAAACGACCTAATATCGTTTAACAATAAAAACGATAAGCAAAAGCCACCAGCTACACCAACAAAATACACACTAATAAACGTGTTGAAAGTGTCTAAGCTGCACACACACATATTTACAGAGAACATGGTTGCGTCTGCTACCACCAACAACATTCATGTGAAAAAAGGGATGGACAACGTAAGCAAGGTACACGAACAAAAATGTATTAGCAATAGAGCTCTCGAGAAGGCGATATCACGAACCTTCCACTTCAAGAATGTTCGTTAGACTAGTTGTGTCGGACTATAAAAGGGCTGGACAAAGCAGGCAGCAGTCAGTTATAATTCAGTCAGCCTTGTGTGAAGACACGTTGTGGTTTGAACGTACAAGTGGTATTGCTTGCAAAAAGGTTGTAAGCAGAGAAGATCTAACGTACAGTTGTTAGTGTTAACGCGGACAGAAGTGTGATATAGAATAGTGTACAAGCAAATTATTGTTGTATCGTTAAGTTGTATACGGTGGCACACAAAAGTGGTGTAAAGAATAAAAAGAGTTTAAGAGAAAATAAACCACATAGTTGTTTTTACTTTGTTTGCAATTAACGAACTCATATTTAAAAGTTTTTAAAAAGGTAAAAACGTAACAATATTTTATCATTCAGTGTGGACAGAACCCTTTATGATACAAATGCTTTTTGCGCACTTTGATACCCGAAAAGAAGGTCTATTTATTTTGTTTATTTTTTTTTTTTTGCACACTACACAATTTCTCAATTTGCACTTCTTATAGCACTTATCTATAAACACTTATAAATAATTTAACGTAAAATTAAAACACATTTAAACAAACACAATTAAGATACACTTCAAAATTGTTAAATGTAAATAAATATAATATAAAAATATAAAAATGAATGTTTGTTTGTATGTAATTAAAAGAATCGTAAACTATGCATTTGATCATGCTATGATCTTCAGCAAAGTTGTTGCGCATGAGCCGGGGAAGGTTTCTAAGTTGGTATGACCAATTTCCGACAGGTGGCGCCACTGAAAATTACTAAAAATGATTTAAATCGTAAACTGTGTATTTGAATAATTTTTTTAAATTAATTTTAAAAATTTATGAAAATTACTAAACTTAAACAATGAGAATAAACTTAAATATGAGAAATATACACACTTCTGACACAATAAGAAAAAATGAAATTGATTATCAAAATAAAATACAATAAAAACAAAATTTTTTTTGACATTGTTATTTGCATCAGCTGGTAAAACACTCACCTGTCATGAATTCGACTTCATAGTAGGTGTAATGGAACTTCATTTTACATTTAATCTAAAATAAAATATTTAAATTATTCATACCAGGGGGGTTACTGTGTAATACAATTATCGCAAAATTATTTTCGAAAGTACGTATGTACATTTTGGTAGTGGACATACATATACAAAAAATAGAAAATGTAAGTATTTTTTGAAAAAATGCACTTTTTAAGAGAAAAAGAGAAGTATTTGTATTTTGAAGTAGAACTTATTATTTTTTTTTTACTTTTTTAAGGAATGTTCAAACAACAAAGTCCCATACAAAAACTAAACAATTTGAGTTAATGGTTGACCCGAATTGGCTAAAGGACACATTAACTCACCAGAAGCAAAAAGCAAATCAAGACATTTGTGGGAAAGGTTAACGCACACTGAATTCAGCTTGCTTTCCTACACGCGATACAAATGGATGGAAAAAAGCGTGGACAGACTATAAAAACCATATAAAGGTCAGGTGCAACAAAATCGGTTTTTCAGGAACTGGCTGAGGACCTAGTAATTATTGCGCACTTACACCGCTAGAACAGCAAGTTTGTGATCTCTTTGCTATTAATGTATCCGTTCATGGTATGAGTGGAATAAAAGAATTCGGTGCACCAACAAGTACTGGGCCATCAACAAGCCAAGCCGCAATTACTGCTAAAAATGACCATGCGGAAGAAAATTTTGAAGTAATGGATGAGTCAATTTTACTTTCCCCAGAACATAATGTCCAAAAGGCAAAAGTAAATGCTTCCCATAGGCCCGGGCGGAATGGAAATTTATTCAATAAAGACTTTCTGTTAAAAAAAACAAGTTGAAAAACAAATAGCTTTCCAGGAAAACTCACTGAAAGTTTTGAATGCAATATGCGAGAACCAGCAAAATAAAAACAAATTTATCGAAGAAATCAGACAAGACATAGGTGAAATAAAAAGAAATTCAAAGCGAAAATGTGATATTAAAGAACGCAGACTAAAGCTTGCAAAAGAAAATTTTGAATTTAAAAAAATATAATTGGAAAAAGGTAAGAGAAAAATGGCTCAACTTGAATTAAAACAAAAAAATTTTGACTTAAAATATTCAAAAAAAAAAAAAAAAAAATATGAAAATAGGCTTCTTTTTAATTATTATAATTATATATTTTTATCAACAATATACATCTAATTATGCACGTATGTGTGTGTTTTGTTTTGCATCTTACTTTTATTTTGAGTTGAATTTCCCTTACATTAATTTAAAATTTACTTTTAACTTACCCTAATGAATTCATTACTTTTTTTTTTCAAATAAAATATCTCTAAATATACATGTACATATATATGTACGTAAGAATGTACATATGTATATTCTGCTTTTATTGATTTCGTTGCAAATTGTTTCTTATTGTATTTCTAATATTTTTGGCTAAATTGGAATAATTAACACTTTCCCTGTGGCCATACAAAAAAAAATTTTATGCCGTATTCCAAAATTTTATTTTTGTTTAAAAATGTGCTTTTCGTTTCTTTTATTAAAATAATTAATTTCAGTAATGTAGAAACTGTTTTTCTTACAAAAAAAGGGTGAATCATATGTGATGCACAGATATTTTTTATCGTAGTTTTAAGGCAGACGTTCTGTGCATCACACATGATGAATATTAGATTACAATCGTGGAAAAGGCGGTGTGTATCTTTCCGATCAGATGATATCCTATTACAGTCCTGCACGTAAAAGCATTAAGTGGTATCGTAAGGTATTTTTGAATGTGTAAGCATATCGATTTTGAACAACTCGGTCTTATACAAAAAGTTTTATGCGAGAACAAAATTAAATATACAAGAGGTTTCAAAATTCATTGCAATGACATTGATTGATATCCCAATACCCACTGAAGAAACTAGAAAAACTGCAAGGGTTGTACACGTGCTGACAACTATACCTCGGAAATCCGACGGGAAAATCTTTCGCAAAGGATGTTCAGAATGCTATCGGAAAATAGCTGAGACTGAAGATAGAAAATCAGCAATTAAAAAAACCGAACAAGTTTCAACAGAGTGCCCTGAATGCCAAAAGCCATTGTTTAACATGTTTTATTTATAACCATAAAGACTGAAATAACATTTTTGGTGATAACAGTTTTATAAATATATATGTAAGAATTAAAGAATTGACTTTTTGTTAATTTGTTTTTAATAAAAAAAATGAATTAATTATTTTGTCGTTATTAAAAAAACGCCTTCTTTATTTCCATAAAACTTCTAAAGTAGAAGAGTTAGGCATGTGGGCACAATATAAAATAATGCCATCTCCGCACGTTTAGTTTCTTAAACTGATTACTCCTCTCACGTGTATTAAAATACAAACCTTGAAAAAGAATACCAGTTGTGAATCACATGTGATGCACAAGTGTATGAAACCAACTTGATGTACATCACATGCGACGCACAGGACAGGGAAAGGGTTAAGATTGTATTCATTAATATTTATGTTGCGTGGTTGGGAGCATTTCATTTTCATTATCCCTTTCAATACTTGGAGTTTCTACTTTAAAATCCAAACATATATTATGCAACTTGAACAGCCTTTCTTGGTGTATAATGTAATTCTGTGTAATATAAATTCTTGGAATATCAGCGTATTATGCACTTACTTTTTTTCATTAAGAGATAATATGTTGAAATTGTCTCTTATCAATTTCCTTTGGACTCTGTAACTTCCTAATATTTTTTAGGAATTAGTTTAATTTAGGATTTAAATTTTAGGGCACTTTTATTTTATATTTATTTTAGATTTGCCAGACCAAAATCTTTGAGAGTTAAAATAACTTCACCGAATGACTTTTTTATTACAACTAACTTTATTTATTTCATATTTTCTTAATTCTAACATTTCTATACTGGATATTCAGCAACTCCGTTGCCTGCTTAACCTTGTATCCTATGTAGTTATTCAACTTAAAATTAACTTAATATTTGGGTAGTTCATTATGTAGAATTCATTTTAGGTATTATTATTATATTATTATATTATTTTAGGTATTATTATTAGAAAATATATATAAAAATATTATAACAAGTAAAAATGACGCAACATTCCGGCCCCATTGAAGGACTATAGGTCCTCAATTGAATGGAAGTGGAGCTAATTTGTGAACTGGTCGCTTAAAGATGCCGTTGCGCGTTGCGACCTCCGCCACCCTGACTTTGCCGTCTTCTCCTTCTATGACCTTGACGACTCTCCCGGTCATCCAATGCTGTGGCGGGCAGTTGTCCTCGTGGATTATTACGACCTGACCTAGCTTCAGGTTGGGCGTTTCGTTGATCCACTTGGCCTTGCCTTGCAGACCCAGGACGTAGTCTCGTGACCAAGCCTGCCAGAACGTCTGCTTGAGACCACATAGCAGTCGCCAACGCTTCCATAACTTGGGCTCGTTGAGTTTCCCTTCGCCTACGGATTCTAGCGGCAGCGAACGCAGACCCTCTCCTATTAGCAGAGCTGGAGTTAGTGCTTCGTCGTCGTTGGGGTCTGGAGACAGCGGTGCGATTGGCCGACTGTTGAGCACCGCCTCTGTTTCTGCGAGCATTGTCTCCATTTCTTCCTGCGTCAGCGATGCGTTGCCCACTGTGCGCAGAAACAGGAACTTCGCCTGCTTCCCACAGCCCTCCGAAGTGCGGCGCCCGAGGTGGTATGAAGGTGAACTTCACCCCGGACGACGCTGCGTAAGATTCGAGGGCGTGTCGACTCCTGTCGAATGCTTTCTGCAGCTGCTTGAGGACGTTGCTGGCTCCTACGAAGTTTGTTGCATTGTCGCATAGCACCTCTTTCGGAAGACCTCTTCTGGTAGCGAACCTTTTGAAAGATAAAAGAAAGGAATCAGTCGATAAATTTGATACTAACTCTAAATGCACTGCCTTAGAAGACACACAAAGACCGCTATATACATTTTCAATGGTGGTCGACCTCGAATTCTCAAAGAGACATTAACGGGACCACAAAAGTCTACGCCGACGATAAGAAATGGTCGCGTAGCTCTCACTCTGTTAGTGGGCAAGTTTCCCATTATTTGGGACATGAGTCTTGGCTTATAGCGGAAACAATGTACACACTTGCGAACAATTCTACTGCACTCCTCCTTGGCGTTAATTAGCCAGATCCTCGCCCTAGCGAGAGCAATGAGTGCTTTTGTTCCAGCATGGCAATTCTCGAAATGGAGATGTCGCAAATAGAGTGTAACAAAGTCATTTTGCTTCGGTAACAAAAGTGGGAATTTTGCATCATATGGCAAATTTGCATTAAGCAATCTCCCACCTACCCTTAATAGTGAAAATGTTCTCCCTTCCTCAGTGAATGTATGAATGAAAGGTGTAAGCCTCTGTATATTTGACGGTAAGATCAGAGATTTCTGTAATTTAGAAATCTCTTCAGAAAAATTAGATTTCTGGACAGCCTCTACTAGGCGATAAAATGACCATTTCATTTCCGTTGCAGTAGGTATGATAATTTGATTTGATTTTCGTTCCTTCAGATTATCAATGAATCTGAGTACGAAACATGTAACTCGCAATAACTTCTTATATGAAGAGTATTTCGATATCATATCCAGTAGACAGTTAGATGTCTCCTCTACTGCAAGAAATACATTCACCTTTCTCGTTTCCAGTAATTTCTGGTTCTCTGTTAATTCAAAATGTTCATTAACAGGCCATTTAGAACTGTCGCCTAGAAGAAACGACGGTCCTACAAACCATATTGAGTTTTTCAAATCTTTTACATCGGATCCTCTTGATACAATGTCAGCTGGATTCTGTTTAGTAGGCACGTGGCGCCACGAAACTTGGTCTGACCACTCCTGAATCTCAGCGACTCTATTCGATACAAAAGTCGTCAAAGAAGATGGATGCGTTTTTATCCAATGCAGTACTATTTCGGAGTCCGTCCAGAAATAAACATCATCTATTTCGAAATTCATCATCCGCTTAATTCTATTCCATAACTTAGCCAGCAGGTGTGCAGCACATAGCTCAAGTCTAGGAAGTGATTTAGACTTGAGAGGAGCAACTTTGGACTTAGCCGTAAGTAGTCTCGAGACGATCGTGTCCGTCTCGGAGCTTCGAATGTATATGCAACACCCATATGCTCGAATTGAAGCGTCAGAAAATCCATGAATTTGAATTCTCGATGTTGATGTGGTATGGACGAATCTTGGGATACTAATTGAATCAACTTCCATTAATTAGCTTTGAAGTTTTCCCATGAAGTATTCAACCCCAAGGGAATTGATTCATCCCAGTCAAGCTTTTGAATCCAAAGCTCTTGCAACATGATCTTTGATTTCGTAACAAGTGGGCATAACAGTCCGAGAGGATCGAATAATCGAGAAGACACCGATAATATGTTTCTCTCTGTAGCCTTTAAGTCCTGAAACTTATCTTCCAAATGAAATTTAAATAAATCATTCTTCGGAGCCCAATGTATGCCCAATGCTTTCGCAGAGTCGGAATCGCTATGAATTAGTTTCTCTTTCTGTAGAGAATTTAAAAATTCAGGATGGTTAGAAAACCATTTGGTGAGATTGAAACCAGCCGAAGCTAAAATTTCAGTCACCTGATTTCGAATTAAAATTAATTCATCATAGCTTTCAGCTCCGGTAAGTAGGTGATTACATATTTGTGGAATCGAAAACGGATTAATGTAGAATATAGTTCTTCTTGAACTGTAGGACCAACCATTAACAGTTCGTTGAGAGATACATGTGAAGAAGTTCTACATGAAGCGTCAAATACTACCCGAAGTTTGGTAGTTGTACTCTGAGGGCGCAAAACGCATTGATGTGGAATGAAGTAGTGGGGAGTATCAGGGAATTTGTCCAAAAGAGACATGTGACCCAAGTTGAAGTACTCCTTCATGAAATCATGATACATCTGCCGCATAGTATTATCTTTGGAAAGTCTTCGTTCCAAAGAGAGAAATCGTCGCTTGGCAATTTCAAACGAAGATCCTAATAATTTAGGATCAGACTTGAAAGGTAAAGAAACCTCAAACCGTCCCGACGCAAGACGTCGTACTGTCGTCTTGAACTCGTTCTCACATTTCTTATTCTCATCAGAGTAAATTTCAGTTGATTCGGTTGGAAGTTCTTCTAACTCCCAAAATTTCCGGACGATTGAATCAACATTGCTCTCGTCTTCAATTGAAGTATTTATATGAAATACTTTAGTGTTACAAGAGTCCTTTGAATGATTGTATCTTCCAGTAATAATCCAACCAAGAGAAGTCTTTTGAAGAACTGGAAGACTCGGGCCCAATTTGATTTGGCCAACACACATTAAGTCAAAGAAAGGACCTGCGCCAATTAACAAATCAATTTTTTGCGGCTTATAGAAGCAAGGGTCAGCTAATTCCACGTTTGACGGGATACTCAAATTAGCTATGTTAACCCTACGATCAGGTTGCAAGTTTGTAATTGATTTTAATACCCAAAACTTCGATGTAAATTGGGTAGAGTTGACACTCGAAGTAACAGTCACATTGACGCGAGATTTTGATAATGAATTTGTTTCACCAATACCATTTAAATTCAATCTGCCTCCTTCCTTTTTCAAACGTAGCAGTTGCGCTAGTTCCTCGGTTATTAAATTAGGTTGAGAACCGGAATCCAAAAGAGCTCTGGCTGGTATCAGTTGGCCAGAACTACTTCTTACTCTTACCACAGCCGTCGCTAGAATTATGCGTTCATCTGACGCCGAATAGTTAACAGAAGCGTGAGAAGTCGAAGGCTGTTCAGAGTAGTTTATCGAGGCATTATTAGAACTTGTATTATATCGGTGAAGTAATGAGTTATGTGCACCATTACATATCCGACACTTAGAAGATGGACACCTTGCAACTGTGTGTCCCTTTTTCAGACAGTTAATACATGCTGGCACGGATTTGATGAATTCAAATCGTTTGATTATAGGCTCAGCAGTAAAGGAAGGGCAGTTGTTGATCATATGCTGCGTCGATTTGCAAAATAGGCATCTGTCAGCAGATTGTTTCGATTTGGTACAATTTAATGATGTTCGACTGGTTTTAAAATTAAAATGTTCATTTTTAGGTTTATTAACCCTCGGCCTTGAATTAGAAGACTCGTCAGCAGAGATATGCTGGTAACGTCTATTCAAGGCGGCTTCGCAATCCGACCACAATGGGAGTTTCTCGAAATCAAGCTGTTCTTCCCATTTTGATTTGATGATTGGATCCACTTTCGACATCACTAAATGTATCAATATTGCATTAGTTATTTTCTTGTCATCACCAATTGACAACAACGAATCGTAAATTGCAGAAACAGTTTCGATCATGCTTCGCAAAGCAACAGCCGAAGGCATGGTGATTTCGGGCAAATCAAAAAGTTTTGCAATATTATCGAAAAATATCAAGCATTCGTTATCGTACACTTTTTTCAAGCTTGCTATTGCTTTGGGGTAATTCTCTTCGGAGATCTGAAAGGCCTTCACTGTACCCAAGGCCGATTCGGATAAGCATGAGATCAAGTGATTGAATTTCTCAATATCCGTCAAAGTCGGATCGTTGTGGACCAGGTTCTCAAATAGGCTCATAAAATTCTTATAATCAGCGTATTTACCACTGAATTTAGGGAGCTTCATATTTGGGAGTCTTGAATGGTGAGCCTATACGCTAAACGAAGTTTCAGGCACATTCGATTGCCTATTCTTGGCCAACAGACTCATGAATAAACTCTTCGTGGTCACACAAAGATCTTCAAGCTCGGCCCTGTCGTCATTATCGGGATCCACATTATCCACTTCCGACTGAAGCTTCATCGCTTGGTCTATATACGATTTCAAAATATCCAATCGACATTCGAGCTCCATCGGATTAAAAGAAATAGTCTTCTCCACAATGGACTGTCGAATCCTGTCGATATTCTTAATGACCTTCGCTTTTTTCGCGAGTAATTTCTCCAAGCTTTCAGCTCTGGAGGGAGAATCTTGGCGTTTAGAGGCCCTACTAGTCATTATGATTGTTGTCTAAAAAAAATTCCTCAAAACAAGAATTAAAAATTGACCAAAGTAAATTATTGGTCGGACTATATTCGAATTTAATAGTATTTACTTGTTTTGGACAATAGAATTTTATCGATATTATTCGGACACGCAATACCCGAAAGTCCCGATTCCAAAATTTCAGGGACTTTAATTGAGTCAAGATTAACTTACTTGACCTCAGAAAGTAAAAAATAAAAAATCTTTACACACAGGCGTCGGTAAAAAAAACTATTTTAATTTACCGAGTAAAATCACTCAATAATCGATTTGTAAACAGTAAACAAAAATCAAATTTCAATATGAACACACAGCGTTATTAATAATAACAATAAAATAATAATTCGATGACCGAAATTTGTGTGAACAATTTCTATTGAAATTATTTGTTTTGATTTTTGTTCTAGTGTGACCACTGTACACAGCTGTAATGTGTAACTTATATACAAGCAGTATAGGAACGCGTGGAACGGAACACTGATCGAGATAAACATACGAAAATAAATAAAAGGGAAATCAAACAAAAGCAACACCAATGGTATGCTGAATGTTTTTTCACCAACAAAAAGAACGAATTGTTCGTGTAAATGCTTATTACTTTAATAATCTTAACACTCGCGATGTGTTTCACTAATAAGGGTGGTTCTATTTCGTAAAGAAAATATTCACGTACAATGAATACGTTTTTTTTTTCTTTTTTCTCTTTTTTCCTCAATAAATGTAATGTAATTAAGATATAAATATTTCATAAATGTTTTATAAATATTTAATAAATATCTATAAATAATTGGTTTCACAAAATATTAAGTGTATATAATAATTCTTGTGTCCAACTTCAAAAGCGCAATAATTTTTGAATATTTTACAAAAATCTCTTAATTTTGATTAGTTTACAAAATTAAGGCAATGACACAAGAATTACATACACTTTTACCTCTTGCTCAGAGTCGGAGCTACTTCCCAAGTTGTCTTCTTTCCGGCAAAGGATACAGCGGCAACGGGGCATTTGGGTAATGATGTCTTAAGTCTCTTGTGATGTAAAGATGTAGTGTGATGTATGTAGGTAGTGTTGAAAGGCTTGTGTAGTGTGTTGAATTGTGTTTGTATTTATGTTCCACAGATATTATTCCCACTTCACAAATTTTTTTTTTTTTAAATTAAATTTCTTTTTTGAAGCAAATCTTTTATTTTTATTTTAGGAGACCTTTATTATTTATTACAAATTTAACTTATCTTGTTTTCTGTTAGTATTTCTTTATTTAAATTTTCTTCACAACACTGCACTTCTATCTGTATTTGTATTTTTATATATTTTGTATTTTTTGATTTTCTTCTATTGTTTTTTTTTTTACGTAGGTACTTGTTGTTACATATTGTTTTCTGTTTTATTTAAATCACCACACTAAATTTCTTTTTAATCTTGGATATTTTATATTATTTTTTTTTGTTTTTTATTAAATATGTATATGTATATGTTCTCTTTTATTGTATATTTGTTATTTTTTAGGTGTAAGTTTTTTAATTTTTAACAAAATGGTATTTGAAAAAAATTATCAAATACCCACAAATTTCACTTTAAATAATTTATAAAGGAAATGCGCGAATTTTGGTCTTATTATAAACGCGATCACTAATTTTAAACGTCCCTGCTCGGGCGCCAAAATGTAACTTCCTAATATTTTTTAGGAATTAGTTTAATTTAGGATTTAAATTTTAGGGCACTTTTATTTTATATTTATTTTAGATTCGCGAGACCAAAATCTTTGAGAGTTAAAATAACTTCACCGAATAACTTTTTTATTACAACTAACTTTATTTATTTCATATTTTCTTAATTCTAACATTTCTATCCTGGATTTCTACAGTTAAGGATATTCAGCAACTCCGTTGCCTGCTTAACCTTGTATCCTATGTAGTTATTCAACTTAAAATTAACTTAATATTAGGGTAGTTCATTATGTAGAATTCATTTTAGGTATTATTATTATATTATTATATTATTTCAGGTATTATTATTAAAAATATATATATATAAAAATATTATAACAAGTAAAAATGACCCAACAGACTCTTTCCGGTATATCAACGTCGTCATTGTCATCCATCCAGATAAAAACACAATTCATTTAATGGTGCACTTCACTTTATTATTTCAACGTTTTTAATACAAAATAAAAATTTTAAATTTGTCACTTATAAAGTGCCACCAAGTTTTTTTAGTTATTTTGACATTTAAGTTCAAGGGCTCCCAAGTAAAGCCCACTTCACACGGTAATACTTTACGTACGTAAAGTCTACTGAAAAAGTAAAATGAAATTTCATCCGTATGACAAAAAAGAGAATAAAAGTCGTATGATTTATATTTTTTGCGTTTACATGATCGGTATAAGACAATAACAAAGTAAAATGAAAACAGCTGTTACACTTTTTTTCTATGTGTTTACATAAAAATACATCCCTGATCTAATGCGACTTGCTTGTTTTTTGAATCATTTAAAAAAATGGAGAGAGTCATACGACTGTCAAACTTTTCATCCGTATTTTCTCTCAATGTGTGATGGTTTCATTACATAGTACGTTTAGACGATCACATCCGTACTCTTCTACACAAAATTTTGACAGATCATATTACTTGTGGGACCGTGTAAAGTAGGCTTAAATGCTGTTTTTACCCACATACGAATCAATACTTCGCTGCATGTAATTCGAAAGTGTTAGTGCAATTTCATTTTCGTATCGAATATGACATTCGAAAGATTTCAATTTTCGAATCGAATTACACAGTAACCCCCTTTGTAAAAAAAATCCTTTATTTCTATGTCCATGAGTTTTGATGCTTTAATTATACTTACGCCAAATAAGTTTTCAAAATTACTTTCTTCCAGTTACATACAAAGTTCGACTGTAAGCATCAGCTTTGCCATTAGCAAGGGTGGTAATATATGCCGTGGACTATTTTTCTAGGGATTTGTAATCTCGTTTACAAAGTCCATCTACCATAAGCAGTCAACAACTTTATTGGATACAGTTGCGCTTATTATCAACACTTCATTATTTTATTTGATAATAATGGACAGCACGGATAATATTGCTAAAGGTGAATGCCTCCTTAGGTTTGTAATTACCCAATTGCTCCAGAGCCCTTTCAGTGAACAACGTCGTTATCAACTGTACATTAAGTATCACCACATCAGTAAAAATAACAAATTTCATTAACAGACTTAAAAATGTTTTTACGCACGAGGGAATCACGTAACAAAATGTTTATAATTATTCATGATGTGACATATTTGATCTGAATTCTCGATATTAGAAATCGGATAAGTACTTTAGTGTAAAATCTGGACCATAAAGAATTTTTAGGGTTACCTTTCTATGTCAATGATATTACATTATTTATGTAAAACACAGTTTCTCTGCTATTTGCCAAAGTTGGTAGTGTTCTTCAGACAAAGAACCTATTTACTTACGTGCAAACTTCACTAGACATATGACATATCCATTCTGACCATTAATTTGGCCATTATTTCGTTGCTTTTACGAATGGATCCAAAAATTGAACTTGATCGAGAATGGATAACATTTATGTGTAAACCATAGACAATAACGTCTTTGATGACGCCCATTTTTGGATAAATGCACATGAGTAAATAAAACTGTCTCATTGTAATTACCCGTTATGGTTGAGAAGTGTGTCCGGCACTCTTCATCATTATCATACCTCGCATTGCGAGACCACATAGAAGCTCATTAGAATTGTCTCCATAGCTCTTGTCCTCAAAAAGAATATGTATGTAAATTGTGTTCGTTTAAGTATTTGTTAAGATTTTAACGTAAATGCATCGAATATAAAGCATCGATGTTAGTCAATAACAAATTATTCGACTTACTTCCATGCATGGCCACGTATCGATACGTTACTCCGATGTATATCGTTTACATACTTCTAGTAGAAACTAAATAAACTTAAAATTGTCGGAAATAATCACACGAAAGCATATATTTCCTAACTCTAATAAAATGGCAAACTAAGCACACTGTCGATTTAACTGAAAATCGCTTTTAACTGTAGGTTTTGTTAACTTTTATCTTTCTGTTTAAAATTATTTGTTTATTATTTAGTTTTGTTCAATATTTAATTTTTAGCGACTGAATTAAAAGAGAAATTTCGGTGACGAATTTTTTTCTGAATAAAACCTAATGAATTTTTACTAGTCTAGTCGATGGCGTTCAGAAGTTTATAAATAAGAGGTGTGATCAAAAAATAACCGTTATTTTCAAATTTCGTGAGTAACGTATGTTCGATTTTCGCAATTTTTTTCTTT
Source organism: Sarcophaga subvicina (assembly GCA_936449025.2). Classification (NCBI taxonomy): domain Eukaryota; kingdom Metazoa; phylum Arthropoda; class Insecta; order Diptera; family Sarcophagidae; genus Sarcophaga; species Sarcophaga subvicina. The sequence continues at coordinate 55,202,814 of OW388080.2, forward strand.
TATGTTGGAACACATGTCTGTTATATATGTTGACAACATCAGCCATTTTGAATTGTCAGTTTGTTTTTGACAGATAAAAAGGTTAGTCGTGTTTTGGTGTGCTCTTCTGTTTCAACGAAATTTGTTCGAGCGCATATCTGTCGCTCGAAGTAGTTACCAATTTAGACAGTAAGTTCAGGCTATGTACACCACTTATCCATTGGCTTAAAACAAATATATGACAGCATGAGAAAATTAACACTTTTGAAATTATGAGATAGATTTTCGAGAATATTTATTTCTTTATTTAATTTTAATTACAATACAATTCCAAATTATATTTAATTATTACGACCTCTAGACCATATCCTTGGTGTAATGCAATAAACCAACATTTCTGGTGGGAATCGAAACCATGAACCTCACCCTAATAGTCTAGCACACTACGCACTAAACTGCCAGAGCCACCCGTTTGCGAAAATAATTTCTGTATTTTTCATATTTACTTTTTTTCTTTAACTTTGCTAAAGTTTTTATGTTTTTCATAACAAGGCTTAGAAGGTTTTTTGAAAACTGAACATGACTGTCGAATGATTAGACCAATTTGTTTACAATATTCTTTTTATTTTAATTTTCCATTGCTTAACAAGCATAAAAGTGCATTCCGAGTGATTGAAAGAGTCTACATAATGACAGTTTTTGCCCATCGAACTTTATGTTTTAAGTCATCCTGAATGGATCGTTTTCAAGTTGTACGTGGTCTGCCTGAACGATGGCTACGCTGCTCTACAAATACTCTGATCTCTGGATAGTGTATGACCGATCCATCTTTGCGAATTTGTGATTGGGCACCTGATATAATATTATCCAAAGATATTCGTTTCATATGGTGGCTGAACAAAAAAAGAGCGATCAATAACCCCCAGATACTTATTGCCAAAAACTTTTTAGTCAAGTTAGTGTTTGTTAGCCATGTTTCACTTAAGTATAGAAGTGCTGATTTAACGCTAGCATCGAAAATTCTAGTACGGCCTAGTTTTGAGAAGCTAGGCCGTAATTCTGATTGAAGGGTTGTAATGGCCAATTATTTAGGTATGTTATGTATCGAAAATTCTAATTTTAGTTTTTCTTGATAGCTCTTCTTCGCTGAGATAGCAAAAACTGTTTACGTAATTTATTGTTTGGCCCTCGATCTTTATGAATCCTGTGCATCTGTACTTCAGTCGTATTGCCTGAGATTTTAATATTCGCCTACAGGCCTGTTCTTCTTACTAAGCTGATCAGGTGGTTTGTCTTACTTTGAATATCAGTAAAATTGGGGGAGCTGAGTCCACATAGTCTAGGTCTTCAAGAAATTATTCTTCTTTTATGGAAGACGACTTCTATCATTATTTCATCAAGGAGAACAGCAAAAATATCGGTGAGAGCGGACAGCTTTGTTTTATGCCAGAGGTAGTTAAGAAGGAATTACTTTCTGTTTGAGTATATTCCAGATATATGCCCATTTCACTTTCTTTAGGTCTGTGCACATCTGAACATCATGTAAGGTGGAGTTCTATAATTACGATAATTTTCGAAGATTACGCTAATTTTCAAAGGATCTGCTAAAAAGAATTCAAAAGAAGAACTCTTGTTAAGGTTTTTCTCTAATACTTCAGAAGTGTAGAATGCTTAACAAATATATGTGTATTCACAGCATTGTTACTACAGCATTCTATCAAAATCATATACTAAATCTGTACTTTGTCCGAACAACATGAGTGAATCGGAAAAATGGACAAACAGACATTTTGTCTTTGTCTTTTCTAACTAAAATCGAAAGATTAATATATTTAAACGCTAGAAACAACCTACCACTCTTAGGGCCATTATTACAACTTGCCGTTAACTAATGGGAAGATTTTAACGGGCAGATAAGGACGATGAGGTTGAAGTGAGCGTTAACCTAAAGGGAAGATCATCCTACTGGTACCTTTTAAAGTTAAGTTTATGTTTGAAGTTGCCATATTATATACTATTTTCAACACGGCAACTTCATATATAAACAAAGTGAGTAAATACAACAACAAAATTTGAGCAGTGTTATCGACATTGCACCGCCACTGACATATTTTTGGAAAAGTTAACTTTATTTTACAGTAATCCTTCGATTTACGTCGCCTTGATTAACGTTGTTTCGATTTACGTCGTCAAATTTTAGTTCCCTCTAACTTCAATTTGCGTCGTTATTCGATTTATGTCGCCTTTTTTGAAACCAACTGCGACGTAAATCGAGGGATTACTGTTTGTGTTCTTTGTTAAAAACATACTACTTTGTAGTATGAACAATATGAAATTCGATTTACGTCGATTTTTTTTGGAACCAACTGCGACGTAAATCGAGGGATTACTGTATCTGTAAGTTGTAATAACGGAAATAAGTTAAATGTAACTTTAACAATAACAAACATAAATTTGAGTGGTTGGTTCTCCGGGTTTGGTAGTCATGAGAATTTTATTTCTGAAATTCCTTTTGCTTATGAAAAATCACAAGAACTTTTTCCCATGCTTGCCCAATTCGTTGTAAACCAAATAATAAATAATTCTTATTTCTAGTATTTTATCTGTTACAACGAATATAATATTCTGTGGATAGTTATGAGAATTTGAAAACATTAGTAAATTTAGAGTCTGTTATTACTGATTTTGTTTACTGTGCCAAAAGAGACAACAGGAAAATTCATATTTTCATTTAAATGCCTGGGTATTATAGGAAGTAATTAGGGCTATAAAAATTTTTTCTTTTAAATTATATTTATTACAAATCTTATAAAAATTGAAAATTTATTATATTTATTATATTGTATAAGACAAAAATTAGACTTTTAAAGTGGTCCAGAATAAAATTTATTGACTACATTTTTTTATTCGAGCGCAATTTTGTAATTTTCGCCACATGTGTAAACAGGTATAAAATTTAAAACTTTATTTCGAAACTTAAAGTGCGGTTAAAAATTAAGAATGTATTCTTAATATTATTTTGGGTGTTCACCTAATATGATAATAGCATTAATAAATGCGATTGGTCTGAACATTTTGTAATTTACTGTCGATTTTGAATTTAAATTGGTTGATTTAAAACTTTTCTGAAAGTAAATATTTTTTAATAGTTTAATAGTGACCGCATATCTCCCCTAAATAAATACGGCAACATAATTCACATATAATTCATAGTTCTATTATTTAAAAGTCCTAATTACAATTTGTTAAGTATACTGCCAAAATGTAACCAAAGGATATCATTTTTTTTAACTTTTGAGGGCCTAATTTTACTTTTCTGAATTTAAAAGCTAAGGGCAAGAAATAAGTACATCTGACCTAGCATCTCTCACCACCCATGTTGTGTGTAAAAATTTTATCCATATGTCGCAGGACCTAAAATTCAAAGCAGATACCGCATGACAAACTTATGAGAAAATTTTCTTATCAGTTTTTTTAATTACGTTCAGAGTTATAGCCATAAGACTATTGAGAAAAAGTCACCGATGAATTTTTTTTAATTTCGTTATTTTCGAATTTCTGAGCTAGGGGTTGCACCACACACTACCTATACCAACACGATACCTATTATTCTACAGCGGCTTCCATTGTTTTATCATTTTAAACTTATATTTGCTAAATTAAAAAATGTTTATAGTTGCACTGTAGAACTAATATAAAAGTGAATATAAAAAAATTATAAAAATTATTTCGAAATTTGTATTGTTTACGACAGTGTATTGGAAAGGCCACTTTTTATATATATATTCCATTACAACTAGCTGTTTGTTATTGTTGCACACAACCTTTTCCTAGCAACAAACACATAAAAAATATTTTTTTTTTGGAATTTTTTCTAAATATTCTATGGTGTAATTATTGTCACTATCATCATTATTTTGCATAAGAATCTATTTTACTAAGCTACAGTAAAGCTAACCATTCTATTACCGAACCTTCAAAGTATAGCGTGGATTTAAATATTGCTTGGGTGCACTTTACACGTTCTACTTTTAATAAGAGTTAATTAAATCTTTTGAATTTACAGTCACCACTCGTAAAACGATTTTTTTTATTCGCTTATTTCTTTATATTTTAGTCAAAGAGAGACGAGATGGAAGATTACTGGCAAAAAGTAAGTTATAAAAGTCAATATATAGTTGATTTATAAATATATCTAAGTATCGACAAAAAGTTAGAAATGTACAACAGTAAAAGTTATACTGTGAGTAGCGAAAGTAACCCCAACGTCAATGAACGTACCAGGAACAATATCAATTGCAACTACAAAGGCAAATCTGATACAAACGTCAACATTGTAAGTCATTGTATATTGGACAGAAAGAGATCAACCATAGGATTTCAAATTCTTATCGGCATAAAACTTAGACCATAATGTCGACTTATTCTACAATCACTATGGTGTTGTAGTGAAGTCGCCATAGTCTAATAGTGTAATGGCTTATTATACCACTCGTCAGACGCCTCAATCAAATTGAAATATGAAAAAAGTATTTCTTCGGCGACATTCTGGCATAAACTCTGAGAGTAAATAAAATTGCTCCAAAAATACTTCAAACTATAGCTCTAGCCCACGCACATCATAAGTGGGGAGTGAAGCTAGGTCGTACACCTGACTGGATGTATGCATAGTAATTCATTGGCGAGCCGTTCAAATATAAATCTATTGATACAGTGTAGAATTGAGAGGCATAGAACGTTATCGAATGGAATTATTTGACCAGGTTGACACCACATAATTTACAATTAGAAATCAGAATTCTAAACATTACACTATTCGACAAAATACAAAAAATTAAATACACCCGAGCAACTGCCTAGTTTAAGTTGTTCAGTTAGTTGAGTAACACTCAAAAATACTTTTTTATATTTCTCAACCCTCCACACTTGTTTTATTTGACAAAAACTGTTTTTTGGACTTTACGCACAAATTTATTAATGACACTAAAATTTCTGAACCCATGTCCAACATTTAAACCTTATAAGAAAGGATAGAGATGGGCCTTTAAAACGATGTACATATAAATATTATGTGCCTTAATATGCTATGGGGTTTGATGAGGTAAACTTGAAAAATGTGAATTTTTTTATATTTTTTCAAGTTTGTCAGTTCATATAGCAAACTTTAATTAAAAAATATGAAATAAGTGATAACATTCTGAAAGTTATTATCTTGTGAAGAGATTGACACTTAGTTTGATCAAATCGGACAAAAATTACCGTCGTTATTATTTAAAGAGTCTAAAAGTCGAGTTACATTTTTCAAACCGTTGGATATTAAAAAAATATTAAATTATGTTACCTTTTAAAAACGTTTAAAATATGAACTCGTAGATTGCAGATAAAAATAAATTTGTGTTTAGTTTCAATTAATTCCTTTATTGTTCGCTCAATTCTGTGTGCCACTGTTCACAACTTGATGTGAATAACAACAATTTCTTTGTTTGTTATTCCTTTTTGCCTCTTTTGCATAAAAACTAACAATTACTAGCCACTTGTTCAACAGATCTTTACAACGGAGATCTACAAAACACGCATCTTCACACAATACTGGCTGAACTTTTTCTCACTCGTTGCCTGCTTTGCCTTGCCATTTATATCGCAGGATAAACAGCCAGATGAATGCTCCTAGAGGCAAATGACTTCGTCTTCTCGAAATCTCTATAAATGTAAACATGCTGTTTACATTTATTCTTATTTGTTGTTGGATTTCTGTTAACATTTGTTCTTGCAGTTTTTGTTCTTGCGTTTTTGTTTACTTGTTTATCAGTTATTTTTTTTGGTATATTTTAGCAATATAAACAAGAAAACTTGTTTACATGATAAACAAGTTCATTGTTTTTGTTGCTTTTGTTTATAATTTTAATTTCATAAATCACCATTTCCATTTTCGTAACAATATAATAATTTTTGACCACCTGCAGTCCATTGACAAAAGTTGTGACAGTCATAAAAAATCTTAAATATATAGAACTATGCAATATATACATACGTATTTGGTCATTACAACTCTTCAGTCAGGATTATGACCTAGTTTCTCACACCACTTATATTGTGCGTGTTAACCTTATACATGAGTGACAGGACCTACAGTTTATAATCGACTCCGAAAAACAAATTTTTGAGAATTTTTTTGGCAATTTTATTTATTATTGACATATACATAATCTTTTAAAGTCCCCGTTGACGACGTTGTTTATTATTGTCGAAAATACTACCTTTTTAAAAATCTCTTATTATTTGTATTTGCATTTGTGAACATAAAATTTGGTTAAATTCCTTCCTTTTGTACTTAAGTTGAAACCTCTTAATCTTGTTTACAAAAATTTTGTTTAACCAACATAAATATCGTACAAATATTTTTAAAGCGTAAGTAAGTAGTAAAACTTGGTTTTGATTGCGGCTACTTAAATTTCGAAACATATAAAATAGTTTTACAAATACGTACGTAGTTATTTATTTATTAATTACAATACAATTACAAATTATATACTAATTATATACGAGCGAAGTAACTTGACTATGGGCTCGGTGTAGTGTCACAGACCAGAGTTGCTGGTGGGAATCGAACCCACGACCCTCACGCTAATAGTCTAGCACACTACCCACTAGACTACCAGGGCACCCAAATACGTACGTATTATTTTTGGAAATCTTCAATTAGTGGCATATTTTTTTGAATATTGATTAATTGTTGGTTTTTAGAAAAAATTTCCTTCAAATAAAATATTCTTTGAAATCTTAATAGTATACTTTGGTAAAAGTGGATGCTATTGAGTTCAATAATGTCTTTCGTATAAAAGCTGCAGGACATTTAAGCACAGGCAACAAAGTTTTAACAATTTTGTTTTGCTTGTTCTCTAGTTTGTAGCAAATAAAAATAAAAAAGTTTAAGTTCTCTTTCTATATTTATTATTTATTATACTTTTATGCTGCCCTCTAACCTCTTTCATGGGCATGTTCAAGTTTCATGATTTATTTCGTTTTCATTCATTTGATTGGATAATTATGTGGTTTTATTTGACTTATTTAGTCGGGTCTTTATAAAATATTCACACTCGCAATGCAGTATGGAAAATATAAACACATAGTGATACGCAAATGGAAAAATCTAGATACTGGTGTTTTGCTTTTACATCGTTTAACATTAAAATTATAAACAAAAGCTACAAAAATAATGAACTTGTTTAAAAATTATTGCTCTGTGTAATATATCAACAAACACAAGCATAAAAAAGGTAAACAAGTAAACAAAAATACAGCAACGAATACTAAAACAATAAATGTAGATAAAATACACAAACAACAATAATAAAACAACGATGTTTACATTTATAGAGATCTCGAGAAGACGAAAGTCCATATTTATATATAGTCTATTTGAGCTAGCCAACAACGTCTCAATACGTAGATATTTAAAAAAATTAATTTAATGTGGAATACTGCTAATTGTGTGGGTGACGTCGCAATAAAATGTCCCCATAAGTCTGGTTCCATGCATTATAATTATAAAAAAATATTTTACTTTAGTCCTGATGGGAGTGTGTGATGCGAAATACACTTTTACATCTGTTAGTGTGGGAAGCTATGACAGTCAAAGTGATAGAGGTATTGTCTTAAATTTGGATACATTTAATGACTTCAATACAATTTTTATTACAGGAATATTTCGCTTATCGTCATTTGGACAATCTGTAATGGAAGACAGAGTACCTGTGCCAGCGGATAAGCCATTATGTCCAACATATGAACATCCTTTCCCACACTATTTTATAACTTACGCATCATTTCCATTAAGAATAAATTTAATGCGCCCTTACCCAGGACTAAACTTTGATATAGTAAAAACCGTTTACAATTACATAATCTCCCGCGCTCGCAGAGTAATAGAAAATTGCTTTAGTATTTTATGTGCCCGATGGCGAGTACTGTTAACAACTATAGAAATGTCGCCGGACATTATTGTGCTGGCATGTCCGGTTTTGCATAACTTAATTATGTTAAACGGTTAAAAAAGTTGGTATTGTCCAGCAAGTTACGTGGACCGTGAGTTAGAAGACGGCACTTTGCTCGAAGGAGACTGGAGAAGACAGCTCCGAAATAATGGTGAGAGACCTATGCGTTCGTTTACGACCCATATTCGCAGATCCACTCAAACTGCAATGGATCTGAGAAATAAATTGGCGGAACACTTTTTAACCGAAGGTGCAATTCCATTTCAGTATCAAATGATTTAGATACTTCTTGAATTTTTTTCCAATTCTACAATAAATTTAACCCATTTTTGGTTTTGCTATTCTATATTTAATTAATAAACCACCACATATGAAATAAAAAGTCAAAAAAATAAAATTTTTATAATTTATTCAAAAAAAAAAAAGAATTTAAACTATAAATGTACTTAGAACTAAATAACAATAACAATTAAATAATAAATGCAAACAATATGAAATTAAATACAACATGCAAAAATATACATAACTTAAGTATGAAAACAAATTTATCACAATATACATCTTTGCTGATGGAAATGAAACAGTGGTAGATAATTTTATTTTTATATATGTATTATCATAATGTAGTGTATTTATCATAACAAACATAAACAACGCACCACATGTACTATACAAACGATTTAAATTACATTTGTATAACACATTAGCTCAGTTCACAACCTTGGGCATTTAGATGCTAAATTTATACCATTGTAAATATTTGCCATTAATTGTGAACGTTTTTTTTTTTTTTTTTTTTGTTTAACTTTAAGTGTTGCAAAGTTAACCAAAAAAAAAAAAAAAAAAAAAAAAAAAAAACGTTCACAAAAACGTGCAAACTTCTGTTGTCATTTTATATTTAAATGAAACACATTCAAATATCTTCAATATAATTTATAATTTTATTTAATTCGTCCTCTGTCCTTTTTTTGTGACCATTTTTAAATTTTTTTATTTTTATGATCAGCTTTTTATTTGCTTAAGTATGGCAAATATAAACTACGGTTTTGAGTGTGGGATATTTGTTAGTGTTTGGTAAAAAAGAATAAACAGCATTTGCAAATGCCATGATGCTAGACCATTTGCCCAAGATTGTGAACTGAGCTATTATTTTCAGTGCTGCCATATTTAATTGAAAATGAAGTAAATACATATGTGCCTAAAATTAAGAAAGTTAATTATATTTGTGTCAAAATAAAGAAATAAAAAATTAATATTTATAACAAAAAATAAACAGTATTTGTGGTGAATTACCACTTTTGAAGCGAAGAGAAGCCAAAGGGTATTTTCACTCACTAGTTTCCGAAATGTAGATTCATTTATAAATTTTCATCGCATGGACCCTGGGACTTTCGATGAACTTCTGCAAATATTGGTGTATTGTATAAATTGCATATGGTGTGGCAACCTTTTCTAAAATGGTTCGGACCAAATTTAAAATTAATTTAATTCACACTGAGAGTTGTTCGCACAAAATAATTTCTCTAGCTCTCTGAGAGAAACGTCAAACTCCATATAAAAAAATTGTGTCCGAACGAAAAATGTTTCAGAAACCTGTGGGTGAACCAGGCCTTAATTGTAATTCTAAACCCTTGAAATAAAAACAAAGTAAAAAAGTAAACAAAGTACGACACATTTTTATAGAAATGCAATTAACAGAACTGACATGGGTCAAAGCACTTAGGAAAGAAATTTATGACTTCAAATGACTCATTTTAAAGTAATGAGTGAAAATGTTAAAAATATTGAGTGAAGTCTTGATCAATCATAATTCAGTATGTTAATGTAAATGAATATTACTTTGTAATAGAAAGAGCAAATGATAGAGTATTAAGAAACATTAAAATAAAAATCAGAAAAGATCTTGACTTCAAAAAGTAATTAAAACTTTTCTCATTATTCTAACGCAGCACCTTAAACAGTGCAGGGAAGAAGTAAAACTGCTGTGGCTAGACATAGCATTCAAAACTAAACTACCACAATAATCAATTTTAAATCTTGCCCTTTAAACATTTTAAAATACTTTATAGTATATGCAGACTTTCAACTGGTCTACATATGAACATATAAAAATAAAATCATGGAAATATGTACATTAAGGTTCACGTTTCAGTTCCATACTTGCAATTGTCGCCACCACCATCCTCCCGAACCCGTATAAGTGATTTTTATCCTCCTCCTCCATCTTCGCTTTTCTCGCGTCGCAAACCGATTTGAAAGCTGATAGAGCCTCCGTCAAGCCTTCATCTTCCTTGCGTTTACGCTTTGGAGGAGGTTCACGCTGTACATCCGCTGGAATAGGGAGAACGTCAATGCTAGGGATGACGGTGGAGACGAAAGTTCAATGTTGATGTCTTCCGAAAGACTTGGCGAACATCGTGTTCTACATATAAAATTAATAAATTAGAATTAATTTAAACAAATAAAATACAATTTCAAACGCATACTTACCTTCGCGGGATGATGAATTTGTCGATGAACTCCATATATTTCATCAGCGGCCACTGCGACCTTACGACTGAACACTGCCAGAAGGAGCATTTTCGCTGTGCTTCTCTCGTACGTAGCGGTCGCGCAGGCACGTCCACCGCTTTACGACTACTTCCTATAGAATATATTTAAAATTAATTATAGTTCCAAAACTATATTTTAATTATAAAAACTTACCTGGAACTTCCATTTCGGCCACTGTTTCCCGCCAAGCGCTCTTCTTCTTCTCGCAACTTGTAGGATAAGCAAAACTTATTGTAAAGGCATTCATTTGCCTGGACGAGAAGAATAAGCTTTTCGTCATCCACTGAAATAAAAATTTTATTAATATATTTTAATTTATTTAATATTTTACTCACTTTCTTTTGATCCGGAAAACCCAAAAAATAAAAAACACACTTGATCACAGTACAATGAACAAATTAAATTTTTACAAATTGTAAACGTCAATTGGAATTCAGCAGTTCAGAACTGTGACGGGTATCATTAAGATAAAGCATACTACAAAAAGTACCAATTGGGTGCTTTTAATTAGAAGTTATATTTTCTTTTTAAATTTTATGTTATTATCAGTATTTATTCTTGTAATATTATAGAATATTACATATTTGGTTCAATCTGAGTTTATATTTATTGAATTTAGGTATAAGTACAGTCGAATGTTGATCTATTTAAATAGATTTGTTTGTTTTTTTGTTTTTTTCTTTAATTAAATTACAAAACAATATCTTTAGCTAGAAAAGTAATAATAGCAAATACTCTTATTATTCTTTCATTGGAATCATAAGAATATGTATTTAAAAATTTTAAATATTTATGTATAAATAGAAAAGTACCATAAAAAACATTTGCGTTACATTGCCACTCAAACTACATACTTTTTATTTATTATGTTTCAAATTTTTTACACACACAAAGAAAAATCATTTTTTATTTAAAAATTTAAAAGAATAATACATATATACGATTAATATATATGAAAGTACCAAAAAGGAGAATTTGTACCTCTTCGTCACTCAATATACATACATATTATCTATTTATTTTGTCAAAATTTTATTGTGAGCAAATAGAAACAAAGCAAAAAGTATTTATATCTTAAAAAATGATTTTTTATTATTATTTTAATCAAAAATTAAAAATTTCATTATATACATGTGACAATGTAAATATTTTATATAAATAAACATAAATGTATCAAAGAGGGTATTTGTGTCGAAATACAATAGCCTCATCATTCATGTTCAAATGTCACGTAAAAACGTGAGAGAATTCTGTTTTATACAGATCGTTCCGTTTTGCTAACGAGAGAGAACGTTTCGGTAATCGTTTACATTGTTCTCCATATGCTAAAAAGAGAAAGTTTTCTACGGTACGTTACGTTACGTGTGTGTAACTAAAGCCCTAGTTATGCTACCGTAACGGAATGTAACCGCAACAGTAAGAAACAGCTGATCGTTTTTGTTATGTATAAAGCAATACGAATGGTTATAGAAATGTAATGTAACGTAACCGGAACGTAAGAATCTGTAAAAAATAGAATTTTCTTACATTTTTACGTGACATCTGTTTAGCAGTGTTAACAACATGTCAATATTAATAACCACCAAAACTGCAAATTGAAATTATAAACAGAATTTACAATTTGTACGTATGTTATGTTTGTCTGTATGTGGAATTCTCTTTAAACAAAGCTTCACATATTTTAAAAACCCAAATTATAATTTATTTCAGTTACTAGTATAAGGAAGCAATATACTAGTAGCAAATCTGATTTATAATTATTGGTAACATTATCTTTTCCGGCTTAGAAAAGGCCTGCGTTCATAAGAAGGAAACTATTTTTGCGAACAGCTGTGCTGTGTTTTTGTACAATTTTACAGCAAATCTAAAAATTATTAAAAATTTGTGGAAAAATAATTATTGGGTAGAGTAAGACACCAAGAAAACAATAATATTTTCAATAAAATATTGTTTTATTAACAATACAAATACTTTAATTCACAGAGTATATTACGTAATGTTATGTAACTCAAATCGCTAAAGAATACCCCAAATCAATCAGCTGTTGTTTCACAGGTTGTCCCCACTAGATCATATCAGTGTTACCACATCCCTCCTATTTTTTTCAATTTCATCTTCATTATGGAGTCCCTTGGCTGACCGGTTGACGTCTCCTCTGAAGAAACTGCTGTTGAAGTATTAGTTGATGTCGAAGATGTATCCTACAAAGAAATAGAGTCTTTTACTGTTGTATTTTCTTGGATTGCTAAATTTGGTATCTTCTTCACATGGCTTATATTTCTTTTGTATGGTTTTCTATTGGCCGTTATTTCCACTTCATTTCCATTTCTACCTATTACCTAGTACTCCGTCACATCAAAGTTTGTTGTTAGTTTATGTGGAAATACAACATTTTTGAGCAACACTTTATCTCCAACATTTCTTTAGCTCTGCGTCTTCTGTCGCCTCTTTCTTTCAATTTTTGTTTATTTATACAGTCTAAATTTCTCGCAAACGAATCAATCATATCTTCGGTTATATCTTGAATACTAGGAATTTTGTCCCGAATCATCCGGTTAAACATAAATTCAGATGGGGCCGACCCCGTAGTACCGTGATGTGTTACGTTGTATATTATAATAAAATTTTGTACTTCTTGTTTATAATTACTCTTGTGAGCACTGGCAATTTTTAACCGTTTGACCAGAGACTTATTCATATTCTGTGTATGATGTTGTTTATTTTACAAAAAGTTTCAAAATCAGCACTTATGTATTGTCGGCCGTTATCTGGTTTTAGAGATTTCGGATACCCAAGTCTGCAAACATACCTAATGACAAATGTACATTATTGCAACGCTTTATATAAATCTTAAAGCGACCGCTTCTAAAATAGCAAGGGATGTTGAAACCATTTTCGAAAAAATTCGAGAATTACTAAAAAAAAAATTGCCCTGGCCGCGTAGTACAAAGGAGTATAAGTTGCTCGTTAAAAGGCAAAAGAGAATAGCGTTTGCAAAGAAGCATACAAACAAGCCTCCAGAGTTCGGGAGATAAAAAGATTAGGGTTATTGACCTCTATTAAAGGCATTTATCGACCACTGTGAAGTATAGCGGCGATGCTGTGATGGTTTGGATTTTATTGCGTCTTTCGAAGTTGATCTGTTTCAATTTATTGAAACAATGATAGGGAAACTTTAGGCAATTAAAAAGCCAATTTACCGCAAAGTGTCATAGAATTGGGATTTCATGGGCAATTTACCTTCAGCAGGATAATAACTCTAAACAAACCGATGATATAGTGAAATAGGGGCTTTGTTCACGCTGGCCACCCTAATTTTAAGTTTAGCTTTGAGTTGTTTTACAAGCAGTTCGGGTAATTCTCGGAAATTGAAAACCTTTGGGACAACTGTGGCCCCTAACTTACCTCGAGGAAAATGTCCAGTTTGCAGTGAAAATCATCCCATTCGTTTATTTTCGGACTTTTTAAGAATGACGGTTAGTGCTCGTTGGCAATCTTTAAAAAGCATAAATGCTGCACGAATTGTTTAGCAGCCTCGCATGAGTTCATGAGGTGCCAGATCTCAAATGTTTGCTACATGGGCAAACAAAAACATCATTCGTTTCTTCATCGCATCGGATCTCACCCCGGGAGAAACCGAGGATTGGAACTAACCCTTCTACTCTAGATAGTTCTTCGGAAATCCCCGCTCGCCCCCACAGGCTTCTATGTAGATACTGCCCCTAAACAATTTATTTATTCTACTAACATATGATTATTTTAAAAATAAAAACATTATACATATATATTTCAACCACACACTGTTGGACAATAAAGTATGCTTGCAGATTCTTAGAATTTCTTTAAATATAAACAAAATGTATTACATTTTAAATGTCCTTTTATTTTCAATGTTCTTGACGCAATTGTCCTTTATACGCTAATCCTTTATTACTTCGAATCAAGACTTAACAAGAATTATATTAAAATACATTTTTGGGATCATTATCTTATTGAAGGTCAATATCGGCTAAGCTCAGTTACTCGCCATATTACTATTGATTAAATTATACATACATACATAATTGGACATTACAACCCTTCAGTCTTACTTTCTCACAACACTTGTGTTGTGTGTGTTAATTTCATACATGAGTGGCGGGACCTACAGTTTTCAAAGTCGACTCCGAACGACAGATTTTTGATTTTTTTTTTTGATTTTTTCATAGCAATTTTATTTACTCCTAGAGTTTTTCCCAGAAATCTGCTGAGAGGAAGTCGCCGAAGAAATACTTTTTATATTTTATTTTGATGTCTGGCCTGGGGCTCGAACCCTGGCTTTTCGTCTTTTTTTACCTACTAGACAACGGCGACTTCATTAAATTATATTGATTAAATTATATATTTGACTATTTTTCAGAATATTTACAGATTATCTTTATTTCAATTAAACAGGTTTGCCACTTCTTCTGATAAAGAGTATAACCATAACGAGTATGTCTGTGTGTTTTACAACTTGCGCGTTTAAAATGACTCGCACTTATATTTTTTAAATGATTGAATAATTCTTGTATGTCTTATCGAACCAGCCTTTTGGAAGATGGAGAACTCCTGAAATTGCAGCGGATATGGCCACTCATCTTGTCATTATCTATAACTCTTGGTTGACTTAAATGTACTCCGAAAAGTTGACAGGAAGCAAGTTTAGTTTTTATGTTTTAGTACGACATAAAATGGCTGATAGAGATTCATTCAATATACATACCTCGAAAGATGATAGATCATGAAGTCACATAATCAATAAACTTAGTATGCAGTATGCCTTAATATTCAAGGAGCCTTTGATATACGGTCCGTTAGTAAAATCAGCATAAATTGTAGTTAATTTTATGAAACTTAACCGATTGGAACATATTGCCTGTTCTCATATAGCCTACTATTATACATTGTCGTCGTAACACGCCACGGGGAAATAAATTGATAATTCGAGGGGAAAATGCTCTGAATATAAACCCTCTGGGCATGTCCAATGTTAGTTAACATGGATACGAATAAAACGAACAACCGATTGCTTACAAACAAAACGAAGATAGTACTTATGATAGTACCACTTTCCTAGCAAATAAAAGTATTATATGTTATCTTCGTTCGTAAAACTAAATTGGAGACAATATTTTGCGAAAAACGCTATGAATTCACATACGTATGACGCGTATTGAAACTATATGAAGCTTCAATGTGAGAAAACCACATGGGCTCTCCAGAAGTGAAATTAGACTATACAGTTCAGTAAAACAGTAGACACAGTTGGATGGGAATTGGAATATCCGAATTTCACGAAATGTTCAATGGTGTTCTACCATAGAAGGAGCGGCAAGATGAGGACAACTACTACTGATTCCCGTGTGAAACGGCTTCAGCCTATAAATGATTGGATCGACTGGAGCCAAAAACGGACTATCGATATAAATATATTTGAAAACTTGGAAATATATGTACATAAGCATAAGATATGAGACCGAATGCCAAGAATATAACAACTGCAACTATACCACTGTATAGCTCTGTTATTGAACTGACAATACAGGTCAAAAGGGAACCTATAATCGCTGCCTGTTTAGACTAGTTCCTACTAGAACGGTTTTAAACGAGGGAATAGAACTACATTGCAAATCTGAAACGTTTTATGGACGACATTGCATCAGAATTTACTTTTCTTAATGAAGCGGATTGAAAAAGTCGGCCCTCTCCTCCGCGCAGCGCGCTGACAGGCTGTCGCAATGGCTTAGCTGTATGCCAATAATCACCTTTCCTCGGCAAATCACCATGGATGATCACTGACACCGACAATCACAAGAAACTTTAAACTTCAAAATGATGCTGTGAAATATTAGAAAATAGAGATTCCAAAACAATGAGGCATCAAAGGAATAGGACAACACAAACAAAACTCTATCATAAACATCTAATTATACATATTTATGACATACATTTCTTTTTTATTCCAAACATATATTATTATTTTTCTCGAGTTCGCTAAAAAAACCGATTAGATCTTTTAGCTTAAAACACGCAACAGGACAATTTTGCGTAAAAAGAGCAACTTTTGTAAAAGTTATAAAATTCATAATCGACTTACCTTCCGTGACCTTAAACCTTATATCATGCTTGGAAATATCTTATTATTTGTTATCGGTCTGCAGATATTTATATATTGTTCCGCCGATATTTGCACAAGTTTCAATTTTCGTACTCTTTCATTCGTCCTAATGCATGGGATCCCATAAAAATTAGGGGATGTAACTTTGGGTACATTTAAAATTGCGAGATCGTAAGCGCACATGAATAGGAACCCAGTACTATACTTGATGTTCGCTATTATGGGGCCATCTAGCATAGCTCAGGAAAAAGAAAGTTATAAAGTACTTACGTGGCAGTGAACTTAACAATTTTATTTTATCGGCGTATTCATCAACTGACCTTTTAGATTGTGGTGCATCTTTACATCTTATTTTCTAATGCCATGTAATTGTATTTGTTTTGTATACATATGTATACGGGAATTCCAACTATTATTCGTTCGTTTTCTTTGTAATGTCTGTAATTTCTGTTTATTTTTCTTTAACATTCTATCAAAACTTGTACTAAATTACACGCATTTGCATAATATTCGTATTTAGTTTCTCTTATTGTAAGTTCAGAATAAATAAACCATAAATGTGTAAAAGTTTTTGTTGAAAACATTTGGGGTAAAGCAATACCTCCACATTCTATATACAGTCAACCCTCCTATAACGCGGTAGTGCGTACCGCGTTGTATGGAAACCGCGCTATAAGAAACCCGGATTTAACCATACAAACCAGGCTAAATCGTAGCGCGTTGTATGGAATCCGTCTACAGCGTTGTATGGAAACCGCGCTATAAGAAACTCAGAATTAGTACAAATCCCATCATTCGTACCGCGTTATATGGAGACGAAGACAAGATAAATTATAAATTATTTTTATTGAATTAAAGAGTTCATATAAAGATTGGTAAAAAAAATTAAACAAAATTAAACTAAAAGACTGTTTTCCAACAAAAATAAGAAAGACTTTTGTAAAATTATATAATTTTTGAACATTCATCCTCACTGTCAGATATGAGTTCCAGAAATTTTTTTGAAAAGACTTGGACTTTGCGTCGAAAATAAAGCTGATACAAAGCCTTTTACAATATCTAGTTACTAGAGGCTGTGTGGAAGGAACTTATGGGATGTTGTTGACCGGAAACCGTGCTGTAAGAAGACCGCGTTATAAGAGGGCTGCCGCAATCTCAGCACCGCCTTATGTGGAAACCACGTTCTAAGAGTACCGCGTTATACGAGGGTTGCCGAAATTTCCGCTGCGCGTTATATGGAAACCGAGAGTACCGCGTTATAAGAGGGTTGACTATACATACTTCGTTTAAAATATTTTATTTTGTTTTTATTTATGATTCTTAAGTTATGAATCATCTTTCCAATTCAAATTTCTTTATCAAATTACACAGACATTTGAGTAGAAATTTATAATGACATAAAGAAGTCGCCATAGTCTACTAAACTAAAGTCCAACAACAATGAAATGTGAAAAAATATTTCTTGAGCGACTTGTTCTCAGAACATTTCTGGCAAAAACTCTGAGAGTAAATAAAAATTACCATGTTAAATTTCTCATAAATCTGTTGTTGTGAGTCGACTTTTAACTGTGTGGCGACATTCATGTATAAAAGTGACACACACAACGTAAGCAGTGTGAAAAGCTAGGTCGTAATCATAACTGAGGGGTTGTAATGAGCAATTGTGTATGTATGTAATGATATAAATATCAGCCATTTTTCATTCTTTGGTGGGCAGAGTGACGTCGTTCGTTTGAAAACACATATCCTTCGTATATGGTATCGTCAATAGAGTTTAGAAATTTCAGGACTTTTTCATTTCCCGTGAAACGAGAATGAAATTTTCGATTTCCCGGGATTCCCGGGAAATCTTTTAAAAATCACAATACTAGTAAAAATTTTATTAAAATGTCATTTTATTAACAAAAAAGAAAACAATACATTAAAATTCATACTGTATAAACAAAAACAAACAGATTAATGATAAAATTTTAAGATCAGTTATTATTAAGAATTAATTAAAAATATTATTTAAAAATAAAAATATAAAAAATTTTCGAAGAACTAAGTTATCAAAAAATGAGTTTTTAAAATTACTAGTGCATTTAATAACTCATCAGACATTCTATTTCGTAAATTTATTGAAAATTTACCAGCTACCGAAAAAACACGTTCGCTTACTACAGAAGTGGGCATTAGCGTTAACAATGCATTACAAAGTATGTCTAAATTTTAGGTTCTGTTTGTACTAGCTTCAAATAAAGTCAGCTCTTTAGTGGAGTTTTCCAACTTTTCTTTAGAACATTGATATACTTGTGTAACGGAAATATCTTCATCATTTTCAGTACTTTGGAATAGATGTTTGTATATTTACTCTGCATGGGATTTTAACATTATCTTTGTTATGTTAATATTATTGTGTTGTGAAGTGTTTAGATAATTTACTAATGACATCAATTTGTCATTATATCTTTCATTTACTTTACTTTTAATTGTGTGAACCATTTTTTCCGAAGGTATAGTAATCAACAAATAATAATTGTTCATAAAGTGTATTCATAATAGCATCAAATTGGTTGCACGCCTGCCTAATGCTTCCACTGCATCTTTTATGGGGTTCAAAACGTTTACCAATGTTTCCAAGTGTGGGACATAATCTTCAACAAACAATGATGATAAATGTAAATCTATTAAAGCCTTTTTGACTGCATTTTTAATTTTTAGAAATTATTGTACCATTCCAACCATGCTGTTCCATCTAGTTCGTACATTTAGGATTAGATGATACTCTTTATTGAATTCTTCCTTTACATATTTTTGAAGTGTAGCATTTTTTAAAGGACTTTTTTTGATCATTTTGATTATTTTTATTATGTATGTACAAGAATTCACGACAAAATTTTCCCGGGAAATGCTGGGAATTCCTGGACGGAAATCAACATCAACTAAAAATAATGCTGTGACCATTTGCAATGGGAACAATACCCATTATTAAATATCTCGTTACTGGTGGATAAAATTAAAACACACATTAAGCCGTGCAAGAAGCACCTATGAAGATGAATGTCCAGATATTTTACGTTCGAGTGTTAGGGCAGCGTTTGGTTATTTAATTGATTAGGAGCATGTTTCACTTTGTATAGTAAATTTTACGTGGACACATTTTAATTCGTTATTTATTTCCATGGATTTAACCACTTCTGAAGTTGAAAAATTTATTCTTTGACATAGTTCATGACGGTTCTCATGCGTGCTCATAAGTGCAGTATTATTAGCAGTCATTGCTTGTAACTGCTCACTGTCATATCCAAAATACATACTAAATGTTAAATTAGATCCAATCCTGCAGCATACCGGCTGCAGAGCACTCAAAAAGTACTTTTCATGAACTATACGTTTAATAATATAATTTTTCGATAACTAAAGAATGTTTAGAACAGGGTTCGTCAAAAAATTTTTGGTTATGTGTTAGTGAGTAAGAGAGAGAAAATAAGTTGAGAGAATTTGTTTATTTACTGCAATAGAAAAGTGTTAGTAATATACGCTATTTTTATTTTCATTTCATCAGCATACATATGTAAAGCTATATAACTTTGGCTTAATAATTTTAGATAAATAAAAATAAAATAAAAAATCCATTTTTTATTAAAAGAACATAAAGCTATTCATCTTTGGTTTAAAAATTATGCCATGTTTTTTTAGATAAATAAAAAGAATAAAAAACCCATTCTTTATTAAAAGAAAAAAAGCGAGAATTCAAAAGCATTTAAAAAAATTATACTATGCGACAAAATAAAAAAGAAAATTAAAAACGCCCAGCTAATGTCATTGCCCATCTTTAACATAAAATATTTTTTGAGTGTCATTCTGAAATAAAATGATAAAGCATCCGCCACACATGTGTTCTTGCCGCAGTCTGATCGACAACTAAATGAAAAAACACAAGAATGCGTGTGAGTTCTCTCTTCACAATTGTGCTATGAAATGGTAAACCTTGGTTTAGAAGTTATTGAACATATATGCATATTTGCATGTATTCTATTTTTGTCGCTTTCCTGTAGTAGTGAATGTTCAAAACACTGATACACATCGGCGTATATTTATATACAAGGACTGAAGTACTTTCACTTTCCTTTCCATTTTTCTGGCAATAATTTACATGCGAAGGACATGAAGGAAAAACCAAATGTTAAAAAAACTACTATGAAACTAAAAGTACTTTACACTTCCAGTTCTGTGAACATAACCATTTATATTCAGATGTTTAGGTAGAGTGAGAAATAGAGACACATAATACAGGTAAAAGCTGCAAATCACATTTAGTGTTTCTTATTTGTATATTTCTCTTATGTTGAGCTTCTTTTACAACTTTTTGTTAAAGTCTTGTTTGCTGTTATAGAGAAAAATGAAACGGGGAGGCAATATGTTACACTTTTTAAATTGTTCCATCCATGGTCTAGCCAACAAATTTTTTTTTGCTTTTTACAAAACTTTTCACAATTCATATTACTGAAAATATTTTTTATTCCAGTATTTCTGTCGCGTTGTACAAATATTTGTCATATTTTTTTTTTATATTTTCATACTTAGTTCACCTCATGCATTAGTGAATTTAGTTTTAGAAAAAATATCATAAATTTTAAGAAATACTTCAATTACTGGTGATAAGACATTCTATTTCAGTACATTTACCTTTAGACAGTCGTTTCGAAATTACCTTCTCAGTAATGTAAACAAAAATCGGAGTTAAATTCCGACGCAACACTTCCAAACTTATGTTTGTAAAGTACACTAATTCCTCAATTTACGTCGTCATTCGATTGCCGCCGTCTTAGATGTTTGTTTATGACTCGCATTTTCTTAAGTAAATTTATCGATGATTTGCATTTTCTTAAATTAATATGTCGATGACATCAATTTATGATTGTTATAATTATTTTATTGTTTTAATGCAGAGATCAGCAATGAATTGTTTTTCGCTACTCATAAGCACTCATGAAATTTTGAATATAAGTGAGTCAACAATATTGAAATTTAACTACTCTGATTCATTCGTACTCACTACATCGTTGATGCAATGAGTATGCGTACAACGTTTACATCAAACTTATACCATTCGAAATAAGTTTGATTCATAAGTCTACTTATTCAGATTCATAACTGTAGAAAAACACTTATAATACTTGTAAATGATTCGAGTGACTCGAGTATTTAGTGTTCGTACGCGAATCATACTTATTTTGTGATTCTTGTAAATGCTGAGTTATGGAGAGTCGAAGTCAACAACATCCTACGTGTTGTTCATAGTATAAGAAAAGAAGGTAGTCATTCTCTCTTTATTTTTTAAAATTCACTATCTGATATGCTTAAGGCTTTTGCCATTTTCGTTAAAATAATGCTACCATATTAATTTTAAATTTCCCACATTTTCTTTGAAGTCATATGAAAATAATAAATTCAATTCAGTTGAGAAATATTTTGAAAAAATTGTATATTAAAATATTTGTGTTTAAATTGGAATTAAAGGTAAGACTTGTGATATATCAATACTTACGAAGCTAATTTGAAAATATTATTTCAAGATTTAAAAAGTATGAAAGTAAAACGAAACGCGTGAGATTGGATAGAGATGCTGTTCCAATTAATACAAGGTAACAAGTAGTGTTCGTTGAAATTGGAAACAACCCATTTTTATGATTTTGATGTTAAGATGCAAAAAACCTTATTGTTAAATATTATTTCGGAATTGTACAAAATTGGATTTACGGTAGTTGCATACAAAATATTAATATCATTTAAATTTTTAACATCATCCAAAAACTGCTCTGTTTCTTGATGTTCTGTAATCTATAAAAATAATTAGATTTATATAAGGTAGATTCAACATATATTTGCCTCTATTTGCTCTTCATCGTCAATTGGGAATAGATTTATTGGGTTAAAAATTTGTTGACTTTACGTCACGTCAGGATCTACTGTTTTCTTCGCAGTTTTGAACATTTGCTTCCGAACAAAGTTTGCTTTCATTGCGAGCTGATTTTATGAATAAATGTTAAGAAAAAATTTAAAGAAGTATAGTTTTCTTAAATGTACCTAAAAGATATGATCGGAAACGGTACTTAAACTCTTAAGGCGATGGATGGTCATGCAATCCTCCATTTGCACGTATCGCACTAAAAAAGTTTTCTACGCAATCTTGGTTTAGTTTGGCAGTAAGCACACATTTCATTCCATATTATTTTTTTTAATGTTCTAGAAAAGGCGGAAGGCCATTATTATTTTGTATAATACCTCTTTGAAATGGAAGAAGTTTTCCACTTTTACGGGGCGCAAATAAATTCTTCACTACTTCAGACGTTGTTATTAACACATCATTTTTAATCCATATGCTTTGCTTAGTGATCGGGAATCTTTATGTGGCGTTCTGCTCTTAAATATGTCAAACCAGTCATTCACAATTTGAAAAAGTTCTGAACATTCAATGAACTTTTTCTCATCTTAACATAAACCCAATTGGGCACATCTTTTTAAGGCCGTTGCTGTGGTGTGTGAAAACAACTTGTTGGCTGTTTTCACTTTTTGTCTGGCTGCAGAATACAATTTTAAAATATTATTTTAAGATATCTTCCTAATGTATACATACCAGTGCCTTTCACATTTAGCATTTCAAGAGATTACTCTTCCGAAATATTAAGATCAAAATCGCACAATGAAATAAATTCTTCTATTGTTGATTTATTTAATTCTCTGCACTACATCTCATCGAAACAAAGAACACATAACTTTTGTTCTACATCTAATTCAAATGAACCAATATGAAACTAGGTTTGATTTTGTATGCCTGGCTCGACGCACAGTTTTGTAGCCCATCTGCTGTGAGCCGATGGTGATGGTAATGGGTAATCATTTTTAGGTAAAAACTTATAACTACGTGGGCCTGCTGAATAAAGAGAAGTTGCAAAAGAAATGTCTTCTAATTTGTAACGGGATACTTTCGGAAGAATGGACAAACTTTTTGATGGGTTTAATTTTGGCACTGCTTCATTATTTGTTAAAGTTCTTAATTGAAATTTTAAAGATGCTATTTTTTCTTTTAAATTATAATTCTATAATTCTAATTCGTAGTCTTGAAGTAAAATGCTATAGAATATGTGGCAAATATAATGGATATAAAACATGAAAGTATAGTCAGT
Source organism: Sarcophaga subvicina (assembly GCA_936449025.2). Classification (NCBI taxonomy): domain Eukaryota; kingdom Metazoa; phylum Arthropoda; class Insecta; order Diptera; family Sarcophagidae; genus Sarcophaga; species Sarcophaga subvicina. The sequence goes on from OW388080.2 coordinate 55,226,651, forward strand.
TATACCCGCCATACGATACCCCACATCAGCTTTGTTAAATTTTAAGCGATTTTCAAATGGAAGAGTTAGTATCAGTATGTGTACCTAATCTCATTGGCCGATACTTAGCACACAACACTTACATTGATAGCCAGCTGACCATAGGCGGACATTATGGGGCATTACAAACATGATTATGAATGCTATAATGTAACACTAATTAAGAAACAATAATTAAGAACAACTTACTCAGTTTGAGTACTTATACTTGTATAAGAATTTCTTACAACTTTTTGGAATATCTGTCAAGTATATTTTCTGGAACTGTTACATAGGTTCGAGTTCCATACACTTCATCCATTTTATCAACAAATTTCCATGTTGTTGCCGACTCTCCGGATGTTCCATTTCTTTTTTTTATTCTTTTGTATGTCACCATTAAGTTTAAGTATTTTCTCATAATTTCATTCCGGCTAAATTGAAAATTTTCGTCAATTGCTTTCATATCGCGAAGTACTTTCTCCAACAACATAATACGTTTCTTTTTTTTGAAGCAAAATCGGCTTCACTTTGAAGTCTTGTCGTCAGAAGAAGCTGCTTCCACTCAAAACTCAATTTTTTTTCACCAAAAAATAAATTAAATTCATTTAAATAATAATAAAAAATAAAATAAACAAAAATATTTTCTTACCTTTCATCCGCCATGTTATATTTGTATTTTGTTTATAAATGTAAACACAAAGCATCAACAAAATCAGTGATGCACAGTTTCCTTTTTATTTGCGTATCAATAACTTGTATTATACATTTAGGACTGCGATACATTGTCAATGTTCACAAGGTTGCGTTTAGGAATGCATGACTTTGTTCGGTAACATTGCAAATGACGTTTTTGAACGCACTCACATATTATCTTAAATAACGTTGTAAGTTGTAGATGAATCTGTACCTTGCGTACAGATTGTGACACTAAAAAAAAGTCGTAACATTCTGGCAAATGTTATGATATCATCTACGACTGTTCCAGGTATGGGATTTTGACCATTAATAAAGCAACGAGTATTTATTCGTTTGGATACGATAATAAAAGCAAGACGGCATCCTTTTTCTATACCAACAAATTTATAAATTTCATGTAATTTATTTTTGAAACCCTGAACTTCAGTGTTAAATACCTGATGTAATTGGCCATCACCACCTCCATCGCGATAAAATAATATGCACTCTGGCAATGTACCATGTGCGGCGCGATATGTCTTCAAGGCACTTGTAATTATAACACAAATTTTATTTATGCCCTTTCAAATGTTGGTTTACTGATGAAAAATATTTTGTAGATTTATATCCATTAATATCCAGTAGGATGGCAAACATCGAAACCCACGGTCATTAAACCATTCAATGGCATGTCTATTATCCATGGGGCTCCCATTAATTTAGCTTTCATTTGAATAACGACTTTAGTAGCAATCGATATAAGCCACCGGCTCTATCTCCTATTGTTGTGACCGTCTTCAATTGAACAGCCTGAGAAAGTACTGGTGTGTCTACGCAGCATCTCTTGCAAGAATACTTTTCTTCACTATTGTCACCAAGTACAATTATTAGTATTTGAGGATCTTGGGTTGTGGTTTTATCAATAGCGTCAGAATAAAAAAAATTTCGATCATCAGAAATCTCTTGATATTTTGGCTCTGAAATATGCATTTTCATAGAATTTGCCGCTTGAATACACATTTTGATAAATTCCTGAATTTCACATAAATACATATATTACGACCTTGAGCAATAACATACCATCTTTTTATATCAACTTGGGAAAACAAAGATGTTTTTCGAAACGCCCGGGTCCAGTCAGCAATTCAATCACAAAGAACTTGGTTTTGATTTCCAAACAGGTGTTAATATTCGACCAGGTACCTCTACTAAATTTGTATAGTTTCATGTCCCATAGACATCCATACTGGCTCTTGAACTGTGAAGACGATCTGGATTTAAACGCGTGTGTTCACTCATAGCTATCATTAGTTTAATATTGGTTCTCATTGCATTAGTTATAACCGTGGCTCGGCATAGTTCCGGTATTAGTATAATAAACTCGAATATTTTTCTCTGTAGGACGAGAAATAAGCATTGGCTGCGTTTAATCACGAATAAGCTTTGTATAATATTTAATATACGATATTTCGTCCAAGTTTGTTGCTGGATCAACGTCTCTTTTAATACCTAATTCCCATTACCCAGTCAAATAAAAATAATTACAATTAAAATGTCAATATAATAGTGCCATTTAATTTCACGATTGCTAACTTTATGTATATATTAAAGAATACAGTGAAGTCTCATTTATAACATAATCATTACATAGAGGTAAAATGTATTCATTTTATGGCCGGAATTACTGAATAAGAATGAAAATCGGGGTTTTTGAATTGTCTGATTCCCGATCGGAATATTCAACTTTTAAAATTATTCTAATTGCATTGGGTAAAGCTGTTAACACTGTAAAAATGAAAACCCTTTTTGTCTAAAACTAAAAAAATGTAAGTGGAATCTTTTATAAAATGTTTACTATTTTTTTTTTGTTTTGAATAAAATTATAAGAAAAATAATATTTTTATTGGCCAGCGGAGGCTGCCTAAATCTCAAAAAACACAAAAAAACGGCAACTAGAAATTGACAATAATAAACATAAAATTTTTCATTAATCACATTTATAATTGTTGTAACGTGACCAAATTCGACCATTTTTTTAAAACTCAAGATTCAGAACAAAAATTTAATCAAAGGTTATGTCAAAAGTATGAGTTTTTTCGCCAAAATATTTAAAAAAAAATTATTAAGCACATTCACTTTTATTTTTCATATTTTATTTAAATTTGTTAGTTTTTTAACTATTTCAAGAAACTTAAAATTATATTAAATCGCCCAGTATACACAAAACTCGGTGTTCGGAAACAATGATTCGCAGTCATCGCAAATGTGTACAAAAATAAAACATGCCTTTATTAGCTTTGACATGTTCTTTACCAAATATCATTGTATAGTGCATTGTCTTGTGTAGGTATTCAACACACAAAATATACACATTTTTGCCTCATTACTTATTAATCTGAAATAAAAATTTTTAAAAAAATTAAAAATAAGTTGATAGAAACATTAACTGTAATGACTGACGATATACATATATGTATGATATAACAAAAGTATTGCTGATCTCTGATTTTGATTACGACCGTTCAACAGCATGTTAGAATAGAACCTAATACATTACACAATATTAAGACACTTAAATAGGCTAGTAAGCACTTACAAAGCTTCCATAAGTTCTTAATATTACAAAACATTCTTTCATTTATGTATCAGATCTTCTTGCACTTCTCATGACATAAGACAATCTGCTTTTGCTCCTTCGGAAGCCAAATTCATTGCATGAAATACATTTATGTTTATGTTTTATGTTTATTTATTTATTTAATATTAATCATAGCACAACAAGGATAGCACACAATCTTTTAAATGAGAGTGCTATGGGAGTTTACCAAAAAAGTAATAAAAAATCTTTGATAAAATAAGTAAGAAAATATAAGGAATAATGTAGAATTAGAAATGAATTAGAACATGTTATAATATCAGAAAATATAGCAATCGAAGAAAAATTTGGTATAAAAAAGAAAATATATTTAAAAAATATAGTAGGAAAAATACGAATAACGTATCTACCAATATCAAGAAATATACACAAACAAAGAAAAATATATAAATAGAGAATCAATAAATATTTAAAGACTTAATTAGGAAAATGAAAATTGAAAAATCGCTAATTAAAATAGAAAGTAAAAATGTACAAAATAATTAAAATAGGTTAAAGACTACCTAAATAAATTGTATACTCCTTCTTGAACATAACTGCATTGCCTATGTTTTGAATGTAATTAGGTAAAGTATTCCAAAGACTGTTATTGCGTATAAAAAACTGGCGTAATATGTTTATGTTGGATAATTTTCATACCGGGGTTGGATCTAGCAAATGTAATTCTACTAAATAAGTACACTGGCTGCTTTAAATTAATAATCTTATGGAGGAGAATAAGGCATTTAATATTTAAAAGACTATAAAAATTAACTCCAAATATCTGGTAAGAAAATTGATATATATGATCTCGACGCCCCTTAATAAATACATATCTGGCTGTATTATTATAAGCCAAGTTGAGTTTCCTCTTATCATCAGTATCAGAGTTTGTGAAAATTTCAGATCCGTATAAGAGAACAGGAAACAAATAGGTTTGAGCCAGTTGCATACGTATGGCAAAGGGAGTCGAATCTATAACAGCCCATTTACTTGTATTTAAAATTGACTAAAGTGATAGCATCAAAACTCTTTCATAAAATTTTTAAATTATGTTAATAGGCTAATAGACATGTGCTTCAAAATAATCTTTGCACATTTTCGATATATTTTAACTAGTACAACCTTCCATTCGTGCGACTAATGGAAATATATGATAACTGCCAAAAATTTGATCGTAGAAATTTAAAAACTCTTTTATCATTGTTCTCTGTCACCAAAAATCTAAGTGTAAGCCAAGGATATTGACGAAATTTCTCATATGGATATGCATATGTTAGTTACTTAATTCCTCGAAAGTACATGTCAAATGTGTAGCAAGGAATTTTGAAATTACTTCTTAGCCTTAAGTGTTACATATGCTTCTCTCCTAAAAATTTTGATCTCTCTAAAGTTGGTGCACGTAGAACCGTTCGCGGTTCAGAAACAGATCTCAAGTAGTTAATCAGGTCTACATCATAGCTTGGCGTGCGTTTTTTCATTCCAAACAGCATCTTAGTTGCCCATAGTCACCAGTATACTTAATTATTTTTGTATTTCCCTTTCTCTTTAAATTTTAACAGCTATTGTTTGGGCGTAACTACTGGCAACATTTCATCTTTTAAGAGGAATTGGCAGGCAGATTAGACGTCAAACGTTGTCAAAGTTAAGCTGAAAGATAATAAAAAGTCTCCAAAAAGAAATATCGCCTAATAAAATGTGTTTTGTTGTTGTTTATTTGCCTATGGAATATTTTGTTCGTTTCAAGAAAATAATTAAATGTTTTCCTTTTTTATTTTTCGCAATTTTTCATCGTAAAATATTAGATAGAATAAACGTAGCTAAAGAATTTTCATGATTAAAAAAAATATTTATATCGAATGCAAAATCAATAACGAACGATAGCTGAATGCAAAATTGGTTAAGGAATATAAAACGCCGTAGAACTCGCCGAACATCTACATATCTAACTCAACTGCAATGATAGTGTCAAACAATAGAAAATTAATGTTTGCTTGCACATACTCGTACACTAGGTATAAAAAGTCATCGTACATCTTTACACATTGCTGTGTTACTCTCTCTCTCTCTCTCTCTCTCTCTAATACACTAGCATTACGTCTGATTCGCAATTATCGGTAACATTTTAATTATCGATGTAAAATAAAAAATCGTTTTTCGGCTCAGAAAAATTTTGTGTATGCGGACTGTCGTTACTGTTAAAACGTACAATTTTTATTAAAATTCAAGTCCTTATGTCGCTTTACATAACTACATCACGTCTAATAAGCCAACACACTACCTACTAGACCACGGAAACTTCATCTTCCACCGAAATTGAATTGACAGTTTTAGATACATGCTACATACGTTGTAAGTACATACAACCGTACTTGGGGTAACCTGTATTTGAGATTGCAGATAGGAAAAAAATAAACCCAAGCTGATATGAAGTGTTGAAGTTTCACGAAAAAAACCACATCATGTCGAAAATGTTGGCTTAGGTTTCATAAAAGTGATAATAAAATGTAATAATATAAAGTAGTTTTATAAAAAATAATTAAAATAAATAAAAATATCTATATTTTTTAACAAAATCTACCAATAATTGCGGCAATCCTATGTACTTCAAGTATGTATCAAAATTAATACATAAGCTATAGCTGACACAGAATTATAACGTTTTTTAAAGCTCGATCAATGGTTAAGAAAGAGAAGTTTAAAATTCAAAAATAAATCTTGCAGAGTGAAAAATTGTGAGAAGTTTGTGGAATAAAATTTTAGAATTGTTAGCCAGTCGATACAGTGAGATGATCTCACTTTTCTATACAAATTTTGTAGGGTCTGCTTTACTTTATTGAAATAATGATGATTAAGATTCTTAAAAAATTTAACACAAAGACATAAAATTGTGGCTTCATGATCATGATCCGAAATATACCGCTGATATAGTGAGACAGTGGCTTCTTTATAATGTTTCAAAACAATTGCAGACGCCGTCTCAACCAACCGACTTAAGTGTCTGTAGAATTTATTAGAAAAGAAAATTAGGAATCATTAAGTAACTTCAGAATCCATTCTAAAAGAGATGAATTCAGCAGGAATTAGTTCACAGTATGCCGAAAAGAATGCAAAGGATACAATAACAACTATTAAAAAAGTGAAATAGCGCCATTAATTTAGTATAAAATTTATTTTACAATTGTAAGCTGACTTACTCGCACATTTTTTATTAAATATTTTTGTCTTTTAACTTAGCTTAGCTACTCAAAAATTAAAGAATACTGACAACTTAAATTTTTTTCAATTCAAATATTTTTTATTTATTGTACATCCTTTGTAGCTTAGTAGTAATAACATAACAAAATAAGACAAAGGTATATACATATGTACATACATAATTGGTCATTGCAAACCTTCAGTCAGGATTACGTCTTAGCTTCTCACACAACTTATGTTGTGTGCGTTAATTTTATACATGAGTGGCGAGACCTACTGTTTAAAGTCGACTCCGAACGACAGATTTTTGGTAAAGTTTTCATGGCAATTTTATTTACTCTCAGAGTTTTTGCCAGAAATCTTCTGAGAGGAAGTCGTCGAAGAATTTTTTTTTAATATTTTCGTTTTGATGTCTGCCCTGGGGTTTGAACTCGGGCCTTACGACTAATAAGCCAACACAATACCTACTAGACTACGGCGAAATTGTAATTATGTACTATAATTTAATTAACATATTATAAAAGGTGGATCCTTGAAAGCTTAAATTTAAAAATGCAATACAACAAAAACAAAATTTTTCCAAATTTATTTTTTTGTTGTGAAGTACAATTGTTGCGGTTAGAAATGGAATATAACTTCATTTATATATCTGCCGCGACTGGCCCCACAGTAGCTCATTTGATCGGAACAATTTTTGTACAATTTTTGAGTCTAAGGGGGTCGTATCTATGCCATGGCATCACAAATGTTGGCCTTCAAATGCTCAAATGTTTCTGGTTAGTCCGCTCTTTTCTTTAAAGGCGCCGTACAGTGTCAAATCACAGCTTTTTGGCAGCTACCATCAGTCCTCATTTTCAAAGAAATATGGGCCAATGATGCCTCTGCTCCACAAGCCGCATTAAACAGTAATGAGTACATTGGCTTCCGTAAGACCACGTGTAGGTTTTTTGAGCCCCAAATATGGCAATTTTCATTATTAACGTACCCATTAAGATGGAAATGAGTTTCATCCGAAAAGATGTTTTTTTTTTGGGAAAATCGATTCATAGTGCAGTTTCTCGTTTTTGCGAAGTGGATTGTCATGCGGCTCTAGAGGCAATTGAACTTTGCAAGGCGTCATATCGAGATGTTTTCGCAAAATTCGGTGTAAATTGATGCATGAAATGTTCAATTCTTTAGAATAATGACGAGTTGATGTTAATGGATTCCCACGCACACTCTCAGCCACAGCTTAGGCATTTTCGGGTTTACGCACTGTACGGGCAAGGTCACGTCTTGGCGCATCAACAATGATACCAGTTTCACGAACTTTAGCAATGAACTTGCGTATACCGGACACTGTTGTCGTTCTCTGCGACCAAATTTTGTCTTTATTTTGGGAATAAATTTCCAATAAATCCTAATAGAGTAAATCTCAATGTAGATAAAATATTGAATTTTGTGATAGAATACAATGACACAAGTATTTTGAGATATTGAAGTTATTATTTATAAAAAAAGATTATATAACTAGCAATATAAGATTCTGTCAAAGGAATAGGGACATACATTGGAAAGCAAATGTCTAGATCGCCCAATTTATTTAAACAACAATGACTATATATTTTTGAGCAGCAAAAGTGTAGTTTGCCTCAAGAAGAACAGAGAAAAATAGAAAACATATTTTGTAAAAGGTAATGCACTAGCCTCTTTTGGATGTTTTCGGTTGTTATTTGCTGCCATTAACTCAGAAGCAAGTTTTTCAGTGAAGTTTGGTTTATTGTAATTTGTTTATTCAAATGAGCCCCTAAATGCCCTCTTGGAGTCATTTCGGGAGTTTATGGAAGAGCATTAAGCTTGTGGTGACTTTGGTATCAAATAACGCCTTTGGATTAACAGATTAGCAGCAATTAACTGGGTACTTGAAAAGTGAATATCATAGATATTTAAGGATATAAAATTAGTTAGTGGTGACCCAACAGTAAGTTCCCATTTTGACTCTTTCCAGAGATGTAATTTTGTTCAGCTGTAGTCTAGAAGGTAGTGTGCTTGCTTATAGACATGAGTACATGGTTCAGACCCCCTGGTCAGACATTCCCCAACAAAGCAAAATAGAAAAAAATTGCAAGATTTCGGTTGGCAGTTCACATCACCGCCCTGTAGCATTAGCTGCGTGGTTCTTAGCAGTATTTTGTTAAAACCACATGTCTTTGTTTTTATATCATCCAATTCTGAACAAATGAAGTGGACAGTCACATACATTCATAATTGATCATTATAATATTTCAGTCAGAATTACGACCTAGCCACACCACTAATGTTGTGTGTGTTAATTTTATAAATGAGTGTCGAATAACAGATTTTTGTGAAATTTTTTCAAGGTAATTAGATTCACTCTCAGGTTTTTTGCCAGAAATCTGTTGAGAGGAAGCTTTTGTTGGAGCTGTCTAACCTGCGGTTTGAACCGAGGCCTTATGTGTAATAACCCAACACACTACCTACTACACTACAGTGACTTCAATACATTTAATGAAATCGATAATCATCCATAATGTTATCAAGGAAGTATGGTCCGTTAACACCGACAGCTGAAAATACACACCAAACAGTGGCCACTGGTCGCTGAAGATGATTTCTCAAAGAAAAGTAGGACCATGAATCCATTCAGTCGATTGAATTTTATACAAGTGCATTCCCATGTCACTAAGCAAAATTCGTCAAGTTATGATCCGCAAAGTCGCCGTGGTCTAGTAGGTAGTTGTTGGCTTATTAGACGTAAAACAAGGGTACGAGCCTCAGGCCAGGCATCAAAGACAAAATACAAAAAGTATTTCTTCAACGACTTCCTCTTCGTAGATTTCTGGCAAAAACTCTGAGAGTAAATAAAAACTGCCATGAAAAGTTTCTCAAAAATATGTCGTTCGGAGTCGACTTTAAACTGTAGGTCCCACCACTCATGTATAAAAATTAACACACACAACATAAGTGGTGTGAGAAGCTAGGTCGTAATCCTGACTGAAGGGTTGAATGGTCCAATTATGTATGTATGTATGATCCGCGAATAGTCGAGTGTTAATTACCGATATGAAATCGACTGCCTAAGATTTTACTATGCACTCTTCTGTACAACGACGATGTTTTAGACAGATTTGCGGGTGCGGGTGTTATATCCACCTCAATGCGAATAACCCTCTTTGTAAGCGTGTTACAACGATTGTAATATGGGCGAAGTACGAGGAACAAAACACATATTTTGATCAAATAGTTTTATTATTTGTATATGTTATTGGATGCCTTGTTAACAGTAAAACGTATTAAAAAATACAACTAAATTCAACAGAATGACAATTGAAAAATGAAAATTGGAAGACTTAAAATACAATTTCTTGGCAATTGCATAATTGGCAGTTAAATATAAGATACAGTTTGAGGCCTTACAAGCTAAAGCTTCTCATTTTATTGAACAAAATTCTGAAGCTATGTTATTCCACTCACTTCTTATTCCTTCTTTCAATTAATAATTTTATAGTGAACCTTTAGATCTGACGGTTTCACTCAGTGATATTTTGGACTTAAATTGCCTTTGGTTAAAGCAATGGCCATTATAACCCAATTTGGATGTCTTCTAAGAATTAAAACTATCCAGAAAGTAATATATACGTAAAGGACAAATACCAATATTTCTAAGGGTCATTATTACAACTTGCCGCTAAACTTGGGTTTAGTTAAAGGTGCCTTTACAGTTCAGTACAGTAACTTTACAATTCCCTTTCTCGTTATTACAACTTACAGATAAAATTTTTCAAAAATATGGCAGTGCTGGAGCAACGTCGATAAAACTGCACAATTGTACATTTTTTTAAAGCAGCGACAACCGCGGGCTTCGTTTTTTTTTGTATATGCTCATTTTGTTTAAATTTGAAGTTGCCATAATGAAAATAATCAATAATATGACAAGTTCAAACATAAAGTGACCTTTAAATGTTAAAGGTAGGATGATCCTCCCTTTAGCTTAATGATCACTTCTATCTTATTGGCTACTCATAATAACGAAAAATAATTTATCTGCCCGTTAAAATCCTCCCTTTAGTTAACGGCAAGTTGTAATAATGGCCCTAAATGTCACTCATCGATTTTTTGTCAAATTACAATTTAAGATAAGTATTCACTCACATTATGTTCATATTTATTATGTAAAATTCATAATGACAAGGTTGCGACGTATGAGTAATATCCAATTCCATTAGATCAGTGATGATCAAAATCCAAATTACCTATCACCAGGCCTGCCAGATTTGCCGATTTTATACCTAAAAATAGCAAAGTGCCGATTTCGCGATTTTTGTTTCAAAAATGCCGATTTTTTACTTAATTCTAAAAACTTGGTTACTTTATATATTTTGATTAATTTTGGCAACTCTATATACTCAAAACTATTTGCAAAATATGTGTTATTTTGTTAGAGAGTGAAAAGGATGGGTATATAATCATTTAGAATTAGAGTTCTTTACATTTACTTTACTACTTTTTTGCTTTAAAAGTATCCAACTATGAAGATTAAAGGTAGCAAAACAAAACAAAAATGTAAAAAACCTAACGGTTCTTTTTAACTGAAATAGAAATTTTTCATGTGAAGATATATTCAGTGATAAAATCTTGTGATTTAATCCAAAAACAATATTATTTTTAACAAAATGCTTAGATATTTAGAAAAAAGTAAGGGTAAGTAAATATTTTATTATTATTAAACTATATATTTAAAATAATTATATAAATCATTAATTTTTATAGAAAACAATACAGATTTGGAAGATGCTGGTACATCTAGTAAGTATTTTAAACAGAAACATATAAAAAATATTTCACAAAATTTGTCCATTAGGTGGACAATAAGAAAAAACGAAAGCTGAAGGAAGAGTGGATAGATTCTAATATAAAATGTTGGGCGGAAAAAAGGAATGCATCTTTTTCGCAAGCTGTGCAACGTTACGCTTAAAGCGTCGTCAGGAAAAACTGATTTGTTAGCTCATGCACAGACAAACAAACATTTAGCAGCTTCTAATGCTATTTCAGCACAAAAATGGCTTTATTTATTGAAGAACATAACTTGCCATTTATGGTGGCGGATCATTTGGTAAACGTGTGTCAAAGTTCATTTTCCGACTCGGATATTGCCACAAATATGACTTTGGGACGCACAAAAGCTAACGCCATTATTAAAAATGTAGTTGGAAAGAAACAATTTTTAACTGTTTGTGAGCTTCTTAGAAACAATAAGTTTTCTTTATGCGTGGATGACTCCACTGATTTATCCAACACTAAGTCATTATGTTTGGTCGTACGAGTATGCTCAGATTTTAAGTTACAAGATTTATTCTTTGGATTGCTAAAAGTTCAGGAGTGCGATGCTAAAAGCTTGTATAGATGGATCGTAGACAATTTTAAACAAAATAACATAAACTACAAGGTGAATATGGTGGGCTTTGCTGCTGATGGCGCAGCTGTTATGACTGGCAAAAATAATTCGGTTACAAAGTTGTTAAAAGATGATATACCCCATCTGTTTGTAATGAAATGTGTTTGCCGCTCACTCGCATTATGTTCATCTTACGCTTGTCTGCAGTTGCCTTCGGAAGTCGAAACCCTGACGAGAAACATTTATAATTACGTATCAAATAGCCCGAAAAGATTAGATCAATTTCAAGCCATTCAACAATTGTTAGAAATAAAACCAAAGAAGTTATAGCATCCAAGTCAAACAAGATGGCTATCCCTTGAAGCAGTAGTGGTAAGAATTTTGAATTTATATGAACCGTTAGAAAATTTTTTTCCTTCGCTGCAAATATTGATCATATTGATACAGCAAATTTAAATGATTCAAATGAAATGTATTTGGCATTTTTGAAATATATTTTAGAAATTATAAATAAAATAAATAAAGTTTTTCAAAGTGAATCTACAGAGATTCACAATTTATATGATCAAATGTTAAGGCTAGTAAATATAATTTTAAGTAATTTTATAAAACATTCTAATATAAATAATGATTCAATTTATTTAACTGATTTTATGAATAAGAATAATTTTTTGGATTACGATCAAGTTTATTTGGGTCTTCACGCAAGTGATTTAATTTTAAAAACAAAAATTAATAAATGCGAAATTCAAAGAATTAAATGGTCGAAAATGTAACGAACTACGTTGGGTTTAGTACGTATGCGTTTAGCAAGCCGAGAGTAAGTCTTGCGGCGAATCGTGCACATTGGTAGGCCGGACTACCAATGTCTTTCGAAGATTCCCAACCTTTAGCTCGCAAAGCTATAAAAAAAAAACATAAGTTCATTATGTAATAACATGCACGCAACACAAACCAATTTTTTTTATTTTCCCAGTGTACGATTCTCAAAAATTAAGTTGAATTAATTAAGTTGAAAAAATTAAGTTTAATAAGCTGCTTTACCAACACAACCAAAACTATGATAGTATGTGTTCGAACACCACTGCATTGTTGTTTCTTTTACAATTAGTCTAACAGTTGAATTGCCAAGTCTAAACGAAAAAGCCAGCGACGCAAACGATGCACCAGTAGCCAAATATCTAAATAGAGATTGTCCTTTGTTAAAATTTTTGTAATATGAAAAATTTATTTATTTTCTTTTTTCAGAGGAAGGTTTGAAGAAAAAATGGAAATATTTGCGCGACCAATTCCGGAGTGAACTGCGGAAGAGTCCAACACAAAAGTCTGGTGATGCTGGCGACACTGCATCACAAATCACTTCAACTTGGCCATCCTCCCAGTTTCCCCTTTTTTGAAGGATCAGGTGAAATATAGAAATTTAAGTGGAAATTTAAAACCAGGGAAATTTGAGAATAGTCAGGTGGAGGAGTATGCAAATGAAGACATCCACAACACATGACAAGTTGAGGAAAAGGACTGCTAACAGCAGCAGTGCAGAACTGTTAGAAATAGAAAAAAAATTACTTTTGCTTGAGAAAAGAAATTCAGAAAAAACAGTAATTGACGAAGATGAGCCGGAAATTTTTTTTTTCGTAGGATGGAATTGCAAAATTCACTGTACAAATATGTGTATGGCGAAGGCAACAGTTTGCCACAACTGCACAACAAACACTCACGCTATGTAATAATTTCCGCTCCAATTAGCACCTCTTCTGAGAACGTGTAATCAATTGATTTGAGCACATCTGGACATTTTCAGCCCAGCACATTTGTGCCAATTAAAATCGCAAATGAACGAACCACTTCATTATTTGCCTCCATACAAATTGGAAGTGAGCCATCATTGGACAAAATGCAAACAGCAAAGGAGACAACAATTTATTACATGAAATAAAATTAAATTAAACTAAGTATTAAAGTATTATTTGACGTCAGAGTCACTATGAATCCTTCGCAAGAACTTACTGGCACCGTAATAAAATTTGTCCAGTTTTTGTTGTTTCACACCTCTCTTGTCCAGAATGTAATCAAAGGTTTCAATTTTCATTCGGGTATATTGTTAAAATTTAGCTGGATATTTTCTTAAATCATTATATAAATGATGAAATTCACCAAATTCATTCCTTTTTAGTGTAATTGGATGTTTTCCAAATTCTTTTGTGTTAATAACATACATGGGCATACTGCATTATAATTCTAATGCATTAAGCTTTTCAGTATTCAGTAAATGTTTACTGGTAATGAAATTTAGATTGCATTACATGCAAAATTTTACTGATTACTGAAAGAAAAAAATCAGTAATCAGTAAAATTTTACTGGTTACTAAAAAAAATTCAGTAAGTCAGTAAATTTTTACTGATAACTGAAAATAAATCAGTAAAATTTATTAATTACATGTTAGTGGAATTATTTTCTGGAAAAATTGCCTACAGTTCAAGGATTCGAATAAAATTTGCTCTGTTAAATAAGCTGAATTATTAACAAATGTTACTGGAAAAGCATTCATTAACTAAAAAAACTTGCAAGAAGAACAAAAACCTAAAATTGTCAACATTTTTTATCGTTGCAAATTATTAAAAGTTCTATTTTGAATTATCTTTTGTTTACATTATTGTCAGAACAATTTAAAATCAAAATATTTTACAATATCGACTAATCAAAAATTATATATTTACCTTTTTTACAAGTTTTTACTAATAAAGTTTTCATTTACAATATAGTTTTTGATGATATAAAATAGAAATTTTCTATCCATATTTTTATTTTCACTCTCTTAATAGGAATTTAATGAACATACTTAAAAAATGTTCAAATACAATAAATTTTTATTAGTGTCCACCGTTATACTATGTTCACGTATACAATTTAATTGAGTTAATATTCGGTTAATTGACAACAATATTTTAACCGTTCAGGTATAACAAATATAAGCAATATTCAGCTTACTGGTTATTCTCCGCATAAATGTGGCCATTTTTTCGATGACCACGCAGGCCACACAATTTGGATGGCCACATTTCCAGCAGGGCTGATTCGCTGGCGTCAGTCCACCCCATCCTGATTTTCCTTTTTCTACCTATTTGAAGAAAATAAAGTTATTATTTGTTATTAAACATTATAAATAAATTTAATTAAAACCTACCTTCTGCTTGAGTTGCCATTTTTCTTTTGTTTGCAAGTAGCCATTTTTGTTTGTCGTTGTTGACATTTGAGTTGTCAAATATCAACAGGAAGTGTTCGGAAAATTGTATTATGTTCACTAAACGTACTTATGACAGAGTTGTATTTAAAATTTTAATCAATTATGTAACAATTAGCATTTAATTGATCAATTAAAAATTGAGATTTTACATGAAATATTGATATTAATATTGGCGTTAATTGTGATTTACGCAACAAAGGTCCATATGTGAACATATTATTAGCTTTTCTTAAGACAAACATTTCAAAATTTGCATCGCTGAGTTTCTGCCTTCTTGAACGATTTACAATTCCAGCGAATGAAAATAATCAATCTACAGGGGCGGACGAGAGCAATGGGGTATTGTATTTAAGAAACAAATTTTGTATTGCAATGTGAGCCTTGAAGCACTTGGTCGTCGTGTCTCGTTCGGCCAGGTAAATAATGGTTTCTTGTAGATAATTTCCCGATTCACTGGAAACACACGGTACACTAACATCTGTAAATCTGAATAGATTTACAAATATATTAAAACAAATATTTAAATCAGAAATAAGTATAAAAACTATGCCATCACTTTCTTAACCAAAATCAAGAAATGATTTTTGTGGTAAAACACGAGTTTCAGCATCGGGTACTTTGTCATATTTTATTACGTAATTATTAAACATTTTCTTCACCTCATCTTCTGATTGTTCTGTTGCAGTTTCTAAAAGAGCTTTTAGAAAACTTAATTTTATTTCTGGAACAGAAATACCTGCAATAATAGCATCCCAAGCATCAGGCTGAATTAAAAAATATTTCTCAAATCTTCTGAGTAAAGCCCTTTGCATTTTGGCGCATACTTCGGCTAAAAGTTTGACACCTCAAAACGCCTAAGTTTTATTCTTAAAGAGACTATAGTTGGGACTAAGCATCCAAAATACATTGTATTTTCTCTCTGAAGGGATCCACGGCCTCTGCTATAGCCCTCATAAGTTTAGTATATTCCTCCAAGTATTTCAGTTTATCACAAAGAATTGTAGGAATTTTTAGACGAAAGCACAATTCCGGCAAATTTGTTTTGTGATCTAACAACTTCGTAACGGAATCGTACAGAGAGTTCCACCTTGTTATACATTGAGTTATTAAATTTGCACTTAAAACTACATTGATAACCTCCGCAGACTTTGGTCTATTGCACTTATTCCAAAGCTGTGTGCATCTAAAGAGAAAACAATGATATAGACGTAAAAAGCCTGCAATGAAGTAAGTTTTACCTGTTGAAAGATATTTTATGAACAGCTTTTACATCAGAAGATGCGGAATTCATAATTTTGTTAAAATCCGTTGTAGCCACTTGCACATGGAAAATGCTTTGAAAGTTTTGCGTCCACCGCGCGAAACTGAATGCCTGAAACATCCATCGACTCATCCATTTCTGCGCCTGAATCAGACTCCTCATCACTATTAAATTCATTAATAGCTCCTAAAATCAACAAAATTAATATTATATTATTTATAAAATAAGTAATCATTTACTCAAATCAACTCCAAATTCTTTAAAAGCCTTGATAAAATTTGAACCATTGTCAGTTATGGCATAAACAATTTTTTCTACTGGCAGTTTGGCTGCCTTCCAAAATGTTAGTTGCTTTGTGTTTGAACAAAGTATCGTGTTTCATAATGCCGCTAAAGCCCACTTCACACGGTAATACTTAACGTACGTAAAGTCTAATGAAAAAGTAAAATGAAATTCCATCCGTATGACAAAAAAGAGAATAAAAGTCGTATGATTTATATTTTTTGCGTTTACATGATCGGTATAAGACAATAACAAAGTAAAATGAAAACAGCTGTTACACTTTTTTTCTGTGTTTACATAAAAATACATCCCTGATCTAATGCGACTTGCTTGTTTTTTGAATCAAGTTAAAATTAATATTTCACACGTTATTAAAAAAAATATTGGGAATAATAAAGAAATTTCCTGAGCTGAGACTTGAACCTGGATACTCAGTTGTTTTTATGTTTCCTAGTCTATCTGCTTACTCTATGCTCTATCAATCCTTTTGCGAATACTTTTTACTTAAAAATAAATAAAAATGTATTTAAAATATTTTGTTAATATTATGTATCCATTTTTGTTCGCCAGTATACATATGTACGTGCTTTAGTTACTTCAGTTTTATTCAAATAGTTTGTTAAACAAATTTTATTTTATTGTAACCATAATGTATTCTCATTATTTTTAAAATAACAAGTGTATATTCTTTTAACAACTAATTTTGAAATAATCAAGACTAATTTTTTTTTAAATTTTTTGAATAAATAAAATTAAGTGCTTAGTTGTTCCGACATTGCATATTTATCACTTAACTTTACCACTATTTAAAAATTCTTCAGTAAATAGAATTGTATTAACACCAGTCAATTCATTAACATACAAATCTTGGGATCCACTTAGAGTTTCATTCAAATCATTTTGTCCACAATTTGGAAGACTTTCTTCACAAGTAAAATCTAGATCTTTTATAGAATCATCACTATCAAAATCTGTTAAATCACTCATTTTTTATTTCCAACTTGGAATGTAACACTTCAGATAGACTTTTGTATATGATTTAAATATATTTTTGCACTTTGTAAGTAACGTCTAAAAATCTAAATTAAGGACTGTTTCAGAAAAAACTTATACACACTATTTCAGCCAAAACTTCTGCCTGGTTCAACAAAGCCATGAATCAGTATAAGGAAGACTTGAGCATTGAAAGAAAACCTGGATCAAGAAGAAAAAATGGTCTAACAGATATCGGAAGCCAATAATTTGTAGCATCAGGCTCGATAAACACAGAAATATATACACTCAGGTTTTGTTTTAAAATATGTTTATTTTTCTGAATTTTACGTTTAAGAATATTTAAAATTTTGAAACATTTTTTATTCCCAACAAAAACTTCACTTACTATCATAGAAGTAGTCTAGAAAACCAATTTAGCACTTTTATAGCAAAAGTAATAAAATGAAGCTGCAACTTGAAAAAATTTGAACTTTGGTTTGATGCAATTTTCAAGTTTACTTCTTTATTTTAAAGATAAACAAGTATACCTATTCATTTTTTATGTCGAAAAAATATTAAAAAAATGTGAGCTGTTTACTTACTTAGACGACCGTTATGCATACATTTTTAAATCAATATTATTTATAAAAAAGATCTAGCACTTTACCTATACAAATGTTGTCAACACTGTCAGATAATATTGCTTAACATGAGGTGTCGTTTTTAATAATAAGCAATGTTTTAATAAATAACAACTTACAGCGTGAAACTAAAAATAAATATAATTTCAATAGGTTAACAAAAAAATTATATAGTTACTTTTTGTCAATTTGCCTATTTATTAATATATTTATTTTTAGATCTGTTTTTCATACGAATAAAAAATAAATTAGTATTAGAAACAACACACTTAAATAAATATTTCGGCGATGTGAGTACAACGGCGATCAGAAATCGGGTGGTCTTTTTTTAATTCATATTTGACATTATTTTAATATTTGTTTTTTACAAATATATAAATATTTCTACTAATACCATCTATTAGAAATGTTGACAATTTTTTATAATTAATAAAAATTTACTGGTAATGCATAATGGATTTCAATTTACTGGTACTGATTTTTTTCAGTATTCAGTAAAAATTTACTGATTTACTGCATTTTTCTTTTCAGTAACTAGTAAAATTTACTGAACACTGATTTTTTTTTCCAGTAATCAGTAAAATTTACTGAATACTGATTTTTTTCCAGTAATCAGTAAAATTTTACTGGTAATGCAATCTAAATTTCACTACCAGTAAAAATTTACTGAATACTGATTTTTTTTTCCAGTAACCAGTAAAATTTACTGAATACTGATTTTTTTTCCTGGTTAATATTCTTAGTAATCAGTAAAAATCAATTTTTACTGAAATTTTACTGGTACTGCAAAGTGCCCATCTATGGTTAATAATTGCATTAATCACACTAGGAGAAGCAAAATACTCTTCATCAGAGGAATCCATTACAGTGTACAGCAATTTCATAAACACAAATGAACAACAAGACTAAATGACATAAAAGCAATACACATGCAATAAACAGAATTTCAGCGCTGATTCTCACATTTACTGTGTTGTATACGAATTTTCTTCTCGCATGAAAATAAGCGTAAATAAGCTCGGCATCAGCGCTCACTCTGTTCGCACCCTAAGTTTAAGAAACAGCTGCCTTTTTTCGGCTCCGCATGAGTCGCATAGAAAAGTAGAAAGTAAACCTACTTGATGCATACTATGCGTCTATGCAGTCTATATGTTTTCTTCTGTAACTTGTCACAAACAACTACACTGATTCTACTTTTTCGGTATACGCATGTAACGCAAGGCCGCATGAAACGGATGGTATGGAGATTCAGCAGTAACAATGTTGAGCGACGGTCCCGTTCTATGGAACTATCAATAGCTACTTTACTTTAAACAAATGTGGACAACTCGTTATTCATTTAATTTTAGCTCTAAAAAGTATTTTGAATAAGAAACAAAATCTCTTTTTTTAAATATTCGTGCCCATAAAAAGGAGACATACATTTGTGTCAAGTCACCTATGCCACATTTTTCATTTTTGTAAAAATTAAAAAGATTTAAGAAAAATGGAAACAAAAACATCTAATATTTATTAATTTCATATGCTTAATATATATAATAATAATAATAATATATAATATAATTAGCTAACAACAAAAACTTAAATAGTTATTCATTATAAAAAAGTTTTGGTACGGAGTTGATATCAAACTTAAAATTTAAATGGACACATAATTAAGATATCTGAAAAAAATATTGAAAATTTAATTTAATTGCTTTATTTTGAACCTTTAATATTTTGTTGGGTAGCCTTTTTGGCGTATTATTTCAGTACATCTTTGTGGCATTGAGTTGAGTAAATTGCGACACTGCTTAGGACTAATGTTATTCCATTCTGCATGGATAAGCTGCCAAAGTGCTTTTTTGGCTGCAACTGCTCGTTTTACGATCCCCAAAGATTTTCAATAGGGTTCATATCGGGACTTTGAGCGTACCAATCAATGATTTGTTTATTGCAGTCTTATTCACAATAATATTTACCGTTATCGAAAAATAATTTCATGACATTGAAACGGTTTTTTCAGTTTAGGTAGGTAGCTGGAAATGGCTTTCTACCCAAAAAAGTCGGGTGAACACATTTAGTATACATAGGCCCCATTGTAAAATCACAGTCCTAGAACTTCTCAGAGCTTCTGATGAAGCATGTCAGACTGACATGTTCCCCTAAATTATTCTCTTTCGCCATACTGTCGGTCATTTTGCGCATAGGTAAAGAGCAGTTTCATCTTCTTCCTTATCTCCGCAGTTAGCGAATGGAGAGGTCATGTATGCCAAAGACTCTTATTAGCTATCCTTGATTACGGGCGATAATTATATTTTCGATATAGCCAATGAATTTGTTTATTTTGGCTCCGGCGTTACCACCACAAATGATGTCAGTATGATGATGAAACGTAGAATAACTTTTGCCAACAGGTGCTACTATGGTCTCAATAGACAACTGAGTAGCAATTGTCTCGTACTCATGCATGCATTTGCCACTGTATATATGTATCTGTTATGGATTTTTTTTTGATGAGCACAAACAAAATATTCATGTATGAAGTAGATTAAAAATAAAACATCGGTTTTAGTATTATGTGCTACTACTTCAATTTCTGTACAACATTGTTGATGGGTTTATTAATAATCACATAAAAACAAAATGACAAAGAAAAGTGTTGTGGAAAAGTAAAGTATAACATGAAATAAAAAAAAATTAGATAAACGAATACAAAACAATAAAAAACAAAAATTGTATGAAAGAAATATGTTACCGAGAGAACTGGTAGTTTTTGGGATCCAAAAAAATGTACATGCTTTTATACTCCACATCCTCTATATTTGCAAAGCTTCGCAGATATACCGAGCTCAGCCATAGTGGCAAAAACACGATTTCTTATGAAACTATCGAAGGCTGCCTTATAATCGACAAAAAGAAGGTATGTGTCGCAGGGCCTCCCTTTTTCAGGGCAGAACAGAGGACACTGAGACATAGACACAGACAGAGCTATATTTTGTAAATAACCTCCGATCTTAAACAATTCAGCGGACAGGTCATCAGGACCTGCAGTTTATTGTTCTTAAGCCGGAAAATCTCGACCTTGATCTCTTCATAGCTAGGCGGCAGAATCTCCACTGCGTCATCATTAGAGTCTAAATTGGTGTCGTCATCACCTTGTAACAAAGTAGAGGAGTGTTGCCTCCATTACCTCAGCATTCCTTGCGAATCTGTAACCATGTATATATGCAAATAAATTCTCGAAATCATAAAAAAAGGCGAATTTTTGATTTATACAACAAAGATAAATAAAATTAAACTTTTGAACTATCGAGTCTTTCATTTTATGCTTCCTATTTTAGATTAAAAAAAATTACGTATCAGATATATCATCGAAAGTTTTGAAACACATATCGATGCCATTATGCGTAGAATACATCATCTTTGAATACCCCACTTAAAAAATCTGACAGGGTCAAAAGGCGCGTACGGTGGCCAGTACTCATCACTTCCACGGGAGATGACCATATCCTTAAATTGCGCTGTCGTATTGAATTCATTTAAGGTCGGTAGCCAACACCCATTTTGATAAAACAATTTAATTGATTGCAAGTGTTGTTGAGTACTATCAAAGAATCCTAATATATATTATAAATCTTTCTGTAAGTCTGTTTTTTTGTTTGTTTGTTTGTTAGCCAATCACGCCTGAACGCCTTGACCGATTTTCTTGAAATTTGGGATATAGATCGAGCTTTTGTCGGTGCAGGTTATAGGCTATAAATCTTTTCAAATTTTTGACCAAAAGGGGAGAAAAAATGGTCAAAAATTAGTACTTTTATGCATAAATGCTGTATTTTATCTGTTTTAAAGTTATTTTTTCCGATTTAGCTTGGTTAAGTTTCCCAAATAGCTATTGGAGGTGTTCCGTTTATAAAGTTGGACAAAAAGGGGGAAAGGGGCGAAAAACGGGCAATTTGAGTGCATTTATATTTAGGACTTAGAGTATTCAACAAACTGGGTTGTTTGTTAAACCGGTTTCCGAATAATTTGAAAAATTGCAAATTCCAGTTTAAAAAAAAATTAAACTAAATAAAAAAAATTCATTTTTGATACATATTTTGTTGACTTTATTTGAAACATCATTTTGATAAAATTTATTTTTATCGAAAATGTAATATTGGCAATTGGCAATTTTTCTATTTATTTTAGAAAAATAATATGTTCAATAGATAAATCTAAAAGTATTCACAAATATACAGGAATACGAGCGATGAGAGCCACGCATTGTTACGCCCTTTGTTTTTGCTTTTTTCCTTCTATGTTCCCTCCCGCATCCAGAAATGTTTTTAACCAGACGTCGGCACAAAGAGAACATCCCTGCCATCAAATGAGTAGCTAACTACAAAAAAAACTAACTTTAAGTTTGCTTGTATAGACTAACTTAAAGCTAACTACTACACAATGCAAAATTTACATTAACCAAAGTGTATACAAACACTCCAATTCTTAACGCCGTTGGATATAGATAACTAACGTCTTAGACGTTTGATTAATAAACAAAACCGCGTGTCATCTTTTCGCTTTATATTTTTGGTTAAAAATTTATTGTTTGCGTAAAATAATTATAAAAAATACACTAAATTAATAAATAAATTCGAAAGGTTTGAAGTGTTTTTATTTGAAGTGAAGTGAAACAATATTAAAGGGCCGCTTGCCAAAAAAGCTTACGGAAATTATGTCACCAAATTTGTGCATGGACATAAACTCGGATGGTGTTCATGGTGAAAAGCGTTTAAAAGACTATGACGCCTTAACAGGTAAGTGCTAATTTGAAAATATAAGTTTTAACCAAGTCTGAAAACATGTAAAAATTTATATAAATATTTTTTAAACAGATGCCTGTCGATCACTCGGCTCTCAGGATGTAGAAACTGGCGTTACGCATTAAAAATAATAATAAAAAACGTTGTATTCATGCTAACTGCATTAAAAATAAAAACACAAATCCAAAAAATTAAAATATTTGCAAATATTATATTTAGAAACTCTTTTTATCTTTTTTTATCAACAAATGTGCAAAATATTTTTGTAAATCGTGAATTTATTAATTTTTTTTTCATATGTATAAATTAGTTTAGAAAAAGATCTTTATGTACACAATCAAGAAATGTATAAAATATTGCTTGTGATGTATTGAACTGAATTTATTTTATTTAAACTGAACTGAATTTATTTTAATTTAATTTATTTTTTTATTTATTTATTTTCTTTTTACATGAATAAACTTTTGTTTTCTATTAAAATATAAATTTTAAAAAACTGTTTTATTTCGAATAATTAATATGACAGCTTATTATTGTGAGTTTAAAGCCAACGTTTAAGAACTGACTTTTCATTCACTGAAATTTAGTTAACTTATAGTCAGTTTAAAAAAAACTAGCTTAAAGCTAATTAAAAGTAGTAAGTTTATAGCTAGCTACAAATAGGTTTACTTTAAGTTAACTGCTAAGTAACTAACTTTAAATTAATTTAAAAGTAATGCAGAGTCGGACAATTGACTACTTCCTAGGACATCGCAATGTTAAAATAGTTAGTCATTTCCATATAAAAGTAATCCAAGTGTCAACCACCACTGCTTGAGAAATAGTTGGTTTTAAGTTAATTTAAAGTCAACTGAGTGTACGACAGGGATGATAAAAAATGTGAGTGAGTTGTGAAAGGCATGTGTTAACCTAGAGGAAAATTGTTAGTAATAATTTCAAGTCTACTTATTGCCCAATGATATGTATGCATATGTGAGCGGAAAATATAGAGAAATTGTACTGTGCTAAATTCCTAAAGACCGTATTTAACTTGGCAAGTATTCTTCGAAAAATCGAAACCATTTCTCATTGATATTAGTGAATCCTACTGTGATATTGCTTTGGGTGTATAACTTAAGTCTGAGAAAAAAGCGACATGGACCTTCTTCTTTAGAAGCTAACAAGCAACTGAATGCATTTTTACGCTCTTTTTAACGAACGTTCTTGATGTTCGTGTCCTATGTGTGTAAAAAGCCGAAAATGTTCTTCCCCTGAGGGGCATTGGTACCAGCGTTGCCGTTTTGGTCCAATTGGACCAAAATTGGTAGTTTTTATTTAAAAATGCTACGATTGGTAGTTTGGTTGGTTTGTTCAAATTTCATTTATTTTTTGGTAGGAAAATACAGTTGATATCTGTAAGATTTAATGTTTGGAGTATTATTTATTTTTAGGTCTAAAAACGTCCCATAGCCCAAAAAGAATTACAGAATTCAATGAATTTCAAGATTATTGTTCCGTAAAGCCCCATAAAATTTTAGGCATTTGTTCAACAAGATGGCTTTCATTAGATGGTATAATTTCTAGAATCATCGAAAAATGGGATAGTATAAGACTTTATTTCACATCATGTTCCATACCTTTATACGACTATTAAATCACATTTTCTATTACTTATGAGTAATTTCTTAAATAAAAGCGAATCCCTTGACGTAAATTTTCTTGGCAAAAATAACCATGTAGATATAAAGTTTTTGTAGGTACAAAAGCCGAAGTATTTTTGGAAAATAATTTAGATCAGGAAGATATAGTGGGAATTAAATCAAATATTCTAAAATTTTATATAGAATATTTAAACCAAATTAAAATAAGATTTGACTTTGGAAGAGAAGATGTAAAATTACTACAAATAATAACACCCAGAAATGTTCTTTCCAAAGAAAAAATAAATATATTGCCCTTGATACTGAAATTTAAGAATTTAGTGGATTCTGATCCAGATAAATTCGTAATGCAATGCACATTATTTCGACTAAGTGATGCATCCTTAGATATAACATATCCTTAGCTATGACATAATATATCCTTAGATATAACACATAAATGAATTTTGGGACAATGTAAACACATTTAAAAATAGTTTAAATGAATTTTATTATGGTGATTTATGTAATTTTATTTTTAATTTGCTTTCTCTTAAACATAGTTCTGCAGCTGCAGAACGAAAATTTTCACCATTAAGCTTAACAAAAACAAAACCAAAAAATAAGTTAGATAAAAGCACAATAAACAACAGAATGATATGTAAAGAAGTTACATGCAAGTCTGAACCGCATTATGTGTGCTCTGCAAAAAAAGATCTCAATGATACCTTAATATTATAAATTTAATTTTTGTTAAATAATATACTATATTTAGTATATTAAATATTTTTAAACAAATTATTAATGTTAATTTTAGGTTAAAGATGAATTTGTTATGTTTTTAGCTTTAATTTTATACACTGTGTTTATGTTCCTTTATTTCTATATTTTTTAAATGAATTGTTTTGCTTTTTTTTAACACATTAAATGTAATATACATATATGAAATTCTTTTGTTAATTTTAACAATAAAACGTTAATTTCATACTGAATAATCTATAATTATTTAAATTCAAATTTTGGTAGGATTGGAATCATTTTGGTAGGTTTTGGAAAGAATATTGGTAGGGAAAAATTTTTCTTTGTGGCAACGCTGATTGGTACCGACGTCTGTTTTTAACACCAGAACAAGGCGAATTCATTGAAGGTGGGATTAGTATTACAATAAAAAACAGCTGACAAAAGAATGACGATGGGAAGAAAAATGTTAAAAATGTAAATGATTTTAAAAGAAAATGAAGAAAAATATACAAACTTCTGACACTATAAGAAAAAACGAAATTGATTATCAAAACAAAATACACAAAAAACAAAAATCTGTTGACATTGTTATTTCCATCGGCTAGTAAAACACTCACACCTTATATGAATTCGCCTTGCACCAGAATAAGTGATTTCAGAAAAATAAATAAAAAAAGTGGTCAAACAACAAAAACGCACGATGAGAACAACGCATTGTTACGCTCTTAGTTTCTAAATCCTTCCCTTCTATATTTCCCCCCGCGTCGTGAAATATTTTTGAAAAGTATTTCAAAATATGTTAAGACGCACATTCTTTATTCTTTATTTTCTTTGATACTATATTTATCTGTCCGTAGTGGACTGTCAAAATAGACAAAAATGAAGTCTAATTTGACAAATTAAATACATAGTTTGGAAGTCCTCGTAAGAAGAAGCTGTATTTGAGAAATGCTAACTACATACATACATTATTGGTTATTGCAACAATTTAGTGAGGATTGCGACCTAGCTCTTCACACCACTGATGCTGTGTGTGTTAATTTTATAAATGAATGGCGGGACCTACAGTTTAAAGTCGATCCCGAACGACAGATTTTTTTTGAGAAACTTTCCGTGGCAATTTTATTTACTTTCAGAGTTTTTGCCAGAAATCTGCTGAGAAGAAGTCTCCGAAGAAATACTTTTTGTATTTAATTTTGATGTCTGGCCTGGGGCTCGAACCCTGGCTTTCCGTCTAATAAGCCAACACACTACCACTAGACCACGGCGACTGGGATTTGAACAGAGGCGACTTCAACGTACATAACATACATAAATAACGAGTACTATTCACCAATTGTCAAAAATCGTAGCGGTGAAAAACTTAAAGTGCTCGGAAAACTTTAATTGTTCCTTACAATTAATTTTCAATAACAATTTATCTATGTAGGTACGTAAGTTATATACTTCATAAGTTATATATTTCATGCTAGTCAATATTTTTATGGTGATGTTCTTGAAAAGAAAAATAAACAAGAGTAGCACATGTGCAAGTATTATGTAATGCGTATGTATTTTGTTTTTTTCCAACCACCTTATCACTAAACAAATAAATGTCCTTTTGTCCATCAACAATAACATTTATTTAATCATGCGCATAATTCTCATTTAGTTCATCGTACATTTTATACAAGATCTTTAAGTTGAGCTCATAAAAGCATACTTACCTGGCGTAAGGGTTACCGTGATCACGAAGGCGGTTCCCTCGAAGTGAGGCTTAGCCATTGCACTTTCGGTTGAGTTGACCTTCGCGATTATTCCTAATGTGAATAACTCGTGCGTGTAATTTTTGATAGCCGGGAATGGCGTTCGCGCCGTCCCGACATTTATAAATTAATTTCAGTATTAACGTAACATACCGTAACGTACTTGTTTAGCAACTGTTAAGAAATGTAAGTACGACAACAAAATTATAGTTTAAATCTTTCTATTTTTGATTTACTTTTTTATTGAAATCTTATTTACAATAATATTTACCGTTCCCCAAAAAAATACAAAACAAATTTAATTGACATTTAAACAGTTTTTTGAATTTAAGTATGTAGGGACAAAAGCCGACCATTTGCGGTTATTAATTATAAGCTTACAGATCCCCAGAGGGATTCCAAATCTTCCCGGTACCTCTGCTACCTCATTTAAACATATGATCGGAAACTAGGTATGAGATTATTAATATGCCGATTTTTGCACATGAAAATATTTCAAAAAAGTACCAACGTACATACACTGGCGAGCAAAAATGGGTAAATAATATTAAAAAAATATAAAATTTACATTTGTACTTTAATTATTAAAATAAAATAAAACAATCCATATGTTGTCCTTTTAAATATAAAATAGATATAATATTATTTAGTAGCATTTATCCAATTTTGCTCGTTTCGTTTCAAATGAAAAAATCAGTATTTTGTCCATAATCCTTTACTCTTTATTACTGATTTAATACGTTTGGTAAGCTCTCTACCAGTTTTTTGATGGTTTCGCTGTTTATACTTTGCCACTCTGCCTCAATTCGTAGCCACGTTAAGGTTATTTGAAGGGTTTTCATACTGTGCCAATTTTCGCTTTACAATTGCCCACAAATTCTCGATCGGATTTAAATCCGCACTTTGTGCTGGCCATTTCAACGTCTGAAATTTTTTATTTACAATTTCTTACTTATTGTAATAAATACAAAAAATATTGGATTTAAAATATTTTGTTAATATTATGCATCCATTTTTGCTCGCCAGTGTAGGTGCACAAGACACCGCTAATAATCATACAGGTAGATTTTCGAAACCTCTGTTCAAATTAGTTATCCTATCGAGCGACTTCCGTCACACTAAGCATTCGTAGGTCAAGATATGTCTGACGACAGCTGTGTAGATCCAGTGATCCTAGGGTCCATTACTAATTTTTTCCCCAACATTTTATAGCAAGCGCAGACGGCAATGCAGGCCTTTTTAATCTATTAATGATGTTCGGTTTCCAAGACAATTTTCTTTCCAGAACGAGTCCTAATAAATGCGCCTAATCCCTGGGTTCACCTTCCACCTCATGCATTCTCAGCAGACGACAAGGCGTTGGTTAGTACTTCCCAGTGAAGAGTACCATAACATAAAAGTTTTTTCGAGTGGAAGAGGATGTTAGGGTGAAATGTGTATTTGATGCGGAGATTTGCGGAAGTCGGCGAAGGAGGAAGCCCTATTTTCGATTGGTGTGACCAACTGGCGAAGACGGGCAAGAAACAGAGGCGCTTGGAACGACGTGCTAAAGTTGGTCGAAATTCGATAATAGGGTTGCTAATGGCCAATTAAGTAAATGAATAAAATGTCGCTGGCTAACTTGTGCACAGAAGGCTAAGAATAATCTACACTGAGCTGAGCAATTTAAAAATAATAAGATGTGAACATATATATGTGTGTATATTTAAACCTTCTTCAAAATTTTCTTTCATTCGTAAAATATTTCAGTATATTCTCCTGACGTACAAATAACATTGCGCGACAGTTAAAATACACTCGAGTAACTACATAGCGTAAGTTGAATATTAAGTTGAGCAGAATTCAAAAATATTTTTTGTTTTATTTGACAAAAACTGTTTTTTTTAACAGTTTTATTGATTACACAAATATTTTTGACCCGATTCTGAAAAATCAAAGCTTTTTGAAACGGGAAGAGGTAATCCATTAAAACTGCTTTTAAACTTACTGTACATGTATATGCACTGATAAAAACAGTACGTCTGGAAAACCTAGGTATACATAAACATGTGGTTCAAACTTATCTGTTATGAGTTTTGATCTGGTAAACTTGCAAAATATGAATTTTTCTTCATTTTTTCAAGTTTGACCATTCTTAATTGCAATATTAATAAAAAAATAAATATGAAATAAGTGCTGACATTCCAAAAGTGAATTCTCTTATTAAAAGCTCGACACTTTGTTTGATAAAATCGACAGTTCGAAATTTAATATAAATATAACAAAAAATATCAGTCAGCGGCAGTAAAAAGGACAACAGGCATATATACAATGGGAAGTAGTAAGAGGATCGTTTATACAATTCAAAACGTTCTGTTATCAATTAATCTCTGTTGTTAAGTTAAATAAATAAAGTATTCTTTTAAATTGAAAAATAACAAGATAGGAAATTATAAATTTTTTTATTTTAAAATTGCATTAAGCGCTTCTGTATTAAATCATGGTTCAAAAAACGTCTGCGTCTGTATGCAGCTTTTTTTTCAATGACTGTTATTTAAAAAACTTTTGTAATCCATTCAAGATTGTTCCTTGAAAATACCGGGTAAATTTTTTTAAAATTTTATGAAGACAGAAATATTAAATGTCGAAAGAAAAACATTTCTGGCTGTTTTAAAGCTATGGGAAAGATTCAAAGTTAGTGCCACAAGAGCAGGATGATAGACGGATGGAAAAAAACCACATGTGAAATTTTGCTTCAAAGGCACAATCGAAAATCAGTGTTACGTCGAATTGCTACTGACGGTGAAAAATAGATTTATTTTCAAAATTCTAAACAGAAATATCATGGGCTAATCCGGAACAACCACTAACTTTGCCCGTAAAATCAGATCGATTCGGCAGGAAGACAATTTTGATTCAATTTTTAATTTCAGGATATATGTGAAGGACACGAATCCTTTGACTCTAAATGACCAAATTTTAGGTATGATTATGTTTTACCAATTAATATAGGTGTTCCAAATTTCCTAAGTATTTTCGGCTGATCTTTACATATTGCGAATAGACCTCTCGGTAAGATGATTATATGGATGAATTCAGGCGATGCGCCTGAACAGAGTAGCCATTTTGATAAAAAAAAATTATTATTTATTTATTGTTGAACGATAGGATCGTTCATGCTAATGTTGCCCCACAGATTGTATAAATACAGGAAATTTGACAGATGTAGCATTTAATATGGCCATTATCAAATGTCAAATTTCGGAAATGTCTCTTGGAAGATATGATATATGAGATAAGATGTAATTCAATTTTTTTTCTCTTCCGAAAGATGTGTCGCCGTCTTGAGACATGATAACCATTTTCCATAAATCAGACAAATGAAAGAATTTTTAAATGAAAATATAAAAATAAGTTAACATTTAAAGGATAGAATGAATAAATTTTTGTATGCGTGTAACTTGTTTTTGAAACATTTTTAGTTGAAAAATATATTAATATATTTATTGCTGTACGGTTTTAATTCTTTACATACCTGTTTGTTTATTAGAAAAATACTTACATATATGAAAGGTAAAACAAATGCATCATTTATATTATGATATTCTGTTACTTCGTTCTACATGAATTTTGCACTCTTTTAGGCAGTAGTTATTCTAATTATTTCCATATCAGTCCTTAAGGTTATGTTTCTGTTATTCAATTTTTGATAATAACAAATTTTTATAACTATTTTTCACATCCTAATTTCTCCTATGGAATTTTTAATTATATTTATGATAAAATCTTCAATAGCTTCTTTACTTTTTCAGCTGCCGCGTTAGGGTTAAAATGCTTTTATGCTTAATTAAAAAGAAGTTATTATAGGCGAAATAAAAACAGCAATAATACGGTTAATTTAGAAAAAGGAAAAAGTTTTTGAAATTGATTTTTATTTCTTAGTTTCCAATTCTACTGTCCTCCAATTGGGAATCCATAAACCTTATCAATATTATAACAATTATTGAGCAAATAAAATGTTAATAATATTTAATTGCTGGGATGTTAGTCTTCTTACAAAAAATCTGATCTATTGAAATACACACGAGCATCTGTCATTACTCTAAAAGATACATTTTTTTTGATTTGGATATACGATCCGTTTCCAGTAATTAACAAAGATTAAAAATGTTTTCAAAATTTATTTAAAGGCAATTAATTATTCTACGGGGTTAGAGATGTATTGGGTAAATGGTTCTTCAATAAAAAAATTTAACAATAAATGATACTTTAAATTATAAAAACCAAAAATCTTGATCACGTTCCTAGCAAAAGATGCCAAAAATTATCATTTGAGTTTAATTTTTTTTTAGTATTTTATGGAGGTACCCCTTTCTGTTTGACAATCAGGAAGACTTTCGAGAAGTCAGACATTTTGCAACTTGAATGCCATTCTGTTCAGCTCAAACCACTAGCCAGGGATCGCTAAGATTATTCAGTATCTTTGATGACGGTAAGATACGAACATTTGACTGCTATTGTCTTTGCGCAATATTGAGAATGTTTTGTTAAATTTAATTTGGGTAAGTTTGTAGTTGAGGCCAACTATGCACATACCCAAGGCGAATTCATAGAATGTGACCGTAACTCTACAACAAGTACAAGAATGCAAAAACAACAGGCATTTTCTTTTTGTTAAAGAGTACTCGTCTTGTCAAAAACAGCTGACTGAAGAATAACAAGAGGAAGAAAAATGTAAAGGCGAATTCACAGAAGGGCACGCGGCTTGTCAAAAACAGCAAGAAGAATAACAATAGGAAGAAAAATATTAAAAAATTTTATAAAAATGATTACTATAATTAAATTAAATGAAAATATTTGGAAAAAAGTAAAATAAACAATAAACACTTTCAAATTATTTAACACGAAATTAAAAACATATTTGAATTTTTAAATATAATATAAAAATACTCTTGTATAATAACACTCTTATGTAATAATATATTCATATAATATATTTAAATTAATTTTCAAAAATATTAAAAATTAAAAACTTACATGAATGTAAGAAAACTCGAAAATGATTTCTAAGAAAAATAAACATACATTTGACATATAAAACACAGAATAAGAAAATAAGAAAATTAATAATCAAAACAAAACACTAAAAAACTACAAAATTTTGACACACCAAAACTCATCAGCTGTTGAGGCAAGGTCACCTCCTATGAATTCGCCTCCCACATACCAATATGTGGCTTCGAGTGTTTCAAATTTCCAACACTCCAAAATAATCACTATAATCACCGAAGGTGACCGCTTATTTATTTCAAACGGCCGAACTACAAAAATGGGTCAGATTTTAGATTTTTGTATTGTGGAAGGAGCTCATAGTAGATGAGCGCCTGTCACTTCCACTAAATCTACAGATAATGGATGGAATGGAGATTCGCTTCACAATTATTTGGTTTAGGGACAGTTATATTTAATTTTACAAATGACTTTATAGTCTTCGAACGGCAGATTTTTGAGAAACTCTTTCATGTCAATTTTATTTACTCTCAGTCGCCAAAGAAATTTTTTTAATATTTCGTTTTGTTAGATTTGTCTGATTTGGGGTTTGAGTCGTGGTCTCATGCCTAATAATCCAATACACTACCTACTAGACTATGGCGACCGCAATATCTTATAAAATTCAGAGAATTACAAAGTTTTATTTCAAAAGCTCAACTTGCTACAAGATATTATCATTTGTTTTTGTTAAAAAGTGATTGATAAAATGCATTGCAATAGTTTTTTGTGAACAAGTTTCTATAGAAAAGAAATTATGAAATTCAGTACGATCAAAAAAACAACAACTTATCATATCAAAATTCTAAATAAAATGTTCTATGGAATGACGTTTTTAATTAATAATTCACAAGATTTTTAAACTGTTAGAAATGCCAATAGCAATACCGAAGGTTAAGCGTTGCATGTTTTTTTGGATTAAAGTTTAAATATTAGAGTAAACCATAGGAAGTGGAGAATTGGGGAATTTTAGTAAAGATTTTAGAATGAATTGTTAAAATTGAAAAGTTAAAAATAAATAAATTTGGTTTTCAAATCTTATTTGCAATTTTTTAATGAGTTTTGGCGTGTCTCATATTAAATTCTAGTAATTAATAAACTTCAGTAATTCAATAAAACATTAAGTACAATCAAAGATTATTCAAGATATTGTTAGGGTACTAAACAAATATGGTCATAAATATACCTGTTAAATTTCGATTACGATTAGTAATCATTACATTACTTTTTAAGAAAGAATCGTAATGATTATTTAATTCTTTGAACAATTTTAAAAATTCTTCGGCGACATTATTAAATCAAAGAATCAAAAAGAAATGGTTCAAGATGTTGCAAATATTACGTCCTGAATTGATGGAATTAACTATTCAGAACGTAATCAACATAGTTTTTAAAATTGCAATGTAGTTTTTACGCTTAAAATAGCTGTACACCTGTCCCCGATTTTTTTTATTTTAGTAATGATGGTAAGCTAATGCTTGCATTACATTAAATTTACGAATCTGTAATAGGTTAACGACAATCATAAACGATAGAAAGTCTGCTGAAAAACATACACATTACGTCCGAATGCTGTTGCTACGCATGGGTCTTTACATTTCTTGTCAATTTACCAATGAAATGAAGTCTTCAATCCATCTTTAATTAAAGCTAAAAACTAAGTCAACAATCAGAAGAGAAAAATATAATTGGTCTTAAAGCAAAAGTTTGGTTTGAGAACATGAAATCCAAACCCTTGTTTGATTATCCTAGTTCAATATTTACATCTTGACTTGGAATTTCTTATCTCCTAAATAGTGATAAAAATATTCGATAATATTATATAGCAACAATATTGTTACGTTTTTTACCTTTTAAAAATATTTGAAATATGAGCTCGTAGATTGGAATAAAAATAAATTTGTGTTTAGTTTTAATTAATTTCTTTATTTTTCGCACAATTCTGTGTGCCACTGTTCACAACTTGATGTAAACAACAGCAATTGCTTTGTTTCTTATTCTGCTTTAAGCTGAAAGTCCATACCATCCGTTTCATGCGGCTTTGCGTTACATGCATATACCGAAAAAGTAGAATCAGTGTAGTTGTTTGTGACAAGTTACAGAAGAAAAAGCATAGAATGCATAGACGCATAGAATGCATCAAGTAGGTTTACTTTCTACTTTTCTTTACTTTTTTCTCATGCAGTGTTGGAAAATGTCAGCAGTTTTTTAAACTTGGCATGCCAAATTATATACAATTGTGAATGGTTTCTATAAATATGTTTAAATAGTGAATTCCTATTTTTGCATTTTTCTTTTTGCATTACAAAAATATTAATATAAACATATTTCATAATAAAGTTTATTACTATTTTAAGAGGGAAATACATTAAATATTGTGTTAAAAAACATATTTCTTTCATGAACAAAATATGTATATGATGATTGTTTATATGTATATATGATTGTTTTTATATACTGAGTGTCATCTATTTTGAATTGATTAATTTGTAAACAAGAAAAATGGAGGATAAATTAACTGAAAATACTCGTCTTGTGTTGTTTTGAAGATTTTCGAAAGCCTTAACAGCACAAAATATCATATATGTAAACTCATAAACTTGTAATTAATGCCATAAATTCTTTTAAAATTACAATTTGATTTTCTATTTTTTTGTTGTTTACCACAACAGCTGATCAAAACAAAAAACCAGTGGCATAAAACGCATTGTGTGTAACTTGCAATAAAAACGGCATAGAATGCAAAAATCGCATGTAACACAAGGCGCATGAAACGGATGGTATGGACTTTCGGCTTTACACTCGTTTGCGTAAACAATAACAATTGTACGATCTTTATAGCGGAGATCTTCGAAACACAATTCACACGCAACGCGTCTTCACACAAGACTGACTCAATATTTACTAACTCCGTTGTCTGCTATGTCTTGCCCTTTAATGTCGCTGTGTAAACAATCTGATGGATGCTCTTGAAGGGGAATGACTTCGCGTTATCGAAATCTCTGTAAATGTAAACATTTTTGTTTCATTGTTGTTTGTATAATTTGTTTACATTTATTCTGGTAATGTTTGCTGTTACTTCTTATTTATTTGTTTATCTCCTTTTTTATACACTGACGTTGTTGCTATATCGTTGTTTATTCGTTGATCATGTAAACAAGTCTATTGTTTTTGTTTTTGTAGCTTTTGTTTATCAGTTTAATGATAAACGATGTAACATCACTTCCATTTTCTTAACAATATTATTCATCGTATATATAATCCCATAGATTGCATAACTACAATGA
This sequence comes from Sarcophaga subvicina, assembly GCA_936449025.2. NCBI lineage: Eukaryota > Metazoa > Arthropoda > Insecta > Diptera > Sarcophagidae > Sarcophaga > Sarcophaga subvicina. The sequence goes on from OW388080.2 coordinate 55,262,183, forward strand.
ATACCAAAGGTCTAAAAAGTTGTTTTAATACAATATTACACTACTTAAATTTTTTTTAAATTCCAAAATAGTTTCGATTTAACTGTCAATAGTAGCAGAATATTTTTATTCGAAAGTTTTTATTAATTTTCAATAATAAAACTAAATTATAAATATTAATTCAAATACGGCCAGCATATTATAAATATTAGTCTGTTTAACTTTTGAAGGGAGAAGCCGTGAGTCACTTTGCAACAGAGACAATTTGCAATTATATTGCAATAAAGTAAAATTAAATATTCGAGAGCTTTACTTACCATGAGTAATAGAGTGCAGTCGTAGTCAATTTCTTAAAATTAATACACTAACTAAACAAAGTGAAATAAAAATTCTAATTGAACAAAAATGCATTTAAAAAATTATAACCACAACCACTGTGTGTGCGTAAGAAACCTTTGCAAAGAGTGATGAATATAAATCTTTAAGAGATGGCCAGGCTAAATTAGTTATTAAAACTGTAGATTCATATAGAAAAATTGTAAAATATTTTGATTCCAACGAAATTTGCTATCACACTTACCAACTAAAAGTTGAACGTTCTTATAGGTTTGTGCTAAAGGGTTTGCATTTTTTAACACCAGTTTCTGAAATAAATGCTAAACTTTTGTCATTGGGACATCAAGTCAGAAACGTTATTAATGTAAGCCAAGTAACTAAACAACCTCTTCCAATGTTTTTTGTTGATTTGGATCCAAGCCCAAGTAATAAAAAGGTTTACGAAATTCAGTACATTAATAATATAGTAACAACAATAGAGCCAGAACGTAAAGCAAATAACATCGTCCAATGTCAAAGGTGTCAACTCTATGGCCACACAAAGTCTTATTGTACGAAACCTTTTATCTGTTTGAAATGCGGTCTTGGACATCCAACGGCGGAGTGCAAAAAAAGTATCGGGGAACCTCCGCGGTGTTTGAATTGCCTTAATCATTACACTGCTAACTACAAGGGATGACAAGTTTACCAAGCACTGCAAAGAAAAATACTGCCCGAAAACAGAAATCAAAAACATCAGAACTTTAGAATAAATACTAAAGACTTCCTACAGATTAATTCACAGACTTGTACAAAACTTGAAGGTGATAACAATAATTTTAATAAGGTTCTATACTCCGACGTGCTTAAACAAGATGATACTAATAATCGCATGAAGAATATAGAAAATATGGTTAGTCAACTAATAAATACATGTTAACTCTGCTCATTAATAAATTATGCAATTAGGATTTCGAAATAAATGAAATTTAGATTTTGATCAAGAATAATTATATTGACATATCTTTACTTTGTGAAACACACTTAAATAGTAGGTAACATTTTAAAATAAGGGGCTACGATTTAAATAAATCTTTAATCTAGAAATGCATGCAGGAACAGCAATATTAATTAAGTCGACTATTAAGTATGAAATTTCAAAACCATTTATTAAACCTTCTATTCAAGCCGCTGGTATATATTAGAATAACGTGTAACAACTCATTTTGTAACTTATATTTAATTTATACTCCACCAAGGCACAGAATTAATTGTCAAGATTATGAAAATTTCTTTGATAAACTCGGCAACAGATTTTTAGTAGCTGGTGATTTTAATGCCAAACATTCATAGTGGGGGTCAAGAATTATTAATCCTAGAGGTAAACAATTGTATAACTGTATTCAAAAGAAAAGCTTTCAGATTTATCATGGCCTACAGACCCAGCTAAAATACCTGATCTATTAGATTTGGTATTCCAAAAAATGTGCTTGATATTTTAAACAATGAAAATTTGTGCTCTGACCACTAGTTATTAATTCTTGCCTTTCCATAGAGCTTATACCAAAGAAGATTAAATTAATTTCACCAAAAACTGATTTAAGGTCATTTAGTTATTGGATTGAGAGAAATATTGATTTAAATATTTGCCTTAAGAGTGAAGATGAATTAGATGATGCAGTTGAAAAATTCACCAACATTGTTCATGAGGCTGCATTTCTTTCAACCAGCTAATGGCTGATCGGTATATGTTTCTGCGGAAATAATTCAACTAATAAACTATAAAAGGCGACTCCAAAAAAAATTGCAATTAACTAGGCACCCTGCCGATAAAAGAAATTTAAACATTGCAACTAGGCTTTTAAAAAAGAAAATTGCAGACTACAAGAACAATGAAATCGGAGAATATCTTCAAAGTCTAGACGTAAATGCAACAAATAATGAGCATAATCTGTGGAAAGCAACTAAATATATAAAAAGACCTACGCGAAGAAATGTTCCTGTCAAGGATTTAAACAGACTTTTAAGCCTTTTTCATTCAATTCTAAATCTACGATTTCTAGACAGTGCGTGTCAAATGGATCTTCCAATTTGTCATATTACACCAAGTGAGATACTTTCTGAAATAAAAATGCTAAACAAATTAAAGTCTCCCGGATTTGATAAAATAGACGCATCGGTGGTGCAGTCATTATCAAAAAAAAGCCATAATATTTTTAACTCTTATCTTTAACTCTGTATTAAGAATATAGCACTTTCCTACTCAATGGAAGTGTGCGGAAATTATAATGATTGCCAAACCAAACAAACCAGAGAACAGCATTGATTCATACAGGCCAATAAGTTTGTTAGCAACTTTTTCTAAACTATTTGAAAAACTGTTTGCACGAAGACTACTTCCATTATTAGAAGCTGGAAATATAATCCTATCACATCAGTTCGGCTTTCGACATAGGCATGGAACGCCAGAGCAGTGTCACAGAAGAGTTAATGTTATTTCTGATGTCTTGGAGAAAAAGATGTACTATTCGGCTATATTTTTGGACATTCAACAAGCGTTTGCTCGAGTCTGGCATTCTGGTTTGTTGTTTAAACTTAAAAGTTTGCTTCCGGCACCATTTTATCCAGTTCTTAATTCCTACTTGAAAAACCGTACATTTTATGTTAAAGAGACCTCTTCTTTATGTGAAATACAGGCTGGTGTGCCACAGGGAAGTGTCTTAGGACCAATTCTAAACACTATTTTTACGTCAGACATTCCTTGCACTAATGGAGTAATAGTCGCTACTTATGCAGATGACTCCGCATTTATTTCTTCAAATATCTCACCAATTGAAGCTTCAAACCTAATACAACATCAATTAAATGACGTGCAAGCTTGGTTAATGACCTGGAATATTAAAGAATATGAGTAAAAATCTACTCATGTAGCGTTTACGTTAAAGAAAAGAGATTGTCCAAATATTACCCTCAGTGGTTCAACTATTCAAAAAAGTAATTCTGTGAATTATTTAGGAATATGCTTAGACAGAAGTCTTACGTGGAAAGATCATGATAAAAGCAAAAGAACACAAGTTGATAATAAACTAAAAAAATGTATTGGATTCTTGGCCGTAAATTAAATTGATTTTAGAAAATAAAATTCTGAGTTACAAAACTATTTTAAAGCCTGTATGGACCTATGGCATTCAACTGTGGGGAACTACAAGCAATTCAAATATTAAAATTATTCAATCTAAACCATGGTCTGTTACTAATAACACCTTACATAATGATCTTAAAATTCTTATCTACGTTAATGATAAGAAAGTTCAGTAATCAATATTTACAAAGATTAAGTGACCATTTAAACCCTTTGGCAATTTCGTTGTTAAATGACAGTGATGAAGTATTTAGGTTGAAAAGATATCATGTTCTTGATTTACCCTTTAGAAACCAATGAAAGATGTATTAATGATAAAATGTTGTTCGACTAACAAACTATTTTGATTTCAGTTTAGTTTTAATGATGTTGATCTTGATAAAGGTCATAAATTTAAGTTAATAACATTATATTTTTTTCAAATTTGCTTAATATTATAAAATAGATTGCAAATAAAGACTGACAAAATAAAAAAATTCCAAAATTATTAAAAGTTAATTGCAACCGCTGCGTTGTAGCATGATTTCGAATACGTGTAGATAAAATGAACACAAATGCATAACAGTTGAAATCAACCCAAAATCTGCTTAATGGCAGGATGTGACTTCCGCTAATAGTTTGAACTACAGCAAATGCAGTCCAGTAATTAACAAATTTTCTTCATTGCTATTGCAAAACGAAACGCATAATTGACTGGTTAAAGCAAAATGCCATTACCGCCAGCCAAACATTTGTATTCAACATTAAAGCTTCTTTTATAATCACTACTGGAAAATGTTTTGCTGTTTTAATTGTTTAAAAATTAAGTTTTGTTGTAGTTTAATTTTATGTAAAAAGCCTAAACATACATACATAATTGGTCATTACAACCCTTCAGTCAGGATTACGACCTAGTTTCTCACACCACTTATGTTGTGTGTGTTAATTTTATACAGATTTTTGAGAAACTTTACTCTCAGAGTTTTTGTCAGAAATCTGCTGAGAAGAATTCGCGAAGAAATACTTTTTGTATTTTGTTTTGAAGTCTGGCCTGGGGCTGGAAACCTGGCTTTACGTCTAATAAGCCAACCTACCTACTAGACTACGGCGGCATAAATAATTATTTAATTATTAATTATTATTAAATTAGTATTTTTTGTCATTAACTAGGTATTGTTTAAACAATTTAATAAAAAACAATTTGAATGGAACAATATTCGACAGTGTACTTATGTATATTTAAATTCGATAAATATTGGCTGAGATTAAGGCAACAACGTAATATTCTATAATAAATTAATATTTGTAATAACATAAAACTTAAGAAGCAAGTATAACTTTTTCCAATTTAGGCCTAATTGGTACTTTTTTACTTTTGCCTGACCTTAATAACACTCATCACTGTTCTGAACAGCTGACTTCGTGCAAATGTCTGTATACCAATTTCTTTGCATTGTGTTGTGCTCGTATATTTGTTGCTTTGTATTCTGTTTGGTTTTTATTAACATTTTTCGTTGACAGATGTCACGTTTTTAACGTGACAAACGTTCTTACGGCAACGTAGTAGTATGTTTATGTACCTTCTCGACCAGTTTCTTCATACAAATTTGGGAGCATGCCTACGCTACAGTCGGTAGTGTTAGGTTAGTTGATAGGTTTGTAACATATAGATTGGACGTACAGAATGAGTGTGTGTGTGTGTGTGTGTGTGTGTGTGTTAAAATTTGGGATCATTCCTGCTTCTTCTTGTTCCTTTTATTTGTATTACTTTACAAACGAATGATTGGACGGACAGAATGAGTGTGTGTGTGTGTGTGTGTCATTTTTAAAGTGTGTAGGTTCGTCTCGAGTCTGAGTTCATGATGCCGATGATCCGCGAGTGCGTGATGTAGGGTACCGTAAACTCATGTTGTTGACTTGTGCAATGTTATGCTTTTGTTTATTTTATTTTTTAATGTAAACAAATTTTAAAACGCTTGACTCATATTACAGTTTTTAATGTAAACAACTAAAGAGTTTTGGATGTGGTTTCGCTTAATTAATTTTTTTTGTTAGTGTGATATGTTTCCGTTATGTGTAGTCCTTTTCTTGTAGACATATTTTATAATAATCAAATGTAGGAGAATACATTTTTTTTTGTTATAACAATAACAGTGCTTTGTTATAAACAATAACATCGCGAATCCTTATCATGTTTTGTATTCCTAAACATTAGTTCAACAAGAATTGTATCATATTACAGTTTTTAATATTAAGTTTAAAGAATTTTGAATGTGGTTTCGTTTAATTAATTTTTTGTATGATTTAACGTTAAAGAAACAGAAATATAGTTGTACGTGTTCTTGTTGTTGTGCTATAAGTATATGTGCATAAGATCAATAAGAATATTTTGTATGATTTAATGCGATATATTTCCGTTATGTGTGTGTGTGTGTGTGTTTCTTTTTTCTTATGGACCCATTTTATGATAATCGAATATAGGAGAATACATTTTTGTTACAAAAATAACAGTGCTTTGTTATAAACAATAACATCGCGAATCCTTATCATTTTTTTGGTATTCCTAAGCATAAGTTCAATAAGAATATTTTTTAATGTAAACAAATTTTAAAATTCTTGACTCATATTACAGTTTTTAATATTAAGTTTAAAGAATTTTGAATGTGGTTTCGTTTAATTAATTTTTTTTGTATGATTTAACGTTAAAGAAACAGCAATATAGTTGTACGTGTTGTTGTTGTTGTGTTTATAACAGCGCTTTGTTTTGAGCAGGATTTCTTTTCTTTCAGTTTTTTTTTGTCAGGTTTTAAATAAATAAAATTATATAATAAAGAGATTAATTAAAACAAATTAGATTTTTTCCTAAGATATGTATATTTTATTTTCAGATTTTGTTACAGTTCACATATTTCTATTTCTCCTTTAAGCAAATCTATTAATCACTTAATTTTATCATTTCCTTTAACATATATGACAGAGTTGTTCCCTTTTAAATTTTATATATTTAGTTTTTACTGTTTAAAATAAATAAAATTATATATATAATAAAGAGATTAATTAAAACAAATTAGTTTTTTTATTTCAATAGATTTTTCCCTATGATTTTTTTTAAGATGATTTTGTTATTGGTTGAAAGGTATCTTCTAATAAATAACTTCAACTATTTGACTCAGTTTAATAATTGTTCACTTGTCCTTTAGAGCAGCCCTTGTCTTTATCAATTAGGACAAGTACAGTACCCGGAGGTCGAATTGACCCATTGTACAACTTTTATTATGATAATTTTTAGACATTATAATAATTTTTGTATTGATTTTGATCTGCTTTATATCTGGTAACGATCTGCTTTGTATCTCGTAACGATCTGATTTGTATCTGCTCACATCTGATTTATACCTTATCATGATCTGCTTCATGTCTTATGTCTATGTATTCTGAATTTTAGTACGCTATATCGTGCTTTCTACAATCTGCATCCACTAAATTTATTCCTTTGTCTCCTTTTGCTAATCGTTTTTGAAGTTTTGTATCAGGTCCGCAGAACTGTTAACCAGTAATTCAACATTTTGAATTTTCAACAATTTGTTTATTATGTTGTTTACAAAACCTTTTCCAATCTTACACTAATTAGGTTCATTTTTTTTTTTTTTTGTTTTGATTGTAGTTTATAACCATTTTGTTTTTCATTAATTTCATACCACTTCGTATGAAACACTGAAACAGTGGCTAGCTATTTATACCAGCTATACTAGCTATATCAGCTATACAAGCTCTATCAGCTATACTAGCTATACCAGCTATGCTAGCTGTATCAGCTATACTAGCTATATAAGCTATACAAGCTGAACTAGCTATATCAGCTATACTAGCTACACCAGCTATACTAGCTATACCAGCTATACTAGCTATACCAGCTATACTAGCTGTACCAGCTATACTAGCTATATAAGCTATACAAGCTGAACTAGCTATATCAGCTATACTAGCTACACCAGCTATACTAGCTATACCAGCTCTATCAGCTATACTAGCTATACTAGCTGTACCAGCTATACTAGCTATATAAGCTATACAAGCTGAACTAGCTATATCAGCTATACTAGCTACACCAGCTATACTAGCTATACCAGCTCTATCAGCTATACTAGCTATACCAGCTATACTAGCTATACCAGCTATACTAGCTGTACCAGCTATACTAGCTATATAAGCTATACAAGCTGAACTAGCTATATCAGCAATACTAGCTACACCAGCTATACTAGCTATACCTGCTATACCTCTGTACCAGCCACAGTGATGTGAAAAATAATTTGGACAGTACCCACCCAAACTTACATTATATTTAAAACCGATTAAAAACACGAAAATTCTTTATTGTTTAAACGACTTATTTTTTTCTTAGACGGTAGAAAAAAGATTAAAAACAAAATTATTGCTATTCCTATAATGTATTTTAATTTTTTTTTGTGATTTTGTATGAATGTATGTATTTATTTGTTAGTTACGATATTTTTGTTTTTATAATTATATCTATTAAAACTTTATCCAAATTTATTAATATAAGACATTTCTTTCACTCTTCTAAAATTATGTTAGATTCTTTAAGTTCTTCAATAATAGAGATTATTTCGTTTTGATGATTGTTGTAACCAGCACCTTCCGATGAAAGAAGTAAACGTAGTCTGTCAACTAGTTCATTAGGATCATCCCAATGTATATAATTTGATTTCAGATTATTTAGTAATTTTAGCATTAAACCACTGCCTTTTGTTAAAATGTTTGTTGTTGTTTCGAATAAATGTTTAATTATTCGTATATATTTGAAGGCTCGTGTTCCTTTCACTTGTTCATTAGGTTCATAGCGACGTTTATGTGCATTGGTATGAATTAAAATCTCTTTATATTTTTTCAAATCATTTTTAGAATAATGAAGAGGTTTTTTATGAAATACTAGTTCAAATAATCCAGGCGTCATTTTCAATTTCATATTTCCTATCCGCATAGTATTATCTCTATTAAATATTAATTTTTCCTTGCAATATATCCAACTTCCGTCTACATCTTGATTAAAACCATAAATTTTGTCCAATTGCTTATTATTAATAAGTGATTGAATATTTTCAAATAATGGAGAGTTTTTCGTCAGCTTTAAACTTTGTTTTCTTTTCAAGTTTTTCATACACGTACTTGATACAGGTCTATTATGATCATAGCTTTTTTCATCATCATTGTCATCAGTTGTCATATTTTCATACTGAAAATCGTTATTATCACCATTTACATCATCATCATCATCAATAGTGTTGTCTATGTCCTTATGCTTATCTTCAAGTTTTCCAATGATTTCATTATCACCATTTACGTCATAATAATCATCATCATCATCATCAATAGTGTTGTCTATGTCCTTATGCTTATTTTCAAGTTTTCTAATGATTTCATTATCACCATTTACATCATAATAATCATCATCATCATCAATACTGTTGTCTATATCCTTATGCTTATGTTCAAGTTTTCTGATGATTTTATTGTCACCATTTACATCATCATAATCATCGCCATCATCAATAGCGTGGTCTATATCCTTATGTTTATCTTTAAGTTTTCCGATGATTTTTTTAAGTGGTTTTGTTATTGGTTGAAAGGTATCTTCTAAAAAATTAACTCTATCTATTTGATTCAGTTTAATATTTTTTAACTTTTCCTTTAAAACAGCCCTTGTCTTTACAAGATCTTCTAATATTTTATTATGATAATTATTAGACATTATAATAATTTTTTTATATTGAGTTTGATCTGCTTTGTATCTGGTTACGATCTGCTTTATACCTGGTCACGAACTGCTTGCTATCTGATCACGATCTGCTTTATATCTGTTTACGATCTAATTTATACCTGTTCACGATCTGCTTGATGACTCGTGTCTATATCCTTTGATTTTGAGTACACTTTATCGTGCTTTCTACAAGCTGCATCCAATAAATTTATTCCTTTATCTCCTCTTGCTATTCGTTTTTGAAGTTTTATATCAGGTTCACAAAACTGATAACCAGGAAGATGCAATTCAACACGTAATTTGTTTATTAAGTTGTTTACAAAATCTTTTCCAATCTTTTTTGTTTTTTCTATACTAGTTATATCAGCTATACAAGCTGTACCAGCTATACCTGCTGTACCAGCTATATAAACTATATCAGCTATATCAGCTGTACTAGCTATACTAGCTATATCAGCTATACTAGCTATATCAGCTATACTAGCTATATCAACTATACTAGCTATACTAGCTATATCAGCTATACTAGCTATATCAGCTGTACTAGCTATACTAGCTATATCAGCTATACTAGCTATATCAGCTATACAAGCTGTACCAGTTATACCTGCTATACCTCTATACCAGCTCTATCAGCTATACTAGCTATATCAGCTGTACTAGCTATACTAGCTATATCAGCTATACTAGCTCTATCAGCTATACTACATATATCAGCTATACTAGCTCTATCAGATATACTAGCTATATCAGCTATACTAGCTATACCAGCAAACTAGCTATACAAACTGTACCAGCTATACCTGCTATACCTCTATACCAGCTATATCATCATATATCTTTTTTTTTCGTTACTTTCGTACCTCTTCGTATGAAACACTGAAACAGCGGCTGGCTAGTTATGCAAGCTGTACCAGCTATACTAGCTATATCAGCTATACTAGCTATATCAGCTATACTAGCTATATCAGCTATACTAGCTATATCAGCTATAACAGCTACTAGCTAGTACTAGCTGTTCAGCTATACTAGCTATATCAGCTATACTAGCTATATCAGCTATAACAGCTACTAGCTAGTACTAGCTGTTCAGCTATACTAGCTATATCAGCTATACTAGCTATATCAGCTATACTAGCTATATCAGCTATACTAGCTATATCAGCTATACTAGCTATATCAGCTATAACAGCTAGTACAGCTATACTAGCTATATCAGCTATAACAGCTAGTACTAGCTAGCTAGTACTCGCTATAGCTAGTATAGCTGATATAGCTAGTATAGCTGATATAGCTAGTATAGCTGATATAGCTAGTATAGCTGACATAGCTAGTATAGCTGATATAGCTAGTATAGCTGATATAGCTAGTATAGCTGATATAGCTAGTATAGCTGATATAGCTAGTATAGCTGATATAGCTAGTATAGCTGATATAGCTAGTATAGCTGATATAGCTAGTATAGCTGAACAGCTAGTACTAGCTAGTAGCTGTTATAGCTGATATAGCTAGTATAGCTGATATAGCTAGTATAGCTGATATAGCTAGTATAGCTGATATAGCTAGTATAGCTGGTACAGCTTGCATAACTAGCCAGCCGCTGTTTCAGTGTTTCATACGAAGAGGTACGAAAGTAACGAAAAAAAAAGATATATGATGATATAGCTGGTATAGAGGTATAGCAGGTATAGCTGGTACAGTTTGTATAGCTAGTTTGCTGGTATAGCTAGTATAGCTGATATAGCTAGTATATCTGATAGAGCTAGTATAGCTGATATATGTAGTATAGCTGATAGAGCTAGTATAGCTGATATAGCTAGTATAGCTAGTACAGCTGATATAGCTAGTATAGCTGATAGAGCTGGTATAGAGGTATAGCAGGTATAACTGGTACAGCTTGTATAGCTGATATAGCTAGTATAGCTGATATAGCTAGTATAGCTAGTACAGCTGATATAGCTAGTATAGCTGATATAGCTAGTATAGCTAGTATAGTTGATATAGCTAGTATAGCTGATATAGCTAGTATAGCTGATATAGCTAGTATAGCTAGTACAGCTGATATAGCTGATATAGTTTATATAGCTGGTACAGCAGGTATAGCTGGTACAGCTTGTATAGCTGATATAACTAGTATAGAAAAAACAAAAAAGATTGGAAAAGATTTTGTAAACAACTTAATAAACAAATTACGTGTTGAATTGCATCTTCCTGGTTATCAGTTTTGTGAACCTGATATAAAACTTCAAAAACGAATAGCAAGAGGAGATAAAGGAATAAATTTATTGGATGCAGCTTGTAGAAAGCACGATAAAGTGTACTCAAAATCAAAGGATATAGACACGAGTCATCAAGCAGATCGTGAACAGGTATAAATTAGATCGTAAACAGATATAAAGCAGATCGTGATCAGATAGCAAGCAGTTCGTGACCAGGTATAAAGCAGATCGTAACCAGATACAAAGCAGATCAAACTCAATATAAAAAATTATTATAATGTCTAATAATTATCATAATAAAATATTAGAAGATCTTGTAAAGACAAGGGCTGTTTTAAAGAAAAAGTTAAAAAATATTAAACTGAATCAAATAGATAGAGTTAATTTTTTAGAAGATACCTTTCAACCAATAACAAAACCACTTAAAAAAATCATCGGAAAACTTAAAGATAAACATAAGGATATAGACCACGCTATTGATGATGGCGATGATTATGATGATGTAAATGGTGACAATAAAATCATCAGAAAACTTGAACATAAGCATAAGGATATAGACAACAGTATTGATGATGATGATGATTATTATGATGTAAATGGTGATAATGAAATCATTAGAAAACTTGAAAATAAGCATAAGGACATAGACAACACTATTGATGATGATGATGATGATTATTATGACGTAAATGGTGATAATGAAATCATTGGAAAACTTGAAGATAAGCATAAGGACATAGACAACACTATTGATGATGATGATGATGTAAATGGTGATAATAACGATTTTCAGTATGAAAATATGACAACTGATGACAATGATGATGAAAAAAGCTATGATCATAATAGACCTGTATCAAGTACGTGTATGAAAAACTTGAAAAGAAAACAAAGTTTAAAGCTGACGAAAAACTCTCCATTATTTGAAAATATTCAATCACTTATTAATAATAAGCAATTGGACAAAATTTATGGTTTTAATCAAGATGTAGACGGAAGTTGGATATATGGCAAGGAAAAATTAATATTTAATAGAGATAATACTATGCGGATAGGAAATATGAAATTGAAAATGACGCCTGGATTATTTGAACTAGTATTTCATAAAAAACCTCTTCAATATTCTAAAAATGATTTGAAAAAATATAAAGAGATTTTAATTCATACCAATGCACATAAACGTCGCTATGAACCTAATGAACAAGTGAAAGGAACACGAGCCTTCAAATATATACGAATAATTAAACATTTATTCGAAACAACAACAAACATTTTAACAAAAGGCAGTGGTTTAATGCTAAAATTACTAAATAATCTGAAATCAAATTATATACATTGGGATGATCCTAATGAACTAGTTGACAGACTACGTTTACTTCTTTCATCGGAAGGTGCTGGTTACAACAATCATCAAAACGAAATAATCTCTATTATTGAAGAACTTAAAGAATCTAACATAATTTATTAGAAGAGTGAAAGAAATGTCTTATATTAATAAATTTGGATAAAGTTTTAATAGATATAATTATAAAAACAAAAATATCGTAACTAACAAATAAATACATACATTCATACAAAATCACAAAAAAAAATTAAAATACATTATAGGAATAGCAATAATTTTGTTTTTAATCTTTTTTCTACCGTCTAAGAAAAAAAATAAGTCGTTTAAACAATAAAGAATTTTCGTGTTTTTAATCGGTTTTAAATATAATGTAAGTTTGGGTGGGTACTGTCCAAATTATTTTTCACATCACTGTGGCTGGTACAGAGGTATAGCAGGTGTAGCTAGTATAGCTGGTGTAGCTAGTATTGCTGATATAGCTAGTTCAGCTTGTATAGCTTATATAGCTAGTATAGCTGGTACAGCTAGTATAGCTGGTATAGCTAGTATAGCTGGTATAGCTAGTATAGCTGATAGAGCTGGTATAGCTAGTATAGCTGGTGTAGCTAGTATAGCTGATATAGCTAGTTCAGCTTGTATAGCTTATATAGCTAGTATAGCTGGTACAGCTAGTATAGCTGGTATAGCTAGTATAGCTAGTATAGCTGATAGAGCTGGTATAGCTAGTATAGCTGGTGTAGCTAGTATAGCTGATATAGCTAGTTCAGCTTGTATAGCTTATATAGCTAGTATAGCTGGTACAGCTAGTATAGCTGGTATAGCTAGTATAGCTGGTATAGCTAGTATAGCTGGTGTAGCTAGTATAGCTGATATAGCTAGTTCAGCTTGTATAGCTTATATAGCTAGTATAGCTGATACAGCTAGCATAGCTGGTATAGCTAGTATAGCTGATAGAGCTTGTATAGCTGATATAGCTAGTATAGCTGGTATAAATAGCTAGCCACTGTTTCAGTGTTTCATACGAAGTGGTATGAAATTAATGAAAAACAAAATGGTTATAAACTACAATCAAAACAAAAAAAAAAAAATGAACCTAATTAGTGTAAGATTGGAAAAGGTTTTGTAAACAACATAATAAACAAATTGTTGAAAATTCAAAATGTTGAATTACTGGTTAACAGTTCTGCGGACCTGATACAAAACTTCAAAAACGATTAGCAAAAGGAGACAAAGGAATAAATTTAGTGGATGCAGATTGTAGAAAGCACGATATAGCGTACTAAAATTCAGAATACATAGACATAAGACATGAAGCAGATCATGATAAGGTATAAATCAGATGTGAGCAGATACAAATCAGATCGTTACGAGATACAAAGCAGATCGTTACCAGATATAAAGCAGATCAAAATCAATACAAAAATTATTATAATGTCTAAAAATTATCATAATAAAAGTTGTACAATGGGTCAATTCGACCTCCGGGTACTGTACTTGTCCTAATTGATAAGTACACGTCCTCTAACCATCATAATAAAATGTTAGAAGATCTTGTAAAGACAAGGGCTGCTCTAAAGGACAAGTGAACAATTATTAAACTGAGTCAAATAGTTGAAGTTATTTATTAGAAGATACCTTTCAACCAATAACAAAATCATCTTAAAAAAAATCATAGGGAAAAATCTATTGAAATAAAAAAACTAATTTGTTTTAATTAATCTCTTTATTATATATATAATTTTATTTATTTTAAACAGTAAAAACTAAATATATAAAATTTAAAAGGGAACAACTCTGTCATATATGTTAAAGGAAATGATAAAATTAAGTGATTAATAGATTTGCTTAAAGGAGAAATAGAAATATGTGAACTGTAACAAAATCTGAAAATAAAATATACATATCTTAGGAAAAAAATCTAATTTGTTTTAATTAATCTCTTTATTATATAATTTTATTTATTTAAAACCTGACAAAAAAAACTGAAAGAAAAGAAATCCTGCTCAAAATAAAGCGCTGTTATAAACACAACAACAACAACACGTACAACTATATTTCTGTTTCTTTAACGTTAAATCATACAAAAAAAATTAATTAAACGAAACCACATTCAAAATTCTTTAAACTTAATATTAAAAACTGTAATATGAGTCAAGAATTTTAAAATTTGTTTACATTAAAAAATATTCTTATTGAACTTATGCTTAGGAATACCAAAAAAATGATAAGGATTCGCGATGTTATTGTTTATAACAAAGCACTGTTATTTTTGTAACAAAAATGTATTCTCCTATATTCGATTATCATAAAATGGGTCCATAAGAAAAAAGAAACACACACACACACACACATAACGGAAATATATCGCATTAAATCATACAAAATATTCTTATTGATCTTATGCACATATACTTATAGCACAACAACAAGAACACGTACAACTATATTTCTGTTTCTTTAACGTTAAATCATACAAAAAATTAATTAAACGAAACCACATTCAAAATTCTTTAAACTTAATATTAAAAACTGTAATATGATACAATTCTTGTTGAACTAATGTTTAGGAATACAAAACATGATAAGGATTCGCGATGTTATTGTTTATAACAAAGCACTGTTATTGTTATAACAAAAAAAATGTATTCTCCTACATTTGATTATTATAAAATATGTCTACAAGAAAAGGACTACACATAACGGAAACATATCACACTAAAAAAAAAAATTAATTAAGCGAAACCACATCCAAAACTCTTTAGTTGTTTACATTAAAAACTGTAATATGAGTCAAGCGTTTTAAAATTTGTTTACATTAAAAAATAAAATAAACAAAAGCATAACATTGCACAAGTCAACAACGTGAGTTTACGGTACCCTACATCACGCACTCGCGGATCATCGGCATCATGAACTCAGACTCGAGACGAACCTACACACTTTAAAAATGACACACACACACACACACACTCATTCTGTCCGTCCAATCATTCGTTTGTAAAGTAATACAAATAAAAGGAACAAGGAGAAGCAGGCATGATCCCAAATTTTAACACACACACACACACACACACACACACACACTCATTCTGCAAGCCTGCAGTGCGTCTATGTCGCGGAAGTCTCACCTGCCAGGCAGGAAACACGTTTATTGGTGGAACGCGGAGATAGCTGAATTAAGAAGGAAATGTAATAGAGCGCGGAGGATATTCCAGAGAGCAAGGGGTCGCAATGACTTCACAGAACTTCGGGAAAGATACAAAGTGCTCAGAGCCAACCTTAACTGGGCCATTGACAGGAGCAAACGAAGGTGCTATAGGGAAATGTGTGCCGATTTGGATGAAAATCCCTGGGGCACGGGATATAAGGTGGTAATGAGGAAGCTGAATTGCTTTCGACCACCGGCCACGGAAAGCGCGGAGAAGCTGCAGTCAATTGTTGAAGGCCTCTTTCCGGAGAGGGCCGAGGTCACGTATGCTGTGCGAGACAGTATGTCGCACGATGACATTCCTGAAGTCAGCGGCCAGGAATTCGATGCAGTCTGGAAGGAAATGAAACTCAGGAAGGCTCCGGGAATTGATGGAATCCCAAACGTCGCACTTAAGGTGGCTATAGAGAACAACGTTGAGGTGTTTAGGAAAGTATTTGATACATGCATTCAGGAGAGGAAATTCCCAAGGATATGGAAGCGACAGAGGTTGGTTCTCATCCCGAAGGGCAACGGTGCGCAGGATGCAACAGGTTACCGCCCACTTTGTATGATTGATACCGTAGGTAAACTGCTGGAGAAGATAATATGTAGAAGACTCGAAACGATATTGGAGAGAGACGGCCTGTCGGATCGCCAATTTGGCTTCCGAAAAGGGCGCTCCACAGTGGACGCAATGGAGGCGGTCATTACCGTAGCGAAAGAGGCCATCAGCGGTGACCGCTGGTTTGAAGGTGATAAGGAGTATTGCGCAATCATCACCCTGGATGTCAAAAACGCATTCAATTCGGCAGATTGGGACGCCACCCTGGCTGCACTTGATGAGAGGAGCGTACCTGGATATTTGATGGAACTCATAGTGGACTATTTTAAGGATAGGGTACTTTTGTATGATACAGACGAAGGCAGAAAGTCATACGCAATAACAGCAGGGGTACCACAGGGTTCGGTGCTGGGCCCAATACTATGGAACGCCATGTATGATGGTGTACTGAGGCTTAGGCTTCCTACGGGCGCACAAATATTCGGATTTGCGGACGATATAGCCCTCGTGGTGAGGGGTAAACACCTTGATAATTTGGAACGAACGTCCAATGCGGCAGTTAGCAGAGTTAGAAGCTGGATCGCGAGTATAGGTCTGAAACTTGCTGATCATAAAACGGATGTCGTATTAGTAAGCAGTAGAAAGAAAATGGAATACATCACCATAACTGTCGGCGAACAAAGGATAACATCGAAGCAGTCTATCAAGTACTTAGGAGTTATGATTGACAACAGACTCACATTCAAGGAGCACCTGACGTATATTAGTAGGAAGTGTGCGGCGGCAACGGGCGCACTCGCGCGGATAATGCCCAACTTGGGAGGTCCCAGACAGGAGAAGAGGCAATTGCTGATGAGAGTGGTTAGATCGATTGCTCTATATGCAGCCCCTATATGGGCCGAGGCCATGGATAAGAAGACATATAGAATAGGAGTTGATGGGGCCTACAGGAGATCTGCCCTCCGAGTAATTTCTGCCTTTCGCACAGTATCTACGGATGCAGCCTTGGTGATAGCGGGAATGATGCCGCTACGAATGTTGGTAGAGATAGAGAGGAGAAAACGTTTAATAAGTAGGAGAACGGGGCTAGTGCACCCTGACCAGGTGAATGATGATGTAATGAATAGGTGGCAGCACGAGTGGACTTCTTCCACAAAGGGAAGATGGACCTACAGACTGATACCGAATATAGAAGAATGGACTGGAAGGAAGCACGGCCAGGTGAATTTTTACCTTACTCAGTTCCTAACGGGCCACGGATGCTATAGGACATACCTTTACAAGTATGGGCATGACGTGGATGAAGCGTGTCCATCATGTCTGGATACAAGTGAAACAGCGGAGCATATATTCTTTACTTGCCCGCGCTACGAATTCCGACGAAATTTCCTTGAGAGGACGATCGGTTCCCAGGTGACTCCCGACAACGTGGTTAACCTGATGTTAACATCGCGCGAAAACTGGAACGCGGTATGTTTATTCGCGAAGGAAGTTTTAGTACAACAGAGAATAATAGAGAGAGCAAGAATAGCAGAAATGGATAGCAGCACTCGCTGAATCTTTACCTCCCCCGATGTAATACTTGATTGTGGTCCCGGGGGGGCGACTTAATGGAAGTGTGACGAACTAGGTTGGGTTTAGTACGTATGCGTTTAGCAAGCCGAGAGTAAGTCTTGCGGCGAATCGTGCACTTTGGTAGGCCGGGCTACCAATGTCTTTCGAAGATTCCCAACCTTTAGCTCGTAAAGCTATAAAAAAAAAAAAAAAAAAAACACTCATTCTGTACGTCCAATCTATATGTTACAAACCTATCAACTAACCTAACACTACCGACTGTAGCGTAGGCATGCTCCCAAATTTGTATGAAGAAACTGGTCGAGAAGGTACATAAACATACTACTCAACGTTTCCTACGCTTGGCTAACGAGAGCATTAAATACAGTGGTTACCATATCACAGCACAATTGTGCAGAGAGAATTGACACATATTGCTTATGCGTTTTTATTTAGTTGTCGATCAGAATGCGATAAGCACACATGTCGGCGGATGCCAAAATTTTTTTTCTAGGTTTACACTCAAAAAATATTATATGTTAAAAAATCCTTTTTTTAAATTCAGTCTTATATGTTCTTGAAACACATTTTGATTGTTTTAATAGTCAAATAAATAACTTAGATGATATGGAAAGAGAACAACTTTTTTTTATAGACATAAAGCGATATTTTCGGAAAAATTAACAGGTTGGTTATTAGCTGAAGAGGATATCTAAAAAACATTACCTAATTATTAAGTCAAAGATATATAACTTTATATATGTTGATGAAATTAAAATCAAAATAGGTTATATTACTAACATTTTTCTATGACTGCAAGCTCTCAACTTATTTTCTGTCTATTACTTACTAATGCACAACCAGAAATACCAAACCAGAATATTTAATACGAAATTTCAAGTGACGTATGAGTGACATTCTATTTCATTGATTTATTTATTTCATTGCATACTTTTCAGAGTAATTATTCCAAAACTGGTAATGTGGTGCGTAGAAGTAATATATTTTTAATTGAATTTACATACTAATATTCCAAATTGATTTTTTTAATTTTTAATGTTACAGTAATCAAAACCTACAGCATATGAGGACTAACATGTGACTTGGAAGCCATATTGTTGGCTTATTAGACGTAAAGCCAGGGCTCAAGTCGCAGGCCAGGCATTAAGACAAAATACAAAAAGTATTTCTTCGGCGACTTCCTCTCAGCAGATTTCTGACAAAAACTCTGAGAGTAAATAAAATGCCATGAAAAGTTTCTCAAAAATCTATCGTCCGGAGTCGACTTTAAACTGTAGGTCCCACCATTTATGTATACAATTAACACACACAGCATAAGTGGTGTGAGAAACTAGGACTTTGTACAATGGGTCAATTCGACCTCCGGGTACTGTACTTGTCTTAATTGACAAGTACACGTCCTCTAACCTAACCTAACCTAAGAGCACTTATTTTGGTTACTTTGCGTCTGTAAGTCCAACAACTCTACCGCTATTTCGTGGAATAGAATTGATTTGAATATGAAGTCCTGCAGTAATTATACGTTTTCAAGGTTAATGCCTTTTACAGAAATATAGATCCGTTCACTTTAGATTGTTTATTAAAATTTAAATTCAGTTTATTGCCAAATAAAATTCTAAGCATTATCAGTTAATGTAATTGTTACTCTGTTGATTCTAGAGCAGCAAAGAGAATTTGTGTATTCAATTGAATAGTGAATTAAATTTCCATAATATCCATTCATTGCAGCATTCGAATAAAATTTTTTACGTAGAATTTTTAATTTTAAAATGTATGCATATTAGAATAAGGTTTCTAACATTGGATTTGCCTTTTATTTATTTTTTTTTCTTATACAGAGGTTTAATTTATTAATCAAACATTTAATCCAGAATACGGAATAGCCGCAGTGTAGTAGTTATTAGACGTGAGCCCGTAGTTCAACCCATGGGTTAGCCATTTCCAACAAAATGAAATATAAAAAATATTTTTCCTCTCAGCAGTCTTCTGGCAAAAACTCTGTAAGTAAATAAAATTGCCATGAAAAGTTTCCCAAAAATCTGTCATTCGGAGTCTATTTAAACTGTAGGTCGTGGATAAAATTAACACATAAAACATCTTTGGTGGAGGATGCTAAGTTATAATCCTGACTAAAGGATTTTATTGACGAATTAAGTAAATAAGTAATTTTTTTATTTGTTTGAAAGATGTATTGATGCCTTTATAATGGCAAGGGTTATATTGGCTTTTAGGGTCACTGTTGTTTATATCTTACTCCCCTACTAGAAAAATTTTAAGGATGTCAAATACCGCGTCCTCAGTGACCAGCTCACCATTAATAGTGATGGCCTGGATCGACAAATTCACCAAATTTGTTTGTTCACGCACCCACAATCTAGAATTAGTCCTCATTGTAAATTATAGCCAATTGCCAACTGCTCCAGAGTCCATTCAGCTAACACAGTTCGTTTTTAATAGCCGTTTACTTTCAGTTTCTGGGACAGTTGAATTTTGTTCATGTGAAGGCTGAAGTCAAGTCAAAAAGTTTGCCTGCCAAAGGCCGAGAACGACCCTAAAATGTATGCTTTGGATTTTCCTGATGGGTAAATCTTAAGCTTCGTCGAAATATGTCTATTGGTATATCGATTAATGAACCAGGGCAGTCGAATTTATCCACCACATTGCAACTAATTATTATTATTTTATTATTATATAGCGAACGCGCGCGAACAGAACATCCATTTTGTTAAAACAATTTTATTGGGTTGTTCTGAAAGTAATTTGGTTTTTTTCCGACAAAGGGTTTATTTGTATTTTTTTGCACCCAACTTCACACTTAAGCCTACAATTGCTATATGCTTTGAGATCTCATATTGCAAGGCTCGTGTGTGAAAAATGTGAAAAAATACGCAGTAGTTTTTGGTTGGTGCCCTTTTATATATGGAGAGCGATGGCTGCATTTTTGACATATCTTACTGTTTTACTACAGAAAGGATAAAAATGCTGTTCAAGCCAGAAAGAAATTGGCCGATGTGTATGGAAAAGGTGTGTTGACAGTACGTCATTGCCAGAACTGGTTCGCTAAATTTCGATTCGACAATTTTAATGTCGAAGATGCGCAATGTTCGGGAAGGCCGATTGAAGCTGATAAAGGCGCGAAAAAGGCATTAGTTGATGCGAACCGGTGAATAACAACACGAGAGATCAGATTGGGGTTAAATTTATCAAATACAACAGTTTATGACTTGAAAGGCCTGGGGTTATCCTTGAAGCTCTATGTATGGGTTCCCCATGTTCCTACAGAGAGAAATCTCTGTCGCCGCATTGACGTCTGCGATTCGCTTCTCAAACGTCACGGAAATGATTCGTTTTTGAAGAGCATCATCACTGGGGATGAAAAATTGGTTGTATACAACAACGTCAAACGCAAGAGGTCATGGAGCAAAAAAGATGAACCGGCTCAAACCATTTCCAAAGCCAATATTCACAAAAAAGTGATGCTGTCTGTTTGGTAGGATTTTAAAGGAATCGTTTTTTGGAGCTTTTACTACTGGATAACACAGCGATTAATTCGAAAGTCTACAGTCATCAGCTGGACAAACTTAATGATGCACTTCAACAGAAAAGGCGAAATAACTTTCCGAGCAACCAATATTATTTCCAAGTGTTATTAAATAATATATCCAGCCATGGTGGTTTGGCGAAACAAACAGAATAAATGACAGATACACCTTCAACAAGCTGGCCGTTATCAACGTTGGGAAGTCTCTGTTGTTGTTTATAAAGTTATTTCGTTTTTTTTTCTTTGCAATTATATTTTGTTCATTCTTTTATCATTTACCGCTTTTATCAAAAAACGAAAAGGAACTGAATGCTTCTATTTTTGATTAAGACAAGCTATTTTCATACAGACAGCAACAAAGTACAGGTTTGTTTGTGTGCAAATTGGTACACAATAGCGGCAAATTCAAAGCTCAATGACAACGACACCAATGTGGATTATAAGAGGATTTCGCAAACATGAGAAGTAATGGAACACACATTTACGAATACCTATACAAACCGTAAGTGTGTATCAAATACAAAAATATTTCACACTTTTCAGCCTGCAATAGTGCCTAACAGTACTAATAGAAATAATACTTCAACACTAAAAGTGTCAGAAATAACATCACTTTGTTTTATTCTTTCATCAATTTTTTGCTCAAATAGTGGCAATAGCACTAAAACGAAAACTAAGTCAACGCAAATGACTCCACAACTATACCATATACCTATGAAAGATTGTTTGAACAAGAACGCGTATGGTAACGACAATTAAATGGAGGATTAAATGAAGGTTTTATTAATAACCCATACATACTACTGCTGTTGTTAACTGTGACGATGCAAAAGACGACAACTTTATTATTTCTAAAAAGATTGAAACCAAAAAAAGTAAAATAAATAATAAAAAATAATTTATTTTAATACAAAATAAATTGAAAAATTTTCATATGTAAGTTAAGGTGGATATTAATTTTATTCCGGGGTTACATGAAGGGAGCACCATAATAATGAAACAACCTACTTATTGAAGCAAGTCGTAACGACAGTCCATTTTAGATGTTTCTTAAGCATTCGGCACATTTACTACATATGTATATCAAAATGATTTCAAATCTTCTGCAAACCCACTGTAAATATTACAGGAATCATTACATCAAATCAGAAATTCTCTCCTAAACCTTCACTTGGATGCCGCTACTTTTCCTAATGGTCTTCTGGATTATGGTTCCCCCATTGAAAAGAACTGAACTCGGGTGGTATACAACCCGTCCCGAGATTCAGCTTGGTTGTGAGACAAGCTAAAACCAGACCAATAGCTGACGACTTACAAAATTGCAAATATTTACACAGGTGAATCATTCTTTTATTCTCAAAGCATGCTGCCAAAAATCCAAAGAAACAATAAGAAATTATAAAGAAAAAAGAATGGAGAATATGTTTAGAATTTTTCCAATTCGGAGAAATCCGTAATAAAGTCAGACGTCTGAAAACTCTCCAAAGATCGCAAAATCATCAGTCAAACGTGTTGTATCACACACAAGGTTGCTGACAAAGAGTTAGGAGAGTTCTTGAGAGGATTTCTGAGATCCTAGAAGACAACCGCATGCTGTGAAATAAGGACTCAGTTATGACGCCCTTCTCATTAAAAAATTAGGATGTGTGGCCAATAAGGCTTGTGAATAGAGCGACCAGAATTACAGGCTCGTTCATGCCAGATTTGTGAGCAGACTTTTGTATATATAGGAACTAACGGTGAATTCACTTCTTATGAAAACATTAACTACAGTGATATTGAATATATATGGAGTAGATATTGGGTTTTCTCAAACTATAAATTTGGTCTGATAATTGGATGTGATGCCCATTTTCAACATGATATATGGGGTAGCGCGAACATCAACACGGTGAGTCGCTGTTTATTTTATGTAGTTATATTATGGAGCGTAAGGTAAGAATATGAGAAAGGTATTGAAATAATATGTGCTTCCAGAAATATTCACAATAATATCGGCGATTAGAAAATTTCAGAGGAGGATTCCTTCTCTGGTCAGAGATACATAGCAAACTTTCAGTATAACAAAAACCTGGGAACAATATTAAGCTTCCTAAGTGCTTACAAAATGATAATTAAAAATAATTAAAATAATCAATAAAATTAATAATCAAATGGGGAGTCTTCAAAACTATGTATGAAACCTCTAGTCTAAAAAGTATTTTGGCTACCACATTCTTTCCGTCAAACAAAATTGCTTCTGTGATCTGTGTGGGCAAATTTTTAGATCTTATTAGTAACAATAGGCAGTGAGGTATATAACTAATAGATAATAACTAAATAATAATAAGAGATAATGAACTTCAAAACGGTATATAGCTGCCACAAATTGGTAAGACTGTCCTATCATGTGGTCACCGGGAAACAACGATATTCCGGGTAACTCCATAGCAGATGTATTAATCATTGAACTTTCCGATGAATTCTCTATTTTAGGAATTACTTTAAAGCCCTGCGTAAGGATAAGTGGCTCTCAACACCAAATAGATGTGGGCAGATCAACGCTGAAAATCAGGCCAAAGCTGAATAGAGGCCGCAGGCAATATTTGCTTAAACTCAACTGGAGAACGACATTACGATTTGAGCGTAATTTCTGCAGGAGCTCAAGTCATGAGGAAGAGAAGAAAAAGAGGAATTGGTGTATACCTTATGCATTATTTAAACGAACTATCTGGTAGTATAAGTCGCTCCATCAGAACCTCCAAATGGTTCAGAAATGAAGAGGTAAATTTAAACTGTGTTAGAACACATGTCTATCTATACCTACCTATAACCTCTGAACCCCTTGCGAAGCCGTAACCAAGTTTATGTTTTCTTAAAATCTTCGGTAGACGCTTAAGCTCTTGTTATAATTTTTGAGCATCATCTCTATATGATCACCGCTTAACTCTCGCCTGCACTCGGCTTTCCGACTCCCATTTCTTTTGTTGAAAAGACGTCTCTAATTCTCCTTTCTTTATGGTCCTCGACGGTATCTTATGTATAAGCGCTGGTAAATTTACAATGAATATAAATAAATACACATACACACTCAGTTTTATACAAATTACTGAAAAGTGTTCCATTTCGTATTTGCATTTGCTGTAGATGACTGTACACAACTCACAAAATAACCTTGACAAATAAAAATAAAATATTAAACGAAAAATATCATATAAAGGACGAACAATATTTTTGTGTTTCTCTTTTCTTGTATACATTCTACACAAACACATATATGGAGCTATCCATATATTTGAATTTATTGTCACACAGGGTGTTTTAAGTTTTAATTTCTTTTTTAACAACAAATTGGGAATCGAAATAATGTAATTTTGTAAGAACTTAGTATAGAATTTCAGTTCATAGACGTTGCAGTCGTCCCCCTCCACTCGGTAATACATGAAACATGTCTAACACCACCCGGTATTATATAAATTGTTTTTACATAAAATGTTGCTCTTTTTGGCCAGCTCATGCTGGGGATTGTCTCTCACGTATGCAAAGATTTATTTGATTAAGCTTAACTTTTAATATATGTCAACGGATTGAACTGTTTATTTGTTATTTTTAGATGACTTCAGAGTCAAATGAAGTGATTCCAAATTTTTGCAGTCTTTTTGTAGAGTGGACTTAAATTTTTTATTTGAACCGATTTTAGACTGTATTAAGTTAACGCACACAACATCAGCGGTGTGAGAAGCTAAGTCGTAATCCTAACCAACGGATTGTAATGACCAATCATGTATTTATGTGTGCGATGAAACTTTAATCAACTCTTTTCAATCAGGTGTAATATTCAACTTGGCATCTGGTAAGAAAAAACAGAAAAAAGTGTTAAACACTATTAAAAACGAAACCTGGACTTAACAGACTTCATACAATACGCTTTGATGCACATATGTATGCATATATGCGTATATGCGCAAGATTTGTTTACATAATATTTACACATGACTTACTTACATACATCACATAATTTATTTTTGTTTTCTGTTGAAAAACAAAACCACCACAGAAAAATCTTGCTCAAAAAGTATCATAAGTATCATATTAAATAGTAATAAACTGAACAGCAGTGTATGTATTTATTTCAAATTCTTTATTTTCACTAAAAACGACTTATTCTATTGCTAGTTGCTTAGAGAGTAAAAATTCTTATTTTTTAATATGTAATATGTAATACTTAAAAGTAAAAGCTCTTACTAATATATAGTATGCAAATGCACACAAGAAAAGCGTGATAAAACCAGTTTTAATAACGGCAAACTTTACAAATGTTAATGTAATAACAATTATTAAAATAAAGCAAAAAAACCAATAATCTTCATTTCTAACTTTAAAAGAATGTAAACATTTTATGATGAAATACATACATATACTACAGTACTCGAATGAAACTGGCAGCAGCAACCATTTTTGATAGAAATTAATTTCTAGATTTGTATTAACCAATAACAAATGTTAAAAACATGGCTTCCAGGAAAAGAAAGTAAAAATTATAATGTGCAGGACATAAATATGAATAGGTTTTTAAAACATTTGAATCATTTAAAACATATGCAGAATTAAATTTTGTAATTTAAATCTCTAAACTTTTGGATTTAAGCCAGTTGCATGTGATTGTGAGGACCAGAGTCATGGAAACTATGGTTCTATGACCTAACAAATTAATTGGCTGTGATCTTAGGAAATGCTTCGAAACGAGTACGAGTACCATAATAAGGATGAATGTAAATATTTTACAGCTACATACTCTTTTAAGAGAGCGATTCGGTGATATACAGAAATATCTGTTCACTTATTTGTAGTAGTTTAAAATAAGAGATTAATGGTCAATCCCCAACTTTATATGTAATAAATCTGAGCCCACAAATGAGCCACGTTGCAAAAACATGCGTTATTGACAACTCAAAAAAAAAATAAATAAATCAATAACAACCTGAACAAGTGGCAACAATTGTTGTTCTTTAGAAATAAATTGCAATCAAGAATTTCAATAGAATATTTCTTGTCCTTCCCTTTTTTACTCTCTTCCACTTACTTTGAAACTCTTTCTCTTCACCTAATTCAGTTCCCCTTATATTTACACTTGCTTCACCCCCAATCTATAGCAGCAGTTTCAAGTCTCTTCAATCTAAACCTCAAAAGTTTTATATCACGTATTATATTCAATAGGTTGACAATCATTTCGTACGTCATAAAAAAGGTTTTTGAGACTTTTCATGTGTTTCACTGAACAAATACACAACTTGTGCTAATTTGCAACCATAAAACATTTATCGAACAAAAGATGAACATCCAATAAATAATATAATATATATTATTCAGTTTGGAGTACGCTTTTATATATTAATTGTGGTGATGTAGAGTTGTTGATCTCTCTAATCATTTGTAAATAAATTTAATTTATTGAACTAATACTGAATTTTAAAAGAAATTCTGTTTGTCATATTATCTGTTCTTCTGTTTGGCACACTACAGCAAAAAGACGTATTAGTAAAATTTGTTCGTATAATCGTAGCAAAAAAAAGCTAAAAAAATATTTTTCAAATAACATTATGCCACAAAAAAAGTACACCCAGCAAATGACATTATTAATTAATTAAAAAATATTTTCTTGTTATATGTATTTCTTGAACCCTCTAAATTTGTTTTATTTGAAAAAAATTTTTTTTTTGACTTTACGGCCAAATTTATTGATTACACAAACATTCCTAAACCGACGTCAAAAATTTGAACTTCCTTAGAAAGGAAAAGGATGGGCCTTTAAAACGATATACATATATATTATTCAATTGAATATTCTATGAGGTTTGATGGTCTTTATTGTTTATCGAGAAATGTGTCAATTTCACTTTTGAATGATCACCAGAAGTTGGTAGTGGTATTGACACATTTTGCAATAAACAATAAAGATCCATCAAAACTTTTGAACATTTTTGAAAGTTCATTTGATAAAATGGCATATATAAAAAATATTTAAATAATAAATACGGTAATTTTTGTCCAATTTGATCAAACGATGTGTCAATCTCTTCACAAGATAATGAACTTTCAGAATGTCATCAAGTCAAAATAAGTATTTTATATAAGAATGGCTAAGCCAAATATAAGAAAAAAGTCATAATTTCCAAATTTACCGGATCATAATTGAGAACAGTGTTAGCAATATTTTTATAAAGTATATTAATATTACAACCTCTTCTACACATATTAAATATGTACATATGTAAATACATATGTACACAATATTTTTTGTATTTAAATTTTAAATGTTTTGTAATCACATTGTGTATTTGCCGGCTAAAATATTAGGGAAACTCTTATTTGCATGTAATCCAGTTCTCCACATCAAACGCAATCAAATTTATGTAATAAAAATTATAAAATTCAGACCTATACAGTGCATAAACAAATGGCCATTATTTGTCGCCTTTGATATGTCCATTAAAAATTTATGTTTTTGATATCGACATAGCTTCTTAAACCAACCATGCTATGTGCTTTAATTTTGTCCCTATCCAACAGTACCTACATTTTATAGTTGACTCCGAACGACATATTTTTGGGGAATCTCTCATGGTAATTTGATTTTCTCTCAGATTTTTTGCCAGAAAACTGCTGAGAGGAAGTCGCGGAAGAAATATTTTTTTTCAATTAATGAATTTAAGAGGAAGACTCGATATTAAAAATTTTCAGGCAATTCCATTGTGTTGATAAGTATAAACGATAAAATTCTTGGTGTGATTATGCCACTGTACCACTTTTAATTTTTAAACTGCACAGTAAAAAGTCTGGCTTTCATTTTAAAACTCAGCGGTTTTCATTATATACTATTTTGGAATTAATTTTGAATTTAATTCCAAATTATTTTATACGTGAAACCTGAAAAGAATTGTGCGACTTTTTTAATAATTACTTGGAATAAAAATAATACCAAAAGTTGAATTTTGTTTTTTAATTGAAAAAAATATATTCCTTGTCGAATATATTTAATACCGAAACAGGCATTAAAAATATTTCTCTCTTTATTTTATTAACTTAAGTTTTACTATAATGCCAAAAAGAATAAAAATGTTCTCTTTTAATAATATTATTGTTTTAAGTTTACAAATAACACCTAAAAAGAATAAAAACCCTCTCCGTTTCAGTTAATTCAACAATTAATGCCGTTAATGGTATTAAATTAATGCTTTTCATACCATGTGGTTTAAAAGTGTGAAAAAGCTAATTCATTCAAAGACAGTATGTATGTAAAAATAAAAATTGGTGGACAATTTTTTATTGTAAAAATTTGTGATCCTGAAAGTGAGGAATTCACTCCAAAATGGAATAATAATTTCAGGTAAGTATTGATTACAGGTTTAATTTATTGTTATGGCCTAAAAGCAACAAAATCTATCTTGAGTCTACCAAGATATTAGAGACATTTTTATGGTAACGCTATGCACCAAATTGTCCATGTGAATCTAAGATATTTTTTTAAATTTTTAGTAATAAACAAGCTGAATTTAGCAGTAGAAGGAAAAGAGCTGCAATTTAAAGATCGCGACGGTGCCAAAATTGATTTTGAAGACCTCCCAAGAATAATTTCGTAATATAGATGCAGCAGCTGTTTTTTTTTTGTCGAGTTTTGCTTAGACGGAACAACAACCAAAAGTATAAACATTAAAAAGGTAAAGTAAAATTTTGTTCATTCACTTCAATTTTAAATTTTGTTGGCGAAATAGCGTATGAAGCAGGCGTACAAAATTTGGAATGTTTATCTGACTGGTCGGCTGATGTTTTACCATTTTTAACTCTTTTAAAGTTACTGCCATCAACTGCGGCTGGACGAGATACAAAAAGAGTTAAGATTCATCAATCTGTGGAAAGCTTTATAACTTTTGAAAAAGTAATTTTGAAAAAAACATCGCTATTGCTTTTAATCTAATCGGTTTTATTTTTTTTTTGTAGCTACACACTCCGATGGAAGAGTATAAATTTGGATCTCAGCAGCCAACAATTATTGCAGTTGGAGAAAAAAATGTTGCATATCCCAATGCTTTATAAGTTTGGATGGAAAATGCATCCACTTACCTCTTGATTTTAACTTCATTCAGGTATTCGATATGTATATGTTTTATATATTCTAGAAAAATAAGTAGAATTGTACTATCTAATTGAAGATTAATTAAAAAAATTAAAACAAACAAAATGCAATAAAATTTGTTTTATTTTCAGCTGTGAAATTTTACAAACATGGTATTATATTAATTCTGTCTAGGTTATAAGCAACACCAGTCATGCCTACAATTTATTCAGTGGGGTATCAAAATTTACACCTACTGAAGAATACTATTCATTCCGGATGGTATGAATACAATTCTTATTTATATACAAAATAACACTTTAAAGGGTATACAAATTATACGATATGGTGTAACATCAATTCTTTTAACATATTATTTATATATTACGGTAGTTTAATTTGTTATTTTAATGCTCTGAAAAAATTAGTACAAATCAATTCTCTCCCTATATCTCTCATTTAGTCTCTTTAAATTTATGCTATACTGGTGTAAATTTAATTCATTTTTGGGTTTGTTATATATAAACACCAGCCTGGTGTAAAAATTACCCAAAAACTTTTTACTGTGTGAAAGAAACAAACATCTTATAAGCGTAACTCCTTTTTCCCGTTTCTAACAGTAAAAATTTAACCTGTTTGTAACAAATCAATAGTAACTTATAATACAAAGCTTCTCTGATTCTATTTTTTGATGGTCGCTTGTGAGGTATTAAAGCATTGAAAAAGCTTACTTAGCTTTAAAAAACTGAGAATTTAATTAAACAGACATACAGTACGTGGAGAAATAAGTTGTCAAGACTAATATTTCAACAATGGTACACAGTAAAATTTATTTCAGTGTTTTTTCTTTTAATTTGTTCAATGAATGCCATTTACATATCCCATAGTTTGAAATGAAAATATATTTTAAAACAAAAACAAACCTTATTCCAATTTTGAAAAAGAGACTAAATGATACAGTCGAAATTCATGTTGCAAAAGTAAGTTGTCAATAAATTAATATACGCAATGCCCGAAGTTTTGAATGGCCATTTGCCAAGCCTATGTGTCATCGAATCCACAAGCTTCAAACATTGATCTCTAGGAAAATTCGCCCAGTGTCTAATGATACACACTCTCAAATCTTCTAATTTTTGGGGCTTATCCTCCGAAATGCGCATTTTCAAACTTGCCCATGCATTTTCTATTGGAGACAGATCTGGACTCTGTGGAGGCCAGTTTGAACATTTATATTTTCCCTTCTAAAATAATCCTTTATTAATTTCGCTGTATGGATTGGCGCATTGTCCTGTTGTAGAATGAAATTTTGTCCTATTAGTCGTCTACCTTCTGGTATTGCAGTCTCCTCAAGGATTTTCAGGTATACAGCGGCAGTCATTCTGCCTTCAAGAATAACTATACTACCAGTACCATATGCCGATAAGCATCCCCAAATCATTAAACCTCTTTCTAACGACTTAAAGGTGGGAAGAGTACGCTTGTATGTAAGTTGTTGCGCCATACATACACCATGTCGTGCGAATATTTAAGTCTAATCATGGACTCATCTGTCCAAAGCACCGTATGCCAAAAATTTGGAGGCTTTAATATGTGTTGTAGAAGTCGCCGTAGTCTCGTAGGTAGTGTGTCGGCTTATTTGACGCAAAAGCCTGGGTTCGAGCCCCAGGCCAGGCATCGAAGACAAAATACAAAACGGATTTTTTCGGCGACTTCCTCTCAGTAGATTTCTGGCAGAAACTCTGAGAGTAAATAAAAAATGAAAAGTTTCTCAATAAATAAAAATCTGTCGTTCGGAGTCAACTTTAGACTGTAGGTCCCACCACTCATGTATAAAATTAACACACACAACATAAGTGGTGTGAGAAACTAGGACGTTGTACAATGGGTCAATTCGACCTCCGGGTACTGTACTTGTCCTAATTGACAAGCACACGTCCTCTAACCTAACCTAACCTAATATGTGTTCCTCATAAAATTGTCGTCTCTTTTGTTTGTGTTTCTTGCTTATAAACGGAATTTTACGAGCAACTCGACAATGCTTATTACTTTCACGCAATACGTAAGTATTGTATAAACCGAAGGTACCTGTTTGCATTCGTTTAATAGTTGCGCCCGAATTTTCGGTGCAGATTTGAATGGATCAACATTGGAAATTTCCAAAATTCGCCTACTTATTCTTTCAGTGGTTATTTTAGGACGCCCAGGTCGCATTTTCCTGCATACTCGGTGTTCTTTCTTATACTTCGAGATTACTTTCCAGATTGACGTTTGACTTTTATTAAATTTGTTTGCTATATATCTCTGTGTGTGGCCGTCTTTATAATTAATAATTATAGCAGATCGCTCTTCATTCTTTAATTGCCTAAACTTTGGCATTTTTAAACTTATTTATAGGTATCCTAGGAAAAAATACATATTATTTATAAAAAATTTAAAGAGATAATAATAAATAATAATAAAATGAACCAATTGTACTTACAATTAAATACTTCTAGTTTTTTATATAAAAACACGATAGACACTTCAGATGACAACTTATTTTTGCAACGTCACACCAGCAACTATACCAATTTAAAACAGCACCAAATACTCATTATTGAATCAAATCGTACCAAAATGCACGTGCTTTTTTTATAACGGTACTACAAAAATATATAAAAACAACAAAAAAAAAAACAGAGAAGGATCGTAAGATCATCTAAAAACTTAATTTTTGCTTCGACGACTTATTTTTTCCACGTACTGTATGCTCCCATTCACTCGCACAACTCAACGCACATTGCAGAAATGTACGTATGTAACAAATGAAACGACACACATTTCTGTCGCATGATTCGTATGACAAGCATTGGTTGTAAAGTAATACAGTGTTCAGGTATGCACCTTTATTGCGTAAATCGCAATAAACGCCATTTTTGAGCTCAATATTCGCATAAAGTTTAAATTAAAAATTGCGCAATAATTGTTATAATATTGAGTAAATCTTAAAATGTACCACTGTCATCAATATGTTCAATTAGAACATTACAACTTATGAGAACAAATTTTGTTGATATTTAAAAATACAAATATAAACAACGTCAAATAAAAATGGCGAGTGAGGTGGAAGATAAATTTATTTATATTAACACTAAATCTGCCGATACTTCTTATAGTGTTTTCACACCAAAATTTAAAACCTGATTTTAGCATTAAAACCATAAACAGCTGATTTTGCGTTCACACTGCAAGTTTTATTAAAATTGGTTTTAAATTCATGACATTTATGACTGCGAGAAAAAAATTTTATGAGCAATATGCCTTATTTCATCTTGATATATTTAGCTTCTGACTTACCTATCGCACAAGAAACTATATTCATTGTGACCAGAAACAACACACATTTCGATTAATAATTAAATATTTACAAATTTTTAAAATTTTCATTGAAGAAATTAAAAATATTCCAAATTTTTCCTTTTTTAATACAAAATAAATGATTATTTACATTTATTTATTTTTTTATTTATTTACATTTGTTTTTGTTTTTATCAGCTGTTTTCAGGTTTTCAGAGCTGGTAGCTCTGATTTAGTACATTTAGTACATCAAAACAAGGTTGTATTTCATAAAACCAACTTAAAACCAATTCAAAAAAGGTTTTATTTTGGTTTTAACACAATAATAAAATCAGGTTTTATTTTTGGTTTTAACGTTAAAACCAACTTTTGCGTTAAAACCACTCGGTGTGAAAACACTATTATATTTATATTCCTATTCCATTCTCTTTCTACTATATAATATTTAAAATTTCTAATGATTTAAAATATTTTGAATGTTTTGAAATTGTTTTTTTATTAACAAAATAGCACTAGAAATTTTTACTGTAATACTCGCGTGGAGTAGAGTGAATATCCATCTGCCAGAAAACAAACAATATACCGAATCATACCAGGCAATGCCAAAAATGTCCAAAACAGTGGTTTTATATCACAAAATGTATAAATCAAGATACAGAACCTGTGCCCAGGGTAAATAACTTCCCACAGTAGTCAGCGCAGATTACATGAATTCTTCAGTAAAAAATATACAGGATAGGAGTAAATCTTCAAAAATATATATTTGATGTATTTTTTAGTAGAAGTCGTAAAGGCAAATAGCGGTGTTATAATGTTATATTCAAGAAATTCTGATAAAAAAGTCTTATATGAGTAATTTTGCCCGTCACGGTAGGTTTAGTGTTAAATTTATGAATTGTTATAAAAAAAAAATGTTGTTGTTTTCCAGCTGTCAAACGATTATTGAATAAGCTGATTTGCATATGCCTGAACGTTTAAAATAATTTTGTCAATTAAAGGAATATTGACTAAATTATAAGATTAATTTTCTATAAAAGTCAAAGTGTGTTAGTAGTATGTTTATGGGGTTTCGGGACCACTTACTCCATACAAATTTAGGAGCATGCATATCTGTAAAAGAGTAAGAACATTGCAGAATTGTTAAATGAATTGTGTGCGATCGGTCTTTAGGTTTGTAACATGTATTATGAAAAGGTATTGCTTTTTAATGTGTATGTATGTGTGTGTGTGTTAAAATTTGTGAGAATGCATATCTGGAAAAGAATTAAATCATTTTAATTTTAAATTTTTTCATACAAATTTGGGATCATACCTGCTTTTTCTTGTTCATTTTATTTGTATTGCTTTTCAAACGAATGGTTGGACGGACAGAATGAGTGTGTGTACGTTTCCTCATCTACATCCCAGAGTACAAGTAGACTGTAATGTGAAAATGTATATACGTATGTACGAATGTTTGGACGGACAGAATGAGTGTGTGCGTAACATGTAATGTGGATCTACACCTATATAGTTGTTGTGTGTTTTTTTTTGTATATTTAATTAGAAGGATCTTTAATTTTAAATGTGATAAGAAAGAGTAGGTTGGTTGTGCGGTTGTTTTTATTTTTTGTGTGATTTAATTAGAAGGATCTGTAATTTTAAGATGATAACAAATTCTTGACACGCACTGCTCATGATCACAGGTAGAAGAAATAGAAATATAAACTAATAAGAAAGGGTAGGTTGGTTGTGCGGTTGTTTTTAATTTCATGAGAAAGAAATGTATAGTTTTTTTTCACGTATAAGTATAAGTAATATCTGTTTTCACTAATTGAATTTACTGATTGATCTACAACACCCCAGAGTATAAATAGACTTGTTTTAAGGATTTAGATTTTTTTTTTTAGTTTTACTGTTTTGAATGAATAAAATTATAGAATAAAGGGATTAATTAAAACAAATTAGTTTTTTATTTTTTGAAAATTTTATTAATTTCTTTTTTCAGATTTTTACAGATTCGAATTTAAAAATACGTTTATAAAGATTAAATAGCTTAAGTGTTAACAAATATTGTGTATAGAATGTTTGTCATCGACAAATGTTGAAAGATTGTGAATAAGTATTTTCACAGTTAGATCTATGTATAATATTATTAACACATATAAATGGATTATTTATTTTCTAATGTTGCATATTCTCAGTTCATTTATAAGTTTCATAAATAAATCTATATGCTCTTTATCAATCTGATTACTATGTTTTATTAATAGTTCTTCCAATTCAGCTGATGTAACCATTTTCCCCTTCTTTAAAAAGTCAATAGTAGGTTGTGTTAGTGCGGGACGATGTACTCTGAATTATTTCATTTTAATTTATATTTATTGAATAAAAATTTTAAACACAAGTGTCCACAATTAAATGTATTAAATTTTTGTTTTCGTTCATAATTATATTCAATAGGAAATTTTAAGTAGTTGACAATCTCAAGTGGTGGTTGTAAGTTTCCAAAGCTATCAAAGTATTCCTTATAGTTGTGGTTTTTATAATATGCTACCCAATGTGTTCCCATACCATTTGAATCATCTAAATTAACAATGCCGCATTCTTGTTTGAATGGTTTTTCAGGTAAAGAATCACGCATGAAAACACCCCTAAAATGTTTGAGATGTCTTCCATATTTATTCAAATCCAAATCTGTTAATGGGCGATTGGGAAGGTTATCTAATAGTTTTTTGGAGCTGGACTATAATAGAGACCATATCCAGTTTTATATGGTTTGAGGTACAACCCTTTACCCATTGCAATTGATTCCATATATCTATTATGACGGTTAGCTTCAGCCAATTGTTCTTTTCCATTTTTGATAGCATTTACTGCTTTGACAATAGCGGATCCTCCACTTGCCAAACCACCAAGCGCTGACAATGCTGTTAGTACGGGAATAAGTGGAAGAAATCCTCCAATTTTCGGTACAGGTATAACTCTCGGTATTATAATGTCTGCTCGCTTTTTCCCTTTAAAATTTGAATGAATAGCCTTTTGAGCTATTTTAACAGCATCATTTATATTAAGGGGTTTCTGTTCTTTCAATTGTTTTAAAGTTTTTCTCACAGTAGCTGTGAATAATTTCTTATTACACTTATTCATTTTTCCTTTTCTTTTCTTATGTCTCTGCTCCTTCAAACCTAATCCAAATTTCACTTTAGTTTTCATAGCGTTTGTCACAAACAACGCGCTAGCACGTTCTTTAATATCACTATCTTTAGATTTAACTCGTTGCCAGGCTTTTTCAGCTAATATTTGATCTGCTTGATGTCTTGTGTCTATATCTTTTGATTGTGAATATGCAATATCGTGCTCTCTACAAGCTGCGTCTAATAAATTTATACCCTTATCTCCTCTTGCTAAACGTTTTTCAAGTTTTGTACCAGGTCCACAAAACTGATAACCAGGTAGATGTAATTCAACAGGTACTTTATTTATTAAGTTGTTTACAAATCCTCTTCTCATCTTACACTGGCTGGGGTTTTGTTTTGACTGTAGATTATAACAAATTTTTTCGTTACTTTTATACCTCTTCGCAAAAATAGCTGAAATCAAGACGATCTCCTATATATACAGCAATTTATATGATTTCAGTATGTTAATTTTTTGATATTGATTTTGATCTGCTTTGTATCTGATCACGATCTACTTTACATCTGATCACGATCTGCTTTGTATCTGCTCACGATCTACTTTATATCTGATAACGATCTACTTTTTTTGGTTTTTGGTTTTGTCTATTTTATTTTAATTTTTTTTATTATTATTTTTTTTTTTTGACGTTACCATGTTTTAGATAAACATGTTCTACCTCAATGTTGAAATTGTTTATTTGATCAGCTAGATCATCATATATTTGTGTTATATATTTTTCGATTACAATATTTTTGTTTTTATGGTTATATTTATTAAAACTTTCTCCAAATTTATTAATATAAGACATCTCTTTCACTCTTCTAATAAATTATGTTAGATTCTTTAAGTTCTTCGATAATAGAGATTATTTCGTTTTGATGATTGTTGTGAACAGCACCTTCCGATGAGAGAAGTAAACGTAGTCTGTCAACTAATTCATTAGGATCATCCCAATGTATGTAATTTGATTTCAGATTATTTTGTAATTTTAGCATTAAACCACTGCCTTTTGTTAAAATGTTTGTTGTTGTTTCGAATAAATGTTTAATTATTCGTATATATTTGAAGGCTCGTGTTCCTTTCACTTGTTCATTAGGTTCATAGCGACGTTTATGTGCATTGGTATTAATTAAAATCTCTTTATATTTTTTCAAATCATTTTTAGAATAATGGAGAGGTATTTTATGAAATACTTGTTCAAATAATCCAGGCGTCATTTCAATTTCATATTCCCTATCTGCATAGTATTATCTCTATTAAATATTAATTTTTCCTTGCCATATCTCCAACTACCGTCTACATCTTGATTAAAACCATAAATTTTATCCAATTGCTTATTATTAATAAGTGTTTGTATATTTTCAAATAATGGAGAGCTTTTCGTCAGCTTTAAACATTGTTTTCTTTCCAAGTTTTTGATACATGTACTTGATACAGGTCTATTATGGTCATAGTTTTTTTCACCATCATTATCATCAGTTGAAATATTTTCATACCGAAAATCGTTATTATTACAGTTTACATCATCGTAATCATCGTCATCATCAATAGTGTTGTCTGTATCCTTATGCTTATCTTCAAGTTTTCCGATGATTTCATTATCAGCATTTACGTCATAATAATCGTCATCATCATCAATAGTGTTGTCTGTGTCCTTATGCTTATCTTCGAGTTTTCCAATGATTTCATTATCACCATTTACGTCATAATAATCTTCCTCATCATCTATAGTGTTGTCTACATCCTTATGCTTATGTTCAAGTTTTGGGATGTTTTCATTATCATCATTTACACCATCATAATCATCGTCATCATTAATAGTGTTGTCTATATCCTTATATTTATCTTTAAGTTTTCCAATGATTTTTTTAAGTGGTTTTGTTATTGGTTGAAAGGTATCTTCTAATAAATTAACTCTATCTATTTGATTCAGTTTAATATTTTTTAACTTTTTCTTTAGAACAGCCCTTGTCTTTACAAGATCTTCCAACACTTTATTATGGTAATTTTTAGACATTATAATAATTTTTTTTATTGAATTTGATCTGGTTATGATCTGCTCGCTATCTGATTATGATCTGCTTTGTATCTGATTACGATCTGCTTTATATCTGATCACGAACTGCTTGCTATCTGGTCACGATCTGATTTATACCTGATCACGATCTGCTTGATGGCTTGTGTCTATATCCATTGATTTTGAGTGCGCTATATCGTGCTTTCTACAATCTGCATCCAATAAATTATTCCTTTATTTCCTTTATTCTTGCTATTCGTTTTGAAGTTTTGCATCAGATTCACAAAACTGATAACCAGGTGGATGTAATTCAACATATAATTTGTTTATTAAGTTGTCTACAAATCTTCTTCCAATCTTACACTGATTAGGTGTTTTTCTTTGACTGTAGTTTATAACCATTTTTTTCATTACTTTCATACCTCTTCGCATGAAATACTACACCAGCTATACTAGCAAGCTATACCAGCTATACCAGCTATACCTGCTATACCAGCTATACCAGCTATACTAGCAAGCTGTACTAGCTATACTAGCAAGCTGTACAATCTGTACTAGCTATACTAGCAAGCTATACAATCTGTACTAGCTATACTAGCAAGCTGTACTAGCTATACCTGCTATACCAGCTATATCAGCTATACCAGCTATACCAGCTATACCAGCTGTACCAGCTATACCAGCTATACCAACTATACCTGCTATACCAGCTATACCAGCTGTACCAGCTATACCAGCTATACCTGCTATACCTGCTATACCAGCTATACCAGCTATACCAGCTATACCAGCTATATCAGCTATACCAGCTATACCTGCTATACCAGCTATACCAACTATACCAGCTGTACCAGCTATACCAGCTATACCAACTATACCTGCTATACCAGCTATACCAGCTGTACCAGCTATATCAGCTATACCAGCTATACCAGCTATACCAGCTGTACCAGCTATATAAGCTATATCAGCTATACCAGCTATACCTGCTATAGTAGTAGCGATAGCAAGCTGTACCAGGTATAGCTGATATAGCTGGTATAGCAGGTATAGTTGGTATAGCTGGTACAGCTGGTACAGCTGGTATAGCAGGTATAGTTGGTATAGCTGGTATAGCTGATATGGCTGGTATAGCTGGTATAGCAGGTATAGCAGGTATAGCTGGTATAGCTGGTATAGCTGATATAGCTGGTATAGCTGGTATAGCAGGTATAGCAGGTATAGCTGGTATAGCTGGTACAGCTGGTATAGCTGGTATAGCAGGTATAGTTGGTATAGCTGGTATAGCTGGTATAGCTGGTACAGCTGGTATAGCTGGTATAGCTGGTATAGCTGGTATAGCTGGTATAGCTGGTATAGCTTATATAGCTGGTATAGCAGGTATAGCAGGTATAGCTAGTACAGCTTGCTAGTATAGCTAGTACAGATTGTATAGCTTGCTAGTATAGCTAGTACAGATTGTACAGCTTGCTAGTATAGCTAGTACAGCTTGCTAGTATAGCTGGTATAGCAGGTATAGCTGGTATAGCTGGTATAGCTTGCTAGTATAGCTGGTGTAGTGTTTCATGCGAAGAGGTATGAAAGTAATGAAAAAAATGGTTATAAACTACAGTCAAAGAAAAACACCTAATCAGTGTAAGATTGGAAGAAGATTTGTAGACAACTTAATAAACAAATTATATGTTGAATTACATCCACCTGGTTATCAGTTTTGTGAACCTGATGCAAAACTTCAAAACGAATAGCAAGAATAAAGGAAATAAAGGAATAATTTATTGGATGCAGATTGTAGAAAGCACGATATAGCGTACTCAAAATCAATGGATATAGACACAAGCCATCAAGCAGATCGTGATCAGGTATAAATCAGATCGTGACCAGATAGCAAGCAGTTCGTGATCAGATATAAAGCAGATCGTAATCAGATACAAAGCAGATCATAATCAGATAGCGAGCAGATCATAACCAGATCAAATTCAATACAAAAATTATTATAATGTCTAAAAATTACCATAATAAAGTGTTGGAAGATCTTGTAAAGACAAGGGCTGTTCTAAAGAAAAAGTTAAAAAATATTAAACTGAATCAAATAGATAGAGTTAATTTATTAGAAGATACCTTTCAACCAATAACAAAACCACTTAAAGAAATCATTGGGAAACTTAAATATAAATATAAGCATATAGACAACACTATTAATGATGACGATGATTATGATGGTGTAAATGATGATAATGAAAACATCCCAAAACTTGAACATAAGCATAAGGATGTAGACAACACTATAGATGATGAGGAAGATTATTATGACGTAAATGGTGATAATGAAATCATTGGAAAACTCGAATATAAGCTTAAGGATACAGACAACACTATTGATGATGATGACGATTATTATGACGTAAATGCTGATAATGAAATCATC
The DNA here is from genome assembly GCA_936449025.2 of Sarcophaga subvicina. Taxonomy (NCBI): domain Eukaryota; kingdom Metazoa; phylum Arthropoda; class Insecta; order Diptera; family Sarcophagidae; genus Sarcophaga; species Sarcophaga subvicina. The sequence continues at coordinate 55,302,844 of OW388080.2, forward strand.
GGAAAACTTGAAGATAAGCATAAGGATACAGACAACACTATTGATGATGACGATGATTACGATGATGTAAACGGTGATAATAACGATTTTCAGTATAAAAATATTTCAACTGATGATAATGATGGTGAAAAAAACTATGACCATAATAGACCTGTATCAAGTACATGTATCAAAAACTTGGAAAGAAAACAATGTTTAAAGCTGACGAAAAGCTCTCCATTATTTGAAAATATACAAACACTTATTAATAATAAGCAATTGGATAAAATTTATGGTTTTAATCAAGATGTAGACGGTAGTTGGAGATATGGCAAGGAAAAATTAATATTTAATAGAGATAATACTATGCAGATAGGGAATATGAAATTGAAAATGACGCCTGGATTATTTGAACTAGTATTTCATAAAATACCTCTCCATTATTCTAAAAATAATTTGAAAAAATATAAAGAGATTTTAATTAATACCAATGCACATAAAAGACGCTATGAACCTAATGAACAAGTGAAAGGAACACGAGCCTTCAAATATATACGAATAATTAAACATTTATTCGAAACAACAACAAACATTTTAACAAAAGGCAGTGGTTTAATGCTAAAATTACAAAATCTGAAATCAAATTACATACATTGGGATGATCCTAATGAATTAGTTGACAGACTACGTTTACTTCTCTCATCGGAAGGTGCTGGTCACAACAATCATCAAAACGAAATAATCTCTATTATCGAAGAACTTAAAGAATCTAACATAATTTATTAGAAGAGTGAAAGAGATGTCTTATATTAATAAATTTGGAGAAAGTTTTAATAAATATAACCATAAAAACAAAAATATTGTAATCGAAAAATATATAACACAAATATATGATGATCTAGCTGATCAAATAAACAATTTCAACATTGAGGTAGAACATGTTTATCTAAAACATGGTAATGTCAAAAAAAAAAAAAATAATAATAAAAAAAATTAAAATAAAATAGACAAAACCAAAAACCAAAAAAAGTAGATCGTTATCAGATATAAAGTAGATCGTGAGCAGATACAAAGCAGATCGTGATCAGATGTAAAGTAGATCGTGATCAGATACAAAGCAGATCAAAATCAATATCAAAAAATTAACATACTGAAATCATATAAATTGCTGTATATATAGGAGATCGTCTTGATTTCAGCTATTTTTGCGAAGAGGTATAAAAGTAACGAAAAAATTTGTTATAATCTACAGTCAAAACAAAACCCCAGCCAATGTAAGATGAAAAGAGGATTTGTAAACAACTTAATAAATAAAGTACCTGTTGAATTACATCTACCTGGTTATCAGTTTTGTGGACCTGGTACAAAACTTGAAAAACGTTTAGCAAGAGGAGATAAGGGTATAAATTTATTAGACGCAGCTTGTAGAGAGCACGATATTGCATATTCACAATCAAAAGATATAGACACAAGACATCAAGCAGATCAAATATTAGCTGAAAAAGCCTGGCAACGAGTTAAATCTAAAGATAGTGATATTAAAGAACGTGCTAACGCGTTGTTTGTGACAAACGCTATGAAAACTAAAGTGAAATTTGGATTAGGTTTGAAGGAGCAGAGACATAAGAAAAGAGAAGGAAAAATGAATAAGTGTAATAAGAAATTATTCACAGCTACTGTGAGAAAAACTTTAAAACAATTGAAAGAACAGAAACCCCTTGATATAAATGATGCTGTTAAAATAGCTCAAAAGGCTATTCATTCAAATTTTAAAGGGAAAAAGCGAGCAGACATTATAAAACCGAGAGTTATACCTGTACCGAAAATTGGAGGATTTTCTTCCACTTATTCCCGCTTGGTGGTTTGGCAAGTGGAGGATCCGCTATTGTCAAAGCAGTAAATGCTATCAAAAATGGAAAAGAACAATTGGCTGAAGCTAACCGTCATAATAGATGTATGGAATCAATTGCAATGGGTAAAGGGTTGTACCTCAAACCATATAAAACTGGATATGGTCTCTATTATAGTCCAGCTCCAAAAAAACTATTAGATAACCTTCCCAATCGCCCATTAACAGATTTGGATTTGAATAAATATGGAAGACATCTCAAACATTTTAGGGGTGTTTTCATGCGTGATTCTTTACCTGAAAAACCATTCAAACAAGAATGCGGCATTGTTAATTTAGATGATTCAAATGGTATGGGAACACATTGGGTAGCATATTATAAAAACCACAACTATAAGGAATACTTTGATAGCTTTGGAAACTTACAACCACCACTTGAGATTGTCAACTACTTAAAATTTCCTATTGAATATAATTATGAACGAAAACAAAAATTTAATACATTTAATTGTGGACACTTGTGTTTAAAATTTTTATTCAATAAATATAAATTAAAATGAAATAATTCAGAGTACATCGTCCCGCACTAACACAACCTACTATTGACTTTTTAAAGAAGGGAAGAGGTATAGCAGGTATAGCTGGTATAGCTGGTACAGCTGGTATAGCTGGTATAGCAGGTATAGTTGGTATAGCTGGTATAGCTGGTACAGCTGGTATAGCTGGTATAGCTGGTATAGCTGATATAGCTGGTATAGCAGGTATAGCTAGTACAGCTTGCTAGTATAGCTAGTACAGATTGTATAGCTTGCTAGTATAGCTAGTACAGATTGTACAGCTTGCTAGTATAGCTAGTACAGCTTGCTAGTATAGCTGGTATAGCTGGTATAGCAGGTATAGCTGGTATAGCTGGTATAGCTTGCTAGTATAGCTGGTGTAGTGTTTCATGCGAAGAGGTATGAAAGTAATGAAAAAAATGGTTATAAACTACAGTCAAAGAAAAACACCTAATCAGTGTAAGATTGGAAGAAGATTTGTAGACAACTTAATAAACAAATTATATGTTGAATTACATCCACCTGGTTATCAGTTTTGTGAACCTGATGCAAAACTTCAAAACGAATAGCAAGAATAAAGGAAATAAAGGAATAATTTATTGGATGCAGATTGTAGAAAGCACGATATAGCGTACTCAAAATCAATGGATATAGACACAAGCCATCAAGCAGATCGTGATCAGGTATAAATCAGATCGTGACCAGATAGCAAGCAGTTCGTGATCAGATATAAAGCAGATCGTAATCAGATACAAAGCAGATCATAATCAGATAGCGAGCAGATCATAACCAGATCAAATTCAATACAAAAATTATTATAATGTCTAAAAATTACCATAATAAAGTGTTGGAAGATCTTGTAAAGACAAGGGCTGTTCTAAAGAAAAAGTTAAAAAATATTAAACTGAATCAAATAGATAGAGTTAATTTATTAGAAGATACCTTTCAACCAATAACAAAACCACTTAAAGAAATCATTGGGAAACTTAAATATAAATATAAGCATATAGACAACACTATTAATGATGACGATGATTATGATGGTGTAAATGATGATAATGAAAACATCCCAAAACTTGAACATAAGCATAAGGATGTAGACAACACTATAGATGATGAGGAAGATTATTATGACGTAAATGGTGATAATGAAATCATTGGAAAACTCGAATATAAGCTTAAGGATACAGACAACACTATTGATGATGATGACGATTATTATGACGTAAATGCTGATAATGAAATCATCGGAAAACTTGAAGATAAGCATAAGGATACAGACAACACTATTGATGATGACGATGATTACGATGATGTAAACTGTAATAATAACGATTTTCGGTATAAAAATATTTCAACTGATGATAATGATGGTGAAAAAAACTATGACCATAATAGACCTGTATCAAGTACATGTATCAAAAACTTGGAAAGAAAACAATGTTTAAAGCTGACGAAAAGCTCTCCATTATTTGAAAATATACAAACACTTATTAATAATAAGCAATTGGATAAAATTTATGGTTTTAATCAAGATGTAGACGGTAGTTGGAGATATGGCAAGGAAAAATTAATATTTAATAGAGATAATACTATGCAGATAGGGAATATGAAATTGAAAATGACGCCTGGATTATTTGAACTAGTATTTCATAAAATACCTCTCCATTATTCTAAAAATGATTTGAAAAAATATAAAGAGATTTTAATTAATACCAATGCACATAAACGTCGCTATGAACCTAATGAACAAGTGAAAGGAACACGAGCCTTCAAATATATACGAATAATTAAACATTTATTCGAAACAACAACAAACATTTTAACAAAAGGCAGTGGTTTAATGCTAAAATTACAAAATAATCTGAAATCAAATTACATACATTGGGATGATCCTAATGAATTAGTTGACAGACTACGTTTACTTCTCTCATCGGAAGGTGCTGTTCACAACAATCATCAAAACGAAATAATCTCTATTATCGAAGAACTTAAAGAATCTAACATAATTTATTAGAAGAGTGAAAGAGATGTCTTATATTAATAAATTTGGAGAAAGTTTTAATAAATATAACCATAAAAACAAAAATATTGTAATCGAAAAATATATAACACAAATATATGATGATCTAGCTGATCAAATAAACAATTTCAACATTGAGGTAGAACATGTTTATCTAAAACATGGTAATGTCAAAAAAAAAAAAAATAATAATAAAAAAAATTAAAATAAAATAGACAAAACCAAAAACCAAAAAAAGTAGATCGTTATCAGATATAAAGTAGATCGTGAGCAGATACAAAGCAGATCGTGATCAGATGTAAAGTAGATCGTGATCAGATACAAAGCAGATCAAAATCAATATCAAAAAATTAACATACTGAAATCATATAAATTGCTGTATATATAGGAGATCGTCTTGATTTCAGCTATTTTTGCGAAGAGGTATAAAAGTAACGAAAAAATTTGTTATAATCTACAGTCAAAACAAAACCCCAGCCAATGTAAGATGAAAAGAGGATTTGTAAACAACTTAATAAATAAAGTACCTGTTGAATTACATCTACCTGGTTATCAGTTTTGTGGACCTGGTACAAAACTTGAAAAACGTTTAGCAAGAGGAGATAAGGGTATAAATTTATTAGACGCAGCTTGTAGAGAGCACGATATTGCATATTCACAATCAAAAGATATAGACACAAGACATCAAGCAGATCAAATATTAGCTGAAAAAGCCTGGCAACGAGTTAAATCTAAAGATAGTGATATTAAAGAACGTGCTAACGCGTTGTTTGTGACAAACGCTATGAAAACTAAAGTGAAATTTGGATTAGGTTTGAAGGAGCAGAGACATAAGAAAAGAGAAGGAAAAATGAATAAGTGTAATAAGAAATTATTCACAGCTACTGTGAGAAAAACTTTAAAACAATTGAAAGAACAGAAACCCCTTAATATAAATGATGCTGTTAAAATAGCTCAAAAGGCTATTCATTCAAATTTTAAAGGGAAAAAGCGAGCAGACATTATAATACCGAGAGTTATACCTGTACCGAAAATTGGAGGATTTCTTCCACTTATTCCCGTACTAACAGCATTGTCAGCGCTTGGTGGTTTGGCAAGTGGAGGATCCGCTATTGTCAAAGCAGTAAATGCTATCAAAAATGGAAAAGAACAATTGGCTGAAGCTAACCGTCATAATAGATGTATGGAATCAATTGCAATGGGTAAAGGGTTGTACCTCAAACCATATAAAACTGGATATGGTCTCTATTATAGTCCAGCTCCAAAAAAACTATTAGATAACCTTCCCAATCGCCCATTAACAGATTTGGATTTGAATAAATATGGAAGACATCTCAAACATTTTAGGGGTGTTTTCATGCGTGATTCTTTACCTGAAAAACCATTCAAACAAGAATGCGGCATTGTTAATTTAGATGATTCAAATGGTATGGGAACACATTGGGTAGCATATTATAAAAACCACAACTATAAGGAATACTTTGATAGCTTTGGAAACTTACAACCACCACTTGAGATTGTCAACTACTTAAAATTTCCTATTGAATATAATTATGAACGAAAACAAAAATTTAATACATTTAATTGTGGACACTTGTGTTTAAAATTTTTATTCAATAAATATAAATTAAAATGAAATAATTCAGAGTACATCGTCCCGCACTAACACAACCTACTATTGACTTTTTAAAGAAGGGGAAAATGGTTACATCAGCTGAATTGGAAGAACTATTAATAAAACATAGTAATCAGATTGATAAAGAGCATATAGATTTATTTATGAAACTTATAAATGAACTGAGAATATGCAACATTAGAAAATAAATAATCCATTTATATGTGTTAAAAATATTATACATAGATCTAACTGTGAAAATACTTATTCACAATCTTTCAACATTTGTCGATGACAAACATTCTATACACAATATTTGTTAACACTTAAGCTATTTAATCTTTATAAACGTATTTTTAAATTCGAATCTGTAAAAATCTGAAAAAAGAAATTAATAAAATTTTCAAAAAATAAAAAACTAATTTGTTTTAATTAATCCCTTTATTCTATAATTTTATTCATTCAAAACAGTAAAACTAAAAAAAAAAATCTAAATCCTTAAAACAAGTCTATTTATACTCTGGGGTGTTGTAGATCAATCAGTAAATTCAATTAGTGAAAACAGATATTACTTATACTTATACGTGAAAAAAAACTATACATTTCTTTCTCATCAAATTAAAAACAACCGCACAACCAACCTACCCTTTCTTATTAGTTTATATTTCTATTTCTTCTACCTGTGATCATGAGCAGTGCGTGTCAAGAATTTGTTATCATCTTAAAATTACAGATCCTTCTAATTAAATCACACAAAAAATAAAAACAACCGCACAACCAACCTACTCTTTTTTATCACATTTAAAATTAAAGATCCTTCTAATTAAATATACAAAAAAAAAAACACACAACAACTATATAGGTGTAGATCCACATTACATGTTACGCACACACTCATTCTGTCCGTCCAAACATTCGTACATACGTATATACATTTTCACATTACAGTCTACTTGTACTCTGGGATGTAGATGAGGAAACGTGCACACACTCATTCTGTCCGTCCAACCATTCGTTTGAAAAGCAATACAAATAAAATGAACAAGAAAAAGCAGGTATGATCCCAAATTTGTATGGAAAAATTTAAAATTAAAATGATTTAATTCTTTTCCAGATATGCATTCTCACAAATTTTAACACACACACACACACATACACATTAAAAAGCAATACCTTTTCATAATACATGTTACAAACCTAAAGACCGATCGCACACAATTCATTTAACAATTCTGCAATGTTCTTACTCTTTTACAGATATGCATGCTCCTAAATTTGTATGGAGTAAGTGGTCCCGAAACCCCATAAACATACTACTTGTGTTATTACATTTTGTAAACTTTACTGTGGTTTACTTTACTTATATTTTTATTACTTTACTTATTTATTTATTTATTAATTACAATACAATTACAAATTAATAATAATATAATAAATAAAATTACGACCGAAGTAACTTGACTATTTGCTCGGTGTAGTGTCACAGACCAGAGTCTCTGGTGGGAATCGAACCCACGACACTCACGCTAATAGTCTAGCACACTACCCTACACTACATATTATTTTATTACTTATATGCAGCGAAATCTTTTATCTTTACAGACGAAGCGAACACTGAAAAAGAAGGATGTCCTCTCTAAGATGAACTGCAAATTTAAATCAGAATTCTTTGCTGTTTGTTACTCCTCTCTTCGATGTTAGTGAAATCTTGTGAATAGAACTCGATGCCGGTAAACTGCATTTTCTTATTCCACTGGATCATACCTGTTAAGTAATGATTAGTAATCGTAATGATTCGTAATTTGATTACTTTTTTTTGAATGGTGAAATAATGATTACAATTACGATTATTTTTGGTTAAAATAGTTAATAATTGATTACGATTACAAAATAATCAAAAAATAATCAGGATTGCTTTCGATTAGTCTAATAATCAAAAAGAATCAAAAGTATTCCAAAAGTAATCAATTTATTTTCAATAATTACTTTGAAATCTTTTTGAATATTTGAAAATAATCAAAAAGATTTATTGAAAACAATTTGATTACTTTTGGAATTCTTTTGAATATTTGAAAATCAATCAAAAAGAATTATTGAAAACAATTTGATTATTTTTTAGACTTCTTTTGATTCTTTTTGATTACTAGACTAATCGTCAGTAATCCTGATTATTTTTTGATTCTTTGGTAGTCGTAATCAATTAGTAATTCGAAAAAATTGTTCATAGAATTATATAATCATTACGATTCTTTTTAAAAAGTAATGTAATTGATTACTAATCGTAATCGAAATTTAACAGGTATGCACTGGATCATTCGATGGTGTTCGATACAGTAACCCTTAATACCCAATGTTAAAAACTGATTTAACTGGTCGAACACAATTTGTTTTTTTAATGGCGTACTTTCAAATTCATTCTGTGTTTTAAAGGGGTGACACAGGGATCTATTCTAGGACCAATTCTCTATCCATTATTTGCAAATGATTTACTTCAGCAAATTTCCCACTGAAAGGTCCAAATATATGATGTAAAGTTGTATTATATTTACTCTCTAAGCTCTATTCAGGACAACTTTGACCCGAATAATATATATTTTTATATATATATATAATTAAATATGTGTAATTGTATTGTAATGAACAAAAAATAAATAAAATAAATAAATAATTATACATTAAAGAGTTTTTACGCTCGACTTTTCGTATGAATTTAAAATCAACAATGAGAAGATTACACTAGTTCCTATGGCTAAAAACCTCGGTATAATTTTTAACAATAATCTTTATTGTTCTCATCACGTACAAGCTTTAGTTGCATAGACGTATTAGGAACTGCAAACTTTATGAATGACCAAATAATATACGCCAGTAATAATAAGAATCTTACTTGCGAAGACATATCTGCTTTTGGGACTTGCATGTGGCTGTGGAGTTTTACTAATTGTGATTCTGCAGGCAGAGCAAATCTTAACATTCTGTTTAATAATATTATAATGTTTATGATCCGAGAGGATATGACCACTTTTGTGTGCCACCGTATGCAACTTGCCGTATGTAACAATAATCTGCTCATTTAGTTCGTTATTATTCTCTACTTGCAACCTTTTTGTAAGAAATACCACTTGCACGTTAGATCTTTATAGCGGAGATCTTCACAATAGCGATCTTTAAGACACGACTGTTTACTTCGCACGCAACGTGTCTTCACACAAGACTGACTGAATTATTACTGACTCTTTCCTGGTTTGTCTTGCCCTTTTATAGTCCAACACAAACAGTCTAACGAACGTTCTTGAAGTAGAATGTTCGTGTTCTCGCCTTCTCGAGAACTCTATCGTGACCACATTGTTGTTTGTGCATTCTGCCCACTTGACTATTCCTTTTTCTCACATGCTTGTTGTTGTTTTCTTTCTTGCGTTTTCGTTATCTATCTGTTTCATACCATGGTCTTTGTTTTTGCAGCCTTTGCTTATTGTTTTCATGTGAAATGATATTAGGTCGTTTCCATTTGCGTAACAATATGTAAAATTGATGAACGCCTGGATCGATTGGACAAAGTTTTTTTAAATTTTCGGATAACTTTATGCAATTAATCGCGCGGGTAAACTTGCCAATGTGTTTGTGTTGACTAAAGATGTACTCTAAAGAAATATCTATTACATAAGACACTAATGTTTTTTTATTTAAATTGTGTTAGTCTTTGAAATTTGTTTGTTAAGAAAATAAAAGAAATATAATAAATTCAAGAAATAATTCTTGTTATTTCTCGTTTACAGCGCCCTTTCTCTTTCAACCATAAGCCACATCCCCACATAGTTTGAATAAATGTGTATTGCCATTGTCGAGGTACGAACCGATACACACGAAGAAATGCACGAAAATTGGTCTGATCGAATGCGGTACTGTGAGACCAGCCTCGGCAGCCATATGAATGAAGTAATATTCCATTTCTAACTGGAACAATTGTACTTCAAAACAAAAAAATAGATTTGGCAAATATTCAAACCGTTTTTGTTTTATTGCATTTTTAAAGTTATACTTTTAAATTTCCGATTGGCAAACTTTATTTTAACTTTATTTCTTAAACTTTCGTATAACTTCATGCAACTAATCGCATGGATAAACCCTCGAAAGTGTTTGTGTTGACTAAAAATGGACTCAATAAAAATATTCACTGGGCAATTCACACAACCCCTTGTATCGTTGTATTAAGGGTATTGTTGGGGGAATATACAACAGTGTATTCTTGTTGTTGATAATTTTCATATAAAAATCCCAAAAAAAAATTTTTCCGCAATATTTTTCATTTTCTTGCTTGAAAATCAAATTCTGAATACTGGTTTTTTTCCTTATCGCTTTTTGACGTTTCGAATACAAAATACACAATACAGTACAGCATTGAGTATTCACAAATAAAAAGTGTATTAAATACAACATACACTATACTACACAAAGTCGTGTAAATTGGCCAAATATTAATACAAATTTAATCGCAAAAAAGTTATATAAGGTAAATGCAAAGATCACAGAAGGCTTGGTTAAGTCTTTAAGTCAAATCAATTCCATGAGGGTTAAGTATACAAACAGAAGAAAGATTTTATGAACTTATTTAATAGTAAATTTTATAAGTATGTATGAAAACAATATATAAAGTAAATAAAACTATTTTAAAAGATTTAAAATAAAATCTAGTCGTACTATCCCATTTTAAGCGTAAAAATTTTGAGCTGTTTTCCATCTGCCAGGTCATCAGTTCTTCATAATTTACAAAATATCACAAGTCTTTCATGAAATAGACAAGTTTGATAGTGGTCATCTGTTTTCTTCAATCCTCCTTGGTAACGACTTGAAGAAGGCCTTTATTAGTTATATCTATTATGTAGCGAAATCTTCCCTACAAGTTGTACCATAAATGCTTACATAAATACCTAACTGGATTCATTGCCATTACTCTGTTTTAAGAGAGTGCATGATTCATTCTTTTGCACTTTGCTTTAAGTTCTCTCCTACATTAATATATGGTATTGATATTTATCAATTCCGACTTCCTCTTTACCATGACGTTACCGTCTCATGCTTATGGTTGGGGCTAATCGTATCAATACATATATACATAATTAGCTTCTCACACCCCTTATGTTGTGTGTATTAATTTGATTCAGTTTGAAGTCGACTTTTGTGAGAAATCTGCTGAGAAGAAGTAGCCGAAAAAAATATTTTTTCTTATTTCGTTTTGTTGGAAAAATCCGATCTGGGGTTTAAACTGAGGCCTCACTTCGAATCAATACATAGCTCTCTGCCTTTCAGTCTTCATCCATCTTGACGAGAAACATTAAATTGGCATTAGTTACAGAAAGTCTCCCAATTCCAATACTACACCGACATAATTATATATTATTTATTAATTTTAGAATACAACGCTTAACCGGCACTAGACCTCTTTCGTTTCAATGCGTTGTTTTGGGGTCTAACACGGTTATTAGATGGGGTGATTTTTATCCAACTGTTTGGAGACATGGTGACTTTACGCGATTTTTAAACTTGATCTTGTTGGTTGTTTTCGATGGAAAATACTATAAGTTAAAACAAAAAGACAGCTGCCACTACACAATTATAGCCTAATTTAAGATGACTTAGACCGTTTTCTAGAAATGTTAGAAAAATGGATGAATATTGTTACATAAATCGAAACGACCTAATATCGTTTAACAATAAAAACGATAAACAAAAGCTACCAGCTACACCAACAAAAGCCACACGATACAAATACATACTAACACAAGGAACACAATGAATGTGTTGATTATCTAAAGCTGCACACACACATATGTATGACGAACCTGGTTTCGCCTAGTACCAACAACAACATAAAATAAAGTAAACCAGCTACGACAAATATGTAATAGACAACATAAACAAAGTACACAACCAACAATGTATTAGCAATATAATTCTCGAGAATTTACGTACGTGCGTATATAAAAGGGCAACAAGATCAGTAGTCAGTTAGTTATAATTCAGTCAGCCTTGTGTGAAGACGCGTTGCGGTTTGAACGTACAAGTGCTAGCAAAAAGGTTGTAAGCAGAGAAGATCTAACGAACAGTTGTTAGTGTTAACGCGGACAGAAGTGTGAAATAGAATAGTGTACAAGCAAATTGTTGTTGTATCGTTAAGTTGTATACGGTGGCACACAAAAGTAGAGAGAGAATAAAGAGAGTTTAAGAAAAATTAAACATATTTGTTTTTACTTGGTTTGCAATTAACGAAGTCATATTTAAACGTTTTTAAAAAGGTAAAAACGTAACAATATATTAGTTTCTTCGACACAGATAAGCTAAATTTTTGGAGGCTTATTTTTCCTAAAGTCTATGTTTAATCTTGTGAAAGAAGATAAACCATAACTCTCGTTATTCAAAATTTTAGTCCATTGTGAACACTATCATATACACGCATTCGATGTTTAAATAAAACACAGTGTATGTAAGGTCACAGCGAAATTATTTATTTGTCTAAAAGTTCACATCACTTCCACATGAGATGACGACGCCATCACATCGGTGGTGCAGAATATCTAATGCGGCATGACCTGTGTGGCTTATAGCGCTGTCCAGATTATCTTATTCAGGACAGAAAAGTTGGTATAGTTTTCGTCGCTGACAATGAAGACCTGGTCAACGCTGTTCTCAAAGAAATATGACCAAACAGTGACTTTTTCGTGATGAACCTCATGAATCTTATAACGATTGGTATCGTTATAAATTCGAATGGATCATCGCTGAAAGTGATTTTTCGAAGAAAATTTGAGTCAGTTTCCAACTGCGAGCACACGTTGCGGTCTATAGTCAACTCCGATGATTTGGCAAAACAGACTGAATAAATAACGACAAATTTGACTGATGCAGCTTTTACAATATTGCCGTTATCAACTCTCAAAATCTGTCGGAAGACGGTTTTCGGAGATCCCAATCATAAGCATACCATCAGTTAAAATAGAGTTTGGGATCTATTCTGAGAAATACGTAAAAAAGCTACTTCTAATAAATATGTGCACATTTTAGCCAAAAAAAGAGTCAGTAGTGGAGCCTTAATTATCACTCTATAAGTGCGATTTAAAAGCTTATTAAGGAGTTATTACAAAAATTCATAAATTTATCGTTTAAATTTTCATTGACTTTGTTATATTATCTCTTATTTTTTCTTTTGTTTATTTTTTGATTAATATAATTTCAATGTATTATGTAACTCAATTGATTCTGGTGCTGTAATTTACAAGATAATTGATCTTGTTGCATCAGAAAAACATTCATTATAATAAATAAATAAAAATAAAATATGCACCATTGTTTACATGTATATATAACTACAAGTATAAAGGTATATAAATATACATATATATTCTCTAAACAAATACAATGTAAAAACCCCTAAAAAATATCGTCATAACACTTTTAGCCTGATTTAGAAATTTATTTATTGACAGTTCAAAATTAAAATAGTAAATTCAATAAGTAGTATAAAAGAAGTATAATAAATCTGCCATGTAAACATATTAGATTGTCAACTATAGTGTCTTATAATATATATATTTGGTATTAAAATCAATCACAGTCGTACCAATCACAGTTGTTTTATTTGTTTATACTTATGACAAATACAACAAAATACTTTCTTAAAGCATCATATACTTTACTAGTATCAATAATAAAATACTTGGCTAAGGACTATTTTGCTTACCATATAATTCACTGTTAAATACCTATTAAAGCTTGTATTTCGAAATATTTTAATTATTTCGTTTCTTACACTTTTATTTCCCCTTCGCAAATTGAAATGAAAACAAATACTGTGACAGCTTCCTTTAAGCGTTTTGACATACTAACCTTCATTTGTACCAATTTATACACAAATTCTTAGTTAAGTTTATGCACGATTGAACTGTGTTCGTGAATGAAAAATCAAACTGAATAGGCGTAATGGGAGTTTGCCCTCTTGTAAAGACAGCAAGTCATTTAGCCTACGGGGGGATATTTTTTGGATATTTTTATTTTTGTGCAATAGTTGTTAGTGATAGCCAAGGCACCTTTTCGTTTTTACGTAAAATTTTTTTCGGATTGTAAAAATCGGGAAATAGATTAAGTATGGAATAAAATTAGCTTTTTCAAGAAATTTTTCGTAACCTTTTTAACATGGACCTGCCTGCGTTACCGGCGAGTGTTAAACCGCATGATCATGATGGTCAGTTAACACCTAAATTTCTTTAAATAATTTGTTCTGAAAATTTTTACTTTAATAAATCGATAGTTTAACGCTCGGATTGGCATGTGGTTCCTTCTCTTTAAAGTGACATGTTATCCAGATCCATACTTATATTCAAAAAAGGTAAGGCCTTTTTACGCCGATTAACCTAAATCTGATCATGATGGATTCTCAAAAAATAAATAAAAAGTTCAGTACAGGGAATTGGAGAATGGACGTAGTAAGCGGAACACAGATATTGAAAGGATGTAAGACTCTTAATTATGATAAATAAGTTAGTAATCCTAAAACCCATGTAATTCACAAGACAGCTTCATATAAGTGGTCTGCATCTATACGTTTATCATTTATTATTTATCTGGATACTTAATTGGACTCTGAATCAGAATACAAAAGCTGGAATAATATATGAATCCAACTCCTGAATACCAAGTTATAGCCTATTTATCTCTGCATAACATCGGCAATAAGGGGAAACTCGGCATCAAAATAATACGAAAATAATACGAATTCAATAAAAAAAACATTCGGACATTTAGGAGACTAAATAATATTAAGTCAAAGCCCATATTTTTGTACATTAATGTAAAATGTGATCTACAATAAACATGAAATTATATGGCAACCTATATTAACTTACTGCAATTATTTATAAATTGCCGTATAAAAATTTTGAGCGAATGTATATTCGTAGGCGAAAAAAGTGCGCAATATCACGTTTAGCAATATGGAGTTCTTAAGATTAGCAAGTCAAATTAATAACCAAAAAGGGAATACAACAAATAGTGGTGGTGTAGCGTATTTTATTATTCTTATGCTTTTCGCTCACTTTTTTGTAAGAAAAACTTTAGCATTCAAAAGTGCTGGTGAGGACTTCAACATGAATATAAAAATCGATAAAAAAAAGTGTAATGAAAAATTCTACAGAAAAATTGGATAATTTGATTACCAATGAGTTGCTTTGAAATTCAAAGTTCGTCCTTCACACAATCTAAGGTTTACAAACAATCGTAGTACAAAGTGGAGGCCGAATGCAAATGTAGAAATAAAACAAGGCAACAATATTTGTTGATAGGAAATCAATAATGGCATGTTGTAGGGGTTTTCAGTTTTGTTTCTTTGTACATAAAGCATAAATTTATATGTTAAAGTTGGATTTAGTTAAAGGTAGCTTTGATTATTATTATTATATTAACGTTCATTTTTCATGTTTACATTTGAAGTTGCCATATTATAAATAATGTATATAATATGGCAAGCTCAGAGATAAAGTGAACTTTAAAAGTTAAAGGTAGGTCTTCCCTTTAGCTTAATGCTCACTTTTATCTCATTGTGTACTTATAATAATGAATATCAAGATATCTGCCCGTTAAAATCCTGCCGGTAGTTAACGGTAAGTTGTAATAATGGCCCTTAGTGTAGTGGTATATCTTTTATTTGCTAATTCTTTTTATCATTTTATATATTTAGCAGTGATCGGCACCAATGTTCGTAAAAATGCATTTAGTTGCTTGTCAGCTTCTAAAGACGGAGGTTCATTTCAAGTTAAATACGTTGTCTTTAGGGATTTAGCGCTGTACATTTTTTCTATATTTCCCATTACATATACATACATATTATTAGGTTAATAAGTACACTTGAAAATATTACTAACAATTTTCTTCGGGTTAATACACATACTTCTCACAACTACAGTACATTTTAATCATGTTCTTTTTGTGTATTTAATAAAATGTAATATTTGTTACAATAAAGCAGTGAAATTATAAAATATTATTGGCGCCCTGTGGTTTGACATTAGATGGGCTTATATTGTATCTCTTAAATTTTGCCATGTGCTCATTGATAGATTGCTGTTTTTGACAGCGTCTTACACCACTTCATTGTTACCAAAGTTAACAATTCTAGGTATATCTTCAAACCGAAGCATAACGTTTGATATACAATTTACTCTATTTTTATTTCAGTAGCCCAGTACTCTCTAATTTATAGCAAAATATGATAACTTATCGAATTGATTTTTCTACTATTTCTTGAATCAAGTTATCAAATTTGGTAGTTAAGAGAAAAATATGAAAGGAATACATCTAAAATAGAAAAAATATTCAGAATGTATGCTCTGGGCTCATTTGAAAGCAGTTTAACGTCTATGAATGTAAATAAAAAATTCCTTGAAAATTGAAATTCACTTTTTAGAGCTTTCAACTCTTGTTCACGTTTTAGAATAGTTATGTGACAGAAAAGTTTACATGTTTCTGCAGTACTCACGTTTTCGCGAGATCACTGTAATGTTAAATCACTATGTTCTAAACGATACTGTATCCATATGTAAAATTCAAAATTTTAGAATATTTCACTTAAATAAGCGTGATAATTCATTATTTTCAGAAAACCTTATTATTTTAAGTTAATTAAGAATTACAGTTTTTGTTGTGTTTTATTTGCAATCTATCTAGTTGACAATACGAAAATTAAATAACAAATAAATATACAAGAATCCCTCGGTTTACGTCGTCACTGGTCCAAAAAAAATTTGTGAGTATTTGAATTTTAAATTACTCACACGGAAAGTAAAAAATATATTTCGCTACAATTTAAATTTAGCGGTTAAAACCAGTGTTAGATGAACTTTCCATAATATTTGAAATAAAATTCATGTCTGTTATAAGTACAATTATTTCTTATCATAGATATCTCTGTGAAATGAACATACTGTTCTCAACTGTCCTCATCCCTATTAATTACTTAAAAAATTTTACAGTCTAATACATGCCCAAGGAATTTAACAGTTTTGCCGATGGAATCTGTGAAATGTATTTACAAGAATTGATCTCGGAAGAGTCTTTGTCTTTATCATTTTGACATGTCTAAAGATAAGTCAATTCAAAGTTTTAAGTTTGTAAGTTGGTTATACTCCAAAATAAGTTATTTCAGAATCTCTCTGCACTAGATAATTCCTCCACATGTACCAAGTCTATAATTTCGTTCGTTATATCTTCCATTATGTAGTGCGGACATAAATTTTCTATTGCTTCGATTTTATTATTCATACTTTGTGGGTGCCCTGGTGTGCTAGACTATTAGCGTGAGGGTCGTGTTTTCGATTCCCACCATAGACTCTGGTCTGTGACACTACGCTCGTATATAATTAAAATATAATATGTAATTGTATTTTAATTAATAAATTAATAAATATACATACTTTAATGTATACAACGATAGCTTTTTTATCCATCGTCTTATCTATTATATGTAGTATTCTAATATGTTATAAAATATTTCTCAATTAATTCAATTTCACAATTAAATGAATCTTGAAACAATCGCCAAATAACTTGAAAGTAATATAAGCATTATTGTTAAACACCCAAAACTTAACCAGTTTTCCTTTCGAAACCTTTTTAATAATTCTAAGTGGGAAGGATTTCTCCTTCAGTGTAATAAAAGGGTTTAATTTTAAAATTTGCTCCAGCAAAAAGGTGCTTTGACTTACTGGTAAAATTTTCTCTTTTGAAATAAATGTCCTTCCTGGTATTGGTTTCCAGAATAATTCAGCGTAGTCGACAGTAAAAAATTGCTGAAAGATATATTCTCAAGAATAATTTGTTTTAAATTTTTCAGACACTTTTCGGTTCTTCTTCTCTGCTCTACCATATTCTTCTATATTTAATATGTTAAGAAGTTTAAGGTTGACACGTATTGCCCATAGTGTTACCCAGTGTAAGATAAGTCGTGATCCCTTAGTGGTGGATTTGAACCACCCCTAGCTTTGGTAGACCGCCTTAGTGCCACGTTCGCCACCGTGCCCAGATCTTCAAACGTTTTGTTACGCAGAAATCAATGATGCTCTTGCTCGAGCTAGCCAGCAAAGTTGTCTATTGGGCAGTGTTTCGGTTATAATTCCTGTTAGGATGCGAACCGTTCTCTTGTCCAACTCAAGTAGTTCCTTGGTTTTCCTGCTGTCTACTACTGTACACAGCAGTTTTGAAATTCGGCAACCTGATATGTTGGACTATCTGTAGTTCTTTCAATTTGAAAAAGCATTCTTGCCTCTTCCTAAGACATCTCCGATCCCTCCCATGCCAGTCTGTTCACCTTTTCGTTTCCTTCCATGCCACAGTGACCCGGAACTCAGTAGAGACGGGTGTTGTATCGACGTGTATGGTGTACTGAGTCTATGCAACTCCTGACGCCCTTTGATTTGACGAAATGCTATTCTAGTGCTTTGATTACTGCTTGACTGTCCACTTTTATCATCAAGTTCAAAGAAGCTTGTTCAATTATAAAAATCTCCGTCTAAAATGCGCTGGCCTGCTTAGGTATTCTGTTCGGACCCGTTCAGTACGAGCTTTTCAGAATAGTCCCTCGATTCAGTTCCACATTCTATTCCTGAAATATCGATGAAGTTCGTTATATAACCGAGGCCAGCAGCGGCGTGGACTTCAGAACACAAGTGATGCATAACACTTTTTTACATTTTTTAAACACCTTCTATTGGTATTAAAATAAAAAATGACTGAGTATATAAGTCGAATAAATGGAACGAGAATGAAAATCGAAGTCAGGACACGAGGACGTAAATCGAGGGTAATTTTATTGCTTGATTGCACTGAGCACAATAATTTCAAAATTTTAGTAACAAATAAATTGTATTTATTTATTTCTTTATTTTCATTATTTTTTGTTTAAAATTCAATAAACTTTAAACACTTTAGAACTAAGGAAATAATTACATAAGCCAAGCCCATGGTAATCAGCGAAAAAATTAACTTTTTCCAAATAGTTTTATTAAAGCATTCAGATATGCAGAAATAAGTATACATATATGTATGGAATTAATAATGAAACAAAGGAAATACGTATTTTGCCGCTGAGCTTGATGTAATAAGTTTATTTTGGCTACTTGTCAATTAAAATTTATCTCTTTCTTCTTTTCCTATACCAAATAATGGTCCTGAAATTCATGGCAGAGAGTTCGTTGCTCATTATCGATGTAATACCACAAGCACAATGAAATTATTCTAATTATCAGCTACAAAATCATCTGCAGAGGAGTTTATAAAAGAAAGAGGCGACAGTGGTATTAACAAGCATTTACAAGAATGTTTTCAAAATCATCTCATCGCAAACATATTAGTTTTGAGGCTTGTATTCAAAAACTATTTAGGAATTCACCGAAATTAATAAATTGTGTGGAATTTATGCATAAGCAAAACATTAACTACAATTGAAGTAAAGAATATATGTGATCCTTGCCATAATAGAATTTTTTAAATAATTTTTTGTTTTGTATTGATAAAAAAAGAAATATGTAGATGGTAAAACTCGCCAATATATTTTAGCAATTTCATGAATTTTAACAATAATTTGTAAAAATAAATGATGTTATTTATATTTATTTTATTAACGTAATTCTTTTTTCTTATGATATAAAAAATTCTTAGAGCCATTATTAGAACTTGTCGTTAAACTTGGGTTTAGTTAAAGGTACTTTTAGCTAAAGGGAACTGTAAAGTCACCTTTAATTTATTTTCGTTATTACAACTTACAGATAAAATAAAGTTAACTTTTTCAAAAATATGGCCGTGGCGAAGCAATGTCGATAACTCTGCTCAATATAAACAAGTTTTATTTAAACGCAGTGGCAACGACGGGTTTCTTTTTTGTTGTATTTACTCACTTTGTTTATATTTGAAGTTGCCGTATTGAAAATAATATATAATATGAAAAGTTCAAACATAGACTTAACTTTAAAAGTTACCAGTAGAATGATCTTCCCTTTACCTTAACGCTTACTTCTACCTTATACCTTATAGTCCACCTGTAATAATGAAAAACAATTTATCTGCCCGTTGAAATCCTCCCTTTACTTAACGGCAAGTTCTAATAATGGCCCTTAGTGTTTTTCCCAAACCACAAGATAAATAATGGAAACATTCTGATAACTCCTTATTTTTACACCGCAAAATTGTAGGTATACCCTAAGAAGAACACAGAGTAAATTTAAAATTCAAAGGCCAAATATATTAATTAACGTCAAGCATTCCAATTAACCCATTTGGCAATGAATGTACCAGTTTTGTTTAAAGTTTTCTGTCTGCCGCCATACACTCCTGAGCAAGATTTTCTGTTCACTTTTGTTTGAGATTCTGAATTACGATTATATTTTTATTATTATTTTTCAAAAATTATTTTATTCATTGCTGTTTAAATTTAGTCTCCATTACTACAATACAATAACTTAAAAATTTTCTGATTTAATTTAATAAAAAAATTCCAATTAAATGAAAAGAAATCAAGTATTAGTTATATTATATGTATATTATTGTTAGGTTTTTACCTTTTTAAAAACGTTTAAAATATGAGTTCGTAGATTGCAAACAAAAATAAAAATAGGTTGGTGTTCAGCTTTAATTAAACTCTTTATTCTTCGCACTACTTTTGTGTGCCACCGTTTACAACTTGATGTGTGTAACAAACAATTTGCTTCTTCGTTTTTCTTCTCTGCTCACACCCTTTGCGTAAGTAACCACACTTGTACGTTAGATCTGTATAGCGCAGATTTTCAAACCACGACTGTTCTCTTCACACGACTTATGTAATTAAATAACACACTGTTTAATTTTATTAAATGCTTTATTAAATCAGTAATTGAATTGGGCAATTCACACGACTTTGTATCGTGTATGTTGTATTGAATACATTTGTTTGTTTGTGAACGCTCAATGCTATGCTGTATTGTGTATCTCGTTGCATTCAAACAATTTGATAGCCCGACTCCAACACAACTTTTTAAAAACATATGAAAACATATACACATGTTTTTCGTTCACACAATTTGATAGCACGAAACCAATACAACTTTTAAAAGCATGGAAAAAACGTGTATAAGTGTATTGGATTTTTATATGAAAAATATCAACAATAATCGTACACTGTTGTATGTTCTTCCAACAATACAATAAATACAACAATACAACGGCTGTGTGAATTGACCAAATGTTTATTTAACTAAGGATCGAATGTCACTGAATTATATTATTTAAAGACTAAATAAGTAAACCGAATAAAAAGAAAAGAACTTACGACTATGTTTTTGTTGTAAAAAATATGTATGATAAAGAGAATAGAAATGAAATGAAGTGATAAGTAAAGTAATGAGAAAGTAATAAGTAATTAAAGTAACAAGTAATAAAATTTACAAATATTTTAAATTAACCCACTATAGATTATAAGGGATAAATTAGCACCGTAACTCACGTGACGCGTCTTCACACACTGAATTTTTACTAGTCGTTGCCTGCTTCGTTTTACCTTT
The DNA here is from genome assembly GCA_936449025.2 of Sarcophaga subvicina. Taxonomy (NCBI): domain Eukaryota; kingdom Metazoa; phylum Arthropoda; class Insecta; order Diptera; family Sarcophagidae; genus Sarcophaga; species Sarcophaga subvicina. Next base: position 55,324,442 of record OW388080.2, read on the forward strand.
TTATATGCTCCCGTAAACAGTCTGATAAAGGTTCCCTAAGTAGAATGTCCGTGTCTTCGCCTTTTCGAGAACTCTATCGCTTCTTCATTGTTGTTTGTGTATTTTGCTTAATTGTTTGTTGTTGCTATCTTTTTCACTTGTCTGTCTCCTTTTCTTTCGGGCTGATGTTGTCGGTATATGCAAGCAAGTTCGTTGCATTTTGTTTTTGTGTAACTTTTGTTTAACGTTTAATGGTACACCGTTTCCATTTTCGTAACATTATATTAGTAATCATTATAAAAGAAGTAAATATAAAAATCATATAATCTGTCCACTTTCAAAATTACTTTCTGGCCGTTTTTAATAAATTAAAAACAAATAGAGCAACACAAAATAGTTTCAACCAAATGGACATCATATTATAGACATTACCACTTCAAACAATTATCTGTACACAATTGCTATTGAAAATATTGTTACGCAAAGCGAAACGACCTAATATCGTTTAACAATAAAAATGATAAACAAAAGCTACCAGTTACACCAACACAAAGCCACACGATACAAACCCTGTCGTACACTCAGTTGACTTTAAATTAACTTAAAACCAACTATTTCTCAAGCAGTGGTGGTTGACACTTGGATTACTTTTATATGGAAATGACTAACTATTTTAACATTGCGATGTCCTAGGAAGTAGTCAATTGTCCGACTCTGCATTACTTTTAAATTAATTTAAATTTAGTCACTTAGCAGTTAACTTACAGTAAACCTATTTGTAGCTAACTATAAACTTACTACTTTTAATTGACTATAAGTTAGCTAAATTTCAGTGAATGAAAAGTCAGTTCTTTACACGTTGGCTTTAAACTCACAATAATAAGCTATAATATTAATTATTCGAAATGAAACAGTTTTTTAAAATTTATATTTTAATAGAAAACAAAAGTTTATTCATGTAAAAACAAAATTAATAAATAAAAAAATTAATTAAATTAAAATAATTTAAGTTCAGTTTAAACAAAATAAATTCAGTTCAATACATCACAAGCAATATTTTATACATTTGTTGATTGTGTAAATAAAGATTTTTTTCTAAACTAATTTATACATATGAAAAAAAAATTAATAAATTCACGATTTACAAAAATATTTTGCACATTTGTTGATAAAAAAAAAAAGATAAAAAGAGTATCTAAATGTAACATTTGCAAATATTTTATTTTTTTGGATTTGTGTTTTTATTTTTAATGCACTTAGCATGAATACAACGATTTTTTTTATTTTTTTAATGCGTAACGCCAGTTTCTACATCCTGAGAGCCGAGTGATCGACAGGCATCTGTTTAAAAAATATGTATATAAATTTATACATGTTTTAAGACTTGGTTAAAACTTATATTTTCAAATTAGCACTTACCTGTTAGGGCGTCATAAAAAGCAGCAAAGTCTTTTAAACGCTTTTTACCATGAACACCATCCAAGTTTATGTTCATGCACAAATTTGGTGACAATCGCGGTGGTGGTTATCGCGGGCAGAAGTGTGAAATAGAATAGTGTACAAGCAAATTATTGTTGTATCGTTAAGTGTGCACAGTGGCACAAATGTAGTGTGAATAATAAAGAGAGTGAAAATAACCACATATTTGTTTTTACTTTGGTTTGCAATTAACGAACTCATATTTAAACGTTTTTAAAAAGGTAAAAACGTAACAATATATTCCATTTAGCCAATTCACACAAGACCTTGTATGGTTGTATTCATTGTATTGTTGGCGGAATTTACAACTGTGTATGCTTGTTGTTAATAATTTTCATATAAAAATCCGTTGCACTTATACACATTTTTTTCATATGTGTTTGTAAGTAATCAAGAAGCAGAATAAAAATACAAAATATTTTCAATTGACCAATTCACACGACTTTGTATCGTGTATGTTGCATTAATTACACATTTTGTTTGTGAACGCTCATTGCTATGCTGTATTGTGTATTTCGTATTCCAAACGTCAAAAAGCGATAAGAAGAGGAAGAGCTATTCACCATTGCTCTAGATGATAGCATGAGAAAAGAGAAATAACATGTAGTCTCTCAAGCTTACTCGAGGATTTGGATTAATCGGATTTCATTTGACTACTCTCGCCCAAATTCTCCAACATGCAAACAAAGCTAGAGGTTAGTAAGACTGGGAAGCTCACAAGTATCGAGACAAGCCAAGATTAGAATATTCAATGCATGTGTAAACTCGACTTTGTTGTACTGAAGTGAAACCTGGTTAGTACCGAACAACATAACGCAAAAACTACGAATATTTATCAACAAGGGCGTCAGAAGTCGCGGTGGTCTAGTAGGTAGTGTGCATTTGAGTCGAATCCTCAAGATTCCGTGGCCGACACCTGGAGACATTCGATATTTGAAGATCTAGTATAATACAACCTAACAAGGGAAGATGCAAATTTCGCAGCCAAATGCTCCCAAGAGGGGAAATGGAAAAAAGTTATAAATATATAAAATAAAAAATTATCTTTTTGTTTATTATAAAAAACTAGCAGATTGTATATATATGTATGTATGTGTATACGAGTATATACGAATATACAATCTAAAAAAGCAGTCAACTTAATTTTCAAAACATTTTTCATTGTTTTCTTTTCAGAATTATTTTATCACTCGTAATAACTCTCTGGAAAATAATATTTCATTCTATTTTGATGAGGAATCCCTGAGGAACTCATTACTAAAAACAACTCTTTCAACTCGCGGGTTTACTGAAATGTAAAACATACTCAAAGAACTTCTTAAAACTGATAAGTAGCTACTGAATCCTCGTAATAATAAACTTTTTAAATAAAATCAATTTAAACTGGATGCCACTGCATGGTCTGATAGTGTGGTGGATAATGTGATAGACTAATAGCGTGAGAGGCCTTAGTTCGATACCAACAGAGACTCTCTCCTGTTACATTATATCGAGCATGTTGGTGAAGTTAAGCTGCTCGTATATAATTAAATATAATTTCTAATTGCATTGTAATTAATTAATAAATAAATAAAATAAATTGTGCGGAATATCATAATTATGACAATTAGCAAAAATTCAATTTACAGCTTTTGTTGTTAACCTATAAGGGTTTATAAGAGTTCATTCAAATTCACTCTTTATCAATATCTTATGTTATTTCCGATAAAGAATTCAAACACTTTAAAAGACGTTTGGTAGACCAATAGCTCTACTACTGTTAATTCTTAAATACTGTTCTCTATCATATCATTTTATCGGGAAGAGTTTAAATTTCTTATTAATACTCTCTTTTACAATATTTGCATAAGGGAACAATGATGGAAGTCGTCATAGTCGTATATATGTATATGCATATTCTGAACATGAAAGTTCTCTTCAAAATCAATCTGAACTCTAATTATAGGTCAAATAAAGAGCTGCAAGTAAGAGCTGTTGGCAAAATCCCTTTCAATTTGACTTTGTTCTTTCTTGAAAGAAATCCTCATATAGAGAGAGATATTATAGGGTCTTATTAAGTGATTATTATTTTAAGTGCAAATAAAACAAAGACTCGATAAATAACAACAGGCTTTACAGATGTAGCTTCAATGAAATGGCCTTTGTCAATTGCCAAAATTTGAAAGTCCTTGTTAAAAGACAATACAGAACAGAAATATAATGATCTTTTCATATTAAGTTCAATAAAAATAGCCTCAAATATCACCAACTAATTGATAAATTGCCATGTCACCAAAATTATGGTGATTTTGAATAACAAAAGAGTTTTAGAATCTTATTATTTGGCAAGAAATCACCGCGTATAACAACACGGTCTTTGACCAATACTAAAGTGATCCCCATACTAAAGAAGTCCCCATACTGAAGTAGTCCCCATTTTAAAGTAGTTTCTATACTAAAGTAGATCGAAAATAGTCCTGTCAAAACAATATCCTTAAAATTTCTTATATATGTTATGCATGAAACTAAGTACGATTATTACATTCTTTTGATGAAAAACTTAATTATTTTTAACAAACAATAAGCAGGAACCTACAGTGAGCGTCATAAATGAGTCAACACTTTTGTTCTTAAGTATAAAACAGTTTTGTTCTTAAGTATAAAAAAGTTCCTTTATCATGAATTGTTGTTTTTGTTTTAACATTTTATAAGTAATAAATAAACGTTTTTATTTTTGGAAATTTATTCGGCTATTCTCATTTATTTTTATCGCTATCCTAAAAAATTAATTATTTCAGTGGTATTTACTCACTTTTGGCGCTCAGTGTAATTGCATAGCGAAAGTATAATAATATGGGCCTTATCAAGCCGTAGGTATTGTGGGCTACAATATTATAGGATAAGACGTAAATCAAAATATTTATCGTTTTCGCTACCTGCATGGAGCTAAAAACAAAAATATTACGTAGAAATGCTGAAAATAGGCAATAAATGTTGCAAAAACAGGCAGAACTTACATATCGTCATCAAAAAAATGCAAAAAGCCTCATTAAAAATACTTTTTATGTTTTTTACAAGGGAAGCAAAAAACCAAAGTTAAAGCTACAATTTTCGATTTCAGGAAAATCTATAATTGTTATAGCTCATGACTCATGAAATGCCTGATGATAGAATCTTTAGATATTAATCGTGAATTTCATAAACTAAAGCAAGCATTAACATTAAATTTTTTCTACATTACCCCCCCATATATACGTTTCTCCCTCATCCTGTTATATTTTGCTCTTTAAACTCTGACTTAAAGTTGCCCATATTAACTTAAATGCAATTACAACCATAGAAGTTCAACAAAATATTGAATGATATTTGAGCGTATATAATAAGCGTACATGAATAGAGAGAATGATGAGAGAATATCTTACTCTCCTAACACAATTTGTAAGAAATGAAAATACAAAATGAAGGATATTTTAATATTCATTTTCAAGCCTTCCGTATATTTTGTTTTTATTTTGCGCCGTACGACTGCTCACTTTATATTTTCTCTTAATGCCATATGCACTCATGAGAAGATATTGAGTTGACATGGTATTAACCACACTCTTCTAAACAGAACTTTAACATATTGCCGTGTAAACCACTCTTTACAAACCTGGCTTATGTGATTATTTTGTAGCACAGGCTATTTCAATTGCTTGTCTGTTTATATGGGAAACACAAACAAAATTGAGTGTTTTTGTTTGTGTTTTGCATGCAAACAGGCAAGCAAGTGAAATAGACTGTGTTACAAAAACATCACATTAATATAGAGAGAGATGGTTTTGCAAACACGAAGACTGTTCGTATAGAACCGAAGATTGTTCGTGTTTTCTTTCAATGCCGAATGCTCTCCTAAGTTTCACAATGAACCAATGGAGTAAGAGCAAGTCAACTCGAAAAGTAAAAAATATAACTCGGCTCTCTTTCATACTCTTCATGAAGCAAATGAATACCATACGTATTCAAATATTGTACGCTTAAACCCTAGTTATGCTACCGGACGTAATGTAACGCAATGTAACAGTAATGTGCACGGAACGTAAAAATGTAAGAGCAATTATAGAACGTAAAAACGTAATCATATGTTTTTAGGTAAACAAAACAATAAAAGAAATAAACAAAAACAAATAAAGAAATAAAAATTGCAAAAACTAAGACAAAAATTCAGATATGGATATAGAAGACATGTTTTTGGGTTTGAGTTTTTAAATTATTATATTTATTATTATTTTTTAAACAAACTTAATATTAATTTCAGATATTAAAAAAATCGTTTTAACTCTTTTTATTACTTTTAATATGGCGCCTTTTGTTTTACTTTAACCAGTGTTATCACTACAGAGTTTTTAGGTTCATTTCAACCGTTTTATATTTATTTAAAGGTACTTATTAAAAGTTTTATGTACTGTTTGTGTAAGCCAAACAATTTCATTTTCACTCAAACAAAAACACTTAATTAATTTGTGTTGAGGAAAACAAACAAAAAATTGTATTTTCGATATAAATAGACAAGCAAGTGAAATCGTTTATTTTACAGAAACAGGGGGGTTACTCCGTAACTCGATTCGAAAAGTGAAAGTTTTCGATAAGTAAATAAAAGCTTACTCTATAAATCGTTGGAAATTTTTCAGAGAAAAACCAAAAATAAACTTGACAGCGCCTTATAAAATAAAGAAATTTATAAAAAAAAATATCGAAAAACAAAAGAAAACCGAATTCATTAAATATATATACTTATGTATGTATATCTATATATGTGTGTATATCTGTAAGTTAATTATTTTTGTGTCCAGACTCTTAACCCTCCTAATTTTCTTCAACTAAATACTGAGTAATTACTGGTGAACTTGATTGTGGATTTGAATCAAAGTGTTTAATTTGGCTACCATTTTTATAGTCTGCCCAAACCTAATTAAAGTAAAAATGTTTAATAACTCCGCGATAGATCGCACTCAAATATTTAGATCTATCTAAGCTTAGTTTTTTTTTCCAAACTTTAACATCTCGCTGCGGTGGACCATGTGAAACCAAATCTGCTCTTAGTTTCTGCCACAGGTTATTAGGTTTGTTTTTTGCATCCGGCACTTTTAGATATCCCTCGGCCAAATCCAGATGCGTCATCATAAATTCCACAACAGTTTCGTTTTGTTTTTGGTTGGTATATACAATTCTTTTTGACTCACTCCATTGAGATTGTTTAAAATATATTATTTTATGTTAATTTTGCAATGTATTTGTATTAATTTACTTACATTTTAAATGTATTATTAGTTGTCACCAACACAATTGTTAACGAAGAATTTTCGAATGTTTACTAAGCTTTTTATGCTCGTTTTCGTAATACAGAGTAACAGAATTTTTTGTTGGTACAAAAAAAAAGAAAACATTGGTATCACTTTCGAAAAATTTCCGTACTTTCGTACTACAGAGTACAACTTGTTCGAATACGTACATTTTAATTTTCGTGTCGAGTTACAGAGTAACCCCCCAGGTCAGGTATTTCGGAAACCAAATTTGTACGAACGTTAAAACGTTGTTATCTTCTCTAATAAAAGTAAAATGCAAACTGAAATGCTTTTCGAACGCTTTAATTAGTTAAAAATCTATAACCATATTTTTCTAATTTAAAATAAAAATAAACACTATCTACCTAATGGAATAGTAAAATAGTGTTTATTTTTATTTTAAATTATAAAAGTTAATAATGAAATAAATTACAATTTGGGTTTTTAAAACATGTGAAGTTTTATTTAAAGAGAATTCCACATACAGACAAACATAACATACGTACAAAATGTAAATTCTGTTTATGATTAAAATTTTCAGTTTTGGTGGTTTTTAATATTGACATGTTGTTGACACTACTAAACAGATGTCACGTAAAAATGTAAGAAAATTCTATTTTATACAGATTCTTACGTTCCGGTTACGTTACATTACATTTCTATAACCATTCGTATTGCATTATACATAACAAAAACGATCAGCTGTTTCTTACTGTTGCGGTTACATTCCGTTACGGTAGCATAACTAGGGCTTTAGTTATGGCTTACGAGGTACTTTAAAAAGATCTAACGGAAGGCACAACAGGTAAACGACGCTCGTTAATATTCGCTTATGCTCACAAACGAACGAAGTTACAGAAGCAAATTGACAATTATATATACCACTTGTCCTGGGTATAAAATTGCGAATTTAACAGGATAAGGTATCATAACTTTTTCAACCACTGAAATATAAGGTCATCTGTTTAATACTCCTCATCAAAGCGGGCGAAGTATTGACAATTACATTTACCATCTGTCTTGAGTATTGAGTGAGTTACGCCAATTTACGTATATAAAGCCGAAGTCAACAGGGCAGGTTATCACTACCGTGACAATTGCTTAACAAATTAAACGAATAATTATTTCTGAAGGAACAGAAAACACGCACAACGTTGTAAGTTATTGAAATAAAAATGAAAAATTAACTCTTTTTTAATAACAATGTTTGATGAAAATGTTTTTGATTAATTTTTTTAATACTTTTTCTTTATTTTTTTAATTACAGCACATACACAAGAAGCGTCTTTTAGATTCCCTTAAAGAATATCCCGAATTAAATAAAGGAGGCCTGAATCAACAGGATGCCAGTGGCGAACCAGCGTTTGTATTGGTATCCTTTGACGAAAACCAATTTAAAAAGGGCAATGAAAATATAAAAGTCCTGGAGCTGCATACAAATCAAGAAATATATACGAATTCCTCTTATGAAAATGATTTTTCCCACGAACAGCAAAGCAATGTGGCAACTATTGAAAAAAACAAAATTCCAAACCTCAACGAGACCTTTTGTATCGAAGAACATGAGGAGAATCTAAATAAAGGTAAGGAATTATGTCAAGAAAACCGTCGTTTAGATGGAATGTCTCAAGAGGTGCTAAGAGCAATAGTCGAGGTAAAGGAAAAACTCCCACAGCCGAACGTGAATGGGCAAGAACATTTGGGAAACGTCGAAACGCAGTTAACAAACCTCTTCAACTCGCAAATTAATATGACTGACGATGAAAATGAAATAAAGAACACAATGATTGGCAATACAAATAATAATGCTTCGGTGGATAATGAACTGGAAACTATCTGCAATGTGGCAGAATATTTACATAAAAATTTCCAGATGATATCTTGCAACAGTGGAAATGAGTCTTGTCAAGAACTACAAGCTGCCAACGCAATGTAATTAACAAGCCATGTTAAATTCGAACTTAATACCACTAAAGATGCAATGGAGAACATGATGACTACCGATACAGAAAATTTCGCTTCATTCGATAATCTACCGGAAGCAAACGACAACGTGGCAGCATATTTAAATGAGAACTTTCAGAATATATCTTGGAATGTCGACAACAAGCCTCGCCCAAAAGTAAAATCTAACATAAATAAAAGCGACATAGAAAAATTGAAAAGATATGTAGAACACTTGGACAATGTGAAACGAATTAAAATGGAAAACTTGAGAAAAACGGTAAATGCTACAATTCAGTTTCTGAGATTTTTAGAAAAGCTAGAGCAACATCAAGAATTACAAGAAAACCAAAATATTAACAATGACGAAAGTGATGATGAAAAAGATTTTAAAATGCTTGTAACAGAGAACGACAACAAAAATGACATCCCACAAGCGCATAATCAAAATGAAGACGTAAGCAAATCACCCGAGGATCAAGTTCAACAAAGAATGGTAGCGTCTTATAATGATTTTAATAATTTCGAACAGCAGTATAATAAGAATAAGAATCTACCCCACTGCCCAAAAAGTCCGGAAGAAGAAATAAATATTATGAAAAATGAATTTTAAATCCATACAGTCCAATTAGAACAACCACAAATGGAAAACATATCCTTTCCATCTTCCACCAGTGATGAACACCCGCCCCAAATGCAAATTGAAAACAGATTTGAAGCTGATGCAAATGGTATGGTTTGCATTGGACCGAATGGCACTATGGTCAATAGAATAACTTTAGAATCCATCAACTGGTCCCTAACAGGAGCCGCTGTAACACGAAAAATTCTAGTGGAAATCTTTGGCCGTGAAACTTTGGCTGCTTGCAATCTAGCGGGTAAGCCTTCGCCTGCCTTTGTAGTTTGTAATAAACCAGTGAAAAGCCAATTGGACCCCATTATAGTTGCGGATATCATTCATTTAATGGGAGAGTAGAAAGGTCTAACCCCGAAGGAGGTGCGTAATGCAGTAACTACAAAATACGCCGCTGAAAATAAAATGCTTAGGATGAAGGAAAAAAAGAGAAAAAGTATTGCAGAGCGAAATATGGCTTGTGGACCGTTTTTCTAATTTTTAAGAGTTTAAATTTTTCTTTTTTTTGTTCATAAATGTTTTTATAAATAAGATGTAACAAATATATATAATGTTATTTAATGTATAATAGTCTATAAAATATTTTCGTTTAATAAAAACTATTGTTTCTTAATAAAAAATTTTAAGTCGATTCAATTTGTAACGGATATGTGTCGGTTTGCATAGACAACCACTAATGGACCACTAATTGGTAAGTAAACATTGTGGGCAAGCATAGCGGCTTTGTGTGGGTACCATTAGAGAATGAACACGAATACACAAACACCCAAACCCGAGCTATAACTCGATGGTGAGCGCAAATCGTCCACACCCTCTGAACGTAAACACTATATAAGGCAAACTCGTGCAAACGCAGCAGCGACGTCCTCCACGTCTAAAGGTGCCTCCAGCTTGGTGGCCAAAGCCATCGTCAAAGCGAGTAATACCCTCTTGTCAATGGCCAACAAGCTTAGGGCATACCAAAGTTAACAAATTTCAGAAATTTTTTAACCAATCCGTTTTCGTTGAAAATATTTATAAATGTCTGACATCTTTCTTCGATTTTAAGACGGTCTTTTGCATTGGTTCAGAAATTTGTGAAATTTGTTAATCGGATGCATACCTTTGGGCCTGTGCAGGGCCACAATTCAGTTCAATTTCAAAAAAATTTTAACCATGCAAAAGACCATCTTAACATCAAGGAAACTATAAAGATTTTCAACGAAAACGGATTAGTTAAAAAATTTCTGAAATTTTTGAAACATGAGTAGGAGGTAGCGGGACCTACCGTTTAAAGTCGACTTCGAACGACAGATTTTTGAGAAACTTTTCATGGCATTTTTATTTATTTACTCTCAGAGTTTTTGCCAGAAAACTGCTGAGAATAAGTCGCCGAAGAAATAATTTTTGTATTCTGAACTGATGTCTGGGGTTCGAACCCTGGCTTTAGTTCTAATAAGCCAACACACTACCTATTAGACTATACTATAGACTACTTCAATATAGTCCCCCCCCACTTACCATTTGGGGAATTTAAAATAAATGGATATGATAAACACTCTGCTGGGTCACAGAATATTTGAGTATTTACTGCCAATGCTGGCAGCTGAAAAACTGTTGAGGCAGACTACATCTACGTATTCTACGTTTTCTAACTTAGAGAAAAGTGAAGGTGATTAAAGTTGCGGTACTATGAAGAAGGACGATTGCCTTTAGAATCAACAAGAAGAACTACTGTGCGCTAAGTTGGGGGAATGGTTTCGGTGGTAGTATTAATTTCCAAACTAGAAAGTACAGAGTGATAAACGGATTTAATCTGTGGAAGGTAGCAAATGGTCAACAGAAATATTGCGTTGAGCTGGTTGGCATGTCCCGCGATGCATATAAAGATACCGAAAATGGAGGCCAGTTGTGATCGCACAGTGAAATGAAAATGATTCGAAGAAGGCAAACTGATTCTGCTGAGCAACATTCAACAAGAGAAGGAACTATCGCCCATATTTTCGCATTACTGGGAGGAACTCTACAATGCAATTAGAAAGTAAAATCCATGATTCAAAGACTTAAAAAGCAAAACAACTCCAGATTTTGAACGCAGACAAAAACAAGTAAATAAGTCAAATAAACAACAACAAAAATGTCGACAAAAACAAATCCAACAAAAACAAGCAAATAAGACACTGACAAACAAACAAACAACAATAAAAAATATGAGTAATACAGCAAACAAAAATTACACAAACAAATTCTGAAGGAATTTACAAGTAGAAATCAAAACAAAAATTTTAAAAACAAGCAACATCAACAAACAACATTAAAGGAAGATGATGAAGTTATAAAATAACAATAAAAATAAGAACGCGGTACAAATAAAAGACCTTTATGTGACCTTTATCAGTGAAAAACAATTCAGTAAATTCGTTGAATAATAATACGAATGCGATTTGTTTTTTTTTTAAGACGAGTATACTCGATTTTATGCAAAAAATTTACTTTTTACTCGACATAAACAGTTAAAGGCTTATAAAGGGTCGTGAATTAAAGTAACCGTGCATTGTTATCAGTTAAATTGTGTTGTTTTTTTTAATATCTAAAGGATTTGTTTAATTAAATTAACAAATATGATCAAAAGTAAATAATTTCTTTAATTTTTATTGCGAACTTAGAATTCACAATAAATAAACATACATACGTATATATACATACATACATACATACATATAAACTGGTGGCCAAAACTAAAGCAACTGACATTACACTTTGATATTTTAGCAAATATGTTCCGCTAAAAGGTTAAAACTGGATGTTTTTTGGTTTTTATGTTTACACTTTATTCAGATTAAATTAATGCAAAAAAATTGTAAGCAATTTGCTTAAAATATTTCTTTTCTTTCAAAATAACGAAATAACCATAAAATTCTGGTGGTTAAAACTAAAGCAACTTTTCTATTTCTGTAACAAAACTTAAAAATTAAATTAATAGTCAATAGCGTAACCCTTATTTTTAAACACGGCAGCACATCTACGGAGTTTTGGATCAATTAGCCTCCCAATTTGTACTTTAGAAATGTTGTTCAATGCGTTCTGGATACGATTAAAAATGATGTGTTTATTTGTCCCCAAAATCCCTTTTTATTTTTCGGTCAACGATGATCCAAAGGTTTTCAATAGGGTTAAGGTCTAGCGATTAAACTGGCCACCCTAGAACACTTACTATTGATTGACTCAACCATTCCTTAACAAATTTTGAAGAATGTTTTGGGTCATTGTCATGTTAGAAAACCGAAACCAGTGGCATGTTTTACTTTTGCGTATGGCAACATTACGTTTTCCAACAGATTTTTGTAAACAAATCGATCCATTTTCTCAGTGCTTTGGTAAATTGGTCCAACTCTACAGCTGTAGAAGAAGATTTAAATGCTCGGAAACCATCAAAGAAACCATTTATTTCCCAGAAAAATCGCAGAGCCAGGTTAGCTTTTGCAAAGGCCCATATTGGTTGGAGTCCTGCTCAGTGGAGAAACATATTGTGAAGGACTTCACCGTAAGGAGACCAAGAAATGAACGCCTTAAACCGCAATATTGTAAAGGATCGGTAAAACATGGAGGAGGCTCTATAATGGTGTGGGCTGCTTTTCATATGATGGAGTTGGACCAATTTACCAAATTACTGAGAAAATGCCAGCACTTGGCAGTAAATACCCAAATATTCTGTGATCCATCAGAGTGTTTACACTATCCAGTTGATTTAGCTTACCCAGGTGGTCATATTTTTATTGAATTCTAGTAAAAGCTAGTGGCGGCCTAACTGTTACATAATATTGCTATGTTGCACTCCTTAAGCTGGATTCATCCATTGTTTCGGAGCAAAATGCTTGTTTCGGAACAAATTCAGTTTTTTGAGAGTTTGTTCCGAAACGATTCACCCACTTCAAACAATTGTTCTGTAAAAACAAGGCTATCATATGAAATATTTTTGTAAACGATGCGTGTTAGTTTTACAATTAGGCAGCACAGTAGCTGTTGATTGCAGTTCGTTTTTTTCTTGGCTTGGGTGTGATCATATTTTTTATTGTGTTACAAAGAAATTGTAAATTAAAACAAATCAGAAATTGTTGAAGTGAAAAAAATGGATAATAATGGATATTATACATACATAATTAGATACATACAAATGTACATATAATATGATGTGGCAGCTCAGTTCAACTTTACTTAAAAAATTAAAGTAGCTGGCAGCACAGTTCGATTGTTTCGGAACAAAAATTAAAATTAAACCAATTCGTGCTGAAAATGTTCCGAAGCAAGCTTACTCTCTTTCGCTCTCTCATATAAAAAAATTGTTTCAGAACAAAAATTTTGTTCCGAAACAATGGGTTAATCCAGCTTTATACTTTATGTTCAGCTTGAATTAAGCAAAACTTTTTCTTGGATTCTAATTGGTAGTTACTAGCGAATGTTTACATTGACTCATAATATCTGATCCGTATACTACAGACTAGCCCACATTTAAAATACTATGTAGCCTCCAAATTTCATTCCCATCACTCAGTCTCTGCGAAATATTTCCCACAATAAAAATGGTCCGGTTTCTGTCCAGGCGACTGTTAAGGCGGTAGCATTTCGAATCGAAAGTGTTGAGGAAAATAAGTAGCCTTGATTTACTCCAGACATACATATGTATATATATATATACATATATATATGTCCTCTATATTAACTCTTCAACTTAATTTTCAAAGCCTTTTTCATTGTTTTCTTTCCAGAATTATTTTATCGCTCGTAATAACTCTCTAGAATAATTAATTGCATACTATTTTGAAGTGGAATTCCTGAGGAATTCATTACTAAAAACAACTCTTTCAACTCGCGACATTATCAAAAGGATTTACTGAAATATAAAACATACTCAAAGAACTTCTTAAAACTGATAGCCACTGTATCCTCGTAATAATAAACTTTTTAAATAAAATCAATTTAAATTGGATGCCACTGCATGGCCTGATAGTGTGGTGGATAATGTGATAGACTACTAGCGTGAGAGGCGTTAGTTCGATGCCAACTAGAGACTCTCGCCTGTTACATTTTACCGAGCATATGGGTGAAGTTATACTATGTTCAGACATGCACTTATATTGAATAAATCACAATAAACGGCGTTATTGATCTCAATATTTCATACACAATTTCAATTCAATTTCAATTAATTATTGCGCAATAAATTCATAAATTGTTATAATATTGATTAAAAATTTAAATACAGCACAGTCATAAGTACGTTCAGTGAGCATATTACAATTTTTCGAACACTTTCTATTGATATTTGACAACTCAAATATCAACAACAACGAAAAAAAAAAAACAAAACAAAAACAATGTTGTTGAAACAACCAGCTGTTTTGTTTACCAGCCGTCAAATGAATATTGAATAAGCAGCTGAACTGCGTATATTATTATGCCTGAACACTTAAAATATTGGTAATCAGTAAACCAAATATTGATTCAATAAAAGCGCATGTCTGAACATAGTATTACGCAGCTCGTATATAATTAAATATAATTTCTAATTGTATTGTAATTAATTGATAAATAAATAAAATAAATTGTGCGGAATATCATAATTATGGCAATTAGCAAAAATTCAATTTACAGCTTTTGTTGTTAACCTACAAGTGTTTATAATAGTTCATTCAAATTCACTCTTTATCAATATCTTATGTTATTTCCGATAAAGAATTCAAACACTTTAAAAGACGTTTGGTAGACCGATAACTCTACTACTGTTAATTCTTAAATACTGTTCTCTATCATATCATTTATCGGGAAGAGTTTAAATTTCTTATTAATACCCTCTTTTACAATATTTGCATAAGGGAACAATGATGGAAGTCGTCATAGTCGTACATATATGCATATTCTGAACATGAAAGTTCTCTTCAAAATCAATCTGAACTCTAATTATAGGTCAAATAAAGAGCTGCAAGTAAGAGCTGTTGGCAAAATCCCTTTCAATTTAAGATTTGTTCTTTCTTGAAAGAAATCCTCATATAGAGAAAGATATTATCGGGTCTTTTTAAGTGATTATTATTTTAAGTGCAAATAAAACAAAGACTCGATAAATAACAACAGGCTTGACAGATGTAGCTTCAATGAAATGGCCGTTGTCAATTGCCAAAATTTGAAAGTCCTTGTTAGAAGACAATACAGAACAGAAATATAATGATCTTTTCATATTAAGTTCAATAAAAATAGCCTCAAATATCACCAACTAATTGATAAATTGCCATGTCACCAAAATTATGGTGATTTTGAATAACAAAAGAGTTTTAGAACCTTATTATTTGGCAAGAAATCACCGCGTATAACAACACGGTCTTTGTCAGACCAATACTAAAGTCGTCCCCATTATAAACTAGTCCCCATACTAAAGTAGTCCCCATTTTAAAATAGTTTCTGTACTAAAGTAGATCGAAAATAGTCCTGTCAAAACTATATCCTTAAAATTTCTTATATATGTTATGTTACAATTATTACATTGTTTTGATGAAAATCTTAATTATTTTTAACAAATAATAAGCAGGTACCTAACTGCATAGCGAAAGTCTTAATTTAAAATAATAAGGGCCTTATCAAGCCGTAGCTATTGTGGGCTAAAATATTATAGGGTAAGATGAAAGTCAAAATATTTATGGTTTTCGCTACCTGCATGGAGCTAAAAACAAAAATATTACGTGGAAATGCTTAAAATAGGCAATAAATGTTGTGCGTATACTTAAAACAAAACAGGTAAAACTTACATATCGTAATAAAAAAATGCAAAAAGACTCATTAAAAATACTTTTTATGTTTTTTACAAGGGAAGGAAGAAATGAAAATACAAAATGAAAAATGTTTTGTATTTTCTCTCAATCCTCTCATATGCTCTCTTCGGATGACATTGTGTTAACATGATATTAACCACACTCTTCTAAACAGAACTTTAACATATTGCCGTGTAAACCACTCTTTACAAACCTGATTAATATGTAGAGAGTGTGATGGTTTTGCAAACACGAAAAGAGTTCGTATAGAACCGAAGATTGTTCGTATTTTCCTTCAATGCCGAATGCTCTCCTAAGTTTACACTATACAATGCGCTCTATTCTGCGTGAAAAACCGCCTTAAGCAGTGCTGTCAGATGTGGCGATTTCTCGCCAAACGTGGCGATTTTTCATTGCCTTTGGCGACCAAAATTTTCAATTGGCGACGTGGCGATTTTTTGGCGATTTACAGACTAGTTGGCGATTTATTTGGCTATTTTTAACAAATTATTTGAACTTGAAATACTTTTTTAACACTTCAATTTAATAACATAATGTTCTTACATTATACATCTCTGGTATCCCTCATATATTATGTTATTATTACATAGTGAATGGCACAATTAATATCAACAAGTAAAACAGTTCATATTTATGGGTTATACCAATGTCTCTTGTACTGTCATTTGTACCTGTAAAACAATACAAAAACAACAAGCTGATTGTTGTGTTAAATTTTTAAAAAATAATGGAAATTTGGATAACTTAATATGTTCATTAAATTTGGCTATTGATTCGCCGGCAAAAACTCTAAGAGTAAATAAAATTATCATGAAAAGTTTTTCAAAAATCTGTCGTTTGGAGTCGACTTTAAACTGTAGGTCCCACCACTCATGTATAAAATTAACACACACAACATAAGTGGTGTGAGAAACTAGGACGTAATCCTGACTGAAGGGTTGTAATGACCAATTATATATGTATGTATGTATTGATTCGCCGGATTCTTTTCTGCCATTGGAGTCTATAGATTTTGGCACAGAATTTGAAATGGAATTAAAAAATATAAAAATGAATGAATATGATGCAGAAATGTTAAAAGAAAATTGTTTTTTTGTACTTAAAAAAACTATTAAAAGAAATGCTAAAATGGTTACCTGAAAATATAAATATTTTTAAAACATATAATGGATTTTCAATATTAAAATGTGGAAACACAAGTAAAATTTTCGGTAGTTCAAAATTCATTAACTTTATTTTTAAATCTAAAAATATCTGCAGGGGAATATGAATTGCAATGGTCAAAATTAGCATATATCAATTGGACTGAGATCTTTAAAGGTGAAATCCCAACAAATTTATTAGACTTTTGGCCATAAGTTTACAATTATTGCGATGCGGCTGGAACATTTCACTTTAAAGACTTAGCATTGGCCGTTCTAAATATGTTAATTTTACCAACCAGCAACGCTTGCGTAGAAAGGGTATTTTCTATTATGAATTACACTAAAACTCGCTTACGTAATAAAATTCAATATGAACTTTTAGATTCATTGATAAGAATAATAAGTTATATTAATGTTAATAAATATTGTTGCAATTCATTTCAGGCTACAAATAAAATGTTAAAAAGTTTAATTCTAATACAGTGTATTATATATCAAGCAGTGAAAATGAATCTGCACAGAATGAGGTATATGATATTATAGATTTATGCAATTAGTTTTTGTAAAAAATATTTTGACAACTAATAACTAATGCACTAAAAGTACAAATGTAATGCAAAATTATAATATTATTTATTATAGACTTTTATTAGATTTATATTGAGTTTATAATACATGAAATAAATAAATGTCAATGATTTTTTAAACTTTTGGCGATTTTTATTTTGGAAAAAATGAATAATAATTTATTTTGGCGATTTTTGGCGATTTTGCGTATAGCTTTTGGCGATGGAGGTGAAAAAAAATCTGACAACACTGGCCTTAAGTTGTTTCACAATGAACCCATAGAGTAAGAGCACGTTAACTTGAAAAGTAAAAAATATAACTCGGCTCTCTTTTATACTCTTTATGAACGAGATGAATACCATACGTATTCAAATATTGTACGCTTAGTTATGGCTTACGAGGTACTTTAAAAAGATCTAACGGAAGGCACAACAGGTAAACGACGCTCGATAATATTCGCTTATGCTCACAAACGAACGAAGTTACAGAAGCAAATTGACAATTATATATACCACTTGTCCTGAGTATAAAATTGCGAATTTAACAAGATAAGTTATCATAACTGTGACAACCACTGAACGATAAGGTCATCTCTTTAATACTCTTCATAACGAAGGACTAGAGGCAGAGATACATTTTCAATTACATTTACCAGCTGTATTGAGTGAGTTACGCCAATTTACGTACATAAACCCGAATTCAACAGGTCAGGTTATCACTACCGTGACAATTGCTCAACAAATTAAACGAATAATTATGTCTGAAGGAACAGAAAACACGCACAACGTTGTAAGTTATTGAAATAAAAATGAAAAATTAACTCTTTTTTAATAACAATGTTTGATGAAAATGTTTTTGATTAATTTTTTTTAATACTTTTTCTTTATTTTTTTAATTACAGCACATACGCAAGAAGCGTCATTTAGATTCCCTTAAAGAATATCCCGAATTAAATAAAGGTGGCCTGAATCAACAGGATGCTAGTGACGAACCAGCGTTTGTATTGGTATCCTTTGATGAAAATAAATTTAAAAAGGGCAATGAAAGTATAAAAGTTCTGGAGCTACATCCAAATCAAGAAATGCATATGAATTCCTCTTATGAAAGTGATTTTTCCCACGAACAGCAAACCAATGTGGTAACTATTGAAGAAAACAAAATTCCAAATCTCAACGAGACCTTTTGTATCGAAGAACATGAGGAGGATCCAAATAAAGGTAAGGAATTATGTCAAGAAAACCGTCGTGTAGATGGAATGTCTCAAGAGATGCTAAGAGAAATAGTCGAGGAAAAGAAAAAACTCCCACAGCCGAACGTGAATGGGCAAGAACATTTCGGAAACGTCGAAATGCAGTTAACAAACCTCTTCAACTCGAAAATTAATATGACTGACGATGAAAATGAAGTAAAGAACACAATGATTATCAATACAAATAAAAATGCTTCGGTGGATAATGAAATGGAAACTATCTGCAAAGTGGCAGAATATTTACATGAAAATTTCCAGATGATATCTTGCAACAGTGGAAATGAGTCCTGTCAAGAACTACAAGCTGACAACGCAATGCAATTAACAAGCCATGTTAAATTCGAACTTAATACCACTAAAGATGCAATGGAGAACATGATGACTACCGATACAGAAAATTTCGCTTCATTCGATAATCTATCGGAAGCAACAGACAACGTGGCAGCATATTTAAATGACAACTTTCAGAATATATCTTGGAATGTCAACAACAAGCCTCGCCCAAAAGTAAAATCTAACATAAATAAAAGGGACATAGAAAAATTGAAAAGATATGTAGAACACTTGGAGAATGTGAAACGAATTAAAATGGAAAACTTGAGAAAAACGGTAAATGCTACAATTCAGTTTCTGAGATTTTTAGAAAAGATAGAGCAACAGGAAGAATTACAAGAAAACCAAAATATTGACAATGACGAAAGTGATAAGAAAAAAGATTTTAAAATGCTTGTAACAGAGAACGACAACAAAAATGTCATCCCACAAGCGCATAATCAAAATGAAGACGTAAGCAAATCACCCGAGGATCAAGAGCAACACAGAATGGTAGCGCCTTATAATGATTTTAATAATTTCGAACTGCAATATAATAAGAAGAACAATTTACCCCACTGCTCAAAAAGTCCGGAAGAAGAAATAAATATTATAAAAAATGAATTTGAAAACCCTAAAATCCAATTAGAACAACCACAAATAGAAAACATATCCATTGCAACTTCCACCAGTGATGAACACCCGCCCCAAATGCAAAATGAAAACAGATTTGAAGTGGATGCAAATGGTATGGTTTGCATTGGACCGAATGACACTATGGTCCCTAGAATAACTTTAGAATCCATAAACTGGTCCCTGACGGGAGCCGCTGTAACACGAAAAATTCTAGTGGAAATCTTTGGCCGTGAAACTTTGGCTGCTTGCAATCTAACGGGTAAGCCTTCGCCTACTTTTGTAGATTGTAATAAACCAGTGAAAGGCCAATTGGACCCCATTATAGTTGCGGATATCATTCATTTAATGGGAGAGCAGAAAGGTTTAACCCCGAAGGAGGTGTGTAATGCAGTAACTACAAAATGCGCCGATGAAAATAAAATGCTTAGGATGAAGGAAAAAAAGAGACAAAGTATTGCAGAGCGAAATAGGGCTTGTGGACAGTTTTTCTAATTTTTAAGAGTTTAAATTTTTCTTTTTTTTGTTCATAAATGTTTTTATAAATAAGATGTAACAAATATATATAATGTTATTTAATGTATAATAGTCTATAAAATATTTTCGTTTAATAAAAATTATTTTTTTTAATCGATTCAATTTATATTTGTATCGGAAGTGCGCAAATCGTCCACACCCTGTGAACGTAAACACTATGTAAGGCGAACTCCTGCGAACGCAACAGCGACGTCCTCCACGTCTAAAAGTGCCTCCAGTTTGGTGGCCAAAGCCGTCTTCAAGGCGAGTAATACCCTCTTGTCAATGGCCAACAAGCTTAGGGCATATAGAACGCGCAGATCTGCTTTGTCCATTGTTGATACAATTGGCTCTAAAGAATCCATACTACTATCGGTGGATGAGAAAGGATTCTTGGCTTGGCCGGTTACGACAGAGATCTGCCGATTTAAATATGGAGATGAGCTTATTTTGGCTTGGTTGACATTTATTGAAGGAGCGAAGATACCATCCCACTCTAAAACTAAAACTAAAATATTGAAAAGGGCTCTTGATGTACATATCAGGACCTCGATTGATCCATCGCGCTATAGGAATATTAACACATTTTTGAAGTCGCCGTAGTTTAGTAGGTAGTGTGTTGGCTTATTAGACGTAAAGTCAGGGTTCGAGCCCCAGACCAGACATCAAAATAAAATACAAAAAATTATTTCTTCGGCGACTTCTTCTCAGCAGATTTCTGCCAAAACTTTGAGAGTAAATAAAATTGCCATGAAAAGTTTCTCAAAAATTTGTCGTTCGAAGTCGACTTTAAACTGTATGTCCTGCCACTCATGTATAAAATTAACACACCCAACATAAGTGGTGTGAGAAACTATGTCGTAATCCTGACAGTAGGGTTGTAATGACCAATTATGTATGTATAATGCTTTTTTGTTTAAAGTAGCAAAATGCCACATCGGAACTTTATCTTTACGTCTAAATTGAAGTCACATCTAAACGTGCAAATAGAAAAGTAGAAATGAATGAAAAGCATGCAGATTGTGGTCACATACTATGTATGAAACATTCTTTTTATTTAACATGACGTATTGCGTCACGTGTCATAGTCGAAATTCAAGTCTTATTTTTTTAAGGACTCTCAACAAAATTCTGAGAGTAAATAAAACTGCCATAAAAAATTTCTCAAAAATCTGTCGTTCGAAGTCGACTTTAAACTGCAGGTCTAGCCACTCATGTAAAAAATTAGCACACATAACATAAGTGGTGTGAGAAGCTAGGTCATAATCCTTACTGTAATAACCAATTGCGCATGTATGGCGTACGTCTAATAGGTAAATCAATTGTTTGCCAGTTAACAAACACAGGGCTCTCCATTAGGAGAGGCTCTCTCTTAGAGCAAAATTTATTCAAGCAAAATTTCTTTAAAATTTTCTGATTGTGAAAAAGCCATTGCTTTGGGAAAAATTGGTTGTTTATTATGCATTATGGTCTCTATGTTTCGCTTGGATGTTATTGCCTGTTTCTTTTTTTTTTTGTTTTTTCGAAAATGTTCCGGGAAATGGAAGGCAATGATCTGGGCTCTATGTGGTTTCTAATATGACATCGTATACAGGCCACAAACCTGAAAAGTATTTTCCAGAAAGAATAATTTTACTTATTTGACTAGATCAATTGGCCACCAAAATCATGAGATTCAACATCGTTGCCTTTTTTGTGTTGTTTCATAATAAGCCGTGTCTAATTAGCTTATGTTGGAACGTGTATCTTGATTGAAATATGAAAGAAATACAGAAAATTTGCAAAAAGTAAGGAAATATTTATTTGATATATATATATATATATATATATATATATATATATAATTTTTTTCGGTCCTAGAGCTCCAATTCTGACATACTTTTCTGTCATATCGGGATATAATCTACCAATGGCATCCGTAATGTTGTCTTCCAGAGGTGTAATGATTGCTAACTCGTTTAATACACAAGAAATTTTACATATCCACACAAAAATATCTAGTGTGGTCCAATTGCGTGCTACTGGCGGCTAAATTAGCTACTCAATACAGCTATGTAAGGCGTGTCTCGCACAGTAATATGCTCTTAAAGCTTTAAAGTTGCTATTTTCATCGTCCTAGAAGATGTACGATACAATGGTGCTCACAAACCGTACATTTTCAAGCATGCATTGGCAGCTTTAAAATTATTTTTGGCAGTTATTTGCAACAAATACTGGAATTATATTTATTGACGTATAATATTCTGATCACAAAATGAACCTGATTAAACGTAATTCAATGATTGTAATGTCATAAACACTTGTGACACATGAAAACTTTTATTTTCACGGGTATACCACTACACAAATACAAGACGACCGATGTAGCTGTAGCCAACTTAGGAACATTTCTACACTTGTTGGCTACAACGAAGAGGATAGTGCTGTCAATATAATGAAATAGATTAAAAATTTAAGAATGTTACTGACTCAACTGAAAAAGAAGTACCGTTTCTGAGTTTTCTGATAATTTCAAATCAGTTATTTGTAATTGTTGCTGCCGTTTTTTTAATCACTAAGCAGCAAACTGCTTACCGACATTTGTTGCCAGCGTGTAGACGCGCCTATGGCATACACTCAGCCATAAAAGTATACATACGGTTAACAAATTTCAGACATTTTTTAACCAATCCTTTTTCGTTGAAAATATTTATAATTGTCTGACATCTTTCTTCGACTTTAAGACGGTCTTTTGCATTGGTTCAGAAATTTGTGAAATTTGTAAATCGGATGCATACCTTTGGGCCTGTGCAGGGCCACAATTCAGTTCAATTTAAAAAATTTTTTAACCAATGCAAAACAATGTCTTAACATCAAGGAAACTATAAAGATTTTCAACGAAAACGGATTAGTTAAAAAATTTTTGAAATTTTTTAACAGTATGTATAATTTAGTAACTGTGTGTAAGTGTTGTTGGTTTGTTGGCCTGTTCGTTGTGAAGTAATAACGCTGAACATTCTCTATTTTTTTGCAATGTCAATCTATTTTACATTGAAAAACTGACACGTACGT
The DNA here is from genome assembly GCA_936449025.2 of Sarcophaga subvicina. NCBI lineage: Eukaryota > Metazoa > Arthropoda > Insecta > Diptera > Sarcophagidae > Sarcophaga > Sarcophaga subvicina. The sequence goes on from OW388080.2 coordinate 55,348,054, forward strand.
ACGTAATTGGTCATTACAACCCTTCAGTCAGGATTACGACATAGTTTCTCACACCACTTATGTTGTGTGCGTTAATTTTATGCCTGAGTGGTGGGACCTACAGTTTAAAGTAGACTCCGAACGATAGTTTTTTGAGAAACTTTTCATGGCAATTTTTATTTACTCTGAGAGTTTTTGCCAGAAATCTGCTGCGAAGAAGACGCTGAGGAAATACTTTTTGTATTTTGTTTTGATGTCTGGCCTGGGGCTCGAACCCTGGCTTTACATCTAATAAGCCAACACACTACCTACTGAACAACGGCGACTTCAAATCGACACCCTACTATATTTGCCAAGTACTCATGTCACATATAAGACCCTTACGAATGTATTATGTGAACGACTGGTGCCATTCGCCAAAACACTGATTGCAGTTGCAGACCTGTTCACCATTCACATTACGGCAAACCCTATTACATCATCACAATGAGACCATTATTTGGTCTTCACTCAAGTAGTGATGTTAAGCATTTTTCTACTCCTAGATGGCGAAATGTCGTCCAAAATTACTTCAAGGGTAGAAAGTGTACACATACAGCCGCATAAAGCTTACAGTTTAGAATGAAGAAAATTTAATAATTTAGAACTATGTCTAGACTAAAGCAAGACTGCTTATTTTCCTCAACACTTTTGATTCGAAATGCTCTCGCCTTACCTGTCCCCTAGACAGAAACCGGACCATCTTGATTGTGGGATATATTTCGCAGAGGCTGAGTGAGAGGAATGAATAGTGAAATTTGGAGACTACATAGTCTTTTAAATGTGGGCCATTCTGTAGTATACAGATCAGATATTATGAGTCAATGTGAATGCTCGCAGGTAACTTCCAAGCAGAATCCAATAAAAAGTTTTGCTCAATTGAAGTCGAAAAAATATGACCACCTCGGGAAGCTAGGATTGGGATAAACACTCTGATGGGTCCCAGAATACTTAGGAATTTACTGCCAAGTGCTGGCAGTTGAACATTTCAGTTAGATGGAAAGAAATGTTTGAAAGTCTGTACTCATTGTAAGGGAATATAAATAAAGGCAAATGTTTTTCTCTGTAAGTTATTGGATAATAACAGGAGATTCTAGTCATGCTTGAGAGTCTCCGGAAATAATCTGAGTTTAGTAATCGTCCTTTAGACAGGGCACTGAAGATTCAAAGTACACTTGTTCAGTCGAGGGATCGTCTCGAAAGCAGTATGAAGATTCTGTGATAAAGAAAATTATTTATCGGAATCTATGCTTGTGACCTGTAAGGCAGCACAGACAGTGAATATAGAATTCTTCAAATTTAATAAAACTGTTTAGGCTGAAGTATAGTATATGTATGTAAAGTTTTCCAGCTTAGAGTCAAGTGACGGTGATAAAATTTGCGATACCAAGCAGAAGGACGACTGCCTTCAGAATCAACAAGAAGAACTACTGTGCGCTAAGTTGTAGAAATGGTTTCGTTGGTAGTATCAACTTCGAAACTTTTATTTGGTACAGTAACTAGAAAGTACAGACTGGTAAAACGATTTAATCTGTGGAAGGTGGCAATTGGTCAACAGGAAGGTTGCGTTGGGTTGGTTGGCATATCCCGTTTTTCATATAAACATACCGAACAGTTACACACAATTTAACAAGAAGAGCATTCTGCAAAAATTTGTCTAGTGATTAAGGAACATTCACCAGAAATAAAAGCCCGACCGACCCCACTATGCAAAGAAACGAGAAGACTTGAACAAGCCATACAACTTTCCGCGTTACCGAACTAAGACAAGCAGTGACAAAATGGAAGCCAGTTGTGATCGAGCAGTGAAATGAAAACGATTCGAAGAAGGCAAACTGATTCTGCTGAGCAGCATTCAACAAGAGAAGGAACTATCGCCCATATTTTCGCATTACTGGGAGGAACTGTACAATGCAATTAGAAAGTAAAATGCCATGATTTCGAATGCGGACAAAAACAAATCGAACAAAAACAAGCAAATAAGACACAGACAAACAAACAACAAACAAATAATCAACAAACAATAATAAAAATTATGGGTGTTACAGCAAACAAAAATTACACAAGCAAATTCTAAAGGAAATTACAAGTAGAAACCAAAACAAAAATAAAACAGGCGACATCAGCAAACAACATTATAGGCAGATGATGAAGTTATAAAATAACAATAAAAATAAGAACGCGGTACAAATAAAAGACCTTTATGTGACCTTTATCAGTGAAAAACAATTCAGTAAATTCGTTGAATAATAATACGAATGCGATTTGTTTTTTTTAAGACCAGTATACTCGACTTTATGCAAAAAATATACTTTTTACTCGACATAAACAGTTAAAGGCTTATAAAGGGTCGTGAATTAAAGTGACCGTGCATTGTTATCAGTTAAATTGTGTTGTTTTTTTAATATCTAAAGGATTTGTTCAAATAAATTAACAAATATGATCAATAATAAATATTCACAATAAATAAATATACGTATGTACATATATATACTCGTACATATATACATATAAATTGGTAGCCAAAACTTAAGCAACTGACTGAGGTTAAAACTGGATGCTTTTTGGTTTTTATGTTTACACTTTATTCAGATTAAACGTAAATGCAAACAAATTACAATAAATTCGCTTAAAATATTGCTTTTCTTTCAAAATAACGAAATAATCATAAAATTCTGGTGGTTAAAACTAAAGCAACTTTTCTATTTCTGTAACAAAACTTAAAAATTAAATTAATAGTCAATAGCGTAACCCTTATTTTTAATCACGGCAGCACATCTACGGAGTTTTGGATAAATTAGCCTCCCAATTTGATCTTTAGAAATGTTGTTCCATGCGTTCTGGATACGATTAAAAATGATGTGTTTATTTGTCCCCAAAATCCCTTTTTATTTTTCGGTCAACGATGATCCAAAGGTTTTCAATAGGGTTAAGGTCTAGCGATTAAACTGGCCATCCGAGAACACTTACTCAACCATTCCTTAACAAATTTTGAAGAAAGTTTTGGGTCATTGTCATGTTAGAAAACCGAAACCAGTGGCATGTTTTACTTTCGCGTATGGCAGCATTACGTTTTCCAACAGATTTTTGTAAACAAATTGATCCATTTTCTCAGTGCTTTGGTAAATTGGTCCAACGCTACAGCTGTAGAAGCAGATTTAAATGCTCGGAAACCATCAAAGAAACCATTTATTTCCCAGAAAAATCGCATAGCCAGGTTAGCTTTTGCAAAGGCCCATATTGGTTGGAGTCCTGCTCAGTGGAGAAACATATTGTGAAGAACTTCACCGTAAGGAGACCAAAAAATGAACGCCTTAAACCGCAATATTGTAAGGGAACGGTAAAACATGGTGGAGGCTCAATAATGGTGTGGGGCTGCTTTGCATATGATGGAGTTGGACCAATTTACCAAATTACTGAGAAAATGCCAGCTCTTGGCAGTAAATACCCAAATATTCTGTGATCCATCAGAGCGTTTACACTATCCAGTTGATTTAGCTTACCCAGGTGGTCATATTTTTATTGAATTCTAGTAAAAGCTAGTTGCGGTCTAACTGTTACATAATATTGCTATGTTGCACTCCTTAAGCTGGATTCACCCATTGTTTCGGAACAAAATGCTTGTTTCGGAACAAATTCAGTTTTTTGAGAGTTTATTCCGAAACGATTCACCCACTTCGAACAATTGTTCTGTAAAAACAAGGCTATCATATGAAATATTTTTGTAAACTATGCGTGTTAGTCTTACAATTAGGCAGCACAATAGCAGTTGCTTGCAGTTCGTTTGTTTTCTTGGCTTGGGTGTGATCATATTTTATATTGTGTTACAAAGAAATTGTAATTTAAAACAAATCAGAAATTGTTGAAGTGAAAAAAATGGATAATAATGGATATTATTGTTATGGTTTTGGAATAAAACAATGTTTTTTAATGTTTAATAAAAGTTTATATTCAGTTTATAAATTCAAAACCAAAAGTGAATGAAAAATTATTTTTACAACTTAACATAAAATGTCTATGAGTCATTGTTATTCTATAATTTCAATATTGCAAGTAAAAATGTAGCAAGTGTTTAATTACAATATTTCCCTTTGTTTAAAAAGTTTTATAATCTTTCATCCAATTAGGAAGTTGACGGTTTCTTTTAGACCTGGCAACTTCTAAATTATCCATTGAAGTTGTTGGAATTGATTCAAACTCTATTGAATCAGACGTAGAGTGAAATGAAGATTCCTCTTCAAGTTGATTGTGTTTACCATTACTTTCTTTAGTATTTTGATTATTTTCTAAAGATGATTGATTAAGTACATCTAAATTTGAATCTGATTTACAACCCTGACTGATTGGTAAAGTGTTGTGTAAATCAAACATTTCCAATAATAAATGTGTAGAATTTATCCGATCTTCATTACCAAACTTTCTCTTAATCTGATTTGCATGCGAACGTATAAGTCTTTGTTTATTTTTATCATTTACAAATACATTGTAGTTAACAGTTCCTATACGTTCAATTATTTCGCCGGTTACCCACATGTATTTATTAGCTCTGAAAACTTGAGCATATACTTTTTCTCCTGATTTGAAACTTCTATCTTTTGCTCCATGTTTTCTGTTAAATATTGCCTCTTGTCGAACATTCCGAGCAGTGTGTATTGGCTGCTGTGGTTTTAATAAGTCCAAAGTCGTTCTAATTTTTCGATTTAGAAACAGTTCTGCTGGAGACTTTGAATCTAATTTTGGTGTTGATCTATAAGTTTGAAGAAAAGTTTCCAAATTTTCCTTACTTGTCCCTTCATTTTCGAGTTTCGCAAGAGCGCGTTTTAACGTTCCAACAAATCGCTCAGATTGACCGTTAGATTGTGGGTGATATGGTGCAGATTTCAAATGCAATATTCCTCTATTTAGAATAAAATTTTGGAACTGTGCACTTACGAATTGACTACCATTATCTGAAACAATGGTATTTGGATTTCCATATCTAGCGAACATTTCTGTAAGTTTTGAAATAATAGTTGCTGATGAAATGTTTGATATTTCAAAAATTTCTGGCCATTTTGAAAAAGCATCAACAGCAACAAAATAATATAATCCATTACATGGGCCTGCAATGTCTATGTGAATGCGTTCCATAGGTTTACTTGTTAAAGGCCATGATTGTAGAGTATGTTTAACTGGCGCAGAACAAATCACAGCACATTGATGACAGTTTCGTACATAATTAATAATGTCTGCATCAATTCCTGGCCAGTAAACATGACTTCTTGTTAGTGATTTCATTCTTTCATTACCTGGATGACCTCTATGAAGTTGTTTTAGAATACAACTTCTAAATTTGGAAGGTATTACAATCCTATTATTATACATTAGACAACCTTGAATTACACATAATTCCGTTCTTCTGGCATAGTACGGCGCAAGTTCGTTTGATGCCTTTCTGGTCCATCCATTATTAAGTGCTGATATGACTGATTGTAATGTTTTACATTTATTTGTTTCTTGCAGAACCATTTTAAATGTTATTGGAAGTGAGCTAAAGTGTTCAGTTAGCATTTCCGAGCAATCTTCTTCCAATTTGGTACAGGCAATTACGATATCTTCGTCAGGTTTCCATTTTGAATCGATGAGTCTTGATAAAACATCAACACAACCAAAGTCTTTGGTGTTAACGTACTCGATTTTGAAATCATACATCATCAGTATTAATGCCCAACGCTGAAGTCTATTTGCTGCGTAAGCCGGTATACCAGATTTGCTACCGAAAATTGTTAAAAGCGGCTAATGATCAGTACACAATATGAAATGTCGACCATATATATATCTATGAAATTTTTTTACAGCAAAAATCAACGCCAGACCCTCTTTGTCAATTTGAGAATCTTTTTTTCTGCTGGTGTGTACGAGAAGCATGAGCAATAACTTTCTCTGACTTATCTGGATAAATATGGCAAATGAATGCACCAATACCTTTACCTGATGCATCTGCTGCAACCTTGATTGGCAGTGACGGATTGAAATGTGTTAACAGCAAATCTGATTGTAATAGGATCTTGAATTCTTGAAATGCTTTCTGACATGCGGAATTCCACTCAAATTTTGTGTTTGACTTCAATAAATTATCAAGTGGAGCTCTTAGATTAGATTTATGATGGATATATTTACCATAATAATTAATTGAACCCAAAAATTATCTTAGTTCTGATATATCTTTTGGAGCTGGTAAATTTAAAACAGTTTCGATTTTGTCAGAATCGGGCCGTAATCCATTTACTGACATTATGTTACCAAGATATTTAACTTCTTTTGCGAAAAATTTGCATTTTTCAAATTTGATGTGAAAATTGTACTCACGTAGTTTTTTAAAAACCTTGTTGACGTTTTCAATGTGTTTTTCAACTGTAGTACCACCAATAATTATATCGTCTATGTATGCTGCTGCATCGTCTATACCCGCAAGCATTGTATCCATGATTTGTTGAAAAGCACCTGGAGCACTTTTTACACCAGGAGCTAAACGATTGAATGTAAACAAACCCTTATGTGTGTTGATTGTCAGAAGTTTGGCGGATTCTGGTGTGACTTCTGTTTGTAAATAAGCATCAGAAAGATCAATATGTGTATACAAACAACTGTTAGCCACTTTTGCATACAAATCTTCTGGGCGGTGAAGTGGATATTTGTGAGGTTCCAAGCTATCATTTAATCCAGTTGAATAATCCCCGCAAATGCAAATTTTACCATTTGGCTTCTTAATAGCAACAATGGGTGCTGCCCAATCTGAGAAATCAACAGGAGACAGTATTCCTAATGACTGTAACCGTTTAATTTCGTCTTCTATCAATGGAAGCATTGCATATGCCACCGGTCTTTTGACTCTAAAAATGGGTTTAGCATTCTCTTTTAGATGTAATTGTACTTTCATTTTAGTACATTTTGCTGGAGTGTCCTGAAAGATATCTGCAAATTTATTTCTAATTTCGCGTAATGTATTAGAGTTGATTGTAGTATGTTTAATCTGGCAGCAAATTTTATTTAAGGGTTGATCCCAGATACCAAAAATATCACACATATCAGTGCCAAATATTAAAAGCGTATCAAATTCTACAACTAACAATTTGCATACCCGTACTTCATCCTTTAGCCTGACCTGGCAATCAAACTCGGCTAGAAGCTTGATTTTATTATTGGAAGCACTCGTTACAAAACAATTTTTAAACTGTTTTCCTGGTTTACCCATTTTTATCCACAGGGATTTACCTATCATTGAGATGTCTGAGGCTGTGTCTACCTGTAGTTTAACATCAAACCAATTACTGTTTTGAATAGATACTGAAGGGCTGGTATTAACTATGACGTATTTGCGCCTGGAAGCATGAGATATCTTATTGATTTGAACTACATTCGATTTTGGAGAACTTGAACTTTTCTTATATTTCTTGTTTTTCTTCTTATATGAAAAACTATTTTGTGATGAATTACTTTTACCTGTAGATTTGCAGTACCCTTCCTTGTGACCAACAATATTACATTGACTACATTTGTGGTTAAGGAAAGTGCAATATCTTGCGTAATGCATGGCGGCACAATTCCAACATGGGGTTTTTGGAATCTTATTGTTGTCATCTTGTTTTGATTTTTGAAAATTTGATTTATTAACGGCATTAATGGACACTGGTGTGCTTTCTTCCACCATGGCAGTATCCCGTTTAAGATTTATTAGCCTTTGAGCACTGGTAACCAGTTTGTTGATTGTTTGATTTGAATCATCCTCAAGAATAGCTAATGATTTCATACGAACTTCCGTATCTGAATGAGATTGGAGCCCGCAAACAAAAACTAGACATTTGAATTGATCGGAATTTATTTCGGATAGTTTAAATTGTTCACAAACTTCATTAATGCGAGCCGCGTAAGATATTAAATCCTCCTGAGGTTTTTTTACAGTCTGTAGACATTTGTACCGTAAACTAAACACTGATTCTTGTGTGCCAAACATACCTTTTAGGATATTAACTGATTCTGCAAATGAAATATCCCTAACATTCTTGGGAAGAATGTAAGCAGCATATTTTCCGTAAGCAACAGGATTTAGCTTCCTCATTAAAAGCCTCACACGAGCTGCGTCATCTAAATTTTTACCATCTACCAGAAATATATCTTCATGGCGGCTGTACCACACGTTGAATGTGATAGAATTTTCTGGATCAAAATAGAATTCTGCTATACAATTCGATAATTTGTCCATTAATTCCTCTTGATTTGTTGAAACACTTAAGGATAATCTTGATAAGATTTCTCCTTGTTTTTGGAGTAATTCAAGGATTTTAGGATCTGTTGCCATTGTCCTCGTCGCCACAATTTTATGTTATGGTTTTGGAATAAAACAATGTTTTTTAATGTTTAATAAAAATTTATATTCAGTTTATAAATTCAAAACCAAAAGTGAATGAAAAATTATTTTTACAATTTAACATAAAATGTCTATGAGTCATTGTTATTCTATAATTTCAATATTGCAAGTAAAAATGTAGCAAGTGTTTAATTACAATAATTATACATACATAAATAGATACATACAAATGTACATATAATATGATGTGGCAGCTCAGTTCAACTTTAATTAAAAAATTAAAGTAGTTCGATTGTTAGGAACAAAAATTAAAATTAAACCAATTCGTGCTGAAAATGTTCCGAAGCAAGCTTACTCTCTTTCGCTCTCTCTCTCAAAAAGAGAAATTTTGTTCCGAAACAATGGGTTAATCCAGCTTTATACTTCATATTCAGCTTGAATTGAGCAAAACTTTTTATTGGATTCTAATTGGAAGTTAAAAAAAAAACATTTGGATTCTGAAAATAAATCCATGTCTTATCGCCATTACCAAGTGGTATCTTAGTTTCCTCCTTTCTGTCATTTATAAAGGTCATTTACATAGGTCCTGTATAAAGTTAACGCACACAACATAAGTGATGTGAGAAACTAGGTCGTAGTCCTGACTGAAGGGTTGTAATGACCAATTATGTATGTATGTAATTGCAAGTTACTAGCGAATGTTTACATTGACTCATAATATCTGATCCGTATACTACAGACTAGCCCACATTTAAAATACTATGTAGCCTCCAAATTTCATTCCCATCACTCAGTCTCTGCGAAATATTTCCCACAATAAAAATGGTCCGGTTTCTGTCCAGGCGACTGTTAAGGCGGTAGCATTTCGAATCGAAAGTGTTGAGGAAAATAAGTAGCCTTGATTTACTCCAGACATACATATGTATATATATATATATACATATATATATGTCCTCTATATTAACTCTTCAACTTAATTTTCAAAGCCTTTTTCATTGTTTTCTTTCCAGAATTATTTTATCCATGGTAATAACTCTCTAGAATAATTAATTGCATACTATTTTGAAGTGGAATTCCTGAGGAATTCATTACTAAAAACAACTCTTTCAACTCGCGACATTATCAAAAGGATTTACTGAAATATAAAACATACTCAAAGAACTTCTTAAAACTGATAGCCACTGTATCCTCGTAATAATAAACTTTTTAAATAAAATCAATTTAAATTGGATGCCACTGCATGGCCTGATAGTGTGGTGGATAATGTGATAGACTACTAGCGTGAGAGGCTTTAGTTCGATGCCAACTAGAGACTCTCGCCTGTTACATTTTACCGAGCATATGGGTGAAGTTATACTATGTTCAGACATGCACTTATATTGAATAAATCACAATAAACGGCGTTATTGATCTCAATATTTCATACACAATTTCAATTCAATTTCAATTAATTATTGCGCAATAAATTCATAAATTGTTATAATATTGATTAAAAATTGAAATACAGCACAGTCATAAGTACGTTCAGTGAGCATATTACAATTTTTTGAACACTTTCTATTGATATTTGACAACTCAAATATCAACAACAACGAAAAAAAAAAACAAAACAAAAACAATGTTGTTGAAACAACCAGCTGTTTTGTTTTCCAGCCGTCAAATGAATATTGAATAAGCAGCTGAACTGCGTATATTATTATGCCTGAATACTTAATATATTGGTAATCAGTACACCAAATATTGATTCAATAAAAGTGCATGTCTGAACATAGTATTACGCAGCTCGTATATAATTAAATATAATTTCTAATTGTATTGTAAGTAATTAATAAATAAATAAAATAAATTGTGCGGAATATCATAATTATGACAATTAGAAAAAAATCAATTTACAGCTTTTGTTGTTAACCTACAAGGGTTTATAAGAGTTCATTCAAATTCACTCTTTATCAATATCTTGTGTTATTTCCGATAAAGAATTCAAACACTTTAAAAGACGTTTGGTAGCCCGATAGCTCTACTACTGTTAATTCTTAAATACTGTTCTCTATCGTATCATTTTATCGGGAAGAGTTTAAATTTCTTACTAATACTCTCTTTTACAATATTTGCATAAGGGAACAATGATGGAAGTCGTCATAGTCGTATATATATATGCATGTTCTGAACATGAAAGTTCTCTTGAAAATCAATCTGAACTCTAATTATAGGTCAAATAAAGAGCTGCAAGTAAGTGCTGTTGGCAAAATCCCTTTCAATTTGAACTTTGTTCTTTCTTGAAAGAAATCCTCATATAGAGAGAGATATTATCGGGTCTTTTTAAGTGATTATTATTTTAAGTGCAAATAAAACAAAGACTCGATAAATAACAACAGGATTGACAGATGTAGTTTCAATGAAATGGCAGTTGTCAATTGCCAAAATTTGAAAGTCCTTGTTAGAAGACAATACAGAACAGAAATATAATGATCTTTTCATATTAAGTTCAATAAAAATAGCCTCAAATATCACCAACTAATTGATAAATTGCCCTGTCACCAAAATTATGGTGATTTTGAATAACAAAAGAGTTTTAGAATCTTATTATTTGGCAAGAAATCACCGCGTATAACAACACGGTCTTTGTCAGACCAATACTAAAGTCGTCCCCATTATAAACTAGTCCCCATACTAAAGTAGTCCCCATTTTAAAATAGTTTCTATGCTAAAGTAGATCGAAAATAGTCCTGTCAAAACTATATCCTTAAAATTTCTTATATATGTTATGCATGAAACTAAGTACGATTATTACATTCTTTTGATGAAAAACTTAATTATTTTTAACAAACAATAAGCAGGAACCTACAGTGAGCGTCATAAATGAGTCAACACTTTTGTTCTTAAGTATAAAACAGTTTTGTTCTTAAGTATAAAAAAGTTCCTTTATCATGAATTGTTGTTTTTGTTTTAACATTTTATAAGTAATAAATAAACGTTTTTATTTTTGGAAATTTATTCGGCTATTCTCATTTATTTTTATCGCTATCCTAAAAAATTAATTATTTCAGTGGTATTTACTCACTTTTGGCGCTCAGTGTAATTGCATAGCGAAAGTATAATAATATGGGCCTTATCAAGCCGTAGGTATTGTGGGCTACAATATTATAGGATAAGACGTAAATCAAAATATTTATCGTTTTCGCTACCTGCATGGAGCTAAAAACAAAAATATTACGTAGAAATGCTGAAAATAGGCAATAAATGTTGCAAAAACAGGCAGAACTTACATATCGTCATCAAAAAAATGCAAAAAGCCTCATTAAAAATACTTTTTATGTTTTTTACAAGGGAAGCAAAAAACCAAAGTTAAAGCTACAATTTTCGATTTCAGGAAAATCTATAATTGTTATAGCTCATGACTCATGAAATGCCTGGTGATAGAATCTTTAGATATTAATCGTGAATTTCATAAACTAAAGCATGCATTAACATTAAATTTTTGCTACATTTCCCCCCATATATACGTTTCTCCCTCCTCCTGCTATATTTTGCTCTTTAAACTCTGACTTAAAGTTGCCCATATTAACTTAAAAGCAACTACAACCATAAGAGTTCATTAAAATATTGAATGATATTTGACCGTATATAATAAGCGTACATTAATAGAGAGAACTATGAGACAATATCTTACTCTCCTAACACAATTTGTAAGAAATGAAAATACAAAATGAAAAATGTTTTCATATTCTTTTTCAAGCCTTCTGTATATTTTGTTTTCATTTTGCGCTTAGGAGGTACTTTAAAAAGGTCTAACGGAAGGTACAACAGGTAAACGACGCTTGTTTGTATTCGCTTATGCTCACAAACGAGCGAAGAGACAGAGGCAAATTAACAATTATATTTATCACTTGTCCTGGGTATAAAATTGCGAATTTAACAAGATAAGTTATCATAACTGTGACAACCACTGAACTATAAGATCATCTCTTTAATACTCTTCACAACAAAGGCGTAGAGGCAGAGATAAATTTACAATTACATTTACCAGCTGTATTGAGTGAGTTACGCCAATTTACGTATATAAAGCCGAATTCAACAGGGCAGGTTATCACTACCGTGACAATTGCTCAACAAATTAAACGAATAATTATGTCTGAAGGAAAAGAAAGCACGCACAAAGTTGTAAGTTATTGAAAGAAAAAGAAAAATTAATTGATCTTTAATAAAAATGTTTGATGAAAATGTTTTGATTAATTTTTTTAATATGTATTCTTAATTTTTTAATTACAGCACATACGCAAGAAGCGTCTTTTGGATTACCTTAACGAATGTCCCAAATTAAATAAACGTGGTCTGAATCAACAGAATGCCAGTGACGAACCAGCGTTTGTATTGGTATCCTTTGATGAAAATCAATTTAAAAAGGGCAATGAAAGTATAAAAGTCCTGGAGCTACATCCAAATCAAGAAATGCATATGAATTCCTCTTATGAAAGTGATTTTTCCCACAAACAGCAAACCAATGTGGTAACTATTGAAGAAAATAAAATTCCAAATCTCAACGAGACCTTTTGTATCGAAGAACATGAGGAGAATCCAAATAAAGGTAAGGAATTATGTCAAGAAAACTGTCGTTTAGATGGAATGTCTCAAGAGGTGCTAAGAGAAATAGTCGAGGAAAAGGAAAAACTCCCACAGCCGAACGTGAATGGGCAAGAACATTTCGGAAACGTCGGAATGCAGTTAACAAACCTCTTCAACTCCAAAATTAATATGACTGACGATGAAAATGAAGTAAAGAACACAATGATTATCAATACAAATAAAAATGCTTCTGTGGATAATGAGCTGGAAACTATCTGCAATGTGGCAGAATATTTACATGAAAATTTACAGATGATATCTTGCAACAGTGGAAATGAGTCCTGTCAAGAACTACAAGCTGACAACGCAATGCAATTAACAAGCCATGTTAAATTCGAACTTAACACCACTAAAGATGCAATGGAGAACATGATGACTACCGATACAGAAAATTTCGCTTCATTCGATAATCTATCGGAAGCAACAGACAAGGTGGCAGCATATTTAAATGACAACTTTCAGAATATATCTTGGAATGTCGACAACAAGCCTCGCCCAAAAGTAAAATCTAACATAAATAAAAGCGACATAGAAAAATTGAAAAGATATGTAGAACACTTGGAGAATGTGAAACGAATTAAAATGGAAAACTTGAGAAAAACGGTAAATGCAACAATTCAGTTTCTGATATTTTTAGAAAAGCTAGAGCAACAGGAAGAATTACAAGAAAAACAAAACATGGACAATGACGAAAGTGATGATAAAAAAGATTTTAAAATGCTTGTAACAGAGAACGACCACAAAAATGACATCTCACAAGAGCATAATCAAAATGAAGACGTAAGCAAATCACCCGAGTACAAAGAGCAACACAGAAATCCTTATAATGATTTTAATAATTTCGAACTGCAATATAATAAGAAGAATAATCTACCCCACTGCTCAAAAATGCAAAATGAAAACAGATTTGAAGTGGATGCAAATGGTATGGTTTGCATTGGACCGAATGACACTATGGTCCCTAGAATAACTTTAGAATCCATAAACTGGTCCCTGACGGGAGCCGCTGTAACACGAAAAATTCTAGTGGAAATCTTTGGCCGTGAAACTTTGGCTGCTTGCAATCTAACGGGTAAGCCTTCGCCTACTTTTGTAGATTGTAATAAACCAGTGAAAGGCCAATTGGACCCCATTATAGTTGCGGATATCATTCATTTAATGGGAGAGCAGAAAGGTTTAACCCCGAAGGAGGTGTGTAATGCAGTAACTAAAAAATGCGCCGATGAAAATAAAATGCTTAGGATGAAGGAAAAAAGAGACAAAATATTGCAGAGCGAAATATGGCTTGTGGATCGTTTTTCTAATTTTTAAGAGTTTAAATTTTTCTTTTTTTTGTTCATAAATGTTTTTATAAATAAGATGTAACAAATATATATAATGTTATTTAATGTATAATAGTCTATAAAATATTTTCGTTTAATAAAAATTATTTTTTTTTTAATCAAAATTTTTTTAATCGATTCAATTTATATTTGTATTGGATGTGCGCAAATCGTCCACACCCTATGAACGTAAACACTATATAAGGCGAACTCCTGCGAACGCAACAGCGACGTCCTCCACGTCTAAAGGTGCCTCCAGTTTGGTGGCATAATACCCTCTTGTCAATGGCCAACAAGCTTAGGGCATATAGAACGCGCAGATCTGCTTTGACATTGTTGATACAATTGGCTCTAAAGAATCCATACTCCTATCGGTGGATGAGAAAGGATTCTTGGCTTGGCCGGTTACGACAGAGATCTGCCGAGTTAAATATGGAGATGAGCTTATTTTGGCTTGGTTGACTTTTATTGACATATAAAAGGACCTCGATTGATCCATCGCGCTATAGGAGTATTAACACATTTTTGAAGTCGCCGTAGTTTAGTAGGTAGTGTGTTGGCTTATTAGACGTAAAGTCAGGTTTCGAGCCCCAGACCAGACATCAAAATAAAATACAAAAAAGTATTTCTTCGGCGACTTCTTCTCAGCAGATTTCTGGCAAAAACTTTGAGAGTAAATAAAATTGCCATGAAAAGTTTCTCAAAAATCTGTCGTTCGAAGTCGACTAAAGTCTAGGTCCCGCCACTCATGTATAAAATTATCACACCCAACATAAGTGGTGTGAGAAAATATTTCGTTATCCTGACTGTAGGATTGTAATGACCAATTATGTATGTATAATGCTTTTTTGTCTAAAGTAGCAAAATGCCACATCGGAACTTTATCTTTACGTCTAAATTGAAGTCACATCTAAACGTGCAAATAGAAAAGTAAAAATAAATGAAAAGCATGCAGATTGT
The DNA here is from genome assembly GCA_936449025.2 of Sarcophaga subvicina. NCBI lineage: Eukaryota > Metazoa > Arthropoda > Insecta > Diptera > Sarcophagidae > Sarcophaga > Sarcophaga subvicina. The sequence goes on from OW388080.2 coordinate 55,363,324, forward strand.
GGTCACATACTATGTATGAAACATTCTTTTTATTTAACATGACGTATTGCGTCACGTGTCATAGTCGAAATTCAAGTCTTATTTTTTAAGGACTCTCAACAAAATTCTGAGAGTAAATAAAACTGCCATAAAAAATTTCTCAAAAATCTGTCGCTCGAAGTTGACTTTAAACTGCAGGTCTAGCCACTCATGTAAAAAATTAGCACACATAACATAAGTGGTGTGAGAAGCTAGGTCATAATCCTTACTGTAATAACCAATTGCGCATGTATGGTGTACGTCTAATATGTAAATCAATTGTTTGCCAGTTAACAAACACAGGACTCTCCATTTAGTAATTGATTGCCCACTCTTAGAGCAAAATTTATTCAAACAACATTTTTTTTAAATTTTCTGATTGTGAAAAAGCCATTGCTTTGGAAAAAATTGGTTGTTTATTATGCATTATGGTCTCTATGTTTCGCTTAGATGTTATTGCCTGTTTCTTTTTTTTTTTTTGTTTTTTTCGAAAATGTTCCGGGAAATGGAAGGCAATGATCTGGGCTCTATGTGGTTTCTAATATGACATCGTATACAGGCCACAAACCTGAAAAGTATTTTCCAGAAAGAATAATTTTACTTATTTGACTAGATCAATTGGCCACCAAAATCATGAGATTCAACATCGTTGCCTTTTTTGTGTTGTTTCATTATAAGCCGTGTCTAATTAGCTTATGTTGGAACGTGTATCTTTTTGAAATATGAATGAAATACAGAAAATTTGCAAAAAGTAAGGAAATATTTATTTGATATATATATATATATATATATATATATATATAATTTTTTTCGGTCCCAGAGCTCCAATTCTGACATACTTTTCTGTCATATCGGGATATAATCTACCAATGGCATCTGTAATGTTGTCTTCCAGAGGTGTAGTGATTGCCAACTCGTTTCATACACAAGAAATTTTACATATCCACACAAAAATATCTAGTGTGGTCCAATTGCGTGCTACTGGCGGCTAAATTGGCTACACAATACAGCTATGTAAGGCGTGTCTCGCACAGTAATATGCTCTTAAAGCTTTAAAGTTGCTATTTTCATCGTCCTAGAAGATGTACGATACAATGGTGCTCACAAACCGTACATTTTCAAGCATGCATTGGCAGCTTTAAAATTATTTTTGGCAGCTATTTGCAACAAATACTGGAATTATATTTATTGACGTATAATATTCTGATCACAAAATGAAATGAAAAGTGTAGAACAGTCGTTTTCGGCGTTAAGACTGATTCTGCGAGATTTAAGATATAATTTATCGGAAGAAAATTTGGAGGCAATTATGATCGCAAAACTTAATTCTAATAATTTTTCAACATAAATTACTTTAATTTTTTTTAAGAATTTTTTAATAAATATGAATTCATCATGAAATGAAACAAAAATAACTTTTATTACTGCTCGAAAAAATAAAAGTCGAAATATATCTTTTATTTCTGCTCTCAAAAATAAAAGTCAGAAATAACTTTTATTTCCACCCGAAAAAATAAAAGTCAAAAAATAACTTTTATTTCTGCTTTTAAAAATAAAAGTCAAAATTAACTGTTATTTTTAGTAGTATGTTTATGGGGTTTCGGGATCAGTTACTCCATACAAAATTTGGCTCATGCCTACGCTACAGTCGGTAGTGTCGGTTAGTCGATAGGTTTGTAACATGTAATGTGTATGATCGTTTTTTTTAATAATAAATCCTTGGTACGTATTATCATACTCAATTGTTCAAGAAATAGAAATATAAACTGATAAGAAAGGGTAGGTTGGTTGTGTGGTTGTTTTTTTTTAATAGTAGACTCTTGATACTTATTCCATACAAAATTTGGTGCATGCCTGCTTCTTCTTGTTCCTTTATTTTGCATTGCTTTTTAAACGAATGATTCAACGGACAGAATGAGTGTGTGCACGTTTCCTCATCTACATCCCAGAGTATAAATAGACTGTAATGTGAAAATATATGAACGTAAGTACGAATGCTTGGACGGACAGAATGAGTGTGTGTGTGTAACATGTAATGTGCATGATCGTTTTTTTTAATAATAAACTCTTGGCACATTTTAGTCCTTATCATTTTTTTTGTATACAGGATGAACACCTGCATTATTGTTCTTTATTTTTTTGTATGATTTAATTAGAAGGATTTGTAATTTTAAACTGATAACAAATTCTGATCACGTATTGCTCATGATCAAATGTAAAAGAAATAGTAAACGGATCTACACCTGCGTGATCGTTTTCTAGGAATAATAGGTTCTTATCGCGTTTTAATGTATACAGGTTGAACACCTGCAAGATAGTTTTTCTAGGAATAATAGATTCTTATCGCGGTTTAGTGTATACAGGATGAACACCTGTATAATAAATAACAAATTCTTGTCACGTATTGCTCATGTCAAATGTTGAAGAAATAGAAATATAAACTGATAAGAAAGGGTAGGTTGGTTGTACGTTTTGGTTTTTTGAAAACAGGATGTACACCTGCGTGATAGTTTTTTTATATACCTAAATAGAAACATGATTGTGCATGTTCATTTTGTTTGTATTGCTTTTCAAACGAATGATTGGACGGACAGAATGAGTCTGTCTACGTTTCCTCATCTACATCACAGGGTATAAATAGACTTGTTTTTAAGGATTTAGAAGTCATTCTTGTGCTAGAAATTAATAGCGAGTTGTGTTTTTAAATTTAAAATAAAAAAAAAAAATAAAAAAAAAAATAAAATAAAAAAAAAAAGAAATAAAATATAAAAAATGGCTGGTTTTACTTGTGAAATTTGTGGAAAAGTATTCAAGTTGAATACATCATTAAGAAGACATCATAGACTACATCATGATGGACCATCCACATCATTAAAATGCATACCATGCAATAAATATTTTTCAAGCCAGTTAAATTATAATCAACACATTTTAACACATTCAAAGATTGGAGGCGGAGGAGAACTATTTGATACAGTTAATTGTACCGAGTGCAATCAACGTATTCCAAAGACGAATTGGCACTATCACATTCGAATAAATGCACATAAACTTAATTGTGCTGACAAAATTCGAAATGATGATAATCGTGCTAATGATGATGATGATGAAGTAAAATGTGTAAGATCAGTGTTTAAAAATAGAATTATCACATATGTTATTGAGAATAATGATGAAACGAATTTAATACCCGAAAACTTCGGGAATTAAACTCAAAGTGGCTAAGCTGTTAAGTCATATGATCCAAAAACATGATAATATTAAATTCAATCTGGAGATATTTTGCGAATACATGTTAGTTAAAGAAGAGGAGAATTTATGTTATATTGAAATAAAATCACATCAGACGAAGATGGTTATAATTAATCTCTCAACATCAACTATAGATGATCTCCTCAATATTTACAAAACACAATGCGATGTTATTGTTAAAAAAAAATGAGTGAATTCCAGGAACGTGATAGCGGATGGACATTAATACAAATATTACGGATAGAAATTAATATAAATAAATACCAGTGCATAAAAGGTTAGCAGTATATCCCTCTACCAACCCCAATACAGAGAAAGTTTGCATGCATTAATGTTCAAAATAACGATGAGTATTGTTTCAAGTGGGCAATAATATCAGCATTGTATCCTGTTATTAACAATACTAATAGAAGCACCTCATATAAAATTAATAACATTAGTGATGTCATTATCATGTTGGAAAATGGTATTGTTTTAAATTTTGAATATTTGACTTTTCCGCTACCAACGAATAAAATAAAAGATTTTGAAATGAAAAATCCCGATATTAGCGTGAACGTGTTTGGGTTGAATGACAACAATGAGATAGTCGGACCCTACTATTCCAGTATAAATGAAAAAACTAAGCACGTTAATTTATTATTACTAGAAGATGGTGAGAGATTCCACTACGTATGGATTAAAAATATTTCAAGGTAAATTAATAATAATTTTATGTTAAAAAAAATTATATTAATATAAAATTGTTTCACTTTCCATTTAATTACAGATTAATTAAAAGTCAACAAACAAAACATAAATGTAAGATACATGTATGTAATACTTGTTTAATACATTTTCATAGTGAAACGGCGCTGATCAAACACAAAGATGAATGCAACAAAATCGTAACTAAAATGCCCTCTGTAGACAATAATATTGTAAGTTTTAAAAATTTCAAAAAGCAAATGGATGTACCTTTTGTAGTCTACGCTGATTTTGAGTTTATTCTAGAGACTATTAATATTAAAAATTCAGCAAATGTCAAGTCAATACAAAAATATATTCCATTTGCTTATAGTTATTACATCAAATGTTCATTTAACAGTAGTTTAGATAAATTTAGCATGTACAGTGGTGATGATGCACCAAAACATTTCTTTGTAAATTTAGTTAAAGATTGTACAGATTTATATGTTAATTATTTAAGTATCGTAAAACCAATGAATACCTTAACACCTTCTCAACTGATTAGGCAGAAAAACGATACAATTTGTCACAATTGCAAAAAATGTTTGTCTCATGTAGATCGAGTAGCTGATCATTGTCACTTAACAGGTGAATATAGAGGACCGGCACATAACAAATGTAATTTAGGGTATCAAATAGCAACTTTTATTCCTATATTATATCATAATCTATCATCATATGATTGTCATTTGTTCGTACGAGAACTCTCTTCTATTGAAGGTGATATAAATGTAATCCCCTTAAACAAAGAACTATATGTATCTATATCGAAAAAGATGAATGTAGATGAAAAAAATACTATAGAACTACGTTTTCTAGATTCTTGTCGGTTTATGCCATCAAGTTTGGAAAAACTAGCGGGATATTTGTCAGATAATGATATGTTGACAGTAAAATCAAGTTATCAAACTCCCAATGAATTTCGTTTAATGAAACATAAAGGTGTCTTTCCATATGACTATCTAGATTCAGTCAACCGTCTTGAAGAAACAGTACTACCACCCCGATCATGCTTCTTTAATAAACTTACTAATGAGTCGTGTAGTGAAGACGATTACCAACACGCTGAAAAAGTTTGGAATACATTCAAATGTAAGAAACTTTTAGATTATCTCTTAGTATATTTAAAAGTTGATGTCCTATTGCTTTGTGATGTATTTGAAAATTTCCGTAAGGTTTGTAAAAACATTTACAATTTAGACCCCTGTCAATATTATACTACACCAGGTCTATCCTGGGATGCAATGTTGAAAACAACTGAAATTGAGTTGGAATTATTGACAGATATCAATATGTACAATTTCGTTATGCGGGGTATTAGGGGAGGTATTGTTCAATGCAGTAAGCGACATGTGACAGCTAATAATAAATACGTTAGTGACTATGATTCAACAAAGGAATCAAATTATCTAATGTATTTAGATGTAAATAATTTATATGGTTATGCAATGTCTCAATATCTCCCCTATAAAAATTTTAAATGGCTTGACAACTGTAACGACTTCGATGTAACTACTATAGAAGAAGATTCAGAATTCGGTTATATTTTAGAAGTAGATTTGGAATATCCAACTGTATTGCACGATCATGATAGTGATTTTCCATTCTGTGCAGAAAATAAGAAAATTGAGAATATGAAACATAGAAAACTAAGAACAGACTTAAATGACAAATATAATTATTAGAATATGAAACATAGAAAACTAAGAACAGACTTAAATGACAAATATAATTACATAATACATTACCGCAATCTTTAGCAATGCATTCAACATGGATTAATTTTGAAGAAAATTCATAGAATTCTGCAATTTAATCAATCGAATTGGTTAAAAAAATATATTGATGTAAATAACCATCATAGAACATTGGCTAAAAACACATTTGAACAAAACTTTTTCAAATTACTCTATAATGCTGTCTATGGTAAGACTATGGAAAATGTCGATAAGCGAAAAGACATCAAAATAGTAATTGGGTGGGAAAATAGAAGAAAACGATTAGGAGCCAGATCACTAATTGCGAAACCAAATTTTCATAGTTGTATTGAAATTACTGAAGAAATGGTTGCCGTTGAAATGAGTAGAGTGCGAACAGAATATAATAAACCCATTTATATTGGTTTTTCTGTTCTAGAACTATCGAAATGGAAAATGTATAATTTTCATTACGATTATATGAAGCCAAAATATCTTGATAATATTAACCTCTGCTATATGGATACCGATTCATTTATATATGATGTGAGAACAAATAATATGTATGATGATATTAGAAATGATATTCCAACACATTTCGATACATCTGCTTATTCAAAAGGCAATCCATATAATTTCCCCTTAATGAAAAAAAAGTATTGGGAATGATGAAAGATGAATGTAATGGAAAAATTATTAAGAAATTCATTGGTTTACGAGCTAAAATGTATTCCGCCAAAATAGATAGAGTTGAATGATGAAAGATGAATTAAAAAAAATAAAAGGTGTTAAAAAGAGTGTAACATATAGACTAAGTATTAATGATTTTAGAAAATGTCTACTAGAGAAAAAGCTGTATCATGATTCTATGTATGTGTTTAGATCTAAGATTCATCAAGTATATACACAATATATTAGGAAATTAAGTTTAAGTTATTTAGACGATAAGAGATTTATATGTGAAAATAATGTTGACACTTACGCCTGGGGACATTATAAAATAAATTCTCCATCAACCTCAAATTTAAATTCATATAGAGAATTTATGCAAGACGATAATGATGAAATGTTTTTAAATGTAAATATATATGGAGAATTTATGCAAGACGATAATGATGAAATGTTTTTAAATGTAAATATATAGCTTAAGTAGTTTATAAGGAATATAATGTACAAAATAATATGAATTAATAAAAAAAGAATATATTATATGTATATAAATTAAACAATTTTTCATTTCATTTCAATTTATATTTATTGAATAAAAATTTTAAACACAAGTGCCCACAATTAAATGTATTAAATTTTTGTTTTCGTTCATAATTATATTCAATAGGAAATTTTAAGTAGTTGACAATCTCAAGTGGTGGTTGTAAGTTTCCGAAGCTATCAAAGTATTCTTTATAGTTGTGGTTTTTATAATATGCTACCCAATGTGTTCCCATACCATTTGAATCATATAAATTAACAATGCCGTATTCTTGTTTGAATGGTTTTTTAGGTAAAGAATCACGCATGAAAACACCCCTAAAATGTTTGAGATGTCTTCCATATTTATTCAAATCCAAATCTGTTAATGGGCGATTGGGTAGGTTATCTAATAGTTTTTTGGAGCTGGACTATAGTAGAGACCATATCCAGCTTTATATGGTTTGAGGTACAACCCTTTACCCATTGCAATTGATTCCATATATCTATTATGACGGTTAGCTTCATCCACTTGATCTTTTCCATTTTTGATAGCATTTACTGCTTTGACAATAGCGGATCCTCCACTTGCCAAACCACCAAGCGCTGACAATGCTGTTAGTACGGGAATAAGTGGAAGAAATCCTCCAATTTTCGGTACAGGTATAACTCTCGGTATTATAATGTCTGTTCGCTTTTTTCCTTTAAAATTTGAATGAATAGCCTTTTGAGCTATTTTAACAGCATCATTTATATCAAGGGGTTTCTGTTCTTTCAATTGTTTTAAAGTTTTTCTCACAGTAGCTGTAAATAATTTCTTATTACATTTATTCATTTTTCCTTTTCTCATTCTTTTTGAATTTTTTCTTTTCTTATGTCTCTGCTTCTTCAAACCTAATCCAAATTTCACTTTAACTTTCATAGCGTTTGTCACAAGCCACGCGTTAGCACGTTCTTTAATATCACTATCTTTAGATTTAACTCGTTGCCAGGCTTTTTCAGCTAAAATTTTATCTGCTTGATGTCTTGTGTCTATATCTTTTGATTGTGAATATGCAATATCGTGCTCTCTACAAGCTGCGTCTAATAAATTTATACCCTTATCTCCTCTTGGTAAACGTTTTTAAGTTTTGTACCAGGTCCACAAAACTGATAACCAGACAGATGTAATTCAACAGGTAATTTATTTATTAAGTTGTTTAAGAGGACTTGTAAACATCATCTTACACTGACTGGGTTTTTGTTTTGACTGTAGATTATATCCATTTTTTTCTTTCGTTAGTTTTATACCTCTTCGCAAAAATATCTGAAATCAAGACCTATATATACACCAATTTATGCGATCACAGTTTCAGTATATCAGTCAACATGAAGCTAGTTAAACAAGCAAAGCAAATTATTATAAGAAATATTGATGAATCATCTCAATCAAGAGATAAAACAGTTGTACACAATACATTATTACCGAATTCGCTTCGTGCATTGATAGTGGGACCATCGAATTGTGGTAAAACTAATGTGATGATAAGTCTAATTGAAAGTCCTAACGGATTGAGATTTAAAAACATCTATATACTCGAAATCATTATATCAACCAAAATATTGCTATCTAAGAAAATTAATTAAACCGATAAAAGAAATTAATCTATTTACGTTTTCGGATAATGAAGAAGTTCTAAGTCCAGCAAAAACTTATCCACATTCTATAATAATATTCGATGATGTAATTTGTGAGAAACAAAATAGTATAAGAGATTACTTCTGTATGGGTAGACACAAATTTATTGATTGCTTTTATCTGAGTCAAACATATACTAAAATTCCAAAACATCTAATACGTGATAATGCAAATATGATTATGATATTCAAACAGGATGAAATGAATTGAAAACATATATATAATGATCATGTTATTGGTGATATGACTTTTAAACAATTTGTTGATCTTTGCAGTGAGTGTTGGAAACATAAATATGGATTTCTTGTTGTAAGCAAGGATGATTTAATAAATTAAGGACGTTATCGAAAAGGATTTGATAGTTTCATACAACTATGATATGTTATTTGATATTAGATAGCAAGCAGATTGTAACCAGATAGCAAGCAGATCGTAACCAGATATAAAGCAGATCGTAACCAGATATAAAGCAGTTCGTGAGCAGATAGCAAGCAGTTCATAACCAGATAGCAAGCAGATCGCAACCAGATATAAAGCAGATCGTGAGCAAATAGCAAGCAGATCATAACCAGATAGCAAGCAGATCGCAACCAGATATAAAGCAGATCGTGAGCAGATACAAAACAGATCATAACCAGATAGCAAGCAGATCATAACCAGATCAAAATCAATTAAAAAAATTATTATAATGTCTAAAAATGATCATAGAAGATCTTCTAAAGGCAAGAGCTGTTCTAAAGGAAAAGTTAAAAAAATTAAACTGAATCAAATAGATAGAGTTAATTTATTAGAAGATACCTTTCAACCAATAACAAAACCACTTAAAAAAATCATCTGAAAACTTGAATAAACATAAGGATATGTATATAGACAACACTATTGATGACGACGATGATTATGATGAGGCAAATGTTGATAATAAAATCAACGGAAAACTTGAACACAAGCATAAGGATATAGACAACACTATTGATGATGATGATGATTATTATGACGTAAATGGTGATAGTGACGATTTTCAATATGGAAATATGTCAACTGATGATAATGATGATGAACAAAACTATGGTCATAATAGACCTGTATCAAGTACGTGTATCAAAAACTTGAAAAGAAAACAAATTTTAAAGCTAACGAAAAACTCTCCATTATTTGAAAATATTCAATTACTTATTGATAATAAGCAATTGGATAAAATGTATGGTTTTAATCAAGATGAAGGCGGAAGTTGGAGATATGGCAAAGAAAAATTAATATTTAATGGAGATAATACTATGCAGATTGGAAATATGAAATTGAAAATGGCGCCTGGATTATTTGAACTACTATTTCATAAAAAACCTCTCCGTTATTCTAAAAATGATTTGAAAAAAATATAAAGAGATTTTAATTCATACCAATGCAAATAAACGTCGCTATGAACCTAATGAACAAGTGAAAGGAACACGAGCCTTCAAATATATACGAATAATTAAGCATTTATTCAAAACAACAACAAACATTTTAACAAAAGGCAGTGGTTTAATGCTAAAATCACTAAATAATCTGAAATCAAACTATATATATTGGGATGATCCTAATGAATTAGTTGACACACTACGTTTACTTCTCTCATCGGAAGGTGTTGGTCACAACAATCATCAAAACGAAATAATCTCTATTATCGAAGAACTTAAAGAATCTAACATAATTTATTAGAAGAGTGAAAGAGATGTCTTATATTAATAAATTTGGAGAAAGTTTTAATAAATATAACCATAAAAACAAAAATATCATAATCGAAAAATATATAACACAAATATATGATGATCTAGTTGATCAAATAAACAATTTAAAAAGTGAGATTGAAAATGTTTATCTAAAACATGACAATGAAATGAAAGTATTCGAAGATAATGTTAATACTTCAATTATACACAATCAAGAAATAATGAGTAATGATGTTAAAAATATAATTAGCGAACTATCTGTAAAAATTGAGAAAATAAAAGACTATATGGACAAACTTGAAATAGCCCTTGATAACTATGTTGAGAAGGCAATAATAGATTCTAAGCAGGAAAACTATAATGGAAATATTGAATACAGAAATAAAATTATAGAGAAATTCAATAAAATTGAAGGTGAAATGAAAGTGTTTAACGAAGCTTTCAAGAAAATTGAAATTGAAGTTTTAAAGAGAATTAATATCTATAATCAAAGGTTAAATCATATTGAAGAATATCTATTCAAATCATTCACTCAAAGGATAAACTAAAAATCGAATAAAATATACTTACACACACACACACACACACATACGCACATAAATAATATGGATTTGAATGCAGACAAAAGATAAATAGTAGAAGAATTACACAAACAAGCCAGAACAAATTTCAAAAGAAGACGAGTTGTAGTGAAGGGAATTGATGATTTATGGCAAGCTGATCTAGTAGAAATGGGAAGCTATCAAACATATAATAATGAATATCGTTATCTTCTAACAGTTATAGATACTTTTTCAAAAAAGCCTGGGCTGTTGCCGTTAAAATAAAGGTGCACAGAACGTAACGGCTGCTATGAAAAGTGTATTCGATACATAAAAGCGAAAACCGAAAATCCTGCAAACCGATGATGGTAGAGAGTTCTTTAATAATCAATTTCAACATTTAATGCAATCTCATAAAATTAATCACTATTCAACATATAGTTCTTTGCAAGCATCAATAGTTGAAAGATTTAATAGAATAGGGATGATGTGGAAAGAGTTTAGCTTCAAAGGAACTTACAAATGGATAAACATATATCAAGAACTGATCGATAAATATAATAATACACTTCATAGACCAATTAAAATGACACCAAATGAAGTGAACTCTTTCAATGAAAAACTCTCTTGGATACCGTCTGCAATAACTTAAAGGTTTTTAAGAGACCTAAGTTTAAAATTGGTGATCATGTTCGTATAAGCAAATATAAACATGTATTTGAAAAAGGATATACACCAAATTGGACTACAGAAATCTTCAAAATCAAAAATATAAGGAATACAAATCCTAATATTTACATTTTAGAAGACTATCGTGGTAGTGAAATTAAAGGTGGATTTTATGAATATGAACTTTTGAAAACAAAATACACTCAAACATATTTAGTTGAAAAAGTATTAAAGAGGACAGGAAATATGTATGTATGTATGTTAAATGGTTGGGATTTTCATAAAATCACAATTCTTGGATAAATTCAAATAATACATCAGCATCGTCATTAACATCATTATTAAAACACTGTAATATTTGAAAATTATTCATTCGCAAGGTATACGTTAAGATGTCCATAACATTAACTCTGAACGGAAATACATCAAAACTAGTTAACGACTATTTTCCACCCATTGTGCTTGAATCAAACTATGTTTGCAGTCTAATTAGTTTTGATACATATCAGTCACTTCCGAATATTGATTATGAGAACAATTTGTTTCATATTGGTAATCATATCATAGAAATTCCTGTGGGATCATATGAATTTTCAAACTTAGCTGGTTTTTTAATTAGAAAATATAAAAAATTTAGTGTAAAAGGAAAACTTAAAATTCAATCAAATTATAACACACTACAAAGTCATGAGGACAGGTATATTACATACCGTGATTTTAAAAGTATCGATTTTACACTTTTGAACAGAAGTGTTGATGATATCTGTTGGGATCAAATCTACTCACTGGGTAATGTAAACGACCAGGTGGCACTAATTCAGGAAAATGTGCGTCTGCTATATGACAGTTGTGTTCCTGTCAAAACAAAACTTGTTAAAGCCAAACAACAACCGTGGTTTAATGCTGAAATTAGAGCATTAATTGATAAGCGCGACATTGCCTATCGGCGATGGAAGAGGTTCAGAACGGATGATCTGAAAGCCGTTCATAAAGCCGCTCGTAGTGAGGTTACCAAGCACATTAAAATTGCAAAAACATTGTTTTACGGCAGGAAGTTCGCTTCCGCATTAGATAATAGAGCTAAATGGAAGGTAATCCGCGATAATGGTATTGGACAAAAATGCCATAATACTTCTCCTGATGTCGATGTAAACGGTCTGAATGACAAATTTGTTAATATTAATGTTCCTACACCTGACAGTAACATATATGATGACCTTTGTTTTGTTCCGCTAGAAAACCCCTTTAGTTTTCGTTGTGTTAGTCAGCTCGAGGTTTTGGAATGCTTATCTTCTGTGAAATCGAATGCGATTGGTTCTGATAACTTAGATCCTCTGTTTTTAAAAGCTTTATCACCTAGACTTTTACCGTATTTTACTCATGTATTCAATTCAGTCTTAACTATGTCCTCTTTCCCTGATGAATGGAAACGGTCGAAAATCATCCCAATTCCTAAATCTAACAATGAATTCAGGCCAATTGCCATTCTTCCATTCCTGTCCAAAGTTATGGAAAACCTCATAGCTAGACAAATGAACGATTATCTCACGAGTAATAATTTTTTATCTGATAAGCAGTCGGGATTTATGAAAGCTAGGAGCTGCACTACTGCTTTAGTCAAAGTAGTTGATGACCTTAGGTTGAAACTGGATGAAAATTACATAGCGTTTTTGGTTCTTTTGGATCACACTAAGGCTTTTGATACAGTTGATCACAGAATATTATTGAGGAAGCTACAGACCCTCTTTAATTTTTCTAATTCAGCTTGTAGCCTTATACGTTCCTATCTCATTAACAGATCACAACGAGTTTACCTGAACGGCAACATCTCGAATTCGGTACACGTTGGAAGAGGTATTCCTCAGGGATCAATTTTAGGGTCCCTTTTGTTCTGTATATACATTAACGACCTACCTGATGTTTTGGATAATTGTAGCGTACATATGTACGCTGATGACGTTCAGCTCTATAGGAGCGCTTGTATTGATAATATCCGACTATGTGTAGATACGATTAACGATAATTTACGGAAAATTGACAACTGGGCTAGTGCTAATGGACTTTGTATAAATCCCTCTAAATCGAAATGTTTATTGCTCTCCAGGTCTAAGAGAGCGTTTGATGTGCCGGATATTATTATCAGGGGGAATAAAATTGATTTTGTTGAATCGGCATCTAATCTGGGTGTTATCTTCAATGGTCGGCTAACGTGGTCTAACCACATTAATGTCATCGTTGGTAAAGTTTACGGTATGCTTAGGAACTTATGGGCTGTTATAGATTCGACGCCTTTTGCTATACGCCTGCAACTGGCAAAAACGTTTTTGATTCCTGTTCTTTTATACGGATCGGAAATTTTCGCAAACTGTGATGCGGATGATAGGAAACTCAATATATCACAATTTCCTTACCAGATATGTGGTATTCATTTTGATAATCTATTGAATATTAAGTGCCTAATTCTCCTCCATAAAATTATTACTTTGAAACAGCCAGTATACTTATTTAGCAGGATTAGATTTGCTAGATCCAACCGCGGTAGGAAAATTATCCAATTAAGGCATAGGACACTTTTGTCGAAACGACAGTTCTTTATACACACCATCAGTCTTTGGAATACACTACCTAATTATATTCAGAACATAGGCAATGCAACTAAGTTCAAAAAGGAGCTATACATTCTGTTTAAGTAGTTTGTAATATATTTTGATTGTTTTATACATTTTTACTCTTCATTTTTATTAGTAATTAATTATTTTCATTTTTCTAATTTATTATTTAAGTTTCATTGTATCTCATTAAATGAATATATTTCTTTGTTTGTATTTTTTTATATTTGTATCTTTCCTAATTTTGTTTTTTACATATACTCATTTTCTTATCCTAATTTTTTTGTATCGATTGCTATTTCCTGAGGTTAAATCATGTTCTTATTCTTATTCATTTTTATTTATACTGTACTTCAAACAATTCATTACTCATATAATGAGCGATTTGTTATTACTTTTTCCTCTTTGATGTACTCCCATAGCACTTTCATTTATAAGATTATTATCTTGTTGTGCTATGATTAATAATAAATAAAATAAATAAATAAATAAATAAATAAAAAGGTCACAACATGTAATTTGATTAAGAAAGTGTAGTCAGAACTATGGGAATTTTTAACCATAGGTAGACATAAGTGTAATGTATTGATTTTTGCCAAAAAGATAAAATAAAAAAATTTTGAGTTAATACAGTATTGTTGTCAGTATTTATTTCGTAAACGCTATCATAATTAAAAGCAGTTCGCTGAATAAATATATGATTTAAATTCGTAAATAACATCATAATCATGATTATTTTTACGGAATTTTGGTTTTGCATTCATTTGAAAAATATGAATTGAAATAATATTGACATAACTTTACCACAATTGATTACGAAATCACCAGCAATTTATTAAAACATATTTCAAGTATGCATTCGTATGTAAAAATCAATAAATGTACCACACAATATGTGCCATCAAAACGGCAATAATATAATATTTTACATATAAAAATAGAATTTTAATTTATACATATATACCTATATATACATATATATCTATTAAAACGGTCTCAAATGAAAAAGGTTGAACATGTTCAACAATATAAAACTTAGTATTCTTGACTTCAAATTATGTCGAAAAGAAATTAAAATAAAAATTATTTAAAGAAATTGTATGGTTTTTAGTTTTATTTTACGTAGTCTAGTGTGTTGTCTTATTAGACATAAAGCCAGGATTCGATCCCCAGGCCAAACATCAAAACAAAATACAAAAAGTATTTATTCGGCGACTTTCGCTCAGCAGATTTCAGGCAAAAACTCTGAGAGTAAATAAAATTGCCATGAAAAAGTTTCTCAAAAATCTGTCGTTCAGAGAAGACTTTAAATTGTAGGTCCCACCACTTATGTATAAAATTAACACACACAACATAAGTGGTGTGAGAAACTACGACCTACGACTAAAGGGTTGCAATGACCAATTATGTATGTATGTATGGTTTTTAGATTTATTTAATAGACTGGTTACTCACAAGAGAAGAGATAGGGAATTAGTTTAGTAAACAGCGCTTGATAAGCAAACATTCACATCTGAAATTATCTGATCACTGCAGCTTCTTCAGCACTCCCTCCGCAATGATGTTACTTAGCAGCAATTGTAAAATCCATTCACTAGAGCCTATTCAATGTTACCCAGTAAGGGACTTAGGACAATCTCTACAAAAAGACTCCTAGAATAGATAATACAGAATTGTTGAGCGCTACTTAGGGGAATAAAAATATAGCAAATATAGCAGAACCAGATTTAATTGATCAGAATCCTATCCAGTGTTTTCAAGAACACACAGAACATAAGTGATGTGATAAGCTAGGTCGTAATCCTGGATGAAGTGTTGTAGTGACCAATTATGTATGTATACATGACAAAGTTTTTTCAGTTATGAGGGTAGTCCAGGATATAGTCAGTTGAACAAAAGTAGCAAATGGACGAAAACTATTCTGGATTGAGATTATAGTTGTGTGGTTGTACTTATCTTTGCACACACTAATAATCAGTGTTGCCAGAAGCCGGTTTGGAAAAAGTGCATAAAGTTTGTCAAAAAGTGCAACACTGAATAAAACAGTGCCAAAACTTTGAAATCGGTCATTAAAAAAAAAACTAAAAAATGAACAGCGTTTTTCATTATAAATGTTTTTTTTTTTATTTAGGTTAAATTTTATTAAAATTATTCGAAATTTAAAAAAATCCTTATCTTGGTTTAATAAATATGAATTTAGTTTGATTTAAACAAGTATATGGTTAAAAAATTATTTATTTTCAAAATATATTTATTACATTTGAAAAGTTGAATTGATTGAAGAAAAAATATATTAATTTTTTTGTATTTGTTTTTTTTTTCTTTTTGAAAACATTCAAAAATAAATATAAATTTTTATAAATTAACTTAAATTAAAAAAAGACTTTATTATTGCATTAATAAAAAATAATTTGAAATATGAATTAGAATGAAATATACAATTAATTGTATGTTAAGTTTTGAAATTTAAGAAATGTAGTGAAGATTTAAATAATAAAAAAAATTAAGTTGTTAATCAACGTTGGAATTCTTGAATTCATTCAGAACAAATATGGTAAGTATTCTGTTAAATATAATAATGTAGAAAATTCTTTTAATATTTTTTAATTATGTATTATATATGGTTTTCAGGTTAGATAATAATAATATCAAAAGAAAGAAATAAGAGCTTCTTTTTCAAATTGTTATTATGCTGATATTATTTTAGATATTTACTACAAATTTATTGTATTTTAAGAATAAAGATTTCAAATATTTGAAATGCATTAAAAATCTGATATTTTTAATTGGTATACGCAAAATTTTACTTTTTAATGTATATTTTTTATTTAATTAGTTGTTTTAATCTCAGTTTGATAAATACTAAAAAAAATTGTTTTAATAATTTTTTATATTTTTTTTTGGAATATTTATACTTTTTTATTCTATTTTACGCAAGTAACATTATTTACTTTTTAAGTAGTTAGATTTGAATAAACTTTTTTGTTTAAATAATTTAATATATAAAAATAAATACATATGGTAAATGTAATATTTGTAAAATTTTGTAATGTTTGTAATTGAATGTTTTATTTTAAACTCATTTTATGTTAAGTTTCAGATGAATTTATAATTTTTGGAAATGGTAATTGTTGGCTAGGCAGTTATATTATAAAATTATATTGTGAAATTCTTTAAATATTATTATAGTGTTAAATATTACTACTGGAATATTCATTTTTAATTATGTTTTATTCAACATTTTTCCTTTTTTACTTTTTAAGTACATTGTTAAATTTTGTTTACAGATTTTATATATAAAAATAAATATTTTTGGTGTTGTTTTAGAAATTTAGTTTAAGGTTTTCATTTTTTAAATAAAAACGTTTGACTAGAACAAATATTTTTTATTTTGTGTATCGTTAAATGTTACTTTTTATTTAAGTTTTGTTTTGCAATTTAAGTATATATTTTAAAATATTCAATTATAGCAAATATGTATAATATTGAAAATGTCTTTAAATATTGTTAAATATTTCATTCGGAATACTTATTTTTTAATTCTAATTTTTAAGTATTTTTATTTAAATGAATAAAAATAAATATATTTGAATTTTTTTTTAATGTTATGCAATTTTTTTGCAATTTAAGTAATTATTTTAAAATATTTTTTAATTTTAAGTATCTGACAAGTTTTTAACATTAAACTTTTTTGGTATTAGTTATTTGTTAAATCTATTTAATCTGAATAATTACATGAATATACATAAATATTTTTAATTATCATAACAATAAATTGAATAAAATAATTATTAACAATATGTTTTTAATTTATTTGAAGATGGAGAACGTAGAATAAATAGTTATTTATGATTACTGTAAATTTGAAAAATAAGATTAATTAAAATGATAATATAAAGAATGTATTTAGTATTCATCAGTGCAACAAAAAATATGTAAATAAGGACAAAATATGGTTGAAAAGGCAAATTACTAAGCATATTTTATTAGATTTATACAATTACATATATTTTTGGTTTCCCTGATAATCGTACTTACTTTTATCTTAGTTGAATGTTTAGATATTGTTCTATATTAACTGCAGGCCGCTCATAATTTCATCAACATAGTCTTCAGTGTCATTTTCATACTTCTCATATTTTTCTGATTTTCCAATATTATCTAGAATTTCTTTCGGAATATTATACGAATTGCAACATTTTTTGTCTATGGCCATTCCCTACTTAATATATATTAAACTACAAAGAAGCTGTGTTCTAATCCGGTTTCTGAGTTTGTTTTTTAATAATCCCATCATACTAAAAAACGCTCAACGTCTGAATTTGAAAATGGTAGTACAAGTTGAGACAGTACAAACTCCGAGAGTTCCTTAACCCTGGTTTTTTGTACTGAAAATACAACGATACGTCTGAAAGACGTATGCTAGGTTTATAGCCTTTAAAGGATATCAATAAAAATAATATTGATAAATTTTTTGTTGAATTCATTTATTTGTACAATGTCTTATAAAATAAAAGCATTTTTAAACAGAAAATAATAATAAAAATAAAATTAAAAATAAAATTCAAGTAGCCTTAAAAATATCACAACTTAAAGAGATTTTGTAAAGGACTTCAGTGCGTTTCTAAAAACTAAAATAAATATTTTCTTTGTACTTTTTTTAGATAATACTATCTGTATTAAAGTCGTTCGAACTAAGTTCATTGAATAAATTCGGCCAGCGCTTTGACCTTTTGACTTTTACTTCTTATAGTGGGTCGAGATACCATAATAACCCGGCTATCGGAAGAAGTTGTAAAATTATCAGGTTATTGAGGACTTTCCTGAATCGGTGGTATATTCTGATCAGGCTCAAGAATGTCAACAAGCTGATCTTCTACATCACTTTGAACAGCATCCTCCATTACTTCATCTATCGACTCACTCTCATTTTCCAGTAAATCCGAGTCGTCCAATACGTTTTGCAAAAGAGCAGCAATTTCTGCGTCGTCCAAAACGCGCTTACAAGCCATTTTTAAAGCTAATTTAAAAAATACCTTAAAATTCAACCAAAACAGTTATTTTTGCTACGAAAGTTACTCTAAAGATCTCTCAGAAGTATTTTGTATTTATTTCTCCAAAAAAGAAATAACCTAGCGCACAAAATCAACCACCAACAACAAGTTGCTGACTGAGATAATTGAGCGTAAGAAACTTGTATGTGAGCAAATGTGAGAGTAAGAGCATGAAACTGAAAGAGCGTAGGTCTCGCAGACGTACCTTATCTAACTAGGGTTAAAAGTGTTTTTACCGACAGAATTTTGAAAATTGTATACTTCTGCCCAAAAAGAGCTCCATTTGCGGTCTGCGATATGTTTCCATTGCTTTTCTATAGTATCGATTTCTGATGCCTTCTTTCTCATGTCTTTTGAAATTTCAAATATGGGCTCTTTAGTCTGGTTTAATGTGTTGTTAATGGAAAATATTGATATTTGTTTGAGAACGTTGATATTTTGAAACAGACGTTTTCTTAGCACTAGATTTACGGATTTTGATTATATACCTATTTTTACTGAAGTGAGCCAATTTGAGTCATACAAGAAAATTTAAGTTTTTTCCAAAGAAAATGGTTCCAAATCAATTTAAATGAAATGTTTATTATCAAAAACATTCTTGGAAAACATTTTTTACATATATACTCTTACTTATACTTTTTGAAACAAATTTTTCGCAAATATTTCTATTACATTAAGTATAATAGTTTGAAGATCTGTTTCTTTTGCATGATTGTTGAACTTGACAATTCTTCCGTGCGTTAGTAGCATGAATTTCTGTTATTGGAATGGAAGTGTTCTCTACTTTTCTCTATATTAACTTCTTAGTTCTTCAGCCAATTAAAAATATAATCTTTTCGTGAAATATTTACTTGAGTCGTCTCTTTATGCAGAATCCAAGCATTGATAGCTGCTAGAATTAAAATGTTGTAGAAAACTTGTAGAGGCCTTCTGCCTGAACTTGCTTTATCAGAAGATACATATATCGATAGCTTCTAAATCATTTTCGGTTTCCGAATCAGAAAATACCCTGGCTCCCTTTTTATTAGGAGCTATATAACAGAGATCTTCATCTCCACTGTTTGAAGATTCAATATTATTGACTTCCGCCTCTAAATAAATTCGGTATCAGTTGTATCCGATTCATTGTCTGATTGGTTTTTCTTTATTTTTAGTTTTCTCAACAGAAGAAAATTTTTCTGATTTTTCCCATAAATGAACGGCTCAAACGTGATGAATAACGCGAAATGATGACAGAAGTAACTAATAATGTAGCGAAAACAAGTAACAATCAGAGAAACAAATTCACCGGCTTGACTGTTGCCCAGGCTGTTAAACTATTAAACTATTCTATGAGTCAAATTGGCCCACAACCGTGAAAAGGAATGAACGTTTACATATATTTCATTACTTAACTAAAAACCAACGTACGATTTTAAAAAGTAATATTAAATTTTTTTTATATATATAGCGATAAAATTTTTAATGAGTCAAATTGGCTCGGTCCGTAAATCTAGTGTGAATTCTGAAACCAAATCTTTAATGCAGTTGATACTCTAATTTTACTTTCTTCTTGTTCTGTTATTAATTTTTTTCTTTTTTCCTCCAACAATATCTCCAACTCATAGCTTAAGTATGGATGCGGAAGCAAATATTGTTCAAAATGCATTTCTTCACTAGGTTCAATTATTAGATCTAATTTATTTTTTACGTGTATCATCCCCGATAAGCTCCGAATTGAAGATACAATTTCATTAATAATTTTTGTTGAGTCCGCATTTTTTGCCTGCAAGGCCTTGTTGAGTTTCTTTTAAAACGTTTTTCAGAAATGTTGAAATTAAATAAAGCAACTCATCCTTGTATAGATGGTATAAAACTTTAGTCGAAAAACATTTTTCGAATACAGAAACAATACCGAAATGAATTTTTAACTCCAACCACTGCTCATTAATCCTTTTTATAGCTCTTTCAATCGACATCCAACGAGTTTGGCAGGCTTTTGTTATTTTGAAGGGATTCACTCCATCATTTATCGCTCCAAATAGATTTTTGTGCATTATTGATCTTTTAGGGGATTTGGAAAAAAATTGTAGATTTCACTGCATATATATTCTACATTAGGTGAAACATTTTTAGATATCGCTTCAGTTACTGCTAGTTGTAGGGAATGACAAGCGCAAGGAATCAACGTTAAACATTTGTTTTTTTTTTTAGTTCCTTTAGTTTGTTAGAAAGTCCATTTTTTGAACCCACCATTACAGCCGCGTTGTCAGTTCCAATTCCGGACATATTATCAATAGATAAATTGAAGTCTTGTACAACATCTTTTATTGTTTTTAACAAACCGTTTGCCGTTGCATCCTCGCACTCTTCTAAAGAGAAAAATGTAATAATTGCCTTTCGTTGTGTGCTAAAATACGTGATTACAATTCCTAGGTATTTTATATTACTAATATCAGTCGCTTCGTCGATAATTAAACTAAATGCGGACCCCAAATGGCACTTATTATAACCGAACATTTCGTCTTGGATAATTTTAATTCTGATGAAATTGGTTGGTTTTTTTATACAACCTTTTCACATTCGGTAAGATGTGACAAAATTTATAGATGTATGAGAGGCGACGTATAAAGAAATTCGACTCTCCCATAGTCGAGCAAGCTTGGCATCTTTACTGCTTTCGGCATTAAAATTAATTTTTTTGAAGCTTCCGTATGAATCCTTTTTCGTTTGAGTATGTTTTTTTATAATCGATACTTTCGCTTGCAGTTCACATGAGCAAAATTTACATGTCACGAAGTTTTCATCATTTTCACATCCTTGAAATTTTGGTTCTGAAACCATACTGATCTCATCTTCCGAACATACGTTTTCTATAAACAATTTATGAACAATTCGATATATGTATTTCTATACCTACATTGCGACCATTTATAAATAAATCTTTCCATATTCGTATGCTCAAACTAGCTAATTCACAATCAATTTCTAATTTAACAAGTAAGAGTGTTATAATCTTAGATATCCACCATCAAACTTGTCGTAAATAAACTCAAACTGTGACCATTTTTTACTTTTTATCAAAAATCGATATTTTGGTACGATTAAGTCCATAATTTGTATGAAAATGTCAATAAAACCTTAATACCTTTATAACTCAGTAAGTATTTGTTTTTTTTTTTTTAAGAAAATAAGATAAGAAGATATGATCACTTTTACTTTTTATCAAAAATCGATATTTTGATGCGAGTAAGTCCATAATTTGAATAAGATGTCGATGAAATCTAAAAACAGTTATAACTCAGTAAACATATTTAATATAAAAACCCAATATATTGGGGTTTTTTTTTTAAGAAATTATGCTCATTCCATGATCACTTTTTATTAAAAATTGATATTTTGATGAGATTAAGTTAATAATTTGTACAAAAATGTCAATGAAACCTAAAAACCTTTATAACTCGCTATATACCGTTTTTTGAGAAAAAAAGGCTCAATCTGTGATCACAAAAATCAATATTTTGATATAATATGATGTTTGATTCCTATTGGTATAAAAAATTTCATGTAAATCGGTGCATTATTTTCTCAACTGAAAATTTGATATGGCAACAGTTTCCGAAAAAATGGGCGTAAAAGGGGACGTGGCATCCGATTGGAAAATCGTATATACCCTATTGTTCCTTTTGCGGTACGATATGTTAGTGTTCCAAATTTCATGTAATCCGCTCAGTAGTTTTTCCGTGAAAGAATATCAAGCAAATACCCTACTGGAGTAAAAAGACGACTATATGTATATAGATTGGAATGATATCCAATCTATAGTTTATTCTATAGTGTAGTCTATTGTCAAGTCTATAGTCTAGTCTATATTCTAGTCTATAGTCTAGTCTAATTTTAAAATTTATTTTCTCGGATGAACTAGTTGATACAGTACTAGATGTATCGTTCTCTGCTGTTCCAGGCCTGTTGAATTCGGGGTTGCCTTTTGAAAAAAATTTATGAAATAAAAAATTAAAACATTAAAAAATCCCATCTAAAAGATTTTATTTATTACTTACCTTTCCAAAGTGTTGCCTTTTTTGGACTCCTTCTTATCCCGGTTCCTAGAAAAGTAATAAATTCAATTGAAAAATCTAAAAAAAATTTATACATTATTAAAATAAAATACTTACATATTTTACAAATCAAAATTCAAAATTCACACTTCTATAATAAAACTTTTATATTTTTTATTCCGTTATTCGTCAAATAACATTGTTGTAAATAAGTGTATAATACAACAGGGTTGCAAATAAAAAGTATTCTTTTGTTTGTCACAATGCAAAAACTTATAGGCCATTTACACTACAGCGAAATCTAGTAGATTAGATTTCAAATCTTGCTCAAAATCTACATCGTTTACACTGGATTTATTTGACAGTAGCACGATTTCATTTTAATAACAAAAACAGCTGACTGAAAAATATAGGACATTTAGTATTGTCTTCATCAAGACCAAATAAGATTCAAACAGAAATATCGTTGTTGCGAAAAAAAAACGTCAGCACTTGTTGAATATAAGAATTCAAAAAATAATGCAAATGTATTACTACACACAATTGTTAAATAGTAGAATGGAATGGATACATGTAAGTATATATAGGTAATAATATATAAATATTAATCCGCACTTTAATACAGGTTCGTAATGGGTCATTCTGGGAGGAAGATGTTCCTAATATGTCATGTGATATGTTCATCGAAAATTTTAGAATGTGCCGCCAAACTTCTCAGTTGTTACGCTTAAAGCTAACATTCGTGAACAAAACTGATACAACATTTAGAAAAAAAACCTATTGCTATAGCCCTTTATTGTCTTAAGTCTTCTTCTGAATATGCTTCAATAGCTCACATGTTGGATACTCCAAACTGCTTCTTTTTTGGAAAAATATTTCAGCAGAATATTTATCATCAAATTTTATAAATGAAACTAAAATATTGGAATGCGTAAACGGTTTTAAATTGGGTTTCCACAATGTTTTGGAGCGATCGGTATATATATTTTTCATAATCTACGAACAAAAGAAGAGACTATATTAATTTTTTGATTTTTTTTCAAGATAGATGGATGCCATTTTGAAATTCATCCTCCTGCATCTGAAGCTTGTGATTATTTCAATTACAAGGGGTGGTACTCTGTTGTTTTGCTCGCTGTTGTTGACCACAGATATCGATTCTTATACATTAATATCGGGTGCCCAGGCCGATGCAATGATTCGTCCATATTTGAGAGATCTCAATTCAGAAAAAAAAATGCAAAATCAAATATTTCAAAACAAGCAATTGTTTACGATGGGGTGGAAATTCCTGTTTTGTTAATAGGCGATTCCACTTTTCGTCTATCTGAATGCATGATGAAACCTTATCCATTTCATGTAAATGCATCAGAAAAAACAAAAAATATTTAATTATAATTTATCAAAATCTCGTAGGGTTGTTGAAAATGCATTCGGCCATTTAAAATCAAGATTTCGGCGACTCGGTAAGGGTATTGATAACGTAAATAATTTAATCAAATGTTGCTGCGTTCTGGACAATTTTTTAAATAGCAACAACGAAATATTTAATGAGACCTGGTAATGTAATAGTACAACAGCCAGAGATCAGCCAAATTGTGAAAACTTCACTTATGATTATAACCCTAAATCTGAAGAAATAAGAAACGCAATTGCGAACTTTTTAATTAAAAATTAATTTAATAAACAATAACATATTCTTTAATAAAAAAAATTTAATAAAGTAAACAAAAATTCAAAATTTTTTAAATGCATATTTCTAAACAATATCATATGTACATATATTACTCTTGATTTAGAGTAAACGAACATAAAAAATTGCAAAATGGAGGAGAAGTCTCTACACACAACGCTTTGGGGAGACTATATTGATGATTTTAGAGGGTGCCGCAAAAACAGCCATGTATATCAAAAAGCGAAAAGTTGGGCCCTCAGGTGGGTCGCCATCAAGTTGGCTTTTCTTTGGGATGATAAAAAAGCTATGCTTTATTTGTTTAGAAGGGCCTTCAAAATATCATTTCTTTCTCCTTCAATTGCTACGAGGCTTTCTTGTAGTTGCAACATTTTCGCGTCAACCTCAGCACTCTTTTCCAACTTATTTGTTATAATCTCGTTTGACTCTTGAATTTTTTTCAAGCATTACCGTTTGAAAGCTTTTTTTCTTCGCAGGAGGGTCATCGTACGATTCATTAGATTTTGCGATGAATCGTTTAGGAATTCCAATTCCACCTCTCTACTGTTGTTACTGATTGATGTTGATGTATTGGGAGTGTCTACAAAAAGATTATAATCAAAAGTAATTAAAAAATATTTTTGTGCGAAAGTAGTTTACCTATACTCTCATCCATGATTAACTCAATAGAGTTTAATTTAAAGGTCCCCAAAATTTGGTTGACCCTCTCAAAGAATGGCCAACTTGATGGCGACCCACCAGAGGGCCAAACTTTTCGCTTTTCATCCCTAAAAATAATTTGATTACATATGTATGTTCATCCAGATATTTATTTAATCTGCATTACCTGTATTTATTAGAAAGATTGTGTATTTTTATTCTTACTTCCTCCGAATTGAAATCAAACCCATTACTCATCATCCCAGTTGAAATGTCTTGATAGACATGGCTGTTTTTGCGGCACCCTCTAAAATCATCAATATAGTCTCCCCAAAGCGTTGTGAGTAGAGACTCCTGCTCCATTTTCCATTTTTTTTTTGTATGTTCGTTTTCTTTAAATAAAGAGTAATATATGTACATATGATATTATTAAGAAATATGTATTTAAAAATTAGATTACCTTTTATTACAAATTATTTCTTCTGCCATTTTTTAATTTATTTCACCATTTCAATAAAAAAAAGTTTACACTTTTGTTTTGTTTTTAAATTGAAATGTCTTATTTTTCCTGTTGTATTTTTATGTACTTTTTGGCAAAACATAGTTGCATTTCTATTTTTGCTAGTTTTTGAGTAGATTTTGCCGAAATCTACTAAATAATTAGATTTTGTTTTGTATGGGAAATCTAGTTAAAATCAACTAGATTTGGTTCGAAATCTCATAAGTACTAGAATTCGCTGTAGTGTAAATGGCCTATTAGAGAAATTTTGTGAAAAAAATATTTAAAATTTTTTTAAGTGCAAAATGAATGGAAAAATGCTAAAAAATACAGAAAATAGCAAAATAAAAGTGCAGCAGACGAAAAAAGTGCTAGAATTGCAATTGCAAATTAATTAAACACTAATATTCACAAATATTTAATTACGGTTAATAAAGGAGGTCATAAAACCATAAAAAAAATTAACAAAATCTCATGTATTAAATAAACATTAATAAAACGATTGCCCTTTAACGTTACAGGCACTGTTGATTACAGTACAACATTTAATAATGTTGTTGGTATTATACCTACGTCTCCACTACAGTCTTATAATAATATTTAGTGTAAATAGAAGTTGCCGTAGTCTACTAGTTAGTATGTCGGCTTATTAGACGTGAAGGCTCGGTTCAAAACCCCACGTCAAACTTCTCGAACAAAGCGAAACATAAAAAACATTTCTTCGGCGACTTCGTTCGGAATCGACTTTAAGTTGTAGGTCCCTCCACTTATGGATAAAATTAGCACACACAACATACGTGGTGTAAAAAACTAGGACGTAATCGTGACTGAAGGATTGTAATGACCAATTATACATGTATTCTACGTATGTAAATAGCATTATATAATTTGCATACATGCAACTTATTTACTGCTTCGTTGTTATGGTCGCCACCAAGTAGAATGAAATTTAAGAATGACCACTTATTTCATATTTTTTAATTAAATTTTGCCAAAACTTGCAAAAATAAGAAAAAAATAATATTTTCCAAGTTTAACCCACCAAAATGCATAACATATAAGTTTGAACAAACTGTTTATGTACACCGTTTCAAAGAATAGAATAGAAAAATAAACATGAAATCAAGGGTAAATGCGATTGAATTTTTCGTTCTAGTAAAAAAGTAACCGAACAAATGAGCCATCATATTTAGGTTATGTCCACTACTGTATGTACTATGTGTACGAGTATAATAAAAGAGAACTATTTTTCTAACAATATTTACATCTTTTTAAATTGCTTTAGTAATTATAATATGAGAGGTTAAAAACAAGCTGTCACTAAGGAATGTCTAACAACAACAAGTACATGAAAACTTTCCTATCCACACTGATGGTATACTTCCACGAGATTTTTTGTTGAGGTACAATTGCAACATAAATTATGAAACATTCACATTAACCATCAATACCAGAAATGAATCTTTGATATTACCTGTTCACAACGACACATTTGAAGGGAAATAATTATACCTTTACAAAAAATACTGAAGAAGATGGCATAATATGCAACCGTAAAATTGGAAAAGGTGTATTTTTGGCAAATTCAATAATTCCTAAAGATGGATACAAACACATAAAGTTATTAAACGTTACCGACGAAACCATAAAATTAGAAAATTTAAAAGTAGAAACTATCCCTTTAAGAAATTTTGATATACACAAAACAAAACATGATAAACCAGATACGAAATATGATGATGCAAGATTTAAGAAAGTGTTAAATGAATGCAAAATGGAGAAGAACGAAGAGAAAGCAAAGAAGGAATTGTTAGAGATATTAAAAAAATACCAACATATATTTCATTTAGAAGGTGAAAACCTGACAACCAATAATTTTTACAAACAAACTATTCAATTAAATGACAAAAATCCAGTTTATGTAAAGAACTATCGATTACCACATACGCCATTTACTTGGCCAAGTAAAAAGTTTATTGAAACAAAAAATAATAGAGCCTTCCAAAAGTCCTTACAATGCTCCACTCTTATTGGTACCTAAGAAGGGACAAAGTGATATAAAAAATGGAGACTAGTCGTTGATTTTAGGAAACTCGGTGACAAAATAGTTAATGACAAATTTCCACTACCACGTTTAGATGATGTTCTAGATAGACTAGGAAGAGCTAAATATTTTTCCATATTGGACATGACAAGTTCCTTTCATCCAATTGAGCTCGATCAACAGTCAAGACCATTTACAGCATTCTCAGCAACTAATGGTCATTACCAATATACAAGAATACCTTTTGGACTAAAGATATCTTGAAATAGTTTTCAGAGGATGCTAACGATAGCACTAGCTGGACTAGAATCCGAAGCTTTCCTGTATGTTGATGATATAATAGTTTTTGGATGTACATAGTTTAAAACATCACAACAATAATTTGCGCAACGTTTTCGATAGATAATCTAAATAAAATTTAAAATTAAATGCGAGCAAATGCTATTTTTTGAAATCAGAAGTTATATATGTGGGACATTTGATAACATCGAATGGTATTAAACCAGACCCAAGCAAATATGACATAATTACCAAGTAACCTACTCCTAAGAATACTGATGACGTACGAATATTTATAGCATTTTGTAACTATTATAGAAGATTCATTAACGATTTTGCAAATATTGCTAATTGTTTGAATGATTTATTAAAAAAGGAACAAAATTTGAATGGATGGAAGAACGTCATAATGCGTTTGAAACACTAAAGAACAAACTTATTGAACTCCCTATTTTGCAATATCCAGACTTTGACAACACATTCATTCCGACGACAGATGCATCAGATTTTCACTAGGTGCAGTTTTGACACAGGGACCAATAGGAAATGATTTACCAATATCATGTGCAAGTATTTCTTTAAACAAACATGGAAAGAATAAATCTGTGATTGAGAAGAATTGTTAGGCATATATTGGGACATACAATTCTTTAGACCGTATTTATATGGTAGGAAATTCACAGTTGTGACAGATCACAGACCTTTGATTTCACTATTTTCGCATAAAAACCCGAACTCTAAATTAACAAGGATAAGACTGGAACTTTCCGACTACGACTTTGAAATAATATACAAGAAAGGAATAAACAACACTAATGCCAACGCATTATCAAGGATAGATATTGATTTAAAAAATACCAGAAACAAGAAATTTGCAATCGAGTGAAATGATGCAATATTTGATATAATACCCGCGGATGAATTTAAGGCCAAATATAACGAATCAAACAAAAATAATAAAGATGACATAATTATATTACTATACAGAAAACCACAAAATATAACGAATGAACATAGAAGACAAAACCTGATAAAATTATACCACTATACACTCCAAGGAGGATATTTCGCACTGATATTTTCGCAAAACTTTACTAAAATTAAAGCAGTAGTACATTTGGAAGAATATGAACAAAAATTTAAAAGAATATGTGTCTAAATGTGACATGCCAACGTAATAGACAGACTAAACATAGTAAGGAACAATTAAATGTTACATATACACCAATAGAAATTTTCAAAACTATTGTAATTGACACTGTTGGTCCTTTACGTCCAATTAACAATTTTAGATATATTTTAACTATGAAAATCGAATTTACGAAATACATAGTTGCATGTACAATAGAGACGAAAGAGGCCAAAGCACTAGTAGATAATTTAATATTTAAATATGGTTTGTTTAGCAAACCATAACGGTACAGAATTTAGAAATGAATTGTTAAGGGAAATATGAGAGTTATTAAAAAATTTAACAAAATTCTTCCACACCATATCATCATGACACGTTGGGTACAGTGGAGAGAAATCATAGGCTTCTTAATGAATACTTTTTGTCATTTGTACAAGAAGACAGTTGGGATAAATGGATACTTTACTATACCTTTGCGTACAATATAATCCCTCATGTGGATACTGAATATTCACCATTTGAACTCATTTTTGGAAAAATTTCCAAGTTTACCCGGAATCATGAATCATCCTAAAAAATAAATAAAGTACCATATGAAGTAGTAGATAGAGATGATTCAAATGTATTAATTAAGATAAAAACAAATATAAAAGCAATTCATTAAAACAGACTAAAAAATATAATAATGTATAAAAAAATTGTAATATAAAATAATTCTTAGAACACTTAAAAATAAATTTAATAATATATACTAACATTACATTGAGTATTCATAAATATTCAAAAAATTGAATTTCAATTTCAATTGTATAGATTTTTCGTAAGAGCAAAAGTGTAATGTGTTGGTCACGCTTATCCACTATAAATAAAATTGTCAATGACCAACAAATTATGACGGCACGAGGTATCTAATTCCATTATACAAATTTTTAGTATGTAATAATAGCAAAATGCTGACCACACACACTCTAAGTTAAGTAAAAACTAAATTAGGTCATAAGTACTAATATGTAAAGAAATTAGACTTAAGAAATTAGTATAAATAGCTGTAAATTGATTGATAAAATTAAAATAAAAATAATGATCAAAACGGCTTCATAGCTGAAAAAGATTTGATTTTTATTCTCACCCAAACTGCGGCTTATTAGCCATAATCAAGCGGCGTGCTCGCCTTAATAATAAGTAAAACCAAACACACAAAACTGACTGAAACTAAAATACATGCACGTACATTACATTTATTACAACAGCAAACCCGAAATAACCAAATAGTTTATATGGACTACTTAACATTTTAGAATATTCTAGTAAAACTTTAATACATTGGGGCTTTGAACTTTAAATTTATGCTTTTTCTTTTTAGAGGTACATACGTACATACAAGTAAATGGTCATCAGAAAGTTTTTCTTATTTTTCTTTTGTTTGGTTGAATACTTTAATAAATTTTTTCTTGTTATTAAATAGAAAAAAATTAATACAATTGTAGTCGCCGTAGTCTAGTAGATAATGTTTTGTCTTAATAGATGTAAGGCCACGGTTCAAACCCTAGGTTAGTCATCAAAACGAAAATATGAAGGGTTGTAGTGACCAATTATGTATGTATGTGTGTAAATTAATACAATAAATTAATTATAAATTTATGCATAAAATTCATACAATTTATTTCATAAATTATTGTACGTAGACTTATGCTGTGCAGTTTAAATATTTTAAATTCTTATACGGGTATAACCGCAGTTTTTAATTTTAATTTTTAAGATCTTTAAATCCATATTCTGCTTAAAAAATTATATTCAACCCTATCACGAATAACAATTCCCTGAAAGTCGTATCTCTTTTCCTATTTCTTCAATTATGAATGAAAGTTTTCCATTAAATTTTTCACTTTTGCCTTTTAATGGGGCGAATTTTTCCTTAAGGAAAGTAAATTCCGTGGGAAAGAAATTCTTCAATAATATTCGTGATTGGGATGATTAAGATTCTTTATGCAATTTTCCACCATTATATCCATACTTCTGCAATGTTGTCAGAAATTTCTATTACAGCTTACATATGTTTACCTTCCAGAATGTATGTATAAAGACCAAAAATTTGATTTCATTTTATTTTTATTTAAATCTGAAGATGTGTACACTTAATTTTACTGTATAGCCGGATGTGTCAGTCATTATGTATTAATAAAGGGTCCGCCAAATAACTTTTTTTAAATGCTTTAAAAAAAACTACTGAATATTTTCTCAAATTTCTTTTATTATTTGAAAGTACAGTCCTTCCGGTTAATAATGGAAAATAATTTCATGGCCATGCAGTAGCCTATACGAGCGATCCAATTTTTATGCACATTATCGATTGTGTGCAGCTGTATTTCACCAATGGCTTCACGACTATTGTCCTTTAAAGCGTCAATTATCACTGGCTTGTCGGCGTAACACTTATCTGACGGCACCCCACAAATAATAGTCCAAGTGGCCTTTACGTAAGGCAACAGTTCAAACCCCAGGTCGGAAATCAAAGCAAAATTGGAAAATATATTTCTTCGGCGACTTCCTCGCAGCAGATATGTGGCAAAAACTCTGAGAGTAAATAAAATTGCCATGAAAAGTTTCTTAAGTTTTTTTTTCGTTTTTAACTGATTTAGTTTTTTCCTTCACTTTTTTTTTTTCAAAAAAATCTGTTTGTTTTTATCTTTCTGAATTTTTATTTGTTTGTCCATTGTACACTATTTATTGTTTTCTTTTTTTCAAAATTTTTTGTTTTTGAACTGGGTTATTTCTTATATTATTTTTTTGTCCTGTACACAGTAAATCTAGTTTTTCTTTTTTTCGTTTCTTAGTTTTTATCTGCACATTTTTGTTTTTATTGTACTTTTTTGAAGTTTTAAGAAAATTTTAATTTTTTTCTCTTTTTTACATTATTGTTTTTTTTTGAATGATTTTATTTTTTATATCACTTTTTAAAAAAAATTCTGTTTGTTTCTTTTTCTTAGTCACTGTCTTCGATTTTTTTTTTTTTTTTTAATTTTTTCCCAAAAGATTATATTTGGTCATTTTACTTGGTAATTTATTTGTTAATTTTTTTTTATAAAAATTCTGTTTATTTTTTAATCACTGTCACTTTTTTTAAAAAATTCTTTTTTCTTTTTTTTTTGTAGTCACTGTCTTTTTATCTTATTTTTTGTACTTACTGTTTTTTGTTTTGTTCACTGTTTTTTCTTTTGGATCTCCTTTCTGTTGAACTTACCGCACCGATAGACTTTATGTAAATGAACTCAATAAATTTCTATCGCTTGCGTAGGCGCACTGGAATTGAGAACGTTGGAATGAAACAACATGGAACACGAAAAAATTGTTTGCTCTCTTTTTAATGTTCCCTTTCGATCTCGTTGTAATGTATGGAGTTTTGTTCTCTTTGTGTATAGTTGAAATTGATGTTAGCTTGAAGTTTTGTAATGATTTATGTTTCTCCATAGTGTTTCATTTCAATGTTGTTTTAATTCTTTTTGTTGGTTTTCTGTTGTCTTGTGGAATTTACCAGAAGTTTGTGTGTATTTTTGCAATTGGTTTTTTTCGTTTACCGTTGCCCTTTATGCATTTTTTATTTTTGTTGGTATTTCTATCTATACCACAATCGCGTGATACTGACCTTTGTGTCCTTTGATCCTATTGGTATTTTTTACTTTATTTTTTGTTGTTATGAAAACCCTATTTTACATTTCGTCCTTACATATTTGTTTATAATTTTTTTTTGATTTTTTAAAATTCCTACAGAATATTTAAGTCAAACCAACTACTGTACATACATACCTTTTTTGTTCTCTTACCCTTTAAATGCCCGTGATTGACACCTTTAACCGTTTTTTTTTTTGTTCATAACTGACCTCTTGACTCTATTTTTGCTGTTGTTGTGTTTTACTCACATACCTTTTCACGAAGATTTTAACCTTTTTTTCTTGATAATGTATTTGTGGATCATCGATCTCCTGTCTCTACTTTTTGCAGTTTTGGCCTTTTTCGTATAGATTTTGCTTCTGATTATTGGACTTCTTGTCCGTTTCCTCTTGATGGAGTTGATGCTGCAAAAGCCTTGGTTTAACCTGTTAATCAAATGCCACTTTTGTTGGGATTGATGCTGATAGCACACAATCGCCTGTGGTGGTTAGTGGAGCTTATATCACTCTACGCTTATTGGGGTTGATGGTGGTAACGCATATCCGCCTGTGATGTCTGGTGGACCTTGTGCCGCTGATTCAAATCTCAATCCTAGTACGCTAGGACTTGTCGAAGCACCAATTTGTATGCTCTAAGAGTCAGCTAAACTCCGGAATCACCGGGACAATTATACATACAACACAAGCACTTGAACTTGGTTGTAGTGGATTTGAATAACACAAGCACTTAAGCTTGGTTATAGTGGATTTTGAATAACACAAGCACTTAAACTTGGTTATTGCGCAGGGTTTGAGAATAAAAACAACCCTTGTCTTTTGTTAATCAATTGTTTCTATCAATTTATTTTTATTTTTCTTGGCCTTAAATACTATTTTATTGCCAAATTGCAATAAATATTTATATTTAAATTCTAATTTGTTGCTGAATTGCAATAAATTATTCTTAAAGTATTTACAGTGCACGCTCGCTAATGTGAACTAATTAAAACTGGCGTTGTTCACTTTTGCGAATTGTTCACATTTCCGAATACCGAACATTTTAAAACAGAAAATTTTAAACCATCTTTTAAACAAAAATCATTATTTATGAATTTTTTTACTTTTTTAAGAATTTTTTTAGAACACATTTTATAATTTAATATTTATAAACTTTCTTCACAGTATTTAAATAGCAAATGAAGAATAAATATGCAAGCAGATGTACTAACGCATACATATACAGTCACATAGATAATTATACGTACCCCCCTAAAAATCATTTTTTTAAAAAGTGATGAAGTTCTTATATAAAATTTCTTTACATTAGCGTCTGTAACGACACATTTTCTTATATAAAAAAAAAAGATTCCCAAAATCTAAGAATTTGTGACTGCAGTTTGCTTAAAACCAATATGGCACCACAGAAAATTATACATACGACGTATATTTCGCATAAAATTTCTCCAAGGGTAGCGCGATATATAAAAGGTATTGTGGATAAAAATCGTAGGATTACAGCCGTAGAAATAAATACCTCGGAAAGTGATCACAATGTTATTGTGCATTCCGAAACAGTTGGAAGTGTTTTGAGAAAGAACGGTTTCCGCAGCCAAGTGCCGAGAAAAGTCACGATTGGAATTTGCCCAATAATATATTGACAAGTCAACTGATTTTTGGGCGAATGTAATATTTAGTGATGAGGACAAATATAATTTGTTCGGCTGTGACGGAAAACAAAAAATTTGGGCAAAAATCAGTTGACTTGTCCATATATTATCATTTAAAAAAAAAATTATTTTAAGGTTTATCTGTGTGACTGTATATGTGTACACCTAAAACGGATATTCCCGCAACTAATAAACACAGATTTTTAACGTTCAAATTAAATAAAAAAATTTGTTCAAATTATAGGGCTTTTTACATTTGTTCATCTTTTAGAGTGGTCAATGAAGCAAAAAACATGTTCACATTAAGCGGTGTTCATATAATGCGGTGTTCACATTAGCGCGCGTGCACTGTATTAATAATATAATTTTGCTTTGGACTTATGCATTTCCCACACGTGTAAAACATTTCAGAAAACATGAAACCCCAGCCAAATGCAATACAAAAAAGCAAAACTTGAAACTTAATCAGAAATTCAAGGTGTTCTTTTATCATAATTTGAATTAGCTGTTAACATCAAAAATGAGGGAAAATGCATAAATCCAGCAAAATAAAAACAAATAGAAAGTTATAAGAAGTCAACAAAATAAGGTTGCTCACCAAATTTTGTGCAATTATGTTTGTCCATTTATACAAACGTACATGCGGACATGTGAAAGAAATTCATTGTGAAGGTCTGGACAGCCTTCTTGCCGGTTTCCTGATAACTAACTTTAGTAATGAAAAAGAGGTGTTAGGTAAAGAAATGTTGAATTCTGCAAAATCTACTTAACATATCAAAAATAATTCACAATAAGTTTGACTATAGATACACTTAGCAAAACACAGTTCAACAGTGGGTTTAGGCCAAAAACTATTTGTGGTAAATATACATACATACATAATAGGTCATTACAACATTTAAGTCAGGATTACGACCTAGCTTCTCACACCAGATATGTTGTGTGCGTTAATTTTATACATGAGTGGTGGGAAGTCGCCTTCCCATAGTTTAAAGTCGCCTGCGAATGACAGATTTTTGAGAATTTGTCGATTTGTCAATTTTATTTGCTCTCAGAGTTTTTACCAGAAATCTGCTGGGCGGAAGTCGCCGTATAAATAATTTTTCATATTTTCGTTATGATGTCTGACCTGGGTTTTGAACCGTAGCATTATGTCCAATAAGCCAATACACTATTTACTAGACCTCGGCGACTTCTGGTAAATATGAATCTAACAAATCAGCAGTTTCAAAAATAATTAAAAAAATTTGTGCGTCAGGTATTGTGGAAACTCATCATTTGGGAGGAAGAACTCGAAAAACTACCCCAATGCAAAATAACATAATTGTTAAGGAGTTTAAAAATATACAAAATTACATTTCGAGAATTTTTTTAAAATTTGATATTTGACATAAGTTCGCCCTGTAAAAGAACCGCTTAAATTTTTAAACACCGTATTACGCGTATTTAGTTTGCCATAGAGAACATAAATTGTTGAACTTATTTACTTACTTAATTGGCCTTAACAACCCGATTAACAGATTTCCCCCTGCAGCAATTTATCCTTCCAGGCGGCTCGGCTTCCTGCGGGCCTACGCCAGTTGGTCACACCAATCGATGACAGGCCTTCGTCGATTTGGTCTTTCCAACGGATACAAGGTCATCCTCTTCGCCGACTTCCGCAGATCCTCGCATCAAATACCCGTCCCGCCGGAGCATCCTCCTCCATTCGAACGAGAGCCGAGCCTGCACTGCACAACGTCTATGTCGTTGAAAAGCTCATACAGCTCACTGTTGGATCGGATGCGGAAAACATCGCCATCTCGTACAGGACCGAGGATCTTTCGTAGTACATTTCTCTCGAACACTCCCAGGGCTGATGCATCAGTGCTTAATAGGGTCCATGCCTCTGCGCCATAGAGAAGCACGGGTAGTATGAGCGTCTTGTAGAGTGTTAGTTTTGTCGTACGAGAGAGGTCTCTGGTGGTAACGGCGGAGCCAAGATAAATAAATTCTTTGACTACATCAAAAGTATAGTTATCGCCAGTAATCTGAGAATCAATACGCCGCACGTCTCTAGTTGTCGATAACATATGCTTTGTTTAGCCCTCTTTTACTGCCAAACCCATCTTAGTAGACTCCCGTTCAATATCACTAAAGGCAGCAGTAACATCTTGCTTGGTAGGCCCTACGATGTCAATGTCATCAGCGTACGCAACCAACTGGATACTTTTTTGAAAAATAGTGTCATTGCGATGCACTCCCGCCTTTCGCAAACACTTTACATGACGAAGTTGAAGAGGTCGCAAGATAAGGGGTCGCCTTGCCTGAAACCTCGTACGGTATCAAAAGGTTCGGAGAGGTCTATTCCTACCTTGACGGAACTGCAGGAATTGCTCAACGTCATTCTGCATAGCCTTATCAGCTTGGCAGGTATACCGAGCTCAGGCATTGCGACAAAAACACGATCCCTTATGGGGCTATCGAAGGCTGCCTTATAGTCGACAAAAATATAATAAGTCGGGAAGTGTTTCTTCCACAACCTCAGCACTCCATGCGGATCTGTTACCAAGTTTCCACTCTCATCTTTGCAAGAAGACGCTTCGGGTTTATAACCGTCGGTTAGATGCTTAACCTTTTGATAGAATTTTCGAGCGTCATTCCTACATCGATACACCTCGACTTCCTCACGCTCACTCCCTTTCGGCTCCCTCTTCTTGCGTCTGAAAATGCGTCTGTCATCTCTTCTCTCTATAGTTCTCGACAACGGCTCGCGTAGAGGCTGACTGCAACGTCTTCCTATATGAGGCGCTTTTCGCTGCAGTTGCCTCGCGACACTCCTCATCGTACCATTGATTTCGTTGGGATGGGCGCTCGAAACCAAGGACAGTTTCCGCAGCAGTACGCAAGGAGTGGGAAATGTTGGCCCACAGTCCCCCACTGTCGTTGAGGTTAGATGGGGAACGATGGAGCTTATCGGAGAGTTGAGCGGAGAACGCCTCAGCTGTCCTTTACTTAATTGATTAAAACAAAAAATGTATTTTTTTAAATTATACGATTTGTTTATTGTTCTCAAAATTATAATATTTTTATTATTTTTTTTAAATTCAAACAACATTTATATTCTAGCCTTCTTGTTACAAAATTCGGCTCTTTTTGTATAGTTTAAAAAATAACGATAAGAAAAATAACGGTAATATAATTTAAAAGAAAATAGTTGATAATTTTGGAAGATAGAAAATATTAACAATTAGAATTAAAGCAAAATAAGAATTATAGTAAGTAATAATAAATTAAGTAATAAGAAGCATTAAAGTTAAATTAAGGAATGTAAATATAAAGAGATAAAATAAAGTATTAGGGTAGTTCGTAAACAACTCCCCCACACTTTGAGTCCACATTACTCCTGGAATGTGGAAATTTAGATTTACTTCTCAAGTATTTTAAATATTAGCAATGATTTTTAATTAAAAATATACATATAAATTCTTATAAACTAATTGTACATATTGCATATTACAATATATTACATTGTGTCTGATCAATTAAATTCATTACTTGTTATTCAATGATTTGTTTTTCCTTTCTTTAGATTTTTTTATTTAGTTTTCGAATAATTTTTTCAGTTATTTTTCTATTAAACTTTACATCTGGTATTTCATTTTGGTATTTAAAAACTCTTTTAACAATCTGTCTATCTCTTTTACAATTCTTTTCATCAATAAAATGCGTGTTCTTTTTTCTTTAACTTGTTTTATTATATACTTTGGTTTTTGTTTCAAATTTTGAAACCCAAGATTCTTTACTAATTCTCTCTCTGTATTTATTTATTTATTTATTAATTACAATACAATTACAAATTATATCCTAATTATATACGAGCGAAGTAACTTGACTATTTGTAGTGTCACAGACCAGAGTCTCTGGTGGGAATCGAACCCACGACCCTCACGCTAATTGTCTAGCACACTACCCACTATACTACCAGGGCACCCGAATCTCTCTCTCTCTCTCTCTCTGTATATTCATGACAATCTTCTCTATTTTCATTAATTTTCCCAATTCTATCAATCTTTTGTTCATGGATTTTCTTATGCAACGTATCCCGTACTGATTTATCCACTTTGTTGTGAAGTAAGTCATTTGGTTTATATCCCGTTGTGCTATGTATGGAATCATTATATATTTGTACAGGTTTATATACAAGAGCCTTATCATCTAAGCCATTATCCTTTCGATCTAATTTAAACAGTCTCATATGTTCATTCAATGTTAAATGGAACCGTTCTATATCCGAGTTCCCAGTAAGTGTGTGAAGTGAAATTCGACATCTTCTGTTGAATTCATTGTCAGCAATTATCTTTCCTGGTTTTCCTAAAACGGAGAATCTTTCCCTTAGTTTTTCAACAATAGATAAAGAATTTTTGTCGCTTATATAATGTACTGAAACGTGTTTCGAAAGTTTATCAATACAAGTTAAAAAAGTTGTCTGCTTGTCCAAAAACCATATATCGACATGAATTATTTCGTTTGATTGAATAGGTGTTTCCGTAACACAAAGCTTTGTGTTTAGAGGCCTTCTATCAAATTTACACATATTACATATAGTACAATTATTAATAAATTTATGAATTTCGCTTCTCAGATTAGGATAGTATATTTTATCCTTCAACTCTAGAAATGTTTCCTCTATCCCTCTATGATTCTTATCATTCTGATATTTTGCAATTACTTCCAAAAGATTCTCTATATCCTTAATAAATTTGGAGCAACGTAAAAATTTCATTCCCGATAAATTTGAAAAATAATGAACTATTGTCTGTTGGAGATTTTTGTAAAGTTCAAAATTTCTACAAAAAATCTAGTACCTTTTCCTCAAAATACTCCTTTAATGATATTATATGTCTAGTTTTGCTATCGTATAAAGTAATATTTTCATAATTATACTGTTTTCACAATATCACTACAATCTGATTTTTGAATATATTAATTGGAGATTCCGAAATAAGAATATGGTCGTTCAAGTTTTCCTTTCCACTGTGAATTGTAGCTCTGTCAGTATTTACATTTTCCTCATTTTCCATTAAGACATTAACATTTACACGACTAAGAA
The DNA here is from genome assembly GCA_936449025.2 of Sarcophaga subvicina. Classification (NCBI taxonomy): domain Eukaryota; kingdom Metazoa; phylum Arthropoda; class Insecta; order Diptera; family Sarcophagidae; genus Sarcophaga; species Sarcophaga subvicina. Next base: position 55,403,198 of record OW388080.2, read on the forward strand.
AGTCTGCAACCTGATTTGTTTTTCCCTTAATGTACTCAATTTCAAAGTCATATTCATCTAATAGAATTTCCCATCTTTGTAATTTCATATTAGGCTCCTTTAAAGAACTAAGCCACATAAGTGGTCGATGATCAGTTTGTACTTTAAATTTTCGTCCAAATAAATAGGGGCTGATATATTTAATTAACCATACAATACAATTCCTTTTCTATTGCACTAATGTTAATGTTTAATGTCCTTGACTAAAAAGCGATTGGGTGTCCATCCTGCGATAAAACAGCACCTAAGGACTCATTACTGGCGTCTGTTGTCAAAACAAACATTTTGTCGAAGTTTGGAAAAGACAAAACTGGAGTAGTACATACAATTTTCTTTAATTTTTTAAAGGAATCAATATAATTCTTATTATTCACATCTATATGTTAGCCTTTCTTTAAATATGAAATCATTGGTAATGCAATTTGGCTGCAATCTTTTATAAATTTCCTGTAGAAACCAGTTAAGCCTAGGGAGGATCTAATTTCCTTAGTTGTTCTTGGAAGTGATATTTTTTGTATTACGGAAATCTTACCAGGATTTGGTTTAATCCCGTCAGGCGTTATAATTGGCCACGATATTCTGACTCGTGTTTAAAGAAATTGCATTTGTCTACCTGTATGTTAGGTTATAATCAGAGATTCTCTGAAAAATTTTCATCAATGACAAAATATACTCTCGAAGAGAAGTCGAGAATACTAAAATATCGCTTAAATAGACTACACTTATATTATTAATATAATCCTGAAAAACTTCGTTCATCATTCTCTGGAATCATGCTGGGGCATTTTTCAAGCCAAAAGGCATTCCTGTAAATTCATAGTGGCAAGTTGAAGTAGAAAATGCAGTCTTATGTCTGTCCTCTGGTAATATAGGGATCTGATGAAATCATTAAGCCAATCTATAGTGCTAAAATATTGAGAGTTCTCTAATTTCGAAAATAAGTCTTCCATATTAGGAATGGTCGCTGTGGTGTAGTAGGTAGTGTGTTGGCTTACTATTCGTAAAGCCCGGGTTCGTATCCCAGGTCAGACATCAAAAATGAAATATGAAAAAAAAAAAATATTTCTTCGGCGACTTCCTCTCAGCAGATTTCTGGCAAAAACTCTGAGAGTAAAATAAACCTGCCATGAAAAGTTTCTCAAAAATTCTGTCGTTCGGAGTCGACGTTAAATTGTAGGTCCCGCCACTCACGTATAAAATTAACGCACACAACATAAGTGGTGTGAGAAGCTAGGCCGTAATCCTGACTGAAGGGTTGTAATGGCCAATTATGTATGTATGTATGTATTAGGAATGGCAAATTTGTCCTCTATAGTTACGTCATTTAATCTTCTATAGTCTACTACTACTCTCCATTTTTGATTTCCTGAATTATCAATTTTCTTGGGTACAACCCACATTAGAGCATTGTATAGGCTACAAGATTTGGTTATTATTAACATATTTCGATTTTAAAATATTTCATCTACCTGTTTTTCAACCTCATCTCTGTGTATTTGTGGAAAACGATGTTTTCGAATAGACAGGAATATCATTAATTTTCGGTGTCCTATGTCTGTATTTAATTACGGCAGATAAATTATCACCTTCTACATAAAAAACATTTTTAAAATTCCTAATTAATTTTGTTAGTTCCTCAATTTCTTCATTATTCAAATTGTCTGTTTTTAATTTTTCTGTTAAATATTCTATTTTAGGTTCATTAAAATTAACATCTATTACTGTGGTCTCTAAATACGATTTATCATTTTCATTGTATTTTATAGAAGAATTTTCATACACTAGTGGAATTTTAGCATTTGAAGTTATCAATAAATTCTCCTTTAAATCAATTTTCGCTCCTAATGGCTTTAAAATATTACATCCCAAAATACCATCGAAATCACTAAATATTTCCGTTTCTAACATTTCAATTTTTGCACCAGGTGAATTAAATTCTTTAAAAAGAGGAATTGTTATCTTTGAAGATGTCGCAGTTTTAGAGCAAATAGTGTCGAGTATAATAGGATTTTCAAGTTCTGTTCTAAACGAACTATGAAATAAGCCTCTCCTTATCAGTGCTGGTACTACACTGTATCTAATAATAATTTAATTGGAATGGTTCTTGTTTGCACAACTATACTGAATATGCGTACATCTAGTACACTGTATACGTGCCTTCCATTAATCACAATATGATCAATCTGGTTGGATGTTGATCGATCAGGGGACATTCAAGTGGCCTTGTGAATATCGAGATGTTGAGACTTGGTGCTATATACTACCGTTACGCGCCACGGCGAAATCGATCAGCCTCGTACCATTGGAGGTAGTGTTCGCGTGGAGGCTGAACTGTCCGACAGTGGCCGAAGTCTCCTATTAACCACAAATCTGCATCCGAGTTCTTGCTTATCAATATGACATCTGTAATACACATAGCAAGATGCCAGCCTTTTGCATCCTTCCCTTATCAGTGATGTCCGTCTTACATTTCTTGAGGGCATCCTCCAGATGGGCGGGAGCGCCTACCCTGTGAAGGGTGCGGACGTTCCAAGTGCCTATTCTTAAATCGTTGTCCTTTGAAAGTTTGCCGGGGTCGTCAACTTTTGAGGGGATCTTTTTCGAGGCTATTGTTTTGGTTTTCATTGGAGAAGATTTCTACGTGGTGGGTTCCAAGCCCTACGCACAACCCAATTTTAACATCCAGCGGATTGGACTTCGCTGCACGCATTATTTAACATCTAGCGGGTGCAAGAATGCCATCCACGCGGGCCACTAGGAGGCTGCGTGTCAACTTGAATACAGCAAGACTAGGATCGTCCTGGTGGTCGCCACGTTGACCACAGGTGGAAACTTTACCTAGTTTTCCTCCCTGTTTTGTTTTCATATGAATCTAAACCCAACTTAAGTAACGGCCAAAGGGAAGGAGACTGAACCCTAAATATACGAATAAGACATTGAAGTTATGGACCTAATTTAAGTTATAAAAGATACGCGGACTGGTGTTGAATACAAACCAAATTTGAATTACATTATAGGTAGCGTATGGGTATAACGCTATCTAGTCTTGGCATAGTTTTGTCAAGGACTGTATCTCAAATTACTTCCCATTTATTCAATTTGTTTTCTCAAACCAGTATGGACGACCATAGACAACTGCGTATATTTGCTGAATGGGTTCTGCAACAGTTGGAAACTGACTGTAATTTTCATGAAAAATCATCTCTAGCAATTTCATCCATTACAACTCATTCATCTCTGGATGAAAGGGTGCATGAACAAACTACATAGTCAACTTTGGAAGAGTACAAGTCACATGAGATCCGAGAGCATCATTAGTCCATATTTATTTAGGAACTATGTTGACCAGGCCATCACTGTTAACGGTGACTACTATGTCTGAATGATTACCAAATTCTATTGGCCTAAATTTGCTCACCAATGATATGTGGATTCAGAAGGATGGTACTAAATATCATATTGAAGATTTTGTGGGTATGGTCATCTCAAGTGGAGGTGATGTGAACTGTTCACCAAGATTAACGGATTTGACCTCATTAGACTTTTTCTTGTATGGGTAGTTAAGTTGTAGATGCCACATTTTTTAATGGTAACTCTTCATTCATTTAAATTTAATGGTAACTCTAAATACGAGTAAGTTCCTCCCGAATCATCAATTCGATTCCGTCAGAATAATTATAAATAACATCTTATTTTATTTTATATATTTTATACTCTGAAAAAACACTCTTTTACTTATATTGTCGCCTAATTCTATTTTCTATTACTTCTGTTTCTCATGTATATATATTTACAGCTGGATTCACCCAATTTTTTTTATATATAGTTTGACGTTTCTCTTTTTGAGAGAGAGAGAGCGAATGAGAGTAAGCTTGCTTCGGAACATTTTCAGCACGAATTGGTTTAATTTTAATTTTTGTTCCGAAACAATCGAACTGTGCTGCCAGCTACTTTAATTTTTTAAGTAAAGTTGAGCTGAGCTGCCACATCATATTATATGTACATTTGTATGTATCTATTTATGTATGTGTAATATCCATTATTATCAATTTTTTTCATTTCAACAATTTCAGATTTGTTTTAATTTACAATTTCTTTGTAACACAATAAAAAATATGATCACACTCAAGCCAAGAAAACAAACGAATTGCAATCATCTGCTACTGTGCTGCCTAATTGTAAAACTAAAACTCATCGTTTACAAAAATATTTCATATGGTAGCCTTGCTTTTACAGAACAATTGTTCGAAGTGGTTGAATCGTTTCGGAACAAACTCTCAAAAAACTGAATTTGTTCCGAAACAATGGGTGAATCCAGCTTAAGTAACATTTCAATTCCTCTAGTTTCTCATATACGTGTATTTATATGAAAATAGTAACAATACATAAAACAACGTTATTACATTATTCTTACTTTTATGTAGTTGAATAAGTTGCAAAACTTCAATGTCAAGTCATTATCGTTTGAGCGACCGTGACAGGACTTGTTACAAAAACAGTTAGAATATTTAATAACTAGTAACAGGTTCCTATTAAAATTAGAAAATAAAATTGAATTGAAGACATTTTATGACAAACCAAAAGTTAAAAAAAGGGAAATAAAAAGAAAAAAGATCAAATAAAATTTAAGAACATCGTTAAACATCATCATCGTCATCGCAGTCGTCGTCTCACATTTGTATCAACCATCATTTCTTCGCTGCTGTACAAATCAGTAATACACAATCATTATTACCATCAGCAGTTTCTTTTGCTAACCGTCGCCCTCTGCCGCAATTTTTGTCATTAGCGAAGTAAGTTATTATCATCACCAAACAACAACATTTAACTCTTCGTTATTAATGAAAAGAAGTGAAATCATTTAAAATCTTTTCGTTGTCGCTTATATGATTTGTTTCTTCTTTGTGATCATACACATAAACGTACATAACAAAAAGAAAACAGCAATTGTAATTAGTGTTGGCTCTTGTGCCAGTGTTGGTCCTTTTCAATAACATTTGGTAACTTTTTAACAACGTGTGGCACTTTTCTAAAAACTTTTGATACCTTTTATCAAGGTGCAGTTTATCATTAGAAAACCAACATTTCTTTGATTTATTGGAATCCTACTAAGATAAATTCGTGAAAATCCTGAGTACTACAGAAAAGGAAAACATGACTAACGAAAAAACCGAAGTTGGAGCCAACACACTTGCTTCATTAAAGCAACAACGTTCAACCATGAAAAGGAACATAACGCAAATGAAAGCAAAAATCGAGAAAGACGGTGCTTCATCAGATTTTACGATTCTTGAATGCCGACTTCAGATACTGGAATCACATTTCAAGCAAATTAGACACATTCAGTCACAAGCTGAGAAGTTGGATGAGTCTGATAATAATCGATCTGACATTGAAAAACTTTTTATTTCTGCCAAGGCTGCTTTGGTAAGTTTTATGAATAATAAACGTAATTCTAGTGATGTAGCGCATAGCTTCTTAAATGCAAGTCATTCGTTAATACCACATCAACACCGTTTGCCTCAAATTGAATTGCCCAAGTTTGACGGAAAGTACTCGGAATTTTCTCGGTTTTTGAGTACCTTCAATACGTTGGTCCATAACGAATCAAGCTTTCCTACAATCGATAAATTCAATTATCTTCTTGGTTGTTTGTCGGGCCAAGCATTAGCACTTATAGCTCCTTTTGTATTTATTTATTACATTTGAGTTTTTAATACAACAAGACATAATGTATTATAAATTATGTATGTGTATAAAAAAGAAAATAAAAAATAAGTAAAATAAATAAGGTTAGGTTAGGTTAGAGGACGTGTACCTGTCAGTCAAGACAGGTACAGTACCCGGAGGTCAGATTGACCCATTGCACAACGTCCTAAAGGAGGGAAGGATAGTAAAGGGGGTAGGATGAAAGGAGGGTATATGGGAAAGGGGGGAGTGGGAAGCGGAGGAATCACACAGACCAGACACAACAAAAGGATGGAAGAGCGCGACTACACCGATGAATTCCTAGCCCCTCAACCAGCCTAAGCCACTAATGAATCTGTGGAGAGCCTTGATGTCGGTTCTCGACACAGAATTCAAAATCTCATAGAATAGCCTACCAAGGGTCCTCAACCTCAATCTACCAAGGGCTGGGCAGTTACAGAGGAGGTGTTCGATAGTCTCCAACTCCTCCTCATCGCAACACGCCCTGCAACAGTCCTAATCTCGCAGTGCCCCGTGATAAAACCGACAAACAACCTTAAGCTGGCCTTATTCAAGCCCAGCAACCAACCTGTTCTCTTACTGTCTACAGCAGGCCATAGACACCTAGAAACAAAACAACCCGATACGTTCCCCCAACGCCTCTGCTCTTTCTCCATGACCCATCCATTGATGAGGCCATAGAGGTGACAGACTGGGGGGTCAGGACCAACCATCAAATCGCCTACTGAAAGCGAACCTAGCCTAGCGAGGGCATCCGCCGTCTCATTGCCCAGTATTCCGCTATATCCCATAACCCAGCACAGACGGATACGGTCCGGTCCAAAAGTCTTCAACGACTCCTTGCATTCGCGAACAAGCCGTGATTTGCACCAGACCGACGCAATGGCCATAAGGGCAGCCTGACTGTCAACGAAGATCATGTAAGATTCGGAATCCGAAGCTGGGCCACCAGCTATGGCCCCAATAGCCTTCAAGATTGCGAAAATCTCCGCCTGAAAAACGCTGCAGTCATTATTCAACCTGAAGTGGAGTTCAAGACAGAGTTCCCTGCAGAAAACCCCAGCACCTGTACGTCCACCTAACTTAGACCCATCTGTGAATATGGGTATACCACTCTGCCCCTGGAGTACCCCACTATTCCATTGTTCCCCATCCGGTATAAGTATTCTTAAACCAGGCAGGAACATAGCTTCAGGCACAATATAATCAGTGGCTTTTTCTGAAAGCGCATATCTTCCATCAGGAAAGACGACATTCAGAACTCTGGAGTGACCTATCGAACGATGTTTCCAGCAGCCCGATTCCCTCAGGCGAATGGCACTACGCGCTGCATACCGCTTGACATACAAGTCAAGTGATCCGACCAGGTAAGCGTATTGTTGAAAAGTACGCCAAGATTTCTGGCAGAATAAACAATATTAATCTTACTACCACCCAGGAAAACATCAATACTGGATTCAATCTTTGTGGATCTTTTGCAAATAATATGTATTTGTTTTTGATATATTATACACGCGTTGCTTTTTCTTCTGTAATTATTCTTAATGTCAGCCTTAAATAGTTATGGTTCTAATTCCACAGCTGGTACAAAAACTATGATTAAAATACTCACGGCACAACGTAAAGGACTCAACATATGCCACATTAACGCTCAAAGTCTTTTTCCTAAAATGGATGAATTTCGTTTTTTGTTCGAAGATACTAAGATGGATATTGTATGTGTATCTGAAACATGGTTTGCGAGGGACCTTCCAGATAGTTTAGTTAATGCAAATGGGTACAGAATAATTAGGAATGATAGAAGAGGTCACGCGGGTGGAGTAGCAATCTTTATCAGGAATGGCATACGTTACAGGGAAATTGAGAGATCACAGGATAACGACGTAATTGAATACTTATTCCTTGAAATTATTGGTGCTGACAGTAAATTGTTGTTAGGGTGCATTTACCGCCCTAATTCTCGTGTACCTATTGATTCACTTATGTGTAACCTGGAGTCACTGGCTATGCAGTACAACGACATTATCATTGCAGGTGATTTCAACTGCAATTTACTGTCTAATACTAGCTCATTCTTGTTCGATCAGCTTGAGTCTATTGGTTTATATATTGTAAATACCGTGCAACCTACTCACTTCACTCATAATAGCAGTACTTTACTTGATATATTTATAGCAGGTAACATGTCTAATTTATTACTGTTCGATCAGACTAGCGCACCAACTTTTTCAAGACATGATCTTATTTTCATATCATATGATTTCAATTTCCAAAGGGATGAAACTTTAACTTACTATCGCGACTTCCGTCACGTTAACTATCGGTTGCTGGAAGAATGCTATAACATGGTAAAATGGAGCAACATATATTATATGCCATCTGCTGATGAACAACTCTACTTTCTTAATAGTAGCCTTATCGACCTGTGTGATATTTCCGTACCCTTGAGAGCGAACCGCGGTAACGGCCCTGGGAAAAGCTGGTTTAATCTTACTATTAAACGACGAATTAAAACTCGTGATGATATTTATAGGCGTTGGAAAAGGTATAGAACTTCTGATCTATACGAAGAATATCGCAAAGCCCGTAGACTCGTCAATAGGACTATTTATGATGCTCAAACTTCTTACTATGAGAACCGTTTTAAATCAGCTGTAGATTCAAGGAGAAAATGGCAAACAATCCGTGAGATTGGTATTGGAAGCAAGGCTGCCCCAGCTTGCAGCATTGATGCAAATAAACTTAATGAATCATTTATAAACATTCCGTCTCCAAGGTACTCAAACGGGGTTCAATCAGCTTTTGCCACTGGGCCATTGCAACAACCCACGGAAATTTCTCCTTTACACCGTTTCGAGTTTTCTCGTGTCTTTGAAGATGACGTTATTTTATGCTGTAAATCAGTGACTTCGAATGCAGTTGGCTTTGACCAGATCCATCCTAAGTTCATTAGACTTTTATTGCCTAGGATATCACGTTATATTACGCACTTATTTAACACCGTTATCACTACCAGCCACTTTCCTAACTGTTGGAAGCATGCTAAGGTCATTCCCGTGCCGAAATCGTCGAATGAGTATCGCCCCATTTCGATACTTCCATTTTTATCTAAAGTCTTGGAACGACTGTTACACAACCAAATTATTGCTTATTTGAATGACCATCAGCTGCTTTGTGGCAAACAATCAGGATTTAGAACAGGTCATAGCTGTGTTTCTTCACTGTTAAGTGTGTCTGAGGATATAAGATCCAATATTGATAATGGTGGTATTACACTTTTGATACTTCTTGACCATTCGAAAGCTTTTGACTCCGTGAACCATGATATACTTTGTAGGAAGATGAACGACAATTTTTATTTTTCTTCGAGCGCATCGTCGGTAATGAGAACCTATCTTGATGATAGATACCAGTCTGTCTCTGCTGGTGGAACTGTATCGGCTCCCTTGCCTGTGCCTAAGGGAGTACCGCAGGGCTCTATTCTTGGACCATTATTGTTTACATTATACATAAATGATTTACCTGATTGTCTCCTGCATAGTGATATCCACATTTATGCAGATGATGTACAAATATATATGAATTGTAGAAGAGACTCAATCGATGAGTGTTGTGCAAGACTTAATGAGGACCTTGACAGAATAGACTACTGGGCGTCTTCGAATGGCTTATACCTGAACCCTACGAAGTCAAAATGCCTGATCATAGCACGACGAAATCAGGATATTGTCGTTGATATACCGATCACATTGGGAACTCGGAACATCTCGATAGTGGACTCAGCGAAAAACCTCGGTATAATTTTTAACAAATCCCTTCAATGAAATACCCATATAAATTCTGTCTCCGGGACAATTTTTTCTATGCTTAGGACGCTATATCCTATACAGCACATTACACCTCTTAATATTCGTGTGCTTCTTGCGAAAACCTACTTAGTGCCCAAGTTGTTGTATGGCTGCGAAATTTTTGCTTATTGCGATTCGGCTAGTAGAGCTAGATTAACAGTAGTGTATAACGCGATTATTAGATATGTCTACGGCATACGAAGATATGATAGTACTTCTCGGTATTCGAAATTGTTATATGGTGTTGAGTTAATGGACTTACTAAAAATCAAGGCATTAATCTTACTACACAAGGTTATCTACACGCAGGAACCGTCTTATCTATTTAATCGGATTCAATTTACAAGATCAAATAGAGGAAAACAAATCATTCAGTTAAGATATCGAACTTTGATATCTGAGTGGCAGTTCTTTACAAATACAATACGGCTGTGGAATTCGTTACCTAACTCATTACAAATCAATGGCAACGCTTTGCAGTTTAAAAAAATTTTATTTTCTAAATTCTAATGTAAAATTATTACATATTTACATGCATATATTTTCGTTCTTGTTTTTACATATTATTATTTCGATACTATTTGTTTTTACTACTTTAATTACTTGTCTTATATATATTTCATTCTTTGTAATAATATATTATATAATCACATACTGTAATTTAAAAGATTAATTTCTTGTTGTATGTGATATGCTACAGAATAAATAAATAAAATAAATAAATTAAAAATAAATAAATTATAATACATTTTGACTTTTTAAGGTCAGTGTTAAGATCTTTAACTCCAGCGTTGATGGAAGCTATAGGGCTATCAAGGTAGAACTGAATATCATCAGCATTCATTTGAATTATAGAATGTTTGCGCTGCTTTGGTATATCGTTAGCATAAATGGAATACAGTAAAGGTCCCAATATGGAGCCCTGCGGAACATCTCTTGTCACGCGAAGAGAGTTAGAAAGTAATCCTTTATTGAAGACGTATTACCATCTGTCAGTTTCTGTCTTTCAAGTTAGCCTTAGACAATCTTATAGAGCGGTCGATAATAAGTCGTTAATATTTATCGATCATATCAATTCATTATTTTCAATACCACTCATGGCTAAGCCAAGCGCTTCTTCATTACGTTCAATTCTCGATAATGTTACTGCTTTACGTAGCTCATTGCTCTCATTGGATTCTGAACTAGATGTAATGAACGCTATCATCACACATGTAGTTTTATCGAAAATTGATGAGGAGTTAAAAAAGGTTTATGACGAAAAACAAGATTTCAAGTCTCTGCCATCTGCAATTCTAAGCCGTCGTTGTCAATTTTTAGAAAGCCCTAACGCAAAAGTAAATTCGTTTCAAGTTCGCGATAGCAAACCTAAGCAGATTTCTAAACGGACAGAAATTTCAAGTGTTTGTAATATTCGTACGCAATTAAAACACCTTGTCACAACTACAATTAAAGCGCGTGTTTCTGATTTTGAATAGACAACTTGTTTTTTGGTCACAAAATCGATTTCATCTTAATAACCAGCTGAGCAAATTAGAGTATCAGACTGGAGCATACCAACTGGTATTGAACTGGCAGATCCCCAATCTCACGTACCTCATCGAATAGATATTTTAATAAGTTCAGAAATTTGCTTTGAATTACTTCTCGATGCCAAAATTTCTCTAGGAAATGGACTACCTTGTCTTATCAATACGTCTCTAGGATGGGTTATTGGAGGCAGTGTGAACGCTTATTTTTTATATTTTTACTTTAGAAGAGCAACAGTGTTAAGAACATTTTATACAAAATACTATTTTTGATCCTAGTGCAAGAGTTCAAGTTCGTTTGCCTTTTAAGTCATCCATAAAGCAAGTTGGTATTTCAATAGAAACAGCTCGTAGGCGATTTTTCTATTTAGAAAAACGATTCTTAAAAGATGAGAACCTACAAAAAATGTATTCCGATTTCATGGACAAATACATTCGACTAGGTCATATTGCACCCGTCAATTATGATAGCTTAAACTCTTCACATTATGTCATACCTCATCATCCTGTTCTTCGCCCACAAAACACCACTACAAAACTAAGAGTGGTCTTTGACGCCTCGTATCGCACATCAACTAATATTTCTTTGAACGCCTCGTTAATGGTCGGTCCAACGATACAGCAGGAGCTTATAATTACACTTTTTTCCTTTCGATTAAATAAATTAGCTCTGTCAGCTGACATTTGTAAAATGTATAGACAATTTTTAGCAGATGAAAGATATCGCAACTTTCAATTAATTTTATGGAGAAAAAATACCGCCGACCACTCATTCTATATAAATTCAAACTGTGACTTATGGCACATCAGCTGCTCCGTTCCTCGCCGTAAGAAGTTTGGGTTACTAACTCCTATTATTATTACGTGCAAAATTCTAATTCAGGAAATGTTGAGGCAAAAATTAGATTGGGACGAGCCTCTTAACGCACGAGTTTTTGTTTAATAGTTTACTGTCAAAAATTATCTGCACTTTATTTATATTTTCTTTTCATATTTATAACTTATTTTCTAAAATACAAAGTGCTTACATAATTAATTTAAAATATAAAACTGCTTACAATGACTTTTATTTATTATAGAGTTCAATAGTCTTAATGTTTAATACAAAAATACTTATGATGGTTTTATTTATTCTTTTTTTAGTTTCAATAAAATTATGGAGTTCAATAGTCTTTGCGCTTAATACAAAAATGCTTATGATGGTTTTATTTATTCTTTGTTTTTAGTTTCAATAAAATTATTAATGTATGCTCAAACAGTTACTTATTCTAGATGGTTTTGTTGGTGGATCAATTGTTGTTGTTGCAGTTGTTTTAGTAACTCCTGCACCCTTAGTGTGGAGCGATGGTCGAAATAATTGTTGGTCTGGAGCGATCATACCTATGGTAGGGAGTTCCTTTACAACATATTTTGTTTTTGCTCTAGTGAAGAAAAAATTTTAAGTATTGTGCAAATTGTTAGAATTAAAAAGCTGTAGTTTAGGTATCTGTGTAGTTTTGCGTTGTTCGAAAGAATTCGATGGCTAATTTTTTTTCAGGTGGTATTCTTTAAGTTTGGGTATACTCAAGGATCGGAATTGTGTTGGAAATTATGTATTGATCTTGGGGAATATGTGGAATAAGGATATTGAAAATGATATTTGTGTTATTATAGTAGGCCTGTAGATTTAGGAGTCCATACAAATGTTCTATAGTATCTATTATAATAGATAGGTTTCTCAGGTTGTTTTCGATTTCAGTCAATTCTTCGACATTTAAAATCAATTTTGGTACTATATTAAGTTTAGATAAAGTCATTGCTTCGGAAGTACTTACGATATGATCTGATAGTGGATCGATATGGTAATTTATCTGATTTAGGTATTGAATATCGTTAATAAGATTGTGATTGGAGAGAATTCTATTTTGTGACTGCTGTAATGATTGAACCTTAATATCTTGTTCATTATTTATGTGATTTGTAATATTTTCTATTCCTTCAGTAATTTGAATTTGAATTTTAGATGTCAAGTTAAATGTTATTTCATTAATAAGACGGGCATCATTACTATCCATATTTCCTGTAATAAATTTCACAGCTGATCCTATACCATTAAATAGTCCTCTTTTGTTTCGATATCTAGGCGTTATTGAGTTTATTTTTTTTTTAAATCAGTTTATTTTTTGTTATTTCAAGGGAACCTCTGTTATGGTATGAACGTGTAAAATGTTTTAATGATTCTTCAATTTTTATGAGATTGGTATAGCCTGTTATTGTTTTTGCTATTCCTAATTTTATCTGTAATAGACCTTGGGTATTGCTCAAGGTTTGTATATTTAGTGTTTGTGCGTGTATTGTGGTTATTATTGCAGTTATTATTTTACTTTGTGCAAAGTGTTTTGTATATACACTTTGCATTATGCGAAATGTTTCATTATCTGTAAAAATGGCTGTAGTTTTATTAGGAGGTAGTTGATTTTTTAAAATGCCTACTATAATTTCTTCTGTAAAATTGGTATATGTAAAGGTTTTCCTGTGTTTGTTTTTAAAAATTACTTCGAGTCTCATACGAGGATTAGAGTTTTCTTTCTTAAATAACATCTGTAAATTTAATTCGTTGTCATAGCTTTCTTCGGCAGAATGAATGGTGCTACCTATAGTGGCTTGGTTAGATAGTATATCCAATGTATTTATATTTTTTATTCGACTAAGGGAGTCCGCGTTTGTATTTAGCTTCCCTTTTTTGTAAATAATTTCATAGTCGTATTCTTCTAGTTTCAATCTATCTAATTAATTTTGGGTTCCGTTTTTTGAGGCTCATTATCCATGTAAGTGGTTTATGATCCGTTATGATTCTAAAACGATGTCCAAATATATATGGACGGAAATATTCGGAGGCCCAAGCAATGGCCAGGAGTTATTTTTCTATAGTAGCATATGGCTTGCGTAGCACATCGTATAGTTGCCATTTACTCAGTCTATCTTGCCAAATCACAATGGATGGGCATACCGTTCAACAACCAACGCAAATAACAAAATTATTTTATTAATGTAGATTTTCCGATGTGACAACGAACATAGAGGAACAGGGTAAATAGTCAAAATAGCCTGCAAATACTATAAGTCTTTATTCTTTATTTAAAAAGTGATGGGCTTGGGCTCTAAAGGCCCAAAAATATTGCTCTGGATCACCTCTTATACTGCATGTCTCGATAACTGTAACGTAAAACATAAATAACCGTTTAGTGTCCTGGTAGTCTAGTGGGTAGTGTTCTAGAGTATTAGCGTAAAAAGTTCCCACCAAAGGCTCTGGTCTGTTACACTACTTCGAGTATAAGGTCGAAGTTACTCAGCTAGTAAATAATTAAAAGTTATTTGTAACTGCATTGTAATTAATAAATAAGATCACTAGAATTATCTGCACTCGAATAATTACTCTGAAAATTTTGCAGTAAGAGTTTGATTTTGTCGTGTACGAAATTAAAGGAATTTGATGTCACTTATACGTACGGTGACCATTATTTCCATGAGAAAAAAGCGGACAAATATATAAAATTGAAAAACAAAAAAAATTAATTTATTGTAATTAATATTTTGCATAAAGATTTTTAAAATACAGACATAAATAGGTACAAATAATGTACACAAATTTAAATTTATACATAAAGGGTATCTTTTATAGAGGTATAGAACTTTCAGTTGGCATTACTTTTCAAGATGGCGACCGATTTAACAGCTGTCAAGTGATTTATTCTCAGTTTGGTTTGGCAATTCATCATGAATAGACTCACACCTGAACAACGCTTGCAAATAGTGCAATTTTATTTCGAAAATAATGGTTCTGTGCGGAAAACGTATCGCGCACTACGTCCATTTCATCGTCGACAAAATCGTCCATCAGAGCAGTTAATTCGATTAACCATGGAACGTTTTCGCACCACGTTTACTCTTATTGATAACTCGCATCCCCAGAGATGGTGTACGGTGCGTACAGAAGAGGCTATTGCTGCTGTAGAGCGTAGCATTGAGGAAGAGGAGTCCATCCGCCATCGAGCACAGGAATTGGATCTGTGTCCATCCACTTTATGGAAGATTTTATGAAAGGATCTTGGTTTGCGTGCTTACAAAATCCAACTCGTGCAAGAATTGAAGCCAAACGATCATCAAGTAAGGCGTAGATTCGTCGAATGGGCCCAAAACGAGTTACCGTTGTTCCAGATTTTCATAAGCGAATTTTGTTTAGCGATGAAGCGCACTTCTGGTTGAATGGCTACGTCAACAAACAAAACTGCCACATTTGGAGTGAAGGTAATCCTCAAGTGTATGTGGAAAGACCGTTACATCCAGAAAAGCTGACTGTTTGGTGCGCTTTATGGGCTGGTGGAATCATTGGTCCGTACTTTTTCAAAAACGATGGTGGCCAGAACGTTACAGTCAATGGTGATTGGTATAGAGCCATGATTACTAACTTTTTCATTCCTGAATTGAATAACCATGATGTCCAGGAGATGTGGTTTCAACAAGACGGCGCAACATGTCACACAGCTCGTGCCACAATAGATTTATTGAAAGACACGTTTGGTGACCGTCTAATTTCACGTTTTGGACCTGTGGACCTCCAAGATCTTGAGATTTAACACCGCTAGACTACTTTATGTGGGGCTATGTAAAGTCATTGGTCTATGCGGTAAAGCCACAAACGCTTGACCATTTGGAAGACAACATTCTCCGTATTATTGCCGATATACGGCCACAAATGTTGGAAAAAGTCATCGAAAATTTGACGTCCAGATTGGACTACATCCGCGCCAGCCGTGGTGGTCATATGCCAGAAGTCATATTTAAAATGTAATGCCACAAGATTATCTTTCGGATAAATAAAATTCATGTCAATCGAATAATCCATCGTTGTTTTATTGCAACTTAAAGTTCTATACCTCTATAAAAAACACCCTTTATAAGATATATTTATGTTTATAAATGTAAAGTATTGGGCCTGTTAGATAAAAATGTTTTAAATTCCGAACATTCCATTTCAAAATTGGATTTTATGGTCAAAAGAGATTCTAAAGTTTCTAGTCCCATTTGGGATTTTTCGGAAAACCAAATATTGTTAGATATAGAAAAACTCTTTCTGTTGGCGCGTTGGACGCTTTCAAAGCGAATGAAAAATCTAATACTTTCAGAATGGTTTTATAAGGAATATTTTTGGTTTGAAAATTTCAACCCATTTTTAATCGGGATTTAATGCTGATTGTTTCCATATTTCAATTTGTTCAGCAATTGCATACTTTTTTACATAAGTGAATTCAACAAAAATCTCGTTATTATTTATATTTAAGTCGGGATTGTCACATTAACCACGTCGGTTTTCGTAATTGTCGTTTTTGAAAACCAATGTTCGAATCAGCTGTTTTGATAAAATTTGATAAAAAAAAATATCAAAATACTTATAAAAACAGAGATTGTAGCAATCCTCTAGAGCTGCCGGAGGCAATGTAAGAAGTTTTTTAATCAGGAGGAAGTTTCTTGTTGTCATATATTTAACTATATTTTACAGATTTGTTTCTAATTATCGCTTAAACAAAGAAGCATTTCGTATGGTACTTAATGATATTAAAGAACATTTGTCGCTATATAAAATTTTTCCGATTTTACAACTTGCTGATACATTTCGCTTTCTAGCAGAAGGGTCATAACAAAGATCCGACGGGAACGATTTATGTGTGAGCCTTGGCAGAAGTACAGTATCAGAAATTTTGACTGATATAGACAAAGTCATGGAGTATTACATTTGCTGACTGTGGGTCCAGCTGAAAATTAATGGAAATGAAAAACGTAGGTCAGGAGACTATTTCTCCAACAAATATAAAAATCCTTCAATAATTTGTTGCATCGGTGGGACTCACATACAAATTACAAAACTTAGTATTAACGAGCATTTATACTTCAATCAAGTACAACGAAAACGATATCCTTTTGCCATCCAATGATGTAGAAGGGAAAGTATTCCATTACCACTGCCAACTTCTCAACAAAGTGAAGCTCAGGGAATCTGTGGTGAAATAGCAAGTAATTTATAGAAAAATGAAAAAACTTTTAGTAAAAATCAGGATATTGGCCTATATCAAAAATGTTCTATCTGCAGTATATTTGTTCTGTGGATAAACCATTTTGGATATAGGATAACGATATATTTTTTATTAAAAATAACAACAATTAAAACAACCAAAATTCAGTCTTTTTTATGTTTTTCTTATCAAAACTGACAACCGATAACCTTGGTTTATGTAACACCTAAAACCGATATTAATTATAATTCGAACATAAAAACGATAATATCGGTTTTCATGGCACCGTAGCATTTTTTCTCGTCGTTTTTAAAACCAATCCCGACAAGGTTGGTGTATTGACTCAGCTGATCGGTTTTGATTTGTCCGGGCGGAATCACCGGGACAATTATACATACAACACAAGCACTTGAACTTGGTTGTAGTGGATTTGAATAACACAAGCACTTAAACTTGGTAATTGCGGAGGGTGTGAGAATAAAAACAACCGTTGTCTTTTGTTAATCAGTTGTTTCTATCAATTTATTTTTGTCAATCATGGTCTTAAATACTATTTTATTGCTAAATTGCAATATTTAATTTATTTTATTTAAATGTTATATTTAATCTATATTTGTATCTGGATTGCAACAAATTATTCTTAAAGTATTTATTAATAATATAAAAGTGCTTTGATTTTTTTGAGAAACTTTTTTCATGGCAATTTTATTTACTCTCAGAGTTTTTGCCAGAAATCTGTTGAGAGAAAGTCGCCGAAGAAATACTTTTTGTATTTTGTTTTGATGTCTGGCCCGGGGCTCGAACCCTAGCTTTACGTCTAATAAGCCAACTCACTACCTACTAGACTACGGCGACTTCAAGGTTTTTCTTTTATCATAATTTGAATTAGCTGTTAAAATCAAAAATAAGGGAAAATGCATAAATCCAGCAAAATAAAAACAAATAAAAAATTACAAGAAGTCAGCAAAATAAGTTTGTTCACCTAATTTCGTGCAAGCATATGTACGCAAGTATGTTTGTCCATTTATAAACGTACATGCGGACCAGAGATCAGCAATGAGTATTCAAAACGATGAGTAGATTCGAATCATACTTATAATTTCTGCTACTTATACGCATTCATATTTATTTCAATGTCATACTCATACTACTCATACTCAAAGTTTGAAATACTCATGGTACTCGTACTTAACAATACGCACGATGTTATTGATTTGGACTCTCCACGACTCATCGCATACACGAATCACAAAATAAGTATGATTCGCGTACAAACACTACAATACTCACATGAAGGTTGTGTGTTTGCTCTCCTTGCTGTCTTTGTCTGTTTTGTTTATGTGTCTTTCTTCTTTCTTTGCAAATGCAACAACAACTAGGACTGTTAATTTTTATGAATGATTCGAATCACTCGAATCATTTATGAGTATTATAAGTATTTTTCTAAATTTATGAATCTGAATGAGTAGGCGTATGAATCAAACATAGTTCGAATGTTATGAGTTTGATGTCAACGTTGTACTCATACTCATTGCGACTTGTACTTATAAATCAATGGTGTAGTGAATACGAATGAATCAGAGTAGTTGTGTTTCAATACTGTTGACTCACTCATACTCAAAATTTCATGTGTACTTATGAGTAGCGAAAAAGCGATTCATTGCTGATCTCTGATGCGGACATATGGAAGAAATTCATTGTGAAGGTCTGTACAGTTGGTTTCTATGACAACCCCGAATAATTTATATTACCTTTACATTTCAACTGAAGACCAAGATGGAGTTTCATCTACAACGCAGACAAAATATAGAGTTTCCAACTCAATTCCATATGTAATTCCAGCTAATATAAGCGTTTTTACCGAGTTAGTAAAAAAGTGGATAAAAGCAGACATTTTGGAAAATAAATACTTTTTAGAAGTTACGTGTGGTAAAACAGTGGACAAATAGCGGACGCAAAAAAATATCGGACGGGAGGTTAAAATAGCGGACTGTCCGCTATAATAGTGGACGGATGGCCACCGTACTTATACGTCACATGCTTGTCATTACGAATATTTCATATCATATAGTTTAGTTGACAGTAAAGGAAGATCTTGTAAAATACGATTGTATCATCCCAAAATATTGCCGACAATATCGCAGCAAGAAAAATGGAAGACAGTGCATTAAAAGCATAACTACGTTGCAGTGAAGTTAAAAAACCATTCATTTCACATAAGAATTCTAGAGAGAAATTAGTGGAATTATGAAAATATTTTGTGAAACTGTACCATTGGTACCATTTGTAAAATATGAAATACCTGACTTACAAATTTTTTCGGCAGGACAATAATCCAAAGCATATATCAAACATGTTAACTCCTGGGTTCCAAATATCCTGCACATTAATATACTTAAATAGCCAGCCTAGCCGCTGGTCTTCAATTCTGCGGAGAATCTGCGGGACTGTGGTTCGATTAAAGAATAAAGCAGCATCAGAGGTCGTACAAGCGAAAAAACTTATAAGGAAAAGCATTTCAGAAAGCGAAATTGGCACTATTTTTTAGTGTTTGTGTACAAAGTACGCTAAAAAATCAAATCAACAATTTGGTTTTAGTGAACTAATTTTTAGTGTACGCGAGAGTTTTGTGGTTTTTGTTGCCATTTATTATTCTTTGGGAATAATAGACACACTTCGCTTAAAGCTGGATTCTACCATCATTTCGGAACAAAATTTTTGTTACGAAACAATTTTTTTATATGTTGTTTGACGTTTCTCTTCTTGATAGGGAGAACGAAAGAGAGTAAGCTTACTTCGGAACAATTTCAGCTCGAATTGGTTTAAATTAAATTTTTGTTCCGAAATAATCGAACTGTGCTGCCAGCTACTTTAATTTTTTAATTAAAGTTCAACTGAGCTGCTACTTAATATTATATGTACATTTATATGTATAATAAAACTCAATGGCTATTAAAAGAAGCAGTTTACGTTTATCCATTTTTTCTCTAAGATTTATTTTAATTTACAATTTCTTTGTAACACAATAAAAAATATGATCACACTCAAGCCAAGAAAACAAGCGAATTGCAATTATCTGCTACTGTGCTGCCTAACTGTAAAACTAACACGCATCGTTTACAAAAATATTTCATATGGTAATCTTGTTTTTACAGAACAATTGTTCGAAGTGGGTGAATCGTTTTGGAACAAACTCTCAAAAAACTGAACTTGTTTCGGAACAAAATGCTTGTGTGTGAATCTAGCTTAAAGCCCTAGTTATGCTACCGGAACGTAATGTAACGCAATGTAACAGTAATGTTCACGGAACGTAAAAATTTAAAAGCAATTATAGAACGTAAAAACGTAATCATATGTTTTTAGGTAAACAAAACAATAAAAAAAAATAAACCATAACAATTAAAAAAATAAAAATTGCAAAAACTAAAAGACAAAAATGAAGATATGGATACAGAAGACATGTTCTTGGGTTTGAGTTTTTATTTTATTATAATTATTGTTGTTTTTTAAACAAACTTAATATTAATTTCAGATTTTAAAAACTTCGTTTTCACTCTTTTTCACTTTTAATATGGCGCCTTTTGGTTTACTTTAATTCAGCTGTTAACCAGTGTTATCACTACAGAGTTTTTAGGTTCATTTCAACGATTTTATATTTATTTAAAGGTACTTATTAAAAGTTTTATGTACTGTTTCTGCAAACCAAACAATTTCACTTTCACTCAAACAAAAAAACTCAATTTAGTTTGTGTTGAGGAAAACAAGCACAAAATTGAGTGCTTTTGATTGTATTTTCCATATAAATAGAGCAAGTGAAATCGTTAATTTTACAGAAACAGGGCGGTTACTCCGTAACTCGATTCGAAAACTTTCATAGAAAACCAACAATAAACTTAGCAGCACCTTAAAAAATAAAGAAATTTATAAAAAATATCGAAAAACAAAAGAAAACCGAATTCATTAATTCATATATGTATGTATATCTTGAGTAATTACTGGTGAACATGATTGTGGGTTTGAATCAATGTGTTCAATTTGGCTACCATTCTTATAGTCTGCCCTAATAAAAGTTAAAATGTTTAA
Source organism: Sarcophaga subvicina (assembly GCA_936449025.2). Lineage (NCBI taxonomy): Eukaryota > Metazoa > Arthropoda > Insecta > Diptera > Sarcophagidae > Sarcophaga > Sarcophaga subvicina. Next base: position 55,424,456 of record OW388080.2, read on the forward strand.
TAACTCCGCGATAGATCGCACTCAAATCTATCTAAGCTTACTTTTTTCCAAACTTTAACATCTCGCTGTGGTGGACCAAGTGAAACCAAATCTGTTCTTAGTTTCTGCCACAGATTATTATGTTTGTTTCTTGCATCCGGCACTTTTAGATGTCCCTTGGCCAAATCCAGATGCGTCATCATAAAGTCCACAACAGTTTTGTATTGTCTTTGGTCGGTATATACAATTCTTTTTGACTCACTCCATTGAGATTGTTTAAAATACATTATTTTATGTTAATTTTGCAATGTATTTGTATTAATTTACTTACATTTTAAATTTATTATTAGTTCTCACCAACACAATTGCTAACGAAGAATTTTCGAATGTTTGCTAAGCTTTTTATGCTCGTTTTCGTAATACAGAGTAAAAGAATTTTTTGATCGTACGAAAAAAAGAAAACATTGGTATCACTTTCGAAAAATATCCGTACTTTCGTACTACAGAGTACAATTTGTTCGAATACGTACATTTTAATTTTTGTATCGAGTTACAGAGTAACCCCCCAGGCCAGGTATTTCGGAAACCTAATTTGTACGAACGTTAAAACGTAGTTATCTTCTCTAATAAAAGTAAAGTGAAATGCTTTTCGAACGCTTTAATTAATTAAAAGTCTCTAACTATATTTTTCTAATTTAAAAGAAAAATAAACACTAAAATTAAAATTTTAAATTAAATTAAAAATTTAAATTAAATTATAAAAGTTAATAATGAAATAAATTATAATTTGGGTTTTTAAAATATGTGAAGCTTTATTTAAAGAGAATTCCACATACAGACAAATATAACATACGTACAAAATGTAAATTCTGTTTATAATTTCAATTTTCAGTTTTGGTGGTTTTTAATATTGACATGCTGTTAACACTGCTAAACAGATGTCACGTAAAAATGTAAGACAATTCTATTTTTTACAGATTCTTACGTTCCGGTTACGTTACATTACATTTCTATAACCATTCGTATTGCTTTATACATAACAAAAACGATCAGCTGTTTTTACAATTTTTATTTTTTTTGCACTTTTTATTTCTTTTTGTTTATTTCTTTTATTGTTTTGTTTACTTAAAAACATATGATACGTTTTAACGTTCTATAATTGCACTTACATTTTTATGTTCAGTAGACATTACTGTTACATTACATTCCGGTAGCATAACTGGGGCTTTAAAGTGCCAGTTACCCATACGTAACGTAGCGTACCTTGCGTTACATGCGTATACCGAAAAATTAGACTCAGTGTAGTTGTTTGTGACAAGTTACAGAAGAAAACGCATAGAATGCATCAAGTAGGTTTACTTTCTACTTTTCTATGCGACTCATGCATTGTTAAAAAATATCTGCTGTTTTGTAGTACTAGAGATGACAAATTACATTCTATTGTAAATAGTTTCGATAAATATTTTGGATAAATATAAGTAGTGCATTATTATTTTCGTTTTTTATATGCATTATAAAAATATTAATGAAACCATATTTCATAATAAATTTTACTAATAGTTTAAGGGGAAAATACATTAAAATACGTTTTTTAACACATTTATTTCATGACAAAATTTGTATACTAGTTATCGATTGATTTTATGTACAGAGTTTCATATCTTTTGAATTTATTAATTTGTAAACAAGAAAAATGGAGGATAAATTAACTGAAAACACTTGTCTTGTGTTCTTTTGAAGCCTTTCGTAGGCCTTAGCAGCACAAAATGTCATATATGTAAATTCATAAACATGTAATTAATTCCATAAACATGTAATTAAAACCAAAATTTGATTTTCCATTTTTCATAAAATTTCTTATTGTTTTACCACAACAGCTGATCAAAACAAAAAACCAGTCGCATAAAACGCATTGTTGTAACTTGCAATAAAAACCGCATGTAACGCATGAAACGGATGGTATGGACTTTCGTCTTAAACGATTACCGAAACGTTCTCTCTCGTTAGCAATACGGAAAGATTTGTATAAAACAGAATTCTCTCACGTTTATAAGTGACATTTGAACATGACCGATGGGGTTATTCTATGCAGAGTTGCATTGCGGCACAAATGCCCTCTTTGGTACATTCATGTTTATTTATATAAAACTTTTAAATTGTTACATGTATATATATAATACAATTTTTGATTAAAATAATAATAAAAAAAATTATTTTATAAGAAATAAATACTTATTATGTTTCTATTGTGCTCACGAAACAATTTTAACAAAATAAATAAATAATATGTATGTATATTTGAGTGACGAAGTGGTACGAATTCTCCTTTTTGGTACTTTCATATAGACATATTAATCGTATCGAAGTCGCCGTAAGTCTAGTAGGCAGTGTGTTGGCTTATTAGACGTAAAGCCAGAGTTCGAGCATTAGGCCAGACTTCAAAACAAAATACAAAAAGTATTTCTTCGGCGACTTTCTCTCAGCAGATTTCTGGCAAAATTTCTGAGAGTAAATAAAATTGCCATGAAAAGTTTCTCAAAAATCTGTCATTCGGAGTCGACTTTAAACTGTAGGTCCCGCCACTCATGTTTAAAATTAACACACACAACATAAGCGGTGTGAGAAACTAGGTCGTAATCCCCAATTATGTATGTATGTATATATTAATCTTTTAAATTTGCATATAAATAATAATTTTTCTTTAAATATTATTATGATTGTAATCTTTATAAAAAAATATTGAAGTCGCCGTGGTCTAGTAGATAGTGTGTTGGCTTATTATTATTATTATTATAAGTGGTGTGAGAAACTATTTCGTAATACTGACTGAAGGGTTGTAATGACCAATTATGTATTATGTACGTATAAAAGAAAATTTTGAAACATAAATAAAACATATCGTTAGTCTAATTCGCAAATGTGTTAAGTCCCTTTTTTCAAATTTTACAGGAGACACAAAAAACATACTAGCTTTTTCAGTTTTTAAAATTTGTAAACTTTTTAAACGCAATTATTTTTACAAAATAGCTCTCTTTAATGACCTAGATCAAAAATTAATAATAATTAATAAACAATATTTGTGTTAGCACGTGCTTTCAATATTTTTCGTATTTTTTTGGACTTAGCATTTTTGCAAACCACAAATTTACAACAACTTTAAACTACATAATGAAATTTTTTGTTGTCGTAATTTTACATACATATTTATAATACATATTTATGTATTTTGTATAGTGTCACCGTTTTGCATTAAAATCTCAATTTTGAAAAAAAGTGGACTGCGTCTTTGCGAATTATACTAACGATATGTGTTTATACATAAATCTTTTTAATCTTTAAAATGTTTAAATCATAGTTTACCACTTCATAGCACAGTTGTGCAAAGAGAACTCACACGCATTCTTTTGTTTTTTCATTTAGTTGTCGATCAGACTGCGACAAGAACACATGTGCGGCGGATGCTCTATCATTTTATTTCAGCATAACACTCAAAAAATATTTTATGTTAAAAATGTTCTATGTTATTAACTAGGCGTATTTCATTTGTTTTATTTTGTCGCATAGTATAATTTTTTTTAATGCTTTAGAATCTTCGCTTTTTTTTCTTTTAATAAAAAGTGGGGTTTTTATTCTTTTTATTTTTATTATTCTAAAAAACATGGTCTAATTTTAAAGCCAAAGATGGATAGCTTTGTGTTCTTTTAATAAAAAATTTATTTTTTATTTTATTTTTATTTATCTAAAATTATTAAGCCAAAGATCGATAGCTTTACATACGTATGTTGATGAAATGAAAATAAAAATAGCGTATATTACTAACACTTTTCTATGGCTGTAAATAAATAAATTCTTTCAACTTATTTTCTCTCTCTTACTCACTAACACATAACCAAAAATTTTTTGACGAACCCTGGTTTAAATGCATATTCTTATGATTCTAATGTTCATAAAGAATTATAAGAGTATTTTTTTATTAATATTCTAACTAGAGGTGTTGTATTGCAATTTAATAAAAAAAACAAAAAAAATCACAATCAAAATCACAATAGAACCGAAGACTATCTTACAAACATATATATAAAAATGAATGTGTGTTTATTTGTTTGTGTGTTTGTTTGTTTGTTTGAAGTCTATAGACTGGACCGATTTTCTTGAAATTTTAACAGTACCTTCCTGTATGTCTGGAAGGAACGATAGGCTATTTTTTATGTTTAAACTTCAAGTAACTAAGTGCCACGCCCACATACCCAATAAGTATTTAATGTGGCATATCTCATAAACTGCAACAGCTAGAGTCCTCAAATTTTGAATGGACGACTTTGACGTATAAATGAACAGAATGGACGTGTCACCCCCCATAGTCTATATATATAAAAATAAATGTTTGTTTGTATGTACCTTATAGAATCGTAAACTATGCATTTGATCATGTTATGTTATGGCAGGTGGCGCCACTGAAAATTACTTAAAATCAAATAAATCGTAAACTATGCATTTGGTCATGTTATGATCTTTAGCAAAGTTGTTGCGCATGAGCCGGCGAATGTTTCTAAGTTGGTATGACCAATATCCGATAGCTGGCGCCACTGAAAATTACTTAAAATGAATTAAATCGTAAACTGTGCATTTGATCATGTTATGATCTTTAGCAAAGTTGTTGCGCATGAGCCGACGAAGGTTTCTAAGTTAGTATGACCAATTTCCGACAGGTGGCGCCACTAAAAATTACTTAAAATGAATTAAATCGTAAACTGTGCATTCTTTAACAAAGTTGTTGCTCTTAAGTCGACGTAGGTTGGAGCGATTAATTTCCGATGAATGGCGTCACTGAAAATTATTCAAAATGAATAACCAGCAATTGGTCGACCTACACCTCAAGCACGGAAGAAGAGAACATTACGAGCCTCAGAATCAGACGAGCATTGAGAAAATCTTCGAGTATATGCCGCTGAGGCCCGTTCGCTTGAACTACTTGAAAAACGAGAAGTGAGATTAGAAACTGATCGAATGCGTACTACTCAGGCCCGTTAACCTGAATCATCAGGACAACCGGAAACAAAATCAATAAAATGATTCAAAATTAATTGGACATTTGTGTAATGTCTTTCCTTCAAATTTATTTTAGTAGGTGGTGCAGCAATACGCGCAGGGTACAGCTAATAAATATATAAAGATGTTGCACACAGTGTATTTAAAATTGACAAAATTTTGTGCTTCTAAATCTTCGTGATCACCCTCATGTTAACTGAGAAAAAGAGAACATAAAGTAACATCCACATGTATATGGTACATTCGCATAAACATATTTTTTTGTTTTTATTTTCTTCGTGAAAAAACATTCTATTTAAATAATATTAAAAACTAAAAGTTTTGTTTCGATACAATTTATGTGCGGAAAGTAAATGGTACCGATTGTGTAATGTAGAGTAAGAATACCCGTCTTATTGTTGTAGAAATAAAACTATATCTATTCGCACCGAATTATAATGTTATTTTTTAAACTATTCAATTATGTATGTATGTACTTACCATATGTAATTTTATAGACAGTTCAATTATGAACTTCTGTCTCTATTTTTATATAGAATGAAGTTGTAATAAAACGAATGCTATTTTTTTTAGTATTTAATAAATTTATTTATCATTTTAATGTTTCAAAATTTTAACTTTTTCCATACTGAATAATTTGCATTTGTATGTTTCCCATGTAGAATGCTTACATTGTAAAATAACAACTAGTAAATTAATTATTAAGCTTTTGAACTGTAGTTTCATTAAGCTGTTGAGTGCATTATATATGCATAAATTGCTGCCTTGCTGCAAATTCTTTATAAGGCTCCATCTACTTAGAGACGAAGGGCTTAGAAAAATTAATGGTAATATATTTCGTAAAAATAAGTAGATTTATAATAAATACTTTGTGCAAAACTTATCTCATGATCATCCCAACGAGCAGTTGTTCCCCTATTTTGTTTTAATAGCATTTTACATAAAGTTTTTTCGTTTGAATTGATGTTTAATTTGTCAACTTCGGCTTCAATCGATTTTGTGTTCATTACTTTTTTTCTAATGTTTTGACACTTCTTTTTAAACATTCGTTTTTTTATAAAATTTTTTTGCGTCACAGCTTTAAGTTTTTTAAACATATTAAAATATTTCTTTCGATAAAATTCTTCTTTTTACAACTTTTTTGACAATTTGTGCATAATGATGGTGATTCCGATCTCTTACGTTTACCTGGCGAAGATTTATATAAATACAAATCAACATCCTCACTTTCTAAAATGTTTCCTTTTTCTATACCTGTTTCCTCTTTTTTGCCGGTTAAGTTCGAAAAATGTCTTTCACATATGTATAATGTCCGTGATCTTTTTAGAAAACTGCAATTTTCTAACCATGCTTTAAGCAATACGGCGTCAAGATGTGGGAAACGAAAAATGTTTAAGTTTGAAACACTTCTTTTGAATTTGCCACAATGCGGTAAACAACATTTGGTGCCTGATAAAGACGATCTTTGTTTTTTGTTTTCGCTATTAAATTTAAGTTTTCTTTGTCCTTCTTCGTTCATTATAATTTTAATTATATGTTATATTTATTAAACGTTTTTGAGGGCATGCACTACAATTTTTAAATTTACACTTTTTAACTTGAATCACTTTTACTAGAATACTAAAATAAAGGAATTTTTTGAACAGTTTCAAATGTAAACACAAAAAGTGATGAGTTGAAATAACGGTAAACAAAAATCTGTATGTATGTTTTCTATATTTTTGCCATAGTAACCAAATGTAAATATAAATTTCAGCAAAATTTGTTTTAAAATAATTTAAGCATTATTTAATTATATACTACTAATTACACAGCTCTGCAAATTTGGACTTTTTTGTGCAAATAAGATGACTTCAGGTGTTTCCGAAGGCATTTGAGCGCTGAACACGAATATGGTTTCAAAAGCTTTCCATCACGTCAGGTTTTCGAGAAAAAGGGCTAAACACTGACGTGCGGATTCAACCTCGACCGCCATATTGGATCCGCCATTTTGAATTTTTTAATTCTGAATGAAGATCTGTAATCATGATGATCAAAGATTCGTGTTCAGCGCGCAAAATGCCTTCGGAAACACTTGGAGCCATCTTATTTGCAAAACCCATGCAGGACTGTGTTATTATACTACTAAATTTTAATATTTAATCAATGTATGTAATAATTAGGAGATACTTTTCATAATTTGCTAGTTTTGTTTCTCTCTAAATATGTAATATTAAAAATTTATAAAATAAAGGCTTTTTATTTCGGTGCGAATCGATATAGTTTCATTTTTACAACAATAAAACATGTATTCTTACCCTACAATAAAACAAACGGTAACATTTTTTCCACAGGTTATTTTACATTTTGTGAAAACAAGGCTTCTTTTAGTTTGTTTGTTTTTTTATACACGTATATGAGAATGATGCTATAGTTACCCACACGTAACGTAACGTACCGTAGCGAACGATTTTTTAGCATATGGAGAACAATGTAAACGATTAGCGAAACGTTCTCTCTCGTTAGCAAAACGGAACTATCTGTATAAAACAGAATTCTCCCACGTATTTATGTGACATTTGAACATGAGAGACGATGAGCAGTGGTGCCACGAAAAAAATATTGTAACCAACATTAGTGAAAAAATCACAAAATAAGGAAAAATATGACCAAAATTAAATTAGCAGTTGTTTTATTTTATTTTTTTCAAATTTAAATTATAATTGAGAAAAAAGAAACAAAAAATAACAAAATAAAATTATTGTTTTGTGTTCTGTTTCGTTTTTATTTACATTCTTCGTTGACATATGTCCCGTTTTGAACGTTTCTATAACTACACAAACGTTTTTAAGGCTACGTACGTTACGGTTTTACGTTTCTTACGCTTGTATAACCAAGGCATAAATTGCTTAGAGAAGAGAACAATACGTTCTCTGAGTATAATAAGTTCTCTAAGTAAAATAAGTGACAGTAGCCGTACTGCCATCGACATATTTGACACTGACAGTTCAATATATGGCAGTGCAACATCTTTATATATTTATAGTCTTTGGTCGCATGAACCGGATATTATGGACTTTCGGCTTAAAGAGAAAGGTTCATGTCACTTTTTTTCAGACTTCAATTATACACCCAAAGAAATATCACGTTAGGATTCACTAATATCAATGAGAGATGATTTCGATTTTTGGGAGAATACTTGCCAAGTTATATACAGTGTCTAGGGATTTATCACAGTACAATTTTCTATATTTTGTGCTCACATTATTGGGTTCATAAGTAGACTTGAAAATATTACTAACAACTTTTCTCTGGGTTAACCCATGCCTCTCACAAATGCACTCACATTTTTATCATGTTCTCTTTGTGCCGACGTCTGTTCATGTTCCATTATGTATGAAAATACATACAAATACCTTTATTTTTTCAACACGTCAAATATTTGTATTTTTTAAGTGTAACCGTATAGCAAAAATGTTTTGCAATATTTCTGTGAAAATAAATGTGCGTAGTGTGACCACAAAACAAAATTTTATGGCGCATAGCGACTCAATAAATTTGTGTTAGTAATATTTGTTTGCTTAGCACAGCAACACTTCAAAATTAAACCATCAAACTGCATTGTATTGTTGTTGTGAAGAAGAAAAGAACATGTGCAAGGCGAATTCATATAATAGGTGGGAGTATCTAAACAGCTGATATCATTTCGATTGTCAAAATTTTGATGTTTTTTGTGTATTTTGTTTTGATAATCAATTTCGTTTTTTCTTATTGTGTCAGAAGTTTGTATATTTTTCTTCTTTTAACATTTCTTCTTTTAATTTTACCACTTTTTATTGTTATTTTATTTCAGAACTCCCTATATGAAACATATTATGTACATATCATATATATATTAATAAAAAATTATTTTATTTAGTAAATTGCTTTAAAATGTTTATAATTAGTTTTTCTTCAATATAAAATTGTTTAACGGTACAATCTATGAATTGTTTTGACAATTTACAATGTTTTAAATGCAAACGGTTAGTTAGGTCTTTTGGCGTTCATTACATAATTGCGTTTGTAGATAGGGCCCTTTGTTTTTTGTTAATAAAAATGACATTATTGTCCGGAGCAGACCAATTTTTTTTGTGAACATGTGTTTTGACGAAATACATCATTTTGAATTTTTTGTTAGTTAGGGCCGTTTGCGTTTTAGGTGACGATTTCAAAAATAACGATTCTATCTCATTTCTTTATTTATCTCCTGCTGTGAATGAAAATAAACCATGTTATACATGAAAGGCGACCCATTTAAAAGTTTAAATTACAGAATGCAATAAAACTACCAAAGTTTTAAATTTTGCCAAATTAAATTTTTTGTTGTGAAGAACAATTGCTCCGGTTAGAAATGGAATATTATTTCACTCATATGGCTGTAGCGGCAGGCCTCTCATAGTACCTCATTTGATCGAACCAATTTTAATGCCCTTTTTTGAATATATGGGATCGTATCTCGGCAATGGCAACACGAATACTGGCATTCAATTGTCTCCGGTTTTGTCGGCATAGCAGCCAATCACGGCCATCAAACTTTTGACGCAATATATATCCGATTTATTGCCATGTGGCAAGTTACAGCATTTTATTGAAACCAAAATCGTTCACATCAACGCCTTGAAGAGTCTGTACAAAAAAGAATTGGTTGTCATGGTACAATAGGTGTCTCCACAGGTCTTAATGGTTGCGCCATCCTCATTTTCAAAGGAATATGAAGCATTGATGCTCCGCTGTACAAGCCACACCAAACAGTCACTCATAATGGGTGCATTGTCTTCTCTAAGAACACGAGTGGGTTTTCTGAATCCCAAATAAGCAATTTTGCTTAACGTATCCGACACCAGCGTGTACTTTCTCGTTGGCCCATTGAATTCCGTTCAGTGGAGATAATATACTGAATTTTGTGACAGAATAGAATAAAATAAGTATAGCCGATTAGATTAAAGTTCAAACCAATAGATCGCCCACCATATATAAATGCATAAATTGGACACTATAACTTATGTATGAATGTATGTTATGTATTTTGTAAAATTATTTCTGAGAGAAAAGGAATAAAGAAAAGAATGTTTTAATATAAATGAGTGAATAATTTATATGTATTTTCCTGTATGTACATGTATAGGTTTAAAGAAAATCTCATACATTCGGTGTAGATTAACGTATTTTCGTTTACACGACAACAAAATAATTATGCTTCGCCACATTAACTTGCATAGTCGTATTGCTTCACCGCTTTCTATACCCATACTAATGTCTGAATATTTGAATTTATTAAAAAAAAAAGAAATAAGTAAATAAACTGATAAGCAGAGCAACAACAAAGAATAAAATGGCAAAATAAGCAAAATATACTATACTAATGAGTTCTTTGCATTTTGCTTTTTTCTGTTATTAGTAAATAATGAAATGGAACTACTTTGTTTACATAGGGATTGCTTTTTTGTTTGTGTTTTTTTTTTTCGTTGCGACGAAATCTCAATACGATTATGATTTTTGTATATTAGTTTTTTACTTTTCATTGGAGTAAACAATCAATTGATATTGTGATCGCAAAGGATTAACAACGAGCCAAGTGTTTTGAGCAGAAAGTTAAAAGATTTTTTTAAAAAAAGAAAAAAATTAAACAAAGACAAGTTTATTTAGAAAAAACTATAATTTTTAATGAAAACGGAGATTTGTTAATGCGGAAAGAAAAAGAAAACTAACTAAACACTGGGAAATTAAATACAAATTACAATAAAGTGTTTGAGTTTTTTTTTTATGTAAACAAATAAAAAGAAACGATAAAGTGTGACACGAGTGTTTCAAGGAAGGGTAAACAAACCTATGTCGGTAATATTTGTTTTGCTTAGCACAGCAACACATTAAAATTGAACCTGCATATGAAGGAGAAACTAATATATGATTTATTCAACGCAGGCAGTGAAAATAAAAATACTTTGATATTCTTCAAACTCTTCGCAGGCTATACGTATGAATACAGTTTGCCAACACATTAACAAAAACGACGATTTTGATACATTGTTTGATGCGTGGCCGGGCTACTTAAGAAAGAGAAAAATATGTATAGAGTAAGCAAAACAGAAACACACAGAAAGTTCAGTAACATAAAACAACAGTGATAGTTACAACAACTGCAATACTGGGAAAATAAATCAAAGGCGAGAACAAAAATCTTCAGATCGAAAGCATTTTTTTTTGCTAAAATAGCTTTAAAAAGAAAAGAAGAAAAAAAAGAGCGACGAAGAAAATAAAAAGTGCAATTTATTGAAAAAAAAAAATATAAAAAAACGAAAGTATTAAAGAAAAAAGAACAAAACTCAAGAACAATTTTGTAGGACTTTTTTTTAATAGAATAAAGCACAAGCGTAAAATAAAAAAGTGTTACTATGACGAAGAGAAAAAACTAAAAACAATAATGAACACCAGATCACCTATAAAAATGATTTTTAATAATCCTAAAAATAGTAAACGTTTGAAAAACGTACAGCTTTGAAAAAAAGAACGAAGAAGAGAAAAAACTGGGATATTAAAAATAACTAACAAATATAAGAACCTTTATGAAAGTAAAAAAAATTAAAGAAAACAAAAAGAAGCCATATCTGCAAAAGAGACGAACCGAGAAACCAGCGAGTGCGAGGTAGAGCCACTTATTTGGGATCATGTTCGAGTACGGTAAAGAGGAGTAAGCACAATTAATAATATATTTATTTATTTATTTATTAATTACAATACAATTACAAATTATATACAAGCGAAGTAATTTGACTATGTGCTTGGTGTAGTGTCACAGACCAGAGTCTCTGGTGGGGATCGAACCCACGACCCTCACGCTAATAGTCTAGCACACTACCCACTAGACTACCTAAATTAAATATAGTATATATAGTTCTATAATATAATAATAAATAATAATTTATTATATAAGATTATATAAGAAAAAAAATCATTGGAAATTTCGTAATTATATTATTATAGTTACTAACAAATAATATTTATATATTCTAATATATAATTTCTAATAATATAATTTCTAATATACATATATAGTATACCAGCATAAAAAAATTCATTACATATCATAATTATTAATTATTTTTTCTTCTGATGTTGCTTTGTTTTTTTTTTCGTATGTATAGGTTTATTTTAATATTACACTTCTTTCGAAATTCTATTGACTAAGAGAAGAAAAGAACAATAGGAATAAAACTTATATTTTACGGAAAGTTAACAATAATACTACAGTAGTTTTAACTTACTAGAGGATAAGCCAAAAATGTGGCTAAATTAAATGTGTTTACCTGCCTAATTGAGCAGGTATGGAATAAATAAATTTCTCTTCAAGGCCCATCTAAAGCAAATAACTAAATTTAAATGTTATGTAAGATCAACCATAAAATACTTCTTATATTTCATTTATTTATTAATATTTGCTTTTAACAAAAACTGTAAATTATTATTAACATACATAAAACAAAAAACCAATTCAGAGATCTTTTTTCTATATAATATTGTATCAGGTACAAAAAATTAGATTCCTTATTTAGTTACGTGTATATTTTTAATTACATATTTAAGCAAAAAACTGTGTTATTGTTATTTGTTTAGAAGACTTGATGGACTCTTTTTACTATTTCACTTTCAATTTGGTCTATCGGAAAATCTATATTTCTGTACAAGCAATATTTTGAAGAACATTTAAAGCTGTAAGTGCGTCTTTTAGTGATGGAATTTGGGCAACCTCCTCATCTTCGTCATCTTGAATATCGTTTCTACTCTCTGTATCAATTTCTAAATCACTGTTCATAACACCGTTAAATATTTCGCCGTCAGTAAATTCACCATAACAATCTACATCTTTATCACAATTAATGTAATCCATATTGTTTGGGATTAAATTTATCAAATCTGGCTCCTCGTTGATTTTTTAACGCTGTAGTATTTGGTGATATAAATTGCACCACAATATTTGAGATGAAGAGTTTTATGACAACTGGCGTTAGCGACAAATAAAATAATCTTTTTATTTAAATTTTGCATTTCAGTGTCTATAGAATGCAAAATTACATGTTATAAAAAGTCATCCATGCTTTTTGATTAGAAAAGCATGGTACGGGCGGAGCAATATTTTTTAAACAGCGAGGGTTTTTTACTTTCCAATTGCATACACTCTTTTAAAAGTACCTGTAGCGTTACAAAGAAATAATAAAATAAATCTAACTTTTTGCCTTTTATATCCAACAGGTTGCAAATCTGGTCGGTAATACGTTTTTGTTGGCAATGCTTTATGGTAAAGTGCGCTTTCGTCCGCTTTCATTACATTTTCTGGAGAGTATTCTTTGATAAAACCAGGTAAAATATTTTCAATAAAATATTTTACACTTTCTTTATTACTGTCAGAAATTTCTCCATGGATTATTCCCAGTTTAATATTTTGTCGTTTTTTGCACCTAAATAGCCAGTTGCTGTCAGGCTCGTAATCATCCCCAAACTCAATAGCAATACTGCTATTACAGCATTTTTGTTTGCCTTTGTTGATCAAACCATACTCCAAGTGCCTTTTTAATAGTGTCATAAACTCCCTTTCTATTTCTCTTATATTTTAAATTTAAAGAACTGGAAGCCACTTGATGAATTTCCACCTCTTTCTTTAATATGCGATTTACTGTTGAAATGTTACTTTTATATTTTAAACACAGTTTTCTTTTCTTTATGAACTTCTTCTATTTCTTTAATTGTATTCAGTTTTTGCTATGGTTACTGGTTGACAATTTATATGATTTTCTTGGGATACAAAGTCAGGGTTAATAAATGATGTTGAAGGTCCCGAATCGATTAAAAACCGTAATGGGCGACCAAACGGCGATGAGATTAAAATAAATGGTAGTATAGATCCGTGCTTATTTATATCTATGTATCCCGCGGAATTCTCAAGGCTGATGCCTGAAAATTTACGGTATCACCAATGTTGTTTAAGTTTGCAGTGCCACGATCTAGATTGCTTCCGATAATTTGATTAAGATTATGAAAGTTGGTGTTTGGGTTTGTTTGCTTGTGTAAGTTGTACTGGTTTGATATTTGTCCTACTTGAATAATTGTCATTAGGTTCGAGTTTTGAAGGCATTCTAGCATTTCTGGTAAAACGGTTGCGTTCATCTATTTGACAGTTATTTGGATGATTTGTATAATATTGTGGTCTACTTAATTCCTTTGGTTCTGTGTTAAATTGTCCATAGAAAGGCCCTTGCATTCTGTTTCTGGGGTTTTAATTGGTATGGTCTCGTGTCCTGTTTAAATGACATTATATTTTGTTCCTTGATACAATAAGAGAGTGCTGTCGATAAGTTTTCTGACCGCATAGTACGAATCATAGAGGCTCTCTTAGTCCTGTCAAAAATCCATTAAGACACATTTCTGAGAATAAATCTCGTTTGGAATATATTGCTTTTCGATCCTTTTCATTGATTAGAATGTTATTAAGCAAGGCCGCCTGGATTTCTACACACAAAGAAAAATACTGTAATGCCAAGAAAATTTGATTTTGATTCAAATAGAATTTACATTCGGATTGTGCCCAACAATATTTTGCATTTGTACCAACAAGTATGTTTCTGTTGTCCCAAAGTGTAAATTCATTGTAGAGGCAAAGCTAAAAATGTTGCCTCAACAGTTTAATATACTTTTGTCGCAAATGCAAATATTGGTTAGATATATAATATATATAATATAAAAAACATTAATTTTAGTTTCAGAATATTTATTTTAAGTTTTAAATAAAAATACCCACACAATTTGCCCTTTTTGAATATTCTAAATCCATGACGAAACATATTTTAATTATCAAATCGACAGCGCGAAGTAAGGTTTCGACCTTATATCATACGCCCCTAAAAAGTACGCAAAATTCGCTTAACTTATCCAACAATTCACTAACCACTAGTATTTTAGGCTGCAATGTAAGTTTGCTTTCGCAGCAATGGATCTGGCATCATCTCCCCACTGCATCAAATTGTTTATATTTTTTATATGGCCAATCATATCCTTTTGTACATCAGATATAGACGGTTTCGCTCCCTTGTTGATGCGTGGAGGAGTTATAACCGCATGTAGTAAATAAAAGAAATAAAGAAAGAATAAAAAAGTGTTTAAAGATTTTAAATATACATAGTTTATGTATAGTAACTTTTGTTACAAGCGTGCAAAAAGTTCATAAGAATGTACAATAAATGAACAAATTAACCTTACGTACCTTATTTTGATTCCGCCACTTTTGCAATTCATGGCGAAAAATGATTTTTTCTGCGATAAACACCCTTCCTAATTTTGAAAATACTTCGTCGATGTCTTTTGAATGCATTATTTTCAAAATATCGACTTGGTTGATGCCGCATTCTATGAATGTAGAAATTGTTTCTATTGAAAGATTCATTGTTGAAAGCACTGCAACCACTTCATTGGATGAATCCACTGTACAAACTGTTTCCTGAAAAATGTCTTACGACATTGTTGTTTATTTATTTGAAACACTTTAATTTTTATTTTAATTACTTTAAAACTAAAACGCTCACTTTTCACTTGTTTCACACCGACAAACTACTCAATACTGTTCGCAATGATAATAAAGTAACAATCATTAGAGTTGCCAAATGCACATTTTCTTACGAAAACAGTAATATTATTTGATTAAAACAATAAATATTTTATAGCAACAAAAATTTTTATTTCCTGCAAATGCAAATCATTTACGTCAACAGCAATTTTCAATGTACCGTTAGTTCAGGAGAACACCTTTAAGGACAAAAGTTATTCCATTTGCAACAAATAATTTTGCTGTTAAAAAACATCAAATACTTTCATGTTGTTGCGGTAAATAAAATATTGTTGGAAAATTTCTTGCGACAAAAGTTTTCATTTTCTCCAACAAGTTTTTATTCACCCCAATAGCAATATCATCAAATGCTAAAATTATTTGCCGTCACAATATTTATTTTTTTGTGTGTACAATGTCTGCGTGAAATTGTTAAAGATTCTTATTAGATTGCCTTATGTTATGAAGGTCTCTTACTAAAGTGGCTTCTGTTCTTTTACCTGCAAAAGCAGTTATTAAGTTCTTCTTAATTTCGTTCCAGTTAAGTCGGGTTAAGTAGGTGTTCAAAAGTTCGTTTGAGGTTCCTGTAATTTTATTTCTTATTGCAGTTCCTTTCAAAAACAACAAAATTTCTTCTACATTGCTAATAAAGTCATATACATAGGAGACGAGGATTTCCGTCGAAATTTGGAAGGTGTTTTGAGAGAGGAATTTTGAGAGAATTGAAAATATCTTGCATGCTAGCTAAATATTGGTTTTGGGATTGGGGTTGGTGTTGCGTTTGTGATTGATTTGTACTTTGCATATTTCCTTTAGATTTCTTTAAAATATTTGATAGTGCTACAGTTTTAGCTTTTTTAACATCAAATTAATAATATAAATATATTAGGAATCTAAATACTAATAACTTATTCTAAATGCTTACTGTATAAGAACACGAAGCATTACTGGGAAGTAGATGAATGTTCCTTGTGTTGGTGGGTTGCATCTGGAAATGGGTCAAAACCCAACGGTGCCAGTGCGCTTCGGCGAGATTCCCTCGCCGAATTTTTTCACAATTTTTTCTTTTAGATACGGAGATGTGCCCTCACCATTTGTCTTTTACATTCTTTTTTATTTTTTGTTTGTTTTTATATAGTCTATTATTCGTATTTATGTTTTATGTGTTTTCTTTTTGTTGTTTTTTTTTAATATTAGAATATATACCTTCTTTTTGTTATTTTTATTTAATTTACGGAGATATTCTCTCACCGCATTAATATTTTTCACAATATTAGGAGATATTCTTTCTTTATGTTATTATTTTTTATTTAATTTACGGAGATATTCTCTCACCGTATTAATATTTTTGTTTTTCAATGTTACTAAGTTTTACTATTTATTTGAATAATATTTCGTATTTATGTTTTATATATATTTTTCTTTTTCACTGGCACATGTTGAAAGAGGAAATTTTCTCCCTAGTGATTTCCACATGATTTTTAAAAAAGAAAACTCAATTTCACACAAATTAAATCTATGTTTTATTGGCTTTCTTATACTAAAATTCCTATAAACAATTCAGTATTATTAGTAATAATTTGTGGTAATATCTATACAGTATAATAATATTACTTTTTGGTATAGAAACCACAAGAAATTAATTATTTAGATTATGATCCTGAAGATTTACAGTCTGAAGACCACCACGCCAAGCCAAGTAGTAATGAAATGATTTTATTAATTCTTGATTTTTGATTATAAATTCTATTACAAAATATTTTACAATTACTTAAATTTAAGCGGTTTTGCTCTTCATGGAAAGCCACGTCCAAAACCGAAAGCTTGACTACAGGCCTTTCCAATATTCCATTTGATGTTAAGACATTGGCACTTCTGACTTGCCCATCTTCTGCCATCCTCGTTTCCTTTTGGCCGACTATTTCTAGGAAGGGAAGGATCAACTATTATGACAAGGCCCCCTGACATATTACCTTTTGTTTTTCATGCCACTTAGACTTACACGTTAATGAAGGCAAATATTCTGCAATCCATTTTTTCCAAAAAATGTTTGCATATTGTTAAGAAATAAGCCAATTCTTTTTCAAGATTATATCAGTATCATTACAAGTAGAGATAGGCTTTAGTCCGCTGGTGCTACCAACAAGAGAGCAATTAGGAGTTATTGCTTCACCTGCTTCGTCGTCTACAGGAACATAAGTAAGGGGCCGTGAATTAATAATATTTTCAACTTCAATCATTATGCTTACAAGCAACTAATCACTAGGTGCTGCCGATAACATTATTTTGTATAAAACGTTTTTCACGGAGCGTACCAATCGTTCCCAGGCACCACCCGTGTGGGGAGATACTGGTGGATTAAAATTCCAATTCGTTGTTGTCGTTGTGAATGTTTTAATAAATTCTACATCTGCAAATGCCTCAAGTTCTACACCTACAAAATTAGTGCCATTAGCGCTGAAAATTTCACGGGGAATTCCTCTGCGACCCATAAAATTTCGGATGACCAAGATGCACTAGTCGGTTGTGAGTACAATTTCTAACTGTATTGCTCTTACTGTCATACAGGTAAACAGACAACCATATCGTTTTTCTCTGTGTCGACCTACTGTAACCATTATAGGACCAAAAAGTCTATACCTGTGTAGGTAAACGGAGCGCAATATAATGCTAATCGAGCTCGAGGCAACTTTGCTATTTGAGGAACTTGAGGGACCGCCTTTTTTACTTTGCACCACTAACAATTGGTAGAATAATTGGTGTTTTTTGTTCTTGAGAAATATCTGCTTCATCGATTCTACCATTTACTCTTAGAACTCCAAATTAATCAATAAAGGGAGATTTTGTATAGAGTTCACTTGATTTTAGAATTTGCTTTTTAAAATTTATTAAAGCGATTTCTGAAGCATAGTGTTCCATTTGAACTTGCCGAAATAAGAAGTTTTCTCCTTTTAACAACTCTTCAACAGTTAACTCGTCCCATTCACCCCAATAGCAATATCATCAAATGCTAAAATTATTTGCCGTCACAATATTTATTTTTTTGTGTGTACAATGTCTGCGTGAAATTGTTAAAGATTCTTATTAGATTGCCTTATGTTATGAAGGTCTCTTACTAAAGTGGCTTCTGTTCTTTTACCTGCAAAAGCAGTTATTAAGTTCTTCTTAATTTCGTTCCAGTTAAGTCGGGTTAAGTAGGTGTTCAAAAGTTCGTTTGAGGTTCCTGTAATTTTATTTCTTATTGCAGTTCCTTTCAAAAACAACAAAATTTCTTCTACATTGCTAATAAAGTCATATACATAGGAGACGAGGATTTCCGTCGAAATTTGGAAGGTGTTTTGAGAGAGGAATTTTGAGAGAATTGAAAATATCTTGCATGCTAGCTAAATATTGGTTTTGGGATTGGGGTTGGTGTTGCGTTTGTGATTGATTTGTACTTTGCATATTTCCTTTAGATTTCTTTAAAATATTTGATAGTGCTACAGTTTTAGCTTTTTTAACATCAAATTAATAATATAAATATATTAGGAATCTAAATACTAATAACTTATTCTAAATGCTTACTGTATAAGAACACGAAGCATTACTGGGAAGTAGATGAATGTTCCTTGTGTTGGTGGGTTGCATCTGGAAATGGGTCAAAACCCAACGGTGCCAGTGCGCTTCGGCGAGATTCCCTCGCCGAATTTTTTCACAATTTTTTCTTTTAGATACGGAGATGTGCCCTCACCATTTGTCTTTTACATTCTTTTTTATTTTTTGTTTGTTTTTATATAGTCTATTATTCGTATTTATGTTTTATGTGTTTTCTTTTTGTTGTTTTTTTTTAATATTAGAATATATACCTTCTTTTTGTTATTTTTATTTAATTTACGGAGATATTCTCTCACCGCATTAATATTTTTCACAATATTAGGAGATATTCTTTCTTTATGTTATTATTTTTTATTTAATTTACGGAGATATTCTCTCACCGTATTAATATTTTTGTTTTTCAATGTTACTAAGTTTTACTATTTATTTGAATAATATTTCGTATTTATGTTTTATATATATTTTTCTTTTTCACTGGCACATGTTGAAAGAGGAAATTTTCTCCCTAGTGATTTTCACATGATTTTTAAAAAAGAAAACTCAATTTCACACAAATTAAATCTATGTTTTATTGGCTTTCTTATACTAAAATTCCTATAAACAATTCAGTATTATTAGTAATAATTTGTGGTAATATCTATACAGTATAATAATATTACTTTTTGGTATAGAAACCACAAGAAATTAATTATTTAGATTATGATCCTGAAGATTTACAGTCTGAAGACCACCACGCCAAGCCAAGTAGTAATGAAATGATTTTATTAATTCTTGATTTTTGATTATAAATTCTATTACAAAATATTTTACAATTACTTAAATTTAAGCGGTTTTGCTCTTCATGGAAAGCCACGTCCAAAACCGAAAGCTTGACTACAGGCCTTTCCAATATTCCATTTGATGTTAAGACATTGGCACTTCTGACTTGCCCATCTTCTGCCATCCTCGTTTCCTTTTGGCCGACTATTTCTAGGAAGGGAAGGATCAACTATTATGACAAGGCCCCCTGACATATTACCTTTTGTTTTTCATGCCACTTAGACTTACACGTTAATGAAGGCAAATATTCTGCAATCCATTTTTTCCAAAAAATGTTTGCATATTGTTAAGAAATAAGCCAATTCTTTTTCAAGATTATATCAGTATCATTACAAGTAGAGATAGGCTTTAGTCCGCTGGTGCTACCAACAAGAGAGCAATTAGGAGTTATTGCTTCACCTGCTTCGTCGTCTACAGGAACATAAGTAAGGGGCCGTGAATTAATAATATTTTCAACTTCAATCATTATGCTTACAAGCAACTAATCACTAGGTGCTGCCGATAACATTATTTTGTATAAAACGTTTTTTACGGAGCGTACCAATCGTTCCCAGGCACCACCCGTGTGGGGAGATACTGGTGGATTAAAATTCCAATTCGTTGTTGTCGTTGTGAATGTTTTAATAAATTCTACATCTGCAAATGCCTCAAGTTCTACACCTACAAAATTAGTGCCATTAGCGCTGAAAATTTCACGGGGAATTCCTCTGCGACCCATAAAATTTCGGATGACCAAGATGCACTAGTCGGTTGTGAGTACAATTTCTAACTGTATTGCTCTTACTGTCATACAGGTAAACAGACAACCATATCGTTTTTCTCTGTGTCGACCTACTGTAACCATTATAGGACCAAAAAGTCTATACCTGTGTAGGTAAACGGAGCGCAATATAATGCTAATCGAGCTCGAGGCAACTTTGCTATTTGAGGAACTTGAGGGACCGCCTTTTTTACTTTGCACCACTAACAATTGGTAGAATAATTGGTGTTTTTTGTTCTTGAGAAATATCTGCTTCATCGATTCTACCATTTACTCTTAGAACTCCAAATTAATCAATAAAGGGAGATTTTGTATAGAGTTCACTTGATTTTGGAATTTGCTTTTTAAAATTTATTAAAGCGATTTCTGAAGCATAGTGTTCCATTTGAACTTGCCGAAATAAGAAGTTTTCTCCTTTTAACAACTCTTCAACAGTTAACTCGTCTTTGACTATTTGTTTTGTTCTACAATTTTCAATAAAGCGCAGGACATAAGCGGTTGCCCGAAGAATTCGATTCCATTTTAAAAATTGTTTTCTTTAATTGTTATTTGAAATAATTCATATATCTTCCCCTCAGTAGTGTCTTGATTGAAGACTTGCGAATTTTGTCAATTGTTTTGAGGGCGATACAAAAATTCTAGGCTGTCTAGCCCATTTTGTTGCCTCATTAGCAACATTGTCTTTTGTTGGAAACCATCTCCAATCTTTTATAGAACTCAATTCTAACATTTTTGTGATGCGGAAAGCAACAAATTTACTATATTTTCTATGGTCTGAGTTAATCCAACTTAAGACCGTCTTTGAGTCAGACCAGTAAAATTTTTTCGAAATTGTAATTTTGTGATTGTCACAGATAAATTAGGCGCAACGAGTACCAATTAAAGCTGCCATTAGTTCGAGACGAGGAATTGAT
The DNA here is from genome assembly GCA_936449025.2 of Sarcophaga subvicina. Classification (NCBI taxonomy): domain Eukaryota; kingdom Metazoa; phylum Arthropoda; class Insecta; order Diptera; family Sarcophagidae; genus Sarcophaga; species Sarcophaga subvicina. Next base: position 55,446,183 of record OW388080.2, read on the forward strand.
GTTATTTTCAAAGGAGCCACTCTGGTTTTAGATCCAATTAAAGAGCAAAATATTGTATTATTTTTTATCAAGCGGAAATAACAGACAGCGGCATATCCTTCTTTGCTGGCATCTACAAATGTATGAAGTTGAACTTCAACGTCATCGTAGCTAGTAATATTTTGCAAGTAGCAGCGTGGAATTTTAATTTGTTGTATACTTGGCAAAATCTCTAACCACTGAATCCATTTATGCATTAGCTATTCAGAAATATTTTCCTAAAATTTCGTCAGATGTTCTTATGCATTAATAACGGATGGATTTAAAAATTTTCTCAAAATGTATTTTAGAGATTCAGAAGTAATGTTGGGTTCGATTATAATGTGTCTGTGATATGTTCGGAACACGATTTCAAATTTATGGGATGCTTGACATTCTTCATTCGATATTAAAATATGATTTTTAAATGCATTTATTGGAGCATCTGTAAACTGTATTAAGTTTTCTGATGACTATCATGACTGTGTTGAGTTGCAGTCAGGGTGTTTAGTTGAGCATTGTCATTAGATGGCCTGGCAACTACATTGGTACTGCCAGGCTTGTATTGCAATTCATAGTTGAAATCTTCAAGGAATGCTTTCCATCTCTTTTATTTGAAGTTTGAATTTTTGTTATTCAATGCGTATGTCAGAGGAAGGTGGTCGGTAAAAATTTTTATTTTCGCAGAGCCATAAAGATATTTCCTAAGTGATTTTAATGCCCATACAATGGCAAGAAGCTCTTTTTCATTTGTGGCGTAATTTTCTTCCGCTTTACTAAGGGTTCTTGATAAAAATACAATTGGTCTATTATCTTGGGAATAGCATGGCTCCTGAAGCATTATTTGAAGCGTCCGTTGTGTTAAAACAAATTCTTTTTTAAGGTCTGGGTGCGCTAGCATCACGTCATCAGAAGTCAAAGTAGTTTTTATTTTTTTAAACGCATCTATAGCTTGTTGGTTTAGCTTAATTTCTATCCTTTTTGAGGTATGTATTGACAAGCATCCAGCCTCCCATCTTAGAAGCATTGTCAGGGGCTTAGCAACTTTGGCGTAGTCCCTGATAAAGCGCCTGTAGTAGTTTGAAAGTCCAAGGAATGATCTTAGATCTTTCAACGTTTTTGGTGGTGGAAAATTTAGAATTCTTCGACTTTTTTGGGATTTGTTTTTATTCCTTTGTCCGAAACAATGGATCCCAAGAATTCCACTTCACCTTTTAAAAACTCCCATTGTCTAGTTGAACTTTCATGTTTGCAAGTTCGAGAGTTCTGAAAATTTTCTCTAGGTTCCTATAGTGTTCCTCTTCGTTTTTAGAAAAAGTAATGATGTCATCCATATAGAGGGAGCGTTTCTCAGTCCAAATGGCAACCTGATAAATTCGTATTTACCATTGTTTACTGAGAAGGTCGTTTTTTCCTGTCGGCTAGTATTATGTTTATGGCGTTTCTGAATCAATTTTTCCAAGTTTTTAGGTTTGTAACATGTAATGTGAAAATGTATGTATGTTCTGGGGCACTTTTTGCATACAAATTTGGGATCATGCCTGCTTCTTTTTGTTCATTTTATTTGTATTACTTTGCAAACGAATGATTGGACGGACAGAATGAGTGTGTGATCGTTTTCTTGAGATAATAAAGTCTTGTCACATTTTATCATAGTCAATACTCATGTTGTGGACTTGTGCAATGTTATGCTTTTGTTGATTTTATTTTTTGTATTTGCTGATGGTCAAAAGTGGGATAACGACACATTGTTGCTGTAAATAATAACGAGTCCGAGGGTTCCGTTCGAAATAAAAAAACAATTTGTTATGTTTTTTCTTTTTCTTTATTGTTTTATTTAATTGACATTCAAATCATGACTAAGACAGAACTTGAACGTAATTATAATATTTATAAATTTTATTATTATTACATTTAGCTTAAGTTTGTTCTTCTTCATGTATTTGAGGGTATATGTATATTTTAGAATATACAGGTTTGTTGATAGTTGTTGTGATCTCATGTTGTACTTTATGAGTATGAGTCAGATTGTTGCCTTTTGGAAAAAAAGGTCAAAATTTTTTGAAATAAGTTCTGTTAAATATTTTTCCTTTTCTTTATTCATATCTTCACGTTTTCATTTATTTAAAATATTTTCTGATTTCACTTCTAAGGTTTGAATTTGTTCTGGGCTTATGGACAGGAGTCTATAAATTTGATTTTTTTTGTGTTTTCACAATAAAGTCTTTAGACTATTTTTGTTAAAAAATTCTTTTTCTTTTGTGAACTTTTGTGTCACTATGTTCATTTACAACGACTGCGCCACTAACGAGTCCGAGGGTTCCGTTAGAAATAAAAAATCAATTTGTTTTGTTTTTTATTGTTTTATTTAACTGGCATTCAAATCAAGACTAAGACTAAACTTAAAAGTAATTACAATATTTATAAATTTTATTACTATTACATTTAGCTTACGTTTGTTGAAATACGTTCCAGAAAAAATAATAATTATTGCTGACTATGAGAAGTATGCAGTTCATCAAACTTAATAATTTAGCAAACTGTTAATATTGCTTATTAATTAAAATTAAGTTTGTTGAATTATTGTATTGTTGTTATTGTTGCCAATAGACTGGCAGGGAATATATTGAGTTACTGTAATGGGAGGTTGACGTAACTCGCGAGTTATCCGTTGTAAATAAAACCCAATGATTGACCGTTGAATAATAATAATGATTTTTATTTTTACCTTCTATTTATAGTCACAAAATAAAATATATGTCAACAAACTCCTAGTTTTCAGTTCATCATTTTTTGTTATTCCATATTTTTGCAATATATAAAATTCTTAAAAAACCTATTTATTTTTACAGACTTAGCAATGTGTGTTATTAAACTATTTCGTATTGTTCTTAATTGTGGATTTAAATTCTTAGGAAACCTATTTAAATTTAAAACGTTGTATGTTGGTGTCATTAAACTTATTTGTTATTGTTCTTAAGTGTTTTTAATTTTACAACTTTGCAATGTGGGCGTTCTTAAACTATTTATTATTATTCTCAATGGTTTTCGATTACATTTCTTATGAAATCTATTTAGACATATTTACATACATATTAGGTTGTTGTTTTATATGAGCTGGTTGGTTGCCGTTGGTAACTCCTCACCCCCCCTTGAGTAGAGCGGGGGCCACAAGGATTCTGAAGGGGCACGAACGAAACCACCAAAGACATTTGCAGTTGGTATTTATTGAATTTTCTTCCTTAGGCACAATGATGTACCGATGATAATTAATGAGATTATGAAAATAGATCCGTATGTAGCGTATTGGTGAGTCATTGTTGTTTTTTCTAGTGAAGACATCATTTTGTGTTCGTGGAATTGGAATAAGTTTAGTTTTTGCAAGTTAAATTCTTCCACAACCTTATCTTGAACCACATTTACAATTTTAAGTAATGTAATATTGACATGTTCTTGGTAAGTTTTTGGTTTGCCTTCATATACATATTAACCCGTTGATGGTAAGTGTGCAGTCTTCATAAAATATAAGTGTTGTGTTCGTTATATTGACAGCTTTTCCATAATTTGATTCAACCAAAATGGGTGGTGTATTGATGAAAAGCATGAAATTATTTTCAGGTTGGTATATTGTTTCAACTCTGCCTACGTCTTTTATGTTACATCTTGGCTGTTGGTTGCGGATGAGTATACCCAAACATGATGATTGTTCAAAGAGTTCACTTCTTGTTGGATTCTTACAAATATATATATTTTGTAGCTTAAAATATTTATCATTATAATAATCTATTGATTTGTCTTGTAACTTATATAATTGGAAGTAATGATTTGCCTGGTTTCATTTATAGGTAAAGGTATGATATGGGACATGATAATTTTTTTTTTTGCCATTGGAATCTTTATATTAAATACAATATTTGTGTAATTGTAATATGCTTGCAGTTCCAAAATTTTGTAAATTTGTTCTATACAGTTAATTTCAGGTATTTGGTTGTTAAGTTAATTATAAATTTTTTTCATTTCATTTCATTTCATTGTGACTTAGTATAAATTTGGATATTACATTTATTTTAGCTAATAGAATGCTTTCAGCTATATTGCTGATTTGATCAATTAATAAGTCGAATTGATTTTGTTAATATTTTGTATTTTGGAAATGATTAAATCCTCTTTGTATATTTTATTGGAAATATGCTCATATGTCTTCTTTAAAAATTTTATGATAATATCCTGTTCACTATTAATGTGTTCAGAGATATTGCTGAATCTTTCTATCATTTCCGTATTCAAAATAATTTGTTTTTTAATATTGTTGTCCATATAATTTTTGCCTCTCATCAGTTCCCTAAGCTGTGAGTTTATTTCTCTTGCATCATTACTATCCATATTACCCGTTATTCATTTAATTGCGGATCCTAACCCATCAAATAGACCTCTCTTTTCTCTTTTAAAAGGTAGACGTTATTGAGTTTGTCATTTATCTCTAATCTGTCTATCAAATGGAATATATTTTGGTAATGGTCAATAATTTTGGAATTTCTCAGTCTTAATTCTACAATGGCCAATCCATTATCAAGTTCTAGAATATCTAATTTTTGGGCTTGAACTGCTGCCAACCTAAAAATATATATATTTTTTTATATAATAAATTGCTCAATTGTTATTTAAATATCAATATAAATATATATTTTTTTTTGTATAATAGATTTCCATTTTGTTCTAAATGGAAATACCAAATATTATTTATTATTATCGGTATTAAGTATTTCCATTTTTACAATAACTTATCTCAAATAAGTCTTATATTTATATTATTGTGAATTATTGTTTCTTTTTTTAATTTTGGATTTATGAATTTTTTGATTTTTTTCTGTTACAAATGCTACATTTTTTACAACATGTTTAATGCCATTATTACTACTTGCCGTTAACTAAAGGGAGGATTTTAACAGGCAGATAAATTGTTTTGCGTTATTATGAGTACCCATTTAGATAGAAGTAATCGTTAAGCTAAAGGGAGGATCATCCTAACTTTAACAGTTAAAGGTCACTTTATGTTTGAACTTGCCATATCCATATTGTATATTATTTTCATTATTTATACTTCAAATTTAAGCAAAATGAGTATATAAGTCAAGAATTTGCGCGTTACAAATTCTAAAAAGAATTTATTTTTTTTATTATTAAATTTTTGGTCTGACGACCAACTTTATTAAAAAAGTTACAAAACAAGAAGGAGCATAAGAACTAACAATTTTCTTATTTTATACCAGCTTAATTACGTTAAAAGGTGGAGTGATTACTGTTATTGCCAAATAATCAGTTTATTGGCATACTAATTAATAATGCAAGATCAACAATTTATTGCACACGCTGATCTTGCAATTTTACAATTATAAACTTAAAATTATTTGTAGGATTCGTTAACTTTGTTTGAGTTAACTCTTCCCCCCTTAAGTCGATTGTCGTTAATCGGTAGTACTATTTTAATGTTGAAATTTGGAGAAATGGTCCGCTTTTCGTATTTGGAACATATTCTGTGGTTAATTTTGGTTCGGGTGAAAAATATAATTTTTTTCTGAACTTACTGATATTAACAAGAATGAATATTATAATGATAATGGAAAATACAATCGATATGTCTAAACTTAAGCTAATTACATTCATTTCTTTACTCTTATGAACTATCTCCTATATACTACAGTAGGACCTTGATTATCCGTGATTCGATTATCCATCAACATCCCGGATGGAAAAAGAAAATTTTTTGCATCGACTTAATTTTATTTAGTGATCGACTTAAATTTTTCTGCATCGTTTAACCCTGATTACCTCTATTATCCGTGATTATAAGCAACAAAATTTTTCTATTACTTTGGACAAACAAGCGAAAAAGGGGAATTCCCTCTTTAGTATACGATGAGTCAGAAGCATACATGTAAACCTGTTTAGTTTAATTTAGAAATTTGATAAGTGCGGTGTTTTATATATTTTTTGAAACATGTATGTATATAAAATCGTGGAATTATTTAGTTTTTATATAAATATGTACATATTCATTTATTAATTAATAAAAATATCTATTAAAAAACTAGCCAAAATTTGTACTCAATTAACCGGAAAATCGATTATCCAGAATGCTTCCGGCCCCGACCGTCACGGATAATCAAGTTCTTACTGTATCTTCATATTGCATTTGCTTTAAATACAAATTTTAAATTTTCAGATCTAATTTCGTCATATTTTTATTTTCTTTAATTTTTGTTATTAAGTTGGGTAAAACTAATGCATTTTTAGAATAACATTTGTATAATTCTTATTTAATACAATAATCTTACAAGTTGCAAACTTTATTAAGAACTTCCATAGGTCTTTTGCCTGTAACCATGTGAATTGAAAAATTATATTCTTTTACTGACCTATCCAGTAGTTCGTGAAAAGTTCGGAGTACCCTTTCCTCTTTAAGGCAACGCATAATTTCTTGTAAAGTTGAAGGGAATCGTTCAACTTGTCCGTTGGAACAACTTGTGTACGGGGCTGTTCGGAAAATCTGTATTCCAAAATTATTTTCAATCATGAATTTTATGGATTCTGAGTTAAACGATTTCTCATTATCCATAACTAATGTTTCAGGAAGTAGTGAAAGAATAAGGTCTCTCAATGGTTGCTGTATGCCTTCTATAGCTCTGGATTTGATGGGTTTTGCTATAGCATATTTCGAAAATTTATCAATCGCCGTCAACACTAATTCTTTTCCGATAACAAATATGTCTAAATGAACCAACTGACTAGGATACTATGGTATGGGCGTAGGTTGAATTTGAGGCTTCATTGGCTAACGATCATACTTATTTCTTTACATATGATGCATTTTTTATTATCTTTTTTATCTTATTTGCCATAGATGGAAAATAATATATTTCAAGAATTTGAGTCCTATTCTCCTTGCAATTTCTATGTGCTCTATTATGTGTCCTTACTGTTATAATTTCCTGCTCTTATTCACCAGTTATATCGTCCACCATAATTTGCGTAAATTTTATTTTATATCTTCCGAAATGCAATGGGTAGGGTTCTTGTATTTTTCCCATAATCCGCAATTAATGCGATTTATTACCGATGGGTTTAAGTATCTTTTAAAAATAGAAATTAATTTTTCTTCGCAATAATCTTGCTCTGTTATAATATGGCGGTGGTATGTGGGAAAACTATTTTAAATTGATTAATAAATTAATAGGTGCCTCTACGCTATATATTAAGTTATATGACGAACTTTCGCCTGAAATCGTTGCTATTGACAATGTATATAGTTCTGGTTCCATTATCCTGGGCAGAGCATCAGCTACAACGTTTGTCCTTCTTATATTTTTATATTTTGTCTTCTTATATTCTTCGAGTATGGCCTTCCATCTCTTCATTTTGCTGTTATTATTTTTGTTGCGGAGGTTAAAGTCTGCTGGTCCGTATATATTTTAACCCTAGCCGATTCATATAAATAGTTCCGTAAGGAATTCAAAGCCCATATTATAGCTCTTTTTCGTTAGCGGCGTAGTGTTCATCCGCTTTGCTTAAAGTTCTGGAGATAAAAGATAATGGTCTTCCGTCTTGGGATAGGACTACGCCTATTGCAAAGTTCGAGGCATCTGTTACTAGCTCGAAATCTTTACTAAAGTCTGGATATGCAAGGATGATATCCTCAGAAATAAGAGCGTTCCTTATTTTGATAAAGGATTCTCTAGCTTCATTATTTAAGCATATCCTTAATTTTGCGGATTTATTTTTGGATGTTCGTCCTCCTTCCCCTCTTAAAAGGGATGTTAGGGGCTTGACAAGTTTGGAGTAGTATTTATCGTCGGTAATACCCTGACATACCAAGGAAACTACGAAGTTCTTTTAAGCTCTGTGGTTCCGGAAAATTTTGTATGGCCTTTACTTTTTTCGGATTAGTTACAGATAACGTCCATGGACATTATGACATTTTCAAAAAGTGACATAATATATTATTGAAAATAAATTGAATTATAAAAAAGTGGCTATAAAATTGTAAAGCCTAGTATAAGAGTGAAAACAATAAATAAACAAATTGTAAATAAAATAAATAATAAATGAGAGCTGCGATTCCTACGGGACCCTCCAGTTCTACCTTAAAGATCAAAATTAAAAATCAAAAATTAAGTGAACGATGCTCTCACCATATTAATATTTTTCACAATGTTAGAATATTTTAATATAATATAATTTTAATATAATATATATTATATATATATATATATTTTAATATAGTATTAATATTTTTGTTTTTCAATGTCACCAAGTTTTACTATTTATCTGAATAATATTTCGTATTTATGTTTTATATATATTTTTAATTATGTTTAGAGTAAATAATCTTAGTAAAAAACCACAACATTTTAGTTTGAACGTCAATCTACTATTAACTTTTACAATATTAAACAATTAATTAAATATTCAGCATTAGTTCTTAATAATTGGTAGTCAGAAATATTATAATTTATGTTTCTTATGTTAACTTTTACAATATTTCACAATTTAATTAAATAAGACAAATAATTGCTAGACTGGTAGTCAGCAGTATAATAATTAAATTAAATAAAACAATTCAGCAATATTACAATTTTAGAGGTCGACATCTAGTGCATTAACCTGCATGCCACTTCCGTTCATGGGTAGCATGTGTATTTTATATTTTTATTATTTTCTTAATAATTGTTGTTGTTCACCTGAATTCTATTATTTAATTTTATTTTTATATGCTTATGTTTAGCTATTATTAGTAGAATTAAAATAAGTATTACAATTATAATTGTGATATTACATCCATATGTTAACTCAGTGTGGTATTTCAATACTTTAAAATTTTTTTAATTGTTTTTATGTTCTGTTTCAATTTCTTGGAATGTTATTTTATGTGAACAATTTTACTGTATCTTTTTTTCGATAACTTTTTTTCTTCCATTCATTCAACTATGTTTGAAAAATAATAATTTTAAAATCTTTAAGATGTCTATTCTCTTCAAATTTATATGTTTTATTTTCGAATTCAACTGTTTGTTCTATTACAGAATCTATTTCCTCATTGTGATCACGTGTCACCTGTGGAACAATATATTTTAACTTAACTTTTATAAAAGTTGTAGGTATTCTTATTATTAGGCATGTATTATTGAAATATGTTGTTCCTATTTGGATATATTTCAATATATTGTAGTCGATTTCATGCTTTTTTATTTCATTATAAGTTAGGATACTTGGATGTACCATCCCATATTTTGCAGGGATGATATTGTCTTGTAAATGTTCTATTTTACTTTTAATAAGATATATTAGATAATTGTTCTAAGTATATGTTTCTATCATTTCTTACAACCATTTTTAAGTGGTTTATAGTTTCATTAAAATAATTATTAATTAAAATTTGTTGGTTGTTATTAGTTTTTATTTCGTCAATATTAAAAAGATACTTTTGAATATTTTGTCTGTCCTCGTCGTCCATAGTCCCAAATAACCATTTCGATACACTGCCTACACCGTTGATTAGTCGTCGTGGTTGTCGATTTCGTTTTAGTATTAAATTAACTAATTTATTTCTAGCGTCTGATAATTCCATTTGTAATAGATTTTTATTTTTTGTTTTCATTAAAATAACGTTTTCTGTCATCTGGTCCAAAATGTTTTCAATTTCATTTAAATTTACTATGTGAAATATTATGTCCGATTCCATAACTATCTCCAGATCTCTTATAGCTATATATTCGTTTTGTTGTATGAGTCGTTTTACTGTTATCATTCCATTAATCGGTGGTGTCCATAGGAGTGTCACCAGAATTATCAACATCTGAAAACTTTAGTGGTTTCTTGATATTACTAAGATGTATATTGTCTAATTTTGCTTGCCTATATCTAGGTAGTTCTTTATGTCTTAATGCTTTTTCATTCTTTATATAATGCTCGGTCCTAACTTCTTCATAGTCTACCCTAGATTTGTTTAATTTTTCTATTACCTTCTTTTTATTATCTTCCAAATTCTTTTTAACCTTTTCTACATCTATCTTCCCTTGTTGTATATCGTTTGGAGTGTATTTAGTGCTAGAGTGATACCTTTCATTATAATTTCGCATAGCCCTTTGAATAAGTTGTTTTATCGGAATTTCCTTCTTAGTTTTATATAAGACTCCAAATTTCTCTGCTAATGTGTTATGTATCCTTTCAACATCAGCATTTCCTGTGTGGCTGTTTGCCTTTGTAATTGTATTCCCTCCTGGTTAAGAAATTCTTTGATTTAAAGTGCATTAAACTCACCGTCTGTAACAATTTTCTCTGGTTTACCTATTTTTGAAAAATGATTCTCTAACTGTTCTATAATTGTTATAGGATTTCTATCAGTTAAATGATAAGCTGCACCGAATTTTGTAAATTTATCAATTACGGTTAATGTATAATTTGATTTTTGTTTGCGAGCGTTTCCGAAAGTTTGAATTTTTGTTTTATAGGATTTCTGTCATACTTAACTTCCTTAAAAATGTCACACTGATTTATTACCATCTAAATCAATTTTAAAAGTTTTGGAAAATAAATTTTATACTTAATATGGTTGTATGTTTCCTGTATACCCGAGTGTAGGCTTTCCATAACGTGATAAAGAGAAATTTGTTTGATTGTCTCCACTTCTGTTTCTATATCCTGAGCCCTCATGGTACATTTAGTGAATCTTATCTGTTTGTCATTCGAGAACATCTCTATTAGTTTTTCCTGTACTACATTGTAGTTATGTTCCGACAACTCTGAATATATGCCTATTTCCCTTGGTAATATATCTTTGAATATATTTCGCATTTCATTGAAATCTGACTCGGCCACAAAAATAATTCTTTTACCATTTATGATGCTCATTTCCTCGACTTTGTCATTTGTCAATATAATCTGTCATGTACTTATTAACTATTTCTTCTTTAATGTAAAAATGATCTCCTAATTCTTCTTCACCTTCTATATTATCAACTGAAAAAAAAATTAAATATCGGTACTTTCACCCCCCTCTTTCTCTGAAATAGTGTCCTCTCTATTTTTTATTCTACTCAGAAAATCTGCTACTTTATCCTTCAAATACTCGATTTCGAATTGATATTCACCTAATTTTAACAGCCAACGCTAGTGTCTGGCTGACATATCTTTTCCTCTGTATTTTGAATGTAAATACTTGATTGGTTGGTGATCTGTAAAAATTTTAAATTTTGTGCCATAAAATAATTCACGCTCCACATTATTGCCAGGAATTATTTGTCTGTCGCAGAGTTATTCCTTTCATGATTGTTTAATGTCCTTGAGGTGTAGACTTACTAACGTTGCTTTATTTTACACGGAAAAAATAAAACCCGTCTTTTTCTGTTTGAAAATCAATTCTTTCTACACATTATTATGTCAAAAAGTATTCTGAAATACTAATTATAAAAATACAATTTTTAATTTAATAAAGAAAACTGCAAGCTTGCGTCTACAAATATAAAAATACAATTTTTTATTTAATAAAAAGAAAACTACAAGCTTGCGGCTACGAAAGTGCAACTAGCGTTTACAAAAAAAAATAATTCTTAAAAAATTTAAATATATTGATATATTATTCAGATCAATAAAAAATAGTATAAAATAAACAGTTCCAATGAAATGAAAAAAAGGTGATTATGAATCATAATATAGTAGTATATGTATGTCGCAACACTATGGGTCGTAGCACCATACACTGTAACACCTCCACGATATTTTGAGGCTCCGACGAAATAAATTACATACTTATATTATCCTTATAGGGTTATTAACAGTTTTCTCATTTTTTAACTGGACATTCGGAACATATGTTTGTTTCTTTCTAAATAGATATAAGAAGACAATCAATATACATATGATTCCTATAATCGAGGCATCTATGCCAAAGCTGATTATTTTAAAGTTTTTGTCCTTATATAATACCTGTGCAAGTGTCTTTTCATATTCTATTTAAATATAAGGATTCTATTTTTAAGTCCGCTAGTGTGGTGTTACTATTTTCCTTGATTTTGGTTATAAGATTTGGTAAGATAAACCTATCGTATAGTTTTATTTTTACATTTGAAAAAGTTCTATTTAATGCAATTACTTCACAAGTCTCAAATTTAATTAAGAAATTTTCATTTAATTTCAACTTTTTTGTATTACAATTATGGGATATAGTATCGTTAAAATTTTTTAAAACCAATATTCCCGGTATTACTTCAGTTACATGTTGTTTATCAAGCGTTTGCATCGTAATTAGTTCATTCTATTGATTTACTGTTTTTATTGGGAATTGGTTCAAAAGTTACCATTGATAGAGTATCTTTCAATTTGTTTAACTAATCTCCGATCATATTTTGTTGGTAATTTATATGGTTTGTAATATATTGAGTTTGGAGTTTCATTATAGTATTGACATATGTTAGGTTGTTCGTTTTATTAGCCAAGCTTTCGTCATTTTTATACAGTGCTTTAAGAGTTGCGTCTATTTGTTCCTCGTCGTCGCTGTCCATGGTGCCGGGAATGATTTTGAGACCTTTTCCTACGATATTCAGTAAAGCACGTTTTCTTCGGAATTAAGGGTTAAGGTATTCTATTTTTGTGTCTAGTAGTTTCTTTGTTTCAGAACTTGATGTCTTCAGAATATTGATATTGGTCCTGATTATTTGCAATGTCTGTTCGTATTCCGTTACGTTTAGTACATGAAGTATTTTAATATAGTTTTCGTTGGTTCTAATTTCCCCTGTTTTTATTGGTACAAACCCGTTGTTATGTAATAGATTTTGTTCGTCAAGCATTTGGGCACCGACCGCTGTTATAAATGCCAGGATTACTAAAGTCCGTTTATTCATTTAAAAATACAATTATATAGTTTTTGCCTTAATCTTCGGGTTGTTTCTATTCTGGTATTTCTTTTGCGGTTTAATGTGAGTTTTGTAATATTTGTGTCCTGTCTTGGAATTTTCTATATGGTCCTCGTCAATTTTCTTTGAGTCTATTTTCCTATATTTTCTATGATTCTTACCACCTCTGATTTCTTTTATATAATTAGTACCATCTTCTATTTCAACATCGTTTCTATTTTTATTCAATTATTTATATATTCTTCCTTTTTCTTAGACATCAGTTCCTGGATCTCCTTGTACCTTTCTTCACTAATTTTCCCATTTACAAAATCAATTGGTCTGGTCTTGGTTGTACTATGAATTGTCGTGTTATAAAATCCTATTATTCTCATCATCTTTTCCTCCATAGTTTCGTTGTTATTCTTTTCGTCGTTTCTAAGGAGTCTGATATGTTCGTTAATAGTATAATGTAATCTTTCAATGTCCGCGTTAGAGGTCTGATTACTATTTGAGGTGAAATGTACGTTAATCTGTTCTTTCCTAAGAAATTCCTGCATTGGGATTGCTTTGAATCCTAACTCATTATCGACGATTAATTTTTCTATTCTTCCATATGTATTAATGTACTGCAGAAGTTTAGTTTTAAATTCTGTCCAGGTCCTACCGTTAATTTTGTAAGCTACTGCGTGTTTTGAAAATTTGAATATCATTGTCATAAAGAGTTCTTTTTTAGAGTGTAAAACACATCCACATGCACAATTTCTCGAGGTTTTGAGGGAGTTTCACTTATCTTATATGGCACCTTAGGCGGCCTTCTATCGTATTTTTCCACTGTGCATATCTCACAATTGTTTATTACCTGTGTTATCCTTAATTTCAGTTGGGGATTATATATTATAAGGACTTTTACAATATGGGGAGGATATTGAAATTAAATGATGTGCTAGATTGTTTTGAATGCTAGTTTCAATTCTTCCCTGCACTGTTTAAGGTGCTGGGTTAGAATAATTAGAAAAGTTTTGATTTCTTTTTGACGTCAAGATCTTTTCTAAATTTTTATTTTAATGTTTTCACCATTTATACTATTTTCTAATTTTTACAATGTTTCTTAATACTCTATCATTTGCTCTTTCTATTACAAAGTAATATTCATTTACATTAACATACTGAATTATGATTGGTCAAGACTTCACTCAATATTTTTAACATTTTCACTCATTACTTTAAAATGAGTAATTTGAAGTCATAAATTTCTTTCCTAAGCGCTTTGACCCATGTCAGTTGTTTAATTGCATTTCTTTAAAAGTGTGTCATACTTTGTTTACTTTTTTACTTCAAAGGTTTAGTATTACAATTAAAAATAATGTGTTATACAAATGTAGAGCAAATGTAATTTAAATCTTTTGTATAGTACATGTGTGGTATTGTTTATGTTTGTTATGATAAATACACTACATTCTGATAAATACACTACACCTTCCCCCTTAAGATTAAATTTATAATTTTTAATGAAATAAATTGAATCATATAAATATATGAATGTGATGTAAGTAGTGTTAATAAAAATATTAATAATAATAATATGAAACTTATAAATAATTTTAATAAGTGGATATATGTTTTACAATTATAATTAAAATAAATTAAAAGTAAATGTGAAATGTTTATATTTAATTTGCTATATATAATTTTAGAAGATTATTATGGTAAATTTGTTCTTTAATGCCTACTTTTAATAACGAATTTACTCTTAGTCTTTTAATTATTTGATACGGTCCTTTGTATGGGCTTTGATTCTTCTTTCTTGACTCTTGCTTTACTAATACTAGGTCTCCTTCTTTAAAATTACTACTATTTATATTTCTATCATAAATTATTTTTGATTTCTGCTTAGCTTTCTCTAATAACTTTTTGGCATTTTTGATTTATACCTATCTGATAGTTTTTTTCTTTAGTTCGTCGAATGTCACTGTCAATCAATCAATCAATTCCGATATTAATTGTAGTATTTTCTCATGATATGTGTGTATATTCAAGTTCTTTTGGGAGAAATTATTGAGTGTAGATTGTAGTTGAGCCACAGATCTTGTTGATTTATACCTATCTGATAGTTTTTTCTTTAGTTCGCCGAATGTCACTGGTACAGATATTCCTAACGAAGATCTAACAGTGTTTGTCAACTTAACATTGTACACGAATTTCAATAGGGTTGGTTTCTGTTCATTTGTCAACGTATCGTTAACAAGTTCTACAGTTGTGAGAAAGGAATTTAGGTCCCTATAGTTCCCTGAGAACTCTGAAATCACGTTGATGGCAGTCTCTAAATTGAAATTAGACATATTTGCCGAACCTTGTATTTGATCACTAACTATTGTGCCCTGTCTGACAAGCGCTTCTTCAATAAGATATGCCTTGTTATAATACTTTTCAAACTTGTCAGTGCTCTTTTCTATTTCCTCCTTTTTAATTATATTTCTTTCTAACAAATCTAAAAATTATTTCTTCAATAGTTTTATTTCTTCTAACTTTATTGCTAGTGTAGACTTCGTATATCCTCTGGACCCTGTTTTCCTGAAATTTATTATTATTGTTTCTAACTTAGCTATAATTGATTCCATAGGGCATATTAAGTTATATTTAATTTATATAATGTTTTATTTTAAACTTGGACAACCGCTTTCTTACGAACATAATCCTTAAAATACTTATTAATTTTGTTTATTAAAAATATAACTATGATTATATAAATGATAGCAAACGTATTTAAGATAGATACGTTATAGATACGTGATAGCAAACGTATCGATCTTAATGCTATTTAACTCCACTGATTGCTGGTTGATGGCTCCGATGTTGATTTTTTCTTCGTTGTTGGTTGTTTTTTCCTCTTTTGTTTGAGTTTGTCCCATCTTATTTTAACTGTTTCAGCTGCAAGTATAGTTTTCTTTTGGCTTCTCCTGAGGTAATCCCCATAAGCCGTAATATATCAGCCTTCTTGGTTTTTAATTGTTGTTTTTTACCACCTCGGTTTGGTTTCTTTTTAGGTTGTAAAGGGGTGACTTCTTTTCCTTTAGCCGTCCTTGCCTAATATTCTTCTATGGTAATGGGTCTTGGTTCACAATTTACTGGTGTAGGCTTATATTCGGGGCAGCTCTCGGTTTTTCCTTCCGGTGAGTATTCTTCTAATATAGCCTGGTATTTATTGAATATTTTATTTATTTCTTCCTTTGAAGGAATCTCGGCATTCCAGGACATCGGGTAAATTTTTTTTTTAAACTTGATTGGAAGATAAAAATTTTAACAGGCACGAGGTTTTAACAGGTAGGGGGCAGGATCGAGTTCTCATGATCAACGGGGCAAAAAAGATTTTTGTCAGTAACAGGATCGAATTTGCAGGATCGCCATATAAGGACTCTTACAATATGGGGAAGATATTGAAATTAAATGATGTGCTAGATTGTTTTGAACGCTATGTCTAGCCACAGCAGTTTTAATTCTTCCCTGCACTGTTTAAGGTGCTGGGTTAGAATAATGAGAAAAGTTTTGATTTCTTTTTGACGTCAAGATCTTTTCTAAATTTTTATTTTAATGTTTTCACCATTTATAGTATTTTCTAATTTTTACAATGTTTCTTAATACTCCATCATTTGCTCTTTCTATTACAAAGTAATATTCATTTACATTAACATACTGAATTATGATTGGTCAAATCACTCAATATTTTTAACATTTTCACTCATTACTTTAAAATGAGTAATTTGAAGTCATAAATTTCTTTCCTAAGCGCTTTGACCCATGTCAATTGTTTAATTGCATTTCTTAAAAAGTGTGTCATACTTTGTTTACTTTTTTACTTCAAAGGTTTAGTATTACAATTAAAAATAATGTGTTATACAAATGTAGAGCCAATGTAATTTAAATCTTTTGTATAGTACATGTGTGGTATTGTTTATGTTTGTTATGATAAATACACTACATTATGATAAATACACTACAATATTTTAGTCTTTAACACTTCATAAACAGCCTGGATTCCTCTATGTTTTTTACTTACGTGTTCTTTCTCTATTATTTCTGTCAATTCATTCTCATCTTGGACATCTTTAAGTAATTTTGAGCATCGTATTATCCTAAATTTGTCATTACATGAAAAAAGCTCCTCGTAAACACTCATTATCATATCAAAGTACTCGTCCTCTACTAGGATTGCATTTAGTTGGTTTCGGTTTAAGTGGGTTTTCAATAAAGAAATAGATGTTTGTCTATCGAGATCCCTCAGTCCTATGGTTTTCCTGCTGTTCCTGAATATTCTCTCATTCTTTATCCTTGCTGCACCTGAAGTTACCTTTTTTATAATGACTTGGTTTTTGAACATGTTAATGGGAGACTCTGTCTGCCTCACAGTCGTTACGTCTGATTCCAGGGTGTTGATATTAATAGGTTGGGGTTCTATTCGCGAAAGCGCATCTGCATTTTTATTCATTGTACCCTTTTTATATTTGATTTCGTAATCAAATTCCGAGAGTTTCAATCTCCACCTTACCAGTTTCGAGTTTGGTTCTTTTATGGAGAAGAGCCAAGTAAGTGGTTTGTGGTCTGTTTCGATGACGAATTTTCGCCCAATAAGATAGGGTCGGAAATATTTTACGGCCCAGATAATAGCCAAGAGCTCCTTTTCAATCGTGCTATATTACATTCATGGTCATGGAGTGTCCGACTGGCATAACATACAGGATGCGAAAGAACCTCGCCCAACGCAAAATTGCTAGCGCCCGTAGTTAGAGTGAATTTCTTTGAGAAATCCGGATATACCAGGATTGGGTCGTGAGTAAGTAATTTTTTCAGCGTATTAAAGCTCTCAAGATATTGCGAATTGTAGATATCGATTTTCGCATCCTTTTTCAAATACCTGGTCATGGGTTTGGCTATCAGGGAGTAGTCTTTAATAAATTTCCTTTAATAGCCTGTTAAACCAAGGAATTGTTTTATCTTTTTAGTAGTTATTGGTATAGGGAAATTTTTTACACATTCGATTTTTTTGGATTCGGTTTAATTCCGTTTTGAGTAACAATGTGTCCAGGGAATTCCGTTTCTCTTTTCAGAAATTCTGATTTGTCCAGCTGTACCTTAAGATTTGCTTCTTGCAAGCGGTGAAAAATTAATTTAATTGAGTTAATATGTTCCTGGAGGGAAGTAGAGAATATTATAATATCATCCAAATAGACTAGACATATTTTATTGATGTAGTCCTTTAAAATTTTGTTCATTAATCTTTGGAACGTCGCTGGAGCTGTCTTTAGTCCGAACGGCATTCTTAAAAATTCATAATGACCCCCTTTCACACTGAAGGCAGTCTTATGAATGTCCGACTCTTCAATCTCAATTTGATGAAAGCCCTTTGCCAAATCGAGGGTGGTAAAATATTGGCATCTGCCCAACTTGTCCAGAATTTTATCAATGTTCGGAATCGGATATTTATCGTCTATCGTAACTTCATTAAGTTTACGATAATCGATAACCAATCTCCACTTGGGTTTCCCGCTGGCGTCAGCCTTCTTAGCTACTATCCAGATGGGTGCAGAATATGGAGAGTTACTATGTCGTATTATCACATTATCTAGCATGTCCTGAATTTGTTCCTGTACCTCGTTCTTATGGACATATACGACTTACGACTTAGTATATATTGGGATGTTATTTATAGTCTTTATTTGGTGCTTAGTTGCAGAAGTAAAGGTCAGTTTGGTATTTTCCTGGTAGAAAATATGGGAGTATTTTCTTATCACAGGAATTTGTTTACCCTTTTCTTCAGAGTTCAAATGCTGTAAGCGAAGTTGTTCCTCTAAAGCTTTATTCTCCCTCCCTTTCATTACATTGAAATTATCACTAGCCATCTTCTTCTGCACGGCTAGAGGAATGGGTTCGAAATTTTGGATTTCTTCCTTTTCCCCCATTACGTTGAAGTTATCACTAACCATCTTCTTCATGGCTATAGGAATGGGTTCGTAGTTTTGGATTTCTCCCTTTCCGCTCACCCATTGGCTTTTCAGATCTAAAGTTTCTTTATTCTCAAAAAATAGTTGTAGTGTATTTCCATCTATTCATAATGTATTACTCTTGTAGTCCTAGTGGTCCTAACAAGTCGTTTCCAATAATACCGTCATAAAAATCCTGAAATCTCAATATATAGAATTCAATTACGTCTAGGCTGTTTCCTAATTCCTCAAAACATGGTAATATAGCTTTTCCATTTGTGTAGATATGGTGCTGAAGAGTTTTTATTGAAAGAGGTTTGACGTCACAAATCCATTTTGGATGACAAATGTCAGGGTTCGTTATTGAGTTAGTAGTACCAGTATCTATAATTAGCTTTATATGTCCTAATCTAGTCTTTACCTTTATATATGGTAACCTCCCGAGGCAATTTTTTGGTTGGGTTTGGTTTCGTGTTGATTTATGTCAATAGGCTCGGGTAATGAATTTTGTTGCTGAGGAAATTAGTTGGGTTGTAATTGTTGTCTAAAGTTATGTTGTGTGCGATTAAAATTAAGGTTAGGATAGATTTGTTGGTTAAAGTTTTGTTGTTGAAAAGATTCATTAAATTGGCGTGGAGGATATGACCGATTCTGTGGTCTAAAATTTTGTCTGTTGGAGTATGGTTGGTTAGAAACTTGTTGTCCAATAGGATAACTGGGGTTCGGTAAGTTTGTCGATTGTAGTTATGTTGTCGTTGTTTGGTTGGTTTTGGTTCCTATAACTCTGTTGGCCATTGCGAAGTGATTGTTTATTTAGGGACCTATTCTCGAAGTGTCGTGTAAAAGCCTGAAAAAGGATGTCCATGGCTTGTTCCAAATCTGTCGGATTTCTGCAGAATAAGGTAGTTTTCATGGGATCGGGTAATTTGCTCTTAAAAATGTTTACCGCTGTCCTCATGTTATTATTTGCTTCTGTTTCGCCCAAAATGACAACCAATTTATTATTCAACCTATGCAACCTGTTCTTTATCTCATTATAAAATTGCAAGGTATTTGTCTTAAAAGTTGCATCTCTGAGTTCATCAAAAAGGTCGTCACAAGATCTTCTGTCTCCGAAGTTGTTTTGTAGTATGTTTTTTATATCCGTCCAAGACACTGCATGACAGTTAATTTCAATGGCTTGCTTAGCTTTTCCTTTTAATTTTGACTTTATGATATCCGAGAATAATTGTTGGGATAATTCGTCATATGTCCGTAAATATGGATGTACCCCGTCGATAAGTGTTATGAAAGTCTGTAGGTCATTATTGTCCCCGCTGAAATCGGGTAAATTGTTAAGATACTTTAGGGGATCAATGACTAATCTGTTTTGTGCCTGGTCTACCATCTTGACTTAAAATATATATATTTTTAGGTGATAAAATGATTAAAGGATATCAAAGGAAACGTGAATCTATTAAAAATGTCAGTTAAAATATTTGTGTATTCTTTTATTCTTAGACGTTTTCTTATTGTAATTTACTTATATTATAATAAATTTTCCTCTTTTCGATTCTGCTTTTTTATATATTTTCTTAGCGTTTTTCTTAATTTTTTCTTCTAAAAGAGTAATTTGATATAAAAGATCTCTTATTCTTACAATATCTACTTCGTTTGAAATACATAGGATTAGGCTTTCTATTTCTTCTTCAACCATATAAAATTACACTCTTAATTAATAATATTCTTACCTTTTTTTTTATTGATTTTGCTTCTTGTGGTAGTTGTTGTTTTTAAGTTGCTGCGTTTTGTTGATGTGATAATTTGGGGTTGGTTGTTGAGGCTGTTGGATGTTGGCGTGGTTGCAATTAAAATTGTTGTTGCTGATGTTGTGAAGATTGAGGTTGCATTAGTTGTTTGATGTTGATGTTCCGCACTCAGAACTATTGTTGCTGTTGTGTCTGTTTATTGTTGCATATTTTTGTTTAGCAGATTTAAGGTGTTTTCTTTTTCCACTTCTGTGTTTTTAGTATTGATAAGGATAAATCTTTCTATCCTTTTCTTCACTTTTTCAAGGATATATCTTTATATCCTGGCTTTTGTATGAACTTGTTTTTATATTCCACTACAGTGTTTTTAGTATTGATAAGGATAAATCTTTTTATCATTTTCTTCGCTTGTTCACGGATATATCTTTATATTCTTTTTTCCGGTCACTGATATTGAGATATCAAGTATCCTGTTTTATTTAAATAAAAAATTTCGCGAGAATACCCGGGATCCTACCGACTGCGCCACGAACGTTGCTTTATTTTACACGAAAAAAATAAATCACGTCTTTTTCTATTTGAAAATCAATTCTTTCTACACTTTATTATGTCAAAAAGTCTTCTTAAATACTAATTATAAAAATAAAATTTTTGATTTAATAAAAAAACGCTACAAACTTGCGTCTACGAAAGTGCAACTTGCGTTTACAAAAAAAAAAATCTTAAGAAATTTAAATATATTGATATATTATTCAGAACAATAAAAAAATAGTATAAAATAAACAATTCCAATGAAATGAAAAGAAGGTGATTATGAATCATAATATAGTAGTATATGTATGTCGCAACACTATGGGTCATAACACCATACACTGTAACAATGTTTCTCCTACGAAATCTGAAGAAAAATGAAATTTAAAGTAATTGCCCGCACAACACATAAAATTTGCTTCAATTTTCTGCGGAGCAGTTAGCGAAAATCAAAAGTATTTTGATATTCTTCAAACTCTTCTCAGCATGTACGCGTAAGGACAGTTTTCTGTACGTGTGAGTACAGTTTTACCAATACAATCACAAAAATGGCAGATTGATCAGTTTAGTTTGATCGCGGCTTTGCTACTTTAAAAAATTGGGCAATTCACACGACTTTGTATCGTGTATGTTGTATTGAATACATTTGTTTGTTTGTGAACGCTCAATGCTATGCTGTATTGTGTATCTCGTGGCATTCAAACAATTTGATAGCCCGAAACCAACACAACTTTTTAAAAACATATGAAAACATATACACATTTTTTTCATTCACACAATTTGATAGCACGAAACCAATACAACTTTTAAAAACATATGGAAAAAATGTGTATAAGTGTATCGGATTTTTATATGATAAATATCAACAACAATCATACACTTGTATGTTCTTCCAATAATACAATGAGTACAACGATACAACGGCTTGTGTGAATTGACCAAATGTGAAAAGTGAAAGCAGTTTACGAGTCGCACCGGAGCTATATGGACGTGTTTTTATTCAATTTTACTCTGCACGCACCAGTCTAAAAAGTATTAAAATTGAAAGAAAAGAGGCCTTCCAGGTTTCAAATTTTTATTTTATTAAAATCGATAGCGTAGAGTCTTTTCGCAATCGAAAAAAAATTAAATTAAAGTGAATAAAATTTGATTAAAACCAAAAAGTAAAACAATTTATAAAAAAATTTTATAAAAAAATACACAAACTTAAACTAAACCAACTGACTAAAAATAAAATACCAGTATGAAAATAAAACAGTTTTTTTAGTTTTCTGCTTTTCATTGGAGCAAACAATCAATTGCTGTTGTTATAGCAAAGGATTAACATCTTACCAAGTGTTTTGAGCAGAAGGTGAAAAGAATTATAAGAAAGAAAAAAAATTAAGCAATTTACCCTAAAACCATGTATAGAAAAATAAAAAAGGAAAAATTGAAGACAAGTTTATTTAGAAAAATCTATAATTTTAAAACTAAAACTGAAAGAAAGTAACTAAACACTAGACAAAGAAATAAAATACAATGGTAATGTGCGACCCGAGTGTTTCAAGGAAAGGTAAAAACCGCATGGCGCCAGTTGAATATGTGTTGGTAATATTTGTTTTGCTTAGCACAGCAACACATCACGATTGAACCTTCCAACTGCATTGTATTGTTGTGCGTGTAGTGAAAATCAAAAGTATTTTTATATCCTTCAAATTCTTATCAGTCTATACCTGTGAGTACAGTTTTACAAAGTCATTAACAAAAACGGCGTGTTTGATCCAATGTTTGATGCGTGGCCTGGCAAAACAGAAACAAACAGATAGTTCAGTAACATAAAAAACAGTGATTTTTGCAACAACTGCAGAAAGAATATAAATCAAAGACGAGAACAATTTTTTTTTTAAATAGCTTTATGAAGAAAAGAAGTACAGTTTGGCAAAGGAATAGAAGTTGTTAAGGTGTGATTGAATTGAAAGGAAGAAAAGTAGATATCTGCAGTAGAGACGAATCGAGAAACCTGCGAATACCAGATCTAAGCCACTTATTTGTAAAGGCGAGTAAGGAGAATTAATAATAATAATATTTATATTATATTCAAACTATGTTGTATATATACTATAAATGTAGTATATATAGTTTTATAATGCAGTTTTTAATATAGTTTTACAATATAATATAATAATACATAATAATTATTAAATAATATATATAATAATTAGAAAATTATTATTTATTATATAAGAAGAAAATCTTTAGAAAATTTATAATTATATTTTGATAGTAACGAACAACTAATATTTCTACAATATTTCTAATATACTACAAAGGATAGCACATATCTGTTAAGTAATGATTAAAAATCGTAATGATTAGTAATTTGATTACTTTTTTTAATGGCGAAATGAAGATTACAATTAAGATTATTTTTGGTTTTAATAGTTAATAATTGATTACAATTACAAGATAATCTAAAAATAATTAGGATTACTCTAACTAATCAAAAAGAATCAAAAGTGATCCAAAAGTAATCAAACTAAATTTAATATTATTAAAATGCATTCATGTGAAGAGATTGACACTTAGTTTGATAAAATCTGTCAAAAATTACCGTAGTTATTGTTTAAATAGTATAACAAAAATAGTATTATCAAAGTTTGACATTGCAAACGTTACGCAAATGGAAATTGGCAAGAACTCGTTTAATTTTCAGAACCGCAATCAACAAAGCGACCGTGTAAATACCCACAAAATAAGTTTAGGTTTGTAACCCTAAATCGAAACATAATGACAATGTGAAACTTAAATGCTTATGAAAAGAATTCTGCTTATAAAATTGTATCGCTTCCGTTTATTAAGAAATTTAATTTGGAGAATCTGTTCTATGATTTTTTACAAATGATCTAATTATAGATGTGACGATCTTGTTGGAAAATGCAATTACAGATTTTCGCAACTGGCAGTTAAATACTGATAATGCAGTATGTTAGATATAAATCAGCAATGTTACAATAAATTCTTAGTAATAAGTATCAATGTTCTATTTTATAATTAACAGGTATTAGATGTAGACATTCAGTGCATTGACCTGCATACCACTTCCGTTCATAGGTAACATTAATATACGTAACTCGCGCACTTAGGCTTATCAAACTAATTTTATTTCAGAATAACTTCCAGGATGAAACCTTTCTTCTTTGCAACTAACGCATCGTTAGATTCAGTTTTTATTTGCAAATTTTGTAACATACATACATTCCCAATAAATTTAAATAAACGGATTCAGTAAAACAATAGTTTTATCCCATAATTTAAGTTCATTTCTTTAGATTTAAATTTACGAGCCCTAATTGCAGAAAGAACTATTTGTTCAACTTCATTATTGTAAAATTTAAGGACTCCTGATTCGTCTTTTTGATTGCTTAGATTTCTTTCAAAAAGTTAATTGCGGCCGTGTAGATTTTAGTATAGTATCTCCTTTAAGCCAAACAGAATGTAGCTGAATCGTCGAGCTTAGGTTTGACTTTCTTAGATTGATTTGGGCATTTATTTGTCCGTTTCTCCCTCTCGCAAGATTGGTTTTCGGTAGTATAAAGTTTCTCCCCGGAAACATTTTAATTCCTTCAAGTTCGCTATAGGTATTGGAATACCGCTCAAATAAATGGATGAACACAGATTTTCTATTGAATCAAATATTTTATTAAAATATTTATTTTATTATATTTATTAACCGACATATATTTCACAGACTATTTTTTAAACTATAACTTTGTTAGTTCAAGTATTACAGTCAGTAAATCAGTGTTGCCACAGGCATCATGTCCATGATTGCATTGAGGTTTTTTATATCTTCGGATGTAATGATGTACCCCAAAAACTATGCTACTTTTCATGAACCAATTTTTTTTTCTAAATTTACGTTCAGTTTAGCTTCGCTAAGCAAAGAATCACATTCTCGCTTTTCAAATACCGCTCTTCGTCCATTTGGAGTGCTATTATATCATATATGTATATATACGTAGCATATCCTTCCGATATATTATTTACACACACCGTCTATCATGATTTGGAATATTGCGGAAATTTTCCACTCGTTGTGGAAAAGTCTGTTTTAGGATTATGTGCATCCCCCTTTTTACTAGATAGTACCCAGAGGTTAGATATATGGTTATGAAAAACTTGGGAGCTCCTAAGCCTGCAAGGGTGGAATTAATACCTGGTATGGAATAAGGACTATCCTATACTGTATTTCGAAATTTTGTTTCGGTTTGGTTGTAGGGGCTCTTTGAAGGACGAATGATTCCTCTCGTAAGCAATTCAATCACTTGCCGGTCCACTTCCTCCCGCATACAAGACGGATAGGTATAGCCTTGGTATAAATTGGTTCATTTGTCAACGTTTTTAATTCGACTCTTACATTCGTTCTGGGAACCTCTCTGTTCTCTATTGGTCCAAATAGAGTTTCATATTTTTTAATAAAGCAATTTAATTTAATTTTAATGAAGGTGTTTTGCGATTATGAGATAAACTTGTTTCGATACTTTTTCAAATAGTGGAAGTTTCACATTTGATTTAATAGTAAGCATATGATTCTTCCTTCCAATTCATCACTGATGATCCAATTGAACGAATCTAAAATTATAACAGGTAAAAAGTTAATACCGCAATGTTTCCCACATATGAGAAAATTGTCACTCTACCTTTTCGGTGATCATAATTTCACCTCCAGCAGATTGAATGGGAACTGGTTCTGACAGTTTTTTTTCGAAATTTTTATTTACAATCTATCCACTTTGTTTACAATCTCCACTGATAACAACAATATACTAATACAATTCGTATACTGATAACATTATAATATAATATAAAAGTTGTTATATCGAGCCATAACCGCAAAAATATCTCAAGCGACATATTTTTCATATATCATTTTTTGTAATAAATAAATTCACTGGCATCAATTGCATCATCTATAAAAATTTCAGGGTCACACTCTGTACATTTATGAAGTTATAACAAAAAACATTTAACTTCTAACTTAATTTGCACAAGAAATAACTAATAAAAACCTTCCCCTGTAAAATTTCGTTTTTGTCGCTTGAGATATTTTTGCGGTTATGGCTCGATATGTACAATTCAAATTTACTAAAATAAATAATTAATGAACGTCAAATATATACAAGTAATAAAAATAAATAATTAATTAATTTCGGAATGGCAAATCCAAAATATGATATCTTTTTAATCGGTTTACTTCATTGGTGTCATCTAGAAGAGCAATGGCTAATGGATTGTTTTGGTAAATTAATCTTTGTAAATAGTTCTCACATAGCCTTCTGATTTCGTTAGTAACCTTTGCAATGAATAGATCATTGTGGATTGAAAAATTTGAAACAAACCATGGAGCGTTGACAAATCTCAGCGTTTTTGATTGATACCTTTGCAGTATTTCAATGACAAATATCAGCTGTTAAAATGGCTGTGTCATCTGCATAGGTTGCGACTAAGACGTTTTCAATAACCGGAATATCTGAAGTAAAAATTGTATATAGGATTGGTCGAAGCACGCTACCCTGAGGGACACCATATATTTGAGGGAATGTCCATTTGGCCTTAACAAAGAAACTTCTCTCCGTCAAATATGATTTCAAAAGTAAATAAAACGGTGTTGGAAGTAATTTCTTCAGTTTGTAGCATAGTCCAATTTGCCACACTCTATCAAAAGCCTACTGTACATCTAAGAACACTCCTAAGCAATATTTTTTGGTTTCCAATGTATCTCTTATAAATTCGACGATACGATGGCATTGTTCTGGAGAGCCATGTTTGTTCATGAAGCCAAACTGGTGATCAGGAATGATATTAGACTTCCCTAAAACTGGCAATTATCTTTTCATAAATATTCTTTCGAATATTTTGGAGAATAAAGAGAGTAAACTTATTGGTCTATAAGATGTTAAATTATTTTCAGGCTTGTTCGTTTTTTTACCATTACAACCTCTGCACACTTCAATTGCAAGGGAAAGTAATTTAATCGAAGCATTGCATTATAAATATATGTCAGAAAAAGTATACCTTTTTTTGGCAACGCTTGAATCACTTTACCATTTATATCATATCCAGGAGGCTTTTTGCAGTTCAGTTTTCTAATTTCTTCTCTAACTTCATTTGGAGATACATGTTTAATTGACCAGTCCATAGGACAAGCACTATCCAGGAATTCATTAAGTTCGTTAACAAATTGATTTGTATTGACAGGAGGTTGAAAGGTGTTTTCTAGATGACGAGCAAACGCTTCTGCCTTACTTTTGTCGGTTTTACACTACACTTTGTCAATCTTTTATTGGAACATTTCTTTTCATAGGTCTTTTTATATATTTCGTAGCGTTCCACAAAGAAAACTCATTATTCTTAATATTATTTGTATTGAGGTTTTCGAGGTAGCTACCAATCCGATCATTTTTCAAGTTATAAAGTGCAATTTTAAGGTCTTTGGCAGCTTTATTAAAATTTCGTTTATCAAAGGGATTTCTACTATTTTGCCACATTTTCCTAAGCCTAAGAAGTTAAAATAATTTGATTGTGGATTTGATTTTTAGTCCTTGGAGATGATGAAAACCCAGCTTCGTGAATTACATTATTAAGATTTTCAACAGCATCATCTATATATATATGTATATTTAAATTTATTTTCCTTTCAATGAAGATGCCAAACGATTTCAAGTCAGTTTTATAGTTAATAATGTTATGCCTTATCATATCTGACTGTATTGCTTAATTCATCTAAATCTACAATCTGAAATAGTTGACTAGAAATTCCGGAGATTACAGCAAAGTCTAGAAGATCTGGTATCTTTCTTGACTCTGTGGGCCAATATGTTGGATTTTCCGTTGAGAGAACAGAATAATTGTTGTTAATTATGCTCTTGTAGAGTTCGCTACCTTTAGGGTTCACTTATCTCGATCCCCACCATTGGTGTTTGGCATTAAAGTCACCTGCCACGAAAAATTTTGGTCCCAATTTGTTAAAAAAAGTTATGAAATTCCTGACATTTAACGGAAAATCGTGGTGGAAAGTAAAGAGCACAGAAAGCAATAAAGCACATTTGATTCTAATGCATGCAGCTTGGAGATATGGTTGACTTACTTCTTCTAAAACTTCATATTTTAATGAAGATTTTATTAAAATTGCTGCTCCAGCATGTGCTCTATCGTCTGGATGGTTTGCTGTTAATCCATATCCTCTTATTTTGAAAAACGATCTGGTGGTGTATCTCAGACACTTACATGATATCAATAAAATGTAATTTAAGAAATAATTCTACTTCTTGTGTGTGGTTAGAAACTCCGTTAGCATTCCATATTGCGATAATTAAGTTTAATTGCATAATTGTCATAACTGTCATCATGTTTATTAATTTATTTGTTAATTCTATTTGATTCTGTATCAAGTTTTCTAGTCTTTCAAAGGAACTTTGTGGGTTGTTTATAACAACTTCAGAGTACGTTACATTGTTTTGGGGTATATTTGAATTCAAAGCTTTATTGCTCAAGTTAGGATAATCCTCACTTTTATAATTATAAGTGTAGTTGTAACGTTTATTATTTTTATTGAGTTGAACTCTTTTCTTTAGGAGTTCTTTGTAAACAATACAGCCTTTATAGCTCTCTGGATGGCTTTGTAGACAGTTTACGCATCTCGGTGCAGCATCTGGGTGCAGCATCATTGGTACAATAGGCAGTTAAGTGACCAAGTCCACATTTAACACAATTTACAGACTTTCTGCAAAAGTTTTTTGTATGACCAAATTCTTGGCAACGGTGGCATTGTACTATATCTTTCGTTTTCTTGGGTGGTACCACTTTATTACTAGTTCTTTTGTATGGAAAAAGTTACCAAAATTAGGTAGGTTCCTGTGTTGGTTAAGTGAAAAATAATAGTTAAAAAATTAGTTTTTGTATAATTATTTATTCAAATTTAAAAAAAAAAACTTAAAATAACCATATTCATTTAAATCACAGTTTAAAACAAGAAAAAATAGGCCCATTTTTCACAATGTGAAATTTTAAATATTAAAATATTTTAAAGCACTAAAAATAACTACGTTTTGTACTAAAATTCATTTAAATAATAGTTTAAAGCAAAAAAAAAACAGCGCCATTTTTTCAAGGCTGGCTAGACCTTAAAAAATTTAAAATTTTAAATAATATAGTTTAAAATTGTTTAAGTCATTGCCCAGTAGATGATTCATTTTGCTCATTTTTTAATCTTTCCAAGCGGTAGGCTTTAAATAGTTTATTTTTTTGAAGCTGGAAAGCTTTTCTTAAAGCTATATCGGGCTCATCAGAAAATACGGCAATAGATAGACAATAAATAATCAAATAAACAAGTTACGCAAAGATTTTACCATTTAATACATTTATAAATCGGTAATTAACTTACCTATAAATGCAGCATACAAGCTTTCAAATCGTTTAAAGCATTGCTTTCCGTGAGTACCATCAACGTTGAAGTTGTGTATTATGCTTGGTCCCAAAATTTCGTTTAGATATCGTCCAACATTTCCTTTTAATAAAGATTTTATTCGCCGTAACTGCAAAAAAGCTAACAAAAAAGCAAAATTTATTTAGAAGTCGCCGTAGTCTAGTAGGTAGTGTGTTGGCTTATTAGACGCAAAAGCCTGGGTTCGAGCCCCAGGCCAGGCATCAAAGACAAAATACAAAAAGTATTTTTTCGGCGACTTCTTCTCAGTAGATTTCTGGCAAAAACTCTGAGAGTAAATAAAAATTGCCATGAAAAGTTTCTCAATAAATAAAAAATCTGTCGTTCGGAGTCGACTTTAAACTGTAGGTCCCACCACTCATATATAAAATTAACACACACAACATAAGTGGTGTGAGAAACTAGGACGTTGTACAATGGGCCAATTCGACCTCCGGGTACTGTACTTGTCTTAATTGACAACTACACGACTATGTCCGGAAACACAGTAAATAAAAGATTTTGTTGGTGTATCACAGCACAAGTTTCTAAATTGTAGGTCAATCATTTTTCCCCCAATTTCGACTTTACCATTTAAAAAATTCACTTCTTCAATGAAGTCTTTAAAAAGTCCTCGACGCAATGTGGTTTGCCGGGGCCCACAAAGATGCCGACAGGCGTAGGCATTAATTCTTCTTTTGTATTAACCACTTTAATTAAAATAGGCCAAGGCTGCACTCTGGAGCTCTTAAAAAGTGGAATGCCATCAATATTTATTACAAGCTCCACTTTTGCATAGTCCAATAAAATATTCTCCACTTTTTGCAGCTGGTTTTGAATGCATAAGTAAGAAACTGCCTGGTGAAACACTTCTAACTTTAATTTTTTTTTTTGCAAGAAGTACTTCTACTGTCAGCGGACATCCAAACTTTCCTCTGATAAAATTGAAAACAGTTCTTCTGCGCAGGTTCTTGTGGGTTTGGTTTTTATTAACCACTTTTTCAACTTTTGCTTCACTGTTCCCTTTGATATTTCTGAACTCTTTGGCACATCGTTTTCTTTATTGCCTTCTTCTGTCAAGTACTGTTGAAGGCCAATGTTATTTACAATATTTTCACATTCTTTTAATTTTTGTTCGAAATTTTCGCGATGTAACACTGTTTGTTTACATGCACTTATTTGTATTTTTAATGTTTCAAAATTACGTTTTTATTTTTGATTTTATTTTTTTAATATTTAAATTAAAATATTTTTCACACACTTCAAAACACACAGCACATTGAAATGGACGCTAAAAATAATAAAATACGGGCTTGCCATATTACTTCGAGAACTTCTCGTTTTGAATGAGTGGCGATTACAGTGTTGTCATATGGCAAGTCTTTAAAAAACAATTAATTCAAATAGAAAATTAGCATTTTGCATCAAAAAATTTTATTTTTCACAATAAAATGGCATGAATGAAAGATTCACAATTTAATTCCAGAAACAGTATGTGAATTTTTGTTTTGCTACACAAAAAATTCTACCAGTCTATGAGTGGTGTATTTAAACTACTTCTACTACTAGTATTTTTCTATAAAAACTTAAACCCAGTGTACACTAGTGCCAGTTGTACCAGTACTTGTACTAGTAGCGTTTAGACAATTGACACTAAATCTCCTGCAGGGAACATATATACATACATACATCTACAATTTTTTTTTAAACATGTAAAGAAAAGTTTTGGTGCATTATCACCACTGTACATCCTAAATTTATCTAAACTAGTGTTAAATGAACATTTTATATAATAACTATAGGCAAATGGAATATGTTTTTGTATTGATTTCACATTGGTTGAATTTTAAATATTAATTCTCTAGAAGGCATTCAAAATCAACATAGACTACAAAATGTACATCCATTTGCATTTTAAAGTTACAATATTATTGTCGACAGGAGGTAGTATGGTTACGATTGTGTTGCGCCGTCTTTGTGTTTATTCAACGCCGTTTCACTATGAAAATGTATTAAACATGTATTCCATACATACATTATCTTATGTTTATGTTTTGTTAGTTGACTTTTAATTAATTTGTAATTAAATGGAAAGTGAAAAAATTTTATATTAATATGATTTTTTAAATTAAAATTATTATTGATTTACCTTGAAATATTTTTAATCCACACGTAGTGACATCGCTCACCATCTTCTAGCAATAATAAATTAACGTGCTTAACTTTTTAATTTATACTGGAATAGTACGATCCGACTGTATCATTATTATCATTCAACGTTCACGTTCATATCAACACGTTCATGCTAATGACAGGATTTTTCATTTCAAAATCTTTAATTCTATTCGTTGGTAGCGGAAAAGTCAAATATTCAAAATTCAAAACAATACCATTTTCCAACGTTATAATAAGTAGTATGTTTGTGTACGTTCTCGACCACTTTTTCCATACAAATTTTGGATCATGCTTACGCTACAGTCGGTAGTGGTCGGTTAGTTGATAGATTTGTAGCATGTAATGTGAAAATGTATGTATGTTCTGGACCAATACGAATGATTGGACGGACAGAATGAGTGTGTGTGACCTTTTTAAAGTGTGTGACCTTTTTAAAGTGTGTGGTTGTCCATCCTTTGATTGAAAGTGAGTAGATTCGTCTTGAGTCTGAGTTCATGATTCCGATTATCAGCGAGTGCGTGATATAGGGTACCGTAAACTCATGTTGTAGACTTGTGCAATGTTATGCTTTTGTTTATTTTACTTTTTTTGTATTTTATGATAGTCAAATGTGGTATAACAACGCTTTGGTATAATAAATAATTACAGCCCGAGTCCTTATAATTTTTTTATTACGGTCAAATGTGGGATAACGATACATTGCTGCTGTAAACAATAACATCGCGAGTCCTTATAATTTTTGTATTCCTAAAAATTAGTTCAAGAAGAATATTTTTTAATGTAAACAAATTTTTAAACGCTTGACTCATAGTACGTAATTGAATTTTAATATTCCTAAATTTTAAACTGATAGGAAAGGGATGTAAACCTGGGTCGTCGTTTTGTTTTTTGTTAGTGTAATATCTGGTTTTACAAACCTTTAACTCTCCATTACACCAAAAATGTATTACACCCTCATCTATATTCCCAGAGTAATGTAAACAAATTTTAAAACTCTTGACTCATATTACAGTCTTTAGTTTTAAGTACAGAATTTTGGAGATGGTTTTGTTTAATTAATTTTATTTTGTTTTCACTATAAAAGGATTAGTAAAATCTGAATTGTATTTATTTCACAACCTACACAATGTCGCAAAATTTACAAAATTTCCTAAATATTCAAGATGATGAGGAAACCCAATGATTTCCTGAAGGTCAAAGATGTATACCTTCTCCATCTTCAAATTTGATGTATACAAGTAGATATCCTTCTCAGGAAGGACAGCGAGTATCTCCGTCTGATATCGTTACATCACCACCACCACCAAGTGGAATATTGTGGACAATCCCTATAACATCAACTAGTAGTCAACAGCCGGCAATAAGCCAAATGGAAGGGATGTATATAAGGAGGACGTCTCCTTTCCCTCCACCATCTATTGAATTTCATCCAACACCCCCACCCTCAATTATCCAGCACCTCCCCCATTCCTACTCCACCAGCGATAAGGAGGAGGATGACCCCATTACAAGTCTATCCAACGACATCTGAAAGATTCATGCAGACTTCACCGGAACCGGCACCACAGTCGTCCTACACATCTCCGGCAGCATCCATTCGGTATATGACAGAGGAGTTTAAAAAGGTATGTGAGGAAATGGGGGCGGTGCGGAGGTTGCTCCATTCGCTGAGTAGAGATATTCAGTAAAAAAGCTCCATCCACATCACTCAGCCCATTCAAGTTTTATAAAAAACAAAATTTTATTGTGCCGTATGTCTGAACAACAGATTTGGTAAGAATATGTTGTGCACGACATGCAGTCATGAGTTTTGTTCTGGTTGTATTAGGGCATTTCGGTCATCTCTTTGTCCGATGTGCAGGCATCCTATACATAGCGTGACTGATATCAGAAAAGAGAGGAACCGATATTCCCTAATATCAAAACTGATTTCCGAACTTGCCCCTAACATTAATGTAGTAGATTTAAATAACACATTTATATTTCTTATTTTAATTTATTTTTTTTTTGTATTTTCTAATATAATTTTTTTGCTTTAAGTTTATTTGTAATTTATTTTATATTTCTTTATATATTTTTTAAGTTTAAGTTTATTTTCATTTATAAAATTATTAATTTTATTAATATATATTTTTGAAATAAATAAAAAAAATTATAAAGATATAATAAAACCAAAAAAAAAAACAAAACCTTACCTTATTTGTGTTGTTATTTTAGTTTTTCTTTCGCTTTGAATTGTTTTTATTTCAGATTTTTTTTCATTAGCCAAAAAAAAACAAATTATTTTTTTTTCTAAGGTATGCATATTTTATTTTCAGATTCTGTTATTTTGTACAATACAATACATATATCTATGGAATATAATAATAGTTAAACATTCGCTTATACAAGTTAATTACTTTTTTTATTATTTCATTAAAAAAAAAGAAATTCTTTTTTTTATTTTCTATTTATTTTTTTTATTACACTTTATTTTCTGTTTGAAACCAAAATTGAACTGAACTTAAAACTAAAACTTAAAATTAATATTACCTACGATTTAACCAAATTTTTCCAATGCATCAAATTTCCGTTGAAATAACGTGTACGCAAAATCAGCAAAATGATGACCGTAAATAAGGTTGAACTATTGCGCAACAAATTGTCAGCAATTTAATTGTTTTTAATAAACAAAACTGCCTGTTGCGAAGTTTCAACATTTGTGGTGTTAACTCCTCCCTTCTTAAAGGCTGACGTCCCCGTCTACATGGAATTAGGCGTTACGGTTTTTGTTTCTTCCGGTTGTTCAACTTGTGCTCGTTTGGTTTTATTTTTCCAAAATCTTACCATTAGTACAATGATCAAAACAATGAATATCATTGTAAAAGTAGTATTAAAAGTAAAACCGATTTTATTGACCAGATTAATTTTTGAAATTTTATTTCTGTTTTGTATCTCAAGATCTTTGATCATCTCCAAGGATAAAATTTCTTCCAACTGATCTTTAGCTGTTATCTGTTGTAAAATAGCGGGCAATGGTTCTAGATATGTTGTCTCTTGCACATAAAAAACTTTATCTTTTAGTGTTACGTTCGAATTATGATGCTTTATAATGAATGTGCCTGTTAATTGTAGCGGCTGATTATCAATCAATACGGTATCATTGTAGTCATTAAGAAATAGTAAACCAGGCTGGATTCTTCGAAATCACTTATATGGTCAGCGTTGCTGCTCGTGCAATTTGGCATTTGGCTTTTCAATAATCTAATTATACAGCTATTTTCTCTTAATTCTATTATATTCTTTTCATTACAGATCGTTTTTTGTTATATTTCATATAATCAGATTTAATTCCAAAAATTTTTTTCTTACAATTTAGGATTTTGTCAAATTCAATCTTAATTATTTTATTATTATTTTTAACAGATTTCAAAATAAGCGTTTCACATTCTTCTTCTTTTGTAGTTGGTAGGCTTAAGATAAAAACAATCATGGAACCGTTTACGGCCACATTAATATCTGTGAATTCTAATTCTTCTTCTATATTTATATATGGTATACTTTTATGATTAACAATTTTTTCAATAGTTTTTACTTCTAAAGTAGATAAAATGAAAGAATTTACAATATTAGATTTAATTGATTTAATTCAAGGCATATTCAATATTCAATAATTCTTCCTTGATTAATTGAAATTGGTATTTAATTTTTATACTTAGTTCTAATTTTATATTATCTCTAACGGCTTTTGTTATTTGGTTCATTTTAACGTTTTGCTCATTTATTTTCTCAATTAATTGTTTATTTATAATTATTTGTCTGTTATTATTTTCATCTAAATTCTGTAAATTCTGGTCCTGCGACCCACTTCCATGCGGATCCTATGAAATCTAAAGATCGTTTATTTTTTGTTTTAGGGGTGATCCTTGATGCAAGTTTTCGAATTTGTGATATCTCATGTAAAAGAAACGGATATAATTCCTGAGATTCTGCTATGTTATTGATTATTGTTTTCTCTATTTTGTTCGTCAGCTTGTCGTATTCCGATAAGTCAATTATGTGAATTATTTTAAAGGTTCCTTCCTTGTAGTCCAATACTTGGAATTCTGCACGAACCATACAGGTGAGAATTCTAGAAAACAATAAAATGTTATTTTCTATGTCCCTTTATTTGGATTATGTTATTAAAATCTACGAATAAATAGCTGCCTTCATAGTCAAATCTATATTATATTTTGTTATATTTATCTACTCATATCCTCTTAAAATTTACCTTTTTTTACTAATTTGATTCAATATTGTTTTTTTTTCTATATTGCATCTAGCATCTTAGTTTTTATTGGTCGTACGCCTATGGCATATTGTTCGACGTTATTTGTATTTTTCAATCATTATTGCTACTTTTAATTTCTTATTTTGTATCAAAATCGTACACCTATGGCATATTTATCGATTTGTACGTAACTATGTATAAATTTTATTTTCAAATAGAAGAATCCTTTATTTCTAATTTCTTTTCCTTAGTTCCTAAATTGTTTCCTTTAACTATTTTAATTTTTTTAATATTTTAACATTTGATATTTTTAACGTTAATATTTTTTCCTACTAAGTTGATTTTCCTCTTGGTTGCCATTTTTGTTACCTGTTTTAATAATTTTTATTTTTATGTCATTAAATTATTATTTTATTTATTATCCTTTTTAATATGAGATTTGTGAACCATTCTTCCAGATCCTGTAAGAATTGTTCCTCCTTTATTTTCAGTTCGTCCGAAAAATGCTTCTATAGGTTTTTTCTTAATTGTGGAGTGTATTGAATTGTTATATTTGTATAGTGACCTAAAAAGTAACTCCTCAAAATTCCGATGAGTCTTTTCAGCTCTTACGCATCGCATAATTTCAGAAAGAGTAGAATGAAAGCGTTCTACTTGTCCGTTAATGGTACTTGTGTAGGGGGGTGTCCTAAATATTTCTATTCCATATTGGTTTTCAAGCATAAACGTAATGGGGGCTGAATTTAAAGATTTCTCGTTGTCTATCACAACTTTTTTAGGTATGCCAAAGGATAATAATATTTCTTGTAAGGGTAGCCTTACATCTTCTATTGCTCTAGAGTTTAAAAGTTTTGCTTGAGCATACTTCGCGAACTTGTCTATTGCAGTCAATATATGGTAAATGTCGATATGTACAATTTGTCCTGGGTACTCGGGGATCGGTGTAGCGTGAAGAACAGGTGCTATTGGATGTCTTTCATATTTATTTTCATGACATATTTTACATTGCTTTACTATCTTCTTAATTTTTGCGTTCATTTGGGGAAAATAATATTTTTCTAAAAGTTGTGCCTTATTTTCAAGTGCGTTTCTATGGGCTCTGTTATGTTCTTGAATTATTTTAGCTTCTTGTTGTGATTCTTCTGTTAAAGAAATAGCTGATTTTTGAATACGTTAACTGGTACTTCAGAGTATGGTATTAAGTTTTGTGAGGCGCTCTCGTCGCTATGCTGTGTTGCTGTCATTGAGTTTACCTGCTGGTTGCTTGCAGGAATTCTTGACAACGTATCTGCTACAACGTTCGTCCTACCCGGTTTGTATTTTAGTTCGTAGTTGTATTCCTCCAATATGGCTTTCCATCTTTTTAGTTTTTAGTTTTTTCTATTACTTAGCGCGTAAGTCAAGGGTTGGTGGTCTGTAAATATTTTGATGGCGGCTGAGCCATAAAGATATCCACGTAAAGTTTTTAGGGCCCACACGATAGCGAGCATCTCCTTTTCGTTAGTCGCATAGTGTTCTTCGCTTTTTGAAAGTGTTCTTGAAATAAATATGATAGGTTTTCCTTCTTGCTCTAATACTGCGCCTATTGCGTAATCAAAAGCGTCTGTTGTCAAATGAAAATCTTTATTGAAGTCGGGGTAATGTAACATTACTTCATTTGAGGTAAGGGTTCTTTTAATTTTATTAAAAGCTTCTACTGCGCTATTGTTAAGAGATATTTCCTTTTTTGCAGACATTCGCTTGGACAATCGTCCCTCCTCCCCTCTTAAAATTAGGGTAAGTGGCTTTGCCAGCTTAGCATAATCCTTAATGAAACGTCTGTAAAATCCAGACATTCCCAAGAATGATCGAAGCTTTTTAAGTGTCCTAGGAATGGTCCCATTCTCTATTGCTTTCACTTTTGCTGGGTGTGCTTTAACTCCATCAGCAGTTACAATGAAGCCTAAGAATTCAACTTCCCTTGAAAAAAATTTACATTTGTCCAATTGGATTTTCATATTTGCGTCTTGCAGGACTCCAAAAAATTGTTTCCAAATTCCTTGCGTGTTCCTCCTCGGTTTTGCCAAAAATTATGATATCATCTATATAGACGTAACAAATTTTGCTTATGTGCGTTCGCAAAATATCATCTAGTGCGCGCTGAAAGATAGCGGGAGCATTTTTTAATCCAAAAGGAAGGCGAGTAAACTCGTATTTTCCGTTATTAATGGAAAATGCAGTCTTCTCTATATCTGATTCCTTTAAAGGAATCTGATGAAATCCGCTTTTCAAATCAATCACTGAAAAAAATTTGTTGCGTCCCAATTGTGCAAGAACCTCATTGATCTCAGGAATCGGATATCGGTCACTAATTGTTACAGAATTCAATTTTCTATAGTCAATCACTAATCTATACTGTTTATTCCCTGCAGAATCAGGTTTCTTATTCACAATCCAAACAGGTGAATTGTAAGGTGAACGTGATGGACGAATTATTCCATCTTCGAGAAGTTTATTTATCCGCTCCTCTACCTCTGACTTTAGTGACATTGGATAAGGGTAATATCTGGTATATACTGGAGAATCTGTTACTGTTCTAATCTCACCAACAACCTTTGTTGTGTAAGTGAGTTTTTTGTCCGGATCAGCGAATAGTGTTGGAAATTTTTGCAGCAATGTTTTTATTGTAGTCCTATGCTCTAAAGTTAAATGTTCTGTTTTTATGTCAATATTGTGTACAGTCTTCGATACCTGTTGTTTAATTGGAACCATAATTTTGTTTTTTATAAGCATATAATCACCTGACGTAAATATGACTGCTTTTAGCTGTTTTAAACTGTCATTACCAATTATGGCGTCAAAAGATTTCAATGTCGGTAGGACAAAAAATTTAAGTCTTATGTCTTTAAGACCGAAAAGAGTAAGTTCGATATGATGTGAAACCTTTGTTTTACCACCTATCGAATCTGCGAAAAATATGTCCTGATTAGGTTTAGGGTGTTTTGCCAGTGAAGGCTGAATGTAATTTTTATTGGAGCCGGTGTCTATGAGGAATTTAAGTATTTTTCCATCACTTGTCCTACATACCAAATAAGGAAGTGATGAAGCGTTTAGTCTAAAAAATGGACGTCGACGAATTGATTAGGGTCAGAACAATCTTTTTCTTGACTTTCATACTCCTGCGAATATTCCTGCCAAGATTGTTCATCGCTAATTTCCTCTTGCAAAAATTGATCGTTATTATCCATTATATTGTTTGTACCTTGAGAGATATGATTCACTCTCTGATATTTATTTGGGAAACTTTGTTTAATCTGGTTTGATGGTGGCGGTGGTCGCTTTCCTGAAAATGAGTTGAAATTTGGTCGATTTATATAGTTAACGTCTCTTGATTGCTGTGAGCTATCTATTTCCATAGGAACTGGCCTTGGAAAAGGTTTTGGACCGACTGGTCTTGGTGGTTGTAAATTTTGGTTAAGATTTTGAGGGCGTATGAGATTAGGATAGGAGAAATTATTTTGGCTTATTGAGGGCCTAGCAGGGGGTATTGATTTTGATGCTTCATTACATTCGGAATGAATGCTGTATGTGGATAAAATTGTGGTCTTTGAATTTGCGGTACTTGTACCTGAGGTGGAGGAAATCTTCGATTTTTGTTTTGGTTATGCGTGTATTGTGATCTATAACCTTGGTTCTCAAGTTTCATACACAAGTGTATGGCTTGTGGTAAATCTAAGGGCTCTTTCATACCCAAAAGTTTTGCAAGGTCGCCGTTAAGGCCTCTTATAAACGTATCCAACGCTTTATTTCTATAGGTTTGCGTTAGCAAGTGCAAAGCTTCCTGACCAATCTCCAAACTTGATATTTTATTAAGTATAAGTGAAGGATGGTTATAAACCTCCTGGTAAAATTGTGGAATTGAGCTTTTTCCTTGCACTAGAGATGTAAGCTGACACTCAAGAGTCGTAATGTCACGTCTGTCCGCATAATGGAGATTCAGGCAATGGCAAATTGCTTTCCAATCCAAAGGCACATTATACGATTCGAGGACCATATCTGCGTTCCCTGTTACCTTGTTTCTTATGGTATTAAGAATGCCATAGTATTTTGCAGTTCCTTTTACGTTTTCATAAATCTTGAGGGCGCGGTCTACGCTTTTCCTCCATGAACTGAATTCCGCCGGATTTCCTGAAAAATCCCTAAGGCTTTTCACGATGTCGGGTATTCTGTCTAGGTCTCCTATTTGTCCCAGATGTTCCGGTCTAATAGTCTCGTACTTCGCAGTCGTAAGTATGCTGTTTGGGCTGTTGCTAGTGTTTTCC
This sequence comes from Sarcophaga subvicina, assembly GCA_936449025.2. Classification (NCBI taxonomy): domain Eukaryota; kingdom Metazoa; phylum Arthropoda; class Insecta; order Diptera; family Sarcophagidae; genus Sarcophaga; species Sarcophaga subvicina. The sequence goes on from OW388080.2 coordinate 55,486,534, forward strand.
TGAACCACTTTTCTAACTGCATTATTTATAAGCCTTTCTAAATCTGACTGTGTAATTGGTATACTAGCTTGTGCAGAATCACGCTGGGTATTTGATACGCCAGGTGCCTCTAAGATACTGGGTCTAATTAGATTACTTGGATTCGACATATTTTATTAAGTTATTTTAGTTTTATGTTATAGTCTTGATTTTATTATTTATTCCCTTCTGGAAGGGGTGTTCTTCTACTCTGGAGGGTCTGGAATTCAGATTCGCAGAGTTGAACTTTTTTTACAATTGCAAAAAATTTGATTTTAATTGATTAAGGATAACCTATAACTTAAATTGATTAATTTAATTTAAAACAATCTGGAGGGTCCCGTAGGAATCGCAGATTTTCACAAAAAATTTATCTAAATTTAAAAATCTTATTTTGATATTTTTTTACGAAATTTTTATTTTTCCTTACTTTAATTTGAATCAAAAGGTAAGCTGTTTTCAATTTTTATTTTAAATTTCTCACTTTTCTTTCAAATTTTATTTAATTTTCACTTGCTTAAAAAAAAATTTCCTTAAAATATTACTTTTCCTTTTTTCACAATTCTTAAATTTAATCTTAAAAATACTTCTTACACTATTATTATGATCTTCATCCCACGGTGACGGCGACTACGTCTTTTTTGCTGTCCGCTACTGGGGTCGACCACTTCACACTCTCTGTGGGGTAACGTTGAGTCTTCTTTTGGCTGTAAAGTTGGATGTCGCTTCCTGTTGCACTACTTAGGGCTTACGTAGTGGGATGGCACTTCTTAAGGGCTTTGTTTTCACTACTTTCCAGGACACTCGCGACTTTTACACGTTGGGCGTCAATTAATTACTTTTTTATTATTTCATTTAAAAAAAGAATTCTTTTTTTATTTTCCATTTATTTTTTTTATTACACTTTATTTTCTGTTTGAAACCAAAATTGAACTGAACTTAAAACTAAAACTTGAAATTAATATTACCTACGATTTAACCAAATTTTGCCAATGCATCAAATTTCCGTTGAAATAACGTGTACGCAAAAACAGCAAAATGATGACCATAAATAAGGTTGAACTATTGCGCAACAAATTGTCAGCAATTTAATTGTTTTTAATAAACAAAACTGCCTGTTGCGAAGTTTCAACATTTGTGGTGTTAACTTACGTACATATTAAATAGCATTTGAGTTATCATATATTTTTCATAAAATGTTTGACATCTGCAAATGTTAAAAGATTCTGAGTAAATTTGTTCACAATAATACAAATGTATGATATTATTAATACATAAAAATGGATTACTTATTTACTATAATATTTACTTATATACTGTTGCATAGTCTTATTTCATTGATAATACTTAAAAATAAATCAACATGTTCTTTATCAATTTGATTCCTATGTTTTGTTAATAGTTCTTCCAATTCAATTGATGTCACCATTTTTTCCCTTCTTTAAAAAGTCAATAGAAGGTTGTGTTAGTACGGGACAATGTACTCTGAACAGAATTAATTTAATTTTAATTAATTTAATTTAATTAATAATTAACTAAACAAAGATATGAGATGTGGTTCATTTTTTCATTTATTATATAATTTCTTCGTTTGAAATTTATTGAAAATTACAATTTATTGAAAACACAATTTTTACATTTAGTAAGATTATAAAAATACTTATATTTTTAACTTCATTTTCAACTTGATATAGTCTATGTTTATAAAAAATACAGGGACATATGCCAGGACCGCATGTGCTGTTTTCATTCGACCATTCGCAATCCTCAAAATGTTCACCATGCCTATTTTTTATTCGTTTCAGGTTGCCAACATACTCCAGTTGCGTTTGTATGTTGATGAGTTTAGTTTTATTCTCATCAGAAATTATGCGCGAAAATGATTTTAAAAAGTTGTATATTTCCTTTAAAATCATTGTGTGTTAATTTACTGCTACTGTATGCTCATGTGTAGAGTTTGTGAATAATATTTTATGTTGATGGTTTTAATATTTATATGATTTAAGATCGTTCGTAAAAGATAACTCCTATCGTCTTTATGGTTATGTATTTCAGCACTATATCTCTCTCGTGTTCGGGTTAGTACTGAGAACAGTCGGTGTTAAGTTTTCGATATTTATATTTTAATCTCTTCAATACAATAAGATGTATACACAGTAATGTAAAACAAAAAATTAAATGTTAGACAATAAACCAAATTTACTCTTTTTATACCTAAGCAAATTTTAAAATTTCATAATATTGTGAAATTAAAAGAATATTTTTTATTTATATAACATATGAAATATTCAGAGTTACATATCGTTAGTATAATTCGCAAAGACGCTAAGTCCACTTTTTTCCAAAATTGAGATTTTAATGCAAAACGATAACACTATACCAAATACATATTATACGACAAAAAAAATGTCAGTATGTAGTTTAATGTTATTGTAATTTTGTGGTTTGCAAAAACGCTAAGTCCACAAAACTACGAAAAATATTAACTCCACGAATACTAATTATTAATTAATCTTAATTTTTGGTCTAGGTGATTTAAAGAGAGCTATTTTGTAAAAATAATTGCGTTTAAAAAGTTTACAAATTTTAAAAACTGAAGAAGCCGCAATGTTTTTTTTGTGTCTCCTGTAAAATTTAAAAAAAAGGACTTAACACATACAACTATCTCGTTTTAGTAACGGTTGCGAATAATAACTTTCTTGAAATCTTGAATACATATGATATAGTAGAGCGAACCGATTACTATCAAATTTAAGATTTAAATCATCGTAGGGATTCGACTCTGAGTTGAGATGAACTTTAACATCGGATAGATTACAATGTATAAATTTGTTAGAGTTGTCTCGAAATGCTATTAAAACAAATCGAGGTCTTACACGAGCAAGCTTAACATTCTATAATATTGTATTGCTTTCGGGAAGGGAGGAATTATCCCAACTTCTAAACGATATATTCAAAGGTCGACGACTGTTGATAGTTTTATACATTTCCAGTTTATGGGCATCAGCAAGTTGAACATGTGGTACTTTCTATGTTATATTTAAAATCTATATTTTACATTTTTCACTAGATATATTTGATTTAAAGACTTGAGAATCATCTTTAGATCGTTTTTAATATCAGTTGTTATACCCAGATGACGTGTACGATCAATTTCTACACCATTTATCTCATAACGAATTTCATCGAACAGATAGGACATACAGTTGTATTGTATTGTATAGTTTTAATAATGGAGAGACAGTAGAATCGTCTTTTGTTGCATAGTATAGTATAGTATTGTATAGAAAACTTTCACTTGGTAGAACTAACAAATCTTGGTTTCGAATTGATATACGAATTCCATCGTTATTATTAAATGATTGTAGGTATGATGTATAACTATGATATTCTTTCTTGATAATTGAATTATCAAAGTATGTTAATCAATTTGTTTTAATTTAAAACCAAGTTGTTTTAGAAATTTACGATTATGTCTACTGAGATTCTCTGTCCTCTGTTTTTGTGTATTTTTTTTATTTGTGATAATTCCTTAGAAACTTCAGTTTTTGTTGCTGTTTTTATTGTTGGAGCTGGGTGTAACGATTTCGGCTGCGATATTAATAAGGAATTGTTGGTGTAGGAATTGTTTTTACTATCGAATATAATCATTCCTTCAGAGGTTTCAAATGTAATCTAATAGTTATTTTTCCTCACGAAAATTAATAAGGTTTCCGTCCTGGTCGGTTACTTTTAGAACAATGGTGTTGATTGATCTAGTGTTAATTGGTAAATAAATGACGTTTGCTGGTGCTTCTGTTATTTTATAGCCAGGGCTCACGTTAAGCGAAAATTGATGTAGAGTGTGAGCAGAAACGTTATTTATATAGGATCCGCTGACAATACTACACTCAATTAAAATAGTGTTTATTTTTGTAATATCTATTGTTTTGTCTGATCTATGCTCTTCGCCTAGCTTTAGAACTCTCTTACTAAATCCAAGCAGCGTTCCAATTGATCTCTCTTTATCGAAAAATATCGTATTAGTTGAGCTCTCTATGTATGTTTGTAGTGTGTTATAATTTGATTGAATTTTAAGTTTTTCTGTTGAATGTGAAATTTTTTATATTTTCTAATCAGCTAAGTTTGAAAATTCATATGATCCCACAGGAATTTCTATTATATGGTTGCCAATATGAAACAAATTGTTGTCATAATCAATATTCGGAATTGAGTGTTATGTATCAAAACTTATTAGACCGCAAACATAGTTTGATTCAAACACAATGGGTGGAAAATAGTCGGCAACTAGTTCTGATGTATTTCCGTTCAGAGTTAATGTTATGGACATCTTAACGTATATCTTGCGAATGAATAATTTTCAAATATTACAGTGTTTTTACAATGATGTTGATGACGATACTGATGTATTATTTGAATTTATCCAGGAATTATGATTTGTTGAAAATCCCAACCATTTAACATACAACATATCTCCTCTCCTCTTTAATACTTTTTCAACTAAATATGTGTGAGTATATTTCGTTTTCAGAAGTTCATATTCATAAAATCCACCTTTAATTTCACTACCACGATAGTCTTCTAAAATGTAAGTATTAGGATTTGTATTCCTTATATTTTTGATTTTGAAGATTTCTGTAGTACAATTTGGTGTATATCCTTTTTCAAATATATGTTTATATTTGCTTATACGAACATGATCACCAATTTTAAACTTAGGTCTCCTAAAAACCTTTAGATTATTGTAGACGGTATCCAAAAGAGTTTTTTCTTTGAAAGAGTTCACTTCATTTGGTGTCATTTTAATTGTTCTATGAAGTGTATTATTGTATTTATTTATCAGTTCTTGATATATGTTTATCCATTTGTAAGTTCCTTGAAAGCTAAACTCTTTCCACATCATCCCTTTCAATGTTCTATTAAACCGTTCAACTATTGATGCTTTCAAAGAACTATATGTTGAATAGTGATTAATTTTATGAGATTGTATTAAACGTTGAAATTGATTATTAACACGTTCATCGCCATGTCAGTCATATATGTCTGACGCTAAGAAGTTCTACATGAGCCATGCCAGTCACATGTGTCTGACGCACGCGATTTCGTAAATCACAAATGTCCGACGCAAACGACGCTCTGTTCAAAACAACAGGTTAATACTTGTTGTATCATATTTGGATGCGTCAGACATATATGACTGACACGGCTATTCGAAAAAAGTTTAAATATAGGGCCATGTCGGTCATATATGTCTGACATAAAAAATAATGTTTTTCCGGGAATTTTGGCAAAAAAAATTTTTTCTATGATACATTAAGTTTCCTTGATACATTTTTAACTGAATTATCAAAAAAAATTACCGTGGCCCATGTGAAAATTTTTCTGATATTATCGTGGCGATGAACGTGTTAAAGAACCATCATCGGTTTGCAGGTTTTTCGGTTTTCGCTTTGATGTATCGAATACAATTTTCATAGCCGCCGTTACGTTTTGTGCACCTTTATTTTTAACTGCAACAGCCCAGGCTTTTTTGGAAAACGTTATCCATTATTATATGTTTCATAGCTTCCAATTTCTACCAGATCAGCTTGCCATAAATCATCAATTCCCTTCACTATAACTCGTCTTCTTTTGAAATTTTTTCTAGCTTGTTTATGTAATTCTTCTACTATTTGTCTTTTATCTGCATTCAAATCCATATTATTTATGTGTGTATGTGTGTGTGAGTGTATGTTAAAGTGTATTTTATTCGATTTATAGTTTTCCTTTGAGTGAATAATTTGAATAGATATTCTTCAATATGATTTAACCTTTGATTATAGATATTAATTCTCTTTAAAACTTCAATTTCAATTTTCTTGAAAGCTTCGTTAAACACTTTCATTTCACCATCAATTTTATTCCATATCTCTGTAATTTTATTTCTGTATTCATTATTTCCATTATAGTTTTCCTGCTTGGAATCTATTATTGACTTCTCAACATAGTTATCAAGGGCTTTTTCAAGTTTCTCCACATAGTCTTTTATTTTCTGAATTTTTACAGTTTGTACGCTAATTTTATTTTTAACATCATTTCTCATTATTTCTTGATTGTGTATAATTGAAGTATTAACATTATCTTCGAATACTTTCACTTCATTGTCATGTTTTAGATAAACATTTTCAATCTCACTTTTTAAATTGTTTATTTGATCAACTAAATCATCATATATTTGTGTTATATATTTTTCGATTAAGATTTTTTGTTTTTATGATTATATTTTTTAAAACTTTCTCCAAATTTATTAATATAAGACATTTCTTTCACTCTTCTAATAAATTATATTAGATTCCTTAAGTTCTTCTATAATAGAGATTATTTCGTTTTGCTGATTGTTGTGACCAGCACCGATGAGAGAAGTAAACGTAGTCTGTCAACTAGTTCATTAGGATCATCCCAATGTATGTAATTTGATTTCAGACTATTTAGTGATTAAACCACTGCCTTTGTTAAAATGTTTGTTGTGGTTTCGAATAAATGTTTAATTATTCGTCTATATTTGAAGGCTTGTGTTCCTTTCACTTGTTCATTAGGTTCATAGCGACGTTTATGTACATCTTTTTATATTTATTTAAATCATTTTTAGTATAACAGAGAGGTTTTATATGAAATACGAGTTCAAATAGTCCAGGTGTCATTTTCAATTTCATATTTCCAATCTGCATAGTATTATCTCCATTAAATATTAATTTTTCCTTGCCATATCTCTAACTTCCGTCTTCATCTTTATTAAAACCATAAATTTTATCCAATTGCTTATTATCAATAAATAATTGGATATTTTCAATTGAATTTTGTACATTAATTGATTCTAAAATATATTCAAAATCCGCATATACAACAAAAGGCAATTGTTTTTTAAAATTTGTATAACTAAGCATACTGTTTTCTATATTAGGCATTTTAGTTACCATCTTATTGCGTTCTTTGTTATGATTTTCCAGAGATAACTCATGATGAAAATGTATTAAACAAGTGTTACATATGTAAACTTGTCGATTTGTTAGTTGACTTTTTATTAATCTGTAATTAAACAATTCTATATTAAAATCAGTTTTTTAACATAAAATTATTATTGATTTACCTTAAAATATTTGTAACCCATACATAATGGAATTTGTCACCATCTTCCAACAGCAGCAAGTTAATGTGTTTAGATTTTTCCTGTTGGGAAAAATAATATAGACCGACTATATTATTCTCATTATCTAATTTATTTATTATCAATTTTATTCCATATCTCTGTAATTTTATTTCTGTATTCATTATTTCCATTATAGTTTTCCTGCTTGGAATCTATTATTGACTTCTCAACATAGTTATCAAGGGCTTTTTCAAGTTTCTCCATATAGTCTTTTATTTTCTGAATTTTTACAGTTTGTACGCTAATTTTATTTTTAACATCATTTCTCATTATTTCTTGATTGTGTATAATTGAAGTATTAACATTATCTTCGAATACTTTCACTTCATTGTCATGTTTTAGATAAACATTTTCAATCTCACTTTTTAAATTGTTTATTTGATCAACTAGATCATCATATATTTGTGTTATATATTTTTCGATTACGATATTTTTGTTTTTATGATTATATTCTTTAAAGCTTTCTCCAAATTTATTAATATAAGACATTTCTTTCACTCTTCTAATAAATTATATTAGATTCCTTAAGTTCTTCTATAATAGAGATTATTTCGTTTTGCTGATTGTTGTGACCAGCACCGATGAGAGAAGTAAACGTAGTCTGTCAACTAGTTCATTAGGATCATCCCAATGTATGTAATTTGATTTCAGATTATTTAGTGATTAAACCACTGCCTTTTGTTAAAATGTTTGTTGTGGTTTCGAATAAATGTTTAATTATTCGTCTATATTTGAAGGCTTGTGTTCCTTTCACTTGTTCATTAGGTTCATAGCGACGTTTATGTACATCTCTTTATATTTATTTAAATCATTTTTAGTATAAAAGAGAGGTTTTATATGAAATACGAGTTCAAATAATCCAGGTGTCATTTTCAATTTCATATTTCCAATCTGCATAGTATTATCTCCATTTAATATTAATTTTTCCTTGCCATATCTCTAACTTCCGTCTTCATCTTTATTAAAACCATAAATTTTATCCAATTGCTTATTATCAATAAGTAATTGGATATTTGCAATTGAATTTTGTACATTAATTGATTCTAAAATACATTCAAAATCCGCATATACAACAAAAGGCACATCCAATTGTTTTTTAAAATTTGTATAACTAAGCATACTGTTTTCTATATTAGGCATTTTAGTTACCATCTTATTGCGTTCTTTGCTATGATTTTCCAGAGATAACTCATGATGAAAATGTATTAAACAAGTGTTACATATGTAAACTTGTCGATTTGTTAGTTGACTTTTTATTAATCTGTAATTAAACAATTCTATATTAAAATCATTTTTTAACATAAAATTATTATTGATTTACCTTAAAATATTTGTAATCCATACATAATGGAATTTGTCACCATCTTCCAACAGCAGCAAGTTAATGTGTTTAGATTTTTCCTGTTGGGGAAAATAATATAGACCGACTATATTATTCTCATTATCTAATGCAAACACATTAACACTCATTTCAGGATTGTTGGTCTCAAATATTTTTATCTGATTAACTGGAAGCGAAAAGTTCAAGTTCTTAAAATTTAATTCAACATTATTTTCCAGTTTTATGATTTTATCTTCTATATTAACAACATTATAGGACGTCATTCTATTTGAGTGGACTTTCATTGGATATAATGCTGATATTATTGCCCACTTGAAACAATACTCATCGTTATCCTGAACATTGATACAGGCATGCTTTTTCTGTATTTCCGGTGGTGTATTGGGTACCTTTTATACATTTATATTGATTAATGTTTATCTCAAGACGTGATATTTCAATTAATGTTCAACCGCTGTCACGCTCCTGAAATTCACTCATCTTTTTAATTGTAACATCACATTGCTCGTTGTAATTATTAAGAATGTCGTCTCTTGTTGAATATATACTAAGAATACTCATTTTAGTCTGATGAGACTTTACTTCAATCATACAATTATCTTCATCATCCTTTATACACATATTCGCAAAACAGTTTCATGTTAAATTTTATGGTTTCATATTTTTTAATCACATCACTTAATAATTTAATTATTTTGTCATTGATTTTCCTTAAAAAGTTTTCAGGTATTAAATTATTTTTGCTATTGTTTTCAACTAAATATGTGATAATTCTATTTTTAAACGATGATTTTATACATTTAACATCATCAACATCCAAACCATTATCTGGTTTCTCAGCACAGTTTATTTTATGCTCATTTGTTCTTTTATGATAATACCAATTTGTTTTAGAATATATTTTGCACAATACTCGAAATAAACACTAATTTCACCGTTTTTGTTGCCTTCTGTGTGAGAATGTGAGTGTCGATGTCATTCCGCATGATTTGAAAAATATTTGTTACATATTTTACATTTAAATGATGTGGATGGTCGATCATGACATAATCTAATATGTCTTCTTAATGATCTATTAAACTTGAATACTTTTCCGCTAAATTCGCAAGTAAAATTAGCCATTTTTGCTTTTTTAAATTTTAAATTTGAAAACACAAGTCGCCGTCAATTTCTGGCACAAGAATGACTTCTATATCCTTAAAAACAAGTCTATTTATACTCTAGGATGTAGATGAGGAAACGTGCACACACTAATTCTGTCCGTCCAATCATTCGAAAAGAAATACAAATAAAATGTGACAAGACTTTCTTATCAGTTTAAAACGATCATTCAGGTGTTCATCCCTAACATTAAATCAACAAAAAATAAAAACATAACCTCACAACCAACCTACCCTTTCTTATCAGTTTACAATTTCGGAATATTAAAATTCAATTACGTGCTATGAGTCAAGCGTTTTAAAATTTGTTTAAATAAAAAAACATTCTTGTTGAACTATTTTTTAGGAATACAAAAATGATAAGCACTCGCGCTGGAATTATTTATAATACTAATGTGTTCTTATACCACATTTGACCGTCATAAAAAAATGATAAGGACTCGGCCTGTAGTTTCCTGAGAATTCTGGAATTGCTTTCATAGCAGTTTCTAAATTAAAACTCGCCATATTTGCTAAATTTTGTGCTTGCTTGTCCGTTTAGGGCTACTAACAGAAGATATTTTGCCCTTGTATAATATTTTTCAAACACTGTCGTGTTCTTTTCTGGTTCGTCTGTCCTAATTGCTTTTCTATTTACCGGATCTATAAATTCCCTTCTCAATAATTCTGTCTCCTCTGGTTTGATTTTCCTTGTACCTGCTTTTCTGAAATTGACTATTATTCTTTCTAATCTGTGTATAATTGCCTCCATAAAATTTTTACTTATATATCCATTTATTCAAACCTGTACAACTGTCCTTTTGCGGACATATTCCTTAAAATACTTAATTGATCTATATATTACAAATATCACTACCATGATAGATAGAAGTACAAAAGTATCAAACTTTACATTAGTAAGTCCCATGTTATGCTGGCTAATGGCCCCAAGGTTGATGTTTCCGATGATGGTGACGGCTTCTTCACTTTTTGACTGCGTCTTTCCCATTACTTCAATTGTTTAAGTTGTAGGTACAGTTTTCTTTTCGTATCTCCAGGAGTAATACCCATGAGCCGCAATATTTCCGTCTTTTGTTTTTTAAGCTTTTGTTTTTTAAGCTTTTGTTTTTTTCCTCCTCTATTGGGCTTCTTCTTCACCTCTGGTTGTTTTACTTATTTTCTTGTTATCCTACTTTTGTAGTCTTCAATTGTGATGGGCCTTGGTCCACATTTTTTTGTCGTGGGTATATATACTCGTATTTAACAAGAATGTTATCAATATCCTTCTCCGTCGGAGGGTTGTCTTGATTGGACAACCAACTTAAGGCAGGGTCAGAAGATTAAAAAATATATACGAGATTCAAAATATTATGGACAGGATCAAATTATGCAGGATCGAAATCGCAAGATCGCCATATAATGATTGTCTTTATTATGTTTGAAATATTGATTATTGTTTTGTTAGGTTGTTTATAATGCTATGCCTAACCACAGCAGTTTTAATTCTTTGCTGCAGTGCTGAAGGTGCTGGATGACGTTGTTAAGTATGTGATTATCAAAATGTTTCTCCTCTTTTATTCAAAATTCATCAATTATTTATACTCATTTCTAATATTGACAATCATTCTTAAAACTATACATTATGCACTTTCTATTGCAAAGCATGAACCACTTGCGACAATTACCACGGGATGATCGATCAAAACCTCACTCAATATTTTTAATAGTTTTACTCATTACTTTATAAATGAGCCACTTTAAAATTATGAATTTCTTTCTGATCATTTCTGTAATCGAAAACATTTATGATCCCTTTAAAGTGCTTTGACCCATGTTGTTAATTCTATTGCATTTTCTGTTTTTACATGTGTGATCTTGTTTGTATGCCGCTTATTAAGTGTGTCATACAAAACAAAAAATTTTTATTATTTATTATTTCTTTATAACAAATAGTCATCATCATCATCACTTTGGGAAGTGAGATCAATTAAAATAGAACTTAAAATATTAGGAGGGGGAAGTCTCTCTATAGTATAATACTCACCCACCTTTTTTACCATATTTACCGTATTAATTATTTGTCTACAGGGGGGCATGACAACCTGTTCCATCCTCGTAAACAATCAACACAAAGGTGGTGTGTACAGCCGACGAATACGATGTCTTTTCGATTTAAAAAGTTGCAACAAATTTCACATTCTTAACGGCTTTTGTACAATGTCTCCAACGGAGAGTCGGGACTCCGATCCTTTTCTTCCTGCTTTTTTAAAAACTTCTTCATTTTTTACTCTATCGTCTGCTTCTTTTGCTGCAGTTTTTTTATTTTCTCTTCTAATAGCTTTTTTTTGCGGCATATGAGCCCCATTTTTTCTCTATCCTCTGGATATCGTCTATACGTTCAGATATCAGAGTGGAAAACATCTCCTCTACTGAAGTCGTCGATGTGATTGATGGTGGCGGTGGTGTTGTTGTTGATGATGATGATGATGGATGGATGGGATCATCTCTTGATGAGGAAACCATTGGGTCTCTTCGTCATCCGCATTAAATAAATTTAACGACATTTTTTAATTTTTTTCTTATGTGTAATAATTTTCTACCTTTTTTACAAAAGTTATTACAATGTAATGAAAAATTACTTCTCTAACACACTCTATTTATACTAAATTTTATTTTTTAATTCCTAATGAAAAACTATATTTTACATTAAATCATAGAACCTTTTAATTCTTTTATTTTGGCAACAAATATTCATACGTCAGCACACCTAATATTTGGGAATATAAAAAAATAAGGACTAAAACGTTCAAGACTTTCTTATCTGTTTAAAATTACAGATCCTTGTAGAACAAAAAAAAAAACACGCAGCAACCATACATCCGTTTTCTATTTCTTCAACGTTTGATCATAACCAACACGTGACAAGACTTTCTTATCAGTTTAAAATTACAGATCCTTCTAATTAAAACATACAAAAAATAAAAAACACACAACAACCATGCAGGTGTACATCCCTTTTCTATTTCTTCAACAATTGACTATGATCAAATGTGACAAGACTTTCTTATCAGTTTAAAATTAAAGATCTTTCAGGTGTACATCCCTTTTCTATTTCTTCAACATTTGATCATGACCAACACGTGACAAGACTTTCTTATCACAAAAAAAACGAGCATACAGGCGTCAATCCCTTTCTTATTACATTTAAAATTAAAGATCCTTCAGGTGTACATCTCTTTTCTATTTCTTCAACATTTGACTATGATAAAACGTGACAAGACTTTCTTATCAGTTTAAAATTACAGATCCTTATAATTAAATCACAAAAAATAAAAAACACACAACAACCTAAACTAAACCTACTAAAACGCGACAACAACACCACGTACAACTATATTTCTATTTCTTCAACAATTTTTATCTCAAAAGAACGTGCTCACACTCATTCTGTCCGTCCAATCATCCGTTTGAAAAGCAATACAAATAAAATGAAAATGCACAATCATGTTTCTATTTAGGTATACGATGTTATTATTTATTATCTAAAATAAAAATACACAGGTGTACATCCCTTTTCTATTTCTTCAACATTTGATCATGACCAACACGTGATAAGACTTTCTTATCAGTTTAAAATTACAGAACCATATAACATAAAAAACTAAAAACAACCATACAGGTGTACATCCCTTTCTTATCACATTTAAAATTAAAGATCCTTTTAACACAACAACAACACCACGTAGAACTATATTTCTATTTCTTCAACAATTGACTATGATAAAACGTGACAAGAATTTATTATCAGTTTAAAATTACAGATCCTTCTAATTAAATTATACAAAAAATAAAAAAAACACACAACAACTATACAGGTGTACATTTATTTTCTATTTCTTCAACAATTGACTATCATAAAATAAAAAAATAAAATAAACAAAAGCATAACATTGCACAAGTCCACAACACGAGTTTACGGTACCCTACATCACGCACTCGCTGATCATCGGAATCATGAATTCAGACTCGAGACGAACCTACTCACTTTCAACCAAAGGATGTCCAACCACACACACACTCATTCGTCCGTCCAATCATTCGTTTGAAAAGCAATACAAATAAAATGAACATGTACAATCATGTTTCTATTTAGAAAGTTCAATCTTGGGTAGCCTTTAATTTGTGAAAACGAAATACTATTCGACATAAATAGATTATTAGACTCCTTGTTATTTTCATCTTCGTTCGTTTCTGTATTGTCTTGATTAAGTATCTCGGCTACATTACTTTTCTTAAAATTTCCATTTAATTTGTCAGTCGTTTTTCTAGTCATTATATTTGTGGATTTTGGCATAATTTCCTTTAAGTCATTGGAATCTATTTTGATTCTTGATAATGCATCGGTTTAGTATTTATTTTTCCTTGTTTGTATATGATCTCGGAATCGTAATCCATGAGATCTAATATAATTCTAGTTAGTCTTAATGAAGGGTTTTTGTGGGTGAATAACGATACTAGTGGTCTGTGATCAGTCACTACTTTGAACTTCCTACCGTATAAGTATGGTCTGAAATGAGTAATTCCCCAATGAATGGCTACGAGCTCTTTTTCTATTATTATTATTCTACATATTTTCTATTGAGATGTTCAGCAATCTGATCAAACATTTTTTACAAAACATCTATAGTAATTACAGAAAGCTACAAATATTCTTGTGTCATCTGCATTCTTCAGAATTGGATTAGTTTCAAATGTTTTACTTTTATTTGGATCTATCATTATTTCTTTGTCTGTAATAAGATATCCTAAGTATACTACTGGTTTCAAAAAATTACATTTATTTGGATTTAATTTAAGGTTGTGGGTTCTTAGTCTTCGAAAAACTTCTCTTAAATTATCATTATGGTGTTTTAAAAAAACATCCAAAAACCATTATGTCGTCTATGTATATAAATGCATTAGAATCTAAACCTGTTAATGCTATTGTCAACATTCTTTGCAAATTACTAGATGGTATTTTCAGGCCAAAAGGTAATCTTTTAAATTGATAATGTCCATTATTTGTAGAAAATGCTGTAAGTGGTTTGGTGTGGGTTCTAATTCTATTTGGTGGAAAGAGTTCGTCATGTCTAGCGTTGGAAAATATTTTGTTTTTTTTCTATTATATTTTATTTTATTTACTCAATATCACATTCTACAAAATTCTTAAATAAAATATGAAACTTCCTTCCATCGAAGTTCACGCCATCCTCTTCCATTCGAATGCTTCCCAATCATGGAAAATATATATATAGTTTCCATTCCACTGGAAGTGGAAACTCCCATCTGGTAATACGTTTTTAACAAGTAACGCTGCAAACAGAGGTTTGAAGGTTTTACTTGCTTTTGTCAAAAAAATTTGTGTATTTGAGAAGTTCCTTCTTGATCTTCTCATCCATCCATAAATTAAACTCGGAAGCGAGTTTTAGTTGACACACACAATTGTTGTTTTGACAAAACATTTTTCCGTTTTTAATTTTGAAAACACAACGGTAACGATTTCTAGGACAAGAATGATGTAATACATTTTAGATGTAATGAGAGTAAAAAACAAAACGACCACCCAGGTGAGCATAAAGATACTTATAACATAAAAACACAACAACAACAACATGTACAACTATGTCGTTATCCCAAATTTGATCATGACAAAACGTGACAAGACTTTATTATCCCAAGGAAACGATCACACACATTACATGTTACCATTACCGACTGTAACGCAGGCGTGCTCTCAAATTTGTATGGAAAAATTGGTCCAGAACGTAAATAAACATACTACTAATATGTTTGATTTCCTTTAGTATTTGTATCCCTATAGTATTCTTATTTTATTTAAAAGTCTTAGAGTAGCAGACGGCTCTATCTTATGGCAAAGTTAATTGTCGAAGTTTTTTTGAGAGAAATAAAACACTCTAAAATTGAAGTCAGAAGTATTTCTGATTTTATTTACAATTTTCTTCAGTTTATATACTAGTTCTTATTCTACGTTTTCTATGATAATCTTACGTATTCCAATAATTTCTATGTTAATTGTCATATTCATTTCTCCTACTTATTTTTGTTCATATATTATTTGTGATCATGTGCTAAAAGCATATTCAAATTTCATTATTTTCATTCAATGCAATTACAGTAACCCATTTCAATTGACACTAGTCACTTGAAATATTTTGTCGGTCATTACCTCCTTTATTTGTGTATGTATACTGCATGCACTACACGAGTATTGAATTGCATACTGCCTGGCATGTATGAATTAATTACGTTTGTCTGAACAACTCGCTTGAAATCACAAAAAAATACATACTAATTTGAATTCTATTGAAGAGTTTCAAATTTGTCAAAATAAAAATATTGTTCGGATGAAAACTCCAACTTTTTAACATACAATATATTTCCTCCTCTTTTTAATATTTCATATTCATAAGATCCACCTTTAATTTTACTACCACGACAGGCTTCTAAAATAACAGTACTAGGATTTTTATTGCTGATAACTTTGATTTTAAAGATTTCTAAATTTAAAATTTAAACTTGGATCTCTTAAAAATCTTCTAGTTACTATATACGATATACAAAAGGATTTTATCATTTGAAGGATTCACTTTGTTTAGAGTTGTTTTAATTGTTCGAAGAAATGTATTTATTTTTGTTATCTATCAGTTCTAGATATACAGTACCGACAAAAAAAAGCAACGCTAAGCCGATTGATCTTTATGTATGCCTTTTTCAAAAAAACAGTATGGAAATTATTTTGCTCCACAAATTTAATTAACAAATGCAGGTTACGATATCAAAATTTTTCTATCCACTTATTTTTATTTTAACATTTGGCAGTCTGGAGGGCATAGAATCCGCAGGAGACACGATGGTGTGTAGAGGTATTTTTTCCCATTGACTTTAAAATTTGTTGTTTATGTTTGTCCACTTCTATTATGTCGTTCAACTATTGATGCCTTTTAACAACTATATATTGAATAGTGGTTAATTTGATTAGATTGCATTAAATGTTCAAGTCGTTTGTAAAAGAAAATGCCTACGTTATTCTCTCACCGAATTTTGTAGCCATTCTCAAACATATTAAAATTGCATTTGTGCCACGTATGGGTATGTCCTTAATTAATATAAAAAAAAAATTTTTAAATAAGAGAAAATCACTTAATTTCTAAAGTTGTTTTTATTATTTTCTAAAATTTATAAAGCTTAAGGAAGAGGAAATTCTTAATTTCAAAAATAGTTTAAAATATTTTACCAAACAAACTAACAGCTTTTAAGAAAAAAAGAAGAAAAAAACAAAACAAAATCAGAAAATGAAAAGAGAATGCGATCAAGTAAGATCTATAAAATATTAATTATCAAATTTTGTAACATCTATCAAATTTAAACATTATTAAATTAGTAATAAATTAAATATTATAAATTGTAATTAAAATATAAAAACGATTAAATTATTTGTGTTAAAATGAAAACTAAAATAAGAATACAAATGAAAATATGTAAATATTTAAATAATTATAAGAATTTTTGATGAAAGAAAATGATACATCATATTTATAATAAATTAATTTTGAATTTTTAAATGGAAGATTCATATAATATGGATACACCAACGCCTAGATCCAAGTTACTCTATAATAGTTAATGTACACTACTTATTATACTTGCTTACCATACTAGCTAATATACTATTATAAACTATTATATATATTATGTGTATTATTATGCTATGTATTATTATGCTATGTATTATTATTATGCTATTATATTATTATTATGCTATAAACACTATAGATGCAACGCAGCAAACAAATAAAACTTTATTTTATTTTATTTGCTTGTTGTCGCGTTGCCTTTAAAATAATCGTTTCCAAATACAGTCATGTATTCTATTTTTGAGAGATTGTTGTGCTTGCTGGGTGGCGTTTATTGTGTTTATAGAATTATACTACATTAGCTCCTATACTACATTTCTATGTTATACTAAGTTAGCCCGCTAAGAACTGTATGATCTGTAAAATATGAGAAAAAAAATTAATTAAAAAGAAAATACTTTACAAGTAACATCAGAACTATGAAGACGTGTTTTTATTTGCATAATTTTACTCAGCACGCTTTCTCCGTGTGTATATATATATATCTATTTCATATCAGAAAGTTTACATGGTAAGTCAATGCGTATATGGTTTGTTGTATTTGAAATACTTTGTTTTGTATCTATGAATTTATATGTTACATACATATATACATAATTGGTCATTACAACCCTTCAATCAGGATTACGACCTAGTTTCTCACACCACTTATGTTGTGTGTCTTAATTTTATACATGAGTGGCGGGACCTACAGTTTAAAGTCGACTCCGAACGACAGATTTTTGAGAAACTTTTCATGGCAATTTTTATTTACTCTCAGAGTTTTTGCCAGAACCCTGGCTTTACGTCTAATAAGCCAATACACTACCTACTAGACTACGGCGACTTCTGAATTTATATGTTGGTTTTCATAATCTCATCACAACGAACAAAATTATTTTTTACTTAATTGGTCATTACAACCCTTCAGTCGTAATTATAACCTAGCTTCTCACACTAACCCTATGGCATGTTTTAATTTTGTGCATGAGTGGCCGGCAGATTTTTAAGAAACTGTTCATTAGTATTTATTGCTATAAATACATTACTTATAATAAATACTTAACTAAATACTCTGACTGTAATCGACCCCACGACCATCACGCTAATAGTCCACTTCACTACTCACTAGAAGACTAGCATAAAAAAATATGTATGCATCAGAGATCAGCAATGAGGATTCAAAAAGATAATATTTATTTAAGCCAATGGACATATTCCTTACTGACTAATAACAAATCGAATAAAATTAAATAGGATTACAATCAGTTCCTAGTTATAATAAAAATATGAAAAGTTAAGAATTGAGAAAAACAAAGTTAGGAATTGAGAAAAACAATAATGTTCCGTTTTATAACGCCAAAATTTAAAGAAAAATCAACAAAGTCAAATTGACGGCAAATTCTAGTTAACGGATCAGCAATAGCATAATTAGTTCTGCAGAATTGTATATAAATAAGACTTTAGCAGCGGAAGTTACGACAAGGAATATTGAATTTAAAAGATCTTAACAGAAATTCACAGCAAATATTACCATTGATCAGGTTAATCATAAAGGATTATTTAATATTGTACGACAACTCTTAAGGGTAGGCAGTTTTATTAATGCCAGTCTAGACATGCTAGGCATATCCAAATAATTCCATCCAATATATAATATACAAAATACTCCAAAATTGCTCTGACAAGCGATAGGTATAACTGTTTAGTAATAAATAGATCAGTAAATTCCTTTGCCCAACGTTTTATGAAGCCAAGAGTGCTTCTTGCCTTATTTACAGTCAAAGTGATATGATCATTAAAGTTTAATTTTGTGTCTAATAGGATCCCAAGATCAATAAAAGAGTCCAGTATCTCCAATTGATGACCTCCAAGCAAGTAATTAGCCGCGATAAAATAGCACCAGATAGCACATAAATATACTTAGATAAGTTCACACATACGGTCTGCTTTCTAGCAGTCAAATACGACTCTAGCCATCTTAAACTCCTATGATTTACACCCATTAAATCCAATTTAGTTAATGGAAGTTTGTGATTCACTTTATCGAATGTTTTGCTAAAATCTGTTAAAATTACATAAGTTTGCTTTTGTTGAGAAAAAGGCCGCATTTATCATGGATGTTAACTAAAGCACATTAATCGTTGTTGAACAACCCTTTCGGAAACCATGTTGATGAGGTGATAATAACGAAGAAGTATGATGAACCAAAAAGTCGGCAATCAGTTTATCGAACATTTTTGGAATAGCACTCAGTTTTGCAATGCTCCTATAATTTGTAACATCAGACTTATTGTCAGATAAAAAAGTGGTATAATATACGAGTCCTTCCAAAACACAGGAAAATATTCATAATTAATCGAGGTATTAAACAATATGACTAATGGTGTGATGAATGACTTTGCACATCGATTTAAAATACAACTTGGAACTCCATCAGGACCAGGACGAAAAGACATCTTTAAACTTTTCAGGTTCACCAAAATATCACAGTCGCTAAATGTTGGAATAGATATTACTTGAGCCGATGTCAGCGGGTAAGGGTAAATATTTGTATCATATGACATCAACACTACCGGATTCTCTATCATCAAATTTCATAAAGGATGGAAACCAGTAGATTTTCTCTTGGAATTTACAAACGTATAGAAAGATATAGGATTCTTAATAAAATTATTTTTCATTTTATCCATATATGTTTTATATGTTATTTAGAATGTTATATTCCGATCGGCTAATAGAATATCTTCCATAATCTAACTAACATAATCTACTAACTTTAGAAGGCTTAGCTTTGAAATTAGTTGGAAGGAAAAAATTAGTTTTTAAAGTCGGGTGACATCGATCCTCAGGCAAGTTACAGGTTCAGAACGTAAAACACTACAGTGATTAACATCATTAACAAATACAAGATCCAGTATTTTTCCAAAGTCAGTTTATTTGATACAGTGATGGTTCAAAAATATCGTTTAGGAATTCGACATGGCAAGTCATATTTTTAATCGGTATTATATAAGGCTCATCAGGTACATGTTCACCAATCACCCATAACAAAAACAGAATCATCCTTTTTAGCACATTGGACAACAGATGTTATTGCGTCAACGTGACCAGAGTAAACAGCATAGTCAGAATCAGGAGGAACATAT
Organism: Sarcophaga subvicina; assembly: GCA_936449025.2. NCBI lineage: Eukaryota > Metazoa > Arthropoda > Insecta > Diptera > Sarcophagidae > Sarcophaga > Sarcophaga subvicina. Next base: position 55,507,041 of record OW388080.2, read on the forward strand.
CAACAAGAAAAGTAGACTTTAGACGTTTTTAATTTTACAACAACAGCAACAAATTCAATATTAGAATTATGGGTTACAAACTGTTCAGATGCATATAATGAAGAGACAGCAACTAATACACCACCTCCTCTGCGTGTATTACGATTATATCTATAAATTTGATATTTGTTACAAAGAATTTCCGCATTAAAAACACTGTCATTAACCCAATTTTCAGTAAAGACAATTTAGTATTTAATCCACGAACATTTTGATAGACTATTGATAAGTTATCACTAGATATTTAGTTTTTTGAAATTTGAGTGTAGGTAGACGTACAATATTTTTTTCTCTTTCAGAGGAAACATATTCTCGGGCATATGTTTTTGCAGGCCAAAAATTTAAATCATGTATTTTTTCAAAGTACTCGTCCGAAACTGTAATTTTAAAGGACGATATTGTTCTCGGCTGCGAGTAAGCAAATTTATGAATCGATAAATTACAACCGTCACCTATTTTACACCTTATATAAAATTTAATGTCCTTTATGGCAGAGTCGGAAGTAAACGTGAGATAAAAATGCTTCTAGCAGGTGGTATGACTCTTAACGGCTTAGGTGAGGTTATCAAGGTGTTATTAATATCAGCGACATTTGCAACAGCTTTCGAGTAACGTGAAGTAGGTTGTGAGTTACTAGAATTATTAGTTACGGACGAAATATCAGCAGCACGAGGTAATGGTGAAATTGAATTGGTGGATGGTGATGTACAATTATTATTTAAAGAATGTAAGACTTCTAAAGTGCGTCTGTCGAAGAGTTTTTATAACCTACTACAAAGTATTAATTCATTAAAATCTTACTGAGTGATACTTTCACCCTCATCACTTAGTGTCTTCGCCGTCTGTGCTTGCAGATCCTTCTATTCTTATGCAGTCAATCCTCCACTGGCGTGAAAGCAACAAAATGGTAATAACAATCGTAAATTCATGTCATCGCTAAATTTAATTATGAAAATGCAATTCATCGACAAACATCTATGACTATGGCAACCGAATGGCGACGTAAATCGAGGGATTGCTGTACTTTATAAACTTAAATTTGGAAGGGTAACAGTTCTTGATCATTAATCTCCTAAATACTTTCTTGGAGTCATATCGGAACATCTTCACATTATGGACATATGTTTGGGTTCATTGATTTCTTGGAAGTAATAACTACTACGAATTCTTAATTCTTCCCATCTTTAGGTGAATATGTTTTTTTGGAATGTTTAAATGCTCTCTCTTACTAATTATTTCCTCAATAAATTCCAAACCAACTCAAGTCATTTGGATTGAGCTCTTAATTTTTCTTCCTTCACACTCAATCATGTTAAGGACCATTATTACAACTTGCCGTTAACTAACGGGAGGATGTTAACGGGCAGATAAATTGTTTTTTTTATTATTATGATTTTACATATAGAAGTGATCGTTAAGCTAAAGGGAGGATCATCCTACCTTTAACATCTAAAAGTCACTTTATGTTTGAACTTTCCATATTATATACTATTTTCGTTATGGTAACTTCAAATTTTAACAAAATGAGCATATACAACAAAAAAACGAAGCCCGCGGATGCCACTGCGTTAAAAAAACTTGTACAATTGAGCAGTTTTATCGACATTGCTTCGGCATTGCCATATTTTTGAAAAATTTTATCTGTAAGTTATAATAATGAAAATAAGTTGAAGGCAACTTTCCAGTTCCCTTTAGCAAAAGGTACCTTTAACTAAACCCAAGTTTAACGACAAGTTGCAATAATGGCCCTAAATGTTTTCTTCCTACGGATGCACTTTAGTATGGAAGAAAAAGAAATGAAGAGCTTTATCTCAAGAAACGGTTAAGCATGGTGGTGGTAATACAATGCTGTGCTCACCAGGTGTGAGCAGAAAGAGTTTTTATACTTTGTTGTCATTTTGCACCGGTATTTATACAACACAATAAATATAACTTATTGTTCATTATTATTAAAAACAATTTATATTAAATTTAAATGATGATTCAATAAATAATTAGAATGATTAATAATGAATACTAATTATAAACATAACGATGCTGCGATATGCGAGTAAAAAATTTCCATTTAAATTTATGCAATTAAATAAAATTATGTAATATAAATAAAAGCTCGTACCTCAAAACCTAATTTAAATTAGTAATTCAAAATTAAAAATATTTTTTAACGTATTTTTTGATTATGTAGGTTCTTCCAACAGGGACTAACGAACATTGACAGCTACATCTGAAAAAATTAATTCTCATTTATTCCGTCCGTTTTGCCAATTCACTATAGTGGAAAGACACACAACACGGAACAGGCTCTGGGTCAGTTGAAATCTGACTCTAATTTTAATCGAAAAATTACTTTCAGTGATGAGACTCAATTTTGAAAGAAGGGATACGTGACGAAACGAATTTGTCGGATTTACGACGATACCCAGTAGACATGAGATCCAAGAGCTTCTAATACATTCAACATACATAATTTATCATTGCAACCCTTCAGCCAGGATTACAACTAGCTTCTCACATCACTTATGTTGTGTGCGTTAATTTTACACGACGCCAAGCGACAGATTTTTGAGAAACTTATCATGGCATTCTATATTCTTGCCAGAAATCTGCTGAGAGGGCACAAAAAATAATTTAATCATATTTCATTTTGTTGGAGATGTCTGACTTAGGTTTTGAACCGTGACCTCACGTCTAATATGCCAACACACTATCTACTACATTACATCAGCTTAAAGTCCATTCCAAAAAATCAACCTTTGATTGGGTTTTGAGTTGGCGACAATGTCGGTTCATATTTGTTTGAGAACTGTAGCAGTCAGGACATTACTGTCAACAGCGATTACTGTCAATCGCTATAAATCGATGATTACTTACTACTTTTGGCATAAGTTCGATGATCTGGACAAAGGCATTTAGTTTCAATAGTATTTGCATTACGTGCTACGTGCTTTGTAAAAGCGATTTTAGGGGATGGTCAACTCACGTGAATGTGATGTAACCTGGTTACTCTTGTGAGGGTTTTTTCGCCGGTGAATGCGAACAAACCTTAAACTTCAGTAGCAACCTCAAATCCAACATATTCCATGCCATCTATCAAAATCAACTCGTTTTATTCGTCACAGTTGTGAAAAATAGGACACTCCGGATGTGCTGCACCCAGAGAAATCATGGCTCACATTTGAATGGTATTATATTCCACACATTCGATGATAACTCACACGCACTTTATTTTATTTAAATTTAAAAAAAGGAAGCGCTTAATGAAAGACTCATTAGAATCAATAGAAAACTATATTTAATCTTTTGGTATTCGTTTACAAAAGAAATAAAATACATAAATTTTTTAAAATTATATTTACTTTTAATATAACACGTACCATATACTGAATGTTACAACTGATAGTGAATAAAGCTCCTGATCAGTTTAGCTGTGTAATGATTCCGATAATTCTGGATAAAATATAATGTTAAATATTATATACCCATGGTAAAAATATTTGATAATGTCAGGCGCTAATAATCTCTTAAAGGTTTATTCCCGTCTCTCATTAACATTTTTATAGAAATGAAAATCGTACACCTTACAGCCAATATTGCAAAAGAAGCTACATATTCCAAAGACTTGAAATGTACAGGGTTGGATTGTGAAAATATTACAGTCATACTTTCCAAACACCTACTTCTTAAAAGTAAAAGACTATTTGAATTCAGGCGGGTTTCTAAAATATGCAAAAATAGTTATATTCGCTCTCCATTTTTCAAAAAATCAGCTGGACTAAACGAAAAATCTCCAATTTATCAATTGTAAAAATTTGAATAAGGGGAATTGTAACCACGAAAATTATATGGCAATATTTGTTTTGGTTCCTTTTACATTTATTTTTTGTTCCCGAACTTTTCTTTTATATAATTATTATTAATTTGGTATTTTGAAAAGAAAACAAATTTTTTTTATTTTTTGTTTTGTGCACCTTATATTTACTCCTGAACACTGTTGCTAGATAAATTTGGTATAAAATCGCCAAAACTAGATGAAAAATTGGCAAAATATTTTCGAAATCGTCAAAAAATCGGGAAAATAAAAATATTTTTCTTTTTAGTAAAATGTCTGTTTTTATTCGAAGAAATTTATTCTAAGTTACATATGCATAAGCAAATAATCCATATCATTTAATAATTTTTGTACAAAAGTTAAATATGTGTAGATTTATACATTAACCCTTTGCGACCGTATTCATTTTATATATGGGTGTCATGCTGGTCGGTAAATGTCATCACTTTCTTTATCAAAGTCAGTGTTGAAAGAGTCAAAATAAAATTCGTCATCGCTACTTTCAAGTTCACGGAACACTTCTTTCAGTAAATTTCTTTTTGCCATTTTATTAGAGTATTATTTTAAATATTTTAAGAAGCGATATCGCCAAATCTAAGTTAAGCACAACTTGTAAAATATCATTCGATTTCAATGAATTTCGAAAGCTTATCGATTGAGAGCAGACATACGGCTAGATCGGTAAAAAAGCTTGGGTGGCTGAGAGCAGACATACGGTCGCAAATGGTTAATTATGTTTACACTTTGTTCTATTAAATATAATTAAACATTTATTTATATATACCGGAATTTAATTGCCGCAATACATCAGGTTTTATTAATGTATTAAAAATGTGTTTTATTTAATTTTAAGTAGTCTTTGGTATACAGAATTCCTTCAAATGTGATGTTGTCTAAACGATTTCTTTGTTTAGTTGTATTGATATTTACCTGACTAAATATCATTTTCACGAATGTGGTAGAGTTAAAATTGTTTGGATAAAAATTGACAATTTTGGAAATAAAAAGTGTCGATAGTTTTCATTCCAGAAATTTGTTTTCAAAAACTTAAGAAATCGATTTCACTTTTATTGATTATTCTATAGGAATCTAATAATTTAAGTTCTCGAAATTCTGTATCAATGTTTTGCATATCTTCTTTAGATACGAACTATTCTGTTCTTAACAAGGTCATATTGACACAATTATGCGAAAACAGTGGTGCAAACATATACTTTTAATTAAATCGGCTTTGTTAGAACAAAAATTGGCGAATCGGACTTTGTCATTTTTAAAGTCAAAAATCGACAAAATGCCGATAAATCGGCAAATCTGGAACAGTGCTCCTGAACCGTATTGGCGTGGTATAATTTGTGATGGTATTTCTTAAGGGTGAGCGCACAACAATCACATAATAGTTTGAGTCCCTGGATGGTCTCCTCTCTTTCAACCTACCTAACAAATCCCAATTTGTACATAAAAACTAGATAGCACAACTAAATGATTTTACAAATTTTCCAATGGGATATTTATGGATATAAGAATAATTATGATTTTATCTCCGCATGGACTAGTACAAACAAGGTTAATTTTTTTATTACTAGTGCCTGAAGCAATCGAAGGCAAACTAAAGGGTCTTCTTTATTTGTTATTCCATACAATAATGGTAAATAGCGCATACAATTAGAATTTTTATTCTTTACAATTAACTGGTAAGAATTATAATATAAATTAAAATTATAAAATTACAATTTTTGTTATTCATGTTCTTTTAATGATAGGCCGAGCGCTTTGCAGACTGAGTCGGAAAGGTTTTCAAGTGCCTCGGTTCCTTAAGACGGCTCAAAAATTACACCACTTCATCCGATCTCCTTACTATACTCTACTTATATCCGACCGAGAATTAAAACCAGGTGCGCGCAAAGGTCATTAATGAGGGTACGGTATTCAACTTCAGAGATTTATTGGAACATAGTCGCAATGTGGCTTGTTCTATCGCTACAACGACGGATTTTGCTCGAATAAACTAAAGGGTCTTCTTTTCGAAAATCATATACTCGCACGTAACACTCGTCTTTCTCTCAGAGCATATCCGTTTGTAGTCGATTGGCCAATAGATCGCACACTGCTTGACAGATAAAACTCGTAACATATTTTCCTAATTCCAACACAATGCACTGCATGAGTAGGGTCCGCCAAATAACTTTTTTTTTTTTGAAAATGCTTTAAAAAAACTGAATATTTTCTCCAATTTATTTTTTATTTAAAAGCACAATCCTTCCGATTAATAATGGAAAATAATTTCATTCAAGTGGCTGTCTCGGCTGGCCATGCAGTGCAGCTGTATTTCACCAATGGATTCACGAATATTGTCCTTTAAAGCGTCAATTGTCTCTGGGTTGTCGGCGTAACACTTATCTTTGACGGTACCCCACAAATAATAGTCCAACGGTGTCAAATCGCAGCTCCGAGGTGGCCAAACGACATCAGCTCTGCGGCTGATAATGCGATCTTCAAAAACAGGGCGCAAAACATCTAGTATAGCTTCGGCTGTGTGGCACGTAGTTTACATACCCGCCAAGTTCGAAATGAGCTTCATCTGAAAAGATGACTTTTTTTTGCCAAAATCGGCATCTTCTGTAAGTCGATCGCAGGCCCACTTATCGAAGCGAAAACACGTATACACAACCATGTTCGTTCAGCGGAAGGATAAAACTAATTATCTGTCAAATCAGACATGAGCTAAGTGTTACTATTCACGAAACAAGCACTAGTTGAAAAAAAGACGTTAGATGGCGGACCCATTACAAATAGCTTTTTCAGATTCCAGTAAAAATCTTTAAATTTGGTACATACGTTTTCAAAAATAAACAAGAAATGCAGACCGTGTCCATCACTTACCACCCATACAATTAAAATTTTTCATATTACAGGAAAGTCGTAATCTTTAGGCTTTTAATTATTGTTTCATTTCACAATTTTGCAGAAAGACCTCACACTGAAATACCAGTGCATTGCAAATGCAATAAATTTGTTTTTAATTGCACAGAAATTCAAAATGGTATACTTAATTCGAAAATGCATCATAGCTAAAAACATGAAATTTACTTGAAATTCTTCATTTTTGGAAATTATAATAAAAACCAAAATCTGGTCAGGTAACTCAAACAAATTTACTTTCGATGACTTTTTCTAAGCAGTTTTCTGGCAAAACCTTTGAGAGTAAATAAAACTGCCATTAAAAGCTTCTCAAATCAGCTGAGTCAACGTTAAGATTTAAAGCCCCGGTTAGCCAAACGTCTACGAAACGTACGTTCGTTTTTAGCATATGCAGTACATACATACATACTTGGTCATTACAACCCTTCATTCAGGATTACGACTAGTCTTGTAGGTAGTGTGTTGGCTTATTAAACGTAAAGCTAGGGTTCAAGCCCCAGGCCAGACAACAGAACAAAATACAAAAAGTATTTATTCGGCGACTTCCTCTCAGCAGATTTCTGGCAAAAACTCTGAGGGTAAATAAAATTGCCATGAAAAGTTTCTCAAAAATCTGTCGTCGGAATCGACTTTAAACTGTAGGTCGCGCCACTCATGTATAAAATTAACACACAACATAAGTGGTGTGAGAAACTAGGTCGTAAATAAATCTAAATTTTATTATAAATTAATTGCAAATATTGTTGAAACTCCTTTCGAAACCGACCCTTCAACGAGTTGAGAAAGGGAAGGATGTTGAACCTAAGGAAAAAATTACCCCTGGCAAGACAATTCAGTGTAGTCTTAAACATAATATATTTCTGGTACTATCTTATCTATAATTACAGATATGCCCTTAGAAAAATAATGGCAGAGAAGAATATATTTGAAAAAAAAACTAGAAATAAAATAGATTGTCACTTTCAGTCCAAAAATTTCTCTTTAATAATTTATGGTACAATCCGTAATTTTAATGAAGCATAAGCACGTTAGGTTATGCATTTTACTCCGGAATATATTTGAAGTTCCGAAATGAGCTCAACTAAATGCATTATCAAGACTACTATTCCAAGTTTTAACAACTTAGTTCAGCAATTTGAAATGAACATCTATTTTCATTAATCTCCCTTCATATCTTTTTTCGATTGCATGTAACAGCTGTTTTAATTTAATTTTTTTTTAATTTTTTATTTATTATTCGGTTACAAAGTAATTCATTATATCATCCTAAAGGTACCTCTGCGCCGTATAGACATTGTAGAGGTGAGTTAGCAATAGCATCCTAACAACAGTTTAAAGATGTAAGCAAATAATGAAATAATTAATTAATTAATTTAAAAAGATAATAATAATAATTACAAGCATTTGGATATAATATTAAAAATAAAAACAAATAATTTTATCGAAATTTCAAAATTTTCAAGGCAGTAAATCTTCCAAGTTACCTAGCAAAAATTTCCTTAAGTTTGTCTTAAATAATGCAATATTATTATATGATTTTACAGACTCTGGCAAGTTGTTAAATTCCCGACTACCAATATATTCAATGCGTTGCTTAGTCATCTCAAGCCTACAGCGAGTTAATACTAAACTCGTGCTATTCGTCGTAAATATCGGATGTTGGTTACGCACAAATTGTATGGTATGGTGACCAATATTGTTCAAGGACTTAAGCAGAAAAATTAAATGTTGATACTTGTATATTCCACATATTGGCAAAATCGTTTTGGAAACATTTCTGTATAGTGATATAGTCGAGTACCTTAGAGGAAGGTTGTACACTATCTTTAGAGCTTTGTTTTGTATACGTTGTAGGGATTTTAGTTCATTTGTATGTTTACAGTCATACAAGATGGTTAAATATCCAAATTGGCTTTGATCAATGCGTTGTAAATCGATAGTTTTCTATTTTCATCAAATTTATGTTTGAACTTATAGAGTATTCCAATCGCCGAACTTATTTTGGACTTAAGATATTGTATATGTATGTTCCAGGAAAGATTACTTTGCAAATGTATTCCTAGATAATTTATTGAAGAAACTTCCTTAATTTCGGTACCATCTACCCTTACACTGAAATTATCATTTGGCCTATTAGTTGGCCTAAATTTAACCAGCTTTGCTTTATTAGCATTCAAAATGAGTTTATTTATTTTAACATATTCAACGATTAATGCTGCATCTCTTTCAATGTAGGCTTTAGCCACTGTGTCATATTTATATGGGTAAAATATGCAAATGTCATCAGCATACACAAAGAGTTTTTAAATCAAGGTGAATAATATCATTTATATACAAAGTAAACATCAATGGACCCAATACACTGCCCTGCGGTACACCATGATCTACGCTGCCAATAAAGCTTTTTTCTTTATTTATCTGAACAAATTGTTTTCTATTTGTTAGATAACTTTCAAATAGATCCAGTTTACGATTAAGAACTCCATATAGACTTAACTTTTCAAGTAGAATGCAATGGTCAACAATATCGAATGCCTTCGTAAGATCAAAAAATAATACTACGACGCCACTGTGCCCATCATCTAAACCTTTACATATATAATTAACTAAATTTACCACAGCTTCCTCCGTACCACAACCTTTTCTAAATCCATACTGATAATCATTTAGGAGATTATGCTCCTCCAAGTAATTTGTAAGCTGATTCTGCAACATCCTCTCGATTACATTATCAATAGCAGATAATACAGCAATTGGACAATATAATTCGGCTGTAGTAGCATTGTTCACTTTCGGAATTGGAATGATTTTATGGATTTTCAATATGTCTGGGTATATTCCCAAATCAATCATGTTGTTAAATATGCGCATAAGATGAGTAGATACATCATCTTTACAATGTTTTAGAATTTCAGGAGAAACTTGATCGTGACCATAACTTTTCCGAATATTTAAATTGGATAAAATATTATTTACTTCCGTCGAAGTTGTGTATCTCAGTTTGATATACCATCATAAAATCGCATTGTTCCGAGAGAATTATACGAATCAACTGGATTTCGTTCAATTATATGCTTTAAATCCTTAACTGATTGAATAAAATAGTTATTTAAAGCTTCAGCTTTGCGAGAATCACTGGCAATAAGTTCACCATTATCATCAATTATATTTATACATTTATTAGAATCTCTGCCAAGTGATTTATTTATAAAGTTCCAACTCTTTTGTGGATCATGATTTACTTCATCCAAGACATCACGATAATAGTTGTTCTTGGATTCTCTGCATGCCCTTTTAATGATATAGCTAATTCTTTTCAATCTATTAGTTAAGTCCACCTTGGTACGGTTTCTTTTTCGTTGTTTTAAAAGTTTCTGTTTATAGACAATTAGTTTTTTTAAATTAATATTAATCCAGGGTGTGATTTCATTCTTAAGTACCTTTTTCCTAGTTTTTATAGAACTTGAGTTTGTCACCGCGTCATTAATGCACGATATTAAAGTCACAGTGTCGGCCGATGGATCACCAATTTGACTTATACTAGATATGTGATTTCGAATATATTGTTTAACATGATTATAGTCACACTGAGTGTATGAAACTTGTCGAATATTTTTTCTATAAAGAAAATTTCTTTTAAAGAAAAATAAATGTAAAAAATGATTATTTTTCATCGTCTATAAGGGGAAAAATTCAGCCAAATTTGATAACATCTAAAGTAAAAAGGATTGGCTTTACTTTGGTACAAGCAATCACTACAACTGACGCTATGGGGGACTGCTGCTTATTATGCTTGGAGGTACATACAACAAAGTAATGAAGAATACTGAGAGGGAATTAAAGCAGACACCAGAACTTGGCAGCAAATGAATATAAAGACTGCGTTGGAAAAACATTTTTGGCCTTTGAAAGAAATGCTGCTTCGTGCTGGATCTGTTTCAAGTGCTGCCAAAATGTAGGAGATTTTCACAAGTTCTATCTGCGTGAAGAAGAAGCACAAATACATGTAGTAAAATTAAGAACTATTAAAACCGAATTACAAAGTTATGATAACTTGGAGCCCGAGATTGTTATAAATCCATCAAAACGTTCGCAAGATGCGGTAGATATTAAATCTGAATCACCATTTGATGAACCTGATCTGGATTAGAGATGAGCGATATTTTCAAAACTGTGATTTAATCACGGTGATTGATAATTCACTGGTAACTACAATGATTGAAATTGCCAAATAACAGTTACAAATAATGTCGTTCTTTCAAAATTGTTACGTACTCAAATTTAATTCTTTTTTTTAGAACGAGGCAGAATTACTATTAGATGATGCTGATTATTTACTTTTGTCTTTTATACATGAACTTTCTGTGAAACTTAATTGTCAAACTTCATATAAAAAAACTACATTAAAAACAATAAAATTGATGATACCACTTTGATTTTGTTTAGTAGGCTTTTCGTAATATGTATCTAGTTGTCTCTTTCTTACGACTTAATAAAATACGTTATTGTCATTATTGTGTTCTTTTGGAATACTGTGATCACAATCACTGTTTAAAGGACACTGATTAACAAATCACGTTCACTGAGAACAACGTTCTTCAAAAATCACTGGATCGCTCAACTCTAATCTGGATTGTGTACTCTCTAACGAAATACATTCCACACAAACAAAATAAGCAAATGATAGTTTGGCGCCTCAGATAGCTATAAATCAACCACAATATTCGCATGTAGTACATATAGCAACTGAATCACATGATGAAACACATCTGGATAATATTACTTCTAACCAAATACAACCAATAAAAACAAAATATACTGAAGACCTTTGAAAAATTTAAACCAGACTTCTATAGAAGACGAAGAAAGTAAAGCAGAGTTTTTAACCTATGGCGAAGAGTGGAAAAAAATGGAGCGGAAGATTTTTACACTTCTAGCGACAATAGTAACGGAAATGTTGATGGTTCAGATGGTACGACATCTCCAAGAATATCGATCGACAAAAATTATAAAGATAATGATATTTTCATTATGGAATATTTTAAACGAATCTTTTGCGATCTTTGCAAAGTAGATGTTAACGCTACACCCAAAATACTAAAATATTATATTAGTCTGGCAACTTTGCCAAATGTCAATTTTACACAATTTTTACGACGCTTTCGATAAAACTTTAGCTGTTCTTGTAATCGATGTAGACCATCGCCATTTGGATTATAATTCTTTTCAATTAAGTTTGCAGCGTGGTCCAATTTCCTTATAAAGTTAAATTCTGTATCCTGTAGTAAGTTCTATCTTGTAGTTTCCATACTAAAAGTATGTATTTTATACCAAAAGTATATGTTATATTTCTCATATTTTATAAAATTTTATTTCCTAATCTACGAATTTTAATATTAAAATATATTGAATTTGATTTTTCTTATTCGGTGTGTTTCTATTCAAAATTAAACGGGAACTACTGAACAAAAGCGGCCGGATTTGCCCTGTTATCAACAAATTTAAAATTCTTTTGTTACTATCGGATGACCGCAGTTTCATCATCAACTAGCCAATCTCGCAGTAAGAAACCAAAATGTCTTTAACTGAGTTGGAGGGTCAACGATCACCAAGACAACGTGATCAGAATTGTTCCTTTTGCCAAAATCTCCGCGAAAGAAACCAAAATGTCTTTAACTGAGTTGGAGGGTCAACGATCACAAAGACAACGTGATCAGAATTGTTCCTTTTGTCAAAATCTCCGCGATGAGACTATGATAGGTTGCGTCGTGTGCCATAAAATATTGCACCAAAATTGTGCAATTGTCACCGATAACGACGTCCTTAAATGCCCGCAGTGGTCTGCTATAAGGCCAAATTCCCCAGCTCAAAGCGTCGCAAGTTCCGATTCCAGTCGTTATCATCTTTCCCAATCTAGAAAAATTCAGTTACAACTTCAAAAGCTCGAAGAGGAGCATAAAATACATAAAGATTATTTAAAGAAAAAATATCAGCTTTTGGAGGAGGCTGAAGCTTTCTATCCTAACAAATCCCATTCGGTCACCGAATGGATGGCTTGTACCAAATCTCAACCTGACAACGACCACACCGCAACCAACGTCAATGAAAATAATTCTCAACTCCTTCTGCCCGGACAAAGTACGCACCGTGATATTGAATCTGAAACAGAAAAACCAAAAAATCATTTTCAGACAGAAGCTAGTTGTTGTAATCAAAATGCCACGCGTAAAACTGTCCCGTTACCCATAAATAACGGGACTGTATGTACAACAATAGCACCCAACTGTACCGCAAATGTACCTGCTCAGAGCACTTACAATCAACAGCCGTTACCTATTACAATACACTCATCCTTTACAACACCAGCACTTTTATCTGCCAATAATAAATCTCTTAACATAAATTCAAATAGTAATACCCACTGCCCTCATAATAGTGATCCAAGACCTTTTACTTCACAATATCCAATTTCGTCTACAATAAATTCTATGTCAAATGCACAAATCAATCCGTTAAGCTCCGTACAAAATGCAGCCACATCACAAAGACTATCTCATAGCCAAGTCAATTCTCGACAGTCTTTACCAAAAGATTTGCCCACCTTTTATGGTCATCCAGAACAGTGGCCAATATTTCTTTCAACTTTTGAATGGTCGACAAAGGCGCGGAAAATCTCGTGCGTCTTCAAAACGCCTTAAAAGGGGAAGCAACCGTCCAATGTACAAGGTGTTATGGAAGTACTTCGCATGCTTTTCGGTCAACCTGAAAAATAATAAATTCAATAAATGACCATACCCTCTTTTGCCATTGATGTAAGAAGTCTAGTCTCAACAATTAATGCCTGTAACTTCCCTACAAGAAATGAATGACTGAAACTAACACATGAAAAATTATTATTACCAACACATTTGCATTTTTTTATAGAATTGTTTGAAAAAAAACAGTTTATGAATGTTATGAATGTTTTCATCAATAATGACAGTCAAATGACTGGTAAAATGACCGTCACTGTTGTGTTATAAATTACTGTTGTCGCCATTGTTAGAAAAATTTGTAAACTGGTAAAGAGTGCATATGCAAGAGTGAAACAACTACATTTTGATAATTATTTCTGCAAAAGCGTCGTACGAAAGTGATAATTTTAAAACTAAACAAAAATTAAACTAAATTGCAGGATTAAATTTTAAAATTTAATTGTAAATAATAAAAAACAAGAAAAAAAAATTAAGAAAGAAAACACGCTTAAAAAAATTAAGAAACAATAAAGATAAAATAATTTTTTTTTATTTATTATTTATTTTATTTTAAACAAATTTAAATCTGGAAAAAAGGCAATTGCAAAAACGCCTTAGCATTGAAAAAAGGACATTTGAGTCCAATGTAAAAAAAATATTTAATATAATTCAAAATAATGCAAATAACTCAATGAAAAGTGAAAAAATAAAAATTGAACAACTGAAGAAAATTAGTGAAAGAATTGTTTGTGATGATTTTGTGGGAATAGATAGTTTAGATTCTAAGTAGTGAATCCGGAATTGTAGAAGAAAATGGTAATGTTGATTCTGAGCCAGGTTGTAGTTTATCCCCTATTGTAGGAGAAATTGATAGTGAAGATTCTGAGACGAAATTTTTAGGGATTGATAACGTGGATTCAGAGCCAGAGCCATCTGAAATTATAGGAAACAATTCTAATTTTCAGGGAAATTCGGATATTAAAGGCAAGTGTGAGGAGGTTAAATCGTGGGCTGAAAAGTTGTTTAGATTTGATGTTCGCTTGTTTATTTGTGATTCTCCAGCTAGGGCTTTTGTTACAGGTGTAGTGTCCCACAATAGCAAAAATGGTTGCTCCAAATGTTGTCAGGAAGGGTTATACACTGCCCGTCATAACTATAGCCGCACCCCTATTAATGTTAATATTTCAGCCTGTACATCTTGTAAGGAATTTAGTTTTTTAGTATAAGAGAAAATAGACGAAAACTTACATTATATAATAAAAATAAATTATTTATTCACTTTAGTTTCATAAATATAATTAATTTTAACAAAAACAGCTGTTTCATAACTATAACCGCACTTTAACAAAATTATAAATTAAACAAAAAAAATATATATTTAATAATGGGTGGGACCTCCTTTATTATGAATCAGCTCAAAAATCCGATCTGGCATACTTTGGACAAGTTTTGTCCTCATATCTTCACTAATTGCTCGCCATTCATCAATGATTGCTTCCTTTAGCTCGAAAACATCTTTGTATTGCCTATTTTGGGCATAAACGCGGCGGGTCAATATTCCCCAAATATTTTCTATTGGGTTTTGATCCGGAGAACAGGCGGGCCAGTCAACCACTTCTATATTTTTTGATTTAAGCCATTCAATCGTCTGACGACTTTTGTGTACTGACGCGTTGTCTTGCTGAAAAATGAAAGTTTTTTCAGCCTGGGCTTCCAAGAAAGGCATCAGTTTTTCATTAAGAATGCCTGTGTATTCTCCGGAATTAATTCGAGTGCTCGGAAAGGCCAAATCAAGCTTTGCATCGCTGCAAAAGTCTCCCCATACCATTAAGGAACCGCCACCGAAATTTCGTTTAGAGAAATATCGTGGTTCCTTTCGCAGATCCCTCCAATATCCACTGAAACCATCTGGACCGTCAAGATTAAATTTTTTCTCGTCTGAAAAAATCACCTAAAAGAGAAGAGAATCAATTATAAGACAAAAAAAAAATAAAAATATTTACTTACCTGACTCCAGTTTGTTTGCAAATTTTTCTTTGCGAATTCTGTCTTGTGGCGCGTGAGTAACCTTGGCATAGTCATTCGCGATTGTCTAGTTATTGTTCCGGATTCCTTTAGCACTCTACTTATTGTGAAATTTGACACTTTTACGCCACAAGCGGCAGAAATCTGCGAAAGTCTTTTCATAGAATTGCTTGCGGCTCTAACAATTCTGCGTCAATATCTTTCGGATAACTTTCTTTTTGGTCCTCCGGTTTTATTTTTGCCATACTGACTCTGGTTTTTGGCAAAATTTCTTACCACCCTGTCCGATCGACCTAGTTTTCTACCGATCTCTCGAAAACTGAGCCCATTTTCCAAAAAGGCCAAAATTTTTCCTTTTTTGACGTCTGTAAGATATGTTCCCTTTGGCATTTTATTTTAATTGAAATAAAACGTTAACTTGCCAACAAAAAACTTACAATTTCGACGCAGTTATAATTTATTTTTAATTTAAACGCGATGCGGTTATAGTTACGCAACACTAAGAAATACATTAATTGTTGTGGATTTGCCAATTCAAAGAGTAACTGAAATTTTTTTTGTTTGAATAAAACTACCGTTATAATACTATAATATACCGTAAACCCTTTCATGAAAAATTTCTTTTTACGTTGAGCAAAACGGATAATGTAGTGCGGCTATAGTTATGACGGGCAGTGTATAAGGAGATAAGAGTTTGTTTTTCGAAAGAAGTTGGCATTCCAAGAACAGATATGACATTTGAATTTAGATGTAGTCCTTTTCACCATACAGAAGAGTTTAGGGGAAAACGAAGTATATTAGAAGAATCAGGTTTTGAAATGGTTTCTCAATTTCCGTTAGACGGTATGCATTTAGTAGATTTAGGAGTCACGAAGAAATAGCTTAAGCTTTTAGTCAATAAGAGGCAACAGGTATGAATGAATAGATTGGTTTTATAGGTCAGTATGTTCCATCAGAATTTTGCCGTACACCTAGGAGTTTAGATGAAATTAGTAATTGGAAATCCACTGAATTTAGGCCGTTTTTACTACACACATGTATTTATATTTTGAAAGATTGTGTTAGTAGTGATCAATATTATCATTTTCTATTATTACATTGTGCTATAAGGCTTTTGTCTAGTGAAATGTCGCATGTTAGAGAGGCAGATATTTCCCAAAGTGTATTAGAAGATTTCGTAAATTTTTTCGGTAGATTATATGGTGATGAATTAGTTAGTTTCAACATTCATGGTTTACTATATTTAGCAGATTGTGCTAAACAATTCGGACCTTTAGATTCTTTTTCAGCATACAAATTCGAAAATTACATGCAGTATATTAAAGAAACCAAACAGAATTTTGCAGCAGATATTCCTAGGCTAGAAGGCAGGGACTTAATTCGGATTCGAACTTGGTTTCAAAATTAGGAAGTTTTAATATTAACCATAAGAAGGAGAAAGATAGTTTTTGTTTTAGTAAAGAATTATGACCAATTAAAGTAGTTAATGTTGTAAATGTAGACGAGTTTTCCTACAGACAGAGAACTGTTTCGATGAACCGTTTAAGACATTCAGTGATCTAGGGATAGTCGTTGGTAGTAATTCAAGTACTGAAACTTTTGTAATTAAAAGGGAAGATATAGATTTTAAATATTTTTGCATACCCTACGATAGTAAGTTTCTTCTTATTCCCCTTCTTCACCACCTTTTTCACGAATTTTCTCACTAATTTTTTCGGCACATATTCACTGGCATTATTAAATAATAATGTACCCATTTTTTATAACTACATGGATTCCCAAAATATATTTGAGGGAAATGCTTGGTAAGTAAAAAACAATGTACAAATATTTACATATGTAAATCTTAATAAATTTAACTATTTAACAAACCAGTTAATCCTACCGAGGACATCATATGCCTTAAATCGCACTGACGACCTACCATCAACGTCAACAGCAGCCGCAAAAATGAAGGTAAAGTTAATTTTTTTATTATCATTGGATTAAATTAATATTTCTTTTTTTATTTAAGACATTTTGGAAATATTAAAAAATATTTCATCTCGCCTCGAGAAGATTGAAGAAACTGTAAGTATGCAATTATGATTTATTTCAAATAAAAAATTATTTCTCCTTATTATATATACATAGCGATGGCTTAATATAAAAAAGGCCTAACTCGATTTTTGGTTACTTTACAGGAGAAGGAAAAAACTTACTGAAATTCGTACAATTTTAGATACAACAAAAATTTTAATACAATTTTTAATAAGAAACAGCAACACATTTAATCTCATTTAAAAAATTTTTATATTTTTGTGTATCTGACATTTGTCTACCAGAATAAACAAAAGACCTTATTTTGAAAAAAATTGAGTTAGGCCTTTTTTATATTAAGCCATCGATATGCATGTTCCCAAATCTAATATTATTATTTTCTTATTTCGTTTAAGCAAACAACTATTATGCAAAACCAGAGTATACTGAGCAATGGTCAGTGCACAATAGTCTCCAACCAAGAAGAGATTGCCAATAAATTGGAGAAACTAGAGACAAGCGTAAGTATTATTAGCCTTCTTTTTTACTATTTAAAGAACAAATATTTTAACAGATTTTGTCAAAGCCCGAAGCCTTGGCCCAGTTCAAGGTGTTGATGGAATGTAAGGTAGCCAGCAAAAAGATCGAAAATTCTGTGTGTCGCATGACTGGTGAAAAGCAGGATAAGCATCTGGACGAAGTAGCCAGCATGCTTCCATTGAAATCAATTGAAGCGGTGGGAGAGGTAGAGCAGAAGTTAGAATCTCCAGAGTTTTGCCAAGCAATGGTAATAAAGTCAAATTATTTCTTTTTTAAAATATTTAATAATGATATTGCTTTACAGATTACAACCTTCATAAATTGAAAGGCACATCAGAGGATATCAGCAGTGTCATTCGAGCAGTGTTAACTGATGACCTGCTGGAAAAGCTTTCGCTATTTCAAAAAATTATACGAGGTAGGTCCATACTTTCATATATAAATACAGTTAGGGATAAAATTGTTCACAAAAAGTAAGATTAAAGATATATCTAAAAAAATTTTTGTACAAACTTAGGTCTGGAAACCCATTTTGTGTTATGTAGTCTGGCGCAATGTTGTTTATTGTATGCCAACATTTTTTTGGAGTGCCGTTACTTTTTTTACTAAAAACAAATTAAACAACTATATCCACGTGTGTGAACATTTTTGACCCTCAGATCTTTTACTCAATTTAAAAAAATAAAAAAAATTCGTATTTTTTTTAATAACGTAAGTAAAGGACATTATTTAAATGAAATACTACTCTTTTAAATAATTTATTTAGCCTTTTATAATGGGAAAAGCTAAGACTCCCCTATTGAAACAAAATGTGGCAAAAGACATAATGGAAGGTGTCCCATATCGCGAAATCGCTAAAAATATAATATATCAATAGGGTTGGTGAATAAAATAAAGAATCAGAATAGTTTAAACTCCACGGGAAATAAATATGGTCGTCCCAAAAACCTTTAGCTTGCCGATGCTCGAGAAGCTCGTCAATTGATTGTGCCTGGTGAGGCTAATACAGCTGTTGAGGTCACACAAATACTCAACCAAGAGTATAGTTTAAACATAAGTTCCAAAACCGTTCGAAGATGTTTAAAATCCAGCGGCCTAGCACCAAGAACAAAACTTAAAAAACCTTATTAATCGAACAAAATCGAAAAAAGCGGTTGGCTTTTGCAAAAATGTACGTGCATTTTACGACTGACGACTGGATGAAGGTAACTTGGTCAGATGAAACAAAAACCAACCGTATTGGGTCTGATGGGCGCCAATGGACATGGGTTGATAAAAGAATTGGAATCCAAGAGCGAAATATTACAAGCACAATGAAATTTGGAGGTGAATCTTTGATGGCTTGGGGCTGTTTTCGTGGAAACCAGTTGGGTGTACTACGCCGAATAACTGGTAGAATGTGTGCCAAAGATTACATTACAATCCTTGAAGACTCATACATGACAAGTTTGGATATATTTGGTTTAGAGCCGGGTCAGGATGACATCTTCATGTAAGACAACGACCCGAAGCACACTGCTGAAATTACTAAAAAGTGGTTTGAAGAAAACGGGATTAAACTTTTAGATGGCCACCCCAGTCTCCGGATTTAAATCCGATTGAACACATTTTGTCGAAATTGAAAAGGAAAATATTGGCTAAAAACACCCAGCGAAAACCATCAATGAACTTTGGGAGCCTTCTATCGAGGCGTGGGTAAATATTATCCCACAGGTGCTAATAAATCTTGTAAATAGTATGTCAAAACGAATAAAAGGTGTTAAAACTGCAAGAGGGGGCACACGAAATATTAATAGCCAAAAACGTAAGGATTTCCGTCAAGGGTCATAATTGTTCACAGCTAACATGTGGAACTTTTTTAAATTTAAAAAGTGAATTTAATATTTTTTGTTAGTTTTATCTTTTTTTATTAAAGCATAATGTAAAGATTAAAATCAATTTAAAAACTTCAATAAAAATAATGAATAAGAAAAAGCAAGTTATTTATATTTAATAATGGTTGTTTTGTGAACAATTTTGTCCCTAACTATATCTTCTACAAATTTCAGAAGTTTTCAATCTGCAAGGGTCCTTAGACTTTGAAAAAAGCCGTAGAAAGGAGCCACCACAGACTGAAGCAAAAAAAAATATTTAAAAAAAAAACCTTAGTATAATAAATAAAAATAAAAACAAATACATTTTATAATGAAAATAACATAGAAATCGAGTTTTATATAAAAGTTATACCGGTCAGATTTGACGGATATATTCATCAAGTATGACTAGTCAACAGTGATGGATATATACATGAAGTATGATTGATAAACCCTGACTTACATTTCTATCATCCTTGATTGGTAAACAACAAAAGAGTGAGCAGCTCAGATATATGTTTTAAAGTCGATAGAATTCATACGTGCAAGGGATATGAAAAATCACATGTACACAAATGTTTCCATCAGTTTTGTCCATTTGCCTTAAGAAATTGATAGAAACTTTGTTCTACGCGATGATGGATATTTCCATCAGTAGTGACAGTCAAATGACCACTCAAATGACTGTCACTGTTCTTGTAGGGTTATTAGATGAAATAAACAATTCTTCTCTTCTCCTTGAAATAACACAAAAATTATCGCCCTTTTATCAAATACAATGGGCAAATAAAAGACCACAAGAATATAAAGAATAAAAAACCTAATCTTTATGAATTTGTCATATGGTTTTTCGATATAGGCATAACAGCAAGTAGTATAACAGTTGACCACTCTTCGTATAAACACAACAAAGAAAGAACATCAAATACAACAACAACTACAAATAAAAAATATCATATTTACTCTCATATTGATCGAAAGTGTCTTGTGTGTGGCGACAGTAACAACAAAAACTGCAAATCCATTCAAAATTGTGCAACATATTTAGATCGTGGTGAGAAATGGAATGTAATAAGAAGACACAAATTATGTAAATTCTGTCTGTCAAAGCATACCGGCGACTGTAAGAGAAAGAAAGTGTGCGGTATAAAGGGTTGCAAATTTTTTCACCACACCTCTTTACATCGACATTCAGTGTCAGAAGATATTCAAATGTCAGAGAGACATAAACGATAAGAGTGTTATAAAAAACGATGTCATTGTGAACAACACACACAATGCACAAATGAATCAAATTTTATTTAAAACAATCCCAATTAAAATTTATTGGAAAAATAAAACAGTGAATGCCTTTGCATTTATTGTCGAAGTATCGTCTGTAAGCCTAGTAGATGAGTCATTGGTGAAAAATCTAAATTTAAGTGGTGTTTCAAGTCCCTTATGTTTAAGATGGGCCGGAGAGTAGAACGAAATGAAAAAGGTTCTAAAAAGGTAAGAATATGTATTTCGGGTGGAAATAAACAGCCTGTTATAAACAATGCTTTTACTGTAAAATCTTTAAATCTGCCGACGCAATCACTAGATTACAAAACGATGTCGGAACGCTATAAGCACCTAGGAAATCTTCCGGTAGGCAGTTCTGCAAATCCTAATTGGATTAAATCATTTCGACTTGGGTGTGTCAACCAAAGTACACGAAAGCACATCACAAGAGCCTATAGCTGTTCATACTAAACTAGGATGGCTCATTTATGGCGCTGCTACTGAAGAAAATAAACTAGAACAATTAGCTAAAAGTTTTTATGCCATTGCGAGTGTAGGGATCAGTGTGAAAGACCCACTACTAAAAGAGCTTTAGATTTATTAAAACAGTTTACAAAGCAGAAATCAAATGGGCACTATGAGGGTCCACATAGATATGCCAGATAGTTATCAGATGGCGTTCAAACGTCTTGTTTGTTTGTTTAGAGAAAAAACTAAATCAAAACAATGACCATTTAAACTTATTTAAAGAAACAATTTCGAAATATTTAGCAAAGGGATATATATGAAAATTGGGAACTAATGAAATAAACAATGATAGCACAAATAAAAAAATTGGTACCTTCCAATATTTTCGGTTTTCAATAAAAATAAACTTGGTAAACGTCGTATTGTTTGGGATGCCACCGCAAAATCAAACGGTGTGTCGTTGAATTCATATTTGTTGAAGGGCCCTGATCAAATAAGTTCGTTACCCTCGATTCTTTATAAATTTCGTTCAAAATCAGAAGCAGTGTGTGGAGATATAGAGGAAATGTTTCACCAAGTCCACATAAGAACAGAGGACCAGGATGTTCAAAGATTTCTGTGGCGCGACTGTATTGACAGCAAAAAGCCTGACGTTTACATGATGGAAGTAATGATTTTCGGGGCTATATGTGGACCAAGTATTTCTCAATACATTAAAAACCTGAATGCCGATAATTATAAGGACAAATTTCCACAAGCCTCTAAATCTATACAGGAAAATCCCTACGTTGACGACCTTCTCGATTCTGTAGATAGCTCAGAAGAAGCCATCAAACTCATTTCGGATGTGTCCTATATACACAAGAGGGCTGGATTTAAAATCCGAAATTGGGTATCAATGAAAAAATCGTACAGCAGTCTACACCCCTTTCTAAAACAGAAAGTGCAAAATGTCTAAATATTGGAGAGGCAAAACAAATCGAAAAGGTGCTAGGGATTTTCTGGCAACATGAAGAAGATATTATAACGTTTAAGATTGATACATGGTTAAAAGAAGGCTGAATATTTGCGACAGATAAAATACCCACGAAACGTGAAGTTTTACGATTGGTTATGTCAATATACGATCCTCTCGGTCTAATTGGTCATATAATAATGTATGTGAAGATACTCATGCAAAATATATGGCGATTTAAAATAGATTGGGACGATATAATACCAGCAGAATTGAAAGTTAAACGGCACAAATGGGTTAAGGCTTAACCAGACATTGAGAATTTAAAAATACCTCGCTGCTATCTAAAACATTTTCCAAATTATGATGATATTGAAATTCAGCTACAATTTTGTAGACGCCAGTAGGGACGGCTATGCAGCAGTGTGCTACATTAGATTAAAAAAGAAAGCGACATAATTTGCTCTATAATTGGATCGAAAACACGAGTAGCACCAATAAGGATAACTTCTGTTCCACGGTTGGAGCTTATGGCTGCATTAATAGGAGTACGCTTGGCTAAATATATCACGGGCAATCACAACTTCAAAATTAATGAAAAATTGTTTTGGTCTGATTCAAAAACTGTCCTGAGCTGGCTCAATTCTGATCGCAGGAAATATAGTCAATTCGTAGCCTTTCGAGTCACTGAAATTTTAGTTTTCTTCTACCAAGGAATGGAGATGCATTCCGAGTAAGCAGAACGTAGCTGATGAAGCCACAAAATGGCCGAAATTTCCGGAAATATCAAATTCCTGTGGGTGGTTCCAAGGACCCGAATTTTTAACCTGTCCAGAAACCGAGTGGCCACAAGTAGTAACCAACCCCAATTTAATCGATGATGAACGTGTACATCATTCGCATAAAATTACGAAAGTTGATATGGTTGTTGACGCTCAAAGGTTTTCAAAATGGTATAGACTTTTGCGAACTGTCGCCTATTTTTTACGGTTTATAAATAAGTGCCGAAAATCTTTTATATAGGCAAGCACAATCAGAAAAGTGTTTTCACGAAATATCGCAGTTGAAGTCAAATTTGGAGATACCTAAATCAAGCGATATTTACGTAAAGAATCCATATTTGGACAAAGGTATATTAAGAGTTTATGGAAGAATTGATAACGCAGATATTCCTGCAGAACAAAAGCGTCCTATAATTCCACCAAGGTCAAGTTATATTACAAAATTTATCTTAATGTACTATCATGAAAAGTTCCACCATATGAATAATGAACCTGTAATTAACGAAGTCAGACAAAGATTTTGTATTTCAAAGCTGCACTTAAGTCAGTTATACGCACTTGCCGAATGTGTGAAGTCAAAAAAGTAATACCTCAGAGTCCACAAATGGGAAACTTACCTCGCAAGCGTGCTGCTTCATAAGTAGCTTCATTTACATATACCGGAGTAGATTTCTTTGGACCAATTTTTGTTACAGTGAACAGGCATAAAGAGAAACGATATGGATGTCTATTCACCAGCTTGACCATTAGAGCAGTTCATATCGAAGTTACTCACTCATTGACAACAAGTGCCTGTATATTAGCTATACGCAACTTTATGGCTCGACGAGGTATCCCGCATGAATTCTATAGCGATAACGGAACAAACTTTATTGGCGCTGAAAGAGAACTTCGAGAGCCTTTGACAGAGGTGAATAAAAATAAACTTATAAAAACATTTACCTCGACAACAACAAAGTGGAATTTTAACCCCCCAGCCTCACCACATATGGGTGGTGCTTGGGAGCGGTTGATAAGGTCAATTAAAACTATTTTGTATAAAATTATAACATCTAGATCTCACGGCGATGGAGTTTTAGAAAGCATGCTGTTAGAGATTGAAAACATAATAAATTCGCGTCCTCTTGCCTACGTGCATATAAAAGAAGAGAAAGAAGACGCCTTAACACCAAATCATTTCTTGATCGGAAGTTCATCTGGTATGAAACCAATGACTGTTTTTGACGATAGCGGATTAATATTGAAGCAGAGCTGGCTAACTTCTCATCAGTATGCAAATGTATTTTGGAAAAAATGGCTTCTACAGTATCTACCATCTTTAGCTTGCACATCGAAATGACACGCTAGACCAAAGCGTTTAAGTCAGGGGGATTTAGTAATCATAGTTGACCCTTCTCTCCCACGTAACGTTTGGTTACGCTGTAAAGTTTTAGAGACAAGATTGGCTAGTGACGGGCAAGTAAGAAGCGCAAAGGTACTAAATAAACAAGGAATTATGCAGATACCTGCCACGAAACTTGCTATTTTGGATGTTTCTCTTCAAGTAGAGTCTGGCTTCGAAGGAGGTTCTAGCCATACTGCGGGTGGAATGTTAACGCTACACCCAAAATACTAAAATATTATATTAGTCTGGCAACTTTGCCAAATGTCAATTTCACACAATTTTAACGAAACTTTCGATAAAACTTTAGCTGTTCTTGTAATCGATGTAGACCATCGCCATTTGGATTATAATTCTTTTCAATTAAGTTTGCAGCGTGGTCTAATTTCCTTATAAAGTTAAATTCTGTATCCTGTAGTAAGTTCTATCTAGTAGTTTCCATACTAAAAGTATGTATTTTATACAAAAAGTATATGTTATATTTCTCATATTTTATAAAATTTTATTTTCTAATCTAGGAATTTTAATATTAAAATATATTGAATTTGATTTTTCTTATTCGGTGTGTTTCTATTCAAAATTAAACGGGAACTACTGGACAAAAGCGGCCGGATTTGCCCTGTTATCAACAGTAGAATTGGAAGACTGCCGATATGCAAAAGCATTTCACAAATTTGCATGTTTAAACTGTGGTCAATTATTTGCTAGTATATTTGTATTAAATCTTCATAAAGATGTTTCTGTTATAGAGAATTTTGGAATAGTTTGTTATATTTGCGGACTGACATTGCACACCACCACCGAACATAAAGCTCATATGAACAAACATGCAGATCCGGTGAATAAATTACATTGTGATATTTGTGGTTTACGCTTAACCAATGAAAATGACCTAAAGCTATATAAAGAAATTCAACTATCAATCTAGTGTATGGTAAAGAATACCATAAGTGTCCCCTATGGCCTAAAATTTCACCAACTTTGAGAGCTCTGAAAAGACACATCAGTACCATGCAAGATAGTGATTGTGAATATAAATGTAAAAACAAGGTAATTGATGATGAACCATGAACAGCATAATATCCTGTAGCCTTCAAGGGACCTCTTCCCATTCAGAGTCAATTTCCTATCGAAAGACAAACCCAATTGACAATTATTGAAGGCAGAAGACTTTGCTGACGACGACCAATTCGTTAGTCTCTCCTGTTTTTAAAAACCTTTCTTAACAATAATAGGTTCACAAAATTATAGGCTTACAGAATTTTGAGTAAAAAAACCGTTCTCACAACTTAGTGTCAAGTGCAACGGTCATCATGGCATTTCGGGCCATAGGTTTAAAACCTTGCCAGTTCCATTGCAACAAAGGTGGCAATTTTGTATTTTCTAGATAGCGACAAACGAATTTATTTTACGCGTTGCGGTCTCCATCTTTTGCATAGCGGCTGAAATTGTCAGCTTGTGAAAGAAAATAAAGTTTCTTTCGATCATAAACTTGTGTCCTGGGCCTTAATTGTGTTTTGTCAATGACTGTAAATGTAAGGATTATTCTGAAATGCAGTAAAAAAAATTATATCATTTTATTATTTTTCTTTTTTTGTGATGGTTTATTGCAGCTTGCAGAATACATTTTAAAAATTGTACTCTGATGGTATTAGCAATACTTAGACTTAAAAGCAATTCATTGTGTTACATGAACTATTGTTAATTAATAACAACTAAAAAAGCTATTACAGGCTTTCACAATATCTTCGTATAAGTTTTATTACCAATTAAACCATTTTTGTACTTAAACATTTGTTTTTATTTTAATGGATACAATCTAAATATTAATTATATGCAATATTACTGTACACAGAGTAGTGAAAATTTTGTGTGTACATTCCTTCGCAAACATAACTAATGTGTGTTGAAGATTATAATATGCAAAACCAATTCTTTTATTTTCATCACATCATAATATTTAGTGCCAAAGACAACAATAGTAGCCACTAACGCCAAACCTGTTGCGTTTCAAGTCTTGTAGTAGTAAGATTGATGACCGTATTTATTTTTATTTAAAATATTAATTTATATTACCACTACTTTTAACATCATTTCCAAAGTAACGGGTGATTTTTTAGCAACACTTTTTTGGCAACACTGGTTTAAACAGCTCACGCAAGTTTCGTGTTTTGTTTCACTGTCAAACATCTTCAGTTTGGTCTATAATTTAACCATGAATCAACGCTTGCAAATCATTGAATTTGCCACACAGCACCCGTAACAATGGACTTATTGAGAGGCGAGTTCGGTGAACATTTTATTTCACGTTTGGGACCGGTCAATTGACTATTAGACTATTTTTTGTGGAAAAATTTTCCTATAGCTCTTAAAAAATCACCCATTACAAAACAAATACAAGTAATAGGTATTATCCTATATACTGCGCTACCTTCATATTAAATAAATTCTGTTCATTCTTATATGATTTAGTATTATAATTCTAATATTAGAATATACATTGTTTCGATTTCTCCACTTGGAT
This sequence comes from Sarcophaga subvicina, assembly GCA_936449025.2. Classification (NCBI taxonomy): domain Eukaryota; kingdom Metazoa; phylum Arthropoda; class Insecta; order Diptera; family Sarcophagidae; genus Sarcophaga; species Sarcophaga subvicina. The sequence goes on from OW388080.2 coordinate 55,534,372, forward strand.
GATAAATTTATACATCCAATGGTTTTTCTACAAGTTATTACAAAGATGCGGATGTACGCTAAAATAATGGCAACAACAGAGATCTTGTAGAAGCCAAATCTGTGAAATTAGGTTTCATTTATTCAGTACGTTGAATGGACTCTGGAACTGACTCTAATTTCCATAGAAAAATCGTTTTCACAAAAAAAAATTGTTGAATTTGTAACACTACCAATCTTTAAAAAGTTCTTCGAATTGGTTCAGAAATTTCGGATATTTAATAATCGTATGCCCCTCTTTTTGATATTTTTATACTTTCTAAATATAGATCTAAAGGCTTTCCAAACCAAATTATAGAGCGAGTTAGAGAATATGAATAATATACGGAGCCTTACTGATACCTGGGCGCCTCAGTGAGTATTATGTTTCTACCAAGTCCTTGTCATGCTATCGGGGGCTATGGCATGATCGACCTCCTTTCCCTCTCACTCGTGGGACTTGTATGGACGAAAGACAAAACGCAAAGGAATTGAACGTGACGAACTTTGATGACGGAATGGCTATGGAAACTGAACAGGACGCGTCCCAGCTCATTACGCGAATCCAGACGAGTATCGTTGACAACAACTACGAAACCGTCAGGAGTTTCGACCCAGCTGGCTTGAGGATTACGAGTGTGGAGACTGCTTTGGCAATACCCACTTCAACAGAAGATATGTGCGTGGAGTCAGACTCTGTCTCCACACTATCGGATGAAGACGGTGACAATACGGTCATCGAAATATCTTCACTATATTTATTAAATAAAACCTTGTATATACTTACTTTTTCGACATATTCCGCTCTAGATCCATGATTTTTTAATCACTGCAACATTACCTCCAGAGTATGTGACTCTTCATCATGCCTAATGCCTTCTATGCCTAATTGCCTTTTGCCATGAACTCTTCCAACAACAATATCTCTTCAAATTGCTATGTTAATATTCGTTGATGTTCGTGTCCTATGTGTGTAAAAAGCCGAGGATTTCGGCTCCCGGGGCTATTGGTGCCGACGTCTGCTATTGAATAAATACTCTTTCTTTATTCTAAAAAAAAAAAGAAAAAAAACATTTTTTCTTTCCCACTTACTGCAAAAAGAAATGCACGTTGTGACACTATGAAGTGTACAATATATTTGCTGTACTCTTCACACAACTCTCTTTTGTATTGTTGGACAATGGTTTATGAGTGCAGTTGTTTTTTTGTTCTCTATCTATACTTCACTCTTATTTACATTTGCAGCTACAGTAAATATTCGCTCATGAGAAAAATACAATACTGTACAATTTTAAATGTCTTGTGCACACGTTTACAAAGAATGTATAGAAACACTTATTTACGCATATTTTTCGACGTTGACACTACTGAAATTCATTTGACAATACTGAAAACTTATGCCTTGGTTACCCAAGCGTAAGAATCGTAAAATCGTAACGTACGTAGCCTTAAAAACGTTTGTGTAGTTATAGAAACGTTCAAAACGGGACATATGTCAACGAAGAATGTAAATAAAAACGAAACAGAACACAAAGCAACACACAAACAAACATAACACAATGCAAATAAATTGGTATACAGACTCATCATCAGTGTTGCCGTTTTTTGTTCAATGTGTAGATTGTTCCGGATTTGGTTATTATTTTTCTTATAAAAATAGTTTTTGTTTTGTTTGTGAAAATTAATTAATTATGAGACTATAGTTTTGTTTTCTGATTTTTTGTTTCTTTTTTCTCAAATATAATTTAAATTTGAAAAAAATAAAATAAAAAACTGCGAATTTAATTTTGATCATATTTTTCCTTATTTGGTGATTTTTTCACAAATGTTGGTTATAATATATTTTTTCGTGGCAACACTGCTCTCTCTCATGTTCAAATGTCACGTAAAAACGTGGGAGAATTCTGTTTTAAGCCCTAAGCCCCAGTTAAGCCCTAGTTATGCTATCGTAACGGAATGTAACCGCAACAGTAAGAAACAGCTGATCGTTTTTGTTATGTATAAAGCAATACGAATGGTTATAGAAATGTAATGTAACGTAACCGGAACGTAAGAATTTGTAAAAAATAGAATTTTCTTACATTTTTACGTTACATCTGTTTAGCAGTGTTAACAACATGTCAATATTAAAAACCACCAAAACTGAAAATTCAAATTATAAACAGAATTTACATTTTCTACGTATGTTATGTTTGGCTGTATGTGGAATTATCTTTAAATAAGACTTCACATCTTTTAAAAACCCAAATTATAATTTATTTCATTATTAACTTTATAATTTAAAATAAAAATAAACACTATTTTACTATTACATTATGTAGATAGTGTTTATTTTCATGTTAAATTAGAAAAATATAGTTATAGATTTTTAACTAATTAAAGAGTTCCAAAAGCATTTCACTTTACTTTTATTAGAGAAGATAACTACGTTTTAACTTTCGTACAAATTTGGTTTCCGAAACCTGTTTCTGTAAAATAAACGATTTCACTTGCTTGTCTATTTATATTCAAAATACAATCAAAAGCACTCAATATTGTGTTTGTTTTCCTCAACACAAACTAAATTGATTGTTTTTGTTTGAGAGAAAATGAAATTGTTTGGCTTACAGAAACAGTACATAAAACTTTTGATAAATACCTTTAAATAAATATAAAATCGTTGAAATGAACCTAAAAACTTTGTAGTGATAACACTGGTTAACAGCTGAATTAAAGTAAAACAAAAGCCGCCATATTAAAAGTGATAAAAAGAGTGAAAACGAAGTTTTTAAAATCTGAAATTAATATTAAGTGTGTTTAAAAAATAATAATAAATATAATAAAATAAAAACTCAAACCCAAAAACATGTCTTCTTTATCCATATCTGAATTTGTGTCTTTTAGTTTTTGCAATTTTAATTTCTTTATTTGTTTTTGTTTATTTCTTTTATTGTTTTGTTTACCTAAAAACATATGTTTACGTTTTTACGGTCTATAATTGCTCTTAAATTTTTACGTTCCGTGCACATTAACGTTACATTGCGTTACATTACGTTCCGGTAATTATGCTACCCTAGTTATGTAACGGAATGTAAACGCAACAGTAAGAAACAGCTGATCGTTTTTGTTATGTACAAAGCAATACGAATGGTTATAGAAATGTAATGTAACGTAACCGGAACGTAAGAATCTGTAAAAAATAGAATTTTCTTACATTTTTACTTGACATCTGTTTAGCAGTGTTAACAACATGTCAATATTAAAAACCACCAAAACTGAAAATTGCAATTATAAACAGAATTTACATTTTGTACCTATGTTAAGTTTGTCTGTATGTGGAATTATCTTTAAATAAATCTTAACATATTTTAAAAACCCAAATTATAATTTATTTCATTAATAACTTTTATAATTTAAAATAAAAATAAACACTATTTTATTATTACATTATGTAGGTAGTGTTAATTTCTATTTTGAATTAGAAAAATATATTTATCGACTTTTAACTAATTAAAGCGTTCGAAAAGCATTTCACTTTACTTTTATTAGAGAAGATAACTACGTTTTAACGTTCGTACAAATTTGGTTTCCAAAATACCTGACCTGTTTCCGTAAAATAAACGATGTCACTTATTTGTCTATTTATATGGAAAATACAATCAAAAGCACTCAATTTTGTGTATGTTTTCCTCAAGACGAACTAAATTGAGTGTTTTGTTTGAGTGAAAGTGAAATTGTTGGCTTACAGAAACAGTACATAAAACTTTTAATAAGTACCCAAGGCGAATCCATAACAGGGGAAAGTGTTTATCAGCTGATGCAAATAACAATTCCAAAAAAAAATGTTTGTTTTTTGTGTATTTTGTTTCGATATTCAATTTCGTATTTATATTAGGCATAAACCCTCATATGTACCGCATGTATCCTTAACGATACGCACTCTGGAAATTCTTTAGGATTACTATTTTAAAGTCAATTATATTAAAATGTTTGCAAGATGATTAACATATTTAAGCCTTTAGCACTAAATACATATATTTATAGTTATTTAGATGAAAGTGATGAATTACCAAAAAAAAATTCCATGTCTCCAACTAGGTGCCTAAATATGACTGAAATAACTTGTGTGTTATTTTTAAAACAAATTCTCTTTCTGAAGATTGGGATATAGGGATTAAAACAAATTGGGCCAATCTTCTGTTAAAATTTGTTATTATAAGAAATAACGTTTGCAGCTGATAATTTTTTTTAATTTACAGGTGCTGCACTATTATGTAATGTAATAATAAAAATCATAAGAATTTTCAATATACATATAAAATTTATTTAGTATTTTTAATTGCTTTAATTAATTTCCTATGGAGGTTTGAGGGTTAATTTTTTTGACAAGATGATTACATTTTTACAAAAACAAAATGCCTGTTGTTCTTGCATTGTTGTATTTGTTATAGAGATAAGGCTACCTTCTATGAATTTGCCGTGTAAGTACCTTTAAATAAATATAAAATCGTTGAAATGAACCTAAAAACTCTGTAGTGATAACACTGGTTAACAACTGAATTAATTAAAAACAAAAGATGCTATATTGAAAGTGATAAAAGGAGTGAAAACAAAGTTTTTAAAATTTGGAATTAATATTAAATATGTTTAAAAAACAATAAACAATAGAATAAAAACTCAAACCCAAAAACATGTCTTCTGTATCCATATCTGAATTTTTGTCTTTTAGTTTTTGCAATTTTTATTACTTTATTTGTTTTTGTTTATTTCTTTTATTGTTTTGTTTACCTAAAAACATATGATTACGTTTTTACATTCTATAATTGCTCCTACATTTTCACGTTCCGTGCACATTGCTGTTACATTGCGTTACATTACGTTCCGGTAATTATGCTACCCTAGTTATGTAACGGAATGTAAACGCAACAGTAAGAAACAGCTGATCGTTTTTGTTATGTACAAAGCAATACGAATGGTTATAGAAATGTAATGTAACGTAACCGGAACGTAAGAATCTGTAAAAAATAGAATTTTCTTACATTTTTACTTGACATCTGTTTAGCAGTGTTAACAACATGTCAATATTAAAAACCACCAAAACTGAAAATTGCAATTATAAACAGAATTTACATTTTGTACCTATGTTAAGTTTGTCTGTATGTGGAATTATCTTTAAATAAAACTTCACATATTTTAAAAACCTAAATTATAATTTATTTCATTATTAACTTTTATAATCTATATGTATGTATATATATAAAAAAATGTTTGTTTATATGTAATTAATAGAATCGTAAACTATGCATTTAATCATGTTATGATCTTTAGCAAAGTTGCTGCGCATGAGCCGGGGAAGGTTCATAAGTTGGTATGACCAATTTCCGACAGGTGGCGCCACTGAAAATGACTAAAAATGAATTAAAGCGTAAACTGTGTATTTAATCATGTTATGAGCTTTAACGAAGTTGTTGCGCATGAGCCGGGGAAGGTTACTAAGTTGGTATGACCAATTTCCAACAGGTGGCGCCACTGAAAATTACTAAAAATGATTTAAATCGTAAACTGTGCATTTAATCATGTTATGATCTTTAGCAAAGTTGTTGCGCATGAGCCGGGGAAGGTTCCTAAGTTGGTGTGACCAATTTCCGACAGGTGGCGCCACTGAAAATTATTTAAAATGAATTAAATCGTTAACTGTGCATTTGATCATGATCTTTAGCAAATTTGTTGCGCATAATTCGACGGAGGTTTCTAAGTTAGTGCGATTAATTTCCGATAGATAGCACTACTGAGAATTATTCAAAATGAATTGAATCGTAAACTATATATACTTTGAATAAAAGAGAAATACACATTTCAGTGTACTCGTATAATCAAGACCAACAAAAAAGAGAACAATTCAGTATTGCATTTAGTGAAGGGTAAGCTAGCAAGATGTCTTGTGCACACGTCTAGTAGTAGTAGTGGGATAACTGCAGAAAGTCCCATTTTTCCACAATATCGATCATCCTAAATTTTGCAATTAAAAGAATTTCCGCATTACCATAGCTGCTGTTCCACTCAGGAACGTGTGGAGCACTATTTTAAAGGAATGGAATAGGTTTTCCATTTTATGATATCGTATGTTTGAGTGATTTCTTTCTTTACTATTTTTCGTAATTTCTGTTCACCATTGAATATTGCTCTGTTAACTCTAACGTAAGCTCTGGTTAAATTTTTGGTTTTTGTCTTTGCTAGTTAAATTTGAATTTATTTTCACACATATTACGACCTAGCTTCTCACACCATTTATGTTAATGTTATGCATGAGTGACAGGACCTACAGTTTAAAGCCAACAATGAACGACAGGTTTTTCATGCCAATTTTGTTTAGTGCCTGAGTTTTTGCGAGAAATCTGCTGAAAGGAGGTCGCCGAAGTAATATTTCGTTTTGTTCGAGATATCTGTAAGGGGTGAACCGTGGCCTCATGTCCAATAAACCAACACACTACCTACCAGACAAAGTTTCCTTTTGCATCCTGCTTAAAATTTGGCGTAACTGCGCCAGATGGACAATGTGACTTTTGTAGGATGATTCGAATTCAGCCCAACCTACGTCCAAATCCTTTAATTTGACCTCAAGAACCGTTTTCGTTTGATCAATTGCAGTTCTATTGAATTTACTACAAAACTGTATTAAATGATCACTATCAAATAGAAAGAGTTTCCTAGGGACATTTGGGGACTTATGGGGTTGAAATATAAACTATATGTGGGACTACCGATCCTTAATGTTTTTGGAGTGACCTGGTAGTCTATTGGATAATGTGCTAACGTGAGACTCGTGGGTACGATTCCCACCAGAGGCTCTGGTCTGTTACTCAGCTCGTAATAAGTAGATATAATTTAATAATTTATTATTAATAAATAAATAAATAAATTTATTTTTTTTTTGCTCATATACTTATTTAGGTATATGAGTATGTACATATGAGCCGTTTATTTTGAAAGTGGCATAAGTCACTTTTTCAAAAAACTGGAGTTAATGTCAAATCTACATAAAAAAAATAAAACTGCATCTTTTCATTTCTAAAAACTGCAATCAATATGTTGAGAATATTGAGCATTTCTTTGAGAGAAATATTTGTAATTAACAGTGGCGTAAATCGCTGTTCACAAGAAGGGCTTAATGTAAAAGAAATAGAAACAGTGATGTTTCTTCTGAGCAATTCAGTTTAAATATTTACTTTTTTAAAAAACACCGAATGCAATTTTATTCCGCCCACTGACCGGCAAATGCACAATGTTAAAGAAAATAAATGGCCAAAATGTCAGATTTGAAACAGAGAAATGCCCAATTTAATTTTTCTAATTAAAAACACTGGTGATAAGTGTGTGTGAAAAATAATTAACTTCATAAACGCAGTTTGGAATGCAACACACGTCTAATATAGTATATATAATTAGTATTTTGTTATTAAAATTACTTTTATATGATGTTATCAGACAGCGACTCAAGTAAAACATACTTATTTTGTTATGAAATTGTGGATTTCAATGCTCATTATATTTTACAGAAATGTTTTCTAAAATGAATAGAATCGTTAACCCCAGAAGGAGATATATGAGAGTGATTTCATCAGATGAAAAATCGACTTCGGAGGCATCAGAAAAGGAAAGCATCGTAACGGAAGGAGCAGAAACCCATCATGTACGAAAAAGAGGACGCAGGAATGAAAAAGAATATATTCAAAACATTATTAAGGAGAAAAGAAATACTGGTGAAAGATATGTAACAGCAAATTCCAAAATTATGTTTACCAAAAAGATTGCAGTTAAACCTTGCTGTTAGAAGAATTGTAAAGAAAAAATTAGTTATTTTAATCGACAACTTATCTTCGACAACTTTTGGAAGTTAGCAAACTTCACGAAGCAAAATTTGTTTTTACATAGTATAGTTAAACGAGATATACCTAGAAAGAGAAGACCAAGCAACAACAATTCAAAACCAAGACAATGCCAATATAACTATTATTTGACACATGAAAATGTAAGTGTACTGGTTTGCAAAACATTCTTTCTGGATACTTTCAATATCTCAGAAGGACGTCTGGCTCGTACTCTTTAAAAGGATCTTCTTGTAGAAGATTTGCGTGGAAAATCTAAAAATTCCAGAAGAAAAACTGAAGAATTTCTCATAGCTGCGGTAAAAGAGCACATTCAAAGCTCCCCTGCCTTTAGTAGCCATTACACAAGGTGTCATAATCCCCATAGAAAATATTTAAGTCCAGATCTAAATCCAGATCTCTATCTGGAGATGTGTAAAAACGATAAACAACAACATGTTAACGAGTGGATATATAGGAAATCTTTCAAAAATGATTTTAATTTGCACTTTCATCAACCTAGAAAAGACACATGTCAAAAATGCGATTTTTTTAAATCAAAGATTGAAGCTTGTGAAGATGAAGGTGAAAAAAGACAGTTAAACCTTTAACACGATTTACACTTTAGATCGGCAAAAATGGCCAGAAATCGTCTACAAAAAGATCAAAAAAGCAACTGAAACTCCAGATGAATATTTTGTACTTTCCTCTGACTTTCAGAAAGCATTGCTATTTCCCAAACTTACGACTTCAATATCATATTACAAAAGTAATATGTACGTTTTAAATTTGGAATTCCATAATAAAACAATAATATTGATATGTATCTTTGGGATGAAGCAATAGCATAAAAAGGTTCTCAGGAAATTGCTTCATGTTGTATAAAACATCTTAAGAATGTCGCAACTGAAATGCATATTATTGCATATAGTGACTTATGTACAGGACAAAATTGTAACATAAAACTGGCATTAACTTGGATGGAAATTGTTCAGTCTTTAGAAAACGATATTAAAATTCTAGATCACACATTTTTAATTTCTGGCCATTCATACTTACCAAATGGTCGTGAATTTGGTGTAATAGAAAGGGTCTTGAAAAAAAAAAATTTATACATCCCAAATGATTACTATAGCGTGATAGCCGCCTGCCGAAAAAAATCCTTCACAGTACACAACATGGAGAAAAAGATTTTAGTTCAACACAATCATTGGAAAAATCTGTTTCAATAAGAAAAGTAAAAACAGAGCAAAACAAAGTGAATTGGCTGAAAATTCAATGGATACGATTTTTAAATGCTGATACGCCCCTGCTTAACTTCAGTTATTTTTATTTACTTATTTTACTTTAAATTGTTTTCATATTTAATGTTCTTTATTTCTTGCATAGCAACAGTTCGATTTATATTTACATACAGGCATACACACATACATACTTACGATCTCCACAATACTGTTCATACATGTAAATGTTCGAAGTTGGAGACTTATGTTCGAAAGTGTCTTCTTACTTAGTAAATAAGTATGTATGCGTGTATGTAAGTACATTACATTAAACAAGATCAATAATAATTATTGTAACTTTGCTTTACATTTTGAAACATAAATTTAGTTAGTGTCAAATTTGCATTACAATAAAGAGGTTCCAATCGGGAACAAATATTTGAAATATTTATAGTTAAAAAGTAGCTTTTAGCTTGTAAAAAATATTACAGGCTCGAAACATTGGTGACCCCGACGTGATACTTTAAAAGATCAACATCAATTCGGATATTGATAGGTATCGCGTAATCTTTCTTGAAGATCAATATTAATTCGAATATTGATAATTCGTTTGCCGTCGGCATATTTAAATAATTTTTAAAAAATTAGTATCAATTCGGATACTAGTTTGTCTTATTTTTTCGGTTAAAGGCTAAAAGAAAATTTCGTAAATTAATATAAATTTGTATATTAATAACTAAGACTTTCTTGTTATTCGTCGGTTTAACAATAAAATTAAAGAAAAATGTCAAAAAATAATGGTGAAGGATCTTCTAATTCTGGTGAAGCAGATAAGTCGGTGAATTTATTGCCCTATTTTTCCAAGATTGCTGTTTCGCTGAAAAAACTAGAAGACCTAAATAAAAACGTTATGCAATCACAGCTTAAGGAATGTGATGATGCAGAGCTGTCTGTCCGTTTGGAATACGTCGAGAAAATCAACAAGGCATGATAGAGCAGTATGAATGCAGTGCATCGGATACCAGTGACAGTATGGTTTTTATGTCATTGTATTTCGAAGTGAAAGCTAAGTTAACCCGTCAAATCGCCGAGCTTCGCAGAACTGATTCCAACCAACGTTCGTCAACATTTCGCCAATTTTCTCTCGATGAGTCACCGTCTCACGCAACATCGCGTAAAACCAAGGTTCCAGAAATCCAATTGCCGAAATTCCGTGGTTCATATTCAGGGTGGCCTAATTTCTTCGCATTGTTCTCGACTATTATAAATGATAATAGTAACTTGAGTAAATTGGAAAAGTTTCATTACTTGCGTGCTAATTTGGAAGTTGTTGCCCTAGACACAATTGCGTCGCTTGAATTGAAAGAAGCTAACTACGACGAAGCCATGGTATTGTTAAAAAATCGTCTTGACAATAAGCTGCTAAATTTTCAAACGCATATAAAGGGGCTCTTTGCATTAAGCAGTGCTGAAAGTGGGTCTGCTGCTGATTTGCGTCGATTTCGTGACAGTTTTAATGCACATTTGCGTGCTATGCAAACTATTGGAAATCAACAGCAAATTACCGATGGTTTATTGATCCATTTGGTAACAACAAAAATGGATGTCAAATCGCATATAAAATGGGAAGAAGGGCTATCAATAAATGACTTGCCAACTTGGGCCTCAATGGCAGCATTTTTAGACAAAAGGTGTCGCATGGCAGAAAACTGTGAAAATTCGGGAATAATTAACCCTTCGAAACCGCATATTTTGAAAAAATCTAACCAAATCAATCGGCATGTTCATGTTGCATCTCAAAATAAATTGTGCTTTTTCTGTGACTCTAAAGATCATTTCATCAGTAATTGTTCGAGATTTTTGAATTTATCACCGTCTCTACGTTTTAAAGAGGTAAAAAATTTAAAATTATGCCTTAATTGTTTGCGGAAAGGTCATATGCTTAAAAGTTGTACTTCTGGTTGCTGCCGTCAGTGTTCCTCAAAGCACCATACATTGTTGTACATTGATAGTACTCCCACAGATAATCTCGTCGCTTCATCCATGGTTACCAGCCCTGCTCCAACGGTGCTTATTTCGTTCAATGATGTACAAGCAAAAATAACGTCAGCGTCCACTACAACCGTTTTCCTCGCAACAGCTGTAGTGATGGTCAAAAATAGTTTTGGAATTTTTGCACCTTGTCGCGCAATACTCGACTCGGCATCCCAACTTAATCTAATAACAAACCGATTTGCAAACTTTTTAAATTTGAAGTGTGAAAGGACATTCACAAGTATCTCTGGAATCGGTGATGGTAATTTAACTATTGATAAATCAGTTGATATATTAATCAAGTCCAGGAACGGAAATTATTCAACATCATTGACGGCTATGGTGATTCCCAGCATTACTGATTACCAGCCCAGCATTATTTCCAACAGGTCAGAGTGGAAAATCCCTAACAATATAGAGCTCGCTGATCCCTCATTTGATAGATGTGGTCGTATCGATATTTTAATTGGCGCCGAATTGTTTTTTGAATTAATGTCAGTTGGACAAATTAAATTGGCTGAAAACCTGCCTATGTTACAAAAAACATTATTAGGTTGGGTAGTTGCTGGCGGTAATATTCGTTCTAATCATTCCTGGTCATTAGCAGTTAGTTCCAAAGCAAAACATGATGATGAATTGTGCTCTGTAGTAAAAAGATTTTGTGAAGGAGGAGGAAATTTTCTGCGAGAATCATTTTCTAAAAAATATGGTTCGCCTCGATTGTGGTTCATTATCCGTTCGTTTGCCTGAAATAGATGGAAGTGGTAGGCATAAACTTGGTGACTCTTATCAGCGTGCTTTACAACGTTTTAAAGGCTTAGAAAGAAAATTCAGAAGAAATCCCGATATGAAGATGCAACATGCAAAATTTATGGCTGAGTATATATCGTTGAAGCATATGTCTTTAATTTCTTCACAGGTTTCCCAGAAGACATATTTTCTCCCACACCATTGTGTGTATAAGCTGGACAGCACATCAACCAAATTAAGAGTTGTTTTTGATGGTTCTGCAAAAACAACAACTGGGTTGTCTCTTAATGATATTTTGTATACGGGTCCAACTATACAGCCAAAATTGTTCAGTACACTTCTGCGTTTTCGATGCTTCAAAGTTGTTCTTAGTGGAGACATCTGCAAGATGTATAGGTGTGTTCGTGTCTCTTATCCAGATAATTATCTACAATGTATTCTATGGAGAGAAAACGAAGAAGATGAAATCAAAACGTATTTATTGGATACAGTTACGTACGGTACACGTCCTGCAGCATTCCTGGCTATTCGAGCAATGCATCAATTGGCACATGAAGAGGAAACAAATTTCCCCGTGGGTGCAAAGGTCATAAAGCGTGATTTTTATGTGGACGATATGCTGTCCGTTGGTGATTCTGTTGAGGAGGTGCGAATAATTCAAAAGCAGGTCGCAGCCTTGCTAAAGCGTGGAAATTTTGTAATAAGAAAGTGGTGCTCAAACGTTCCAGCCGTTTTAGAGGACACGCCGCCAGAACAATGCGAGCCACTTTTAAAATTTAGTGATGGCACCGATATCACGAAAACACTTGGCCTGATTTATCATACCAAAACGGACAATTTTATTTTTTCATTTAATTCTGTTGATGATTGCAAAGTTGTTACGAAGCGCTCTATATTATCGTCCATTGCCCGTTTGTATGACCCACTAGGTTTAATTGGGCCGATTATAACTAGAGCAAAAATATTTATGCAATATTTATGGAAGTTGGGGCTACAGTGGGGCGAAAGCCTTCCCCAGTTTTTACATTCATCATGGCTCGAATATATTTCGCAGTTTGATTCCATTGAGTATTTTAAATTTTCTCGATGTGTTTTGAAGTCAAACAAGAATATCCAAGTACATGCCTTTTGTGATGCCAGTCTGGTAGCATATGGGGCATGTGTTTATATAAGATCACAATTTAAAAATATTGTTAAAGCATCATTGTTATGCTCTAAGTCTAGAGTTGCACCCCTTAAATCTTTAACGATTCCGAAACTTGAGCTTTCTGCCGCGTGTCTCCTAGCAGAACTTGTGGATGAAGTTGTAAAAACACTACCTTATGATTGTGATATACATACATTGCTGGTCAGATTCAATGGTCGTACTTTCTTGGCTTCAGGAGCAGCCTTCAAATTATAATATTTTCGTTTCCAATAGGATCTCTCAAATACAAACAATCACAAATAAGATGAAGTGGCACTATGTTCCAACAAACCTTAATCCTGCAGATATACTTTCAAGAGGCTCATCACCTAAGGAATTACTTAATTATACATTATGGAGCAATGGTCCTGATTTTCTGTGTCTTGAATCTTCAAAATGGCTTTCCAATATGGAATTTTTGACGGAGTTACCTGAAAGACGTCGAAATATACTAGCTACAGCTTCTTTAACTGATTTTGCATTGCAGTGTAAGTACCACAATTCTCTTCAAAAAATGCAACGTATATTTGCATATGTTTTTAAATTTGCGTACCCTAAATTGAAGACCCAAGGTGAAAGGCTTACGCCAACAGACTTAAAAAACGGAACATATCTTTTAATAAAAAACATACAGTTAATTCATTTTGCAGCTGAGTATAAGGCCCTCAAATCAAATCAAAATTTACCTTCATCCAGCAAGCTTTACTCACTGATGCCTATAATTGATTCATTTGGAGTAATTCGTGTCGGCGGTCGTCTTCAAAACTCTTGTCTCGAATTCGATGCTCAACACTCTATTATTTTGCCTAAACATCATCCATTGACATCGTCTTTAATAATACATTTTCATCAAAAGTTGTTGCATGCTGGTCCTCAGGTTTTACTAGCTACAATTCGGCTGCAATATTGGCCCATTGGAGGCCGTAAATTGGTAAGCTCTACTATCTCAAAATATCTTCAGTGCTTCAGAATGAAACCGGTGTTAAGTCAGCACGTGATGGGAAACTTGCCTGCAGATCGAGTACGCCCAAACAGAGCTTTTCACACAACTGGCGTGGATTTTTGCGGCCCATTTTATTATAAATCTGAAGTGAGAAATCGCCCACCTGTCAAATGCTATATTTCGATTTTTATATGCTTCTCAACCAAGGCTAGTCACATGGAAGTAGTACAAGACTTATCAACACCATGTTTTTTAGCGGCTCTTCATCGCTTTATCGCTATTAGAGGAAAACCCAGAACTATTTGGTCCGATAATGCAACTAACTTCGTTGGCGCTAAAAATGAGTTATTGGATTTAAAACAAATGTTTTTAAGTGAGTCGCATCAGCAGTCACTGCAACAGAAATGCCTAGAAGATGAAATAGAGTGGAAGTTCATCCCACCAAGGTCACCCCATTTTGGCGGATTGTGGGAGGCAGCTGTGAAATCAGCTAAGCAGCATTTTTATCGCACAGTTGGACTAAACACTCTTAAATTGTAATGACCTTGAGGTGCTAACACCCGGGCATTTTTTAGTTGGAGGTCCCCTAGTCTCTATAATTGAGCCTAATATCACCGAAATGGATACTAGCCGTCTGAACAGGTGGCAAAGAGTAACCCAATTGCAACAAATATTTTGGCGAAAATGGAGCAGTTCTTACTTATCCCTTCTTCAAGAACTAAAGAAATGGCAACAAGAAGGTACAAATATAACTTGCGGCGCAATGGTTCTTCTCAAGGATGAAAATCAACCACCCTTGAAGTGGCAAATTGGACGTATTTCTGAAGTTATAATTGGTGAAGATGGAGTTGCTCGTGTCGCAGTTGTTCGCACAAATAATGGTTTAATTAAACGCGCGGTTACTAAACTTGCTGTTTTACCCATAGAATCATCTGTTGAAGGTTCTAAACCTCCAACGGGGGGAGGATGTTAAATGCTGATACGCCCCTGCTTAACTTCAGTTATTTTTATTTACTTATTTTACTTTAAATTGTTTTCATATTTAATGTTCTTTATTTCTTGCTTAGCAACAGTTCGATTTATATTTACATACAGGCATACACACATACATACTTACGATCTCCACAATACTGTTCATACATGTAAATGTTCGAAGTTGGAGACTTATGTTCGAAAGTGTCTTCTTACTTAGTAAATAAGTATGTATGCGTGTATGTAAGTACATTACATTAAACAAGATCAATAATAATTATTGTAACTTTGCTTTACATTTTGAAACATAAACATAAGTGTCAAATTTGCATTACAATAAAGAGGTTCCAATCGGGAACAAATATTTGAAATATTTATAGTTAAAAAGTAGCTTTTAGCTTGTAAAAAATATTACAGGCTCGAAACAACGATTTTACCATGATGTTCCTTATAAAATATTTTACAAACTAACTTTAGATGAAGAAGATGCATTTCTAACTTTGGATTTGTCACCAAAAAGAGGAAGACCTAGGCGTTATTCACAAATAGAAATGGATCCGTTATACGCTGGACCTCGTCCTGTTTCTTCAGCAAATTACAAAGACATGATGGACTTGATTAATTATATACCCCCAATATACCACAGTTATTTTAAAAATTTAAAACAAAACACAATTTCCGAGGACTTAATCACTGTTATTGATGACGAATATTAAATTTAACTGGTGTATTTTCATATAAATTACTTTCAAAATGAAGTAATTTTTTTTTTGTATTTTAAGATAATTTAAATAAAAAATACTTAAATCAAACCTTTATATTAAATATCCTGATGGTAAGAATTATTATTATACACATATGTAATATATTTAGCAATTTTAGAAAATCACTGCCCTTTCAAAACATCACTTCAGTAAAATACGTCGGATTTAATTGATGTGTTAAGCTATGGTCAGACTGAGTAAATATTTGAAGTAAAACATCATTTATTTCTTTGCTCTAGTGCATAGTTTACCATTTCATAGCACAGTTGTGCAAAGAGAACTCACACGCATTCTTGTGTTTCTTCATTTAGTTGTCGATCAGACTGCGACAAGAACACATGTGCGGCGGATGCTTTATCATTTTATTTCAGCATAACACTCAAAAAATATTTTATGTTAAAAATGTTCTGTTATTTCAGTTTTTTTTTTTATTTTGTCGCATAGTATAATTTTTTTAAATGCTTTGGAATGTTCGCTTTTTTCTTTTAATAAAAAATGGGTTTTTTATTCTTTTTATTTTTCTTTATCTAAAAAACATGGCCTAATTTTTAAGCCAAAGATGGATAGCTTTATGTTTTTTTAATAAAAAATGGATTTTTTTATTTTATTTTTATTTATCTAAAATTATTAAGCCAAAGTTATATAGCTTTACTTATGTATGCTGATGAAATGAAAATAAAAATAGCGTATATTACTAACACTTTTCTATGGCTGTAAATAAATAAATTCTCTCAACTTATTTTCTCTCTCTTACTCACTAACACATAACCAAAAATTTTTTGACGAACCCTGCTCTCGTGTGACCATAAAATATTTTAGGGGTGCAAACAAGATTTTGAAAAAACAAATTTGTTTGCTTGCAAAAAAAAATGTCTCTAATGTGACCCGTGTCAAATATTTTCTCCTTTTTTTCGAGCAAATAAATATTTGATCGTGCAAAAATTTTGTAAGAGCAAACAGTGGCAAATAACAGCTGTTGCAAGCAGTGTTGTCCACTTTTAATAATAAATTATAAAAATTTTTCATAAAATCGCCAAAACGGCGATTTAATAATAAATTTTATATGAAAAGTAAAAATTAAAAAAAAAATAGTGTAAAGACCTTTCGACAGGTTTATTAAAAGTTTTGATTCATTAGTTCATTATTAGCCAGGAACAAAAAAATATTATTTTTTATCACATTTTTTAAATGCAAGTTTGTACCAAATGAAGAATCATACATGTAATTTGTTATATGAAATAGTGTTATATGGAACAAAAAATTGATTAACCTACTAATTGCCAAGAAAATTGCAATACCGTAAAAAAAATCGGGTAACGATCATAATTTTTTTAACAGACGAATGGGTTCAAATTTTTAATACGCCAATCGAAAGCTCTTTGAAAGAAGTTTTCTTTGATATCCATCTCATGGATGATGATCATATTTCAAAGTTTTATTAAAGCAGCAATTTAATATCTGGACCTTAGAGAACAATATCTCCAAAACCAGTCATCGACGGCACAAAATTTTTATGTTTAAATACAGAATGGTATTAAGTTATGTATTTTATCGTTTAAACGCAATTCAGTTGTCAACACTGATGTAGAAAAGAAAACAATTAAACAGCTGTGGGAATTTAATTTATTTTTTCTCAAAGAATATGGCGGCTGCTCCGCAACTTAACACAAATAATGTTTTCACATCTTCCATTTCGAATTTTTATTTATTTTTATTCATTTATTTATTTATGTTATATTTTTTCCCCTTTATTTCTGTTGTTCTGATTAAACAAATTTGTTTATTTTCGTTTTGTGAAGTTTCTGTTTTGTTTTTATTTTTTTAATCATGTTTACCTTTTCGTTTGTTTCTCTTTTTCTGATGAAACAAATTTTGTTTGTGAGAAAATAAAAAATATTTACTTCGGTCTGACCGCAGGGAAAAAATGTTTGCTCCAAACTGTATTTGATGTTGTTTCATTGATATTTGGGAAAATAAATTTTGTCAAATATTTACCGTCAATGTGACCAGCAAACAAACTACATAAAAATTTAATGCAAATATGAGTAAACATATTTGAAGCAAATATTTTTTCAGTGTGACCACAGCTTTAGTCATTTTTCTAAACTATTGATTTTTAAAGTGGCTTAAGTCACTTTACCTTAATGAAAAGTGGTGATTTTTTAATTATTATACAAAATTCTTTATACTAAGAAAAATATCAGTATCATGAGATAACAAATACAAAAAAATTTTACCGAAAGTTAGCGTCCATATTTTTAAATGTGTGAAAACACAAACCCTTAAATATCTCGACTTAAAAACAAAGTGAGTTATGCAATTTTCAAAATAAACGGCTTATATGTAGATTTTTATTATTTTTTTACTTGTTTTTTGATAAAAAAAAAAAGTTTTTGTTGTTGTTGCTCTCTATTTGATCTTTTTTCCTATACTATGATAATTGCAAGAGAAAGATAAAATTTGTTGAAAATTTTTGTAGAATTAAGGAGGAAAATTATCGGAGAGAGAGCAAAAAGTAATTGTAAATGAATCTTAATAGTTATAAACACATTTTAGTTGTAAGTAATTAACAGTTGAGTAAAAAATTTACGTTTATATATACATTTTATATATTAATATATTTATCCCTGTATTTTATATATAAACTTCTCTCTGTTTTTTTCTTCTTATTTTATTATTAAATTTTTTCTGGTAGATAACCTTTTAAGAATATTTCGGTTTTAATTTTTCTTATTTGCCTATATTGTACTTTTCGGTTATATAACAATTCTCTCATCGCTTAAATTTCTTCATAAAATTTTAATTAATAGTAATTTCAAGTACAATATAAATTTGGTGTAATTGCAATTATAAATATAAAACTTCGAATGACTTGCATTCTTTGATATTGCTTTTGTTTTTAGTTTGTATTTCAGAATATTTAGACTGAATCAAGTTTTTGAATGACTTACTCAATTTTATGTATTTTTTTAATATATTTATTTGTGTGTGAAGATAAATTTTAAAATCTATTACCCTGGACTCAAACAAAGTCAGTTAAGAGAACTTTGTGAATATTGTATTTAATATTGTATTTATTTAAAATAAAAACAAAAATAAAATTGAAAAAAAACTAAAATAAAATATCAACTGTTCTGGAAAAAACAATATATAGAAAAGGAGTTGTTTTTTATGCTTCCTCATTATCGACAAATTAGGTGACTGCAAGAAAATACCAACAACAAGAAAAAAGGAAAGTGTCTTTTTGGTGAATTTTTCTTAGCAATTTGAAATTTTTTAATTTGGTTCCTTTTTTTTTTGTATAGTGCTACACAATTGTGATCAACGCCGAAGACGATATTCTTTTTTGTTGTGCTCTTCCCCCCATATACAGTCCACGGATAAACATTTGGTCCAATCGATCCGGACCTTGGAACTGTGTTTTATTTCTTGTTTCGTTGTGCGACATCTCATCAATTTTCAACCTAACCACCAAATTATAAGCTACCTTTAATCTAATCGAGATGCCGAAGTCGAGGAAATTGTTGACGTTTGAGAGGTTTGCTCAATATTCCTGGACTTCAGGAAGGTAATACGACCTTCTCCATTGAGATTCTGAGAGAGGAGTTCAAGTCGTTATGGACAAAAGTTAGGGACTCCTATTAAGCTTTTGCCACAGGTGATGAAGAGGATCTGGAAGGTGATCGAGAAGCAGCAAGGGAACTTTTCGACATTGTAGGTTGGGATATATAACTGTTGCCTCACTAATAGGTGAGCTCTCCCAGACTTTGGTCAACCAAGCTGGGATGTCATCGACCCACTGCCCAAGTGGTCACGGCAGCGAGAACCGCGTTCGGAATAATATGCAGCTGCCCCCTTGTACCATGGAGGTGTTTTATGGGACCGTCTTTTCGCGATTTGTTCACTGCAGTTTATGTGAACGGGGCTAACATTTGCCTAGTTGAGCAACTCTTTTATTTGAGACTGTTCACGTGTGGTGAAGCTTTGGAGATTGTAAAAAGACTGACTGTTAGTGGATTTCAGGATGCGTGGAATAACCTGAAAGATAGGTATGAAAATAAGAGGATTTTAGTGAACTCGCAGTTGAAAGTTTTGTTCACACTCGCACCGGTCAAATGCGAGACAGCCCAGGACATCAAAAGCTTGCAGCGAGATATTAATAATTCCATATCGGCACTTCGGATGCACGATATTGATCTCCAACATCCAATCCATTTTTTGTTTATTTATGCTCCACCAAGTTGGAAGTGCTGACTAAGGTTCCCAAATGGAAAGATATGGATGAATTCTTGACTTCGCGGTGAATAGTGGTACTGATAAGTCAGCCCCTCGAGGTCTTTCTAGTTCGAGGAAGAGTGTTCGAACTTGTGCTATTCGGTCATCGACCGAGACTTGTTTTTGTTGCTCAGGTGATCGCTTAGTAAATAACTGTCCAAAACTTTTGAACTTATCACCTGAGCAAAGATTTTTGGTTGTAAAGCAGAACAACCGGTTTATTAACTGTTTCGCGGTTGGTCATAGGTTAAATGAATGTATTCAGAATTTCAATTGTTCAATCTGCAATTCGCGATATCACACTTTGCTGCACCGAGAGTCTGGATTCTCTCAGGAACTTGGAGTTTTGGATGCGACAAGTTTTAGTCGTGTAGCAAAGCAAACGTTTAAAGCTAGGGCTCTGATAGATTCCGGATCTCAGGCAACTTTTATTAAGGAAAAGTTGCAGAGAAAATTAGGATTGCCAACCATTCATACAAATGCCAAAATTTCGGGTTTGAACGGATCTTCTACAGGTAGAGTTCAGAGCCAACGGCTTCAGTACTATCCAAATTTACTGGCATGTTGCGAAATTCAACGGTTGATATTTCGAGATCAGCAGCCTTTTCGGGGATTTCGTTGGCTGATCCCAAATTCGATAAAAGCGGTCACATTGACGTTCTTATTTGTGGTGACATTGTTTTTATTGCTTCATTTGGATGATAAAATCATAAATTCCTTTTTTTTCCTAGAAGTTATCGCAAAAAGTTTTTCTTAAAAGTTTTTCAAATTGGTTGAAAAATTTCGGACATTTGTTACGGTTAACAAAAAAAAAAAGCTCTTCTTTTATTATATTTTTATACTTATATACTTATACGAAACATAGATCTAAAGATCCAATCCAAATTATAGATCAAGTTGTAGAATATCCTCAGATGTTGCCTGATTATTTGCTCTCTGGTGCTGGGTTTCGATACAAGAATTCCCCGCTTATAAGCTCTGACCTGCAAGAATTTTTAAAAGTGTTCATATCTGGGGAATACTATATGTGATTCAATTAATATCTTTCTAATGTAGCTCCGCGTCACGCTAAATTATTCATTTAACAAATTTATTACTGTATTCATAAATACAAATAAAATTAATATTTTTTTAACGAGTTCAAACAAAGAAATTGAAATTAATAATAGGCGAATAAACAAGTAATAGATAAGCTGTTATTGTTTTAAGTGAATAATAAATAATTTATAAAATTTAAAAATTAATTTTTGATCTTATTTGATTATATGTCTTCGAAACGTTAAATATTTTGGTTTTATATATCCAGTCCAGCTGTTCGTTAAATGGACTCTGGAGCAGTGTCTCTAATTTCCATAGAAAAATCATCTTTATGAAAAAGGACGAAAAAGGACATTCCAATCCAAATTATCCTTAGTTCTTTTTTTATGTATATATGTGTGTCTAAATGTTAATAAATAATATTATTGTTTTTATTTTAAGCGTTATAAGGCGTATATCTGTTTATTTTTATTTACAACAAAATTTATTTGAATTAGTAATAATTAATTTCACAGTTTGTATTTGTATGCTAGTTCACAATTTGTATTTGTATACTAATCCACAATGTTTGCTTTCATTACTTAATAATTTGAAAAATATTCAATAATTGTATTCTCTTTTAAAATCAATTTAAATAATACTTTTCAATATAAATCACACGCGTGGGATTGGGTTTTAGTTCAGTTCACTATCGATCATCAACTGACTTACAAGGATGTAAACAATCTTTTTTGAACCTGTTGAAGAATGTGTGTATGTGATGTGTGTGGTGAATGTTGATATGAATGGTGAATGTTGATGTGTGTTGGTATTATTATTGTTATTAGATGTAAAGAAAATTTGAAGGCAGAATTAAATTTGATTACATTTGTTCACTCGTTCACGTCCTCCCGGGCCGGCAACCTGTGAATAAAAGACAATTATTTTTATGTGTTCGTTTAAGGAGTAAGGGTAGTGTTGGGTAAAAATAAGGTATTTAAATACCTGGGTAAAAGCCTAAATGGATCCCATGACCAACCAACCAAGCCTTGAGTCTTGTGCAATAAGGGTCCCCTTTCCAATGTGGATAACTTTGGGTTGAAATATGGTGCTATACAAGTCGCCGCCAATCTCAATGCACACAGGGATATTAGTGTAAAACTCAGGGTCAGCCAGGGATATTCGGCAAAAATTCTCTTTAATGGCTGGATTCATTTCGGCGGGGTATAAGAACTTGGGCAAATCAGACACCACTCTCATGCATATTTCATAGGAACAGGAGGAGCCCATGTTCGGTTCACTTTAACGTATGTCTAACCTTCTATCTTGAATGAGACCAAATTTATGTCTCGAACCACCGATGCAGCGATGGTAGACGTGCATATAGACATATACGACCGTCATCTGTTTACCATCGATATTGTCCATAGCCGTAGGGATAAATGTTTTTGTTGACGTTGGCATTATCAAAGGTGCACTTAAGGACACGGATGACTTTGTCCGTGGTGCGGGTATTGGCACTGCATCTTTTTTTATGATGATTTTGTTCTAACTAATTCCTTAATAATGCGTTCAGGTAGTATGATGTTTACCATTACACTTGTTACATCTAGCGGAACTGGTGCATTTTTGAATCAAATGATTCCGGGCCAAGCAATTAACACAATAGTGTAAGTTTAGCACATTCTGATACTTTTGGGCCAAATTCATTTGATCGGGTCTATTGCAGTCGCTTAAACGATGGTCGGCCTTACTTATACCGCAACCAAAGTGTTTACTTGTTTGCTCGTTACGACGCTTATTACGTGGCGATTGTTTGAAAGATTTCTTGTGGTTTTTGGGTGACATCTATGGATTAGTGAATATGTATTAGTGAAGGTGAAGAGTGTGTTAATTAATGCCCGAAATGGGTGGGTAATCAATTTTCTGGGGGATAATGTTAGTGGGTTTGGGTAACTGGTTAGGTAAGTAACGAAGTTCATATTCTGGATGAGTAATGGGTTATAAGCAATTGTGAAACATATAAGATTATCCGAAGGAGTTTAATTAATGTGCGGGTAGGACTACGAACTTGGTTATGGGCCGAGTCAAGGTACCGGTTGGTGTCTAAAGTTCAACTACTCTGGGTAGTCCATCGGAACCTGGGTGAGTTTTGGTTACTCGACCGAGTAACCATTCATTCGAGGGTAAATTGTCCTGTTTAATGAGGACAATGTCATTGACTTCCACAGGACGCTTAGGGTTTCTCCACTTATACCGTTTATGGAGTTCCTTCAAATATTCATTCTTCCATTTTTCGCAAAACTAATGGTGTTGAATTTTCAACCTTTGGCATCTGTTTGCTAGGGTAATATTTTCGTTAATAAAATCGGTTTCAGCGGGTGATAATAAGAGTGAGACAATTAAGAAATGACCTGGGGTTAATGGGTTAAGATCTTGAGGCTTTTCACTTGACGGGCTTAAGTGTCTTGAGTTGAGGCATTCTTCTACTCTAGCTAGTAAGGTTGCTAGCTCCTCAAAAGTGTATTTAAAATTTGCGAGCTTCTTAATATGGGACTTGAAGCTCTTTGCGCCGGCTTCCCATAAGCCCTCCATATGTGGTGCTCTGGGTGGGATAAAGTGACACGTCAGGTTTTGAAAGCTATTGTCTGATGTAACTAATCCTTCAACTGTTTGAGGAATTCCTGTCGCTGCTTTTTAATTAGTTAGCTAGCTCCAACGAAGTTGGTTTCATTGTCGGAATACACAGCGACAGGGCATCCCCTCCTCGAAAAGAATCGGGCAAATGCTGCAATAAATGCTTGGGTAGATAGGTCAGGTTGGCTCTAAGTGGATAGCTTTAGTAGAAAAGCAAACATAACCTTTGGTTATCCTACATGCTCTGCCAATGTAGAATTTTATGTCAAATGGTCCGGCAAAATCAACTCCAACAGTATTAAATGGGCTGCTAATTTGGGTACGTTCGGGGGTAATGCAGCCATAAATTGGGTAGTTTGGCGATTCCTATATTTCGTGCAGGGTACGCACCTATTGACTACAGAACTGATAAGATTCTGCAATCTCGGAATCCACAAATTCGAGCGAATTATTCGTAACATTAGACGATTTTCGCCGTGTAGGGTTCCGAGGTCAGCAATGAGTATTCAAAACGATGAGTAGATTCGAATCATACTTATAATTTCGGATACTTATACGCATTCATACTTATTTTAATGTCATACTCATACTACTCATACTCAAACTTTGAAATACTCGTGGTACTCGTACTTAACAATACGCATGATGTTATTGATTTCGAATCTCCATGGCTCATCATATACACGAATCACAAAATAAGTATGATTTGCGTACGAAGGCTGAAATGCCCACAAGAGGTTGTGTGTTTGCTCTGCTTGCTGTCTTTGTGTATTTGTTTATGTGTCTTTCTTCTCCCTTTGTAAATGCAACAATAACAAAGACTGTAAATTTTGACGAATGATTCGAATCACTCGAACCATTTATAAGTATTATAAGTATTTTTCTAAATTTATGAATCTGAATGAGTAGGCGTATGAATCAAACGTAGTTCGAATGTTATGAGTTTGATGTCAACGTTGTACTCATACTCATTGCAACTTGTACTTATAAATCAATGTTGTACTGAATACGAATGAATCAGAGTAGTTGGATTTCAATACTGTTGACTCACTCATACTCAAAATTTCATGCGTACTTATGAGTAGCGAAAAAGCGATTCATTGCTGATCTCTGGTAGAGTTATAAGATGAACGTGTTGGGTTAATAATTTAGCAAAGGCGCTAGTGTAGGGTAATAAAATAGGGTGTCGTTTATCATATGTTAAGTTGTTGGAGTTTGGCAATCTACCATTTGTGCGCATGACATTATTTCTTCGAGCAACTGATGCGCGATCACAAAATCGATAGACATAAGGCAATATTCTAAGCGCTTTGGACCATTTAGAAAATCTTTCCAAAATATCCTGGGTAGGGTGGGTAGAGTTCATAGATGGGTTTGGGTTTACATTCGTAGAGAACGACTGACAAATTTTAACTTCAGCTTGAGTTTCGTAGTGTAAATGTGTTGGTGGCCACTTTGTAGGATCTTCCTTCAACCAAGTTGGTCCATTCCACCAGAGTTTGTCGTCCTTTAGCTCGCCTGCGTTGCAACCACGACTAGCAACATCGGCTGGGTTGTCGTAAGAGGCCACGTGACTCCAGTTCTTGGTTCCTACCTCTTCTGCTATTGTAGACACACGGTTTGCCACAAAGGTGTTCCAAGTAGTCGGGGGTTTGGTGAGCCATCCCAAAACTATTGCGGAGTCCGTCCAGAAATACATTGGGTATTGGGTTAATTGCAGCTGGGTAATAATGTTCTGTGTTCAACACTGCACCACAAAGTTCTAATTTCTGTAAAGAAATGACCTTGATAGGTGCAACTCTCGTCTTAGCGACCAATAGGGTTACGGACATAGGTCCGTTTATGGGTATAACTCGTGGTATGGGTATAACCGCAGAGTATGCTTTTTCAGAAGCATCTGAAAAGCTATGAAACTCAATTTTTGCTGAGGGTGAAAAATTTATCCATCTAGGAATTCGAATATTGTCAATGTTATCATAAAACTGCAAAAACTTGTGCTATTTAATAAGTGTGAGTGGGTTAAGACATTCATCCCAAGCTGTAATATCCTGCCAGATTTGCTGCTTCATTTTGGCGGATATTATAATTGGTGCTAACCAACCAGCTCGGTCAAAAAGTTTAGCGATGTCAGATAAAACTGCTCGCTTAGTGTATGCTGGTTTTGTTTCTTTTTTGGGGGCCTCAAAGAAAAAATTGTCTTCTTTTGGATTCCACCGAATGCATAGGGTTTTCGGGTTTTCCGATTCCGGAAGGGTGAGTAAGGCGACATCGAGTTGGTGATCCTTGAGCAAATTATCTAAGAGTTTTTGGGTATTTGATGTCCACTTTCGTAGTGGAAAACCAGCAGATTCAAGTGCAGTGATTAACTATTTTTAAGCGATTTCAACTTCTTGAACAGTGTGAGCATCTGCTAGTACATTACCGACGTATATATTCTCTCTCAAAATTTGAGATGCAATCGGGCCGGTATCTTGAATGTCTTCGGCTAATTTGTGTAGAGTTCTGATAGTAAAATAAGGGGCACAGTTAACGCCAAATGTGACTGTTTGCAGTTCGTAATATTAAATGGGTTCGTAGACGCTTTTAGGTTAGGTTAGGTTAGGTTAGAGGACGTGTACTTGTCAATTAAGGCAGTACCCGGAGGTCGATTTGACCCATTGTACAACGTTCTAGTTTCTCACGCCACTTATGTTGTGTGTGCTAATTTTATACATGAGTGGTGGGACCTACAGTTTAAAGTTGACTCCGAACGACAGATTTTTATTTTATTGAGAAACTTTTCATGGCAATTTTTATTTACTCTCAGAGTTGTTGCCAGAAATCTACTGAGAGGAAGTCGCCGAAAAAATACTTTTTATATTTTGTCTTTGATGCCTGGCCTGGGGCTCGAACCCAGGCTTTTGCGTCTAATACGCCAACACACTACCCACTAGACTATGGCGACTTCAAAAACGCTAATTGCTTTTACGGAACAAAATTCTCTGATAGTGTGTGTGTGTAGGGTTTAATTGAATTTGCCTATACATCTTAGTGATGTCGGCATTAAAAACAATCCTATAAAAGCGCCATCTCAAGATTGAAACAGGGTAGGACCAATGTGCAGAGTATCATTCAAGCTGTTGCCGTTCGAAGTTTTGATCGACGCATTAAAAACAACTTGAACTTTGGTTGCAACACGATCGGATTTGACAACGGCATGATGAGGTAAATAATAATGGGTGTTTGAAGAAGTGTTAGGGTTAAAAATTATATTCTTGTAGCGCGTTATCGTATTCAAGTTTCAGATCGGGTTTCTTTAGTAAATTCTTCTCATTTCTTAAATATTGAGCCATCGCTATATGGCGATAGTTTCCTAACTCAATTTGAGGATTACGAAATGGAAGAATTACTTGATAACGGCCATTGGGTAAACGACGGGTAGTTGTCGTGTAAATTTCCTCACATGTACAATTATCTTCAAATTGAATGGGTACTCGAGGAATTCCTTCAATTTTCCAAAAATTAATTTAAATTTAAATTTAAATTAATTAAAATTTATCAAGCTTGACAGAACTGTAAAAAGAAACTATTCTTCGGGTAGCATGAGAATCTTGTACTGGTCCTGTTAAAATCCAACCTAACTCCGTTTCTTGAGCTATTAAGGTGCCAAGAACATATTTCTTAACAGCAGCTCTGATAATTTGTGTGGGATTCTGTCCAACTCTTTTATGAAAGTAGAGTTTAAGTATTGGGTGGGTAAATTTCGAGTGAGCGTTTTGACAACAATTGCTTGAATAGTGAGTGAAAATCCCTTATTCGTGCTAGAACCAAGATATATGTCACACTTCTTTTTCGAACGCGCTGAAACAACTTCATTTAGACCTGAGATTTCAGCGACTATGGGTAGGGTGGGTAAGTGTAATTTGCGCCTTAGCTTATCAAAAATAAATGAAAAATTTGATGCTTGGTCAATAAGCGCTCTAGCAGGGAATTCTTCACCGTGTATTTTGTATATAGCTAGCTGTTAAGTTTTTTATAGATTCATCATAGAAAATCATAGATCTATATGACCTATAAAATTTTTTGGCGGATCTCACATTTCTGGAGAGGACATTAAACTTTATCGAATTGGAGGCGTCAGGGTCATTGAATTGTGGCGATTCTCGATTGAATTGTGGCGATTCTGTTTGAATTTTCCGTCAATATTCGACCACAGCTCTTCCAATTCATTCATTCATGAATCTCAATGCGGGTAGTGATTGAGAATTCTCTGGACCGGCTTTATAGTCCTCTTCAAAGACACTTAAATCCTGTTGGATATAACGTATAATATCGGCGGCCAAAGTTTTTAACTCCGACATATTTATTTTTTAAAATTTAATAAACTCCGATATTAAGTCGATTTATCACGGGTAAATTTGGTTTAAAAATATATATTTCAAATTTGAAATAAATGTACTTAGCAGACAAAATTTTCTATTGGGTATTCTTTGTGTTTTTGTGACACTACACAAAGAGAACGGCAATATTTGTTACTCACAATATTTTAAAAATATTATCGAAAAAAAGAGTAAGTATTGGGTGGGTTTTATAAGATACGGTACGACCTTGATTATCCGTGATTCCATTATCCGGCAACATCAATTATCCGGGATGGAAGAAGATAATTTTTTGCATCGACGTAATTTTATTTTGGATCGACTTAAATTTTTCTGCATCGTTTAACCGTGATTATAAGCAAAAATATTTTTCTATTACTTTGGACAAACAAGCGAAAAAGGGGAATTTCCTCTTTAGTATACGATGAGTCAGAAGCATGCATGTAAACCTGTTTAGTTTAATTTAGAAATTTGAGAAGTGCGGTTTTTTTATATTTTTGAAAACATAAAATACTTGAATTATTTAGTTTTTATATAAATACGTACATATTCATTTATTAACTAATAAAAATATCTATTAAAAACTAGCCAAAATTGATCCTCAATAAACCGGGAAAATCGATTATCCGGAATGCTTCAGGTCCCGACCATCACGGATAATCAAGGTCCTACTGTAATATTTTATACTGTGATTTTTTCTTTTATAAATTTAAAAAAATTCGCGACAAATTATGCGACATATATAAAAAAACGTAAATTGAAAATTTAAAACTTAGCTTGTCTGCCGAGTGTAGGGTACAAACCAATTTCCTTTTTCAATTCCTCTTTGTGTGATGTTTGTTGTGTTGTGTTTGTGTGTAATGTTAATAATGGTTATTTGTTAGTAATTGTTTTTGATTTATTTTCTTCAATTTTATAATTTTTGTCACTATGTATTTTGTTGCTAATTGTGTTGAATTTTTAATTTTTAATTTTTTGCTTTTGTAATGTTTAATTTTTGTTTCTGTAATGTAATATGTATTTTGTTTCTATTTTTTGTGAACTTTTGTACTTTCTTTTGATTTTAAATTTGTTTTTAACTTTTATTTTTTACAGTTCTATGTGATTTCACTTTATTTTTGTAATTTTAATATGTGTGATAAATTTATTTTATTATTTTTGATTTTGCAATTTCTTATATTTTTGACTGTTTTATATGTATGTATGTTTTTGTTAATGCATTCTTTCTTCTAATGTGAACTTCTGTGATTATTGTTGGTATTAATTGTTATTTGTGTTTTCTGATTTATATATTTAAGTATTTTGTTGATTATCGAGTACTGATTTTTGTTTGTACGATATTTTGTAACGTTCTTGTATAGGGTTATTTATGTTTAACACTGTTTTGTTAGTGTATTGTGTGTTTAGTTTAATTTGTTTATCTGGTTCACTTTGCACTTATTTATTTAATGCACTGCACTATTATTGTCTTAGATTTCTTTTTGATTTTTATTAAATTTTTACAATAAGGGTGGGGTAAATTTTGCACAATTTAGGTTTTTGTGGACTGTATACATACATATGTCACTGTCTCTTCTTTTTCCTTGAAGGACCATGAACAAACGGGTTATAGGGTAGGGTTAGTATTTAGGGTAAGAGGGGGTAGGGTATATAAATCGAAGAAAGTGCACAAACCTTTCCTATACTATTTGTACATATGTAAATGATAAGTGTTTCTTAATGTTTTATGTGTATATGTTTCCAAAACGTTATAAAATGTATTTTATTTGTATTTGTAACAATATTTAATTTCTTAACAATTTATATATATTTCACAATTCTTGTTCAATGTTAATGTTCACAATTAAAGTTCAGAAGTTTGTGTTTTATTTGAAATAATTATATTGGCTATAGTGCACTCGCGTAGGGTTTGTTGGGTATTTGTTTCGTGTTGTTTAACGATCGATAATCAACACTTATATGTATTTCGAAATAACAATATTTTATAGCGCATTCGCGTAGGGTTTGTTGGGTACCTTTTTGCTCAGAAATCAATAATCAACTGATCAACAAGGATCAAAACAATCATGCAGATGTTGATGAAAGTGTGTATTGTGAATGTTGATATGTGTTGGTGATGTTATTGTTTGTTAAAGATGTTTGTGTTGTCATATTGGAAGTCAGGGTTAGGGTTGTGTAAATTTGTTCACTCGTGTGAACAATATCTAAATTTAAAAGAAACAGCAGACTGATTGGGAAATATACATAACTGCACAAATTTGCTTTATTTTGTCATATATAAATTGCGCAACAGCGACAGAATGTCTCACTACACTTTTTTGTAGACAAGGGTTAAACTTAATGAACAATAAACAACGCATTATCCGTATTTGTTTTTATTGCATTAGCATATACTTACTCAATAAAGTCTGCGTTCACATAATGTATTTTTAGAAAAAAAAAGTATATAAAGTATATAAAAACACCCACATTAACACGTTCATCGCCGCGTACGCGATTTGGTAGGAGGCCACGATACATTTCCATTATATTTCGAAAGCGTGGCCTATCAGGAACAAAACCTGAAAATTTCTTGGCTTACTACAAACAATAAAATGAAATAAACATAGTTATATAATGGTATATTGTTTCAGTTGCAAAATACATTATAATAATTTTTATTTTGATATAATTAATTATATTCATTTATTATGCTGTCCAAAACATTCTATGCAAAAAAGGGTTGTTGTTCGCAGTTTGAGCTGTACGTTGAAACTTTTTTCCTTTCTTCTTGCAGCATTTCGACCTTTTGCTTCTTTTATTTGGGCGTAATATCCAGTGCACATTCTTCTTATTTTCTTTTTTTCAGCAGTATACATTATTTTTAGCGGATGAGTTAAGGCAAGCATTTCAGTGACCAAATTTTCCCGAAATTGTCTAATTCCTATGTTGTTTTTATTATTGATTTTATATATTATACAAGCATTTACTACTGATATTCTAAGAACATATTCTATTGCTAACTTCTATCCCTGTTTTACCGTTACGTTATATTCACAAATTGGGAGTGGTTTTTGTTTATTTTTTTGTCGGCTTGTCCTAGCAGAATTTGCGTTTATATCCACCATTTCAGATGCATATTTTGCTGTCAGTACTCTAACATATCGGGTACCTAGCCAGTTAAGTACTACAATACCATTCTTATCTTCTCTCGCAATCATTTCTCCTTTCTTCAAATTTGCGTCCAAACTTCCTTTGGCATAAACTTCTTAATTGCTCTTACAGTGCCCACAACATGCGTCTTCTGACGAAGAAAGTCCAATGCTAATGGTATAGAAGTTGCCCACGTACAAAGTTCTACCTTCATTTATAAGCCCCTGTGAAAGATCGTCACATACTTTTGCTGCGAAGCCGTTATTTTTATCACAAATCTCAGATTTTCCAGAATAGATTTTGCTTGCCCACGTATATCCTTCTGAGGTACATAACTTAAAAAGTTTAATTACATACTTATTAGCTATATACTGGCGGAAAACCAGCCTGCATCTCCAAGGAACAAGAGTTTCATCAGTTACATAATTTTCAACAGGAACAAACACCTTTTTATACTTAGCTTCAAGTAAATCTAACAGTGGTTTAATTTTTGCCAATCTATCACCAGGAATAGCATTTTCATTATTTGAAAAACGTAAGAGGCGTAATAATATTTCAAATCTGTTTCGAGACATGATGCTTGGGGCTATTATAAATATCTTTGTTCGACCAAATAAGGAATTATTTTCCCATTCGCACTAATCCCATCCACATAAAAAGGCCGAAAAACTTTCTTATTTCTTCAGAGTTAGTTGGATGCCATTTATTGAGACGATTGTCTCAAGATGTTCGAGTACGCAGAATTGTTTGTTCAGCATATATATTAGCTTTAGTAACAATGAGATTTATAATCTCTTCATCAAAAAATAACATAAAAGTATCAAAAGCAGAGATATTTTTTGGCAAATCTAAATGTAAACCAGATTTTCCTATGAAATCAAAACATTTTTGTCTACCTTCATAAGCATTCCATTGAACATCACTAAACTCATAAAATTCACTCTCGAGTATTTCGTCATTTTCAATAATTTCTGTAGTTTCTTCTAACTTTAAATCTTGAAGAAACTGTTGTAGATTAAACAATTTGGGGTATTTATTGCTTTAAATCTCCTTCAATGAGAACGAGATGTGGATTATAATTGCTCGCAAACAATTACAATCATTGGATAATTGGAAAAAAACAGAAAGAGAAATTAGATTATTTCACTTCTGGAGAACTTAGAATTCTTACATTTTTTCTCCTTTGGGTAAAACTTTCTTTCCAAGATGGATGTTTTGGATATTAGCCTTTTAACTTAATAATTTTTTCACGAGAGGTCTGAGGTAAGTATAAATAATATATAAAATTTAATATAGGTAAGTACAAATTTATAGTTTTTAGGTGAGTATAAAATATATATAATTTTCTTTTACTTTATTTTATTTGAAGTTTGTTTCTTATATTAGTATTCTTTTTTGGGTTTTATTTTTATAAGAGGTTTGCACAGTTTTAAAAGCTTGAGAAATATGTTGTGGATGATCTTATTGTAAGATTTGAAGTAAATTCTGATTATAGGTTTTTTCTCTATTAAACTTCTGTTTCTCTAAAGCAACTGAATTAACAGTATACTTGGAGACATTCCTTTGGAAATTATGGAAATTCTGTTTAAGTGTAATTAACACACTTATGTTATTTAACATAAAAATTATTTCTTCTGTTAAATAATTTATGTGTTCAAACCGAGTTTGAACAAGATT
Source organism: Sarcophaga subvicina (assembly GCA_936449025.2). Lineage (NCBI taxonomy): Eukaryota > Metazoa > Arthropoda > Insecta > Diptera > Sarcophagidae > Sarcophaga > Sarcophaga subvicina. Next base: position 55,567,201 of record OW388080.2, read on the forward strand.
TTCTTCATTTATTGAATGATCAGAACTATAGTCTTCGTGCTCTTCATCAGATATGTTTACATTTTCAACAATCTCTTCCAATTCGCTTTCACTTAGAAACTTTCGTTTTGACATTATTTGTAGATATTTACAAATTATTATAGATATTATTTATATTAATTTATTTTATTTATAAAGAAATTGTCACAGTAACAAGGTGTTATTTGGTGAGTGCTACACGCACAACTGATTCCTACACAATGCGTTTAACGCTGTAGCGTGTTTAAAACAACAGGATGCGTCAGACATATACGACTGACACGGCTTTTCGAAAAAAAAAGGTTTTAATATAGGGCCATGTCAGTCATATATGTGACATACAAAATAGTGTTTTTCCGGGAATTTTGGCAAAAAAAATGTTTCTGTGTTACATTAAGTTTCCTTGATACATTTCTAAACAGGACATAATAAATTTCACTCCTGGCCGAACTCGTTATGTTATTTAAAGAGCTGATGGTTAGGTTAGACGACGTGTACTTGTCAATTAATACAAATACAGTACCCGGAGGTCGAATTGACCCATTGTACAACGTCCTAGTTTCTCACACCACTTATGTTGTGTGTTAATTTTATACATGAGTGGTGGGACCTACAGTTTAAAGTCGACAGACCCGAACGACAGATTTTTTGAGAAACTTTTTCATGGAAATTTTATTTACGCTCAGAGTTTTAACCAGAAATCTGCTGAAAGGAAGTCGCCGGAGAAATACTTTTTGTCTTTTGTCTTGATGTCTGGCCCGGGGCTCGAACCCTGGCTTTACGTCTAATAAGCCAACTAACTACCTACTAGACTACGGCGACTTCTTCAAGAGCTGATAGTATAAAATATTTTTTTCTGTTATTTATGCTAGCTATTATATGAAATTAGTTGTTGCTATGACTAATTTCCAAGGTGACTGACTATAAGTGGTAATGTATATATAAGAGTAAAAGTTATTCAATCGGTTCATTTAGGTCAATCTGTATTTGGAAAGGACGTAATTTAACTTGTGATAATTTTTTTTACTTCCCATGAACTGGGTATTGACTTGTTAAAACAAAATAAAAAATAAAGCTTTTTTGCCAGAAAAAATGTTTCAACTAAAAAGCAAACCTGAAAACTATGCTCACTTCCTCTTCGACAATGAGAACAAAACAACTTCATGTGCCTAAAACAATTGATCAGTGTTTTTGATTAGCACGTTACATCACGATGAAAAATAAGAGCGAGCTCCAAAAAGCCGGAAATAATTATTTTATATAATGAAATTAAATCAGGGGTCGATACATTAGATCAAATTATAAGAATTTACACATGTAAAAGGAGAACTAATCGATGGCTTCAAGCTGGTTTACAATATGTTGGATATATCCACCTATAATGCTTATGTAGTTTTTGTAAAAATTAATCCATACTGGTAAATAAGAAATATAAGCGTTCTTGGAAGACTTAGGCATGGAGCTTATAAGCGGAGAAATATCTCGTAGACCGAACATGCCACAAAGTAGTCCAGCTAAAGCAGTTGTAAAAAGGATTCTACTGAATTTCCGCAAGCAAAAATTTTAAAATTAACAGCACCAAATATGTAAATAAATGTTCCGAATGTCAAAAACTTATATGCAAAAAGCATTCTGAGACCAATATTGTATGTAATGAATGTAAAAAAATGAATAAGAAACTGAATAAATATTATAGTTTTTTTGTATTGGGCCAATTTGACCCACTAATGTCATTTGCCTTTTATTTTTGATGTACAGGATACGGGTTAAATAGTGATACTCTCTTTACAGTACCTTTGGGTCGGTGAGGGGTAGTCGTAGAGTATTCCATGCCTCTTGTGCTGTAGAACAACTCTTTATATTCTATATTTTTAAATTGTGATATATTTAAAATAATTGCCTCCGTGAACTTATCGGCCTTCCTCATCTATGCTGAAATGTTAGCTTCCGTACTGGGTTTCGCCTCACTGTCATTAGACCATATATCTTGGTGTATCAGAACTGCGCTTATTTGCAGACACCATGAGTCCTCATCCAATTTTTCGATGTCATATATTGACAACCTCATATTTTCTTACAATTCTTATGATTTTTATTATTTCCACAAAAAATTATACGTTTTATCCAGGAAATATTGAAAAATGTCTTATACAATTAATAGGTTTACTATGACTCATGGTGAAATTACTTATCAGGTGTGGTTAGATCGTCAGCTGATTATGTTGTTGTATAGAGGTAGAGACTGTCAAATTATTATTTGTTTACGTTTTCGTTTTGACTGTTAAAATTTTTAAATTTAAAACATTTTAAAGTAATTTGCTTATTTTTATTGTGGGTAAATATTGTAATTTTTGAAAATCAAAGTTTGTTCAGAGTGTAAAAGAAAAAAAAATGGAAGTTGTAGCTTTTTTAAAGTTCCACAGGATGAGAGAAGGCGCCAGTGGAGCGAAATTTGAGGAATAAATTTCAAACAAATGCATTATAGCACGTTCACATATAAGAAGGTTATGGTTATGTAAAATTAACCTTGGAGATAACCTTGTGGCGTTCACATATGACAAATATAACCTAACATATGCGAGAATGGCAAAAATTGACAGCTGTATGCATTTGTATGTTTTTTATTATTGTGTATGTTTATCTATCTACATTCAAGTAAACTTGTTAAAAATAGATCGAACAAATTATAATGAATTCAAAATTGAAAAAAGCTTTACTTGTGTTTGCTGCGAACCAAGAAGAAAACAATAAATATGTAGCTACATTAAATTCTTGTAGTATACAATATAAAGTTGCAATCCAGAAGTGTGAGCAGGAATTAGAGATGCAAAGAGCTATTAAAATAAACGTATTCTTTAGAAGCGAAACGGCAGCTTTTGGGAAAAGGATGTTCCTGAAATGAATGACCGTCTTTTTAAAGAAACCTTTCGTATGAGCAGAGCAACGTTTGGCATCTTGTGTGATTCTACCAAAGGTATTGCGAAACAAGACTCATACTATAGGAAGTGCATACCATTGCAGAAAAGGGTAGCTTTTGCCGTCTACACTTTAAAATCTTCAGCCGAGTATGAAACTGTGGCACGGCTATTCGGAGTTTCCAAGGCAATCGCAAACGAAATATTTTTAACATTTTGCCAAGAAGTTTGGAAATCATTGCGGCCCATATACTTACAAGAACAATTCACGAGCACTGAAAAAGTGGATGAGTGCGTATATGGTTTTCAGAAGCTTGGTTTTCCTCAATGTCTTGGTGCCATAGACGGTTGCCAAATTAAAGTGCGCCCACCCTCAAAGGATTGCACGGACTATTACAACTATAAGGGGTGGTACTCTACAGTTTTATTTACACTTGTTGACTATAGGTAAGAAATATAATGAATTTTTGCTTAATGGTTTTATCAATTTTTATAAAAACAGATATCGCTTCATCTACATTAATGTTGGCTGCCCAGGTCGATGTAATGACTCTAAATTCTTTCGAAGTTGCGACCTTATGGCGCCATTGGAGGACCCAATCTTCGTGGCAAAAAGCAAAATTATAAACGGCGTGAATGTTCCTGTGGGCGTTATGGGCGATTCGGCTTTTCGTTTTGCCAAGAACGTAATGAAGCCCTATCCATTTCAAGTGCATCCTCCAGAGCATGAAAAAGTTTTTAATTACCAATTGTCTAAATGCCATAGAGTGGTAGAGAATCCGTTTGGACACCTAAAGGCTCGTTTTAGGAGAATCGGAAAAGGAGTCGACAACCACATCAAAAATGTTCCTCTTATACTTAAAGCAGATTGCACATTGCACAACTTTTTAAATTGTCATAACGATATCATCAATCACAAATGGCTGGTAGAATAAACCACTTACGAGATTAGTGCACATTTAGAACAGCACAGATGCTGGTACAGATTTCGAAATAGAGCCTGAGACAATTAGAAGAGCGATTGCAAATTCATTCTGTAAGTTCTAAATTCACCTTTTATTATTATTATTATACATATATGTATTTATTCTCTTAGCAAATTAATTAAGTCTTTGTAAAAAATTTTTGTGTTGTTGCTTCAGCGTGAACCGCTTTTTCAGTGAGGTTCACCACTTTTTTCTGGATCTCCTTCAACGACGACATTTCTTCCTTTAACATGTTTGATGTTCGTTCCATGTTATCTATAAAATATTCATACGTAACTCTCCTTGTTTCCGCAGGCGCCGGCACCGACGAACTTCCTACCAATTCATCAATAGAGGAGTTGGAAAGTGATTGGCTGCTCGTAGAAGGGTTATTGTCATCGTCTACCACATCTTGGAAATAGAATTGGAGCATTATTTATAAAAGAAGTAAATAAAAAGTTCATTATTATGTTACCTATACTGTCTTGCTTTAATTTATCAAAATTTACAGCCTTGTTGTCACTTAAAATTTCCTCTACTTCCTTGTAGTGGACCAAGTGGAAGGGGAACCACCAGTTGACCCCATCTGCTTCTTTTCTAATCTATAAAATATAATAAATGTTGTAAATGGGGATTTTTACATTCAGTTACTTGTATCGTTTGGTAAAATTATGGACACATTTGGCGTTTGGCAAACTCGCCCTCGATGTGTGCAAAAATGTGTATTTTTCTTCGCGGCTCGCAGGTCATCAATGTTGTCTGCCCAGTACTGCACCAGCATTTTCTCAGCATCTGGAGTCCACCGAACACGAATTTTTCTTTTTCTACAATATAAAAAATTGATATATTTAGGTATATATAAAAAATAAAAATAGAAGTTTACCTCTCTGTATGGACCATTTTAAATCCATACATTTAATTAAAACTGGTCAAAGACTTCTGCTAATGCCGAATGCTGTCCCCACGTAAGTAGTTTATTTTTTATTTTTGTTTTAATTTTTATACAAATCCAAATTGCTATACAGTACTTTTCGTTTATAGTCCACAACTATAGTTGCACAAATTTTTGGACTATTAGCGAATTTGGACTATAGCCGATTTTTTTAAAGCAGCTTTTACAATAAATGATTCTATATTTTCAAAAACCGAGTTTTGCTCAATTTCGTTGTCACAACAAAATTTTCTTATAATTTCAATGGAATCTAAAACTTCTTTTGAATTAATTTTTGTTTGTTGAAAGTTAAATATTTCAATAGCAGAATCATAGGGATCTACATCATCATAATTGTTATTATATTCTTCAGCAGATTTTTCCGAAGCCACTTCGTCCAAAATATCGGCATCACTCAAGATTCCATGACAAATAAGCTCGTCATCACAATGTTGATACTCTGACGAAAAGGTCAAAACTTCGCTTATACAATCTTGCTCCTCTTCAATATAATGAATTTCCATTTTTTGGAAGTGATTGAATCATCCCTGTATGTCTTATTGATCCAGCCTTTTGGAAGATGGAGAACTCCTTCAATTGCAGTGGATATGGCCACTCATCTTGTCAGTATCTATAACTCCTGCTTGACTTAAATGTACTCCGGAAAGTTGACAGAAGGCAAGTTTAGTTTTTATGTTTTAGTACGACATCAAATGGCTGATAGAGATTCATCCAATATGCATACCACGAAAGATGATAGGTCATGTAGTCACATAATAAATAAACTTAGTATGCAGTATGCATTAATATTCAAGGAGCCTTTGATATATGGGCCGATAGTAAAATCAGCATAAATCGTAGTTAATTTTATGAAACTTTAACCGATTGGAACATATTGCCTGCTCTCATATGGCCGACTATGATTCATTGTAGTCGTAATACGCCTAAGGGGAAATAAATTGATAATTCGAGGGGAAAATGCTCTGAATATAAACCCGAACTGGGCACGTTCAATGTTAGTTAACGTGAACACGAATAAAACGATCAATCGATTGCTTGCAAGGAAGACGAAGATAGTACCCCTTTACTCACAAATAAAACTATTATATGTTATCTTCGTTCGTAAAACTAAATTGGAAACAATATTTTGAGAAAAGCGTTTTGAATTCACATACGTATGACGCCCATTGAAACTATATGTAGCCTCAATGTGAGAAGAACACATGGGCTCTTTAGAATTGAAATTAGACTGTACAGTTTAGTAGAACAGTAGACACAGTTGGATGGGAATCGGAATACCCGAATGTCACAAAATGTTCAATGGTGTTCTACCATAGAAGGAGCGGCGAGATGAACACAATTACTACTGATTTCCGTGTGAAACGGCTTCAGCCTATAAAGGATTGGATCTACTGGAGCCAAAAAACAGACTATCGATATAAATATATTTGAAAACTTGGAAATACATGTGCATAAGCATAAGATATGAGACCGAATGCCAAGAATATAACAACTGCAACTATACCACTGCATAGCTCTGTTATTGGACTGACAATACAGGTAAAAAGGAAACCTGTAATCGCTGCTGTTTAGACTAGTTGCTACTCTAACGGATTTAAACGAGGGAATAGAACTAAAGGGTCCGCCAAATAACTTTTTTTTTGAAAATGCTTTAAAAAAAACTACTGAATATTTTCTCAAATTTCTTTTTTTATTTGAAAGTACAATCGTTCCGGTTAATAATGGAAAATAATTTCATTAAAATGGCTGCCTAGGCTGGCCATGCAGTAGTCTACACGATCGGTCCAATTTAAAGCGTCAATTGTCTCTGGCTTGTCGGAGTAACACTTATCTTTGACGGCACCCCACAAATAATGGTCCAACGATGTCAAATCGCAGCTCCGAGGTGGCCAAACGACATCGGCTCTGCGGCTGATAATGAGATCTTCAAAAATAGGGCGCAAAACATCGAGTGTTTTTTTTTGTCTTGAGCCGGAGGTGGGCATCTTCGAAAGACACTTTTGTTCCAACAAAAGAGTGCACGATTCACCATCACTGGTGCCTACGTACTAAACCCACCCCCTACACACTTCAACCACTCTCCCTCCGCGGGACTGCCGTAAGGTATTACTTCGCGGAGAGCTGGTTAGCTTTATCACGTTAGTTCAAATTTCGCCTCCGTTCCTCCAGTCTTCGGAGTACTATCAAAACTTCAGCCATTCTCTGGCTATATTGACTCCATAGAATCCTACGATTCAACAGCTCTTCCATTAGCCGGTTTGGTCCTAAACTCGTTTCCCCGGGCCATCTAAATCTGGGACAGCATATTAGAATATGCTCCGCATCTTCCTCCTCATCTACACAGTTTGGGCATATAGGGGAAGTGTCATGACCAAATCTGTGCAGGTACTTCCTGAAGCACCCATGACCAGTTAGGAACTGAGTCACGTAGTAGTTCAGCTCGCAATGTTTGTTATTCATCCAAAGGGTTACATCAGGGATAAGGCGAAATGTCCATCTTCCCTTTAAACTGCTTTCCCATCGTGACTGCCATTTGTGCATGGAAGTCCTTCGTTCCTCCGCTTTTATAGCTGCTATTCGTCCCGGGTGCTCGAGACGGCGAAGGTATATCCTCCTCATCTCATCCGCCAATATATCTATTGGTATTGTCTTTGCCAACACCAATACCGCTTCATCAGACACTGTCCTGAAGCCACTTATCCGTCTAATCGCGCTTAGACGATACACCGAGGACAGTATCCTCCTTGTCGTCCCCACGGAGAGTGCCTCCGACCATATTGGGCAAGCATACAGCATTATCGACGTTATTACCGCCGAAATTATCCTCCTTTTGAATGGACCTGGTCCTCCAATATTTGGCATTATCCTCGCCAGTGCTCCCTGTGTTACAGATGCTTTTTCGCCGATGTATTTCACGTGCTCCTTGAAGTTCAACCTGTCGTCGATAATCATCGAGTGTAGCTTCGGCTGTGTGGCACGTAGCGCCGTCCTGTTGAAACTAAATGTTGCCAATATCCTCCTCTTCAAGTTTTGTGAAAAAAAATTCGTTCAACATGGCCCGATAACGATCGCCATTGACTGTAACGGCCACTCCTTGTTCATTTTCGAAGTAAAATGGCCCAATTATGCCTCTGGACCAAAATTCGCACCAAACAGTGACTCGTTTTGGGTGCGTCGGCTTTTCAATGTATGCGTGCGGGTTTTCTGTGCCCCAAATGCGACAATTTTGCTCGTTTACATACCCGCCAAGATCAAAATGAGCTTCATCTGAAAAGATGAGGATTTTTGCCAAAATCGGCATCTTCGCAGGCCCACTTAGCGAAGCGAAAGCGCATTGGATGGTCAATTGGTTTCAACTCCTGAACCAATTGGACTTTGTATGGCGTCATACCAAGGTCAAAATGCGTCTCAATGATGTTGATGGCGCTTCACGCACACTTTTTGCCACAGCAGCAATATTCTCGGGTGTACGCACTGTTTTTGGCTTTTCACGTTTTGGTTTATCGACGAGGATCCCAGTTTCTTTCACTTTTTTACAAGATAACGAACATACGGAGCTGACGGTGCTTCTCTTCTTCCAAAATCAGTACGCAATTTTCGCACACATTCTGCAACATTACCATGATTTTCAAAGTATCGCAATATTTCCCAGTGTTCTTCAAGCGTATACACAACTATATTCGTTTAGCGGAAGGATAAAACTAATTATCTGTCAAATCAGACATGAGCTAAGTGTTACCATTCACGAAATAAGCACTAGTTGAAAAAAAAAATGTTAGATGGCGGACCCTATATGTCCATATATGTATCTATGATAAAATACATCTATATACATATATATATCTATGATTTAATTGAAAAATGGTGAGCGTTATTTGCTAATAAGAGGACATTCAATCTCAGACGTTTAGATTCTTAATTTTTAAAAATTAGAATTTTTTATGTTTTTCTTTTAATACTCTATAGAAATATCTCCGAATTTTTAATTTTAAGTTAAGTTTTTAATTAAAAGTTTGAATTTAACGAATACAAAATAAATAAAAATAAACAGAGGTAGTAACTATTACTTTTAACATCAGACATTGGTAAAGTCTTTTTTTAACGTGTTACTACAGAAGAAATCATATTTAGAAAAAAGAAAGAAATGTTGATTTCATTTAAGACTCTTAACCACTGATATTGTTTGTCTTAATTTCTACTGACAAATCAAAAAAAATCCACTTTTTTTGTCGGAGACCATCCGGTGGTAGGTAAAAAATGGTGGGTAATAATAAAAACAAGGCAGAGAAAATATTTACTGGCTATGCCACAATCATGCAGTGACCCAAACTAACAGTCTTTGGGTTTTATATGAAAATAAAAAATAAATGAAGGACAATAGAAAATTATTGCTGCCATCACTATTATTGTTTACTTCATAAATGCCATCCGTAGCAGATTGCTGAGTAAGTAGCGCAAACTACGGCAATGCTAGTGCTAAATCAGTAATATAAATATTGACCTCATAAAACGACGAAAAAGTAGCTAAAATGAATGATAAAAGGAACTAAACTCTTATAATAACTGCGGTCAATTGCAACCTCAATAATATTGGCAGCCAAAAATATTATTTACAAAAAAACATCTTAAACTTAAATGGCAGCGACCTTATTAGACACAAAATAAAAAATGAAAGCAATAAGTACAAAAATTAAGCTTTTTTCCACAAATATCAAAATATAAAGCAATTCAAAAAAAAATAGTGTAGTTCCAATACTTACAGTGGCCAAAAAAAAAAAATAATAAATAAATAAAAAATAATTATGTGTAATAAAATAACAGCATCAAATATCAGAATTAAATAAAATGCTATCTATCTACCTTTTAATTTAAATAAAAAGAAATGTAAGTGAGATACCAGCGAAATTTTTGTTTATTAGCATACACTCTTGCGACTTATGCCAACACCAAAGGAAGAAGAATAACGAAGATAAATCGCACAATCTCGGCGGCCAGTTCATGGTGTGAAAGTGTGAGTCGTTCTCAAGGAAATGTGGACCGATGACGCCGCCACCCGAAAATCTACACTAAACACTGACACTTTCAGAATGCACTCGAATTTATCCAGTACATAAATGTATTCTAAATATGAAGTTTATGAATATCGCAAAATGAGCGATCATTTTGCAAAATCTGAAACGTTTTATGGACGACATTGACATCGACAATCACATGAAACTTTAAACTTCAAAATGATGCTGTGAAATATTAGATAATTGAGATTCCAAAACAATGGGACATCAAAGGAATAGGACAACCCAAACAAAACTCTATCCTAAACATCTAATTATAAATATTTATGACATGCATTTCTTTTTTATTCCAAACACTTCATCATATATTATTATTTTTCTCGACTTCGCTAAAAAAAATCGATTAGGTCCTTTAGCTTAAAACACATATTGTTGAGTGACTTTTTATTGCAAGATCTCGATTGACGCAACAGGACCATTTTACGTAAAAAGAGCAATCTTTCTTGTCCTGAAACTTTAGTTATGAAGTACTTACCTAACAGTGAACTTAAGAATTTTTATTTATTTTATCGGCGTATTCAACAACTGAACTTCTAGATTGTGGTGCATCTTTGCGTCTTATTTTCTAATGCTATATAATTGTATTTGTTTTGTATACATATGTATACGGCAATTCTAACTATTTTCAATTCTCATTTTCATCAGTAATAATGTTGATAGCAGCGTTTTCTTTGGACTGCCTGTAATTTATGTTTATTTTTCTTACACATTCTATCAAAACGAGTATTAAAACTACACGCATTTGCATAATATTCGTATTTAGTTTCTCTTATTGTAATTTCAGAATAAATAAACCATAAATTTGTAACAGTTTTAGTCGAAAACATTTTGGGTAAAGCAATACATCTACGTTCTATACTCTTTTTTTGAAATATTTTCATTTTGTTTTTATTTATGATTCTTAAGTTATGAAGCACCTTCCAGTTCAAATTTCTTTATCAAATTACACAGACATTGGAATAGAAATTTATAATGACATAAAGAAGTCGCCGTAATCTACTAGATAGAGTATGGGTTTATTAGACGCAATACCACGGTTCCAACCCCAGGTCAGACATCTCCAACAACAACGAAATGTGAACAAATATTTCTTGAGCGACTTGTTCTCAGAACATTTCTGGCAAAATCTCTTAGAGTAAATCAAAATTGCCATGTTAAGTTTCTTAAAAATCTATTGTTGTGAGTCGACTTTTAACTGTAGGTCCCGCAACTCAAATATAAAATTAACACACATAACGTAAATAGTGTGAGAAGTTAGGTCATAATCATGACTGAAAGGTTGTAATAACCAATTATGTATGTATGTAATGATGTAAATATCAACCATTTTTCATTCCTTGGTGGGCAGAGTGACGTCGTTCGTTTGAAACCACATATCATTGGTATATGGTATGTACCATCAACTGAAAATAATACTGTGACCGTCTGATATTAGCGCTACCAGAGCACAATGATTATTGTCTAAAATAACATTCATTCCAACCATCCACCCAAACCATCCAACTGTTCTTTAACATTAATGTGCTGTGAACGAATTTTGTCATATAATGGTTGCAATTAGATTAGTACATACAGCTGTTTTTAACACCGTCAAATTAACAAATATCAACAGTTTCTTTTAATGTATCGATATGTGCAATTAAACGTTTGAGAAAATTTAAAACATTTTATATTATTTTTTGATTAAGTTTGTTATTTCAGTCTCAGTGAGACGATTCTAACGACCAGAAATTTTTCCTATTTCACGAGCGAAATGTTTTTACAGTTACAACGGCTTTATAGGAAATTTTACTCATTTCAAAACGATCCTTGAATGAAATAGAAGGCTTTTAAATATATCCCCTGCAGAAACAATCCATAAAGTCCGTCAGTATATACCAAGAACATCATGTGACCAACACAATACCTCAGGATTTTGTATAACAATACACGTTCACTGTGGGCGTTGAAGTAGATGAAAAACATATTACCCCAGAATCTGTAATTAGTAATCCAATCGTTCGCATACTAGAAAACTTATTTAATTAAACCGAATCAAAAAAATATTTACAGCAACAAATACTAATTGGTTCAGATTATACATGATATTTGCAAAATAAAATAGAACAAAAAGCTATAAAAGAAATAAAACTCTATTATGGAAGAAGAATAAAAGTTGAATTTGTAAGATTTTGTATCCAATTTATTCCATGAAATTTTTTAAAGTATTGTAGTTGCGGTCAAACTTCGTGTATTAAACACATTTAAGACTGCAATCTACCATTTACACTACTATCAATCCCGCTAGCAGCGTTGCCAGTAATTTTTTAAAATCTTTTTATTTCTGGAAAAAAAACTTTTTTTTTCACAAAAAAACTTGTTTTCTACAAAAGTATTAACATTTTTAAAGAAAACATCGGAGACCGGTGCCATTTATTGGTGTTTCTTTGTTACTTTTGCCCCTGACTAATAAAATACACAATATTTTATTTAAAAATGTAAATATTTTGTGTTATTGCTGAATTTGTTAAAATTTTGAATTTTTCGAAAAAGCTCGTTTTGTTATAAAACAACTTTCGCGTCTCATAAAACTTGTCAAAAAGGGAAAACTTGGCAAATGGCAACGCTGGCCGCTAGCAGAAAAGGTGGCCAAGTATTCAGCTACTTAATTATTTTAAGGACTGTAGTGACAAAATCAACTCTCGGTAGGTAGTGCGTTGGCTTACATATTTCACTTCGAAAAGTGAATTTTACGTTGACACATTTTTGTTCGTTAGTTCCTAATTTTCATAGAACTATAATTGAAAAATTATTCTTTGACATACTTCATGACGGTTCTCATGCGTGCTCATAAAAGCAGTATTATTAGCAGTCATTGCTTATAACTGTTCACTGTCATATCCGAAGTACATACTAAATGTTAAACTAGGTAAAATCCTGTAGCACACCGACTGGGGAGCACTCAAAAAGTACTTTTCATGAACTATACGTTTGTGCCCGGTAATATAATTTTTCGATAACTAACGAATGTTTAGAAGTTATTGAACAAATATGCAGATTTGCACGCATTCTATTTTTGTCGCTTTGCTGTAGTCGTGTAGTAGTGAATGTGTTTAAAGCAAAACACTGATACACATCGGCGTATATTTATATACAAGAACAGAAGTACTTTCACTTTCCTTTAAATTTTTCTGGCAATAATTCACATGCGAAGGACATGAAAGAAAAACTAAATGTTGAAAAAACTACTATGAAACTAAAAGTACTTTACACTTCCAGTTCTGTGAACATATCCATTTATATTCAGATGTTTAAGTAGAGTGAAAAATAGAGACACATAATACGGGTAAAAGCTGTATTTCTGTGTATTTCTCTTATGTTGAGCTTATTTTACAACTTCTTGTTACAGTTTTGTTTGCTGTTAAAGAGAAAAATGAAATGGTGAGGGCAATATGTTCCACTTTTTAAATTGTTCCATCAATCTAGCGAACATTTTTTTTCTTACATAACTTTTCATACTTCATATGACTGAAAATATTTTTTTATTCCAGTATTTCTGTCGCGTTGTACAAATATTTGTCATATTTTGAACACTTCTTCTAACGTCATAATGCTTTTTTTTATATTTTCACACTCAGTTCACCTCATGTATTAGTGAATTTAGTTTTAAAAAAAATACCATACATTTTAAGATATGTATACTATAATTACCGGTGAAAACGCATTATATTTCAGTACATTTACCGTTAGACAGTCGTTTCGAAATTATATTTATAATATAAATATAATTATTATAATATTATTATTATTAATGTAGACAAAAATTGTAGTAAAATTCCGACGCAACACTTCCAAACTTAAAGTACAATAATTCCTCAATTTACGTCGTCATTCGATTTCCGCCATCTTAGATGTTTGTTTATGACTTGCATTTTCTTAAGTAAATTTATCGATGATTTGCATTTTCTTAAATTAATATGTCGATGACATCCATTTACGATTGTTATAATTATTTTATTGTTTTAATGCAGAGATCAGCAATGAATCGTTTTTTCGCTACTCATAAGCACTCGTGAAATTTTGAATATAAGTGAGTCAACAGTATTGCAATTTAACTACTCTGATTCATTCGTATTCACTACAACGTTGATTTATAAGTACAGGTTCAATGAGTATGCGTAAAACGTTGACATCAAATAGGTTTGATTCATGTCTACTCGTTTAAATTCATAACTGCAGAAAAATACTTATAATACTTATAAATCATTCGAGTGCCTCGAGTATTTTAGTGTTCGTACGCGAATCATACTTATTTTGCGATTCTTGCAAATGTTGAGTTATGGAGAGTCAAAATCAACAACATCCTACGTGTTGTTCATAGTAGAAGAAAAGAAGGTAGTTTCATCCTCTCTTTATTTTTTAAAATTCACTTTATGATATGCTTAAGGATTTTGCCGTTTTCGTTAAAATAATGCTACCATAATTATTTTAAATTTCCCACATTCTCTTTGAAGTCAAATGAAAATAATAAATTCAATTCAATTGAAAAATATTTTGAAAAAATTTTATATTAAACTATATGTGTTTAAATTGGAATCAAAGGTAAGACTTATGATATATCAATACTTACGAAGCTAATTTGAAAATATTATTTCAAGATTTAAAAAGCATGAGTTGTATTTTCTCCCAATGCGAAAATACGAAATATTTGGCAGAAATTCAAACATACGGTTTTTTCAAGTCCCCACATTTCACAAAAAACGCCAGCAGTGGCTGGAAGTGTGTAAAATTTGTGAGTCTGATTTGCCAAAAGAGCCGATGGTGTGTTCGAAACATTTTATTGCAGTTAAAACAAAACGCGTGAGATTGGATAGAGATGCTGTTCCAATTAATACAAGGTAACAAGTAGTGTTCAAAATGTGATTTAATACATAATAGAAGATAGTAATTAATATTACGTAATTTTAGCCAGCTAAATGAATTTATTGGCAATGAACAATATGTTGAAGAGTACCTTGAAGAATATATTGAAGAATGTGATGATTTTTTGGAAGGGTGGGTAGACAATTGTATAGTAGTTTTTAAATTTAATAAATAACCATTACGATTTAGATGTAATGAAATAAAAAGCGAAGGAATATCCCAAAAAGTTGTAAGAAAGTCTTATACAAGTATAAGTACTCAAACTGAGTATGATGATGATGATGATATCAATGATATTTGGTACACATATTGATACTAAATATTTCATTTGAAAATCACTTAAAATTCTACAAAGCTGGTTTAGAGTATTGTATGGCGGGTATAACTGAATATACTTTCATGTTTTATATCCATTATATTTGCACGTATTCTATAGCATTTCAGTTCAAGACTACCAATTAGAAATTGATAAGCAAGTATATAATTTAAAAGAAAAAGTAGCATCTTTAGAATTTCAATTAAGTACTTTAACAAATAATGAAACTGTGCCAAAATTAAACCCATAGAAAAGTTTGTCCATTCTTCCGAAAGTACCCTGTTACAAATTAGAAGACATTTCTTTTACAACTTCTCTTTATTCAGCAGGCCCACGTAGTTATAAGTTTTTACGTAAAAATGATTACCCATTACCATCACAATCGACGCTCCGCAGATGGGCTACAAAACTGTGAGTCGAGCCAGGCATACAAAAGCAAACCTTTCCTCATATCGGTTCATTTGAATTAGATGTAGAACAAAAGTTATGTGTTGTTTGTTTCGATGAGATGAAATGCAGAGGAGTAGGCATATGATAGGAAAAATTACCTTATTCTTCAACCTAAAAGGATGGTTCAGATGGCAATGGTTCGAGGACTTCGTGGAAATTGGAAACAACCCAAATTTTATAATTTTGATGTTAAGATGCTTTGTATACTAATAGAAAAATGAAAAAATTATTACCTAATTAACCTTAAAAACTAGCCAATGTGTGTTTAATTATGACCGGAAATTAGTTATTCAATCGACCACTTTTAGCACAACGTAATACAGTAAATATCATACTTAAATATATTAAATTATAAATTACACATTTGTCATAAATAATTTATTGAGAATATAAAACAAAATTATAAATGTGGCAACGCTACATATATAGTATATGAGAAAATAAAACTTCAAAAAACATTATTTTATAAAAAAAATGTTGATTGAAACTACCTTCTATATTTCTTATAGCATGCGTGTTGTTAAGTATGAATATGATGAGTACTTCAAATTTTGACTAAGAGTAGTGGTTCCATGATATTAAAACAAGTACAAATGCGTATAACCTTAACGTCACGTCAGGATCTACTGTTTAAAAATCTAAGATTTTGACTTCGGAGTTTTGAACATTTGCTTCCGAACAAAGTTTGCTTTCATTGCGACCAGATTTTATGAATAATTGTTAAAAAAATATTGGGTTGAGGTAGCTCCTCTTCCCAATAGATAAGGATGTGTTTTAATTAAAAACAAACAGGTTCTTTTTCCAATAAACCAAAGTAAAAAACCCTCTCACAACTAACTTATTATCTAAAACAAAACAATATTCAGTGTCATAGTTCTGACAGTTATAACATAGAAAAAAAGACGCTATTTTAAAGCGAATTGAGTTCATGAGGAACAATAACAATTATAAAAAATAAATAAAATACTCTCCAAGATGTTATATAAAGATAATGAAAAGAGAAAAAAAATGAATTCAGATAAAAGATACACTAAAAGAAATATTAGGCAAAAAGGTTATTAATAAAAACAATATATATATATTTGTTGAACATGGTTCAACATACTCCCGGCCAAGGATTAGTGGCAGGTACAGCCATGCCATTGTCCTGATATAATAAAACCAAAAATAGAGCGCTGGACTTTCGGCAATCTTTGGTTTGAGTGTGTCGTGTAGTCTGGCATGATAATATCTAATGTTCTTCTGCCAATAACTCCATCGATTTCGCGGCAGCTAGCAAAATTTGGATGAGCCTTTTACTTCAATTATTTGAAGTGGGTTTCAAGTCGAGGGGCCGCTATTGGTGGGGGAGTAATAATGTCAACTTCCTTTAACAATAAATGCCAACAAGCGATGGTACCGTGGTGTTCACAGGGTTCGTAAGTTGGGGAGACCTCAAATACACCAAACTCCTTCGCTCCTCGACGGTAGTCAGGCGTAAAATCCGGAAATAGATTTGCCACGCTTCGAGTTAAGAATGAATACTCCCTCTTAGGGTCCAGCAGCAAATTTATCCACATAGGGTTCCCCTTGTGTATTAGGTTTACTCTCGCTAGGGGTGGGATCGTGTGGTTCCAATTAGGTGGTATTGTTAACAGTGGCGTTAATGAATAGGCGAGATCATGGGGATCGTCCTTTACCAATTCGCACTTTGATTCCTTCGCGGACTCTTCCACCACTACTGCCTCTTCCACAGATTCACGAATGACTTTCTCAGTGAAACTCGAAAACGTGATGTCATGTGGACGCTCACGGTGGATCATTGAATGGTGCTTGGCACCGCAAATTGCACAACGGTTGGCTGATTCGCATACAGGACGTGAATACGTGTGTGCTAGGCAATTTAGACAGTAGTCCCATTTAATAATATAGTCCCGTCGAGATTCAATAGACTTAGCTACGAATACTGGGCAATGTCGGATTGCGTGATTTTTTAGGCACAAGTTACACCGTGGCATAGTGTTGGCTAGAGGGGAAGAAAAGAAAATGTATATATACTGTGTTATTTAAATTTAAATCAGGTGGATCAATTTTTACATTTGTGTGGAATATTATCTTCTGTATGGGTTGTTCGTAAAAGACACAATTTTGCTATAGAACGTGTTATAGTTCCATTTTGGGTTTTGGTTTCTCGTACTTTGTTGTCTTTTCCGAAGATAACTTTAGTAACGCGCTCCAGGCGCCACTCAGTAGGCGGTAATAAATCGTCTTTCCCTATGAAGCTCAGTGATATATTCGTTTTTCCAACGACGTGCAAAGATATGTTGTAGAGTTTTCAGACGTTCCCAGCGTTTAACAAAACTCACACTTTCTAACGGAGGTTCTTTAGGAGCTATAATTGGTGCACCTCTCAAGAGATGACCTGGAGTCAAAGGAAGTAGTTCTGATGGGTTTTCGGTCAACGGAGACATTGGGCGGGAATTTAGTACAGCTTTTGATTAATATTGTTGCAAGTTCCTCGTACGTAAAATTGAGGTTACTAGCTACTTTTTTAAGATGGGATTTCATACTTTTTACGGCAGCCTCCCAGAGGCCACCCATATGTGGTGCATAAAGCGGGATAAATGACTAGGAGAATCCGTGAGTACTATATTTTTCTACGAGTGCTTTCTCAGCCTGTTTTAAGAATTCATTATGGGTTTTTAGAAGTGATAAACTGGCCCCAAGGAAATTCCTGCCGTTATCCGAGAACATGGTTTTCGGAAATCCTCTACGGCCAACGAATCCGTCGAAACAAGCTAAGAATGCATCTGTCGAGAGATCTGAGCAAACTTCCAAATGCACTGCTCTCGTGGAGAATCATACAAATATGGCTGCATAGCCTTTTATTAGTTTAGCGTTGCGTAAATTGGATGATTTTAGATTAAACGGACCGGCGAAGTCAACACCGGTATATGTAAACGGCAACGAAAAGTTTACTCTTTCCGGGGGGAGTGCGGCCATAATTTGATGTTGAAACTTGTGTTTGTAGATAGTGCAGGTTTTACAATTTCGAATACATTTTCGTACCAAATTTTTAAGTCGAAGCATATAAAATCCTTGCCTTATAGCTCTCAGCATAATGTAGTGCTCGCGTGAAGCAAAATCCTATGCCTGTATTCGATAAATAGTTGAGCAAAGTATGATTTTTCAAGGATTATTACAGGATGACGTTCGTCGTAACTAAGTCCTGAATAACTTAATCTACCTCCAACACGTAATAAACCATCTTTATGCAGAAATGGATTTAGCGTTAGTAGTCTGCTCTTCCGGTTTATAGGCTGTTTATTTCGAAGACATGCGTATTCTTTAGAGAAGTAATGCATCTGAGCTATTAGGATTAAACGATTTTTCACAAATTGAATTTCTTCTGTTGTAATGAAAGGTTCGGTTCCAAATGGACGTTTTTGTAAGCGACCAATGAATCGAAAGCAATAATGATAACTCCAAGCATTCTGGCAAAAGACGAAAATCTTTTTATTATGACTTTAGCATCAATTTCTTCGTGGGGAATGATATTCTTACCCCTTATATCCCCAAGTTTAGCTTTCAGATGAAAAGTTGAAACCTTTTTTGTCTCCAAATCGATTGTATAAAATTCTCGAGGTTTCGGCCAATATTCACAGGGCTGGGTTAGCCAGGTGGGTCCATGACACCACATCTTACTCTCAATTAGTTCCTGGGGAGAACAACCACGGGTACCAAGATCCGCAGGATTGTCTTCCGTTCTTACATGTTTCCAGTGACTATTACTGGTAATACTTATGATTTTTGTTACACGATTTTTAGAGTTTGTGGCGGTTTTTGTAGCCAACCGAGGACTATAGAGGAGTCCGTCCACAAATGTAGTTCATAGGGAAACTTTGCACTTTCCATTAGCCATTTTGCTAACTTTGAGAGTAATACCGCTCCACACAGTTCCAGTTTCGGGATTGTAGTCTTTTTTATTGGGCAACTTTAGTTTTAGCCACTAGCAAATTACAGTTTATTTCTCCAAGAGACGTCGATGTTCGCATGTAAATTGCTCCACAATATGCCTTTTCTGATGAATCGCAGAAACCGTGGATTTGTATTTTATGAGTCGGTGTGAAATATACCCATCTAGGAATCCTTAGTGAGAAGATTTGTGGTAAATTTTGTGAAAATGTGTTCCATTTTACAAGTATGTGTGGTGGGACACCCTCATCCCATTCTGCTTTAAGCTCCCATAACTCTTGCATCAAGAGCTTTGCTATTACCACAATTGGACCTAGCCAACCTAATGGGTCAAATAACTTTGCAATAACCGATAAAATTTGCCTTTTTGCGGGGGAGGGTGAAATTAGGTTCGGCTCTACCACATAATAGAAAAAGTCTGACTTCGCATTCCAGCGTATTCCCAAGGTTTTAATGGTGCTAGAATCATCAAACTTTAAGAAGTCTTCATCAAGAAGATACTCCCGGGCCAAGTTATTCAGTAGATAACTGTCATTGGCTGTAATTTTCCGCAAGGGGAAGCCAGCCTGTTTTATTTGAGTTTGTTTTGACTTCGCTTCCTCAAGACTATGTCCTCCGGACAAGGTATCACCCACATATATTTCGTTCTTTAAAATCATGGATGCTAATGGATATGTATGTTTGCAGTCTTCACTTAACTGCTGTAGCGTTCTTATTGCCAGGAATGGCGCACAATTCACTCCAAAAGTCACTGTTTTCACAAAACTATCCGTCTCATTACGGAATAAAATCTGCTGATATGAGCGATCAGCTTCATGCATCACAATCTGGCGGAACATTTTTTCGATGTCGCCGATGAAGACGTATTTGTAATAACGCCAACTGAGCACTATCTGCATCAAATCGGATTGAAGCGTTGGGCCTTGGTGAAGAACGTCATTCAATGAAAATCCACTATTCGTTTTCTTAGAGGCATTGAAGACTACCCTAACTTTCGTTGATTTGCTTTCCGGTCGAATAACCGCATGGTGTGGTAAAAAATAAGAAAATTGTTTCCCCGAATTGTTCTCCTGGGGAAATACTGGTTCCATATGATCCAATTCTATATATTCCTGGAGAACCTTTCGATAATTTTCTTTAATTCAGGGTTTTTTTCGAGGGCTTTTTCCATTCTATAATATTGACCCAAAGCACTGTTCCTCGAAGGGCCCAAATATTGGAAACTGCTCCTTAAATGGCAAACGTACAACGTAACGACCATCTGTTCGTCTCGTAGTAGACGCTTGGTAAAAATTTTCACAAAATGAATCATCTTCAGTTATTAAAATATCCTTATCGATCTCCTCAAGTTCCCAGAACCTTTTTATTTGATCATGGAGAAGAAAATTTTCGGATGTAGATACCGTGGTTGAAAAAGCGTTTATTTCAGACGTATCAACTGGTCCTGACAAGTACCAACCAAAATGAGACTCTCTTGCTTCCAAATCACCAGATATATTTTGTCTCACGCCCTCAAGGTTAATGAATAGCAAAAAATCGCTTCCTATTATCAAGTCTATCGCCGCAGGCTGATAAAAATACGGGTCTGCGAGAGTTAAATTTTGTATTTTGTCATAATTTTGGAGCTCAATAGGATGAAAGGGTAAAAAGTTTGCTATTTTTGGTGCTACTATTGCCGATATTTTTAATTTGAAGTCCGAAACTCTCGATTTTACGGTTACAACGCACTTCCCTTTAGAATTTCCTACAATTGTTCCACCGAAACCTGATATTTGACGTGGATGCCTTTCAAGTGGAATTCCAAGTTTTTGCTGAATTGGAGTGGTAAGGAAACTCTTTTCTTCACCAGCATCTAGAAGATAACTGTAAATAACTCTCCAGAATTTGCTATGTGAATCAGTGCGGTAGGTAACACTGTAGTTCCTTCACGACGAATGAGAAACGCCCTGATATTACCGTCAGGTACAGACGAAATTTCGACGTGGGTATTAAAAGCGTTCGTTTCCGTTTGAGTACTCGAAGTATAACTTTTGTCACTGTTACGTGAAGTCTGCTGAGAATGGCCAGCTTGGTGACAGGGACTTAAAAGATTTGCAAACTCGTAAAGGGTGATTTTGTTTGCATTTCTTGCAAATTGAAGTTTGCTCACACTGAGTGTAAAAGGCATGAGTTCTTGAAGACTGGCTATCTTTAAGCATTGGCTTTTTCCTATCGGTCATAGTTTCCAGAATTTCCATTCTTTCCGAGAGAAAACCATTCAATTGGGACCATGTGGGCAATTCACGCTGATTCTTTAAGGAAACTTCCCACTCTTTAATTGTTTGGTCAGAAAGTTTCAAAAGAAATATGTGAATTAAAAATGGATCATAATCGGGCAATTCGATCTTATAATTCTTTAAAATCGCTAAACAGTCGTTAACTGTATTTTGAGTCTGCCGAAGAGATTTGATGTTTTCATTTTGAGCTGGAGTGACCGCATGAATCTTTTTAACTTGATCCTGAACCAAGAGCCTTCTATTTTCGAATCTGTTTTTTAATTTATCCCAAGCCAGTTAAAAGTTCTCGTCTACCAAGTCAAAATCCTTTTTCGGTTGACGTAAACGCTTCCCTTTTTTCTAGAATTTTCATTTTCATAGACTCGTATAAGTTACAAGCCCCCTCGTATCTTAAGGATACCTCATCCTTCGCATCTTCTTCTTGTTGTTCCTTGTCTTCCAGCATATACTCCTCATAGGACTCTATCAATTTTTCCCACCTCCTTTGCAATTCCTGTTGTTTTACGTTCAGAAATGCGGTTGAGCAAATTTCAGGACAGTTTTTTATCAAAACTGGCGCAAAAGCTTTCTAGTTGTTTTAAATCAAATTTGCACCTTCTCTTTAATGCTGTCATTATGAAACCTTGACCAAAAGTCAAACAAGTTGCAGCAAATATGCGAAATTGTAAAAAAAACGTAAAACTTGTTCGGTCTCTTCCCTTACTTGAAGTAAATTCCCAAATATTTAAATTACCCACCGAAAATTTCCTTTATTCTCAATGTGTAATAAATGGTTTTCAAATTATTAAAAAAAAAATCGAAAAAAGAATTTTGCCTCTATTCACCACTAAATATAAAAAAATAAATAAGAATTTATTCGCGGGGAATACTTTAACCGTATTCAATCTGTTCAAAAAAATTATATAAATCCACTTGATTAAATAAATCGGCAAACTCACCGGTACAAAATACTGTCCTTTGTTTTTTGCTGATTGGGAACCTCTGACTTACAAAAAATACCGATCTGATGAAGTCACATGCATAATTAACAACTGGAGTTGTCTGTTTGTTTGTAGGCTCCGTTAGATTTAAAGTTGTTGTTGCTTTACACATACACTTGTTTCTTACTTGAATGTCGACTAGCGGTTTTTTCTTCTCTTTGTCTTATTGAAACATTTTTATATTCAATTTGCAAAGCAAATATTTTTTGGAGAAAAAAATCTTTTTGTTCATTTAATTTTCCACCTGATTCATTTGTAATAATTCATTTTTCTTAATTTACTTACCACTGTTTGTAACGGTTGTCTATTTATATGTAGACATTTTATATCAACCAGTGCAGTGTTGTTGTTGTTTATTTATTATTTATTGTTTATTTATTATTTATTTTTAGTTGAGTTTTAATTTTTGTTTATGTTTATAAATTTTCACACTATCTCCAATTTTTCCTTTTTTTATATTTTAATCACCACTTTGTTGTTGTTTGTTCTCATTTTTTCACGATTCTAACTTTATTTTCAATTTGTTCAATCCTCTACAATTGCACCACGAACGAAATTTTTGTTTTCCTTTTTTCCTTACTTCAGATGTGAGTTCTGAAGGAACAAAGTGGAATGAAACATTTGCCGGTATTAGGTGGTGTGAAGATGACAATGCTAATGTTGATCAATTGTTTATGCATATGTCTGTCTCTTTTTTTCCTTATTATTCTTTTCATATAGAAATTATTTATTGGTGACAATTTTAGTGGTGTAAATTTTAGTGGTTGTCAGAGATGGTATAATTTAAATGTAATTTTAAATTGTAATAATTTTTCATGTATTTTCTAACAGGATAATTTTAGGTTACAATACATATATTTTTGTTGTAAATTTTTGTTCTTTTATGTAGTTTCAATTATTAATTTGGTTGCGGTCTTTTTTCCACAAATTAGCCAGCCATTAATTTTTATTTTTAGAGAAAAGAAATTGTCGTACAAAATAACTAATTAACACAGTACATACCTTTCCTCCTCCTGTGTTCCTGCCAATCTTCCTATACCATGTATGGCTTCCGTTCCGTATGTTGCAATTTTCCAGTTGGGAATAACTGACACGGGACGCACAATGAAGCATGATGAAGTACCCTTTTTAGACAACCTATTGTCCTTATGTTGTTGGAGCTGCCGCCGGAGGTGCAAGCTGTCAAAATTTTTATTTTATTTTATTTTGTGTTATTTAGTTGAACTTCTCTAAGTAAATGAAAGTGAATCCAAAGTAAATACTGAATCGAAGCGTGTGTACGTGTCCGCAAATTATCCGTTTCATTGAAGTGCTCTTTGGTAAACCACATTTTTTGTTTTTTGGTCTGACGTTAACACAAACAAAGCGGATGGTTTCCCAACTCGTGAACACGCAACGTATAACTTCCATGTGAAAAACAATGATGGCCTTGCGACTTGTTAATTGTCATTGCGAACGCAAGGCGAACTGGAAATTGCAATCGTTTGAAGTCAAACGGAAGATCAGTCGGAATCATTGGTATTCGAGGAATACATACATTTTCACCTGCGTACTTTCCGTTAATAATGGTTGCCTCAATCAAATTCGGCATAAGTCTTTTTACCGTAAGTCGAGTACCGTTGCAAAGTTGCGGTGGAATCAAATTACGCAATATCATAATAACTGTACCAACTTTGAGTTGCAAGTTATGTGGTGGAAATCCTGGTAACTCCAGAGAGTTCAAAAACTCCGTTGGATCGGCATATACTCGTCATTGGTCCAATATCTAAATTTTCATCATCACTGTAGGTCGCAGTGGGATCATAATCGCCAAGCGATTGTATGATGCCAATGATCTTCGTGTGCTCACGCGTTGTCTCAATCGGGCATTTTCTCTTATTATATTTGTCTTTCTTCGCTTAAGTTCTGTGAATACACTTGTTGCTGGCTTGCACGTCTTGTGCGGCGGCCGATGTTCGCACGTCGTCCTCTAGGCATTTTGGACTATAGACAGAGTGGAGAATTTAACCTCAAATGCACGATCCACATAATTTACACAGTTCAACTTACCACCTTAAAGACAAATGTCTGCTGTTGAAATTGAATAAAATTTTGCACAATACACGTGATTGATTTGATGGTTTCCAATTGAAATGTTAGGAAACGAATAACTTATTTTTTTTACTTTTTTTTCACAGTGAACACAATACCGATTTGTCACATGAAATTAACTGAGCAGAGAACAATGAGTAGCTGTCAAACAATGTATCACGCACCGGCGCCATCTACTAAAAATATTGGTTTGTAGTACATGATATGTATCAGAGATGGCGCTCTATGTGAAAAAAGATTTTCCCGCTTATCTGTTGAAATTTTTCCTAAATTTTCTTTGCTATAAACCTCACGGAGCCCGAGACCTTTCCAACGAATGCAAAACCGTGGAAATCGGTTTGTGCGTTCTGGAGTTATAGCGTCAGGAAGGAAAACCCGACTTATTTTTATATAGTAGATAACACTCGAAGAATATTTTATGTTAAAAATCGTCTATGCCATTAGCTGTGCGTATTTAATTTTTTTTATTTTGTCGCATAGTATAATATTTTTTAAATGCTTTGGAATGCTCGATTTTTTTCTTTTCATAAAAAATGGGTTTTTTATTCTTTTTATTTTTATTTATCTAAAAAACATGGCCAGAGATGGAAAGCTTTATGTTTTTTTAATAAAAAAATAGATTTTTTATTTTTATTTATCTAAAATTATTAAGCCAAAGTTAGACAGCTTTACATATGTATGTTGATGAAATGAAAATAAAAATAGAGTATATTACTAACACTTTTATATGGCTGTAAATAAATAAATTCTCTCAACTTATTTTCTCTCGCTTACTCACTAATCCATAACCAAAGGCATGTGTTAACCTAGAGGAAAATTGTTAGTAATAATTTCAAGTCTACTTATTAACCCAATGATATGTATATGTGATCGGAAAATATAGAAAAATTGTACTGCACTAAATCCCTAAAGACACCGTTTTTAACTTGGCAAGTATTCTTCCAAAAATCGAAATCATTTCTCATTGATATTAGTGAATTCTACTGTGATATATCTTTGGGTGTATAATTGAACGAACATTCTTGATGTTCGTGTCCTATGTATGCAAAAAGCCGAAGATATTCTTCCCGTGACTGACATTGGTGCCGACGTCTGTTTTTAACACCAGAAAAATAAATAAAAAAGTGGTCAAACAACAAAAACTCACGATGAGAACAACGCATTGTTACGCTCTTGGTTTCTTTATCCTTCCCTTCTATCTTTCCCCCCGCGTCATGAAATATTTTTGAAAAATATTCCAAAGCATGTTAAAATGCACATTCTTTATACTTTATTTTTTTGCATAAACCTAATTGGGCACATTGGGCCGTTGCTGTGGTGTGTTAAAACGACTTTGTGGCTGTTTTCACTTTTTGTCTTTCTGTAGAATAAGATAAAATTTTAAAATATTACTTTAAGATATCTTCCTAATGTAAACATACCTGCGCCTTTCACATTTAGCTTTTCAAGAGATAACTTTTCCGAAATATTTACATAAAAATCGCACAATGAAATAAGTTCTTCTATTGTTGATTTATTTAACATCGTATTTCGAAAAAAGTACCCATCATCCTCAGAGTGATTGCGCAGAAGTTTTATTAAATGTGGAACATCAGCGAATACAAAAACGTATTTATTTTCACCCGAAGGATGTCTAAAAAAGTTCTTTTCTGGATATATATCCATAGATCTCCCAAGCTGTTGGTTCTCAATCCCTAAATCACTGACAGCTGCAACTACCGTAAATCCAAATCTGTACAATACCGAAATAATATTTAACATTAAGGTTTTTTGCATCCTAACATCAAAATCATAAAATATGGGTTGTTTCCAATTTCCACGAAGTCCCCGAACCATTGCCACCTGAACCATCCTTTTAGATTGAAGAATAAGGTAATTTTTCCTATCATATGTCCACTCCTGCAGTTCATCTCATCAAAACAAAGAATACATAACTATTGTTCTACATCTAATTTAAATGAACCCATATGAGACAAGGTTTGCTTTTGTATTAATTGATGAAGTATCAGGGGTAGCTGAAGAATCAGTAGTATCTGATAGTAACAACTCCAACGAGCTGTCAAGCATATTTTCTGGAACTGTTACATCGGTTCGAGTGCCATACACTTCATCTATTTTATCAAAAAATTCCCATCTTGTTGCCGACTCTCGGGATGTTCCATTTCTTTTTTTTTTCTTCTTTTGTATGTCACCATGAAGTTTAAGTATCTTCTCATAATTTCATCCCGGCTAAATGGAAAATTTCATCAATTGCTTTCATATCGCGAAGTACTTTCTCCCACAACATAATACGTTTCTTTTTTTTTCGAAGCAAAATCGGCTTCACTTTGAAGTCTTGTGGTCAGGAGAAGCTGCTTCTACTCAAAACTCAATTTTTTTCAACAAAAAATAAATTAAATTTATTTAAATAATAATAAAAAATAAAATTAACAAAAATATTTTCTTACCTTTCATCCGCCATGTTATATTCGTATTTTGTTTATAAATGTAAACACAAAGCATCAACAAAATTAGTGATGCACAGTTTGCTTTTTATTTGCGTATCAATAACTTGTATTATACATTTAGGAATGCGATACGTTGTCAATGTTCACAAGATTGCGTTTAGGAATGCATGACGTTGTTCGGTAACATTGCAAATGACGTTTTGCAGATGAATCTGTACCTTGCCGTATAGATTGTGACACTAAAAAAGTCGTAACGCTCTAGTAAATGTTATGATATCTACGATTGTTCCAGGTATGGGATTTTGACCGTTAATAAAATAACGAGTATTTATTCATTTGGATACGATAATAAAAGCAAAACGGCATCACTTTTCTATACCAGCAAATTTATAAATTTCGTGTAATTTATTTTTGAAACCCTGAACTTCAGTGTTAAACGGCTGATGTAATTGGCCATCACCACCTCCATCGCGATAAAATAATATGCGCTCCGGCAACGTACCATGTGCGGCGCGATATGACTTCAAGCCACTTGTCATTATAACACAAATTTTATTAGACAATTCTTGCCCTTTCAAATGTTGGTTTACTGATGATAAATATTTTGTAGATTTATATCCATAGATATCCAGTAGGATGGCAAACATCGAAACCCACGGTTATTAAAACATTCAATGGCATGTCTATTATCCATGGGGCTCCCATTAATTTAGCCTTCATTTGAATAACGACTTTAGTAGCAATCAATATAAGGCCACCGGCTTTATCTCCTCTTGTTGCGACCGTTTTCAATTGAACAGCCAGAGAAGGTCTGTCTACGCAGCATCTCTTGCAAGTTCTTTTCTTCACTGTTGCCATCAAGTACATTTTTTAGTATTTGAGGATCTTGGGTTGTTGTTTTATCAATACCGTCAGAATAAAAAAATTTTCGATCATCAGAAATCTCTTGATATTTTGGCTATTATTGGATATTTCCGCTTGAATACACATATTGATAAATTCCTGAATTTCACATAAATACATATATTACGACCTTGAGCAATAACATACCATCTTTTTATATCAACTTGGGAAAAGAAAGATGTTTTTCGAAACTCCCGGGTCCAGTCAGCAATTCAATCACAAAGAACTTGGTTTTGATTTCCAAAAACAAAATTTTTCAGGTGTTAATATTTGGCCAGGTATCTCTACTAAATTTGTATAGTTTCATGTTCCATAGAGTTAAGACATCCATACTGGCTTTTGAACTGTGAAGACGATCTGGATTTAAACGCGTGTGTTCACTCATAGCATTCATTAGTTTAATATTGGTTCTCATTGCATTAGTTATAACCGTGGCTCGGCATAGTTCCGGTATTAGTCTATTAACTCGAAAATTTTTATCTCTAGGACGAGAAATAAGCATTGGCTGCGTTTAATCACGAATAAGCTTTCTATAATATTTAATATACGATATTTCGTCCAAGTTTGTTGTTGGATCAACGTCTCTTTTAATAACTAATTCCCATTACCCAGTTCTTACACATACGTTTATTGAAATTTTTCTCTCGTCACCAATCTGTTAAGTTTCGAATATTTCAAGAGACTTTTTATTTCAGAGTCAAATAACAATAATTACAATTAAAATGTCAATATAATAGTGACATTTAATTTCACGATTGCTAAGTTTATGTACATATTAAAGAATACAGTGAAGTCTTATTTATAACATAATCATTGCATAGAGGTAAAATGTACTCATTTTATGGCGGAATTACTGAATAAGAACGAAAATCGGGGTTTTTGGATTGTCTGATTCCCGATCGGAATATTCAACTTTAAAAATTTTTCTAATTTCATTGGGTAAAGCTGTTAACACTGTAAAAATGAAAACCCTTTTATAAAATTTTTATTATTTTTTTTGTTTTGAATAAAATTATAAGAAAAATAATATTTTTATTGGCCAGCGGAGGCTGCCTAAATATCAAAAACACAAAAAAAAACCGAAACTAGAAATTGACAATAATAATCACTTATCACATTATAATCATTAATCACATTTATAATTGTTGTGACATGACCAAATTCGACCATTTTTTTAAAACTCAAGATTCAGAACAAAAATTTAATCAAAGGTTATGTCAAAAGTATGAGTTTTTTTCGCCAAAATATTAAAAAAAATTATTAAGCACATTCACGCATACCTGTTAAGTAATGATTAGTAATCGTAATGATTAATAATTTGATTACTTTTTTTTGAATGGTGAAATAATGATTACAATTACGATTATTTTTGGTTAAAATAATTAATAATTGATTACGATTACAAAATAATCAAAAAATAATCAGGATTACTGACGATTAATCTAATAATCAAAAGGAATCAAAAGAAGTTTAAAAAAGAATCAAAATTGAATGAACGATAACTGAATGCAAAATTGGTTAAGGATTATAAAACGCCGTAGAACTCGCCGCACATGTACATATCTAACTCAATTGTATGCAATGATAGTGTCAAACAATAGAAAATGAATATTTGCTTGCACATACTCGTACACTAGGTATAAAAAGTCAGCGTACATCTTTATACATTGCTGTGTCCTCAAAATTTTCTGGTTTAATAAAATCACTATATCTCTCTCTAATACACTAGCAGCACGTCTGATTCGAAATTAACGGTAATATTATAGTTATCGATGGAAAATATAAAAATCTTTTTTCGGCTCAGAAAAATTTTGTGTGCATAAGCCATAACGACATTCCGCGAACTGTTGTTACTGTTTTGTAATCTATTTTGTACAATTTTTATTAAAATTCAAGTCCTTATGTTGTTTTACATTAACCGTAGATCAAGTTTTGTATCAAATATGTACATTTCAATTTTTGAGACCATATAACTTTGATTTTTTTCGTTTTGTTAGTATTGCTATTGCCGTTATTTTAAACCAAATAAACAAATTTCAAATCGGGCTAAAAAAATGAAGACCGTCAAAACAGAAGCTCGTCTTATGAACTGAAAAGACTTGGCAGCAACAAACATGACAATTCGCTGTTTATCGCCAAAGATGGTATTACTTAGAACAGCGAAACGCATGCTTTTAGTAGTTTGTGAAGAGAAATTATTATGAATTTACACGCAGCAGCAGTTGTTTCTTGCAATGCTGTAAGAGTAATTTTCACTGATTAAAAATTTACGCCTTTTCGAAAAATGTGCTGAATGTCTTTCAGGTTTTTATAATCCCAATAATTTTGTCGATGTAGATGAGTAACTAATTACTCGTTATACGTTATAATTTTCCTCGTCCACCGAAATCGAATTGACAGTTTTAACTTCAAGTACATGCTACATGTGTTGTAAGTACATACAACCGTAATTGGGGAAACCTGTATTTAGAAATGCAGAGAGGAAAAAATAAAACCAAGCTGACATGAAGTGTTGAAGTTTTACGAAGAAAACCATGCTGCAATGTTCATCATGTCGAAAATTTTGGCGTAGGTTTCATAAAAGTTATAATAATTTGTAATAATATAAATTAGTTTTATTAAGAATAATTAAAATAAATAAAATCTATCAATAAACAAAATCTATCAATATTTGCTACAATTCTATGGACTACAAAAGTGATACATAAGAAAAGAAATAAATCTAGCAAAGTAAAAAATTATTAAAGGTTTGTGGGATAAAAATTTAAAATTGTTAGCCAGTCAATACTGTGAAAAGATCTGAATTTTCTAGAAAAATTTTGTCGCAAATCCTCCTAACTTACTTAATCATGAACGAAGTACGTTTTCAAAGATCTTAATGTGATCTTTTCGAACATAGCACAGGATGTTGAAGTAATCCTTGAATAACAGTTTACGGTGATTCTGCTCATTAAAAGCAAAAGAGAATAATGTTTTTCAAGCCTCCAGAGTTCTAGGTAGCTTTTTCGGCAGCAAAGAAATGCAAATAGTGTAATTAAAATAAGGGATATAGCTCTCTAAAAACAGCATTTGTTTACCACTTAAATGCATATTGGAGATGCTGTAGTGTATTGTAGCGTACGAATTGGGTCTGCTTTACTTTATTGAAATAATAACGGAGGAGAAGGGAAATTAAGATTCTTAACTAATTTACCTCAAAGTCATAAAATTGTGGCTTCATGATCATGATCCGAAATATACCGCCGATATAGTGAAACAGTGGCTTATTTATAAAGTCTCGAAACAATTGCGGACGTCGCCTCAACCAACGGACTTAAATTCCATTAAGTGTCTGCAGAATTTATTAGAAAATAAATTTATCATTAAGTAACTTCAAAATCTGTGCTAAAAGAGGTGAATACAACAGGAATTAAATCATAGTATGGCAGAGGATTTGAAATGCATAAGATACTATACCAACTATTAAAAAAGCAAAATACCGCCATTAATTAAGTTTTAAATTTATTTTAAAATTGTACGCTGCCTTTCTCGTTCATTTTTTATTGAATATTTTTGTCTTATTTTGTTACGTTATTACCACGAACTCTTTTTACTTTACTACTAAGGATGTAGAACAAATAAAAAATATTTGAATTCAAAAAAATTTAAGTTTTCTGTATTTTTTTTCTAATTTTTGAGTTGCTAAACTAAGTTGATGTACAAGAGCTTTTTATTCTTATTATATATAATTAGTTAAAGTGTTTGCAAAAATCAATTGGCGTGTTTATTTACGCTATAGACTCTTTGTCTCTTTGCCTTCACTAGCTGACTCTTGTTTTCTTTAGTAGCCAACAGGCATAGCGCATGCATTCCTATTTTCGGTCTTCGAATTTATAATTTTTAAGGGAGAATGTTTTCATGAAGATGAATAGATCAGTCGGTTGTTTGGAGGAACTGCTGCATGCATGTTTTCTTTGTAATATGCTTTCATTGTGATTTAGGAGGTGAATTATTGAAAATTTATTTATTTTAAAAATATATCGTTTTATTTTACTTGATTTTTGGCTCGATCTCTTACATAAAAGAATTATAAAATAATAAGAATTAAAACTGCTGTGGCTAAACATAGCATTCAAAACAATGTAGCACATCATTTAATTTTAATATCTTCCCCTTATTGAAAAAGACTTTATAGTATATTATTTTCAATTAATTTGCCTGTAAGTATAAATTTTATAGGTTAAAGTGCTCTTGCAGTCTAATAAATCCATTAAAATAAAAAAAAATAATATTAAATTAAATGATTTCAATTGCTAGCGTTCTGATTAGTTGAAAATTCAATATAGAAACATACATAAATTCCATGTAGAAATATAATTTCATAATAATTA
Organism: Sarcophaga subvicina; assembly: GCA_936449025.2. NCBI lineage: Eukaryota > Metazoa > Arthropoda > Insecta > Diptera > Sarcophagidae > Sarcophaga > Sarcophaga subvicina. The sequence continues at coordinate 55,599,812 of OW388080.2, forward strand.
CGAAATTGAAGTCCGCAAATACTATTCGCATTCATACATATATTCTGTAAAATATGTAAAATACAATGCCAATCGATTATGGCATGAGATGTGTGACAAGATGCACTATCCTGTTGGAACTGAATATCGTTCACATCAAGACAATGACGGTCGGGTACAAAAAATATCGGTTACCATGGTGCAATAGGTCGCCATTGATCGTAATGTTTACGCTGTCCTCATTTTCAAAGAAATATATGCTTTCGCTCCACAAACCGTATTAAACAGTCACTCGCAATGAGTGTATTGGCTTCCGTAAGGCCACGTGTAGGTTTTTTAACTCTCAAATATTTGCTTATTAACGTACCCACCAAGATGAAAATGGGCTTCATCTGAAAATATGATTTTTTTGTCAAAGTCGCTTCGACAATTTCGGGTTTATGCATTGTACAAGCAAGCTCAACGCTTGGCGAATCAACAATAAAACCTGTTTCACGAACTTTAGCAATAAACCGGGCACTGTTGGTCGTTCTCTGCGATCAAATTTTGTACGACAGTTTCAAAGTTATTTCGGGAGTTTAGGAAGAGCATTAAGCCTGTGGAGACTTTGGTTTCAAATAACGCCTTTTGATTAAAATATTAGCAGCAGTTAACTGGGTACTTGAAAAGTGAATGACATAAATAATTCAGGATGTGAGATTAGTTCACGTTAACAGTGGGTGACTCAACAGTGAGGTCCTATTTTGACTCTTTTCAGAGTTGTAATTCTGTTCCGCTGTAGACTAGAAGGTAGTGTATTTGCTTATTAGACATGAGACCACGGTTCATACCTCTGGTCAGACATTTTCTAACAAAGCAAAATAGAACAAAATATTTCTTACAAGAACAAATCGCAAGATTTCTGTGGCCATTTCACATCACCGCCATGTGGCATTAGCTGTGTGGTACTTAGCAGCATTATGTTGAAACCACATGTCTTTGTTTACTATATAATCCAATTCAGACTAAAAGAAGTGGACAATCGCATACATAATTGGTCGTTATAATCCTACAGTCAGAATTACGACTTAACTTCCCATCCCATTAATGTTGTGTGTGCTAATTTTATAAATGATACTACATATATGGACCCCCAGTTTAAAGTCGATTCCGAATGACAGATTTTTGATCAACTTTTTTAAGGCAATTAGATTTACTCCCAGAATTTTTGCCAGAAATCTGCTGAGAGGAAAAAGCAAAGAAATATTTTCCTATATTTCGTTTTGTTGGATATGTCTAACCTGCTGTTTGAACCGAGGCCCTATGTCTAATAATCCAACACACTACCTACAACACTACCGAGACTTCAATACATATAATGAAATCGATAATGTTATCAAAGAAGTATGGACCGTTAACAGCGCCAGCCCAAAATCAAACAGTGACCTAATGACTGAAGATGATTTTTCAAAGAAAAGTAGGACCTTGAATCCATTCAGCGAACACACGTTGCTGTCTAGGTCAATTGAATTTTATACAAGTGCAGTCCCTAGTCACCAAGCAAAATTCGTCAAGTTATGATCCGCGAAAAGTCGAGTGTTTATTATCAATATGAAATCGACTGCCTAAGATTTTGCTGTGCACTCTCATGTACAACGACGTCGTTTTAGGCAGATTTGCGGGTACGGGTGTTATATACACCTCATTGCGAATAACCCTCTTGGTAAGCGTGTTATAACCATTGTAATATGGGCGAAGTACAAGGAACAAAACACCCGTTTTGATGAAGCATGTTATGTTGTACATGTTATGGGATTCCTTGTTAACAGTGAAACATACTAAGAAATACAATTAAATTCAACAGAATGGATATTGAAAAATGTAACAATTTGAAAGAACCTATTGGAAGACATAAAATCTAATTTCTTAGAAAATGCATAATTGACAGTCAAATATAACATACAGTTTGTACCTTACAAGCTAAAGCTTCTCATTTTATTGATGCTTATGGATTCTAACACCTTGATAATTGATCAAAATTCTAAAGCTATGTTGTTCCACTCACTTTTTATTCCTTCCTTCAATTCCTAATTTTATAGTGGATTTATAAATCCGACAGTTTCACACTGTGATCTTTAGGACCTATATTGCCTTTGGTTAAAGCAACGGACACTAACCCAATTTAGATGTCTTCTAAGAATTAAAACTATTCAGAAAGAAACATATACGTAAAGGACATATACCAATATTTCTAAATGTATCTGATAGATTTTTAGTTAAATTAAAATTCAAGGTAAGTATTCACTCACATTATGCAAATTTCATAATGACTTCAGTACATGTGCTATGATGCGTATAAGTAATATATTTCAGACCTAATTATGTATAAAGTATACCGTTAATTAGGAATAAACATTTACAGGCTAATGTAGCAATTTTGGTAGATTTTTTAAAATTTAAAATTTTTGGTTTTAATGTTCCATATAAGATGACTTACATGTGACCCAAAATAAAATTACAGATCCGGTAGTATTTTTGGTTGGTTGACCAATTATGTATTGCCTTAAGCACTGAAGTGTACACATGTAAGATGGTTTCTGCTCATTTTTTAAAGGTTACGAAAAAATTTACAGTATATGCAGCCATTTAGACTGTTCCCCTTTGTCATTAAATTTATTTCGCAATCAGAACGAACTATTGTAGGCAATTTTACGAATAGATTATTGCAATGAATTTTAACCTACTCCTTTGGCATTGACGTTTTGAAGGAAATAAGTCATGGAAGATGAAAATGGTAATAGCCTACCATTAGTGCCTAGGCGACCAGCCTAAAATCCACACCAATCAGTGAATCTTACGTGATACATTGGGCCCTCTTGGATCTTATATGTATTGGTACCGTTCAAATTCGAGAGTTTTGCTTGTTCATGTACCGTCAACACTCTTATAACGCGGTACTCTCAGAACGCGGTTTCCATATAACGCGGAGCTGAAATAGCGGCAGCCCTCCTATAATGCGGTACTCTCAGAACGCGGTTTCCATATAACGCGGTTTCCATATAAGGCGGTGCTGAAATTGCGGCAGCCGTCCTATAACGCGGTCCTCTTAGAGCACGGTTTCCGTTCAACAACATCCCATAAGTTCCTTCTGCACAGCCTATGAATAACTCTAGTAACTAGATATTGTAAAAAGGTTTAATATCAGCACAGCCGAGATATACAAACAACATGTTTATATAAACATACCAGCTTATCTCATAGCCGTCTACGACATAATTTTCAGTCATCTAGAGCTCTTTCACAGTACATACGTTTTGTTGGTGACCATGTCTTTCCAAAAAAATTTCTGCTACTCATATCTGACAGTGAGGATGAATGTTCAAAAATTATATAATTTTACAAAAGTCTTTCTTATTTTTGTTGGAAAACAGTCTTTTAGTTTAATTTTGTTTAATTTTATTTACCAATCTTTATATGAACTCTTTAATTCAATAACAATAATTTATAATTTATCTTGTCTTGGTCTCCATATAACGCGGTGCGAATGATGGGATTTGTACTAACTCAAAGTTTCTTATAGCGCGGTTTCCATACAATGCGGCAGACGGATTCCATACAACGCGCTACGATTTAGCCTGGTTTGTAAGTTAACTCCGGGTTTCTTATAGCGCGGTTTCCATACAACGCGGTACGCACTCAAAGTGTTATAGGAGGGTTGACTGTAACCATTTATCTCTGTCAACTTTTTTTATAGAATTAATGCTTTTGATTTGGTTGACCTTTAATTTATCAACTCGGAAAGTGAATGGATTTTCGCTTTTATTAAAATATGGCTTTTCCGATTCGACAAAGTTAATTCAAATCGACAAAATACATGTTTATTAGTACGTAAACATTTTCCGATGTTTACCATATTGTGCCCCTCCGAATAGACCAGAGACATATCAACGATCCACGTAAAATCTTATATATGGTTTTCGTCAATTTCGAGAAAACTTTTGATCGGTTGAAGCACCAGAGTGTCTGAAGCGCACTTTAGAGAAAAGGGGTTCCAAGCAATTTAGTTCGTCCCATATAGACCTGGTATACAGCATTTTAATCTGGAGTCTTGCATAGAGGGAGACTGTCTTCAGGTGTATGACGAAGATGTATTCTCTTCTCACTCATATTTCTTCGCTTAATTAGTATAATTAGTATAGATTCTACCCTCAACAGGGGCATTTTCTGGGACACCTTAACGACCTGACTAATACTGATGATATTGAACAGGTTATAGAAATGTTCTCAATTATACCATTTGCAAATTCCATAATGGCGAACAACTCACGCAGTAGTCACGTCCTTCTTGGCAATAGACTCGTTGAAGACTTGCTAAGTTTTACATATCTTGGTAGCAAATCACCCCGGATAAGGGTGCCAAAACGGACATCGAGGCTCAACTTGTAAAGGCGAAAAGGGCATTTCCATGCCATTGCCGGCAGCTATTTTCTATGACAAAGAAACGGATATTAGACGATAATGTGGAATCTGAACTTCATTACAGAAACGCTACATGTCTCGTGTTAGTGGAAACAACGAATAACCAGCCAAGCCATTATAAACCACTTTCTCAGAAATATACTTTGCATATGGTAGCCTTCAATTGAATTTTATAGGAGATGCAGACAAACACCCATTGGATTAGAGATGAAATTGCGGGAATGGCACTGGATTGGGCACAGAAATCTGCTGAGAGGAAGTCACCGAAGAAATATATTTTCATATTTTCGTTTTGAGGTCTTATAAGCCAACACCCTACCTACTAGACTATGGAGACTCCAATAATAACGCCTCTTTTAAATTCCATTTTTTTATCTTTAATTCTTTAATTCCTTTCTGATTGGTGGCAGATGTTAAATGTTACCAATGTAACTAAGGTATAGGGGAATGTAAAAAGACTACAACAAAATGTAACAAAGAAAAGCATCATCATTAACTGAGTACAATAGTTTCTTTCAATTGCAAAATAGTGTGTAATTTGAATTCAGTTTCTCTTTTATCATTTTTTTATCTCCAACTTATACACTCTTCTGAAGACTGTTGTTTTGTTTATGATGATTACAAAATCGATGCCAACGTTATTAATTATAATGGCAATTTTGTAATACCTTAGGCTGAGGTATTTAATCGCAACTGTCGCACTATGCAATGAAGAACAAATGACGAAACAATAGCTTGTATTAAATCTACAGATACAGCCAATCATGTTTGCTTAATGACAGCAAGAACTGATCTACTTAATAAGTATTGTTCTTTAATGTTCTACAATATATAACCAACTTTTAGTATTACATATTAAACCCACATCATCCTAGTGTTTATTTTTTAGTTTGTCGCTCTAATTACAATTATATCTGGTGATAGTGAATTAATGATCTACCGATTACAATCAAGGTGATTTAGATGGTCACACAAGCCCTACAGCATATCGTGTTACTTCAATATGTGGTAAGAGCGTACTATTTATATCACGAGAATACACGAATGGAATTTTAGTTTTTTCCAAAACCATCAAACTGCATTAGATTAGTGTTGCTTTTATTTGACTGTATTTTGGTAGATTACTAACCGTGTAACAATGTTGGGAAACTACCAATAGAAATTACTATTGATATATTCCGATAATATATGATTAACTATATATGATGTCGATATTGCTATCGTTTTCGACACAAGTATTAAAAACAAAAATGAACAGAATTTGTAGCTAAGGATCTTTATTCTTTATTCGCTCGATGTTAGTGTTAGACACAGTAAGAGCTCTCACAGTCATTCAGCCTGACTTAGCTACCCATTTCAAAGCGTTTAAAGGTAAAAGGATTTATTCAAAAGCATGAGACGTTGAAAGACTATTTCACATGTCTGCAAGGCTATTTGATAGCTTTACTTTTGCATCGATTATAATGGATTCAATACGACAACCCAAAGCGGAAGTCAGATAAATTTTAGTTTAGTAAGATTTTCGCATAGTGCACTTCTTGCTCACTCAACAACACCGTCACGTTATTTTATGGCATTCCTTAAAGGCAAACTTTAAAGTTTAAATGATACCACATACCCACCTGTTAATAAATTTAGAAATTTGTGAAAACCAAAAATAAACAACTGTTTGTTCCAAAGCCTGAAGAGTATCTGAGAAAGTTCTTCACAAAGAAAACGTTACAAAACAAAAGCCTTAGAAAATATTGTAAATTATTAAGTAATTTTATATATTTTATCCAAAGGGGAACTCAAAAGTTACCCTTTCGCTAATGTAGGAATGGAAGAGAAATTTGCTGACAAGTTGTAACGTTGAAAGTAACAAATAGAAGATTACTAAAGTGGTTACAAAACTTTTGATAAGCAAATTGAAAACAGATGTGGTGGCTTGGAGCGTGAAAGTAAGAAAGTCTCGTTAAATAATAATCTCGCGTACAAAAACAATAAGCGAACCTGTTCGTTGTTGAAATATAAATACAACATTTTTTTTTGTTTTACTTCATTTTTGTTGACTAAATACTGAAACAAAGGGTGAGTGAACATGTTTTCTGTATAACATGAATTGAAAATTAATTCCCCCAAATCAGCAAAAGGTATTAATATATGGATTGAGGGCAATTTTCAATTAAATTAACTAAAAAAGAATCTCCCGTTTTGTTTCAAGAAAACCAAGAGAAGTGATTTAAAAGAGTAAATGCTGAATTTGGAAAATGCATAGAAATGGTTAAAGCCGAAAGTCCATACCATGCGTTTTGCATAACATGCGTATACCGAAAAAGTAGAATCAGTGTATTTGATTGTGACAAGTTACAGAAGAAAAAGCATAATATGCATAGACGCATACAAAGTAGGATTACTTTCTACTTTTCTATGCGAATAATGCAGTGTTGGAAAATGTCAGCAGTTTTTTAAACTTGGCATGCCAAATTATATACTATTGTGAATGGTTTCTATAAATATGTTTAAATAGTGCATTACTATTTTCGCATTTTTCTTTATTTGCATTATAAAAATATTAATAAAAACATATTTCATAATGAAGTTTATTACTAATTTAAGAGCAAAATACATTAAAAACATTTTTTAACAAATTTCTTTCATGAACAAAATATATATATGATGATTGTTTATACATATGTATGTATATATGATTGTTTTTATGTACTGAGTGTAATCTATTTTAAATTTATTAATTTGTAAACAAGAAAAATGGAGGATAAATTAACTGAAAACACTCGTCTTGTGTTCTTTTGAGGATTTTCGTAGGTCATAACAGCACAATACAATGTAATTTTTGTGTAAAACTATTAATAATAAAAACAACTAACAACAATAAAACTTTTCCTTCCAAGAAATTAAAAAATTTTGGCAACTTTCAGCAGGAAAAATTTTTTATGAGCAGTACGTCTTATTTTGATCTTATAATATTTAGCTTCTTAATTACCTCTTGCTGAAGAAACTATACTCATTGTGACCGAAATTCACCCACATTTCGATTAATATTTAAATATTTAAGAATCTTTAAACTTTTCATTGAAGAAATTAAAAAATATTCCAAATTTTCCCCTTTTTAACACAAAATAAATGTTTGTTTACATTTAATTTTTTTACTTTATCTGCCAGTTTTCACTTTGTTGCTTCTAACACATTTGCCTCGCAAAACTTATAACATTTTTTTTCTCCCTCTAAATTGGCCTGTCCTTTCATGTTATGAGCGTTTTTCAAATGTCAAAGTATCACATATGTAAACTCATAAATTTGTAATTAATGTCATAAATTCTTTTAAAATTACAAATTGATTTTCTATTTTTTCCAAAAATTTTCTTGGTCGCTTATTTGTTGTTTACCACAACAGCTGATCAAAACAAAAAACCAGTCGCCTAAACGCATTGTGTGTAATTTGCAATAAAATCGGCATAGAAAGCAAGATTCGCAAGGCTCATGAAAAGGATGGTATGGACTTTCGGCTTAACAACCAGTCTTTCACAATAATAACCAAGAGTTGTATTCAAAAGTGGTAATGAACACTGACAAGTTTCATCTTTCTTAATAGTATCGTGAATGAAATTGATAGCACAGTATTAATAGTTGAAGTGTGTTGTTATTGACATAAATAAAGCATTGTAGCGTAGCATATTTTATTTATACATATTTGAAACCATATTTTATTTTGTAATATACCGATTACCATTAAATCGTACGTCACTAGCATGTGTAACTTTCTTAAGATACAACACTGTCATTTGTTAAATACAACATTGCAATAGAGAAGTACTATTTCGTTGAATTTGAAATAGCAGCGCTTGCTTTGACCTATATGAGGAAAAGCCCATATTGAAAAGGATATAAAAGCAGTGCACTCAACGGATTCAGTCTTTTCTACTGTTCTACTGTGCAGGTGAGTGAGAGTGCAAGTGCATTAGAGGCTTCGTGGCAGCTTATTTTGTAGATGCAATGGGTTGACAAATCCTAAGTAGATGTTGGTCGCAATGGTGGCCGCAAATACTTGGAATTTTTTTCTACTGTTGCAGTTATTACTTGTAAGTATTGTCAATAAAGAAAACGTTATGGCATTTATTTAAATAATCTAAAGGCATCGTAATGAAGGATTTTGCGGTGAGAGTTGAAGGTATCATAGACATGATGAAGAAAGTCGAACTGACTTAATGCGGAGTTTCAAGACGCTTGTCCGGCACCTTTGATAACAGAGCTACATCGATTTGATTCATCATTTGATTCATTTATTTAAATAATCTAAAGGCATCGTAATGAAGGATTTTGCGGTGAGAGTTGAAGGTATCATAGACATGATGAGGAAAGTCGAACTGACTTAATGCGGAGTTTCAAGACGCTTGTCCGGCACCTTTGATAACAGACCTACGTCGATTTGACCTTTCTAATGCAGACTTCCCCTGTCTAGCCGGAACATCCTCTTCCATTTGAACGACACGGCCGAGCCAACGCAGTTACTGGATGTTAATGCGTTGCACAACGTCCAACGATCCAGACCTTCACTTGACTTTTCTCTCGAATTCGGCATCGCTGAGTAACAGCATCCATAGTGAAGCACGGGCAATGAGTGGTTTGTAGAATATCAGTATCGTCGTACGAGAGAAGTCTCCGCTACTCAATTGACTATTGAGATCACAGTAACTCCTGCTCGCAAAAGCAATCCTACGCCAAGACTGATATAATTTTTGTTGGTAACGGCAGAGCCAAGACAAACAAGAGAGATTTTTAGAGTTTAAATGTATAACCGTATGCTCATGCTTTATTTTAAATCTATGAGGTTATAATTGAGGTAATATGTACTACGTATCCTGAACATATGTTTGGGATAAATAATTTATTTCTTCTTTTTTAAGATAATATATGTTTCCTTATTAAAATGAATTATTTTTAGCAGCAGCTTGTAATTTTGATTTGCACAATCTATTGTTAGCATTATACCAACCACCAAAATTTCAGAACAAAATGACAAATTCATTTCACTTTCGATATAAAAACAACTATTGAACGATAATGAACACACGTTTGACAGCGATGTCAATCATCGCAGTATAATTAAGATAAGAAAATACATGACGTAAAATATTTCTTAATTAAAGTTTATCCATTTGGTATAACAAAAACTTCTTTGTTCATTAATTATTATATTAATTATATTAATAAAATATATTAAGAAACTCGCTGCTGAAAATAATTTAAATAAATTCATTATATTACAAATCTAAGAATTAAGGTCGATCCAAAACTGATTAATAATTTTCGCTGTGGTTAAAATGGCATTCAGAATTTATACTCAATATTTCCTGTAAACCGGGATATTTGCTCGGAATTCTTTGCCGTTTGAGGCGTAGATTTTGAGATAGTATAACTAAAAGGAATTATTTTCGCTTAAAGTACGCATGAAACATTTGGTAATATTCACTGAGATTCTAGTGAAACATCCTGGAACGTAAATGGCATTACGCATTATATGGGTATCTTGTCATGAAGCATTGATTGGAAACGAGGAAGCGAATATTCGAGTTTATGGAGTACTACATATCAGAGATCAGCAATGAGTATTCAAAAAGTTGAGTAGAATCGAATATACTGACAATTGCTGATACTTATACCCATTCATATATTTTAATATAATGGAACTTCTATTCAAAATTTGAAGTGTTCATCATATTCATACTTAACAACACGTATGATGTTATTGATTTCGACTCTCCATAACTCAGCATATACAAGAATCATAAAATAAGTATGATTCGCGTACGAACACTAAAATACTCATTAAAAGGTTTTGTGTTTGCTCTGCTTGCTTGTCTTTTTGCTTAGGTGTCTGTTTTCTTTATTTGTTAATGCAAAAAATAACTAAGACTATAAATTTTGATGAATGATTCGAGTCACTCGAATGATTTATAAGTATTTTGCTAGATATAAATCTGAATGAGTAGGCTTATGAATCAAACATATTTCGAATGATATGAGTTTGATGTCAACGTTGTACGCATACTCATTGCAGCCTGTACTTATATATCAACGTTGTAATGAGTACGAATGAATCAGAGTAGTTAAATTTCAATGTTGTTGAATCATTTATATTCAAAATTTCATGAGTGCCCATGAGTAGCGAAAAAACGATTGCTTCTCTGCTACATACCATAAGTTTTGATAACCCAATGTTTCTCATTGCGTAGGACACCAAACTAATGGAATAAAAAATCGTCATATCAATTACTGTCGAAGAGTATAATAAACAGTAAAAAGGATTACAAAAGTATTCTGGGGCGATCCTGGTGATGGAATATTTTTTATGGTATTGTCAGCATTCGTAAGCTCCATAACTCAATATTTTATGGTTTATACCAGACATTAATCGTCTCAGTGGATTTAGCTGGAAAAAAGAAAGAAATTTTTTATTATTCAGGCATCCTACAGGAAGTTTGGTTGGTATTGCTTAATGACGAGTCTTGTTGTGCGCTGTTAGATGATAGGCATGATACTTTGTTGGTTTCCTATTCTACAACCTACCTACCTACCTAGCCGGATTGCTGGTTATAATTGTTAGTATTTCTCGCTAAGAAATCGTAACTTCATGAAAGAATCTCACATACATACATACATACATAATTGGCCATTACAACCCCTTAGTCAGGATTACGGCCTAGCTTCTCACACCACTCATGTTGTGTGCGTTAATTTTATACGTGAGTGGCGGGACCTACAGTTTAACGTCGACTCCGAACGACAGAATTTTTGAGAAACTTTTGCATGGCAGGTTTATTTTACTCTCAGAGTTTTTGCCAGAAATCTGCTGAGAGGAAGTCGCCGAAGAAATATTTTTTTTTTTTTTTTCATATTTCATTTTTGATGTCTGACCTGGGATACGAACCCGGGCTTTACGAATAGTAAGCCAACACACTACCTACTACACCACGGCGACTTCAAAGAAAGAATCTCACATCCGAGTGTAAAGTTTAATTTTTTTTTCACTCATCATCACTCATTCACATCCTTTCTTTGAGAATGAATTTATACAAAAATAAATGTTTATTATATATTAATTACCTCATTTTACTAGTAATCCCTTACAAAGATAAGTCTGCAAAAAAAATTTTGCATGGAAATCGACATACAAATTTGTCTTCTTCTTTACGAGCCAAACAATTTATATGTTGTTTATTGGATGAGCTACATCTTCTTCTAGCTACTTATATGCTGCTGACTTGCCAATCTATTGAATTTTAAACGTGACATAAAACTTTTAAGGTTCAGTTTGAAATGATATATTCTGCTGCTAAACGTGTCTTAAATAAGTGCGAATATTAGGCCGCACCAACTCAATTGAATGGTATGAATGTAAATAAGTTGAATGTTTAACCTTTTTTACATACACACATACTACATTTATGTAGCATACATGTATTTAACTATCGGCACATTACTGTTTTGCCTTTCTCATAACACTTTATGAGCCACTGAGGTTAAAAAAAATTATATTGTTGAAACGTATTCAATTTTTATTCGTATTTCGGATGTCAACAAAACGAATGTGTGTAATGCGGCTTATTTTCGGGGTATTTTGACAACGTATTTATCTGTATATAAATAAAGAAAAAATTAAAATTTATGATAAAAACTTAAGTCTAATTTTAAAGCTAAAATCGTTTACAAAAATTTGTCATTATATTGTTAACAAAATTATAAACACAAGCCGCACAATAACGAAATTATAATGTGATAGAAATAAAAAATAACAAAATTATGACAAAAATAAAAAAACTATATTATTTAAAATTTAAAACCATATTTGACCGTTTCCTTTTACATTTTAAACCAAATTTTGTTAAAATCTCTTTTTTGTTATTACAGAAGTAATATTTAATTGACATTTCACGTACTGTTCGAGATAAAATGAACCCTTTTATTCACAAGATGTGAAAGAAATTGTGGCGAACAATAAAGTAAAGGAAATATGTGAAAGCATATTTTGATATTTTTAAAACGTGACTAGACTGGTTAAACAGACTTTACTTGTAATTTTCGTTGTACGATAAAATGAGGAAAACCAGCGATAACGGGAAGCATCTTTTGGGCAAAAAAGTTTTCAAGTTCTTACACATACAGAATTCGTAAGAGAAATCCCCCACAATATTTTGCACATTAAACAAAAACAACAAATGTTTTTACTACTACCACTGTATGCACTTTATGTTAGACAAACGATGAAATTGAATAAAAATCCTAGAATCCTAGAAAAAGTAAATGAATTAAGATTTATTCAAAATAAATATGAATATGTTTCACATACTCTATTGAGAACTTAAAAAGTTCGACTTAAAAAATTATACAAATCCGATACACAAAATTGTTATAAATATTAACTTTTCTTGCACAATGTTCGATTCTAAATTAAAAAATCATATGACAAAAATTTTATAAACCTTAAATATACATACATTTTCAATTAATTCCATAATTGTTATTCAAATAAAGTGGCAAAACAGTATCGAACTGAATGTATTTGAAAATTGGAGTAACTTAATAGCTTATTACCGCTTTGTGAAAAAATAGAAATATAGAAACCAATAACAACTATCTTTTAATTATAACAATAACAACATACTTAATTAAATAAATATTAAGACAGAAATCATATAAAAGCTGGATTTTTCCAAGAACAAATATATAGAAGAAGTTTTTGCCGCCAAAGGATCTTTAAGCCTTTATTAAAAAGAAATTTGGAATAAATCAAATTGAATGTTCATTGCTGTTCGGAATTTTTTTGAATTACGATTTTGGATTTTCTTTTGAGTTTTTTAAATAAAAAATAAATAAAATTTTTTTTACAATCTATTTATTCTAAGTACAAATTGATCTTTTCAAACAATTTAACCTTATTTAAATCTGGTAAGTATTTTTTGAAATATTGTGAAAATATCTTCCAGCTTATTTGAGTCCGTATATATTCACTTGTGGACATACAATTAAGTTATTCATGAAATATCTTTTTCTCAGTGCAAAAATAACTGTACCTTATTTGTTCAATCATTTAAACTTTTACAGATATGAAGTACCGTTAGAATTAAAACTAGAATAGTTTAATATCTTTAGAAACGATGGCAGACCCCATGTAAGACGTCCTGTCAATACACAATTAGACCCAAAGTACATCAAAAAAAACTGTAAAGCGTGGAGGTTCGTCAGTAATGGTTTGGGGTTGTTTTACCTCATCCGGCGTTGGTACCCTGGTAAGAATCGATGGGAAAATGACTGGGGAAATGTATAAAGACATCCTATAGAACAATTTGACTAAAGATTATGAGGACGAATAACCACTAGCGTGGATATTTCAGCATGATAACGACCCGGAGCATACATCTCTGGTAGTTAAAGCTTGATTTGCTGGGGAAAATATAAGGGTTCTTGATTGGCCAGCTCAAAGTCCCGATCTGAACCCTATTGAAAATCTTTGAGGGATCGTAAAACGAGAAGTTGCAGCCAAAAACCTAGCAGCAAAAAAGCACTTCGGCAGCTTATCCAGGCAGAATGGAATAACCTTAGTACTGAGCAGTGTCGCAATTTAATCAACTCAATGCCACAAATATGTACTGAAATACTATGCCAAAAAGGGTATTCCACAAAATATTAAAGGTTCAAAATAGTTTGGGTGAAAAATAAAGCAATAAAATTAAATTTTCAATATTTTTTTTTCAGATGACTTAATTATGTGTCCACTTAAATTTTAAGTCTGATATCAACTCCGTACCAAAACATTTTTTATAATGACGAAATATTAAGTTATTGTTGTTAATTAATTATTAAGCATATGGAATTAACAAATATTAGTTGTTTTTGTTTCCATTTTTCTTAAATCTTTTTAATTTTTACAAAAATGTAAAATGTTGCATAAGCGACTTAATTGTGTCTCCACGAGTGTATATTAAAATATTCGGTAGTGTTTGTTGAAAACGCAACATTATACGGAATAGGAAATGTTATGGTTTGCAGCCCAATGTGCACCACGTAACACAACAAAAACTTGAATCTAATGAAATATTTGTGAGCTTATGTGAAAAATTAATTATCTAAATACGACGTATTCGACAAGAAGGCATTATAATACGCTCCGGTTGGCATAAGATAACTAGAAATCGGACCAAGGAGTTTTCTAGTTGTAAGAGATACTAGAGGTTAACAACAGTATTGCGTCCGAAGTCGAACGTATTTATCTGAAACGACAAACAGCTAATTTGTGGCTCCCTAATTCTTTCCAGTCGAAAGAAAATAAATGCGAAAACTAAGGTAATCTTGTGGCTCTCTTCTTCGTTTTTCTTACGTTTGTACGAGTGCAATTATAAAATCAAGCAATTGTTTGTTCATGTCGTGTATGTAAAAACAAAGCATAAATATTTACAAAAAAGAAATAGAAAAATAAATAATTGAATGGAATATAAATGGTTTATTTATTGAAGTTTTAAATGTAATTTGAATTACACATTATTATGTAATTAATTATTAAAACTGTTTATAAAAGAGTAAGTAAATATTTTGGTTTCATATCTGATACTATTTGTAAGCATATTTTTCATGGATATGTGACTTGCAGTATTCCTTTTTTAGCCAAATGAGAGCCAGGATATTAGGTTGGAATGGAATCTTCTTCAGGTATACATATATTTGTTTTGATTGTTGCCACATTGAGATCTTCATACATATGTACATGGGCAATTTCGTGTCAAGTGACCCAATTTTTAAAATCGATGTCTTCCGATTTTAAATAAATTTTTTTTTTAATTTTTTTTTTCAAAATGAGCCCTTTTTTGCTCAAAAGAAAGCTTATAAAATTTCCTTTAAGGCCTTTATAATCGCTTAATGGGATGCGAGTGGGATATCTAACAAAAAAATTATTTTTTAACTCAAGAATAAGATTTTTCAATATTTGGCATAAACACGTACTACCTAAATGACCTTAAAAAAGTATTTATTTGCATTCTAAGGACATTCGGAAATTAGTCCTTTCGTCCTCCTTATTTATTGCCTTAATTTGGCATAAAAACGTACTACCTAAATGATAATAAAAAAGTATTTATTTGTCTTAAAAAAAAAAAAAATTTTTTTTAAAAATTAAAAAAATTATTTTTGGAAAGATTGAAGAAATTTTTGCTAGGACCAATAGGTGAAAAGTTACACACATTTTAAAAAACCCTGTATGACCAAAATGTCCAACTTTGACCTCCTCTAACTCCGGCAGTTCTTGACTGATAGAGCTGAAAATTTGTGTCTGGCCTACTAACCTTGCCACAAATTTCATCCCAATCGGAAGACATCGATTTTAAAAATTGGGTCACTTGACACGAAATTGTCTATATATTAGGAGCTTCAGTTACAAAAATGTG
Organism: Sarcophaga subvicina; assembly: GCA_936449025.2. Classification (NCBI taxonomy): domain Eukaryota; kingdom Metazoa; phylum Arthropoda; class Insecta; order Diptera; family Sarcophagidae; genus Sarcophaga; species Sarcophaga subvicina. The sequence continues at coordinate 55,615,684 of OW388080.2, forward strand.
CTTCTGTAATCCTTTATAAGATTTTGATATTTAAAAAGTTTCTGTTACTGAAGCAGAGATAGTTCCTGATAACTGTATGCAGTAATTAGTTTTAGAAGAGATTTATCTTATTTGAGATACATGTACATATATGCATTCCGAAAAGTTTCAACAGCAAGTTATACTAAATACTATATAGTCTTTCTTACTGCTCTTCTCATATTTATCTCACGTGACAGACAAAGATTTGAAAAATGTGTTTCGTATCATGTTTTATTACAGATAATAATATTTCGGTCAACTACGTACGTATGAAATAACAGAATCATTCGCTTTGATAATGATATATTTACACCTATTGCGCCTTTCCGAAAAATGAGCTGAAACTCTTGCAACCTTTAATAATGATGCTTGAAGCCTTTTTTTGAAATTCGAATGAAAAGGATTTTTATCCAATAAAAAAAATGTTCTTAATTTTTTGTTAGAAAATTGTAACCATTTTCATAAACCTTTAATCACACAACTTGTAGTTTTATGTAAGAAATAATACTCTGTAAATAGTTTGGGATTAGCTATCATACTTTCAGAGCAGCCCATATATCGTTTTTTTAAGATTTTTAAAAATCTAATTTCTTGTTCGCTTAAAAGGTAAGAAAATTAAAGAAAATATATTTAAATAATGATGCTTATGTTTTTATGTTCCTTTTTGGTACATTTTCATCTCAAATTAAAGATCTTAGCAACAGAATTCAAAAATTTTTTAGTTTTACTGTGGAAAATTACCTCCAGCGATTTTAATTGAAATTTGATACTAATTTGATATAGTGATTGTTAGGAAAATTAATTTAAAGATATTTGTATAAATCAAGCTTCATAAATAGAGTTACGGAGTGATGCTTGGTATTGATTTATGTTTTCTTTCCTTTTGTTTTGTTTTATTACCTTTTCAACTCATATTTAATTTTGTCGCTGTAGATTAGCAACTAATTGAATTTGATGGTCGTTATAAATTTCGTGGTCCACCGAAGTCGAATTGGCAGTTTTAGATATTTGGGGAAACCCGTATCCGGGGAACCAGAGAGGAATCAAGGAGAGAGCATTGTTATTGACATAAACGATGTTCTATTGCAATGGGAAACTTTTTTATCTCACATGACGTTTACAAATATTTCTAACGAAATATAACAATGGTTTGCACGATCAGGTTTCAGCCAGCCCTCAACTGAAAGTGTTACTGATAAATAAGCTGTCTATCTAAACAATTGAAAACTTATAAATCGCCACGAATCAGGTAGCTAGACGTCAAATTATTATCATTTAGAAAGAAATAAAACCAAGCTGAAATGAACTGCTTGATTTTTATGTAAAAAACCATGCCAATGTACATCATGTCAAAAATTTTGGCGCAAATTTCATAAAAGTGATAATAAAATGTAATAATAGTAAATATATATATATAAATAGTTTATTAAAATGAATTCAAATATTAAAATTTTGTAACCAAATCTATCAATAATCATGACAATTCCATGTACTACAAGTATGTATCAAAAGTGATACAGAAGTTAGAATTATGAAGTTGTTTTTACGCTCGATCTAAGGTTAAATAGGTTCAAAAGCATAGTTAGTTATACATCAGACTCTCTGTAATAAAAGGAATATTTCCTCCCTTCATATAGAATTTTCCTTAATATTAAACATTGATTGTTGGTAAAGAGCACGATAATATACAGGCTTATTGAAGGTTACCTGGTCAAACATGAAAATGTTAAAGTGTAGAAATTATGCACGCAAACTTAAGTAATTTCCTAAAGAAAGTAGCAAAAACCAACCCAGAGTCATCTAGCCATATATGGATGCAAAGAGGGTATAATGTATATATAAATACATTAAAAAGGATCTTAAGATCTTTGTAGCAGTCATTCCGGATCTCAAGTACAGAGATATGCACTCATGTAACAAAAGAGTTTGAGTTAACCAGAAATTATCGACAAAACTAGTCAAATCAAATCGGAGTCGGATAAATTTCGAAACATTATTAAATCGTAAAGAGGCTAAAAGGCACCTTAAAGTTTGGAGACAGTGTGACTTTTTTGTGGATCTAAGAGATCTATGTTTCAGATTGCTGCTATATAATGTTTCCTGTACATTATAACCAATTTTTTTAATACAGCTGTTAGAATATTAATAATAAATTTTCCTAACCAAACTTTACCTAATCAAAAATTTATACAAATGATTACAATGCTAATTAAGTGATATATTAACGATATATATATATATACATATATATATATATATATATATATATGTAATATATTACTAGACGTTTCTTTGTGAAATCGATTTATTACCATATATATCGAAGTTTTTATTCCTCGTAGGAAATGGAGCACCGCGACCAGATGATTTAGTGGTTTGTCCTCAACGTAATTGTCTTCTCAATGCCTTTTACTTGATAAAAGCCCAGGTGTTCCTCTCTGATATGGATTTAGGCCGCATAGCTTCCAAGCATGTATTCGATGATTCGTTCATGTAATCACAGTGTCTGCACCCCAATTCTAAATCAAGTCTTCTTTAAGTGTACTACACCCAGTAAAATGAAGTTACAATCCCCAGGCTGCTTCTCGATAGTCTGATACATGACTTAAATCACTTCTCATAGTAACTGCACAGCAAACGGTACGATTACCCCAAATCCGTTCGAGTTCATTATTTCTTTCGCTGAGCATACCTTTCTCTCCTCCTACTCCACATAAAAGTTTTGGCTTCATCGGAGGTATAGAAGTTGACAGTCAAACAGCATTGCTATATGCCGTCCTCTTTATTTCCTGTCGAAATTGAATTGAGAGTCGCGGTAATCTAGTAGGTAGTGTGCCACGGTTCAAACTCCAGGTCAGCCATCAAAACAAAAATATAAAGACATAAAATATTTCTTCGGCGATTTCCTTTCAGCAAGTTTCTGGCAAAAAACTCTGAGAGCAAATAATATTGCCACGAAACGTTTCTCAAAAATCTGTCGTTCGGAGTCGACTTTAAACTGTAGGTCCCGCCACTCATGTATAAAATTAGCACACAGATAAGTGTGTGAGAAACTAGGTCCATAATCCTGACTGAAGGGTTGTAATGACCCTGAAATATATATGCAGGACAGGTAATAAAAATATTAAACAGTAGCAACATAAATTACAATTAAAACTTGGTATAGGTTTGGCTAATAAAACGAAATAGAATAGATTCAAGGGTTTATTATATAAAGGTCGGGCCTACCAACTGACTAAATAACTATTATATTTAAAATTTGTTCCTAGCTTTAGTTTTCGCAAAATTATCAATGACATTAGCGATAAATGTCGGAATCGAGTTTGGCCCATATTATTTATTGAATAATTTTTTATTATTTTTAATTTGCTAATGACCTTTCAGCTGCTACAGAAGTGTCAGGAATTGGAAAGAATAATATCATTGCTGTAAATACTTCTGTTAGATCGCATTCTAGCACTCCATATTTGCTCATTATTTCCTTACATGATTGGTGATAAATGCTTCCAATCTCAAATTCGCGTACACCAAACATTATTTCTATGTGAAGCAAATAACCATCAATAGGCAGCTTCTAGTATATTGAAATAACACAACCAAAAACGAATAACTGGCCCATATTTAGAACACGAAACGTAGTACGGTTTTGAAAAACACCTATTGTTCAGTTTGATATCTGTTGGAAAAGGTCCTGAAGGCTGTAAAGGCCACATATCAAGAATTTGACGTTTTTCGTTATCACTTAATATTTTGTTCGTGAAGTTTCCTAAGTCATAAGAAGATTTGTCGTACACCTTTTTGAAGAATGTAGAGGTCTGGGGTCCCTCCAAACACTCTGCTCTTATGTGTGTCATGCAAACATCATCCACGTTCACATGATCGGCGGCGGAGGTATCTCCAACTGCAATAATTGTCGAATCTTTTTATTAGACTTCTCAACCAACACTGCAGTTATCACATTATTTGAGTCACTATAAATAGAAATATTTTGGCCAGATGTAATTGCAGAAGGCTGACTAAAAAACTTACCAATTTTAGGCAATTTTTGTTTACTATCTACTCTTTCTTGGCGTTGTTTGCGTTTAAAAGCACCACTGGCCTTTTTTTGGTCCATAATTTTAGTTTTCTAATATATTTAAAGAATACAATATTAAATTGTGCTCGAGAAGGTAGGTACTCACTCTTGACTGACGACGTGAAAAGTAAAATAAAAGGAAAGAGAAACACAATGATACGCTACATGAGTCGTTGGGGAATCCTCGGAAAAAATTCTCACCATTATTGTTACCACATTTAACGGTGGAGACTATGAACGATCTCCTGCCCGCGGACCTGAATTAATGTACCTACTGCAGTTGACTTGCATTTTTTCACGATCTTTCGCGTTATACAATGAGCTGTAGCCGATTTGACACGATTTATTGATTTAACGGATATCAATATGAGTGGTAAAACCAAATAAAATTGAACCACTATATTGACCAGTACAAAAAAGTTTATTGACATTAGCTTACTTACTCCTGATACAGCATTAATTTTGTAACCGTTCTCGAAAAAAATCATAACTCGAAATTCACAACAAAACGCACATTGATAAATAATAAAGCGCACATATCACTATACGTCAAAACACTGCCAACCTACAGAAAGAATTAGGGGAATTCCCTAGGCATAACTTTTGAATTCCCCTCAACTGTGTTGTCATGAATAAAGTGTGGTTGCAACCTGTCATACTTATTTTGAAAATGGAAAAAATTTCCAAAAGTTCAGATCGATCGAGATTTCTGGTAAGGGTTCTAGGGCCCCTGAGCTTGAGGGCCCCGGTGCACTGCCCCGCCCAGACCCTAGGTAGCTACGCCACTGTGTGTTGGTAGTCTAGTGGGTAGTGTGCTTTGAAGGTAATTGATTCGACACCAACCAGAGACTGGTTTGTTGCACTACAACGAGCATAAGGGCTAAGTTACTCAACTTTTATTAATAATAATATAAAAGTGTATTTTAATAAATAAATAAATAAATAGTATGCCAAAAATGTGCAAAACCAATTTGTCTTAAGGGAATAAAATTACATTTTCCAAGTTTGCCCGATAAAAACTTATAAAATAAAAGTTTGGAAAATATGTTAATGAATAGTGTTTTAAAGGATTCTTTTTTTTTTCGTATACAACAAGCTTGGAGTATTCGAATATATAAAAAAAGTTTTGAGTTGTCATTTTTTTCATTCATCATGTTGTTGCCAATTTAAATTTAAAACTATTATATTTTACACAACTCTGGTCAGTAGTTTCTCAAATATTGTGTAAACAATTTCGCAAAATGACGTAAAGTAAAGGTCGATAGGTTCCAGGGTTAAAAAAAATACTTTTTAAAAACTGGCTACGATGAAATGCACCCGAAGTTCCTGAAAATTATACTGGACTACATTATTGTGTATATAACACATTTATTTAATACTATTCTTACGACGTCAGAATTTCCTTCAATGTGGAAGCACGCGAAAATTATCCCCTTACCCAAACCTGATGGAAAGTGCAGACCAATTGCGATTCTACCTTACTTATCTAAAGCTTTCGAACGTTTGGTTCATGGGCAAACAATTAGCAAACATTTGTACGACAATTCTTTACTGACTAGCAGACAGTCGGGTTTTAGACCCAAACACAGCTGCGTTACGGCATTAGTGGATGTTGTAGAGGAGTTGAGGTCAAAAATGGATCAGAACATGGTGTCTATTCTGGTACTTCTAGATCACTCAAAGGCTTTTGATACTGTTGATCATGACATTCTTTTTCACAAGTTGATGGAAACCTTTAAATTTTCAACATCAGCAGTAAAACTTTTACGTACATACCTGTATAAGAGAAGTCAGACAGTGCACTATGGCGATGCAAAATCATTTAGCAGCCTGGTCCGGAGAGGTGTACCACAGGGTTCAATTCTCGGACCACTGCTTTACATAATGTTTTCTAATGACCTACCTTCTCGTATAACTCACTGTGGAATTCAAATGTATGCCGATGATGTCCAACTCTACGTTAGCTGTTTTAGAACTGACATTGACAATTGTATATTGAGACTGAACCAGGACCTTCACAGTATATTTAAATGGGCCACTGCGAATGCTCTTTGCTTGAACGCTAATAAGTCTAAAGCTATCATAATTGGAAAAATTGGCGTTTTGACGAACTTACTGCCACCATTAGTCGTTGGGGACTCGCCCATAGAATTGGTACAGTGTGCCAAAAACTTGGGTATTATTTTAATAGTCAACTCTCCTGGACTGACCATGTTAATATGATTTGTGGGAGGACATATGCTATGCTTAGGAATCTTTGCAGGACTCAGTCCTTTACGCCTGTTAATATACGTATGCTCTTGGCAAAGACATACCTGATTCCAACCCTCTTATATGGATGTGAGCTTTTGCGGGTTTGAACTCTGTCAGCAGGAATAAACTTAACGTGACTTATAATAACATTGCAAGATATATTTTTGGACGCACTAGATATAGTAGTATATCGTATTTTGCCTACAAAATCGACGACATGACACTAAGGAAACTCTTAAAATATCGTATGCTAATTTTTCTACACAAGATTGTTTATTCAGGGGAACCGAATTATCTATTTACTAGACTAAAATTTTCCAGAACTAACAGGGGCTATAGGATAAACGCCGTAAGGGTCCAGAAACAGGTGTCTCAAAGGCACTTTTATGTTAATGCAATTCGTTCATGGAACCAACTTCCGCCAGAAATTCAATTGAAAAGCAATGTAATGCAATTTAAAACTGCAATTTTAACACACTTTTCTTGTCTTTAAGATTTACCATTTAATTCAATCCAATTTAAGGCTAACTTAAATTTAATTAATATAATTTTGCTTTCTTTGTGAAATTTACATACATATATATATAACTATTACTTTAATTATAACAATATATATACAGTACTATTAAATAAGATTAAATGCTTGTTGTACTGAAGTTAATCATTAAATAAATATATAGAAAATGAAAAAAGTAAACATTTAAAAACAAAAATAATATAAATTTTTTTAAATACCTACAAAAAACAATAAAATAAAAAATTCATTTAATTTATGACACACAATTAGAAACAAAATTCGTGCCATCTTTTAGAAGAAAACGAAATTTTCAAAAAATTTAAAAAAAATGAAAACTCGAACCCAAAACAACCCAATTTCGAAAATTTAACTACGCACAGTGAAAATTATTACTAATTCAGCAGTAACACAACTTCGAAAAACCGCAAAATGAAACGACGAAAAGCGAAGTACGGGTGTATGTCCATATTTTTACATTTTCTGGCTATACTGTATTTGTTCGCATTTACAAAGTTACTTCTTAAAAATGTTAGTACCTAAAAGGATTTAAATGTTACGCATGTTAAAATAGATATTATAATCCAATCCAAAATATGCTTTTGGATGCATTTTGGTAAAAAAAGGTCAAGTTTTATTTTACCAACTTTTCTTTTTATTTCACCACATTTTCACAATAAGTTTTCAGAAGCACAAAGTAGAATGCAATTAATAGGATTTCGTTTTATTTTTTACGCTTTCAGTTTTCTTTTTTAATCAAAACCAGTTTCTACTTCTTGACATAATTGCATTGCTGTTTTTTTTATTTATTTTTTGCTTTTCCAATTTTTTGACGTACAAAAGGTGAAGTAAAATATGACGAATTGGATGTCATCCACTACATTTGAGGCAATTACCTTTGCTTGACATACATATATTTACTGTTTTGCGGTTTTTTATTTCTTCGCTGCAAACACAAGCATAGACTAAAAGTATTATCACTACTGTTATTACTACAGCTGCTCCACCGCTACCGGTTTCTCACAGCTAGACAATGTAAATAAATCAAGTGTTGTTTTACAACTTTCTTGTTTTTATTAAAGATTTTGTTTTTCTTTTCTTTTTGTAGTATAATCAAAAACATTAAATATTTTAATCCACTAATGTTCTTAAACTATTTGTCCGATAAAATCGGAACGCATCCGAAATGTTGAATTTTACATGACTCTGGTGCATAAATCAGGCAGAATTTATTTTGACTTTGAGAAAACCTCACAAGAAAGAATCTATCGGGGTTAAATCGTAATCTCGGTAGTTAGGTCCCATTGTCTCCAAGTGAGATGTGCACGCCTTCAAATCGCTAGTGCAGAATATCCGAGATGTAACGTTGCCTTGCATTGATGACGTCAAATATGTCAGTTTTTACCATTTCTTGTAAATGCTTGAATTCTTGATGTGCAACGGTGATGTTGTAAGCATACATAAGATCCTGTTTTGACGTTGTTCTTTCTTTTGCAAATTGTGATAGTAGAAGGATAGTAAAGTAGAAGTTTGCAATTCAACTTCAATTGGGAGTTCCTACCAGTTGTACAATGTTATATGAAGAGTTACAGTTTTATTTAATATAACTTTACTTTTTTAACAGGCGTCCATCATGTGAATGTGAAAGTATTTTAAGTGTGAGCGTTGAGGAACAATTTAATTCTTTATTTGGAGGAAAGTTCTTGTTTCTCGTCGTAACGTCAATTTTTCGTGGACACATTTTTGAATATTCACCTTAATTCTCCAGGGCTTCAACCAGCTGCAAATTGTGAACTTTCTCATGCTTGCAAAGAAAATAAGTGTCATCAGAAAGTGTGACTAATACATACATACATATGTTATGTATGTTTTAAATTTAAAAGGATTCTTAATATTCTACCCTGCATCTCACCGGTGCCAATCAGCTTTAAAGCACTTAAAAAGTCAGTACCGTTAATGGCAAACAAAAGTGATAAAGAAAGGAAATAATAATAAACGACTGATTGTTTCAATACCAAAGGATTACTTTATTTTCTTCATAATTTTTTTTCAAATATATAAAAAGATAAAAACCGAAGAAAAAAATATAGGAAACAGAAAAAGTTGAAATAAAGATTGATTGTTGTATTATACAGAATTGTTTGCGAAAGGATCTGGTAGAAAGGAAAAGTAAAAAGCAATAAAAAAATTTTGTTTTTCTTTAATCGTTGAAAATTGATTTATAACATCAGTGCTGTAATCAGCAATATACATATATCCTTGATTGTCATCAATATACTGTAAAGAGGAATTGAATCATATTTTTTATTCCTAAATTTCTAGACAATATAATCTAAATTGTGGAAAAGAAAAACTGAAACGAGATGCTGATAAGAAACAACAAACCGAATTATATATGTATGTCATAAAAAGATTGTCGTGAGTTATTGATGACAATTTCAATTAGACAAAATAAATATTGAAAGTGATAAACAACTTTCGAGTTTTTGTTGCACGGTAGCTTAAGGGAGAAATATTGAAAATAAAACCAATTCAATGTGACAAATAACTACAATACTGACTATTTTTATGTATTAGGATAGTAATTAAAGTAAAGTTTACAAATTCATTACAATATCTGATTAACAAGAGTTATAACTGAATAATAACACGGTGCGACAGTGAAAATACACCCGAGTCACTACATGGTCTAAGTTATTCACCAGGTTGAGTAGAACTCAAAAATACTCTTTTTATTTTTCTCGAACCCTCCAAACTTGTTTTATTTGACAAAACCGGTTTTTTGGCCTTTTCACAAAATTATCGATTACACAAATATGTTTGAACCTATTTAAAAAATCCAAAGTTTTTTTTAGAAAGGTGAGAGATTACTCACTTATATGTTATGAGTTTTGAAGGGGTAAACTTGGAAAATATTATTATTTTCTCATTTTTTCAAGTTTGGCCATTCTTAAATTTGCTAATTAAAAATTTAATTAAAAGATATGAAATAAGTGGAGATATTCTTAAAGTGCATTCTCTTCTGAAGAGTTTGAAAAAATTTTGAAAATTTTTATGTATATAAAGGCATTTTAGAACGAAATGCGACTATAAATATTTTTCCGCTTTGATGATTTTGTTTTTAAAGCTAAAGTTAAGCCAACTCATTACATTCTCTTATCAACTGATAAGGAGAATTTTGTACTTTCTCGCAATATTTGCTTTTCAGTTTCATTATGAAGTCCACGATTAGGTCATATCCTGTTTCTTTATGAAGCAACCTAGTACAGTACCTATAATGTTTTCTGTAAACAATTTTTAAACATTTATTTTGAATCATACCTGTTAAATTTCGATTACGATTAGTAATCAATTACATTAGTTTTTAAAAAGAATCGTAATGATTATATAATTCTATGAACAATTTTTTCGAATTACTAATTGATTACGACTAGCAAAGAATCAAAAAATAATCAGGATTACTGGCGATTAGTCTAGTAATCAAAAAGAATCAAAAGAAGTCTAAAAAATAATCAAATTGTTTTCAATAATTCTTTTTGATTGATTTTCAAATATTCAAAAGTAATCCAAAAGTAATCAAATTGTTTTCAATAAATCTTTTTGATTATTTTCAAATATTCAAAAAGATTTCAAAGTAATTATTGAAAATAAATTGATTACTTTTGGAATACTTTTGATTCTTTTTGATTATTAGACTAATCGCCAGCAATCCTGATTATTTTTTGATTATTTTGTAATCGTAATCAATTATTAACTATTTTAACCAAAAATAATCGTAATTGTAATCATTATTTCACCATTAAAAAAAAAAGTAATCAAATTACTAATCATTACTTAACAGTTATGTTTTGAATAACCTGGAGATTCTTAAGACGTGTTTTTGCTGTTTTATACCATATTGGGAATAAATAAGTTAAGGTGGGTCTTATAACGCTCTTAAAAATTAAATTTTTGTTTTTTATGTTTAGTCTTGAACGATGGCATATAATGGGCCACAAAGCCCTTATTACTTTGAGAGATTTCCTACAAACTTCGTCGGTATGTTTCGCAAAGTTTGGTTTTTGGTCTAAATATAGGCCTAAGTATTTCACATTATTGCGTATCGGTATTTGATCATTACTTAGACATAACTGGCGGTTTGGTGAACGTTTGGGTGAGTTATTATAGGGGAAGATAATGGCTTGAGTTTTGTTCCTGTTAAGTTTTATCTTCTATTTGTAAAAATATTTAGCATAAGCCGCAAAACTATAGAAAAAATAGGATAAGAAAGAAGGAAAAGGGAGAAAGAATGAAAAAATATAATAAAAGTTGCAATGAAGTAAAATTTCAATCCCATGTAAGTCAATACGCCGTCATCTAAAGAGCTTATTGTATTCAGAAAAATTTCTAAAAAGTGTGTTTTGCTAATGATACAAACATATAAAACTGGAAATGCATGGCTTTTTTAAAACAGTTTGGGTGATTTGCTTGGATTATTACAGTTATGTCACACGTAGCTATCAAGAGTTAAAGATGAATTTATTATCAGACTGTAATTTAATATGTACTGGTTTTAGAGGTTGAAATAATTGTAATAAAAAAGTTGTATGTGATATTAATAGGACAAAATGACTTTGTATTGTTAATTTTTAATGCCTTTTAATACAATGCTTTAAAGTACAAAGCTTTCAAATTCCCCACAAAAACATTTTAAATATGCTTTCATTTTATACAAGAAAATATGTTCGTTTCATGAAATAATAATTGGAAATAATCCAAAAATCAACAAATGGGTTCTATTCAAAATATTTCTGATACGTATAAGCAAGCACATCTTTGAACGTAGTCTTCTTTGGTCTGCTTAAAACTAAATAGAAAGGAATTATACAAAGACAAGAGCTGAGACAACAATGATAGCAAAATGAAATCCAGTTCTTATACACTCCTACACCGATATTACTTGTTAATGTTTAAAAACAAATACATAAATTTGTTATCTCTTAAATTGCCTAGGATAACTGTTTAACTGGTCGTTCATAACCATTACATTCGTTTGATGGTTTCATTAAAAATACATGAATGTAGGCTGTAGAATTAAGAATACATACTGGTATACGTCCAAAAGAATGTGTTTGTAAGACAATATGCTACTTAAGCTTTGAAAACACTACTGATTCAGTTCACTGGTAAATATATACGATAATTAGACAGTGGAGATGAGTCTGAGCCATTTATTAAAATTACGATTATATCTGATAATATTTATACATACGTTGAACTATATAGTTCTTATTTATTGTTGTCACCAACATCATTATTCATATCATTATGAAAATCAACGCCAGGAACTGATGGTCATTCGTTACAATGCAGACATAATTGTTTATATAAATATGTACGTACTTGTATCTGCAACACTCTTTTACTTTCCCTGCAAAAAGAGTATACAAGAACGAAAATAGATACAGAAGCAAATTCCTTTAGTTTTTAGCCAAAGATTTATTTATTTTCTCCTAGTAAGTACTTCTTAAAAGTTTCGACATACTACGTACAATAAAGTAAAGTGGAAATTAGTAAGGACACCAATATGACACTTAAGGCCATTTTTGAGTGCGAGATTAACAGTTAAGATAACTTTAATCTACGCATTCAGTTTTTGAGTTTACTTAATCTTACGTTTATCAAAAGTAATTGACAAATTTTATTTAAAAAAGCTTTTAAGTGAGAGAAAGCCGAATAAGACAAATATTTAAGTGATTCTGAATTACATATATATAATATAAATTGACAATAGACAGTCTTAGTTTATTTATTATTTTTCAAAAATTATTTTTTTAATTAAAGATCAATAGTATTCAGCGGCGTTTTGTTCTATATAAAAGCAAATTGTTGTGAAAGACGTAGCAATTTTTGCTTATAAGGGTGGTAGCTCTACCAGGTTTAAACTCCCACTCAAAAAAGGCAAATTCAATTAACGTAAGATTAAATTTAACTGGAGATTAACTTAAACTTGAGTTTAATCTCGCACTCAAAAAATTGCCCTTAAAGATTTAGTTAGAAAGTAAGTAAATTAAGAAAAATACTTATTAGTAATTGCAATTATTCTCTGTTTTTGTTTTTATTCTAAAATGTTTGTTAAATTCAGATAGAAATTCATACTATGAAAAATAATAAGGACGCTCTATTTTTCTTTCAAAATAGTTATTAAAAATAGAAATACAATAATACAGTTGCAAATATTTAAGTTCTAATCTTGTTTAAGGGCCATTATTACAACTTGCCGTTAAACTTGGGTTTAGTTAAAGGTACCTTTAGCTAACTTTACAGTTGTTCGTTATTACAACTTACAAATAAAACACAGTTAACTTTTTCAAAAATGTGGCAGTGCCGGAGCAATGTCGATAACACTGCACAATTAAACAAGTTTTATGTTTAAACACAGTGGGAACCACGGTCTTCTTTTTTTGTTGAATTTGTTTATTTGTTTATATTTTAAGTTGCCACATTGAAAATAATATATAATATGACAAGTTCAAACATAAACTTAACTTTAAATATTAAAGATAGGATGATCTTCACTTTAGTTTAACGCTTAATTCTATTTTATTGGGTGCTCATAATAATAAAAAACAATTTATCTGCACGTTAAAATCCTTCCTTTAGTTAACGGCAAGTTGTAATAATGACATTGTTTAAGCAAAGAGTTAGTTATTTCTACACTTGTATAAATATTTCTGGATTTGCACGACCAACAATAAACAGCGTATATTTATTTCACTGGCACTATTTATCTCAAAATACTCATTCAATCCAATTTTTGCTTTTAGTCTCGTTTTTTATTGTGCTTACATTCTATATTATTCTACATGTTCGCATAACAACACTTTGTGATATTTCTTTTCCCTCTTTTCGTTTCTTTCCTACTGTATTAGATGCTTTCATTTAATGTGTGCAAATAAACCTTTAGAAGTGGTATTTAAACAAATGTTTTCTTAACTTTATTTCTACAGCTCTTGCTTCGTTTGGATTAAATTTTCCGTATTTTTTTGTTTGCTTTGCGGTTAAATATGTTCTGATATACATGTGCATGGAAGTGTTTTGTAAAAAGTTCTTGTAATTGTGTAAATAAAAATACACATAACCAGAATCCAGTTAAAATTAAGGATTTCTATACTTTAATACACAGTACCGCATACCATTGAGTACCATTTTCTGCTAACGGAAACCAAGTTGTAAAAGTTCGTTGAAAAAGCATCATAAAACATCATGTACATAAAATATTGTTCAAACACACAAGTATGTATGTCATGAGTTTTGATCAGGTAAACTTGGAAAATATAATTTTATTTTTATTTTTTCAAGTTGAACATTCTTAATTGCAAAATTTATTTAAAAAATATAAAATAAATGTTAAAATTCTTAGAGTTAATTCTCTTGTGAAGAGATTAACAGTTCGTTTGATAAAATCGGACAAAAATTATCGTAGTTATTATTTAAAGCGTAAAACACTAGTGTTATATTTTTTATATAAATCATCTTATCAAATGAACTTTAAGTTAAAGCTATTGAAGGAATAAAACAGTCATGTGTTATTTTTCACATATCTTCTTTTAAAACGGACTTACAGTTTAAAAATTTTCAAAATTTTTGATTGATCTTGATGGTTTAACAAAAACTGTTTCACGTTTGAGGGACTACCACAAGTCGGCTAATATATTCGTTTTTTGCAAATTAGACGACTGGAATCTAATAACAGGCCACTTGGCGTTTGGAAATAGCAAATTAAGTATGGGAGACAAACTAAATTCTTGCGGATTTCCGGAAAGAAATGGAGGTGAATGGAAAAAGGCAAAAAAGCAAACAAATATATGTTAAATCTATTTTAAATAAGTTTCATAAATATTAACTATTACAGGAAAAAAAATTTTGGAATACAACACACTGATCTTAACTTATGCACGTCTTGTAGAAACAGGCCATTAATGTCTATAGCCAATCGATTTTTAAAAAACTTACAGTAGCACCTTGAACTTTACGTTTGACGATGTATAACCGTATTCTGTAGTTGGAATTCATATAAATATATACAACCATACATACATACATTCCCACAAGTACACTTAGCAAATACTCCGACTTTGTTTTCATTGTTTTATTTCTCCTTTGTTTTTATGTTGCAATACAAACACTTGAGATAAAAAATGAAAAGTCAAACTTTTGTTAAGTACAGCTTTTATTGACAACTATTTCTTTCGCACAAATAGACAAATATTTATATGCATACATAATAATAAAGTGAGAAAATAACAAAACGGAATGAAACTTTTCAAGAGGAAACAATAAAATGGAAGTAAAATTTAAAAAAAATTGGTCAACTTTATGTTTTCAACTTTACCAACAAAAATCTTGGGCACTAGGTAGGTATGAGATTATTCGAATGCCGATTATTCCACTTCAATGGAAATATTATAAATAATTAAAAACCTTAAATAGTTTAAAGTCGACTCCGAACGACAGATTTTCTTTTAGAGCTGATGAGAGGAAGTCGCCAAGGAATATTTTTTCATACTTTCGTTACTGGGATTTGAACCGTGGCCTTACTTCTAATAAGCCAACACACTAGACTACAGCGATTAGAGTATGATGATAATGTATAATACTTATCACTTTTTATTTAAAAATATTTTCAAAACAAAAAGGGGAAACAAAATTAACAAATTTCATATCAAACATACAATTGATAGGCACTATTTTAATACTTAGAACTAACACTTTTTCTTTTATTACTACTGGCGCAAAATTCGGAGGTTATGTCGTTCCAATCTCACCTAATTCCTTGCTTCAACTGCTCCACTATACTGGATTTATATGCTCAATAATGTTGAGATCTGGGGTCTGTGCCGGTGTGTGGAGTAGTTTTGAACAATTGCATGCATAAGCCACATCTTCGCTAAGTGTATGTATGTTGCGGATCGTTATCTTGGTAGATAATATATATCAAATATATTTAAGTGATCAGCATTTTGCTTCACATTTTGTTTTATAATGCCCAAAGATTGCAATGGATAAAGGGTTGTAATGACCAATTATGTATGTATGTATGTATGTATACTTTAGCTTGAGGATTGTAGATTCGATTCTCACAAGGGACTCTTGTCTGGTAAATTACACCGAGCTTAAGGTCTACAGTACTCATTATAATATAATTTGTAATTGTATTCTAATTAATAAATAAAACAAATTTGCGTACAACAACGCAGATTTTTGCTGCCTAGTGTATAAAATACTGAACTCATTAACTGAACTGATTAATTAAATTATTTTACTTCAAACTTCTATTAGGTAAATATATTTAAAAAACAGAACATGAATGTGTGGATTTAAAAGTCTGTTTACTTTTACTATTTATGGCTGCGGTATATTAATTTATGCCAAGAAAATGTTAATGGCAGTCAGTTGCCTCGTATGGAATCTTATAATTTCATAAATACAAATATTTTATAAATTTAAAATTCACAGCCAAACCATACCATATGTATGAACATTTACATTTTATATTAAGGTATGTACACACATTCTATTGCTTAATATTTTTGATAAAAAGTACATAATATTTGCATATAGATATGTATGCTCATATTTAAATAACGTATTTATTTTTCTTTATTATTTTATTTGTTATATTCTTCTTCCATTCGCTCGAAAAGCAATTACGACCGTTCGACTTAAAACCAAAACATTTTCTGCGTGGTATACAAAAGTCATTACGTGGAAAATTTACGGGTGTGCAGAAAACGTGAAACCCGACAAGATGATATGTTTCTAACACGCCTTTTACTGTGTTTATGTAATATATGAATATGTGTGTATATAAATGAGAATGAAAGAAAAAAATTTTGATTGTGATTACAGAGACCTGCAATTTAAATGAGAGAAAACCACAAAAGTAAAAATATATCTCAGGCGAAGTTGAAGTAAAAATATAAAAACATTTATGCTTTTCTGTGATTATGAAATTTACATTGCGTGCGTATGAATGTTTGTAATTTGTTGTATATGTTCGATTTTGAATTTATTGAAAATAACTTTTAAAGCACCTCCTCTTGGTGGTCGAGGTTTATAAAAATTAATCAGACCATATAGGATCCGCCATTTTGAGTTTTTTAAATCTGAATTAAGATTTGTAATCAACGACCCCAAAAAACTCTGAATAACAATTTTCAAGTAAATCTGAATAATTTTTAAGGACCTCTGTAATATGTTTCTTTTTCTCTTGCACCCCTTGACATAAACCCACCCCCTACATTAAGGGTGCATGCAATCAATTTGGCTTTGGGCTCATTTTAAAGTGCAAAGATCTAGCACGTCAGTGTTTAGCTTTACAATTTTCCAAAAATGGCGAAAAACGCTAGTTTTAGAGGTTTCAACCCCCTTTTTCTCGAAAACATGATATAATATTTAAATAACAACACAACAATAGTTTATTATTGACGACCGCTAATGCGGCCGTTCATGTTTATGGTTTATTTAATAATGATATTTTACTTAAACATAATTGTACATTAAACGTTAAGTTCTAACTTACATATATGGTACTCGTGAGAAAATGCTTAGATAGCATATTCCACGAGTTGCTTATGTCTGGGCATATAATGCAGTGTGGACAATATCAACAAGAATGCGTTGATATTAAGTTGCATACAAAAGGTATGGCAACTTAGACTAGTCAAACACACTACAATGACAGTGAAGGACAGTTTTTGAAACCAGATTCGTGTTCAGCGCACCTTCGAAAACACCTGGAGCCATCTTATTTGCACAAAAAGGGCCAAATTTGCAGGGCTGTGTTATTGAATTAAATATTTCCAACATTAAGACATGGTGGAGGAATTAGAAATTCTCTCTAATTTTTTATCTTCAAAGTATATACTGTAACAACAGTAATTGCATGCAAAATGCGCAGAAAGAATGGAATTTTTAAAGATCTTAGATAAAAATATTCCAAAAAGAATTTTTTATTATTTGAAAATGTCTTTAAATACAAATATGTGTTAAGATTTCGTATAAAAATTATTGGCTATGAAGCTCATACTGCAGTTTATTCACCCTTTCTAATATTTTCGCTATTTATTATGGCTTGTATTGTTAATAATTTTAGTTGTCGTCCGTTACAAATTATTTTTATTTATTAATTACAAGATAATTAGAAATTATATTGAATTATTTACAAGCTGTGGGCAGTCGCCCTAGTCTAGTAGGTAGTGTGTTGGCTTATTAGACGTAAAGCCAGGGTTCGAGCCCCAGACCAGACATCAAAACAAAATACAAAACGTATTTCTTCGGCGACTTCCTTTCATCAGATTTGTGGCAAAACCTCTGAGAGTAAAGAAAAAAATGCCATGAAAAGTTTCTCAAAAATTAGTCGTTCGGAGTCGACTTTAAACTGAAGGTCCCGACACTCATGTATAAAATTAACACACACAACATGAGTGGTGTGAGAAACTAGGTCGTAATCCTGACTGAAGTGTTGTAATGACCAATTATATATGTAGTATAACAGACCAGACTCTGTAATCGAGGCCACAAGCCTCTAGGCATTAGTCTAGTACACTAACCACTAGACTACCAGGGCACCTTGTTACAAATTAGAACACTGCTAAAATACGCTTTTATGTTTTAGATTATTAAGATTAATTTTATTAACATTGAAAGTTTCTTCAGTATAACAAACAATCACTCATTTTAAAGTTTTTAAACAACAGGTATAGCAAATTCGGTAATATTTCCAACAGTTTTAAGCATATACTGCTAAACTGTCATAAACTGTATTGTTCGTTTACCGCGCCTACATATTAATTTTATGAATGGTTTCTAATACACAACGATATTAATAAAAATGTTAACAAAAGTGGGATTTAAATTTCTTAACGAATGTTTTCAACATTGAATTCGTTAAAGACATCATGTATAATTTGCATTACGGAAAATACAGTAGTCTACCGTATAACATGGTATATTATTTCAGAATTATAGAAGTATTTTTGTAGATTAAATGCGGAAAGCGTAATATATAAATGATTCACGTTTTATTTAAATCAAAAATTAAAAAAAAACATGTTATGAATGTTACATTAATTTAACTTGATAGCAATACAATTTACACAACGTGCAAAGATACGGAAATTAATTCTGAAATGTACACACCATAATCAATTTAACAGTACAGAAATGTAACGTGGGAAATCTTAGCGTAATGTGGGGAACTTCCCATGATATGCTTACAGTAGAATTTGATGTAGCACAGTAAAAAAACAGATATAAGAAAATCAATATTCTATTTCATACACTTCTCGTTCGGTTTTGTAATAAATGTTTCATAATAAATGTATTTTCCTTCCTACAACAGAACTACTACTCGTACTGTTTGATATTTCTAAAATAAATTTAAATAATATCTAAAAAATTTATATAAAATTCGTACACCCATTTATGCGCACTTCATGTAAGTTTTCTTTGCAAAAAAAAAAATACTTTTTACTGAGAATTACATCATTATAAAATCTAAAATGAAGATGTCTTCGTGGAAGCTGTTGAAGAGCTTGTTTAAAGCAGCAAGGCACATAAATGATAATATTGTCTCTCAAATAAATTAAAAATGTATGTAACTAAATTATATTTAATTTAACAAAAAAAGTTAAATTATGCTATCAATTATAATCTACATACATATATAATTGGCTATTACAACCTTTCAGTCAGAAATAATTCTGATAGCACTTATGTTGTACGTGTTAATTTTATCCATAAGTGGCGAGACCTACAGTTTAAAGTCTTTTCATGGCAAAACTCTCTGAGATTTTTTTCACAAATCTGTTGAGAGCAGGTCGCCGAAGAAATATTTTTCAAACTTCGTTTTATTGGAGATGTCTAACATGGGGTTGTGCTCTCACGTCAATTAATTATTGTTATTTATTATTATTAATTATTATTAATAAAAAAAAACAATGGTGGTGGCCCCAAAGTACTTCTTTGGCCTCACATTCGCCTTTCACATAGAATGTCCATAAAATTCAGGAAAACTTTTCCCTACTACGGCTACCCATAAAAAATTATTGTATTTAAATATTAGTTTTTTGATTGTTTGAACTTACCTTTCAATTTATTTTTGTTTTGTTTTCAATTATTTATATTTTATATTCCCATGAAAATTAAATTATTCTAGTTTTTTAAATTTTTTTAAAATAAAAGAGTGGTTAGCACAAATGTTGATTAATTTATTTATGAAAGTGGTTTATACTGAAATAAAATTTCGCTTAACGTTTCCTGTGGAAATCAGTTTCAGATTTAATTCTACTTTCGATCGAATTTGAATGCTGCGATAAGCTCGATTTATAATATTTTTTCTCTAATACACATTTTGTTTGTTTTGAACTTTTACTATTAAATCAGGGACTACCATTTCATAGCACAATTGTGCAGAGAGAATTCACACACATTGCTTATGCTCTTTTATTTAGCCTTCGATCAAACTGCGGCGAGTGAACTTGTTAGCGGATGCTATGACTTTTTTTTCAAAAAATATTTTATGTTAAAAAATGCTTTTATAAAAATTCAATGTCTTATAAGTTCTTAAATTACATTTTAATTGTTTTAATAGTTAAATAAATAATTTAGATGTTATGAATACAGAAATACTTTTTTATAGACATAAAGCGATATTTTGGAAAAATTAAAAGGTTGGTTATGGACCTAAATTAGTTCCCAACAAACTATCTAAAAAGAAAATAAAAATAGCGTATATTATTAACACTTTTCTATGACTGTAAACTCCCTACTTATTTTTGCTCTCCTACTCACTAATACACAACGAAAAAATATTTGGTAGTCCCTCTATTAATCATTTTTATGTATTGTGTTTAAAAACCTTCTGATATAATTTTAAGTTTTATTAAAATTTATTTTTCTCCTTCCATCTTTTAGTTTTTCCATAGTCGACAAATCGGGCTGATCGCCACATTAGAATTGAATTACTAATTACGTAACTCCTTCCATTTAATTAGTCATTACGTTTTAAGAATTTAAAAAAAACAATAATAATAAGGCAAGCTCCACTCCATGTCCTCGGTAATGGAATTCAATTTGCAGAGTACCGTTTAAGCAATTTTTAAAATTGCTTCCCGTTTTTTTATTACTCAAAGTTTTTATGATCAATATTTTGTGGCGAATTTTATTGTTTAGATATCAATCGCCGTGAAATTATTTTTTAACTTGAATGTACTCGTTTTTCTTTCTTTTTTCCACTGTCGTTATTAAAATTCGATCAAATAATTCTTGGCATATATTTTCAAAAAAATGATAACAATGATGCAATAAACTCTTTACACAATATCTAGATAGGCATCTTTTTCGCACACAACTCCTTTACAGTGGCTTGTATCATTTTGTTAGTATTTCAGTAATTGACATTGTAATCTTTTACAAGCTTCTTCCTTTGGAAATTAAAATCGAACGCATACTAGTGATCTTGGTTTAATTTTTTCTGAAATTTACAGCAAACGTTTGCCATCATTACTCATTTTATAAATGTCAATAAAAATTTTCTAAATTTTGTTATTTACGCTCACATTGATGTAAACTTTGATGTCCCTTCAAACCGCTTAATTATTAATCATGTAGAATTCTTAGATTTTGAGCAAACAAATCAAATTTCAAAAAATCTTAATGTTAAAGAGAGGTACATTTGTCCCCTATCTAATCTGTACGGATAATTTTTGAGTCAGTGTTTTTGATTTGTTTCTGTGTTCTTTTAAACAAAATTTTTGTATTTAGTTATTTTAATGAAAAATTTAGATTTAAACCAATTTTACTTTATTCAAGTAGTTATCAAAATGTTGTGAGAGATGTGTACGCCAGCTTGGTGTAGATATGAAAGTACATAATTTTACTAAAAAGTACTTTCTAGTATATAATATGAATTTTCTTAAGTAGTCCCTGGTTGATTGTCAGAAAAATGTTTGTTTTTGTACAATAGTATTATTGTAATATAGTCAAAGAATTTGCACAAATTTTGAATGACGCCAAATCGCGGTAGGAATTTATGATTTTAAAGTCAATGTAGAAGAAGATAAAGATACATACATACATAATTGGTCATTACAACCCTTCGACTCCAAACGACAGATTTTTGAAAAACTTTTCATGGCAATTTTAGTTACTCTCAGAGTTTTTGCCAGAAATCTGCTGAGAGGAAGTCGCCGAAGAAATACTTTTTGTATTTTTAATTTGATGTTTGGCCTGGGACTCGAATCCTGGCTTTTCGTCTAATAATCCAACACACTAACTACTAGACCACGGCGACTTCAGTGCCAAAGATGTAAAACTAAATTTTCTTTTAACTTTAATCGATTTTGTTTTTCTCTATCGCACAATAATTTCTTACCGTAGATGAACAGAGTTTAAGTTTTGCTTTTCGTAACCTGTATTTTAAGCAATTTAAGATAATTTATTCATTAGAATCGTATTTTACATCAACTCAACAGATGCTATGTATTTAAGTATTAAGTGTAGGTCATCGCCGAATGCATGAGCAATTATTTCCATTTTAGTTTTAAAAACAAGGGATGAAAATCTATTTTCTGGCACAAACATTTTTTACTTCAAACTTGAGCAGTCTTTCTTATTCTTTTAAGGACAATCAGAGCAGAATTGGATTTTCTCTGTAAAAGAAATGGAGAGCAAGATGAATAGAATTACATTTAATATGGATATAAAAAATTCGAGATATAGATAAAGTAACGGGCGTTTTTTTTTGTTCTTCAGAGTAATTTTTTTAAGTTTAAAGTAAAAGGTTTATGGTTCATGATTGCAATGCCAATGATACTGATGATAAGTAAGAATTTGCACTTCGCTATGAATAGGCAAACAACTGAACTACGCTCGCATTCATTGAATATCATTGTCAAAATTCAAGCTCTGTTGAAAATGTGATTCATATCAAACGAATCTCTCTTTTGGTTAAATGCTTGGTTAATGGGATCAAAAGGACAGGACAACTAAAGGCAATTCAAGAACTGAACCAAAATTAGATCTCTTGAACGAACTTCGGCATGCCCACAGACAACATTTAACAACAATTTTTTTTTTCTAATTTTCAAAGACTAACATATGAAAAAAAATCACCCATTACAACAAGATATTAGATAATTGGAAATTTATTTCTAATTTTAATTTATTCTTGGCAATCATTTGAATTTATGTTCAACGCAGTCACATTGAAAAGTATTTCTTAAACAGAAACTTTATTTTAATCATGGTGAAATTACTTATCAGGTGTGGTTAGCTCGTCAGCTGATTATGTTGTTGTATAGAGGTAGAGACTGTCAAATTATTGTTTGTTTATGTTTATATTTTGACAGTTTAAATTTTTAAATTGAAATTAATATAAATTTAAAAAATGAATATCAGCGAACAGACGAAAAAAACTAATCTTTATGAACCTTTAAATGAAGAATTCGACATCAGTAATGAACAAATGCTCTTGAGTTTTATTAATGGTAAAATTTAAGTTTAAACATCCACACATAATCGATCGTACAATACAATTGTAATATTTCTACCATAACAGATTTGAAATCTTGCGGCTATTCAGAACACATATGTAATTACAAAGACTCTGATGCTGTTATAGGACCTTTCTTTGCATTTCAACTCGGTACGAAAATTGGCTATAATGGAGGAAGTCATATATCTTAACGCTTTTATATTTCATATATCACTATACGCACCATATTTTATACATTACTTGCTCGTCTCCTAATGTTTTGTGCGAGTTCCTTGCAAAATACACAGTTTTATTATTGTTTTCATCATTTTTAATTCATAAAAATGAATATTTCGTTTAAAAATCAATTTGTTTGTTTTTATTTATTTTTTATTTTTTAAAAATTTGTTTTCATGGTGTATTTTCAACCAGATGATTTTGACAGTCTCAACCAACCAGAGCAACAACAAATTTGCCTGTTGTTTTTGGTTTATTGTAGGATTGCTCACACCTCTATAAATTATTTCACCATGATTTTAATTTAATAAGTGTCAAATTCAATAAAATCCCATTTGAATTTGTTGAGGCTATTAAAAATTTAATATTTATTTTGCGTAAAATTTTCTATGCGACGGTGGCTGATTCTCTGTTTTGCTTTAACTGTGGTGACTTTTTTTGTGAATAAGAATATGATTATTTTATACAATTTAATGGTACACGATAAAGATTTTGCTACTAAAAATGGTGAAAATAAATTAAGAAAAAAATCATACATTCCAAGTTTACCCGATTAACACTCATTGATCCATATGTTTATGTATACCGTTTTAAAGGATTATCTCTCTCGTTTCCAAAAATCTTGGTTTTTCAAAGTCGATTCAAAAATATTGAGGTAATCAATAATTTTATATAATAAGTTAAAAAAAAATGAAAACAAGTTCGGAGGGTTCGGGAAGTATAAAAAATTTGTGTTTGTGTCCTATTCAACTAAAAAAACAACTTAGGCTATATGGTTAACCGCGTGAATTTGTACTGTCACACTGTGCTATTATTAAACGACTCAATAAGACAATCAAAGCTATAATACATGCCGTTACTGGATTAGATACTATGTATGTACTTAAAATATAGCAGATTTGACGATTTATTGCCATTTCAACGATTTTGTGCGCCAAAGAGATAGTATCGACGATTTGACGATTTATGTCCTTATTGTGAAAATTAAAAATGTCGGTCTTTTTCTTTATCAGTACTTTAAATCTGAATTAAGACAATGCAATTCGTTAAACTTTAAAAAAGCCAGAAATGAAAATGTGAAATGCTCTTTATTTTCAAACTTGACAAAATTATTAAATTATGTTGTTACACAATTTTCTCAATGACAGTTTTACAATGGCTATTACTATTAAAATTACTATTTCCAGTTTCGTAAAAGACCAGTCTGTGCAGCTATTTAAGTAGCCAGGAATTATTGATTGTAGAATACCAGCGTTTGTGCTTGACATCTAATGACGTTTGATTCGCTGCCATTTTACTAATAGTAGTGTCATAGTAATACACCGATACCTCGTTTTGCGTTTTTTCAAAGCACATAACTGTTAAATTGCTTAAAAACATGTACTATGTAATGCGTTGTGTCGATCATTGTTATTCAATAAATCAAGTACGTTTTCTACTCATATTTTACGAATTTTTAACAATCCCATTAGGTCCTTGACACATTTGCTTTTTTCGTCTTTTAAAATAATAACGATTGTTATAATTTTCCCCCATAGAAATAATATAATCGTAATGCATTCAAGTGTTGCGTAATGGACTTTGTTGATGATTAAACATCCAATGACGCTTGAAAAACAAGTAAGTTATGGAACAACACAACATGAAAAATATAACATTGTAGTATTATTGTGAAATGCATAAAGATTTGTAAAATGTAGTGTATGAGTGTAAAAAAATTGGCATAACATCACACAGCTCTTTCACAATTTATTTGTGATTCTTCATTAGTTCAAATACAGAAATGTAACGTACCTAACATCTACGTATTAATTACTCAAAATTAATTCCGTTGTATTTTCATCATTTCATTATTTATTCTCTTACTGAGAATAAATAAGACTTCCATGAAAAGTTTCTTTAAAATCTGTCGTACACACCCATGTATACAGTTAACACACACAACATAAGTGGTGTGAGCATTGTAATGATCAATTATGTATGGTTGTTGGTTTATATGAAAACCTAATTATCTAAATACTACGTTACAAACAAGTACACATTGAAATACGCTCTGGTGGACACATGGGAATCTTTAACAGCAGCGATGACTAAAAATCTGCCCAAGAAGGCTTAAATTTGTAAACGAAGTTAAAGATCATTAGGCAAAACAGTTTTAAGTGGTATATTTTCTAATTTTTTGCAGTTACAAAATCATTTTCTTTTCTATATTTCTTTGATTTTGCTTTGGAATATTGGCGTTCCTTGGTTTTGGCGACTGCTATATACTCGTAAGTGGCTCTAATAAAAATACTTTAATTTATAATAAATAGAGAAATTTAAAACTTAAAGGGCCGTTATTAGTTGGTTTAGTTCCCTTTAGCTAAAGTTACCTTTAACTTATTTTCGTTATTACAACTTCCAGATAAAATAAAGTCAACTTTTTCGATAATATGGCAGTGACGGTAAGATAAGATACCTATATATAAAAAAAATTTTAAAACGCAGTGGCAACGAGAGCCTCCTTTTTTGTTGTGATTGCTTATTTTGTGTAAATTTGAAGTTGCCATATTGCATATAATATATAATATGACAAATCCAGACTTAAACTTAACTTTAAAAGTTAATGGTAGAATGATCTTCACTTTAGCTTAACGCTCATAATAATGAAAAACAATTTATCTGCCCGTTAACGGCAAGTTGTAATAATGGCCCTAAGAGCGGTTAATATTTTGTAAAGGCTCTGTTGTACAAAACTGATAGGCATTGTTTAAGCAAATAACAAATTAGTTGTGTATAAATTTAATATATTAAAATAATATTATAAATAAATTTATATTAACAACAATAAAATTTTTTTGGTAGATAACTTAGGTATTGTAACTCGATGTTGTACAATGTATTGGTAAAAGGAAATTAAATTATTTTAAATCTAATATATTATCCATATTATGTGAACATATTTGTACATACATATGTGTATATATTGTATATATTCTAAAATGAAAGGCAAAAGGAGTGTAATTATAACTGAGCATCGTTCGAAATTTAATTTAAATACCGGTGCTTAATTTCCAATTTTATTTGCTTTAGATATTACAGGAGGTATTACAGTCTCTTTTATATAAACACCTACTGTAGAGCATATGTACATGCTTTGAAAGCACCATATGTGTTTTGATGATTAAAGCATTTTAACTGATAATTAAACTGAAACCGATAGTTAAATAACCTACTAAATACGCTAGTTAAATATTATAATTCGTATGTTATCTAATTAGTCTAAAAATGATGATGAAATGAATGCTAATGCATATAGAAAATTATATGAATATTTAATTATTATTTTTATAATTAAATTTGATTTGTGATATAATATTTATTAAAGATATAATGTCGATCGACAATTGTAGAATTACTTTTACCTTAAGCACACGCAAACATCCCACTCACTTAATTGCATGGTATTTTACAGATTATTAATGTTCTTAAGAGCCTCTTTGATAGCAAATTAGCGTATACTTATTGAACACAAGCTAGAGATGTAGCCATTAAAACCTGATACTTAAGTAATACACGGAAGTACTACAACAACTTTTATATAGAATTACAATCTAGATCCACGTGTGTGTTAATTTTATCCAAAACTACAGGCTTATTTAAAAATTCATACTTAAACATGTGACATTCTTAAATACATCAGATCTATATTACACAGAAATCTACTCTTAACGGATCCATGCCTTTGATTTCGTAGTCCTATGCCTTTGATGGCGTTTTGGTATTAAATAAGCTCCGTCAGACGAACTCTCTCTTGACTGTACGCGGACAGTACTTTATTGTAACCCTTAAGCGGACTATGTCCGCCTAAAATATGAATTTTTATTTCATTACATTAATTTATTCTATACGTACATATATGTATGTATATAGTATAGTCATCGTAATAGAATCTACGTGGTTATCAACCTCAGTTGATTTCTTGATAGCCCAATGTGTGTAAATCTAACTAGAAGATTCAGCTTCTTCAGACAGTCGCTTACTATCCTTGACTTAACTTCATAAGAGCCGAGTGATCAAATTTCGGATTTAATGTCAGATAGTATTGCTATGCCTCGTATTTTGTACCTCTTATCCTAGTTGAATCGAATATACCTTTCGGTGACATACATTTCTGCTAGAAAGATACCCGCGAGCATAGCATTTTTCAAAATTCCTACTTCTGTTAAAAAATTTGTTCTCGATTAATCTGTATAGCACAAAATAATCTTTGTCTTAAGAGATTCATTCATAGGCAGCTCAGATTAGTTCATTCATTTCTGTTACTAAGTCCAGGTTTGACTTGTATTTCATCAACTTAATCATAGACTCCTAAGATTTGGTGTTCACCTCCAATGTTTAGCGAACTTAAATCTAATAGTCTCTGTATATCGTCCATCTCCATTTAATCTGTTTTCAGATTGGTTCTATTTGTTCACATAATTACACGATAGGTCGCTAGAGGTCTGACCATCATGGTTTACATCCCTTCATAATTACTTTGTAACCATTATAGCATGTGTAACTTAATATGCTCTACAATGAGCACTTCACGTTAGTACAAATAGCCTGTGATATATGTATCTAGATATTTTATCTCCATTCTCTCACACAGGAGTCGAATGTTTTTCCATTTAGAAAAGTTTCTTCTTCTTTCTTATTTATTGAATGGTAAGTCCCTTCAAATGTTCCTTTAGCCTTCAAAACTATATTATCTATAGAGAACGTTTAACAAAAACGTGTAGTTGTCTATGATAGTTCACCTTTAGTTCCTGGATCAGTTGAGTTTTGTATATCAGGCCAAAATGTGGTGTCCGAAAGGTCGAGTTGTTGAGAGGAAAGCGAAATCGACTACTTCCGACATTTTTGTCAGAAGTTCATATACAACCAATCTTTACGTTAGTGGAGAAAGAAATCCTCCCAGTGGGCGTCCCTTAGTTGTGTGAACCCTTATTATCTCATTTCTTGCGTATATTGTTGCAGATCGAGTATATTGGACATCTGTCATCCGTCTCTAACTCTTCGGTCTAATGACCTACTTATGACCTCGTGGAGACTGCGCACTCTATATCAAGAAATGCACGCATGGTTCCATCCTCCTTCACATTCAAGGACTTCTGAATCATTCTCATCAAATCTAAAAGAACTGTCTCAGTAAATCTGTCCGCCCTAAAGACATATTGCCTATGATGCATTGGTACCCTTCCTAATGTCCCGCATATTATATACATAGTTGTCTATAACTCTTTCAAGCATTTTCAGTATAAAAGACGTAAGACTAATCGGTTTGAAGGATTTTGAGGGTATATACCCAAAAGCTACACCACTTCGACTTATGTTTATCAGGAATGGCAATAGCTTGTCTATGCTGTAACCATACCTGTTAAGTAATGATTAGTAATCGTAATGATTAATAATTTGATTACTTTTTTATGAATGGTGAAATAATGATTACTATTACGATTATTTTTGTTTAAAATAGTTAATAATTGATTACGATTACAAAATAATCAAAAAATAATCAGGATTACTGGCGATTAGTCTAATAATCAAAAAGAGTCAAAAATAATCCAAAAGTAATCAAATTGTTTTCAATAATTACTTTGAATTCTTTTCGAGTATTTGAAAATAATCAAAAAGAATTATTGAAAGCAATTTGATTACTTTTGGATTACTTTTGAATATTTGAAAATAATCAAAAAGAATTATTTAAAACATTTAGATTATTTTTTAGATTTCTTTTGATTCTTTTTGATTATTAGACTAATCGTCAGTAATCCTGATTATTTTTTGATTCTTTGGTAATCGTAATCAATTAGTAATTCGAAAAAATTTTTCATAGAATTATATAATCATTACGATTCTTTTTAAAAAGTAATGTAATTAATTACTAATCGTAATCGAAATTTAACAGGTATGGCTGTAACCTCAACTTGTTGGAGAATAAATCTAGAAGTTGGAAACTTCTCAAAACAAGTAACTTTAGATTTAAGACTACAGGAATTATACAGAAGAAATGGAAATATTAGAGAGTGAATGATATTAGATGAATAAGGCAAGAAAGTTTCCATCCATTCCCGAAGTCTTGTACAGTCCTAAACACTCGTTAACTATATATGCGCTGTAACCTGTCTGCTTATGTATCCAGAATTAACTGATCTTCTATCTGGATGCCGGCTACTATTCTCATACCTTTATGGGGACTGTATATGCAAGAGCAGTTTAGTCCTTTCTATCTTTGCATGGGTATTGTATACTCTTGCCACCTGCAGTAGAAATTCTATACCGTAAAACCATGTCGTTTAAATCTCCTTATTTTCTTGTTTTATTAATTTTGTTTTGTGATATTGTGACTAAAAATATGTAGAATTTAATCTGAATACGTGCTTTACTGAATTTAAAGTGTAACCACTTAAAAACATGATAGTGTTCGACAAAAGTGAGTTGAAAGTTTTTAAAATTATTAAAGCAAAAGTTTTTGTTTCTACGAATAGAGCTCAATTAAACCACTAGCCCACCAATATACCATATATTCAATACAAATAGTAATTGTGGTTTTGAACTCTTTGTTGGTTTTGAAAAATAATGTAAAAGAATTTTCATTACAGAGAAATAATATTAATAAACTGTACAAAGATTATAAGTATAGTATGAATCGCGTATTAACCATAATTCCCATTTTTCTATGAAAACAATAAAAATATATTTTCATTCACGCAATTACTTACAGTACAGTATAGTCAAATGAAACAGCACACGAAGAGGTGAATAAAACTGTGATGATGATGCAAAAAAGCATAAATGAAAAAACACTAACGCACCGTTAATAACATTGACTACTAAATGGTAAAGACCCACATAAAACCGAATAAAACTCATATCAAGCCGCATTTAAGAGCGTTAAGAGCTCGTTAAATACAACGGATGTTAACGAGAAGAAAAGAGTTGGACGATGTATCAAATCAAATAAATCGGGTCCTCCAATAAGCGTTTCAAATCTTTTAATTTAAATTTGAAAGATCTAGACATCGTCTAAAGGTTCGCCACTTCTTGTCTGGATGGAGATTGAAATGGTGTGATATTGTTGCTTTGAGAACTCCTGTGGTTTGTGGCTTATTTGCACCCACCTTCAACTTACGAAAGCCTCATAGGAAACAGTCTATCGGGTTAAAATCGCACAATCTCGTTGGCCAATTCATATTACCTCCATTTTGGACCAAATCGGTTGTGCAATATATTTAATGTGGCACGCAGATCTCTCATATTGAAACCACATATTGCTGGTGTCCAGATCATGCAATTTAGACCAACAGAAGTTTGTAAATACCGACTTTTAGTGCTCGTCGGTGACAGTGTTGGACTTTGCCAACATCATCCTCAGAGAAATATGACTTGACTACGCCTCCAGCACAAAATTCCCATCAAACTGTAAATTTTTCGGGCTGCATAGGCATGCGTTAGATCTCATGTGGAATGGTATTGCCTCGAATTATACAATTTTCTATGTTCACTTACCTATTCATTTAGAAATAGGCATCATCGCTGAAAATTATTTTTTGATGAAAATTAGGGTCAGCTGCTAAGTACTCCAGAGAACATTTAGCTAAAATATTTCTCTGTCTTCAGTTTCTAGATCATTTGCTCACTCTTTTCGACAAATCTAGAACTTCATCGAAATACAGATTTTAAACGATAATTTACTAATTCAATGGACAGAATTTTGTAGTCGCCGTAGTCTAGGGTAGTACGGTAGGTAGGTAGCTTATCAGACATGAGTTCACGGTTCAAACCCCAGGTCAGACATCTCCAACAAAGTGAACTACAAAAAAAATATTACTTCGGCTATTTCCTCTCAACAAATTTCTGGCAAAAACTCTGACAGTAAATAAAAACCGCCACGAAAAGTTTTTCAAACTGTAAGTAGATTAATGAAATGAAATATCTGTATAGGAGCATATACATACAATTATGTGCTTATTGCTAATAATTTTATAGTATTTTTAATATTTATTGAAAATTATTAATATATCATCTTTGCTTGTCTTTCAAATTTTATCTAGTTGATACAGTATTTCTATTTAAAAACAAACAAAAAATTGCTATAAATTAATCAGCACGGAAAACGAAACTGGCGGTCACATTAAGCAGCACCATAAAACTGTATGAGCAATGAAAGAGCATCATAAAATATTTAATACTTATAAGTCACGTGGTTTGACAACACCAATTAATACATATGACAAAAATATGAGTTGTTTTATTCTCTGTGTTTATACAACAGTTCGTAATATGCATGAGAAATATTAAATGCCAACTACGTAAATTCACATACACTTGTACAGAAACTCATGCATTTATAATAAGAAATTTATGTTATGGCCACTTGTTGCTGACACTGCTAAGTGCATTGTTTAAAAAAGTAAAGAAACAGTACAATGTATTGGGAATGTGTATTATGGCATACTTTTATATAACTCCAAAGCGTGAGAAATGAGCCACCTAAACTAAAGTTCTTAACATTTTTTATGTTTATATAGGGTCAACAGGGACTTCCGAAGTCTGATAGTTTATAAGGGCCTTCTTGTTGAAGCTGCCTCTGTCAAATTTGTTGTCATTTCTTGAGCCTGTTTTGCCAAATCACAATGGACGACCATAGACAACAATGTGTCTTTGCTGTGAGCGAGTGAAACTAATTTTCATTGAAAGATGAATGGGTACGCGGATTAACAAAAATTGTCGTATTTGAGACAAAATCATTCCACTTATCATTCAAGGGTGTCCAATACATGCCAAAAAAAAAAATGAAGTCTTTCAAACGAATACAAAATTTGGAAGATATCTCACACGGATTTTGTTTTATTTAAACTTAAAAATATAAAACGCTTAAAAACCCCCACAGATATACTGTTAATGTTGTGTGTGTAATGTTCTGGATTCAAACAATTTAATTAAGGCAACTTTTCGTCTAAACATTTGGAATATAAAATGTTGGTTCTAGGCATTTCCTAGTGCGATGTGGTGCTCTAGACTGAACTACGTAATTTCGGTGTATATATTCGATTATTTCCATTTGTAATGAACTAGGGAAAGTACTTTATTTTACCCTTTCGATGAGTTCAAGTGAAACCACTGGCTTACCGCAGACAGTATCATTTATCATTGACTATGTAAAAGCTTCTTGAGGACCATCCAAAAAATTATTGTAAACATGTTCGACTTCAATAACCTAGACATCATGTTTTTGTTTAAGCACTTGGCTTAATAATATGAACATATGATAACGAACATTTTTATATGGTGTAAAATACTACCGTGATGACCAAACAGTACAAGCATGTTATAATTAGTTTATTAAGTTTTTAGCATTAATAAGTCAGAAATTGCATTTTCAACACGTAGTTTGTTTAATTGTTTGTTTTTTGAGTACATACATAATTGAAAATTACAACTTTTTAGTCAGCATGAAGACACACCACTTATGTTGTGTGTTTTTATTTTGTACACTAGCGCCGGAATTTACAGTTTAAAGTCGACTCCGTACGATATAATTTTGAGAAACTTTTGCATGGCAATTTTATTTACTCCCATGGTTTTTGTGGGAAATCTGCTGAGAGGAAGTCACTCAAAAAATATTTTTTCATATTTCGTTTTGTTCGAGATGTGTGACCTGGGATTTTAACCGTGTTCTCACGTCTAATAAGCCATACACAAGACTACAGCGACTTCTCGACTAAACGACAGGAACTCGCATATTTTTAGTTTGGAAAAATGTTGCAAGGAAAACCTTACTATCAGGCCTGTCACAGAAATCCATTCCGATCGAAAGTGAAATTTATTCCGTATTTTGCTTCTTTAGAAAAAGTAAACCGCAAATTTTTATCGGAATGAAACCACTTTCAATTTTCGAAGTGGAATTGGTATTTTTATGGATTTTAGATACATAAAATTAGACAAAACTTAAATATAAAGGAAAATAAAACTATTTCGATTGCTTTTTTTATTATTTTGAACTATTTTTTATATTTTTCTACAAAAATTTTTCATATTTTGTTCAATATAAAAAGAAAATAACATTTAAAAAATTAAAATATGAAGCAAGGTTACTACCTGATTTTTCTAGCAAAACCACTTTTTATTTAAAACAAAACTTTTATGTTTTATAAACTTTTTGTCCATTGGCAACTCCAAATGAAAAGAAAACATATGATATCCAAAATATAAGTGTGTAATATTTAAAAAATAATTTAAATTAATTTTAATTTAATATATTTTAACAAGAGGAAAGCACAGAAATCCACAACAAGAAAAAGTGTTTATCGATTTCACGGAGTCGCATGTTCATATCGCTAGAGGTTATGTCAAAGGGGACCGTGTGGCTAAGGAAGCCTTGTGGGCTGATTTGGCGAAAAAATTAAATTCATGTGGACCACCAAAGATTTGAATGGATGGAAAAAACTTGGGCAGCCTGGAAAGTCTATATTAAAAATAAAATGTCCCATAATAAGAAAGAAAATGTAAAAACTGGTGGTGGCCAATACAATAAATATGTTCTATCATATACAGAGGCAACTGTGGCAAGACTGACGGGAATCTACCGAAGTGTAGATGTTATTATTTCCTCTAAAGATTTTGCAGAATCCTCAAACGATTTGGTGCTAAATGAATCCGAAAAAGAAAATGAAAGCATGTGTAAGGTAAATCTGACAAGTATGTGTGAGGTAAATGTGAAATATCAGAAAATGCTATGAATGCAGAAACCCCATCAACATCAAAAAGACGCATTTCACGAACTCCATCACCGGACCCAAAACGAAGCAGACCAAATACTACACATGAATCTTCGAAACCGGAATTAAGCAGCTTGTTGGTGGAGAAAAAGCATTAAAAATCAATTACGAAATTGATTGAGAACCAATTGGAAGAATTTAAAATACAAAATAAGACATTGGATAGGTTTTGCAAAATTATAGAAAATCACTACCGGGCAAAACAATTAAATAATATTGAAACACAAAAGCAATTGCGAGAAAAAAAGAAATTCAATTAAAATTATTAGAAATTGAGACTTTAAAACTTTCAATAGAAAGAGAAAAAGTCAAACATTCATAAAAAAATACTCTCAACTGATCTCTATAAAACCTAAGTGCAAAAAATATAAATCTTTTATGTTATTTTTATTTAAGTACTAAATGAATTGAAGTACAAATTTTTATGTTAATTTTTACGTTTTTTATTTAATTTAATAAATTTATTTTGAAGTTAAAATTTTGTTTAAAAATTAAGTAAGTTGATCTGTAATATTATCCCTTATGCGTTTAGCAATGTTGAACATATTTCTTTCTGTCAAATCTTCTACACACTCTATGTTGAACTACCTGCATATGTTACGAAGTGCACAGCAAACATTTATGATTTGAACTACTTTTTGTGGGCTGTACAACAGAGTACCCAACAAACACCTAAATCTACTTTTTAGAACGCCAATTGTACGTTCTACGATGTTGCGACCACTAGCGTGCTTGTTATTAAATTTATGTTCTGGCGCTCCAGCTGAAACATCCTTATATGGAGTTAATAAAAATGGCTCCAGTCCATAACCAGAATCACCTAGTAGCCATGAATTCGTATCCCCATTTGAGTAATTGTGTAAGAAAAAGTCTCTTGCTCTACTCAATTTCTAAATAAAAGAGTCATGACAAGACCCAGGTCTGCGGGCATCCACAGCAAGCACATTCATATTGTTGTCACATATCTGAAACAAAATAATTTTGTGATTAAATATACATTAATGCTTTTTCTTTTTTTTTAACAAAAATAGTTTGACTTACTATCATAGCATTTATACTAAATGTCCCTTTCCTATTTAAAAATAGTGATGCATCCTCACAAGGCTTAATTATCTTGATGTGAGTGCCATCAACACATCCTACCACGCTAGGTATTTGACATTTTTCGAAAAAATACGTCTTTGAACTTAGTTTTTCCTCCGTTTGAGACATTGTGGGCAAATTTATGTTTCTGCGGCATTTATGACCCTCCACATTAGCGTTGAAACAGTACTTCTCCCTAAACTTATATCCACGTCTTTGGCTACAATAAAATATTCAATTAAAGTAATACACCTTGGATATAAACAGCAAATAAAACCTTACCTATAACGCCTTGAAAAGCTCCAGTAGCTAAAAAACGAAGTGTGGTTGACAATTGTATTATTTGCGGTATTGTCGAGCTTTTTAGGTGACGGGATAGTTTTTCTAGGACCATTATAAAAGCCTCTTTATTAAGTCGATAGTAGCTGACAAAACTAAAATGTAAAACAGCTTAAATGGATTGTCTATATTCATATACGTTTGTTGAACGTCTTTATGGTACCTTAACTTACACTGCCGGTGGATATGACAAAGGATCTGAGGCATCTCTTAATGTACGCCGATACAATTTTTCCATAGAGTGTTGTCTTCTGCTTTCCTCCATCACAGCAACAATTGAAATACCCGGCATAATTATCTAAATCTTTTTTCTTCAACTATTCACGTTACTTTAATTTTATGTTTTATTATTTGTATTTTATTATAGATTTTAAGTTAAAAATGAAATCTTTTGCCGGCAAAATGTTTTTTATTTTGAAACTAAACTAAAACTAAAAAAACATATATATGTATAATGTTGCCATATTTAAAATCAAAATATGGTTAAGTTTATACTTTTGGGAATAAATAAAATCGATCCGAGTCTGAAGAATCTAAAACAAAATCGCTCAGAATGGTTAGTACGGAATTAAAACCATTCCGATCGAAATGTGTGACAGGCCTGTATAACTAAATACCATTAACACTAGCTATAACTGAGTAAAATTTTAATTAAACTCACGTTAACTATCTCGACTATACATATAGGATTGCGAAAGTGTTAATTACTGACAGCAACATCCTTCCCTTCAAACAATTCCAACAATCACGTTCAAATCTCATGTAAAGCGAAATTTGTAAATTAAAGAGATTTTAATCTCCTCTAAAGCATTCTTCCAGTAAGCACTCAGACTACATCCCTTTAATAAGCCGCATTATTACTTCTTTAGAAAAAGCATGTTGAAATCGGAAAAATTTATTTCCACTATTTTATTGCGCTAAGACTAGGGCTTCACAATTTTGATGTTTATTCGAGTTTCTGAGGTGCAAAGTCGCTATCGTAATCATGTGTAAATATTGAATATCATAATACCGCATGGGCTTAAGAACAGAAGTATGCAGTAATCTCATTGCCAATATTTTGTCACGTTTTTACTTTATAAAATCATTTGAAATATGAGCTCGTAAACTGCAAATAAAAATAAATTTATGTTCAGTTTTAATTAAATTCTTTATTGTTCACACAATCTTTACTTTTACTTCAAACCACGATTATTCTCTCCGCACGCAACGTGTTTTCACACAAGGCTGACTGAATTTTAGCTGACTCTGTTGCCTTTTAATTTGTGCTGATTTTACTTCAACTTGCAGTTTTCAAGCCAAGAGTCTGTCAAAATAAGTGTAAAGATAGTTCCAGAATATGAATTCGCATGGAAGGACAGTATTTCAATCGTAACGTGAATGTCGCAAGAAAACATTTTTGTTCATTAACTTCTGTTGTCCAGACACTTTAGCTAGAAATATGTTTCTGTTCTTAAGTGTGCTAAAATTAACTGCATCATCAGCAATGTGGAAGTGTAAAAATGAATGTTCAGTGACATGCACAATCAATAGCACGTATATAAGTTCCTTAATTATTAACATTTTACGAACTTGAATCTCATTGGTTGACTCTCAAGAAAACTCAGATTTTAGCGCATGTATTATTTTAGATTTTTGGAATAGAATGAGTCTTTTAAGATTCGTAATAACACTCTATAATGAATAATTTAACCTCTGGAGTAGCA
The DNA here is from genome assembly GCA_936449025.2 of Sarcophaga subvicina. Classification (NCBI taxonomy): domain Eukaryota; kingdom Metazoa; phylum Arthropoda; class Insecta; order Diptera; family Sarcophagidae; genus Sarcophaga; species Sarcophaga subvicina. The sequence continues at coordinate 55,653,236 of OW388080.2, forward strand.
TTGATGACTTCCAAATATCTTGAAAGGAATGAATCGCCTTGCGTTTATCTAAATCCTGATTTTGTGTTGAGGTTCCTAAATTTGGTGCACAATTGTATCTCTCTGTACATAGTTTTGGTCATACCAAAGCCTTGGTAGCCTGTTGTAACCAAAACACCTTCAGATAATTTGGTACAAATCGTTACAGTGCCTAACTAAAACTACATGTCGTCCAGATCCATACCGTTTACAAACATTTCAGTTTCTACCTTTTCTTTAAATCCCAACTTCTAAAATCTATCCAAAGAATTACGGTATGCGACAAATAAAAAAATTAAATACACCCAGGTAATGACATAGTGCAAGCTGTTAGTCTCTTGACAAGAGAATGCTCTTTCGGAATGTCATCACTTATTTTATATTTTTTAATTACATACATATGTATATACATAATTGGTTATTACAACACTTCAATCAGGATTACGACCTAGTTTCTCACACCACTTATGTTGTGTGTGTTAATTTTATACATGAGTGGTGGGACCTACGGTTTAAAGTCTACTACGCAGGACAGATTTTTGACAAACTTTTCATGGCAATTTAATTTACTCTCAAATTTTTTGCCAGAAATCTGCTAAGATGAAGTCGCCGAAGAAATACTTTTTGTATTTTGTTTTGATGTCTGGCCTGGGGCCGAACACTGGCTTTTATGTCTAATAAGCCAACACACTACCTACTAGACTACGGCGACTTCAATTAAATAATAACTACGCTTATTTCAGAATGTTACTTATTCATATTTAATATTTTTCATTTATTTCATATTTTTTAATTAAATTTTGAAATTAAGAATGGCTCAACTTGCAAGATTGAGAAAAAAATCGTATTTTCCAAGTTTACTCGCTCAAAACTCATAACATGTAAGTAGAGTTTCCAAATTCCCAACCTTTTTTGATTCCCGGGAATCGGGAATAAAAAAAATTGTATTCCCGGGAACCCGGGAATTCCCGAGAAATAAAAAACGATTTCAACGTATTTTTTTTTAATTTTATTGAATTTTTTAATAAAAATAAAATAAACAGTAAGTTATAACATCAGGTAACTCCCAAGTATTATAATTAATATAAAATAAATTAAATGATATCAGGAAATTAATAGATGTTATTTTTAAAATAACATTTAAATTTAATTAATAAAAAATTTGTTTGTACTCTTGAGTGAGATTGATAGTTAAAAAATTTTTGCATATTAGTTTTTATTATTTTCAATAAAATAATATTTTAAAATCACCAATGCGTTAATAGATCTATCAGACAAACGATTTCCAATTTTGTTAACAATATTTCCAGAAACAGAAAAAACACGTTTACTCTCTATGGAAGTAGGTATATTGTCAATAAAGCATTAAATAAATTATCTAAATTTTCAGTTCTAGTGCCAGTTACTTCGAACATTAAAAATTCTTTTTTTAAGAGTTGATTATATGATGACTTCGGCCTTTTACCTTCACACATTATATTTTCGATTGCTCGATTAAGCTTATCTTGAAATGGTTTATCATCAAATTCTATTTCAGAGTCTGATTCTGAATTCGGTACTCAATTATTTTGGAATAATCTATTAACTCGGAATTTTTTAAATCTTTTAATAGCGTTATGATTTTCATGTTTACGATTACGGTCCGAAATTCGCTTCGTAAGAGCATCAATTATTTTTTTTGATATAAGATTATCTTCTGCAATTAATTTTTTAAAAAGCTGCTATATTATCGCATCTTCTTTTAAAATATTCGCATCACGACGACTTAAAGCATCTACGGATATTTTAATTGGTTATAAAACGTTGTACAATGATTTTAAATTGTCGAAGTTATCATTCCACATATTAGCTAAATTATAATCTATCAACGTCTTTTTAATACAATTTTTAATTTTTAGAAAATAATCCATCATTGCTAATAGTGAGTTCCACCGTGTTTTTATATCTAGACAGAGTTGTAACTCTATACCAATTTCCGCTTTAACATACGTTTGCAACGTTCCGTTTTTTAATGGACTTCGTTTATTACATTTGATAATTTTTTCTCATATTGTTTAAAAAAATGGAGTATGTTTCTATTAAATTATATGAGTTATTTTCTTCGCTTTCGTCGAAATTGTCAGTGTCGCTTTCATTACTGGAACTAGAACATTCAGCTTTAGTGTTTTTTGGTAAAGAACGTCCAAAATAGCTAAATGGATACAGTGATTGAGACAAAGTATTCCACATGCTGGACTTTCACTAATAAACTTTTTCATTACGTTTGGCTCATCTGAAATTGTAGAAACAATATGTTCTTTTAGGCTTAAATTGTATTCATCAAGTTTTGTTTCGACCATTTTTCTTAATTCCAATGCGCCGCATTTTCCTTCAATGTTAACCATTCCGAGGTTGAATAGCTTGTTATTTGGTCCATATAAATTTATATTTAGATAACGTCTATTTTTCAAGCTGGTCCATTCATCGAAAACTAAACTAAACCGACCATTGTTTTTTACAATATTATTAATACTTGCGATGATATCCTTATTTATTTGTTCGAAATAATTCAAAATGCATTCATTATTGTAGTCTCACATTTGGAAACTGTAAACCCTTTTCTTGGTAATGATTCTCGGATGAATGAACTTCGTGTTATAGTTCTTATTCAAATTCCATCAAATGCAGATAATTTCGCCAAGGTTACATTCAGGTCATCACTTTTAACATACCCATCAATATTCCCTTGTCTTTTGGTGGATGGCGAATTTTCAGCATCGATGTCTTTGTTGTCGGGATTTTGATCTAAATGGTGAATCTTTGCAAGATGCTTTACGAATCCACTTGTGGATGAACCTTTATATGACAGTATCTTTGGACATAAGTTGCACTGAGCATCGGAATTCGTTCCTTTTGAAAAATAATTCCACACAAAAGATTTCTCCATTGCCTAGGAAATATTTTTTATATGGTAGTATTAATACTTGACTGAGTACAAGTATAACTTGACAAAATTGTGCATACCAGTTTATATTAATTCAAATTTTACAATTATTATTTTGTTTTTATATATATATATATGAATTACATATGTATATGAATTACAAGATAAAATGTTCTTAAAGCCCACATCACATGGTAATACTTTACGTACGTAAAGTCTAATGAAAAAGTAAAAGGAAATTCCATCCGTATGACAAAAAAGAGAATAAAAGTCGTATGATTTATATTTTTTGCGTTTATACGATCGGTATAAGACAATAACAAAGTAAAATGAAAACAGCAGTTAGAAGAGGAAATTGCCTCAATAGCGATTCCCACGTGGATTTTAAATAAAGGAGAACCAATTTCAGGATAAAAAATTTGATTTATTTCAAAAAAGGTTTTCTATATTAAAATTCCTATAACAATCAAAGTTAATTAGAAATGATTTACAATTCAAGGAGAAAAAATATAAACTTACTATTTAGTATGGAAATCACTACTTCAATATTACAGAAATTAAATAAGAATTTTTTTTCGGACTGACAACTACCGACTTAAATATATTGAAAATATTTGGTTAGAAAACTTGACAAAAAATTAGCAAAAATGGCGCCACTCCGAAAATATTACTTTACTTTAAATCTATTACAAACAATTTTGGTTAGCAAACTTACTAAACAAAGCTACTAATTTTAGGCGATTTTGCCAGTGGCGGCAACAACAGCTGTTACACTTTTTTTCTATGTATTTACATAAAAATACATCCCTGATCTAATGCGACATGCTTGTTTTTTGAATCATTTCAAAAAATTAAGAGAGCCATACTGACTGTCAAATTTTTATCCGTACTCTTTTACACAAAATTTTGACAGATCATATTACTTGTGGGACCGTGTAAAGTAGGCTTTAGCAATTTCTTGTTCTGTTTTTCTTTAATTTTGTATATAAAATAGTTGTATAAAATGAGTAACAATAAGCATGGTTGCATTTTTTAGTAGTTAATAAATCCCGGGATTCCCGACTAAAATTCCCGGGAATCGGGAAGTTAAAAATCACTGTATATCCCGGAATTTTATTCCCGACCCTTCCCGGGAAAGAAACTCTACATGAAAGTTTGAACCATATGCTTATGCTCATCAGTCCCCTTTTCAAAAAATTATGAATTTTGAATATAGTTTACATAATAATTGGGTAATCAATAATTTTGTGTGAAAAGATCAAAAATATCGATTTTGTCAAATAAAACAAGTTTGGAATGTTCCAGAAATATAATAAAAATATATTTTTGAGTTCTACTCAACAAAACTCACAACCTACACTATGTCATTAACTGGGTTTATTTTGACTGTCGCACCGTGTTATCTTCAAATGGATCCAACCAAAACTAGTAATTAATCTTAAATATCCCCACTCAACGTACAATCGTTGAAGATTTGATATAAATATTGTTAAATGCAATGACTTTAAAAAACCTTGAAAAATAATGTGTTTGTGAAACGGCAAATAAAAAAGGCCATTGTACAAGTAAGTGAAGTAAGTTATTGTATAGAAAGAAAGATCGATAAAAACACTTGAAATAGTTGGAAAAAGTTGCAAAGTAGTTCAGCTAATATGAACATTGTTTCATCAGAAGCTGCAATGATGACAGACATAGGAGTTATGATAAGTAAATAAGTAATGAGCTACAGTCATTCAAGTGAGACTAGGATTTTTTCTGTTGTCGAAAATTACTTATTAAGACAGCTCAGGTACATTTAACGTCGACAGAAGACCAAATTCTGTAAGGGCCTCTTTTATATATTTGATATTGTTATCGCCGGCAAAATTAAAATAAAGATGTACGTCTGAATAAAAGTGCAATAATAACGTAACTTAATAATATCATTACCAGCACAGCTAATGGTAATAAGCTTTGTATTAATCCTTCGAAATTTTACAATTTTACGTCCCAAAATTATAGCATTCGGAACAAAAAAAAAAATAAGTAACATGATGTTTACATAGCTGCCTCATGTAGCCATGAGAACTTTTCTTTGGATTTGAAATATTATTTTAAGTCCTCAAACCTATGCTCAAGAATAGAAGGTTGCAGAATCACACCCTAATATGACTTTTATTAAAACTATTATCAAAACTCTAGGAAAACTTGTTAATTTCCCAACTACTTCAAATTATTTCAAATGTGTGCAGGGCTATAGGATCCACAGATTTATTACGAAAAGTCCATTCGAAATGGTTTTTGGCACGAAGAACTGTTAAATTAATTAATATTGAGAGGATGTAAAGAAGCTACCTTATAAGCCAAAAATGTATGGTTAATGAAGATGACATTGTGAGATATCCCCACCTTATATTCTATTAAACACCGAAGAGTTTGATCTTTATTAATAAGGATTGAGAATAAAATTTATTAAAACCCTTCAGTCAGGATTACAACCTAGCTTCTTATACCACTTATGTTGTGTGTGTTAATTTTATACAAGGGTGGCGGGACCTACAGTTTAAAGTACACTCTGAACGACAGATTTTTAAAAAACTTTTTCATGGCATTTTTATTTACCAGAAATCTGCTGAGAGGAAGTCACCCAAGATATATGTTTTCGTATTTAGAGTTTTGTTGGAGATGTCTGATCTGAGATTTAAACCATGGCCTCACGTCTAATAAGCCAACGCATTATCTACTGGACTATACGACTATACAACTAGAGTGAATGACTATACGACTATATTACGACAGAGTGAATGAAACTGAAAGAAGGAAATAAATTCTTTCATCCTTTTATTATTTATCGAATCCACGATAAATAAACGTTTTACAAAATTATAAAACATAACAATATACTTAGGACTTGCGATGGAGCATTCGTACTCACACTTCTATCTTTGCATGGGTATTTACAGGAACACATTTTTCAGCTAGGGTAGATATGTAGTTTGGAGTGGTAGCTTTGATACCAAAAGCCCATTTGAGCACGCATAGCAGCCCGTTGTGATACAATAGGTGAACGCAGTCCCTGTACTGACCAAGTTCCACCAAACAGGAAAAATCGTTAAAAGCACGATTACCCTACGCTGGAAAACCAGTCCGAAAGTTTTATAAACGAAGCTGTATACTTGACATCAATGGATGATAGCTCCGTCAAGCTGACAAGGATTGGGGAGGCAAATAACATATATCTGCATCTCACAAGATATGGGCATTAACAAAGAAAGTGGGTAACAGTCATAACACAATGACCTGTAAGCATGGCCACTGTGATCGTGGTGACGTTACTACCAAGTCCGAGTAACTGGTTGGTGCACCTTCTATCGATCGAGTGCCAAGTGATTCTAGCGGTGAACCAGGGCTCCTCATTGACTCAGGATAGGTTGGATTCCCGAAAATTTCCGCGCAATGGCCAACTTGACCGAGGTAAGTGGCATACCCGTTGATTGGAGAGAATTCCGGGAAATGCATCAGCCCTGGCGAGCTCGTTGGCTCTACAGTTTCCCGGAATATTACTGTGTCCAGGGACCCAGACAAGTGAGACACTGAAGCGCTCAGAAAGAAGGTCGAAACAGCGGCGACATTCCCTAACGATACTGGAGTTATTCATAACGCCTGCCTACCAGAGAAGATTGAGATGAGGGTGAAAGGAGCACCCTTATGAGGATCGATTGAGCAGCCCGATAGATGGACTTCCGCCTGAAACACATTACAATAATCCGGCAGTCGGAGGGAAGTGTTCAGCTCCAGTTTCCTAGAGCACACTCCGCTACCAACCCCATTATCGAGTTTAGAGCCATCGACATATACACGTCCAGGAGTTCCGGGGGAATGATCATGTCAGGGTCCCAGTCGTCCCTGCTCGGAATCAAAAAGTGAAAACTGCTGTCAAAATAATATTCCACATTCAGAGCAAAAAACGACACCATATAGGAGGTTGGGTTCGATAACTTCAGAATATATCCAGTGCATGATCTTTGGGCGGAGACTCCATCTGAATCCAACTGCTCTACTGCAGCAGGAAGCAGCACAGGCCGCTTTGCGTGCCCTACCACCCAGATTTGCCCTCCAGTTGGGTTTGGGATCGAGGATCAGGCCCAGATATTTAACCTCGGGACTCAACATGAGTCCTTGTCCCGCTTATACTAGGAAGGGTGATGGTCGCTTTCTTGCATCTCCTAGTGAAAAGAATTGTATCGGTCTTCAGCTAGGGAACTAACTACTCAACTACTAAACTAATGTGAAGGAACATAAATGTGTTTGTGTTTTAATAGGCGCTTTTTCGGAGAAATTTCAGTCAAAGTCGAAATGTATTGGCTAATTCGTAAAAACTACTGTTTGAGACTGAGCAGTAAACTCTCACTGGATAAATCACTTCTAAAGTCAGTATGCTGTATTGCTATTCAGTTATGATGAAATGCCTCTACTTCACACACTGCAAAACTTTACGTTATTATTGAATAGCTCCGTTTCAAAAACTCCAATTTATATAAAAACCTCGAGGTGCAACTTCTGAAATAGTATATTGGAAAATACTTTACCATTCAACTTCTCGGGCTCGTAATATATTGTACTAGCGCTACAGAAAGAAGGACACTTATAATATAAACGTTGGAACTTACAATGAATTCTAATCCAAATTGTTTTAAACAAAGTTAAAAATCCTTCGCGAGATTATTGTGTATGAACTTATGATTGTGTAGGGTATAAAAATTCAAACCAAAAGATTGCAACTCTGCAAATACATCACAAAGTTGGCCAAGTACCCTCTTTAGGTTAGGGTAGCTAAAGCTTCACAAAAATCTATGTATAGTACAGTAAAGGAGGTGCAAAGAAACGAAATAAAATTTTATTTTTTACTTCTGAATCTGATAACCCATTGAACAAAGGCATAAAAGCTTTTCAATACATGTGTTTCTAGGTGTAGACGGATAAAAGAATAAGTGCTTATGAAACTGTAACTGTAAAATGTTTACCACCACAGGTGGTTGAGACATGTTGAGTTTGACTCACGCTGACACATCAACACATTTTACTTTTCTCTATGATATATGCCAAAAAAACAACCGTAAATTTGACTTAAATAATTACACTTTGTTGTGGTATATCAGGAAATCTTGACGTTTGTCTTATTGATGATAAAAGGGATGCTCTATTATATGCGTTGCCGGTTAATCTCGCAGATTGTTCTCTACTTTAATTTAGAGTTTTCCTTTTTTAGTACAACAGTAAATATGTGTTAAAAAACAGTAGAGTACCTAGACTTTTGCTTCGATTCAATTTAGATATTGCAGCTGATAAGAAGTAGATTTTGTGCAAAAGAAATATATTTTGCGTTTTTGTTTTATAAAATTGTAGATACACAATGTTCTGATGCATACGGAATGTCTTTGTAGCAATAATAAAAATCAATGGGTAGTAGTTCAAAAGTTGTTTTCAATTTGTTTGTTATTTATTTTTTTAATTATAAAGGCTTAGAAACAAAATTTACAAAAACACATTTAATAAAAGCTTGTAATCATTCAGTTCTCTTGAATTTTAATGTGGACTCACATAGTAATAATAATAATAATTGATTGTTAATTTCATCAAATTTTCGGAGAAATATTATAATAGACCTTGAGGAATTTTCTGTTATTTAATTAACGGTAATTGCAATTGATTTGACAAGCGTGGTGAAATGGACTACTGGGATAAGGTTTCCGTCTATTATTACTTTCTCCTTTTCCAATAGGGACGTGAAAATGTAATAAAATAATATCCCTTATAAAAATGAAAAGTATGACCTCCGTCGCAACTTTCTTTTCTGACATTTCTTTATCTATTACACTATGCGACAAAATATAAAAAAATTAAATACACCCGAGTAATTACCTAGTTCAAATTGTCAAGTTAGTTGAGTAGAACTCAAAAATACTTTTCTTTTTATTTTTCTCGAACCCTCCTAACTTGTTTTATTTGACAAAAACGGTTTTTTTATCTTTTCACCCAAATATGTTTGAACCTATTTTAAAAATCCAAATTATTTCAAATAGTTTCTGTAGTAGCTGTGGGTCTGAGGAAGAGGTTGTTTTTCAACTCATATGCCGACGCGCTGCTCTTATCTTTAAAAGACGGGGGTTATTACATCTCACTTTCTGAAATACTTGACACTTAATATTTAATATAAAGATTGCTGCAATAGGACTGTTTATCTCCGCATTAAATTTTGATTTAGGTATCACAATTAACCCAAGGTGTTAACCTCTTTCTTCACCTTACTTAACCAAACCTTAATGCATTGATAAATTGTTACAATTCACTCGTATTTTTATACTAATTTTTGTGCCTACTTTTACATACATAACATACATAATTGACCATTACAAGACTTCAGTCAGGATTATGGCCTAGCTTCTCACACCACTCATATTGTGTGTATTTATTTAATACATGAGTGGCGGGACCTACAGTTTAAAGTCGACTCCGAACGACAGATTTTTGAGAAACTTTTCATGGCAATTTTATTTACTCTCAGCGTTTTTGCCAGAAATCTGCTGAGAAGAAGTCGCCGAAAAAATATTTTTTCATATTTCGTTTTGATATCTTACCTGGGTTTTGAACCGTGGCCTTACGTCTAATAAGCCAATACACTACCTACTAGACTATGGCGACTTCTTTTAACAATTATATAATAAAATGATTTATAATTGAAATACATCATATCCTAGTGGACTATGGCACAGTTAATTCTATTTAAGATAAATGATAAGTTACATTTTATGAATATTTCCATGCAACTTCTTGACTCAACTGTTATGCTATTTTATATAACAAGTGGAAGTTGTGAATTAAAAAACAGCATTTCAATATATACAATATTGATTTATAAATAAATATTTAAACCTATATACCATATATTGTATATAAATTTGCTTTACCTTGCTTTACTTTCACAAAAATAAAAGTCATCAAAAATTCCGAAAACTTTTAAAACAATTGTGCAAATAAAATATTTTTCGTAAATATTCGCAATTCATTCAGTTGCATGCCATAACAATGCTTGTTTATTGTTTTATTTTATTGTTCCTTTTTTACTTGAGTACAAATATTTAAAATTTTTGGTTTAAAAGTTTTTAATGCGTGTGTGTAAAATGAAATTTTTAACAACGCTATAATAATATACTCCATTTATTTTATGTTTCATACAGTCAACATTTTCCCATTTTTTCTTTTGTTTGGTCTGCGTTTTCTGTACAAATAAATGCAAGTGAAAATTTATAATTTTTAATGAGACTTACCAAAACACTGTTGACATTTATTAACGCCTTGGAAACTAAAAAAGAAATTGTCGGTTGAGGAACTGAGTGTTGTACATTTCGAATAAATAAACGACATGCAATTATTTCATGGCAGGTGAGCTCGTTTCTTTTTTTTTTGGTTTTTTCATTGCGGACATTAACCCATTAGAAGTCTCCGTACTCAACTGAGTACAGTTGTATTTTTACGTGTATCCAAGCAAAACTAAAGCAAAAATAATCGTTGTGCCGTTATTTAGTTTCACAACAAGAACAATAAGAGCTCCAGAAAAAGAATTTGTATGTAGTTTCTGTTGTTTATGCAGAACTATCAGTCTGTATTGTGACGCGAATAAAGTGTATGGTTTAGTAAACTATTTTGAAAATATTTGAAACAATACTAAAATTAGTTTAGTAATCTCGCATTATTTTTATAAAAATAATAACAACGAAACATACAGGCTTCAAAGAATACTTAAAAATAAAAAAATAAATAAAATAGAGAGGTATAAAGTTGGCTGTACTCGTTTGAGTACAATGACAGCATCCATTAGTAAGAATATTTTATTTTTTTGTTAGATTTAAATATGAGTGGTATACATTTTAAGGGCCAGCAGAGTTTCAAAGGGCTCCAAGAGGCCGTTGATAGCATATTAGCTGATAGTGACGATGAAGAAATTGATATGGCAATCATACCACCTAATCCCAGTGAACTAACTGACGAAGAGGAAGGTGTTGATGGTAAGAAGTGGTGGTGGGTATCCTTTACATACATGCATGATATGACAATTTATAACGCTTGGAGGCTACAAGCAGTGAGAGTCCCATGAATCAACTTTTGTTTCTCCGAAACATTGCGCGTTATTATTTACGCCAAGGTGGACAAACAAATCACGGCAGGCTGGGTCAATAGTTGAAGGTTTACCTCAAGATGGAGTTGGGCACTATCCCGCAAAAATATAAAAACAGTTACTGTGCGTAATTTGCCATGCCCGAGTACGTTGGCAGTGCAAGAAATGCTGTAAAACACTTTAAGTCGAAAAAGAATGTTTCGAAAAATTTCATACTTAAAAAGTCGATGTACTCATTTGAGTACACCCCTAAAACTCGTTTCCAAATAAAAAATTTATAATTTTTCTTTCATTTTATGTTTCATTATGCTTGTTTTTATCAATAAATAAATCTTAAATTAAAAACTTTAAGCCGGTTTTCATTTGACTTCTAATGGGTTAAGAGAACATAAGATTTATTTCATGGTATAATTAAAAGCAATTAAAAGCGGCTTCTTTCTGAAAAAATATACAAATGCCTTTTAAAAAGTGTAATTTTAATAGTTTTTCTCGCACTCTATTGAATGAAAAAATGTAAAATTAATAGAAGCATATAGCATAAGTCTAGGTACCCTAATTCATGTAAATAATTTTATGAATTTTAGGGCCATTGTTATAACTTTCCGTTAACTAAAGGACGGATTGTAACTGGCAGATAAATTGCACAGCCCTGCAAATTTGGACTTTTTTGTGCAAATAAGATGGCTCCAGGTGTTTTCGAAGGCATTTTGCGCGGTGAACACGAATCTGGTTTCATAAACTTTCCATCACATCAGATTTTCGAGAAAAGGAAAAAATAGCGTTTTTGGCCATTTTAAAACTAAACACTGACGTGCTAGAACCATCGCTATTGTCAGAATTTGACAATTGATCTTTGCTCTTCAAAATATGCTCAAAGCCAATTTGTTTGCATGCACACTTAAAGTAGCGGGTGGGTTTATGTCACGGGGAAACACTCCTCCGTAATGGAGGTCAAAATGGCGGATCCAATATGGCGGTCAAGTAAATCTGATTAATTTTTATAAACCTCGATCGCCATATTGGATCCGCCATTTAAAATTTTTTAAATCTGAATGAAGATCTGTAATCAGCGACCCCAAAAACCCCTGAGTAACAATATTCACGTAAATCTGATTAATTTTTAAGGACCTCCGTAATGTGTTTCTTTTTTTTTGCACCCCTTGACATTACTAAATCGCTCTACACATCTCTTGTAAGGCCTATACTCGAGTATGGATCCATAATATGGGATCCTCTATATAAAAAATATTCCGACGTCATCGAATTTGTAAAAAGCAATTTCTGATGTTTTGTCTCCGAGGACTGAATTTTAATCCCACAAGTTTACCTTCTTGTTCTGCCAGACTAGCATTAATTAAACTTCCGACACTTAAAAGCCGCAGAACTATGTTAAATATCTCCATAATACATACATAATTGGTCATTCCAACCCTTCAGTCAGGATTACGACCTAGTTTCTCACACCACTTATGTTGTGTGTGTTAATTTTATACATGAGTGGCGGGACCTACAGTTTAAGGTCGACTCCGAACGACAGATTTTTGAGAAACTTTTCATGGCAATTTTATTTACTCTCAGAGTTTTTGCCAGAAATCTGCTGAGAGGAAGTCACCGAAGAAATACTTTTCGTATTTTATTTGATGTCTGGCCTGGGGCTCGAACCCTGGTTTTTCGTCTAATAAGCCAACACACTACCTACTAGACCACGGCGACCATAATATCACGTTTAATATCCCTCAACGTCATTTTTCCCATTATCAATACAATTTTTTAGATCCAACTACGCTGGTGCTGATCCAATTAGGAGAATGTGTAAAGAATTTAATAAATTGCACATGCTAATAGATTTTTCTTCATCCAGTAATGTTATAAAAAATAATGTAATTATATATTTAAATTCATAGTTTATTAAAATTGATATTTTGTAACATTACTAAATTGCCTGCAAGGAATATTTCTATAGGCAAATAAATGAAATAAAATAAATAAAATAAAATAAAAAAAATAAATGTAGCTTAAGGGAAATATGCAATATGTGAGCGGGAAAAATGATTTCTGTATATACAATGTATTATATAGTCGTCGCAGTTCAGTAGGTAGTGTATTGGATTATTAGACGTAACGCCGCATTTCAAGGTCAGACATTTCGAAGAAAAGACAAATATAAAAAATATCTCTTTGGCAACTTCCTCACATGGGTGGGAGAATCTGAGTCCTTATCTGGACTTAAGGGTTTTAATGGTATGTATATAATATACATAAAGCTGCAAAATTATGGAACAGGACAGATCAAATATCAGATCATTTATAATTAAGGTAATCTTAATGATAGTAAATCATTCGTTTTATTTTTAAAATTAAAAAAATAACCAAATTTATTCCCTTATACATTTCCAATATAGTTGTTAAAAAGATAATTTACTTAGCCACTTGGTTTGTTGTTTCATATTTATTGGAATATTTCTTGATTTATTGTTCTTACATCAATATTTCGTAGGGCTAACTTTATTTTTAATAACATTTTCAAATCGAACCAAGCGCCGGCAGAGAAATCGAGCAATAACAATTCCTCAGAATTATTGGGATTTTGACATTCCACCTTTTTTCACTTTCTGTCCACAAATTCGAAACTGGATTGAGATCAGCGGATTGGGCTGACACTACAAAATATTTATATTTTGGTCTTTAAATTAGTTTTTCACAAGTTGTGAAGTGTGCATAAACCTGCAAAAATTTCTAATTTTTCGTGTAATGTTTTTGTAAACATGTAGGTCCATTCTTGAACTGCCCCCAAATGGGTCCAAGACATTTTGGGGAAATATCCCACACCATAATGTTCACACCATCATACTTATTTGGTATGATGATATATTTGGAATTAAGACGTTGGTTGGCCGTACTTGATAGATGTGTACTTGAAGATCCAGAAAAAAATTAAAAAATGTGAATATGTCCGGCGTTGTTCGCCAAATATTTGGCTTCAATTAATTATGTAAGAAAATTTAATAGTATAGAAAAATAAAGAAGGAATCAAGGTATCAAGGAATCATAAAAGAAATCAAACTCACCATCAAATATCAAATAATCATATAAAAACCAAACAAATAATATATCTTATTTATGTTTTAATTGTATGCATGTCCACCACAGTGGCTCGCAGATTATTTCAACCAGCACATTAAAAAAAGTTAATCTCGAAACGAAGCAGGATATTTAAATAATTTAATAAGAGCTTACAAAATACGTTCAAAGATAAAGAAAACACAAAACAAGTTTTCTTCAGTCTCTAACAAAATGGACATGATAATTGATTGTTAATAGTAAGTGGTTAGAATAAGCTGTAAATAATTGTGCTCCTACATGTTTGTCTTTTCATTTTGTAATGCTTTTAGAGTATAAATTTTTAGTGTTTGTACATATTCTATAAAATCTTAAATCAATTTTTTTAATTGCTGTTTTGTTTCGAAATTATATGATCTTAAGTTTTTTTAAAGTCCGTGGAGTGTGGAAAACGTTGTGTAATTTGTAGGTAAGTGTATATTTGGAAGTATATATATGTATTTTAATAGCAATATACATACAGTATTATACTTAATTTTGTTATATAATGTTTAATTGGTGATTATGCCTTTGCAGTTACGTGCATTTAGGAATAAAGTCAACTCTTGGCAGAATACGCCATTAAAAAAATTGTGTCGTTATATGCAAGAACATAAAATTTAAGAAAACTTTGATAATTTTGGGACGTGACTATGATAAATGGCAATTTTTATTTCTTATATTCCACTATAAGAGAGAAATAAAACACTAAAAATTTCTAAAAATGGGTTTCTTTTTAGCAGTAAAGACTCTTATATTCATATACTTTAGAAAAATCGTTTGAGAGAAAATACGTAACCAAAAAGTATACATTTGAAAACTAAGGAAATATATATTTAAACAAACAATATAACTAAAAAGAAATCATGTAGAATTTTTGTAACACAAACGACAACCTAAACCAAAAACTTTTAATGAGAAAATTAAAAAAAAAAATTGAACTGTATGCATGCGAGGAGGTCTGTGTTTAAAAGCAAAATGTGTACGACAGTGCCTAAACAAAGGGCATCTGCGATTAAATAAAGTCGGAAAAATATTAAAACTTAAGAAGTTTTACTTTTTAAATATAAAAGAAATGTTAAAGAAAACAGAGCGTACAACAAAATACAAATATTAAAGCATATAACACTCATACAAATTAAGAGAATAAAACGAGATTATTTACGTTAAGACTTAAACTACAAATAACTAAAGTGTTTTTAAAGCGATTTAAGAGCTAATATTCTTCACTATTTTATCTAGTGCTTCAGTAAAACGTATTTTCTATAGATTTTCTTATGAAAGTTTTGTTAAATATAGTGAGTTTTAATCAAAGTTTGATGTAATAAGTTTATCATTAATGAGTAATAGCTGTCGGTTTATTTATATTTAAAGGCAAAATTTTATTAACCGTGTGAAAGATAATAGATTGTAATATGTTGCAAAATTAGAAATATAATTTCATATACGCTAACGTGAGTGTTAATTTTATTCATATGTGACTAAACATACTGTATGTTTAGTCGACTCCGAACGACAGATTTTTGGCAATTTTATTTATTGTTAATAAATAAATAAATGAACAAAATCGTAGTTATCACTGAGTTGTCAGCTGTTGTAGAGACCATTAAACATTATTTAATATTAAATTAATATTTGTATCTGTCTTATAAGATTGGCGTGCCACAATTACGAAATTAAAATGAGTGGTCCTGTAATTATGCGTAGTCTGATCTGAGAACTGACGCCCATTCGATTATTATCTATTTACATACCTAATTAATTACTACAAACTTTACGAATATAAACTTAACGACTTTGACTTAACTGAACTTAACGATCAGCACTGCCAATATTGTCACTGATGTGACGGCACTGTAATTATTGGTGACACTATAGCAATAAGAATCGTTTAAACAATTGATACCATGTTGTTAGCAATAACACACTTACATATATTAATTTAAATGAATAAAGAATTTATTTAATTAAATAAACAACAGAAATTAAAAATAACAATATATTTCGTTTATTTACAATCCTTGAATCCGCAGGATATATTCTATAACTAAAAGTTATTATTTGCTTATTTATACCATCAGATGGAAAGTGTACCTTTCTTTACCTTCTGCTGTGTTTGCTTAATCAGAACCTACTCTATGTTCCTGGTTAACATTTACGACAATCTTTTTTTTTTGAATGTACCTAATTTGTGAACTTTTTTGTTATCCATTTCTATTCTACATTTTGCAATGATGAAAATTATAATAAAAAATTTAAGATTAATCCCCAGACAAAAGAGAATTCAAAATGATTTTTAATTAAGGAACAGGTATGCAACATTTGCTTTGTAACCAATATGTAAAATTTTGTAGTTGTTGCTCATACGTAATGTATATTGCGGTGGTCACTGAATTTAGCGTTACGTTATAAGTAAACTTTTTCGTGTATAAGAGCATGAAATCTGAAGGACAAATATCACTCGGTTTTATGTGGGCTGTTTAACAGTTCTGTCTCCTCCCCCTACCATAGCTATAAGCATTTCCATGGGTTTATTTTGCTGCTGTTAGCTACATGGCAGTTCGTTATGAGGTGAGTTGTGTAAAAGCCTTCCATTTTCCCTTTAATTTTGAAATTCTATAAGCAAAGATATACGATTTGACGGATTTGTCTACATATGTATATATGAGTAAACGTATGTAAATACAGTGACTCGGATAAAAGTTTCAGTGCTTAGCTGTAAGTACAACAACAAAACTATAGTCTTAATCAATTTGCTTATTGCAATTTTATTTACAACTACAATTCAAAACTTTTGT
This sequence comes from Sarcophaga subvicina, assembly GCA_936449025.2. Taxonomy (NCBI): domain Eukaryota; kingdom Metazoa; phylum Arthropoda; class Insecta; order Diptera; family Sarcophagidae; genus Sarcophaga; species Sarcophaga subvicina. The sequence continues at coordinate 55,670,229 of OW388080.2, forward strand.
TTTAATGTGGGCCTTTAATGAAAAATTTTGAGTTCAATTCAAAATGGAAGCTACTCGTGTTTTTCATATAAAAAATTATAGAATACAAATATGGTTCGGTTGAGTTCAAACTTAACCAAACTGATCAGTTTTTAAGTCAAAAGTTTTAGTTTTTACATCTCAATGTTTGCAAATACAGCGTGAGTAGATTGTGGAAGTCCTTACAAAATTTACCACTACCATCCCGAGAAGACACAAAAAAAAACTATTATCCGATAAGCCAGACATTGTAGAGTAGAAAATTCAAAATTAAGTTAAAATACAGAAGCAATTTTAAGAATATGAAAATATTATGTTTCTCTTGAAATAGAAATATAACTGAGACGTCACGGATGGACGTGCCAAAGCGGAAAATACATCAACAATTTCCTTTAGAGTTTGCACAGTAATATGCTAGTGGATGGCAAATAATTCAGATTAGTTCAATTTGAAGGCTAAAGTTGTTAAATCAACCTCTAAGTTTGATGATAGTTGCATTATAGCTACAGAATAATCATTTTGATTTCGCAAGTATTATAAAATAGAACATCGAAAATTTGCCAGTTAGGTGATAATTTTGCAAAATTTATTTTTTTTGTCACCCTGTAACTGTACCAATATATGTATTTATGCAATAATCAATTGAGCACTAAAAATCTTAAAACTCTCGAATGAAGTGGCTAAAGAAACATTTAGCTTAAGTTTTGCAGAAGCTTTAATCGCAAGCTTGTTATCGTTGATAAAACGTTTTAAAAGGGTATGTGTAAAAATATTTTGATATTCCAATTTGAGGGATGCCCTACTCTACATATGTACGTGTGTAACATTTAATTCCTATAATATTAGAAAGTTTTATTTAGTTTTTGTTTCAATTATTTAATTATTTAAATGCAAATCTAATCCAAGTGTTCACAATTTTAAGTATTCGTTGAATGAAAATTTAAATTTGAATTACAAAACATCACATATTTTAAAATGAAGCATATTTTTCATAGTGAATAGATAGAAACCATCAAAATATTTCCTACCGACCTGATTAGAAAAATTTAAACTCTGCTGAATAGTTTTAACACCATAATTTTAGTAAATATTTTAAAATATAGTACAATACAGCCACAATCATTCTATAAACAATTGGTCGCCATTGCATGTTGGGCCTTACAATACCGTTATGAATGAAAATATGATATTCTAATCTAAGCGCTGTCAAGGAACTTAACAGATACTATTTCACTGAGTCCATAAACATGCACAAATGAACAACTTCCATAGACATTTTTAACAAATTCTTACATATGTAATTTGTAAAACATGGCAGGCTGAATAAAAAAGAAAAATAATCCCTGGTAGGCAAAAGAATGTCATATTGTGTTAGAATTAAAAACATACAATAATAAAAAATATACATACATATATCCTAAGGAAAAAGATAATAGTCGTAAAATGTATATATGTATGTAATCATTAATCCCTTATTCATTACAAACGTAAAACATAAAAATATTTCATGAATAAAAAAGTTTGCTTCGATTTTAATTCGAAACTTTACTTCTTATAAAGTGAAGCAAACTATAGACTTTAATTACTATACATATACTATGGTATATGGCAAAGTGCATACATATACATATGTTGTTACGTTTTTACCTTTTAAAAACGTAGATTGCAAATAAAATGAAAATAAATTTTTGTTTAGTTTTAATTAAAATTCTTTATTATTCGCACTATTCTGTGTGCCACTATTCTTAACTTGATGTCGACAACAACAATTACTTTTCTTTGTTATTCCTCCCTTTATGCCCTTTGCATAAACAATAACAATTACTAGACAATTATTCGACAGATCTTTGTAACGGAGATCTTGAAACTACGATTACTCTCTTCAAACGCACCGCGTCTTCACACTAGACTGATTGTACTTCACTAACTTACTCGCCTGCTTTGCCTTGCCTTTTATACAGCAGGGTAAACAGTCTAATGAATGCTCTTGAAGGCGAATGACTTCGCCTTCTAGAAATCTCTATAAATGTAAACATGTTGTAAACATGCTATAAATGTAAACATGTTGTTTACATATATATGTAAACATGTTGTTTACATTTATTCTTGTAGCGCTTGTTGTTGTATTTTTTACTTGTTTACCATTTTTTATGCTGGTGTTTGTTTTTGTATTAAGCAACATGTAAACATGTTTGTTTACTGCATTGTTTTGTTTTTGTAGCTTTTGTTTATAATTTTAATGTTAAGCGATGTAAAAGCAAAACACTGGTATCTTGATTCCTATTTTCGTAATATGTACATATGTGCGATTGCAAATGTGATAAAAATAAAACAACTTTGGAATGTTCCATTTGATATTAACAAATTGCAAACAATTTTTGTCAGTATTTTTATTGTTTGTTTTAAAGACAAAATCATAAGTACAGATGCAGAAAATGCGAAATCAATGTTAACGGTCATGTAACAGCAAAACCAGAATAGGAGTTGTTTTGGATTTATTAATTTATCACTCATACAGAGCACAAAAATAATCTAATTTCGTCATGTTAATAAATGACAAGTCGTATCAAAAAGCGAGTGTGGTCGAATCGTCGTAATCCTGAAGCTTTATTAGTGTTTTGCCATGTGAATGACAAGGATTTATTTACTATAAGTAGCCCTTATTATCGCCATTCACCCCTAACTTTAGTTACATAATATGTACCATATGATGATTCTATGAAAACACTTTTCCGATTTGAAAACCTGAGATAACAGAACTGATAAATAAAACCCTGGTGTTAACTTCAACCGTCTTGAAAAAGTGGGTGTATTGAATAATTTTATGGCAAATACACAAAGTTGATGTAGTATATATCGTCGTTGTTTTGCCTAGAGCCCGTGGTTAAACACTATGGCTCCGATATTTTGAACATAACGAAATATGAAAATATATTTATTTCTGCGTCTTCCTCTTAGCAGATTTCTGGCAAAAACTCTAAGAGTGAATAAATTAGCAATGAAAAGTTTCTCAAAAATTTCTCGTTCAGAGTTCGCTAGGTCAGACTGAGGAGTTGTAATGGCCAATTAAAAATGTTATATTTAAAAACATAATATCTGGCAATTTAAAATTCTTTTCTTTCTACCACTCCTTTTTTCTCTCCTCCCTTGTTGATTAAAATAATTCCTGTCATTTATAAAAGAAAAATACTAAATTAAAAATTTTTTAATTTCACACGGGACAGACCGAGATCACAAATCTTATTAATTTCAAGCAATGTTTCTTCATTTGAATTTTATAACAAATATTTGTGAGTATTCAATATTTGATGAGCTGATTATATCTTTTATTAAAGTTACGTTAAGAAATGTTGTTCTTCCACGTCGCACAGGACATTGAAATATGAAGCAACGAAAAGAATAAAATTGCAGTTATTTGTTATCGAATGATGCCTTTTGTTGTCTGAAATCTTCCTAAAGTAATTCGTTAAGGACTTTCATCCAAGCTTGATATAAAAATAGTCAAATGTGTCTGTTTTACTTCGCTCTCGAAGTGGGCAATGAATGAACTTTTTACGTTTTTTTTGCAGACCTCTTTTTGGAAATACCCATGTAATCTGCTCATCGCTTTTCATTTATAATAATTTGTTTCGAATCTGTCAATAATTTAAGAATAAATTTACACAGAGGAGCACAACTGTTTTATAGAAAACTTGATATATTATTCTTGCGTTATATTATTAAACCACAATTTGTTACAAAAACATGACACGATACAGTTAAACAAGTGAACAAATTTGGGAGTTACAAAAACAAAACATTTTACAAAATGTTTATTAATATTTTGTTATTTTTCTACTCTATTTCGTGGAATACATATATTTCAATTAAATATCAATTATACGTCGTGTTACACTTAATTCTGTATTACGTATAAACATATATGAGTTGTAGAAAATAATAATACAAACTATAAGAAAATAATTAAAAAAAGCAAAGAAAAGACAACGTAGCAACATGTAATATAACATTGATTTAGTTTTTAGGTGATTTTTAATTTCACTAACTGAAAAAGTTAATTAAGCTATATTTTTTCAAAGATTTTTACTATAAAAAACTATTTCATTCTAGCGAAAGCAAATTCCTTACAGGTAATTTTGTAATTTTTACAACAAATTAAGTTTTGAAAAGTTTTGATAGGTTCCAGCACAGTTACTTATGGATATTTTCGCTACATATGTTGCATTAAAGTATCACTTCGACATGAAACGATTAAACGAAAGATCAAAATAAAGAAAGAAATAAAATATTTTTAACAGACAAATAAGACACATACATACATCACAATTTAAGTGGGGTGCATATAATGTTGTTACGTTTTTACCTTTTAAAAACGTTTAAGATATGAGGTCGTAGATTGCAAATAAAATAAAAATAAATTTAAATAACAATTACTAGACAGTTATTCGACAGATCTTTGTAACGGAGGTTTTCAAACCACGATTACTCTCTACAAACACACCGCGTCTTCACTCAAGACTGACTGAACTTCACTAACTTCGTCGTCTGCTTTGCCTTGCCTTTTATATGGCAAAGTAAAGAGTCTTATGAATATTCTTGAAGGCGAATGTTCATGACTTTGCCTACTTGAAATCTTTATAAGTGTAAACATCGTTTTTTTTTGTGCTAGTGTTTGTTGTTATATTTTTGGTTATACCGGTGTTTTGCTTTTACATTGCTTAAGAATGTAATGTATGAACATATTCGATTTAACAACTCTTTCTTAACTTTAACTTTATTCATCTTATTTTTTTCATGAAAAAAAATTGTTTATCTAATTCAAAGGCATTTGCATTTGAGATTTCATGTTCAAAGAGTGTAACAAGCATATATCGAGAATGAGTTGTTCATGTTTAACATTAAAACGTCTTTTACGATTTCTTTGATGCTGTTTCTAATTTATGTTAACAAAAGAAAAATGCACAGTTTGATGTAAAAATGATGATAAATGTAAATATTCTAACATATTACTAAAATTGCAGAATGTTTGCAGAAAAACGACAAAATTTACATTTATAAACTAATTTACTATACAAACATTTTTCTATGTAATATCTGATATAAAACAGTATTATGTAAATGTGTTCTAAGACTTTAGTATTGAAGGTTTTAAAATAATTGCCTCATGTTATTTAATAATGTTGAGCGTAGGGAAAATAACTTCTGATGTTATGAATAATATAAGTGCTTACTCGTTATGATCTTCGGTATGCATAAAGTTAGTTTGGTAGGAAATAAATCTAAATGATTTCCATAGAGAAATATGGCGAAAAACTTATACATGACCAAGAAAAGTTTGACAATAAATTTTTTAACAGTGTATACGAGTAATACACTGTAATAAAAAAAATTAAAATTAATATTTATTTAATACTGTTGAAATATGCAACTTTGATTTTTTGTAGCAGGGCAACCCAGATATCATGCAATCTGTTTTTTCTATTTTTCTTTTTTGTTTTTTGTTTCTATAGTCTACTAAAAAGCTAAAAGACGTATACAGTTATTTCACAGCCTACTAATATTTTTTCTGAATAAAATAAAATCATTTTTCATTCTTCTGTAATATACAAAATTTAGTACAATAAAGAATTTCTTATAGACAAGACGTGTGTCGTTTAATTTGAATTTGGATTTTTATGTGCTCCGCCTAAAATATCATAACATAGGTTATGGGCCTTTCTCCACGTTGAAAATAATATAATGCGAGGAATTATAACCAGATCACAAAGACAGAATTTAGATCAAATTAAAAGCGATAACAGCGGCAGCGAAAGCGATACAGGAACCATACAAGAATTGGAAAAATCTATTTCGGAGCGAGCAACAGCTGGTATGTCCGCAATGTCATCAAATTTATTTAATATTGAAAAATTAGATGAAAGGAACTACGACTCATGGTGTGTCCAAGTACGCAGTGTCCTTATTCATTCAGAACTGTGGAAGATTGTATCAGGAACTCTAAAAAAGACACAAGCAAATAGCGAAGAATGGCTAACATTAGATGAAAAAGCGCTTGCGACACTGGTATTGGCAGTAAAACCCTCACAAGTAAGTCATATTAAAAAATTGCAAGACTTCTGAAGAGGCTTGGAAAAAATTGGAATCAATATACAAGCCAAAGGGACCAGCGCGTAAGGTTACGCTTTACAAAACATTATTAAATCTTCGTTTGTCGGAAGAAGAAACCGTAATGGAATTTTTACATAAATTTTCTAACATTGTAGAGAAGCTTGCGGAAGTAGAAATAGTGCTTAATGATGAAATTTTAGTTATTGTATTACTTTCCAGTTTACCTAAGAATTATGAGGGATTCGTTATCGCTATTGAATCTAGAGATACATTACCCACATTTGCAGCACTTAAAATAAAACTCACTGAGGAATACGACAGGAGACAAAATAATCATGAAGACAAACAACGACAAGAACAACAAGCTTATGTTGCAAATCACAAATACAATAATTTCAACAAGCAGAGAGCTAACTTTAAAACTAATAAAAGCATTCCCAATTCAAGCAATAATAATAACATCACCAGCAACAACATTAGAGAAGGCAAATGCTACGTTTGCGGAAAACGCGGTCATTACGCAAATAATTGTAGGTATAAAGGTGTCAAAAATGAAAAGAACCTCTTCGCGCAGTCATCAATCAACAAATTGGAATTTAATAATTTTATGGACTTAAAGAAATCTATTTGGTTAATAGATAGTGGTGCTAGCAGTCATATGTGCAAGGATCGTGAACTGTTCGTTTCATATAAAGAACACAAGCAAAAAGTGATGGTTGCTGGAGGAAATTTCGTTTACGCAGAGGGAAGAGGAGAAGTAAGGATTAAAGTAAATAAATATAGTATATCTCTGGGTAACACATTATATGTCCCTTCTTTGCAAGTAAATTTTTTGTCGGTTAGCAAAAGTGTAGAAAAAGGCGCAGAATTAAATTTTAAAAACGATTTTGTATTAATTAAAGACAAAAATAGTAACATACTGATTAAAGGATTTAAAAAAGATAATTTATTTGTATTCAAAAGCGATAATGAAGTGAATTTTTCGTGTATTGAAAAATCAATAAAATGGCATGAAAGGTTTGGCCATCTGAATTACCAAAGTTTAATTGAATTAAAAAATCAAAATATTGTGCGTGACTTAGAACAAATTAAAATCCCGAACGAAAAATGTGTGACGTGCATGACAAGCAAAATTAGCATAAAACCATTTACTAATTGTTCTGAAAAACAAAGTAAAAAAATTCTAGACTTGATTCATTCTGACGTTTGCGGACCATTTGCTACAGAATCACTTAACAAATCAAAATATTTTTTAACGTTCATAGACGATTTTTCAAAAAGAGTGTTTGTTTATTTCATTAAAACTAAAGATGAAGTGCTGGAAAAATTTAAAATATTTAAAGCACTGGTTGAAAATCAAACAGGATTAAAAATTAAAAAATTGAGAACAGATAATGGCCGGGAGTATGTTAATCGGGAATTTAATGATTTTTTGAATACACACGGAATACAAAGACAATTAACGATTTGCTATACACCGCAACAAAACGGAGTGTCGGAACGATTCAATCGCACGTTAATGGAAATGGCTCGGTGCATGCTTGTGAAATCGAATTTAAGTGACTTTTTATGGGCTGAAGCGGTAGCCACAGCAGCATATATAAGAAATCGGTGTCCGTCAAAATCATTAGGTGATATAACTCCTTATGAAAAATGGTACGGTAAAAAGCCCTCGGTTAAACATTTTCGTGTATTCGGTTGCGCGGCGGTGGCACTAAACAAACAACAAAGAAATAAATTGAAAGCCAAAGGTAAAATATATTATATGGTCGGTTACTCATTTACGTCTAAAGGGTATCGTTTATATGACCCAGAAAACCGTACTGTAGTCGAGCGTCGCGATATAATTTTCGATGAAAATTCGTTCAAGAATCAACACGTTACAAATTCAACACTTAATCTGGAAAACATTGAATCGGAAAATAAAATTGAACAAACTATAATTAATCAAGATAACAAAGACAAATCAGTTAAAAGAAATGCTGTTGGTAAAAGCAATAAAAACAATCCTGCGTCTACAGAAAATAGTTCAACTTCGTTGAGGGTGGGACCTGGTAGACCCAGAATTCTACGAACCAAAGGACCAGGTATTCCTACTAAACAATTTAATGTACTAAGCACAGCGATAGAGATGGACGACGTTGTCATTCCGCAAAGTTATTTGGATATTAAGGGCAATAAGTATGAAAGCAATTGGTATGGTGCAATACAAAGCGAATATGATTCATTACTCAAAAATAATACGTGGTCGTTAGTCGACTTACCTCCGGGACAAAAGCCGGTTGGATGTAAGTGGGTTTTTAGTTTGAAAAAGAATGTGTATGGAAATATTGAAAAATTTAAAGCAAGACTAGTTGCTAAAGGTTTTAGTCAGCAATATGGAGTAAATTATTTCGAAACATTTTCACCAGTTGTAAGATACGCAACAATAAGAATGGTAATTGCCGTAGCAGCGAAATACAAAATGCATTTACATCAACTGGACGTTACAACAGCCTATCTTAACAGCGACTTACAGGAGGAGTGTTACATGAAGCAACCTGAAGGATTTATCGATCCAGAATATCCAAACAAAGTTCTCAAATTGAACAAGGCTCTCTATGGTTTAAAGCAGTCTGGCAGAGAGTGGAACTCTAAATTAGATTCGGTTCTGAAAAGTTTTGGTTTGATCCAATGTAAAAATGAGCCATGCTTATATAAAAAGAACGACAATAAAAATACTGTGCTTGTAGCTGTCTACGTTGACGATTTAATCATAGCGTGTTCATCAAAGGCGGAACTCAATGATATCAAGCAGAAATTAGCTAATGAGTTTGATTTAGTAGATAAAGGTCCAATTAAATTGTTTTTGGGCATAGAAGTCGAACGTCAAGGTGAAGTTGGTGATATTAGCCTGGGACATAGGAAATATATTGACAACTTATTAAATACCTATGGCATGGAAAATTGTCGTCAGCGTTCCACACTGCTTGATGCGGGATATCAGGTAATTAAAGATGATACTAAAACCAAAGTTAATTCAACAGCCTACCAATCCTTAATTGGGGCGTTAATGTATTTGGCGGTAACTACACGTCCGGACATTATGCATTCAACTGTAAAGCTCGCGCAATGCAATGTTGACCCCAATGTAGACCATGAAACTGGCGCAATGCAAATTCTACGATATCTGTCAAAAACCAAAAACTTTAAGCTACATTATGGCGACAGAAGTGATGATGTTTATGGGTACTCAGATGCAGATTGGGGTGGCAACGTAATTGATCGAAGGTCATTTACGGGTTACGTTTTTATGCTAGCTGGAGGAGCCATATCATGGGAATGTAAAAAGCAAACGACAGTGGCGCTTAGTTCAACTGAAGCAGAGTATATGGCATCATCAAGTGCAGCAAAAGAAGCAGTGTATTTAAGAAATCTGATGGCTGAAATTGGTTTTTTCAACGAAAATAAATCTATTGTTCTTAAAACCGATAATTTAAGTTCTCAACAATTGGCAAAAGATCAAGTCTATCACGCTCGTAGCAAACACATTGACATTCGGTATCATCACATAAGAGATGTAATTAAGAGTAAAATATTGGTTTTAGAATATGTTAATAGTGCAGAAAATGTAGCTGATGTATTGACAAAGAACTTATCTAAAGAAAAACATATAAAATTTGTAAATAATCTTGGAATATTTTAGGCAAGAGAAATTGAATTGAATTGTATTTAAAAAAAAAAAAAAAAAAATAAAAAAAAAAAAATTTACTGGATATATATACATACACTATATACATATATACATATGTATAGTAATAATAATTAATATGTAAGAAATGTGTAATTCTTACATATTAATTATTGATCATAGCAATTATGAATTAAATGCATTATAGATGCATGATATTCGGTTTGAAGAGGAGTGTTGAAATATGCAACTTTGATTTTTTGTAGCAGGGCAACCCAGATATCATGCAATCTGTTTTTTCTATTTTTCTTTTTTGTTTTTTGTTTCTATAGTCTACTAAAAAGCTAAAAGACGTATACAGTTATTTCACAGCCTACTAATATTTTTTCTGAATAAAATAAAATCATTTTTCATTCTTCTGTAATATACAAAATTTAGTACAATAAAGAATTTCTTATAGACAAGACGTGTGTCGTTTAATTTGAATTTGGATTTTTATGTGCTCCGCCTAAAATATCATAACAAATACTAGTTAATCACTAACAGCGATCTTACGGAGTCGGCTCTGGCAAAGGCACACAGGTACAAAGGTGGAAGGAGGAGAAGAATGGCTTGGGCGTGAACCAAGCTAAAGCCGAACTCGGAACGGCTCTGAGACTCTCAAAGGCGACAAAGTACTTGGGTATCATTCTGGACTCCAAGCCCTCCTGGAAAAAGAACACGGAGAAAAGGACGAAGAAGGCGATGATTGCCTCGTGCGTCTGTAACAGGACGTTTGAGAGTAGACGGGGCCTGCAGCCTCGTATCTTCCACTGGATGTTTACAGCGGTTGTTTGGCCTTTACTCTTTTACGGGGCATTAGTATGGTGTGAAGCTATACAAAAGAGGAACTATCTCGCTACGCTGAACAAGATACATAGGTTGGCCTGCTTAGATATCACGAGTGCTCTGAAGTCAATTTCGCAGGCTGATCTTGAGGTCTCTATAACAATTGGATATCTTCCTCCGAAGCGTGGCTGCTGGAACTGCACTGAGTCTTAAGCTTTCAGATGTACGGTGGTCCACGCTCCAATACTGCATGAAGTAGAACGGAATCACCCAGGTTTAAATGTGAATTCATGGTACGGGAGACTGACTTCGTACGAAGACTCACACTCCCACACTGGAAGAATGGTTTGATGTCATCGGTGACGGTGATATAAAGATCTCTACCGATGGCTCAAAAACGGAATACGGAACTGGATCTGGGTTCTATTCCAAAGAACTGACATTAAACGGGTAATACGGGTTACCTAACCTGTCTAGCGTATTTCAGGCGGAGATTTTTGCTATTTAACAAGCTGTCTGTATGGTTGCAATACAAAGACACCGGTATTATTAGACAACATTAGATATAGTGTAGAGGTTCCCTAGAGATTTAATTTGTTTTCCTTTCTCCATGTTGAAGACAGACTAACACACTTGTCTGTTGGATACATTTCACATAGCGAAAGAAATTGATATCTGTTAGCCGCCCCAAATGGGGAAACAGATAGCTGGTGAGGTAAGCTTAAATCCCTCTGGCCACAGCGGCTGGATCACTGTCATCTCTAATTATATACAAATCTTTTATGAAGCACTTTGTTAAACAAAACTTTTGTAAAAAACGATAAGTACGACTCTTTTCTTGTATGTATTTATAAACTGCTAAAAGGATTTAAGGACTCCATCCGTGTACGGTAGCATCAAAACACAACGAAATTGAAAATGGAACTGAAAATATTAAACTTGAATTAACAAAAACTTCGGAACTAATACAAATATATTAATGAATGTTTCCTGAAGACGCTGAACAAACAGAAAAAATGCTATAAGCTCTTTAGAAGGCAATTAAAAAGTTTACAGTTTCTTGAAATATTTTGATCTCGAGGTCACGCAAGCTGGGCAATGCAGTACGTAACCAGTTTAATTGTACTTGCTACGCGATGTGTCCCACAAGGATGCTTATCAGTGCAGTAAAGTCACATTTATTATTTATTTATATTTATTTACATACATACAGAAATGCCCTTTAGCCAGGATTACGTCCTAGTTTCTCTCACCATTTATGTTGTGTGTGTTAATTTTATACATGACTGGTGGGGCCTACAGTTTAAACTCGACTCCAAACGACAGATTTTTGAGAAACTTTTCATGGCAATTTTATTTACTCTCAGAGTTTTTGCCAGAAATCTGCTGAGAGGAAGTCGCCGAAGAAATACTTTTTGTATTTTGTTTTGATGTCTGGCCTGCGGCTGAAACCCTGGCCTTACGTCTAATAAGCCAACACACATTCTGATCTTACTAATTTCTTTATATCTACAGTTGGCGAAAGTTATATTTGAATAAATTTGTTAAAAGTGTGAAAATATTGTTTGCCGTAAATTTATGTTCTATTATTTTGAAAGACGATAAAATCAAACGTGATATTTTAAATGACCAGCAGCGCTTAATGTTTGAAAAATTGTTCCTATAATCGATTTTTTAATATTTACAAGTCGTTCTTACGGTTATTTTTATGTGTTTTGAGTCGCTAATACAGTGTCTATCATTAAATACTTGCTTTCTATAAATGTATATAAAACTAAGTGTGTGTGGGATATTATCGAAATCTTTTAATCGTTTGTAATTGATTGATGCAATTACAACATTCAAATCGGAGAAAAGCAACCAAAATGTCCAAATATCCATAACTCTGGCTTATGAATTTGACCGACGATTTTGGTTATGTTAGCCATGAGGACCTATGTGGTTTGTAACCTATTTGCATACACCTAAAAAAATTGGAATTGATTAAAAGAGAGCCGTTTAGGGCTTAACGATGAGATAACCAAGCAAGTATTTAAATATTTAGATGTGCTGTAAAATTTAATTATTTTTTGTAAAATATTCCAAAATGTGTCTAATATTTCACCATATCTGAAATAAAATGATGTAAGACAAATCGTCAGGTTTTATGTCCAAACCATAACAATCTTTAGATAACCAAAAGCGCCGAAAGCATTTATTACATTCACTTCCAAATGATATTACAGATAAAAAAGTCTAGACGCAGTAATTTTATTGTTTCACTTCAAGGGTCAATGACAGTACCACGTTTTAACCGTTTCATGACGGTAAGATTATGAAAGGTAAAGTTATCATTTTGTCTATTTAAGATGTGTCATTAGATGACATATTTCAAATTAAATTACCAAAACCAATAGTAGGTTGTTAATTTTTTTTTTTTTGGAACATCGTTAACGAAAACAAATTAAATAAGTTTCTTCATTATTGAAAATTAAGAGAAAAGTAGTTGCTTCTAGTATTTTAGGTAATATGAATAATTTAATGAAATTAAATAAATAAATTAATAAAATAAATAAATAAAATAATAATAATAATAATAATAATAAATAATAAATAAATAATAACAATAAAATAATGAAATTTTAAAATTTTATTTTGAAGCCACTTTTGAAAGGCTTTTTTCTGCGTATTGGTTCATTATGTTGTGTCTCTTCAATTTTATCATGTGCTCATCAATAAATTGTTATTTGCCGATTTTGAGAGCATCTTAAACCTCTTCATTGTTGCAAAAATTAAGTTTTCCAGTTATATCATCAAAGAGAGGCTTTGTGATAACGTTTGTACTGTACTTCCTTAATTATGGCAAAATATGATAACCCATAGAGAATTCTCAATCATTTGTATGAGTTTATCGAATTAATTTTTCTAATATCTCTTATACTAAGATATTAAATATTAAAGTTAGAAATAAAATTTGAAAGGAATTCATCTGAAACAGGAAATGTATGCTCAATATATGCTAAATTTCATTTTCGTTGAGTTTAATAACTACACATCCTCTCCAAAGCAAAATCTACAATACCAATGGTAATAGCGAAGAATCGTAACATCTGTATGTAAGTAGAAAAGCTCCTTTACGGACCATAGAACACCGGTATGCGTTTACAATAAATTTTTGACGTTTTTAAAGCTAATAACCTTTTATATTTATTAAAATAAGAAAATATCCCACCAAACAATAAATAATTTATAAAATATGTATAATGAAAATTAAAATAAAAACACTTTTACAAAATATTATAATTTAACGCGAAAAAACAGACAAATTCTAGTGACCATGTATAAAGGATAATTGTTCGAATACAGCCGGCTATATATAATAAAGGTATGTTATATAGAATTTTTATGTTTTCGGTTTGGGACATATACGTCCCTGAAAAAATAACGTGATACGAATAAGCTTGTTTATCTTGCAATTATTGGCTATAGATTGCAATCAATCTCTGTTTAAATATCTATTTGTGTGGCTGAAAGAATTTTGCTTTGTAAGGAAAATTGCAATTCACATTTTTATTGCCGTTGAAGTAGCCTTAATGAATCCTCTCTACAGGAAGGGAGTTGTTTCAGCTTGTTTTTCAGGCCTTAAAAAACGAACGATTCTAATGACGTCAAAATAAATTTCAGTTGTTTTTGTGCTTGAGGGTGCTTAAGTTAATTGTTGTTTTTAAAGGTCAAGTTTAAATTTAAATAAATAATTATATGTTATGGTCACCTTAGTCTATTGATGTGTGGTCGTTGTATATTAGATCTCATAAGTTCAAACCTTAGCTCTGACATCTAGAAAAAAAACTGAAAAACATAAAAAATATTTCTTTCAACGATCACCTCTCAGAAGTCAACTGGCTAAAGCTATGATCGTAAACAAACTTGCCGTGAAAAGTTTCTTATATTAATTAGTAACACTAATCCGTACAACAAGGGTAATACGAAAATATAATTATGTATTGTGGATCTTAATGGGCAATAAAGTAAAGTAGTCTTATCTTATACAGAATTATCAGTTAAATCAACAGATTTTTAATATTAAAATTATTTAGTTTGATGACTATAAACATTAAAGCATTTCGCGTTTGTTGGTATTGCTTGAAGTGTAATTTTTTTTCCTGGAGTTTGCGGAAAGTGAGACAAGCCATATTAAATGCTACTTTATAGACTTCCAAACGTGATTGACATTTTGGTGTTTTAAGTTTTATCAACATGGGAATTTCAATCATTCAGTATCTAATCCTTAAATATGATTTAATTTTCAGTTTGTAGGCGATGAGGAAAAAGAGAATGGACACTGGTACAAACTTGACTGTAACGTAATATTTATCTTTTGTCTCTTTCTTTCTTATTTTAAATATTCTTCACGAATTTGTAACTGACGGCTGTGTGTGAAAAGCAGGTTCAAGAGATAATTGAACAAATATTGGAGACGGAAACTGGATATGTTTAAACGGTGACGAAATACTCGTTGCTAGTAGATAACAATACAAAGAATTAAAAATTAAATAAGTTTTTATTTTAACAATGGAATTCGTTATGAGCAAAGTATGCACAAATAAAACTGATACGTACATATTTTGTAGTTAATGCCATTGTAGTGTGTTGGTTACACTTATCCACTGTTGTGTGTTGGTTACGTTTGTGCTACCTAAAAATACAGTTTGATACATTCCTCAATAATATAAACAAAACTGTCAATGACCAACGGCACGAGGTATCAAATTGCATTATACAAATTTTCAGTACGTAATAATTGTAAAGTAGAAAAATGCTGACCATACACTCTCTAAGTTAAGTTAAAGTAAATTAGGTCATAAGTATTATGTAAAGAAATTAGACTTAGGTAAAAACTAAATTAGGTCATAAGTATTAATATGTAAAGTAATTAGACTTTAGAAATTTATATAAATAGCTGTAAGTTGGTTGATAGAATTAGAATAAAATTGATAATCATAACGGTTCTTTAGCTGATAAAGAATTTTTTTCTCATTTAAACTGCGGCTTATTAGCCATAACTAATCGGCGTGCTCGCCTTAATAATAAGCAAACCAGGACGGAATAAAAACTGACCGACAATTCAAATACACAAACATTACTTTCATTACAACAAGTACTCGTATCTATAAAGTATATGTTGGTATAACCAATGGAAATAAGAACCTGACCTATAACAACGTCGCAGACTCTGTCGGATTTAAGCCTGTTGCATATGGTAGTAAGGATTAAAGTCGTGGAGACAATGGTTGAGTTAATGGGAGACAAGTCTATCATGAGATTCGTTAGAGAGTATCATAACTACATAATCCGACTGATTATATAAACAGATACAACGTGACTTTAAAAGAAAACGTTGCGACATAAAACGCGAAACGTAGGGTATGTATCTAAATTAATACACGAAGTATGGTAATGCTATAAACTATATGTCATGAAGCAGTTTTTGTTTTATGTTAAATTCTCTCAAAATTGTATTTTTATATTCTTTGAATATTGCTTTAAACTTTAAATAAAGAAATTTCTCAAGATAGAAGTAATAGTTTATGATTGACGTATCCTGAATGACAAAATAAGCATTTTGATGTTCTGCTTCCTGATAAACGATTCATGTTTTTTTATTTAATTTTAACTCGACGTTTATAAAATATCTGATTACGGTAATAAGATGCTATTAAGACGAAACTCAACTATTTGAATATATAATAAAATTAGAGAAGATGACAAATAACCAACGGTATCAAAAATTCATAAATTTTTTACGAATACCTAACTGTCAAGTAATATATAAAATTTTAAATTTCCGTCTGGTGTCTATACTTTCTGTTGCAGACAAAATTTATGAAAAAATTATATGCGCACAATTTACAATTTATTTTGAAGAAAACAAACTATTATTAGATCGTCAAAACAGTTTAAAAAGTTACTGTGTAGCTGCTGAAACTGTTATTAATCATGTGTGCTACATCTTGATGCGTGTTATAAAGAAGTCACATGCCTATCCCTTCTTTACTAATTTATTTGGTCATTACATTCCTAATACATACATAATTGTTCATTACAACCCTTCAGTCAGGATTATAGACCTAGTTTCTCACACCACTTATGATGTGTGTGTTAATTTTATACATTAGTGACGGGACCTACAGCTTAAAGTCGACTCCGTACGACAGATTTTTGCGAAACTTTTCATGGAATTTTATTTACTCTCAAAGTTTTTGACAGAAATCTGCGGAGAGGAAGTCGCCGAAGAAATACTTTTTGTATTTTGTTTTGATGTCTGGCCTGAGGCTCGAACACTGGCTTTTCGTCTAATAAGCCAACACACTACCTACTAGACTACGGCGGCAACTTGGTCATTACAACCATTTAGTCAGGATAAAAATCTACCTTCTCACACCATTCATGTCGTGTGTCAATCTAGTGAGACCTACTGTTTAATGTCGACTCTTAACGACAAATTTTACAAGTTTCATGGCAATTTTATTTTACTCTCAGAGTGTTTGTTAGAAGAGTGCTTTATATTTTATTTTTTTTAGATGTCTGAGCCTGTTTTTGAACCACGGGCTGGTAGATAATATTTGTAAAACTGACGCAGAAGCATAAAAACTAAACAAAATATAAATTAACGCAATTTTTTTTAATTTTGTTTTTGTGTATTAATTAAGAACATTATGCACAATGCATAACCAAAAGAACCATTTGCTAAAAGTTAACTTATGAAATGTTTGCTTTTTGTGTATTCAAACATGTGCAACGCCTGGGAATGGGGTTGTACTCGAGAATTTAATGCAGTATTATATTATATTAACTAAAAAAGAAAACGTTTTCCGCAGGATATTACCAGATTTCACCAACTTTTTTTTCATTTCTATTGAAATTCTTTGGCAACTGCTTTTTAACGATTTTTAATAAATTCTGATATCTTATTTAACTTCATTAAGTTTTTTGGGTTTTAAACTTGCCTCTCTGACATTGATGTCAGCACTGCAGTCATTGGGAACTGGAAGCCTATGCTCTTTTACATGTTGTTCAATAATTTCGAACAACAGCTTGTAATTTTCTTCATTCTTTTACTTATCAATTCTTTTTTATGTATCAATAACAAAAAGTAACAAGAGAAGCCATCAAATTGTCAAGAATATTGTCCTACCATTGAAAAGCTCTTTTCATCATATTCTTTATTTCTTACTCTGATGGCCCCTGTTTACGATGATTACAAAATCGATGGTTGCTTTATGAATTACGCTGATAGCAATTGAACACCTTATGTCGAGATTTTCTTTTACAAGTGCTTTAAATAGTTGGCAATTATGCATTAAGAAAAATTTTTCTTAAACAGTCACTTCCCTCACTATTGCAACTGCAAATATAAAATACTTGACACAGAAGTTTGTTATGCATCCATAAGTATTCGCAATATTACAAATTCCCTTAAATTATAATTTAAAAGTAATAATAATTATGCGTAAACGGCAGATTTTATCCATAATTCACAGACGCACAGTGGGGTTTTTGATACCAAAAGTGGGAATTAATTCAAGGTAACTTTCCCTGTTTCTAATTTTAACTTTTTTCAGTTAAATTCACCTTAAGAAGTAAAACTAATACATTTTTTAATATTATTTAGTACAAATTTTAATTCCCATTAGTCTATTTAAAAAAAACTGCAATATTTCCAAAAAAATAAGAAGAATAATATTTATTCTCACATTTCTATTCCTTATCCGATTCTTTATAATCATCATCATCAATTATTATTATTATCATCACCAATATAATTAGTATAGGTATCATTATTATTGGCATCTTCTGCACCATCGACATTTGATTCAAATCTTATCAATTGAATTGCTTCCATAGAAAAATTATTGGTTTTTTTCTCTTTCAATTTTCTCATATTTGATATTACTGGATCTGAAGTATCTAATAGTCTTTTAAATATGTCTTCACTTGATTTTTCACCAAAACATTTTCGCGAAAAATGCTTCCTAAAATTTTTGAAATCTTTGTTTCGAGCATCTTGTGCTTCTTCCGTCAGCTGTCCAATTGGTAGTAAAGTATGGTTTATTATTTCTGGTCCATGTATTAAACATTTATGGATAGTTGGGGACATATAATACCAAGGATATTGCTGTACAAAATACCTTGCGGTATCAAGAGCGAAATCTCGAAAGGCATTAGTGTTTATTTGAAATCCACTAAAAACGGTAACCATAATTGAACGCAGTTGTCTTAAGTTGTCTTAAGAAGCGCCGAGCTGTGATGCCGTCACTAGAATTTCCAAAGCAGGGTTTCGGATGGTCAATAATAAGACCAGTTTTATTTTTGAACTCCTCTTGAATACGTGCTTTATTTTTTGCAACAACTTGTTTTTCGATATCCGATCTAGCTTACCGTTTCTTTATAGGAAGCTTATAAGCCAAATGGACCAGGCATTCAAAAAATCTGATCCATCCATGCATCGGCAAACCGAACTCCAGATTTTGTCAATACTATTAAATTCTTTGGAAGTAGCACCATATAAAAAGCATTTTTGTGTACTAGTAGTTTCTGTGAGTGTATTACATATTTTTCCATCAATCATGGATAGGACCAACTTATGACTGACTTTCAAGCGTTTTTCTCCATAAGAAATGACACTCTTTAAGGTTTCTTAATTTGTTTTGAAATTATTTATATGTAGGTGCCACAATATATTTAAATTTTATTTCAAAATGTGCAAAAAAGTGCAGACAAATTTTTCATAAATATTTTCAAAAGCGTTTATATTTTTAGAAAACAAAAGATTTTTCTCTTAATTTGGCTTTATTCACAACTATTTATCGACATATTTTCCGAAATCCCCTAATTTATAGGCTTATGCGTGAAAATTAATTAAAGATAATAACACAATTGCACATAAAAACCAAAAACATAAACTAATCTAACTAACCTTAGGTTGAAGGTTCCATTAAAAGATTTTTAATTATCACTTTAGAAAACACCCAAAAGTAATTTTTAAGACACCAAAAGTTGAAATTTATATTTCACGCGAGGAAAACTACAAATAATTCAAACTTTAAAATTATATTGTGACATAACAGTAGTTCTCAAAAACAAAATTTTTGCGCAAGTGATGTGGAATGTTGTGTACTTTTATCGACAACAAAAATTTATTCGGTTTTCCTAAATTTAATTTTGCAATTAATTCCCATTTTTGGTATCAAAAACCCCACTGTGAGACGGTTGGTAAAAATTATAATTTTATTTCATATTACTTTGGAATTATATATTTGTTAGTTTTTCAGCTCACTGTATATACATTTTTTGTTTATTTCTTTTTATATTTAATTTTTATTTATATATTTTATTTGTATATTACAAATTTTTCTAAATAATTTAAATATTCTTAATTTACTGACTCAGTTGCTATCGTAGAATCTGCTCTTATGGCTCCAATATCGTCGAGAAGTGTGAATTGTGGCGGCGCAAATAAGCCCAAAACTTAAAAAAAAAATTTTTTAAAACTATTTTAAGAATATTTTTTTACAATTTAAAATAAACAAGAGACACAATTTGATGCCATTTCTGTCATATAACGAATTTCGTTTGACACTTAAGCGCCCAGAAATAAAACAGCTACAATGAGCGTCAAAAGTGAGTAAACATCACTAAAATAATTCATTTTCTTAGGATAGCGAAAAAAGTAAATGAGAATAGTCGAATAAATTTCCAAAAATAAAAACGTTTATTTATTACTTATAAAATGTTAAAACAAAAACAACAAATAATGATTAAGGAACTTTTTTTATACTTAGGAACAAAACTGTTTTATACTTAAGAACAAACGTTTTGACTCACTTATGGCGCTCAGTGTAAATGCTATTTTTGTTAAAAAAAAGAACACTGCAAATTGCGTTGTTGTAATTCTGCTATCGCCATACAAAGTTCGCCCTGCTATTTTCCATGTCAAAGTCTAAGGTCTCAACGTTATGCATGCAGAGTTACCTATAAAAAACTTTAAAATCCAAAAAAAATCTCAAATTTAAAGGTTACAGCCACGGTGGCCTAGTGGTTTCGATTACCATCAGGACTCTGGTCTATTGAACTTTCTGAAATTATTTTTTAGAGAACATTGGTAAATTAAGTGCTGAATTGAGTGATGAATTGCATCAAGATATGTTATCATTTGAAAAGTGTTTGAATGGAAAATGAAAACACAAATACAGTAGACTACTGGCGGTCAATCAAACTTCGAAACTTGCAAATGCGCTCTTCTTCTTCTCGCCCAACTTGTACCCCACACAAACTTATTGTAAAGGCATTCATTTGCCTGGACGAGAGGAAACAGCTTTTCGTCATCCACTTAACCCATTTCGCTCCGCAGTTCGATTTTTCGAACAATAAAAATTTTCTTTTTTCAAAAAAATATTTATGTATGAAAAAGGCAAAATTTCAAAAACATTTGGGTTTTGGTATTAAGCCTCAACTCCCCCCGATGCTAGGAGTTAATTTCTTTAACCCATATTTTTGGACACTTTTTAAATTAATTTTTAAAAATAATAAACAAAATAAAATTAAAAAATAATTATGTTTTATAAAATATAAAAAATTTCATTTCCATGCACATGCGTGCCTTCAGATATGTGTAAACTTGTCTGTTCGAAATTTCGAACGCTGGCGCTTATCCTATAGTTACTGACTGACGATCAAAATTCTGTGTATTAAATGTTACACGCATTATTTGTGGAAATACTGTTAGTTGTTATATTTTTCTTTCATCGTGTTGTTAACATTTAATAATAAATTTTTTAAAGAAAAGGTGAATATTTCATATGTTATGTACAATTTACCAGTGAATTTCGTGTTATTTTTTTTTTATTTGTGTTATTGATTTGTGTTTTGGTAAAAAACTACCAAGGGTTGATTATGATTATACATTTGATGACAACCAAAAAATATTGCTATGTGGATGGCAGGACAACAAAGAGGTCACCATGGCAACAAATTTTGATCATGTCTTGCCTTTGCAAAAAGTACAACGTTGGAAAAAAGCATCGACATCCAAAAAGAACCCGGAAGCTAGTAAATACGTCACGTATGGTCAGCCATGTTACACAATTTTAACAAGGGTGTGGATTTACACGACAATGCAATCCAGAACTACCGAATTAATATTCGTGGAAAAAATGGTATTGACCTTTGTGGTGTACTACTTTGAATTCGGCAGTTGTGAATGCTTGGAAATTGCATTGCTTGATTGCAAAACACAAAGTTGAGAAGCCTTTGAGTCAAAAAGATTTCAAAATCTCGGTGACAGAAGCTCTTCTTTTGACTGAAAGGAAATAAACTTCCGATGATGATGGTGACGATAAGGAATATCGTGGTCCAAATCTTCCAAAAATGCAGGGAAAACACGTTGTAATCAGAAATCCCGAGGGAAAACATCGTTGTCTATTGAAGGGTTGCAGTAAGCCCACAATATATATGTGCGAGAAATGTAATATTCATCTGCATACAAAATGTTTCAAACTAAAACATGATTACAAACATTTTTTTCATAGCTTCTATTTCGGCTATTTCGAATTTTTTTTAAATATTTATATCAAATTATTACAAATTTAGCTAAGTATAATAAATAATAAAATAAATCAATAAAACAGCAAATAAATTCAAAGGTTTTACTTGCATATAAAGCAGACATATAGGATAAACGCCAGTGTTCGAAATTTCGAACACTGTTTTCTGGGAAAACGAAAAGTCGGAAAATTTTTGAGCTGATTTTTGACATCAGTAGGTCCTAATTACCCTAAAAAGTTCTTCTTAAATAAAAAATAAAATTTAATCTCGGAGTGAAATGGGTTAAATAAATATTTTCATTAATATATTTCAATTTATTTCATTTTTTACTTTCTTTTGATCCAAAAAACAAAACAGAGCAAAACAAAAAAAAGAGAAAAAAATCACCCGAACACAACAAAATGCAAATGAAATTTGTTTACATACATTTGTAAACGCCAATCCGAATTCTGCTGTTCAGAACAGTGATGAAGTGTTGTTAAGATAAAGCAAATTCAATAATTCAAAAAGTACCAATTTGGTACTTTTAATTGGAAGAAGTTATATTTGCTTCTTAAATTTTATGTTATTAATAATATTTATTGAATTTAGATATAAGTACAGTCGAATATTGTGCTATTGAAAGTGATTTTTTTTATTAAATTGCAAAACAATAGTAATAATAAAACTACTCTTATAATTCTTTATGAACATTAGAATCATAAGAATGTGTATTTAAAAATGTTAAAGATTAAAAAGATTTACATATGTATGAATAGGAAATTACCGAAAAAGGCATTTGCGTTATATTGCCACTTAAACTACATATTTTTTATCTATTATGTTTAAAAATTTTTTTATACACATTACAATAATCATAATAACATTTAAAGAAAAATCATTTTTAATATTCAAATTTTAAAGCTTATTACATACGATTAATATACATACAGACATGAAAGTACCAAAAAGGAGAATTAGTACCACTTCGTCACTCAAAATTCATATACATATATTATTTATTTCTTATAAAATAATTTTTTTATTATTATTTTAAACAAAAATTAAAAATTTCATTACATATGTACATTTAACAATTTAAATGTACAAAGAGGGCATTTTATACATATCGTTCCATTTTACTAACGAGAGTGAACGTTTCGGTAAGCATTTACATTGCACTCTATATGCTAAATAGAGAACGTTCGGTACGTTACGTTCGGGTAACTGGCACTTTAAACCGACAAACCAGTGATAATTGAACATTTGCAGGTCAACATTCGTAAAAGTGTACGAGAATTGGTCCTATCGAATTAGGTACTGTGAGACCAGCCGCGGCATCCACGTGAATGAAATAGTCTTTCATTTGTAACCGGAACAATTGTACTTCACAACTAAAAAATAAATTTGGCTGAATTTCAAACCGCTTTTGTTGTATTGCATTCTTAAATTTAAACTTTTAAATGACCCACCTTATGAAAAACTATTTTTGTGTTCTACTCAACTAAATCTACAATTTACAACTTATGTCCATAATTACTCGGGCATATTTCACTGTCATACCATGTAATTTTTCATCAAATTTGGATTCGCAACAAAAAATAGACTATTATTACTGACTACCAATGGCAAACAAATTTGAGATGCATCCCGACTTAGCTCTGACCCCTATGCTCCTCATCTAGGAATAACAAACTAATATCTTTTAAATATCGCAAGATTGTTGGAGATATATATATACAACAAGACTTATGGTCGAAAAAGGTTATTTAGCATCTAATATTGAATTTTTACATAAACACCAATTCCATTTAAAATCTCGCTGTACCTGGTGGTGTAGAAAGAACAATAGGGTAAGGACAATAGGAGACAAGTCTAACATAAAACTCTTTAGGGCTTGTCATAACCTAATGAATCGAATGACTGACAACTCGCTCCTTAAATGTCCCCTGGACATAACCAAAACCTTTGTGGCTTTGGGAAATGTTTCGAAACGAGACTAAGTTACTAAAATGAATGTAGTAATCTGGAATCTTTAAAAAAATTACTTTTTATAGTATACATGTATATGCGTCAGTTAGGTTACCATTCGTGTACACACTTCTTATGTCGGTTATTTTTTTATGACATGGGGGATGTGAGCAGTTAGGCCGAAATCCTATCTAAATGAATGTTATGGTCAATTAAGTAAATAAGTAGTTGAAAACCAAAAAAATTTTTATTTCACTCTACTTATGTATCGCACAATGTAATTGTAATTCGGTCATTAGTTCAATTATATATTTGTTTAAACAGTTAAAACTGTTCCACATTTAATAGGTGCCATCAATGGTGTCAACGATTAGAAATACTTTTGAAATTCTGACCAACGACGTCCATGATGATATCTCTTATTAAAATTTTAAATGCAAATTTCCAACAAGTGTCTTCGAGTGCTTGCGAGCTTAATTTCTTATTAACGTCTTTTGTAAATTCTTCAAAATCTCTTAATCGTATTTTGTTCATCTGAGTTGTTATATTTTTCTTTTTAAATGCAAATCGATAAACAAATTTCTACATCAGAAACTTTTTGAAAATTAAATTGGGACGTTTTTATTTTCCCTAAGTTTCGTACATGTTTTTCCTTTTGAATAAATTACACCCAACTTGTTAAGTTCTGTGTTAAATTTTTATGGTTTAACCGCAAAACCGACAGTCTTAATCTGATTGTAATTGAGTGGTTTTGATAATTTTGCTGTAAATGTTGGTGTGTAGCATGTTGGCATTTAATGAATACTACTGGGGATGAACTACTGTGGTACAGTGGCTATTTACTTTGGCTATAATACTACGAAATAAAAATAATCGTTTTCCTTTTCTTAGGTTTTTGGCTAGGAGGTACTGTACCTTGTACATGTAAGATTCGAGAAATCTCCTTGAACCTTCAAGTTTTGAATTCCCAGGTGTCTCATACTCTGCTTTGGCTTCTGGAGTGTATTGGATTCCAATTCCATTTTTTTCTAAATCGCGCAGACTTCGAACCACGATAACTTAATCGTATCTTGGCGTGGTTCGAGCAGATATTTTTCCCTCTGAAAGTGCGCATATCTAATACATTGAAAACGTGTCTTTCGAAAGGATTTTTATAAAGGATTTTTCTCTGTTTTTCACTTGATAGATCTTTACAAGGTGGGTTCCAAGCCGTATATACAATACAAATGTAAGTTCGAGAGAATTGTACTGAGCAAGGATGCTGTCTAGGATAGCAAGATAATCAGAAACTTTGGCTGAGCTTTCTTCTTTACATAAGATTCAAGAGGGAACATTGAATATTCAATAATTGTGTAAGTTTATGAGAACAAAAAAATTGCTCAGAGATGTTATGTGAAATTTAAAACCATTCTCTGAAAAAGACAATTTCATTTAATTTCCATCAAACTATTTTGGTTGGTATATTGATGATCACTGTATTGCTGAAGAAGTACTGTTAACTAGTAATTGTTGTGCTTGTAAAGCGTATTCCTATCATGTTTAATAGAATGAACAATATTTGCATGTAACACATACGAAAAGATAGTGAATTCGACGATGCCTGCTTTGAAAAATATCAAAAATTTTCTATGTGTGTTTAAATTACTAGAATAAAAAAAAAATATGTATGAAGCCATTAATAATGTTATTAGTATTCCTTAAAGTATTTTTAATTTAAATTCTCAAAAAGTCTTTGCATCGTTCAAGTATTAATTCTGATTTTCTTCTATTAACGTGAACTGCGTAAATTTATTAAAAAATCACAGAATGTGGCATATACGTAGACATGCATATCCATGATGCGAAGAAGTAAGAAAATGTGATCAATCCCAAACACGCTATACATACATATTCCAAAAACATAAAACAGCATTATTAACATTATGGGAAGCGGGTATGTAACTACAAGGCAACGCTACTGATTGGCTTCAACATGGCGAAGCCCGGCGCTATTCTTGCAAGTACATGCCAAGCAGCTCACAGCCTCCGTATCTTAGATCAGGCGCTACCCGGGTACTGATACTCAGCATCCGCTGGGTACTTGCTAATGCGAAGAAGTAAGAAAATGTGATCAATCCCAAACACGCTATGCATAACACTACATATTCCAAAAACATAAAACAGCATTATTAACATTATGGGGAGCGGGTATGTAACTACAAGGCAACGCTACTGATTGGCTTCAACATGGCGAAGCCCGGGGCTATCCTTGCAAGTACATGCCAAGCAGCTCACAGCCTCCGTATCTTAGATCAGGCGCTCCCCGGGTACTGGTACTCAGCATCCGCTGGGTACTTGCTAATGTGAGAAGGCAAGATTGGCGATTCGGCAATTCGACCTGGACTATGTATGGAAAATCGATTTTGAAGATGACGCAAGTGGGCTGACGTTTGTTGCATTCTGTTACCTGAGTACACCGAATGAAAACCGGTCGAAATGACTTTCAGGCTTCAAGTACGTTCGATTATCGTCGCCATTTAGTTGGTGATGCAGGTTTAGTTGAGATGACTCCTAATTAGTGTCCGACCTGGCTCTGAACGCAGACTCCCATGAAGATCTGCGTCAACCCTCGCGAGGACCTCACTGATCACCATAGGCACCCTCGGGGTCTTTAAGGGACAACTGCATAATAGATATGAGATAGCGGCTTGAAGATGGAACCCGAAAGAAAAAATGAATAGGAAAATATTGGAAGTGGAAGAGATGATGCAGGGTGAGGTTGCCTTTATGAGCAGTCCGAAAATCAGGCGATCACCGGTGAAAAAATCCCAGACAACGGCGAACTCTCAGAGCACATCTGCGAGGAGCACTGGGCTAGAGAAGGGTGGCACGACACCAAAATCTGCGCAGAAGGGTGTGCAATCGCATGCACCACAACCAGTGCATGGTGGAACAGGAGAACCGCCTTTGGGGCACAGTTCCACTAGACAGGAGTTCATATGTAAGATGAGAAACTCAGAGGAGGAGACCTTTACTAAGTGCCAAAGTGTTATCCGCAGGATAAGAGCGGCAATGACGAGAGCAAGGAACATCAGCATGGATGTTCAGAGCGGAGTATCAGAATTAGAGGAACTCATCGATATAATGAAGAGCTACAGGGAAAACTGGAAGGCTGCAGAAATGGAAAAGGAAGCGAGTAGGGCTCTTGAGATTACCAGGAATAACAGGAACGACGACGTCCTCAATAAGAGAGGCGCCTCAACCCCCCCGGATAATCGCCCGGAAAAGAGGCCGAGAGGAAAACCGACGGACACGGCACAGCTCAAGGAAACAGTGAACGAGGAATGGAAAACAGTGAGAAGCAAGAAAACGGCAAGGAAGGAGAAAAAGGAGCGACAAAAATTGTGAAAGAACGTCCAGAGGCTGTAAACATCCACCCAACCGAGGGGCGCAGCTACGCTGACGTTCTGAGGAACATACAGAGCAAAATAAAACCAGAGGAATCGTAGATAGCGATACGAGCCGTCCGGAAGACGAAAACAGGTGCTATTCTCATTGCAATGGGTAAAGGAGGCAAAAGAGACGAGTTCAGGGAGAACCTAAAGAGCGTCCTAAATCAAGAGGCAACCGTAAAGGACCTTGTGCCTACGGTCACTTTAGAAATTCGGGACCTGGATGCCCTCACAACCACTGATGAAGTTTTGGCAGCGGTACAAGGAGAAGCGGGCGAAATGAATCCGGATATATCCGTTCGTATAACCGGAGCGAACAGCCGAGAGCAGAAAAGAGCCTTCGTAACAACCTCTGCAGGTTGTGCGAATGCGCTTCTGAAACTACAGAGGATCAAAATAGGCTGGACAAGCTGTGGAATAACTATCAGGGAAGAACCGACACGCTGTTTTCGATGCTTCGGAATAGGTCACAGACGGTGGGAGTGTGGTGGACCGGACAGGTCAGACCTATGTATGAAATGTGGAGAAAAGGGGCATAAGAGAAAAGAATGCCGAAACGAAATGAAATGTTGTATTTGCTCTGCCGAGTCGGGAAGATCTCAGGATCACCTCCCGGGATCGCGGGGTTGTGAGAGGACCTTACGGAAGGCAGCATGAATATATTGCAGCTAAATATGCATAGAGGGAGGGTGGCTTTTTCTTTGCTATCGCAGATAGTCAGGGAGCAGGAAGTTGACGTAGCTGTTATAAGCGAACAGTATGCAGCTAAAAATAGCGGATTCTGGTTGGGTGATGAAACATCTACAGCGGCTATATGGATAACGGATAACCAGGGCCCCCGACCGAGAAGATCTGGTAGGGGGGATTGTTTCACCTGGATACAGTTTGACGATATTACTCTTATAAGTTGTTATCTGACTCCCAATGATGATGTGGGAACCTTTGAGGAGAAATTGGCCAGAATCGAGGATACAATAACGCAGATTGGCGGCAACCTAAAAGTGGCAGGCGACTTTAACTCCAGAGCTGTAGAGTGGGGAATGCGGAATACCAACCCAAGAGGCAGACGAATTGTAGAGATGGCAGCTCGAACCGGCCTGATCTTCGCGAATTTGGGGAACGTATCTACCTTTAGACGACCGGGATGCGAGGGCACTATCCCTGATATAACTAGGGTCTCGGAGAGCATATGTCACAGAGTCAGGGACTGGAAGGTATTGGAAATATATACGGGTAGTGATCATCAGTACATATCGTACACCTTTGCTTCGAGAAATAGAGGAGAGGAGAACAATTACACTCCGAACGGTAGAGGATGGGATGCACGAAAATTGGATAAAAATCGGCTGATCTTGGAGGTTGACAGATTGTGTGGCAGTATTGAGCTCTCGGACTAGGCGAGGACGAGAGTAGAACAAACTATGAAGATAATAGGACGCGGGTGTAGGAAGGCAATGCCCTTGTTGAGACCCCCGAATAGCAGGAGGAAGGCTGTGTACTGGTGGGACGAAAATATTGCAGCACTCAGGCGAGAGTGTCTACGACTACGACGGAGGTTCACTAGAGCTAGACCCAACGGACCGGCCGTTGACGAAATGCGATTATACAAAGAGGCAAAGAAATCTCTGAAGGAGGCGATATCGCGCAAGAAAAACCAGGCGTTCCAGGAACTACGCGATGACATAAACCTTAACCCTTACGGATTAGGATACAAAATTGTAATGTACAAACTGAACAGGAGGAAACCAGTGGGAATTATGGACGAACGAGTGATGACAAATATAGTGGATACACTATTCACTACTCATGAATCGAGGATCGAACAACGGCAGAATACACTCGGTATATAATTCTTACCATTTACCGAAGAGGAGCTGAAAATAGCTGCAGCCGGACTAAAACCCGGCAAAGCACCGGGGCCCGATGGCATCCCGCCTGAGGTAGTGCGGGAAATTGCCGATCAAAGACCGCAACTCTTACTGGGAATGTACAAAGCTGCTCGAGAGGCTTTTGAAGCCACGGCTTACCGCTGCTATTGAGAATAGAGGAGGACTGTCTGCCCGGCAATATGGCTTTCGACCCGGTCGGTCAACAATTGGCGCTTTGAGAGAGGTGATTGAAGCAGCTATGGTCACACAGCGTGGTAGTCATTTTACGAGGCCTGTGGTACTGCTTGCCACTTTGGACGTCAAAAACGCGTTTAACAGCCTTAGATGGAGCGATGTACTGGATGCTTAGGATAACAATTTCTGTGTGCCACATTACATTCTGGCCATGATAAGTAGTTATTTGAGTAACAGGCAGCTGGTGTGTAGCACAAGCTCGGGACCAAGAGTGAAACAAGTAACATCTGGAGCGGCACAAGGATCTATCCTCGGCCCCGACCTGTGGAACGTTAGCTATGATGGAATTCTGAGGGAGGATATGCCGGACGGAACTTTCTTGGTTGGATACGCAGACGATATCGCAGCTGTTATCACGGCCAGGAACACGGAAGAGGCACAACGAAAATTGAGACGCGTTATGCTAAGGACAAAAGTATGGTTGGATTCCCACGGCCTAGACCTGGCCATGCATAAAACGGAATTGCTGCTAATCACTGGTCGTCGTATCCCCTTGCATGTGGACATGAGCATTGGAAACGAGACAATTAGGACTGAGAGCTCTGTGAAATACCTAGGAATAAGGCTGGACCCCAGACTGACATTCTCGTATCAGATTCAGTACTCGGCTAACAAGGTCCAGAAGATCGTCGGACAGCTCAGCAGATTAATGGCGAATATTGGAGGACCGCTACCGGCGAGACGGAGACTCCTGATGGATGTTGGAAACAGCATTATGCTTTATGGGAGCGAAATTTGGGCCGAAACACTAGATGTTAAGAAGAGGGCAAACTCACTTGTATCGGTACAGAGAACGGCTGCATTGCGTGTCGCGTCGGCGTAGCGTACAGTGTCTGCTCCGGCCGTACTGGTGATAGCGGGTTTAATCCCTGTGGATCTGCTGGCGGCAGAGCGGATGGAGATTTATAAGGCGAAATCGGCTGGAACGATGGAACGAGGAGGATAGAGGAAGATGGACCGCGAGACTTATCCCGGACATAAGGCCATGGATCGGTCGGAAATTTGGAGAGATAAACTACTACGTTACACAGATGCTATCGGGTCACAGATATTTTAGGAAATATCTGCACAGAATGGGCAAGGCCGCCTCCCCTTACTGCCTGTACGAGGAAGGGGAGGTAATTGATGACGCAGAGCACACTGTTTTCGAGTGTGCACGCTGGCAGAGCTATCGCTCTGTACTGACGTCAATAGTCGGAACGATCACAGCCTCTAATATTATCGGCGTTATGACTGCGAGTAGTGAAAATTTGACCTCGGTAGTGAATTACATAGAGCGCATTCTGAGACGGAAGAAGATAGATCTTGAAGCTGCAGAACGAGTAAGCATGTCGGCATAGGTGATACTGTCACACGTGCCGGGCGTAACCGAGATGATGATCTAGACGAAAGGAATAGTGGAGACGCTTAGATGAATCCTCAACTTTCGATTCGCAATCCGGACGCGTATATGAACATGAAGGGGCCAAAGGGCCAAAAGGACTCCACTCCGAAGTAATACCACCGTAGTTCCGGAGTGGGTACAAACAAGTCAACAGGAGACGAGGGGGGGATTTAGTGGGTGAGGGCCCCACACACGGGGGATGTGACGACTTCCTCTATGGTGCGGTTAGGTACATTTACCCCTCCTCGGCAAAAAAAAAAATTATTAACATTATAAATGAAAACATACTACAATATCGAATTACTAAATAGTAGTTTCACTTCAGATAACCACCTTAAGTTTTTCCTACTAGTAAAGCCAACGAAATACTAATGAAATTTGTGCATAGATAAGTGAGTATTTTTGTGACATGAAAATTTTGTTATTTCGTCTTGATGATGAACATCTTGTCGCAGTTTTTAATTTTTACCCAAACGTGACTTTTATTTTTCCCTCATATATTTGCAAGACTACAAAGTTCTTGCAATGTTTCTCTTATGACTTTCACATTTTTTAAAATTCAGTTGCTCTCTGTGACATAAATAGTACAAACGAGAAAGAATTTAATTACTGGCTTCCTATAATACTCTTCTTCTATTCAGTTTGTAATTGCAAAACACAACCTAGTATACAAAATTAAAAACCGTAACGAGAACACACATGAAAAAGGAAATTCATTTTTAAGGGATTTTGTCTTTTAACCCTTATTTTCTGTCTAAACTTTTTTCTGACTGCTTAGTTATTTTCCAGCCAAGACGAGTATACTCGATATAAATAGAATAAAACGTTTCTACCTATGAGTAAAAATCAAACATTGAGTGTTGCGTTTTTAGAAAATACATATTTTTATTCTTTGTCAAAAACAACATTTATTTTCATTGATAAAAAATAGAATGAAAACAGAACCAATAAAAAGTATTTATTTGACACTCTCACAAAAAATTCCAGTAGATTCGTTGAATAATAATACGAATGAATTTTTTTCCAAGACGAGTATACTCGTCATTATGCGAAAAATTTTCATTTCGCTTTAAGGAGTATACTCGTGAAGAAAATAATATATACTCGACATAAAATCAGTTAAAGGGTTATATATAAAAAGTAAATAAAATCCCCTACCTAATTGGTAAATTCTTGAAATCCAAATTTCACAAATTTGATGATAATGAGAATAAGAAAGAATTTGAAAAACTTTAAAACCTTTAATTTCGGTGGCTATATCAGAATTGTCAATTTAGTAATGTTCATATCAATTGGGTCTATTGAAACCCATTCAAGTATTGAACAAAAGGTATTGCCTCTTAACTTTTACAGTATAATAAACCCTTAGTTAAAAATAAAAAAATATAAACATATATCACAATTAAAATGAAACAGCGTAAAAGTTAGTTTGTCTTTCGCTGCATTGTATACACAAAGTTAAATGCAAGATATATTTATGCATTACATTATGTACACACGAGTGAACAAATTCACATTCCCTTCCCTGACTTCGAATGTATCAACAAAAACATCGATAAAAATAATACCGATAACATCACCAACACATATATACATTCAGCCTTCATCAACATATACACACATTCATCAACAACTTCAACACAATTAATTTGATCCTCGATCGAGCAGTTGATAAACAACAGTGAACAACTAAGAATCCACCCAAGAAACCCTTCGCGTGTGAATAAAGAAAACATTTAAGTGAATTTATAATAAAAATAAACATATATACAAATCACATTATAATTAGAATAAAATACATTGAATAGACAAAAACATTTGAATTTCCAATAAAAAAAACCAAATTATGAAGTGATATATTGAAACATATAAATAAACATAAATATATAAATTTTAAATATAAAAAAATAACATTTATTTTATAACACTAAAATATATATACCTATTGTAACGTATAAATAAAATACGTTTTATAACGTTTTTAAATATACATTAAAAACAACACTAACATTTATTATTAATATACAGTCAGAGATATATATACATATTAAAAGGTTTGTATATTATACATCCTATCCCCTCTCACCCTTAAACTAACCCTAACCCTATAACCCGTTTGTTCATGGTCCTTCAAGGAAAAAGAAGGAACAGCGACACAAATATACAGTCCACAAAAAACCCATAACCCCACTAAATTGTGAAATAATTAAAAACTATAACCCCATATAACCCTAATTTCAAAAATTTGATAAAAAATTTGAAAAGAAATTAAAAACAAGAATAACAAATATCAGTGCTAATGTGATTTAATGCAAGTGTTTAAATAAACAAAATAAAATATACACACATACACTATCAAAAACAGGGTAAAATATAAATCCCCCATACAAAAAACATAAAAAACGTCCTAAAAACAAAAAGTGTGCAAGTATTTAAAATTATATGTTTAAACACAAAATTAGTAATTAAAACAACAATAATCATAGAAGGACACATTAAATAAAAAAAGTGCTTTAACAAAAACAACATACATAAAAAACAGTAAAAAATAAGACATTACAAGGTCGAAAATAATAATACATCACATATTTCAAATTATTAAATATTAAAAATACAAAAAGAAAGTGATATTACATAGAACAGTAAAATAAAATTTAAAAACAAATATAAATTGAAAAGGAAACATAAAAGTTCAACAAGGTTCACAAAAAATAGAAACAAAATACACATAATAAAGAGGAACACATATTGCACATTTTTCAAAATAATACATAAGCAAAATCAAAAGTAAAGAACACAAAAATAAAAAGTTCAACAAAGTTCGAATTAAATAGCAACAAAATACATATTACAAAAATCAAAAAAAGAAATAGAAATATATCAAGTACACGAACAAGTACATTGCATTACTGTTAACTAAACAGACATCAAAAACAATTACAAATTACAAAAAATTGGACTGACTTAGATGTGTTCTTGACTAACACATTTAAGGAACTAACTTCGGTTAATGATGTCCAAGACCATGGCAATAACTCTACCCACCCAAAACTCAAACAATTCCAAGAGATTAGAGCACAGTATGATAGAAGAGGCAGGACATTTCATAATATAACCAATGAGTGAAATGGGAAGAGCCCTAGGGATCAACCAAAATTAACAAAAAACCCACCCACTCACAACCCACCCACCCAAAACAAACGTAAAAGCGAACAAAAATTCCCCTCTTCAACCCAATCAAACGCAAGCATCCAAATTAAACATGATGGTTCAATTTGCAAACTTTGCAACGGAAACCATACCTTGAGGGAATGTTCGTCATTCAATTCACTCGGAATAAATGAGGGAATTGAGTTTGTAAAGAAACATGAAATATGTTACAATTGCTTGGCCGTCGGTCATGTCATACAAGCTTGTCGCAGTACATTAATCTGTAGATATTGCGGTGGACGACATAATAGTCTATTGCATAGACCAAATTCAAGAATTAACCCACATAATGGTGATAACCAAGCATCTTCTTTGTCAAATACCGTTCAGTCTTTCTCGACCCACACACAATCGAGCAAACCCATTCCCATAGATGACAGAACGAAGTTATTGGGAACCGCAGTTCTGAATGTAAAAGTCCAAGGAGAATTGTTTCCAGCCAGAGCTCTTATTGACCCAGCTTCAGACTTCTCATTTATAACGGATAAACTAAAAAGAAAATTACATTTACCCACTACACCCATAGTTGCAGAAATTTCTGGATTAAATGAGATAGTCTCTGCAAGATCGACTAAACTGTGTCAAGTTTCTCTACGCTCGATTACCAATAGTAATTTCAAATTGAATATCCAAGCAATTGTAGTGAAAACACTAACGAAAAATTTACCCACCCGAAGCTTAAACCCAACCCTTATAAAAGATTTG
Source organism: Sarcophaga subvicina (assembly GCA_936449025.2). NCBI lineage: Eukaryota > Metazoa > Arthropoda > Insecta > Diptera > Sarcophagidae > Sarcophaga > Sarcophaga subvicina. The sequence goes on from OW388080.2 coordinate 55,705,239, forward strand.
GAAGATATTCAATTAGCAGACAAAAGGTTATATGAAAGCAGACCTATAGATTTTATAATTGGCAGCGATTTTTACCCTCAAATATTGAAATCTGGAGTACGAAAAGATCTTCTTAATACTCTAATAGCTCAAGAAACTGAATTTGGATGGATTTTAACAGGACCTATTCAGAACACAAACAATACACAACGCTTAGTTTCATACTTCAGTTCAGTCACGCTTGATAAAGTTTTGACCAAATTCTGGGAAATTGAGGATGTACCCACTCAACCCAAAGTTTCAGAGGAAAGTTCCTTTTGTGAGGAAACTTATATGACCACTACCCGTCGATTACCGAATGGCCGTTATCAGGTAAATCTTCCCTTCATATACCCTCCTGTAGAGTTAGGAAACTCGCGACATGTGGCTATGGCTCAATTTTTAAGAAATGAGAAAAGTTTGATGAAAAAGCCAGAACTCAAAATGAAATATGATAACGTGCTACAAGAGTACATCGAACTAGGTCATATGAAACTTATAAAATATAACCCAAACACACCTTCAAACACACATTATTACTTACCCCATCACGCTGTTGTTAAACTTGATCGCGTTACAACAAAAGTTCGAGTTGTTTTTAATGCATCTAGCAAAACCTCGAACAGCATCAGCCTTAATGATACCCTATACACTGGTCCTACCCTACAAACAGATTTAGTTGTACTCGTCTTGAAATGGCGCTTTTACAAAATAGTTTATAATGCCGACATTACACAAATGTATCGGCAGATTATGTTAAACCCTACACACACTCCGTTCCAACGTATATTATTCCGCAAAGGCGTCAACGAACCCATTCAGGATTACGAACTGCAAACGGTCACTTTTGGTGTCAATTGTGCGCCATACTTAGCTATTAGAACACTACATGAATTAGCTAAAGACATTCAAAAAACCCACCCTAGCGCTTCGCAAATATTACGAAATAATATGTACGTAGACGATGTCTTAGCCGGAGGTCACACCATTGAAGAAGCTAAAGAGGGCCAAACCCAATTGATCTCGGCTCTTGACTCTGCTGGATTTCCTTTAAGAAAATGGATATCTAATACGAAGGAATTGTTGAAGAACTTACCCGAAGAACACCTACTTGATGTGGATTTACTCAACCTTCCGGAATCGAATAATGCCAAAACATTAGGAATCCGGTGGAATGCGAAAGAGGACACATTTTTCTTTAATGTACCCTTAATCGAAAGGAAATCGGCATACACAAAGCGAACTGTTTTATCAGATATCGCTCGTCTTTTTGACCCAGCTGGTTGGTTAGCGCCAATTGTAATATCTGCAAAAATTATAATGCAACAAATTTGGCAAGATAACACAGCTTGGGATGAATGTCTTGACCCATTCACCCTTATAAAACGGCAAAAGTTTTTGCAGTTTTATGACAATATTAATAGAATTCGTATACCAAGATGGATTAACTTTTCACCTACAGCTGCAATTGAATTTCATGGTTTTTCAGATGCTTCTGAAAAAGCATACTCTGCATGTCTATATGCACGAGTTACACCCGTAGACGGACCTAATTCCGTAACCCTACTACAATCAAAGTAATCTCCTTACCGAGACTTGAACTTTGTGGCGCAGTGTTGTTGGCAAATATGACAATAAATTTACTCATCCAACTTAACCTACCCTTACATAAGTCATATTTTTGGACCGACTCATCGATAGTCATGGCCTGACTCAGCAAAAACCCTAACACTTGGAACACCTTTGTGGCAAATCGAGTCTCAACGATTCTGCAAACAGTAGGAGTGGACAACTGGCACCATGTGGCTTCTCATGATAATCCTGTTGATGTGGGTAGACGAGGATGCAATGCTAATGAACTAAAATCTGATGATTTATGGTGGAATGGACCATCATGGTTGAAGCAATCTGCTTCACAGTGGCCAGCAACACATAAAAATTTCACAACTCAAGCTGAAGCGAAAGTTAGTCACGTTTACTACAACCGTTAATACCCACCCTTCCTTGGATACGAATGCTGAGAACCCAGACATATTATCAAGATTTTCAAAATTGTCAAATGCTCTACGAGTAATGACATATGTCTACCGATTTTGTGAAACAATACAATTCGAAAGGATAGAATAATTCTTGATCGAAATTACCCACAACTAGTTAACGAAAGATTACATTTGTTAACGACCCACCCAAGTATTGAACTTGATACGACAGAGATCAAATCTACCCGTGATAGATTTATCATTCTTTGTGAGACTGAATATTTTAAAGATGAATATCATTGTTTGAAGAAAAGAAACCCTATACCCAAGAAAAGTAACCTGCTCACCCTAACGCCATTTTTAGATTCCGCAAATATAATGCGAGCAAATGGTCGACTAGCAAATTCCAACGGTTTGTCATATTCTGAAAGACACCCGATTTTATTACCCTACGGCAGTTCATTTGCTAAACTATTAACCCAACACGTGCACCTAATAACCCTACATGGCGGAAACCAACTTATGTTGATACTGGATTCCAAAACTAAAGAATCTTGTTAGCGCTGTAATTAACAAATGCTCACCGTGTACTAGATACAAGAATAGACAAACAACCCAATTTATGGCAGCCTTGCCACCAGAACGTACCCAAATTAATAAACCATTTACGAATGTGGGAGTTGATTTTGCAGGACCATTCGACATTAAAGTATATAATGGCAGAGCATGTAGAATAACAAAAGGTTACGTATGCATTTTTGTTTGCTTTGCAACAAAAGCTATTCACTTGGAGCCAACATCTGATTTGTCAACCCAAGCTTTTATGGCAGCTTTCGCACGATTTTTTTCGAGGCGGGGATGCCCTGTCGCTATTTACTCTGATAATGGGACAAATTTCATTGGAGCTAGCAAATTATTGAAGAAAGAGCGACAGGAATTCATTAAACAATTAAAAGGTTCCGTTACATCTGCTAGCAGCTTCCAAAATTTGACGTGGCATTTTATACCCCCAGGTGCACCACACATGGGTGGTTTATGGGAAGCGGGAGTGAAAAGCTTTAAGGCTCATCTAAAGAAAATGAATACCCTGAAGTACACATTTGAGGAGCTAGCCACGCTTCTCGCGAGAATAGAAGGATGCCTGAATTCAAGAACCTTAAGCCCGTCAAGCGAGAATCCACAGGATCTTAACCCTTTAACTCCAGGACACTTTTTAATTGGATCACCTATTTTAACCCCAGCAGAACCCGATGTAAGCAATGAGAATTTAACCCTGGCAAACAGATGGCAAAAGTTAAAGATTCAACATCATAACTTTTGTAGAAGATGGAAAGATGAATATCTTAAAGAGCTCCACAAGAGGGCTATACGGCATCAGTCCGGAAGTAGCGTAAATATGTTTAAAAAAGGTTGAAACAATGCAAAGTTTTCACACATTTGAGTCTATTGCTTAATCAGTAGAGGTAAGAACCTAATACCGCAGATATTTTATAGTCTTCTTAATTTTTCTCCAAAACTTGTTCCGAAGGTCGTAATTCAAATGAGACTCATGTTAGCTGATGTTATTAAATTTTAACGCAAACTGTTATGTTTGCATTGTGTTTGTTTCTTCAGTTGTTTCTGTGTTTTCGTTAACCTAAAATGTGCTAAGGGATATAAACTTTGCTTATGTTCGTATTCTGTAGCACGTAGATGCTACAGTATTTAAGGTAAACATGCTTAACTTAAACGAGTTTCCGGTTACTTGTTTGTAAATATTTCCAACACTTTTATACAAATATTATCTATGTGAAATCATTATACATGTAGAATAGTTGGCAAGTTCTCAAACAAACACGCACAAAAAAATGGTATAAAGAAAACGGAAAACAAGGCAAAGTTATATAAAAGAAAGCGAAAGCCGTACCGACATGATACTTGCTACGTTTATAGATTTAATCGATATAAACAATTAGAGAGAAAAAATCAAATGTATATGTGTGTGTCTGAGTGTGTGTATGTATGTAAATTTGTTTTTTTTTTTTGCCTGTTTGAAGCCTAAAGACGACAAAACGACTGAACCGATTTTCCTAAAATTTTCACACCGTATTTCTGTATGTGTGGGTGGAATTATAGGCTAATTGTTATTCAAAAGTTTTAAATGGGTGAAGTGCCACGCCTACCTTAAGAATTAAGTATTAAAAGTCTTATATCATGGAAACTGCAACAGCTAGAATCTTCGAATTCAGCATGGACAACTTTGATATCCACATAAACATTTGTGGGAAAAATGATTGAACTAGCTACCTGTGTTACCTCCCATATAAATAAAATACTAAAATTCGTATATTTAGGAAAACTATAACAGCCAAAATCCCCAAATCATGTATGAAGAAATTTAGTGTCGATATTAATATTTTGGTTAACGATAGGTCGACAAGCAATAGTAGGCGTAGCACCTTCCATATCACATGGATACTAAAACTTGAATGTCTGGGAACACCTAATTTTATTATATTGTAATGAAATTAGCAAAGCTCGCTGGGTATATCTAGTCTATATATATGACTTAAATTGAATTAAATCTTGTAACTTACATTGACATTTGCGTAAGGGATTGGTTGTGGAGGAGAAAAGCTCATTTTTTTATTTCTAATGCTTTAGAGGGAGAAGAATCTATAGTTTTGACTATGCTTGCAACACTTCGTTTGCCGGACTTATAAAGACTTGTTCCAGCAGCAAAAGTCAGTTCTTCTGCCGACCAAGTCTCTAATAAAGGAGCAACATTTATACGCTTTGTTCTCTCAGTTTTACATAAAAATTCCTTAGAAGACCTGGCATAATTGGAGGTCGAAGATCCATCCAAGCATCCTTAAACACGAGATGATGAAGAAAATTTAGGTGGAATATTAAAATACCCTTCTAACCAATATTTATTTTTATCTTCGAACGTTAGTCTTATTCGATTGGCTTGCGCCCACTTTTTAGTTAAAATGTATACAAAATTCGAGCAGATCGCCTTACTTTTCTGTAACAGCTATACGTTTCATCATTCTTAATACCAATCATAGCAACAACGTGTTTAACAATAGTATCAGTTTTCTTAGTTAGTTGTGTTTCGTTACTCCAAGTATTATACAGCTCATTTCTTGTAATTGACATGTTAAACCCTAAATGAAATAAAAATCGTTTGGGCAAAATCTGGCAGGTAATTTTTTAAACATTAAAAACCTACGTATATATAGATGACGACAACATAAAAATTAAAGCTTAAGTACGATACATTAGCATTTGAAATTCTAATAGAATTCGGACATTAAACAAAAATTTCACATTTAAAACACACATGTACATAATTGCATTTTATTTATAAACACAACATATTTTATCAAAAATTTAAACAGGGTTTTTTTACTCATACCTTCGTTATATTAATTACACGAACAAATTTTTTAACGGCAATTTTACTCGCACTGTTAAATGTCGCTTGAAATATTAATTTTTTAGCAAAGAAGCAAATATTTGTATTTGAAGCAATATATCAATGCTACTGTAGCTGTTTAAAAAAAAATGCCGTTACGTGCTTTAGACACTTGACAACATATTACCATACAAAAAATTTACTTTTTAAATATTTTAAAAAATGACTTGTCCGGCTAGATTGGGGTTTTGGACCACAGTGTAGCGGTAGCGATGACAAGGAGAAAAAAAATTGAAATAAAAAAGAATCTGTTTGTAATGAGGATAATTGTAGAAAAAGTGTCAATGAAACTAATACCTGGAGTTTATTTTTTCTGCACCGAATTTTAGTAAACTGCATACACACATTGAGAGCACCACAAATAAATTTTTAACGTTAGAAAACGTGTATTGACGGAAAATAAGTATGTAATTGCAAAGAAGTGAGATAACGTGAAATTTAGTTTAAACTTGTTGTTGTTACGAAAATGGAAAAATCTAGATACTGGTGTTTTGCTTTTACATCGCTTAACATTAAAATTACAAAAGCTACAAAAGCAAGTAAACAAAAATATACCAACAAAACACCAGCATAAAAAAATGATAAACAAGTAAACAAAAATGCAACTACAAACACTACAATAATAAATGTAAACAAAATGTACAAACAACAATAATGAAACAACGATATTTACATTTATAGAGATCTCGAGAAGGCGAAGCCATGACCATTCAACTTCAAGAACATCAGACTGTTTACGTTGCCATATAAAAGCAAGGCAAAGTAGGCAACGGAGTTAGTAAAAGTTCAGTCAGTCTTGTGTGAAGATGCGTTGGGTTTGAAGAGAGTAATGTTGGTTTGAAGATCTCCGTTACATAGATCTATCGAACAATTGACTTGGAATTGTTATTGTTTATGCAAAGAGTGTAAACAAAAGGAATAACAAACAAAGCAATTGTTATTGTTAAATCACATTGTGAACAGTGGCACACAGAATTGTGCGAAAAATGAAGAATTTAATTAAAACGAAACATAAATTTATTTTTAATTTATTTGCAATCTACGAGCTCAAAGGGTAAAAATGTAACAATATGAATAATGAGTTTAGTTATGTATATAATTTAGTTTAGATTACAATTAAGTTTCTCACACGATTGTGTGTGTTTTGTTTGTGACGTCTGTCCTGGAGTTCGAATCGTTGCCGCACGTCTAAAAAGACAACATACATACTATCTACTAGACTACGGCGACTTCAACTTTTAATTGATTTAAATGTTGTGTAAGCAAAAATGGTGCTTCTTTCTGCATTAATAAATGTGTAACTATTTACCTTAAAGTGATAAAAATTAGTTCGGAAAATGAAAGCAGTTTTGGAGATAGTTTGGAAAGTTCTGAAATTAAAATTAATTCAAAAAATCGAAAACATTCGACAAGAAAACAAAAGGAATCGCATATTTGGGGATAAGTACAAGGGAATGTCAATAGAATGAAATAGAAATAAATGACATATCATCAAGACAAATGAAAGAACCCTGTACGTCGGAATTTTGCGAGAAAAGTTATTGCCGGTACTGTTCTCTTCTAATAGATGTGAAACGAAAGGATATATTTGAAAACTTCTGGAAATACGCTAGAGCGAAAAAAAGAAGTTTGTCACTAGTCTTATTGGGTGCTCGGGAAGAAAACACTTTTCGTCCAGCATACGAAATCGTATTATTTAACATATGGCCAAGTCCGCAAACAGTTATGATGGAAAATGTTCCTTTCTACTTTAGGCATTTATCAATATACGGCAAGAATGTGGACAAAGGATAACAACACTTCTGACAGAAGTGGCTATGAAAGAACATATAAAAAGACGATACGATAAACTTTAAATTTTTTGATAAATTGGCTACAGAAAATGCCTTAAATCGAATCCCATTAACGACGAAAATATGCAAAAAATAATTATTTTAAGTTGAACTTTGCTACATATAGACAAAATTATATCCTATATTCGGAAGAATGTAAGACAAATGAAGAAAATAGTTTCTTTCCTAATTTCATCGTATTATACCAGAAATACACAGAAATTAAATGTTTACAATGCAAAGTAAAAAATTTATCTCAAAACAATTTTATAAACATATGTGGTAACTCAATTGTAGTGATGAAAAATGAAAACGAAAATTTTGTAGAGAAAGGAAATAAGGATTGTGTTTACTGTTGTAGTAATTGTTTAGCGGGCTTTCAAAACCATTGTTTGTGAGCAAAGTTGAAAGGCGGTATATATGTTGTCACTTGGTGGATTTTTTTAGGTTCTCTAAATAATTGAAAAGCAAACATAAATATAAATTAACCCAGATATGCCGACGGGCAAACTGGTGGACCAATCTTCGTAGTTTTCCCAAATAGCTTTTTCTGACAGATTATATTACAAAACTGAAGAAAAATAAAAAAAATATCTTGTAAATTGGATTTTGAGCCCGTACTACATGTAGTACGCTCGGCACATATGGAAGCAAAATACAGTATTTTTTTTTTGATTTAATTCATTTTTTATTATTCACAAATTATAAAGGTAAAGAAAAAAGAAATTAATAAAAAAAATTATTTAGTGGTGTGGTGTGCCACATTACACTTTACGTGGAGCGGCTCATCCCATTTTATGCCGCGTGTAGTGGATGTTTTTGATCAAATCTTATGTCGCATAGAATTCTCTAAATGTAAGTTTCGCAAATAAAGCGTGACAAAGCTATTTCTTTTCGGTAACAATAGTGGAAACTTGGTATTATACCGCAAGTCTGCATTTAGCAGTCTTCCACCTGCCCTTATCAATGAAAACGATTTATCTTCCTCAACAAATGTGTGCATAAATGGTGTTAACCTCTGGATATTAGAGGGCAATACAAGAGATTTCTGAAGCTTAAGTATCTCCTCAGAAAAGTTAGTTTTCTGGATCGTTTCTACAAGTCGAAAGAAGGCCCATTTCAATTCGATTGCAGTAGGTTGACAATTTTTCACGACTTTGCGTTTCTTAAGGATGTCAACAAATCTGACCACAAACGCAGTGACTCGTAATAATTTTCCGTACGAGGAATACTTTTCTATGAGATCCAACAAGCAATTTTGTGAATCCTCTACTGCAAGAAATACATTTGCTTTCCTTTTTTCCAATAGTATTTGGTTCTCTGTTAACTCGAAATGTTTATTAACAGGCCAGGAAGAACTGTCATCTAATAAGAATGACGGTCCCTCAAACCAGATCGATTGCTTCAATTCCTGGACGTCGCATCCCCGAAAAACAATATCAGCTGGATTATGGTCAGTTGGCACATGTCGCCATGAAATTTTTTCTGACCACTCCTGAATCTCAGCTACTCTATTCGATACAAAAGTAGCAAGGGAGGATGGATGGGTCTTTACCCAATGTAGAGTTATTTCCGAATCTGTCCAGAAATAAACTTGATCGATCTTAAATTTGAACATGAGCTTAATTCGAGCCCACAACTTAGCCAATAGGTGTGCAGCACACAGCTCAAGTCTCGGAAGAGATTTTGTCTTGAGTGGAGCAACTTTAGATTTTCCAGTGAGCAATCTGACAGTAACTTTGTCAGATTCGAAACTTCTTACGTAAATGCAACACCCATATGCTCGCATTGAGGCATCAGCAAATCCATGTATTTGAATGTTTGCTGTGGAAGTTGTTTGGACGAATCTTGGGATTGTTATTGAACCGATCTCCATTAAATTAGATTTGAGATTTTCCCATGAAGTATCAAGTCTCATGAGAATCGATTCATCCCAGTCAAGTTTTTGAATCCAAAGTTCTTGTAGTAAGATCTTGGATTTTATACCAATAGGGCACAATAGTCCGAGAGGATCAAATAACCGAGAAGAAACTGACAATATGTTCCTTTTCGTAGCTTTCAAATCTTTGAAAGAATTCTCTAAATGAAACTTTAATGAATCATTCTTCGGACTCCAATGTAAGCCCAAAGCCTTAGCAGAATCGGAATCGCTGTGCAATAGCTTTTCACTTTGCAGAGTACTAATAAATTTAGGATGATTTGAAAACCATTTCGCCAGATTGAAACCAGCTGAACTTAGGATCTCGGTGACTTGATTACGAATTGTAATCAGATCCTCGTAACTTTCACCACCGGTTAACAAATCATCCACGTAAAAATCACTGCGAACAACTTTCGAACCAATAGGCAAAGTCTCTTTGTACAAGTCGCTTAACTCAATCAGACATCTTATAGCTAGAAATGGGGCAGAGGCTGTGCCATAAGTCACAGTGTTTAATCGAAACGCTTGTAAGCTATCAGATGGATTCTGTCTCCAAAGGATTAATTGAAAATTCCTATCATTATCGTCGATCAAGACTTGACGACACATTTTCTCGATATCTGCAGTGATTACGTACCGATGAAGCCGAAAACGGATGAGTGTAGAATACAATTCTTCTTGAATGGTGGGACCAACCATTAACAAATCGTTCAGTGATACATGAGAAGAAGTTCTACACGAAGCATCGAAAACTACTCGAAGTTTAGTAGTTGTACTTTGAGGCCGCAGAACACATTGGTGGGGTATAAAATAGTGAGGAGAAACAGGCATATTATCCAAAAGTGACATATGTCCCAAATTGAAATACTCTTTCATAAAGTCATGATACATATGCCTCATCGTGTCGTCCTTAGACAGTCTTCGTTCCAACGAAAGGAATCGTCTTTTCGCGACTTCGAACGAAGAACCTAACACTTTTGCATCAGACTTGAAAGGCAGTGAGACTACAAATCGTCCTGACGCTAAACGTCGTATTGAATTTCTAAATTTATCCTCACATTGTTGCTGCTCCTCTGAATAAATTTTCCTTGATTCATTTGGAAGTTCCTAACTATTGAATCAATATTGCTCTCGTTTTCTATCGAAGTACTCAAATGACAAACGCTAGAATTAATGGAGCCCTTTGATTGATTGCATTTGCCAGTGACAATCCAACCAAGTGAAGTTTTCTGAAGGATTGGAAGACTCGGGCCAGATTTTATCTGACCAACACACATTAACTCGAAGAAGATTTCTGCTCCGATAAGCAAATCAATTTTGCATTGTTTATGGAAGCACGGATCAGCTAACTTTATATTGTTAGGAATATGTAAGCCGGTTGTATTTATAACACTATCAGGTTGGAAATTAGTTATTGAAGTCAGTACCCAAAATTTCGCATTAAATTGAGTAGAGTTAACTCTCGACGTGACAGTTAAATTAACGCAAGATTTCGAAAGTGAATTTGCTTGACCAATGCCAGTTAAATTCAGTCTGCCTCCTTCTCTTTTTAAACGAAGTAGCTGCGCAAGTTCCTCAGTTATTAGATTTGGTTGAGATCCGGAATCCAAAAGTGCTCTCGCTGGTATTAATTTACCAGAGCTACTTCTTACACTGACTACTGCTGTCGCGAGAATAACTCTCTCATCGGACGAAGAATAGTTCACCGATCCATGTGAAGTTGATGATTGTTCAGTGTAGATGTTATTTGAACTTGCACTTGTAATGTACCTATGTAGCAATGAATTGTGTGAGCTACCACAAATTCTACATTTGGATGAGGTACACTTCGCTACTGTATGCCCCCTTTTCAGACAATTTATACACGCTGGCACTGATTTAATAAAGTCAAATCTTCGACTTACTGGCTCAGCAGTGAATGAAGGGCAATTATTAATATTATGCTGAACAGATTTACAAAATAAACATTTGTCAGCAGACAATTTAGATTTCGATACATTTAGTGAGGCTCTATTATTTCTCCTCGGAAAATGTTCAGTTCTTTGATTATCAAACCTCGGCCTTGAACTTGAAGACTCATCAGCTGCAATATGCTGATATCGTTTGTTCAAGGCGGATTCACAGTCTGACCAAAGGGGAAGTTTATCAAAGTCAAGCTGTTCTTCCCATTTCGATTTGGTGACTGGGTCCACTTTTGACATCACTAAATGTATAAGGATGGCATTTGTAATCTTTTTATCGTCACCAATTGACAATAAAGAATCGTATATCGCGGATACTGTGTCTATCATGCTTCGCAAAGCACTAGCCGAAGGTTTTGCAATTTGTGGCAAATCGATTAGTTTTCTTATGTTGTCAAAAAATATAAGACATTCATTGTCATAAACCTTCTTCAGACTGGCTATTGCTTTGTTGTAATTTTCTTCCGTAATCTGAAAAGCTTTTACCGTACCCAAAGCTTCGTCGGACAAGCATGATATCAAATGATTAAATTTCTCAATGTCTGTCAACGTCGGATCATTGTGGACCAAGTTCTCAAACAAACTCATAAAATTTTTATAATCGGAATATTTTCCGCTAAATTTGGGAAGTTTCATGTTTGGAGCCTCGACTGATGTGGTTGCCCGAAAAATGACACTTCTGGCACATTTGATTGCCTATTCTTAGACAGGAGGCTCAAAAATAATGATTTAGTGGTCACACAAATGTCCTCAAGCTGAGCTCTGTCATCGTTTTCGGGATCCAAATTATCCACATCTCATTATCCTCATCTTTCTAATAAGTTTTTGCTGGGAATAGACGTGTTAACTAAAACTCTCGTAAAAAAAAACAAAATAACATAGACTATTGGTGTTTATTTTAACACAAAACCCGTATAGAATCGTAGTTGAATCATGTGCCGTGTTGCTTGTTGTGCCGGTGTAGTGATTTTCTCGATAAATAATTTAAAAACATTAAATATTCTTTTATTTTTTCACAAAAAAATATTCCATTTTGGAAAAATTATAACACTTTTTTTTCCACAAAATAAAAACATTGCTGATAGAGACAGTATTAAAAGTGCAAAACAAAATAAAATTGCGGTTGATCTTCTTCTTCTTCGGTTGATGAACAAAAATAATAAGAAAAGAAAATAATAAACAGCTGATTGCAAACAACAAAAAACGCCACCTGGTGTGGAGTAGTATTATTAATACTCACACTCCTGGGCAATAATCTAAGTGCAGCACGCATATATAAAAAAAAGTAATAAAAATAATCAAAACAAATGGATGAAAATAATCAAATCTTGGGTACTCCTTTACTGGGAAATCATGGTCCAAGTATTCCCAATGAAAATAGCTACCTAAAACAACAGATCGATGAACTAAAATCAATAATTCAAAATATGAATCACGAAATTACAAACTTAAAAATAGAAAATTCCGAACTAAAAAGTTTAATGCAAAAATTTCAAACAGGTGAAAATGAAACCATCAATGAAACAATTGAACACTCCTACAGAACAGATGAGGAAGAACTAGAGAGGGAAACAAATTGGATTATGGTCAAATCGAAAAAACGTAAGGCAAAATCCCCACCTGCCCAAACACCCGAACCCAAAAACATTAATCCGCCAAATCAAAGGAATCAAAATAGCAAACAACAGCCACAAATTAGTCAATCACAGTCTTGTCAACAACAGAGTAACCATCAACTTCAACAAAATATTATACAAAATACCAACCAACAACGCCATCAAAATCACGTACAAAATAGTTTACAAAAACAACCTCCCCCGATAAATATATCTGGGGTCTCAACATATGCTGAACTTAAAGAAGTAATAGTTAAAGCAAATCTCAAAAACTATAAGGTTATAGCATTAAACAACAATATTTGGAAGGTTAATACTGCTAATCCCGATGATTACAGATTATTATCTTCTACACTAAATGAAGAAAAATTCAATGGCATACATATGAAAATAAAATCAATAGACCAAATAAAGTGATGGTTAGAGGTTTGCACTACACTTGTACTAAAGAAGATATAATACCAGATTTGAAAGCACAGGGATTCCATCCCTTAGATGCAGTCAACATAATCAAAAAGGAATCCATCGAGACTGATACAGGCATTTTACATACCCGCAGAGGGTTGCCACTTTTCATGATTACCTTTAGTAATGAAGATAAAACTGATGATATATATAAAATTAAAAACATTGCCAATATAAAAGTAAAAATAGAGGCTATAAGAAGAAATACTACCAGAATACCACAATGTAAAAGGTGTCAAGGCTTTAATCATACGAAAAAATATTGCAATAGAGAATCCAGGTGCGTAAAATGTGCCGGTAAACATTTAACTTCTGAATGTTCTAATTCAATCCAAACAGCACCCAAATGCGTAAATTGCCAGGGAAACCATCCCGCTAGCTATAGAGGATGCGAAATAGCCAAAGAACTACAAAAGATAAGAAATAAAAATCGATATTCAAGGTCAGAGTTACCAAACATCGAAGCCCAGATTCAAACAAATCAATTTGAAATGCAAACAAAACAATATCAACCACAACAACGTCATAACCAAATAGTTCAATATCAACCCACACCACAGATGCCAAATTCTCAAAAAAGAACATTTTCCCAAATAGTTCGAAACCAATCTACGCAGGATCCAAATAACAATGGAATCCTAGCCGAAATCTTGAAAAATATTGAAAAAATTAATCAAAGGTTAGATCAACAAAATAATACCAATGAAAATTTTTTTAACAAAATCAATTCGATAGAGCTTAGATCTCAAACCAATCAATAATCCACCAAAATGTATTCAATACTTCGAATAGCTATATGGAATTGTAACGGTTTGTTAAGCCGTTTACATGAACTTGAATATTTCCTAAATGAAGAACAAATTGACATACTTCTTATATCAGAAAGTCATTTAACAAAACAATCATATGCCAACATCAAAGGCTATAAATTTTATAACGCAATCCATCCTGCGGAACGGGCAAGAGGTGGATCCTCTGTGATAATAAAAGAAAACATACAACATTGTGAAGAATCGAAAATTGAAACTGACATGTTTCAATTGGCTTGTATTTCAGTTAATTTAAAACACCACAATTCATTTAAAATATGTGCAATCTATATTCGGCCAAAACATAATATCAAGTATCACCAATACTTAAATATGCTTCAATCCCTAGGAACCCATTTCATAGTTGGAGGCGATATGCCAAAAATAAAATTTGGGGATCCAGGCTCACATCACCCAAAGGTAGTGAATTATACAACGCATGCTGCAAGTTTAAATGCGAAATTTTCTCAGGAAATGAACCCACATACTGGCCTTCAAATCCAAACTCAATCCCAGATCTGATCGATTTCTATATTGCTAAAGGTATTTCTAAAAATTATGTATGTGTACAAAATTATTGTGGTCTTTCATCTGACCATTCACCCGTCATTATGACACTTAGTGATAATATCATACAAAAACCTGCTTCACCAGCTTTAATAAATAATAAAACAAACTGGAGTTTATTTACTACCTTGTTAAATGAAAAAATTTATTTGCAAACGCCTCTTAAGACCAAATACGATATTGAAGATGAGCTAGATAACTTAATTGATTCTATTCCGGAAATAAAAAAATCTACATACACCTCTACATATCCCAAAGAAATACGGGACCTCGTAAATAAGAAGCGTAAGGCGAGAAAAAAGTGGCAACTTGAACGCACTTCAGAAAATAAAACAATTTTTAATAAATTATGTACAGATCTTAAACACTTAATAAATGAGTCAAAAAATAATACCATGTCTAGATACCTGAAAAACCTATCTGCAAACAAAGATACAAATTATAGTTTGTGGAAAGCCACAAACCAATTTAATCAAGTATCACCGCATATACCACCAATTCGTAAGCCAAATGGCAACTGGTCTAAGGATGCCAAGGATAAATCTGAATTGTTCGCTAATCACTTTCAAGAAATTTTTAAACCTTTGGCAAGACAGACAGCTGATGAAAATGTTATGAAGAGTTTTAAAATAGATAATAAAAGTATAAAGCTAACTACCATAGAGGAGTTAAAAAACATTATACATAAAGACCTAAGCCCAAAAAAGCACCAGGTTATGATTTAATAACCGGTAAAATTATGAAGAAACTACCTGAAAAAGCCTTAAAAAAGTTATTATACATTATAAATGCATGTTTTCGCATTCAATATGTTCCATTGCAATGGAAAGTTACAGAGGTTATCGTTATTCAAAAACCGGGTAAACCACCAAATGAAATTGCATCATATAGACCCATTTCATTACTTCCTGTAATGTCAAAAGTATTTGAAAAAATTTTTGTTAAAAGACTACAGTCCATAATAGAACAACGTAATTTGATCCCCAAACATCAGTTTGGATTCAGAGAGCGTCACTCCACAATTGAGCAAGTCCATCGTATTATAGATGTTGCTGAAAAGTCATTAGAAAAGAAACAAGTTTGTTCAGCCGTATTTCTTGATGTCGGTCAAGCATTTGATCGAGTTTGGCATCAAGGACTTCTATACAAATTGCACAAAGATCTACCAAAAGAGTTCTACAAAATTTTAAAGTCATATCTCACTGATCGCCATTTTCGAGTAAAATTGGAAAATGAATATTCAAATCTAAAAAAGATAGAAGCCGGCGTACCGCAAGGTAGTGTCCTTGGACCTATATTATACTTACTGTTCACAAGAGACCTTCCCATAACCCCATCTGTAACAATAGCGACGTTTGCAGATGACACAGCAATTCTAGCAACAGGCAAACACGAAAAAGAATCCACTAACAATGTACAAAACGCACTTTCAGATATCATAGTTTGGATCAGGAAATGGAGGATGAAACTCAATGAAAGTAAATCTATTCATGTGAACTTCACTAACAAAAAAATAAAATACCTACCGTTATACATAAACAATATGAAAATACCACATGCTAATACTGCCAAATACCTGGGCATGACCCTTGACACAAAAATAACGTGGAAAGAACACATTAAAAAAAAAACTCAGGAAATGAAATTAAAATTCAGACAATTATACTGGTTACTTGGAAGTAATTCTGAAGTATCTCTAAGTAACAAACTACTGGTGTACAACCAAATAATTAAGCCAATATGGACGTACGGAATACAGCTCTGGGGTTGTTCAAAGAAAACCAATCTACAAATGATTCAAAAAACACAAAACAAAATTTTACGTACTATCGTCAATGCTCCATGGTTCATACGTAACGATGATCTACATAGAGATTTAAAGATAAACACCGTAGTTGAGGAAACAAAACATCATGCACAAAAGCACGCAACAAAACTTCAGCTTCATACTAATGAAGATCTTAATGAAATATTTTTTTTTCACAACCCCTATAGAAGACTGCATAGGACTCTTCCAATGGACTTAGCTGTCAACTAGAAAAATATTCGTATATATATAGTTTATCATTCTTGAGAATAATTAATGAATTATTACTCATCACACTATTTGCCTCATATTGTAATATTACTAAATGAATTTTATTCAGTTGTAATTATATAATAAAAAAAAAAAAAAAAAAATTATCCACATCGGACTGGAGCTTCATAGCTTGGTCAATATAACCTTTCAATATGTCCAATCGACATTCCAACTCGATTGGATTAAAGGAAATCGTCTTTTCCACAATGGATTGACGAATTCGAACTATGTTCTCAACAATTTTCGATTTCTTCGAAATCAACTTCTCCAAACTTTCTTTTTCGTAAGAAACCAAATTAATTTATTGGTTAAATGAAATTCCCAAAGGACGAATGATTTGCTTTGGACTAGAAGAGTTAACGAACTTATCAAACTCTCGTCGATTACAAAAATATTCGATTCTGTGTTCTATTCTAGTTTCGTTATCGCGGTTTCCCTAGATGCTGGTTCCACAGTCAAAATAACTAAATAGCAATATATGTATATTTTCCTCACAGCCTTTGATAAATGTAAAATTTATCAAGTCAAATGATGAATTTGTTCTTTCCTTTATAAAACAACAATCAAACAATTAACTAAAATTGTATCGAATTGTTGTCTGGACATTAAATTCCGTATACAGTGTGAATAGTCCCACTGTAAGCAGCTGTGCAATATATAATTTATAAGCCGCTGTGAAATGTATATACTGTGAATGGTAAGGGAACGACGGAATGGAACACTGATCATATGCAATCTATATTCAGCGAACCAAAACAAGAACAAGCGAAAAAACAATTTGGTAAAAATAAAAAATTGTAAAAATAATTCGCGAATATATCCGTAAAAATTTTCATAGAAAATGTAAATTATTTTAAATAAATGTAATGACGGTAGAAAGTTCGGTGCATATATATACAAATAATAATTAAAATAATTACTTTCGCGTTGAATAGTAATTTATACGCAATTGTGTGTACGACAACAAAAAAAAAAACACGGTTTTCACAAGATAAGGGCGGTAAATATATAAAGTTCAATTCTAAAGGTAAATAAATGAATAATTTCAAATATCTAAAAGTATAAAATATATTATTTGTGTTCAAACTCAAGTTGCGAAACAGTTTTTGAATAGATTACAAAAACCTCTTAAATTTGAGTAACTTGCAAATTTAAGGAACTAACACAAATATATTTTATACTTGTTACCTCGGATTCGGAACTAATGTCGGAAGTGCGTTCCTTTTTACAGATGATACAGCGGCAACGGGGCATCTGTGCAGAAATTAGAAGTCTTCCTTCAAAATAGTGGGTTGAGGGTTGATTCGATGGCCTGATGTCCTCTTGATATGATGTGATTTGTATTTTATAGGTATCTGTTTTTAATTTTTTACTACACTACACTTTGTTGTTTTCTAATTTGTAATCTCTTTTACTTCTATATTTCTATATATAGGTATATATATATTTTATATTTTCAGTTAGATATTTAACTTTCCCACTGTTTTTATTTTCTAATTTATGTAAAATGATATATTATCTTTTTTTTATGATATTTTAATTTGTGCACTGTATTTTTTTATATTTTTTTTTATTTTGTATATTTCTGTGTCTATTGTTATTGTTGGTTATTTTTAATTTTGTTATTTTGTATTTTATTTTATTTTTCTGTATGTTTATTTGTATGTTTTCACAGCAATAACCAATATATATATAGTTAATTTTATTTTTATATATTTGTTTTTTATGTTTTATTGTTTTGAGAATCACTTCAATTTTTTTTTTTTTAAATTTTATGTAATTTATAAAATTTGTATCACTCGCGAACATATGTAAATTTTAAATATCTTATAAAACTTTTACCGCGAGTTTGGTCTTTTTATCGAAAGAATTTGAAATAAATTATCAATTTTTTTTTTTTTTAATTCACTATGTCCCTGCTCGGGCGCCAAAATGTTTTTCCCTTAATCTTTTTTAAGGGGCGAATATTAAATTAAATAATTTATAATTTAATGTAAAATTGGACACTTCATGAATTTAAAAAAAAAAAAACACTCGCGAATAAGACCAAAATATTCGAAATTTAAATGAAAAGACCGAAGTCGTTTAGTTTACTAGTTCAACTGAATTCATTTATTTCATATTTCTTAAATCTAACTTATTCTATGTATTTAATCCTAACTGTATTATGTATTCAGCAACTCCGTTGCTTTATCTAACCTTGGACTACCTGTATTCTATATTATTTGTTCATTCACCTTAACGCTACTTTATTAATTATATTATTTTACATTACGGTAGTTCCTACTTTTAGTATTATTATTATTATTGTATTATAAATTCATTTTTTTTATTATTATAGATATTTGGTATTACTTATATTTAAAGGTTATTTATTTATATATAGAAGTTAATATAGTATATTGATGGGAGCCAACATGCAGTAAATATAATTGTGTTAACACTTATGTATATACATATATAAGATTTATTTATGTAAATAAACAAAACCGAGTAAAAGTGAACAATTTTCTTATTTAAAGTGCCAATCATTGAATTTCTAAGAAACAGTCGTTTTTAAAAATGTACAGGTAGCAATATAGCTTTTCTGGTTCTACTTGTCACTTGATTTTGTCCCCTTTATTTATACAAACATTTATCATGTTATTGAAAGTAGCACCCGTATTTGCAAAGTATAATTTTTGATAAAGGAACACTTTCGTTGATTTACTTGATACTCGTTGATTTTAAACTTAAAAAACGATTATTCAGAATAGTTATTTTTTTAATTTTATGCTGGTAATACCTACCATTCGTTACACATGTCACTTCAACATTAATGACGCATGAAGGCGATGACAGTACAATCATCGAAAGACTCATTCATATCCAGATTACTACTGGGAGCAATGGGGAGGTCACCTCCTTGTCCACCCACTTGTTAGACAGAATTCTCCAACCCAATAGCTACTGTTTCGGACTGCATGGGCAAAAACATCTCGTCTGACAAGGTGGGTAAACCCGGGCGGAAACGTCCTGCTTTGCATAAGGAGAGGAATTCATACGCCTTTTAGGAATTCAAGAAGAACCGACTGGATCAATATTGAGAAGGCTTTGTAGGGGGAACTTAGGGCCAGTCCAGTCCTGACATTAATTATCGAGTTGGATCTTTGACGGATATTTATTGTCTTGTTATAGAGATGCTTGTCCCTTTAATTACCCGGGTAAGAGGAGTCAGCAAGCCTGGTGGAATGCGGAACTCCAAACAATCCGCTGCTGTACTAGGAGGCACTTTAATAATGCTAAAGGGTCGGGCGAGGATGTTGACTGGTCTGCTTATAGATCCAGTTTTAATAATTATAAAAAGGAAATAAAGCGCGCAAAAAGAACCACTTGGATGAGTTTCTGCGAAAGTATCGAGGATGTTGTAGATGTGGCTGGCATGATAGCCGATTTGGAGGAGATCATTACCAGGGATAGGGCCAAATGGGTTATAAGTAGCTTTTTAAGTCGCCTTTTAAATTGCCATGAAAAGTTTCCCAAAAATCTGTCGTTCGGAGTCGACTTTAAGCTGTAGGTCCCGCCACTCATGACTGAAGGGTTGTATTGGTCATTACATGGTATGTATGGAAAATTTATAATAATATTTTTGAGATTACTATAGTTATCTAGGTTTTCTTTAATAGAACTTTTAAGTTTTACTTTTTCAATAGGACAATAAAGCTTGGAAAAGTACTGTATAGCAAAATATACAAATTCCTTTTTATTAGAAAATGTAAAATAAGAGTTACTTATTTATGACCTGCATAGGTTTGAATGTTATTCTAGCATACCTATGTATTCTGTGAAATTTACAGCAGAAGTGGAAATTGAATACGGCCGAATAAGGGCAAACTTTATACTTTTATAGAAATGTACACAGTTGGTTTAGAGTTTACCCATATACTACGTATAGTATATAGGTAAAAAATACGGTATTAAAATTGAATCATTGTAGAAAAAAAATTAATGCCAAAACATCATTGTTCTGTACAATAAACTGACATTTGTAACTGCATGAACAATAAGTGCATGATGATGTAAAGGAGTCAAGTTAAGGGAAAATATATTATAATGGCAGTGTAAGTTTTTTTAAAGAACATTTCATTCAAAGTACTGTCCGTCGAAAATTACGGTATTTTGCATTTCTTTTTGGCACTCAAATTGTTTTTGAACCCCATCCCAATATGTGGCTAAAATTACGGCCTCGTGACTCGTTGCATAAACGAAATAATTATTGTCCGAACAGGTCTCAGGTCCTTTAACAATTAATTCAATAGAAATGTTCCTGATGTCGAACTGTTATGTCATAAATTATACAAATATCAATAATACACAAATATTCTGTATCACAAGAGCATTTTGTAGAACGTATCTCATAAATAAATAAAATTAACTCCAAGAAATGTATTTGGACCCTTGACCGTGTAATCCAATTTACATTACATTTGGTATAACTACGAAATTATATTGTTTTAAAAATTAAACAAACGAACTGCGATATCGCATTTGATATTATCAAGATTTTAAACGAAGCTGACATCAAGAATAATTAATAATCATAGTTTAGTATAACATGTAATATGTACATACAAAATAATAAAATAAAATCAATCATTTGTATACACTTCATATACAGGTATTATATACTGAAGAAAATATTTATTCTTTATTTGAATACACTCTACTTCTAATGAACTTCATATAAAAGTCTCCATATACGAATCTTTGTAACTGCAGTTGAGCAGTACCATATGCAGCACGATAAACGGAAAATGTTACATGTTGTAATTGAAATGTCAGTACAAAATAAATTATGTATTATGAATCCGTATAAAATCGAATTTGACTCATTGGTTTAGTTTACCATTCATTTGTACGTAATTGAATTGAATTATAGTTGATATATTTAAGCATAAATTATGTCAATACAATACTGTCAGATACGTACAATATTGGCATTAAACTAAGTATTGTAGAAGTATAATTTGACAACATCATTGGTGAATACAGTAACACAAACAATTGGATGCACACATAGCAAACGCAAACAATTTTCGTAATATTTCAAAAACCACTTACCAGATTTGAATAAAGTAAAATTGTTCTAAAACTTCAAAAAGAGTAATTTATTTTTATAAATTTAAAAATGCAATAAAACAAAATCTGTTTGAAATTTTGCCAAAATAAGTTTTATATTTGTGAAGTACAATTGCTCTGGTTAGAAATGGAAATTTACTTCATTTATATGGCTACTTCACCATTTCAACTAATGAAACGGCCATCAAACTTTTGACGCAATAAATCGCCAGTGGCAAGAGATGTATAACAAGTTGCACCATCCTGTTGAAACCATACATCGGGCACATCAATCACACGCACACGCCGTCTTCATTTTCAAAGAAATAGGAGCCAATGATGCCTCCGCTCCACAAACCTCACCAAACAGTCACTCGTAATGGGTGCATTGGTTTCAGTAAGACCACTTGAGAGTTTTATGAGTCCAAATACGCCAATTTTGCTTATTAACGTACCCACCAAGATGAAAATGAGCTTCCTCCGAAAAGATGTTTTTTCTTTTTGAAAAAATCGACATCATCGTGCAGTTTATCGTTGGCCCATCTAGCGAAGCGAAAACGAAGCGGATGGTCATATGGCTTCAACTCTGAAACCAATTGAACCTTGTAAGACGTCATGCTGAGAATTTTTCGGAAAATCTAATGTAAACTGGTGCGTGAAATGTTCAATTCTTAAGAATGTTGATCAGTTGATGCTGATGGATTTTCACGCACAGTCTCAGTCACAGTTTCGATATTTTCGGATGTACGCATAGGGGGCACTGTTGTTTCTACTCTGCGACATTTTCGTGCAATTTCCTTCTGATTGTCTTTGCTTTGGAAATAGATTTCCAATAAGCCTCAACGTTAGGTTAGTTTAGGTTAGGTTACAGGACGTGTACTTGTCAATTAAGACAAGTACAGTACCTGGAGGTCGAATTGACCCATTGTACAACGTCCTAGTTTCTCACACCACTTATGTTGTGTGTGTTAATTTTGTACATGAGTGGTGGGACCTACAGTTGAAAGTCGACGCCGAACGACAGATTTTTGAGAAAGTTTTTCATGGCAATTTTATTTACTTTCAGAGTTTTTGCCAGAAATCCACTGAGGCAGTTGCTAAAGAAATATTTTTTTTTATATTTCGTGTCTACTAGAGTACAGTGACTTAAAACCATTTTAATAAATCAAATTAACTTCCAAAATATTGGAACGACATGTTTTGTATTTATTTCGCTCAAAAAAGACAAGGTTGTCAACTCCGTTTGCGTGCTTAGAGCCCCAAACTATTACATTTCAAAAAAACATAAGACTGCACACACGAAACATTATATTAATTTGTGGCAAGAGCTGTTTGGCATATTTCGCCGTCCTCTTGAAACCACATGTCGTCAGTGTCCTGGTCAACCTCATTAGGCCAAAAAAAGTTGGTTACGATTGACCTATAGCATTAAGCGTAGACAGTAATGACCTGGCTAACGTCGTTCTCAAACGAATATGAACCGACAACGTTGTCACTCTAAGGTCACTACAATAAAAAATGATTTCCATCAGTTAGAAAAAAGTCAAAAAAGTCACGCCAAAGTCTAATATTTTAAGTTATACCTTTGACTAGGTATCATTTAGTTCATCACATCACAGATGTTTTGTAACACAAAAGCATATGTTTGAAGTACATACCATGAATTTATTTCATTTACAAATTATACGACAATTTATGAAATCATTTCCACATTTTTATAACCTCCCATTAAAATATTTTCCAATTATCTTAGATAGTGGCTTTCAACATTTTGATTTTTAAAACAGTTGCACACGCTGCTTTTGATATTAACTTATGTGACACATATGTGTGTATGACGCAAAGTAACCGAAACATTTATTTAAATATTAGTAAAATAAAATATCCTCAAATACACTTATTTTCGGTTTCTCAAATAATTTCACCACCTGTCGTTGTGACATTTGAAGTTTAACTTCGGTACGTCCTTTATACTTTGCACGTAGGAATAGGTTTTGTTACAATGTAGTATTAAATATTATTCCCATTAAATGTTTATCGCTACTTATATGTACATACATACCTAACATTCACATAATATGGAAACATGTGAATATGTTCACCAGACTCGTATAGTCATATTTTGCCCACGATAATGGCATGTATTTTATATAAATGTAAATATGTATTTACGTGCACATATACATTTCGCTTCAACCAGGCACGCGTATTTTGTATGATTTACAAAAATTTACCGCAAAATTTATAAACCATGAAGACATTTAGTAAATCAGCCTCACAGTGGTAACAGAATTTTAATAAAGTTAAAATAATAAGAATAAAATTTTAAATTTTAAAAATGTGAATTTACGTTAAACTAATAGACAAATTGTTTAAAACTTAGAAAATTTATTAGAAGAGCATCCTCAGTTCATTCCCCAGCTCAGATGTCTCAAATAAATGTAGTTTTCTGCAAATAAAATTGCCATGAAAAGTATATCAAATCTGCAACACTCGTCACTCTTGGATAAAATTATCACACAACATGAGTGGTATAAGAAGTTAGATCGTAATTCTGACTAAAAACTTGTAATGACCAATTAAGTCGGTATTTAAGATAGATTTGTCGCGTTAATCAAAAAGATAGCATGATCCAAACAATCCAAATATGAATTTTGCATTAAAAAGTCGACATACGAAACGTCATGTTTTACTGTCAGGGTGATCACAGGAAGTGCAAAACCTTAAAGGCCATTATTACAACTTACCGTTAAACATGGGTTTAGTTAAAGGTACCTTTAGCTAAAGCGAAGTTTAAAGTCACATTCAACTAATTTTCGTTATTACAATTTACAGATAAAATAAAGTTAACTTTTTCAAAAATGTGGCAGTGCCGGAGCAATGTCGATAATACTACTACTCAATTAAACAAGTTTTTTTAAACGCAGTGGCAAAGACGGGCTTCTTTTTTTGTAGTATTTGCTCATTTTGTCTATATTTGAAGTTGCCATATTGAAAATAATATATGATGTGGCAAGTTCAAAATTAAACTCAACTTTAAAAGTTAAAGGTAGGATGATCTTCCCTTTAGCTTAACACTCACTTCTACCTTATTGGCCACTTATAATAAAGATATACCATTTATCTGTCCGTTAAAATCCTGATCAAGTGCATTGATATGTTGCAAAATGATCTATGCGTTTCTTGTGGCTCATTCTGGTTGTTTTTCGACCAATGCATGGTTCTAACTGATTATTTGTTGTCGGTAGCTATCTGTATTAACGGTTTCAAAAGCTTTTATCAAGTGTACCGCTATCAAGCAAGCATCAACATACAACTGTCTCTATAGGGAACATTTATTGTAAACGAGCCTTAATTTTTATTAAATCAAAATCACTGAACAAATTACACCATAATTTAAATAATATAATAAAACTGCTGTAAACTCGCATCGAATGCTTGTCGAGGCATATTATGATCATCTGTATCAGAAACTCTATCGTTCAGAACCAAAGAATTTGAGGTGAGAAAGGAAGATCGTGGAAGACCATCAACAAAGTTTTAAGACGCCGAATTTCAAGCAATATAGGATGAAGATAACATTTTAAGTCAGAAACAAGTGGCAGAAATGTTAAACAATTTCTGATCATTTAAAAGCTATGGCAAAGATCCAAAAGACTGAAAAATGGGTGTCACATGGGTTGAAATCAATGTTGCATCAAATTGTTTCTGATAATGAAAAATCTATTTATTTTGAGAATTCTAAACGGAAAAATCTTGGTCGATTCGGCACCAAGACAATGCTGTGTGTCCCGTGAGTATAGAAAGACGCAGTTTACAACGAGCTCTTACCACATTCAGTGGCAGGCTGTGCAAAACAAAGGAAACGAACGAAATGACAAATCAAAAAAAAAATTTTGGATGCCCTGGTTGTCTAGTAGGTAGTGTGCTAGACTGTTAGCGTAAGGGTCTTTGTTTCTTTTCCCATCAGAGACTCTTGTCTGTTACACTACATCGTAGTAGTATATTGGCTTATAAGACCTGAGCCCACGATTCAAACCCCTTAATCAGTCATCGCGAACAAAACAATATACGAAAAAAGAACTTCTTCTGCTATTTCATCTCAGTAAATACCTGGCAACAACTCTGAGATTAAATAAAATTAACAAGAGAAATTTCTCAAAAATCTGTCGTTCAGAGTCGACATTAAACTTTAGGTCCCGCCACCTATGTATAAAATTAACACACACAGCCTAAGTGGTCTGAGAAGCTAAGTCGTAATTCTGACTGAAGGGTTGTGATAACCAATTATGTGTGTAATGTAATGTAATATTAACAGTTACTAATTGCTTTACCATATTAAAGTACTGTAACAAATTATTGTTGCTACAAAGGCATACAATGTTCTTCGAGAAGCAGCGAATTAGTCTTTTACAATTTGGGCGAAAATTTGGCATCAAAATCATAAACACATGCATTCTTTAAAAACAATACAATTTCGATGACGATATCAAAGGAATGAATGGTGGCTTATAAATTAAAGGTTCTACCTAGATCATATTTTTATAATATATCTTTCATACATAAATGACGATAATCTCGAATAAATTTATAGTTTTTTAAACATTGAACAAAAAAGGCTGTTGTGGTCTGTTCCTAAATGGAATAATAAGCAAATGAAACGCAATACAAAAAATTATTGGTACAGTATTCTGATGTCTTCAAATAAATCTGGCGTATAGTTGCTATTTTATCATTATAATCCAATGTCCTAACATATTCCCACAAAAAGAAATCCAGAAACGTTAATTTGCACGAATGCTGGAGCAAGTGAAGTGGACAAATTTTGCCAAGAAAATTGGCACTAAGCGGGTGGATATAAAAGTAAATTTATAGTATGAAGTAAATTTAGAAAGAAAAATCAAGATTCCGAGGGTGCTTAAATCCGGGGAATACTGTATTACTTAAAAAATAGTTTCATGTGTTAAGGTTGAATTAGTCTTAAGGTTCTGTTGCGTTCTGTACCAGTTTCGTATATTTAATACACGTATGGAATACAAGAAAAGAACTAACAACTTTATATGTGTCTTATATAAAAAACAAAACAACTGATTCGGAACGTAACAGAACGTAAAGACTAATTGCACTTACCTTCTTTACCGATTCGTAAAAATTTTAAATTTATTCGTTTATTGTTTCTAAGTTTTCCACTGTGCTATACTATGCTTTAACAGTTTTGTAATACATTCCCGATAAAATGCGTACGTGTGCCTACTGCACAGGTCTCTGGTTGTAAGTAACATTTATTTTGGTAAAATGAAATGGAAGCATATGTAACCGTTTTACATTATATCGCAGATAAAATATGGTAATGGTTTTCTAAATATTTTCCCATTTTCCTTTTCAGTACTGTAAAATTTATTTTCAGTTTATATTTCATAGATTTTAAATACGTGATAATTGTTTGCCAACAAAATTAATTTCATAGATTGTATGAAATTCAACAAATTCTAATTAAAATTTTGACTACACTGTTGGAAAAAGTAATAGGTACACTTGTTTTACAATAACGAATTTTTCAATTTTCTGTAGTGGTCTTATATTGCAGAAATTCACTGTAAAATTCTTTCATTTACCTTATTAAGCCAGGTAAAAAGATAAAAAAGTTTTGAAAAAATAAAATAAAAATTGAGAGGAGTAGTTAACAAGTATTCTGGCGACATTTATTAATTATATTTGTGATTTGGCAAAACTAAAGTTACAGAAGGCTAGTAGTGTATCCGTTGGCTTATTAGACGTGACGGTATGGTTAAACTTCAAGTCAGACATCACCAACAAAATTAAATTTACAAAAATATTTATTTGGCGAATTCTTCTCAGCAGATTTCTGGCCGAAACTTTGAGAGTAAATAAAAATTGCCATGAAAAGTTTCTCAAAAAT
Source organism: Sarcophaga subvicina (assembly GCA_936449025.2). Classification (NCBI taxonomy): domain Eukaryota; kingdom Metazoa; phylum Arthropoda; class Insecta; order Diptera; family Sarcophagidae; genus Sarcophaga; species Sarcophaga subvicina. Next base: position 55,732,964 of record OW388080.2, read on the forward strand.
CTGTCGTTTGGAGTCGATATTAAATAGTATGCCCCGCCTCTAATGGATAAAATTAACACACACAGTGGTATAAAAAGTTAGGTCACAAGCCTGACTGAAGGGTTGTGATAACCAGTTATATAAGTATGTAAAACTGCAGGGACAATTTTTTAAATCGGATATCAAATAATAAAATTTTACAACAAGAGCAATATTTGAACACGTAGCCTGATACGTATATCAATGTTTAAATAACAGTTATTTTGCAGACATTTAACAGAAGCTGGAAACGCAAATTTTAGCACACTTTGTTTCAGGTATATAATCTATGATTATAATTGTGAATAATAAGTTACGTGAAAATTTTGCTTCCTTCAACTATGCCGCAATGCAGTTCGAATACCCATTAGACATCAATGTGAAAAAGTTTATTAAAAGATTTAAAATGTACAAAATATTTAGAAAAGGGGAAAAACTAAACAACAGCGAGGATTGTTAGCTTAACATGTCTACCCCTACATACTGCAAGTGACCTACACAAATGTAAAACATTTTCTTAAATTAGATTAAATTGCAAGTTCAGCAAAGAAATAGAAATTGTTTTTCAACAGGATGGTGATCCGAAACACACAGCAAAAGTTTTAAAGAAATAGATTGGGAAACAAAATTTTCATTTGATGGAATGGCCAGCACAAAGTTCCGACCTCAATCCGATTGAAAATCTTTGGTCAATCGTGAAAAGCTGGCTCGGGGAGTACGAAGCAGCCCCAACAAACATGAACAAACTTTGGGATCATATAAGTCACTTCTGCTCGTCACTGTATGTACATATACATATAATACTATGTTCACGTATGCACTTTTATTGCGTAAATCGCAATTAACGTCAATATTGATATAAATATTTCATATAAAATCTCAATTAATTAATGCTCAATTAAATATATATATATATAAGTTCCTGTTGTTCCTATAGGGAGCATAGGGCCTTAACGATTTTGTTCCATTTATCTTTATCTTCTGCTATGATCGTCAGCTCGTTCCACGTTTTGTTGACTTTAGCTGCTTCGATATCTAATTGTCGACGCCAGGTGTGACTCGGCCGACCTTTCCTGCGACTGCCTTGTGGATTCCAGTCTATTGCGTTTCTGGTGGTGTCGGTTTGAGGTATTCACAAGGCATGCCCAATCCACTTCCATTTCCGTTTCCGGATTTCTACTTCAGCTCGTGTTTGTCCGCACTCGGCCCATAAGCGTTCGTTTGTGATGGTGTTTGGACAGAAAATGTTTAGTATGCGACGTAAGCAACGGTTGATGAATACTTGTATGGCATTAATATCGCATTGGTTTGAGTTCTAGGATTCGCATCCGTAAAGCGCGACTGATTTTACGCAACTGTTGATTTTTGTGCGCTTTGAGATATGGGGGGACTTCCATATGTGTTTTAATTGACCGTTAGCTTGCCTGGCCTTGTTAATGCGATTTCCATCGTCTTCTCTAGAGCCTCCGCTTGTTGTTATTATGCTGCCTATGTAACAGAATGATTGGACGTCTTCGATCAGTTGTTGTTGTAGCATGAATTGACGGGTATTTGTTGTGTTGATTCTCATGGTTTTTGTTTTTGGGATATTACTTTTGAGACCACAAGTTGCTGATTTGGCTTCGATGTTATTAAGCTTTGATTGCATATCGTCGAATCTGTGTGAGAGCAAACAAATGTCGTTTGCGTAATCTAAATCTCAATTAAATTAAATGCTAACTGTTATAATATTAATTAAAACTTTAAATATAGCACTGTCATAAGTACGTTCAGTGAGCATATTACAATTTTCCGATTTTTTCTATTGGTATTTGACAACTCAAATATCAACAACGACAAAAAAATAACAACGAACAAAACAAAAACAATGTTGTTGAAACAACCAGTTGTTTTGTTTATCAGCTGTCAAATGAATATTCAGTAAGCTGAATATTGCTTATATTTATTATACCTGAACGGTTAAAATATTGTTCTTAATTAACCGAATATTAACTCAATTAAATTGCATACGTGAACATATAAGGTGTACTTCAAAATGATAAGGTCACCTCAATATTTCCACAATTCATTAAAACTATAGAATATTATGTAAGGTCACCTTATTCAAAAAAATCTACGTTCAAATAAGTGAAAAAGAAACCGATTTTCTGCTTAGAGAAAGTTAAAGTTTGATTCTATTATACACGGTAAAGTACGAGATACAATTCTGAGGCTTTAAAAACCCCTTTTTCTAGCCCCAGAATGGCTTAAACTTATCAGCAGCGTGGAAGAAGAAGCCATTATGTTATTCTCACCTTTCATTCTGTAGTCGATGCTTTTTTAATGGTAGATGATTTAAAGGGATGAGATGCAACGCATTTCATTTCGTTCCATTCGCTCTTTTCATGTGTTTAAATGAAATGGTGAGAATTCACAACACTGTACTCTATTTTAGTGAATGTCTTCCGCAGCTCAAACCGTTCTTTGATACATATCCTATTTATGAGCTCAAAATTTTAAGAGTGAATAAAAATAATTATTTTATGCAATATTTTTTTTAAACTTACTTTTCATTTCATTACTTATTTTATCATTTTATTTTTAATTCAATTTCGAGTGAACAGCAGTTAATACCCTTTAAAAATTCACAAAAAATAATAAAAAAAGAACTGTCAAAACCAATGATAAATCATAAAATTGATTTGATCAAAGTGCATAGTCTCGTGTCAACATGGCATAGGACGGATTGTACAAACATTTGTCATTGACAACCAAAAAATTTGCAAACATTTTACGGTTCTTTGAATTAATTTGCTCTCAGTGATTGACACAGTATTGTGTATGAAGGATGAGATAAGATATAGACGAAAAATATAAACATTCACTTAGCTCTTTCCTGGTCTCCTCGTGCTAACACTTACATTTACTTCTAAATTATCTACAAGTAGAAGTTCCAATTTTTAAAGCTTAAAATTTGAAAAAGCTTTCTGTCACATATGAAATTCAACAGGTTAACAACCATTCTGTATGCCGTCACAAAAAAGTTCTTAGGACTTTGCAATTGTGCGAGTATAACAAATATTCATTTATTTGTTTGCAACAATAATACATTTTACTAACAGATAAATTCATTAAATAATGTATTTATTTTAAATGTCAGCTTTGGTACATTACTGTCGTCGTGTAGAGAACAAGAAAGACTTTGTAAATAAAGATAGTTACTTGAACTGGCAACTGTAAATTTGTCTGTCTGAGGTATTGCTAAATTGATACAAATGAGACAGTTTGTTTGGGTTATCAGATGTCAACATAAATTAAAGTGTATTCTCAGCATACATTTTATGTATTAGTGTTTTATACTGATATTGAAACAGCACCTGTGAGATAGGTTAGCAAAGTCCCACAAGCGCTAGTCCATACGCAGGAAACCTATAGGATTTAAATGTGCCTCACCCCAAGAATAACACACTAGTTCTACCAGAGCATAATGAAAACTATTTGAACTTATGCTTCATAATGTCATATACATACATCGATGGAGGGGAAACGTAACATTAGAACAATTCAAAGGGTTCAACGAATATTATCCGCAGGGCATTGAAAACAATGCCCTTACTGCATATCGCCTTCGGGCTTTGGGGATGAATCAACCATGGTCTCAAAACTGATCATCAGAGTATAGTCGGAACACTGGACGGTCGCTTGCTTGACTTATCCGACAGGTTGCCCAACATATCAACATCAACCAACACATATCAACATCTAACACTGAGTCGTCTTTCTTGATCAAAGCAATACATGCCAAAGTTGCCCGTGGGAACGAGTTTTTACAAGGAGGGCTCTGAACATTGACTGGGACTGGGTTTCTATATAAGGAACGGAGTTCTGCCGCCGGCTATCAGACCATAATTCAGTTTTTCAAGCAGAGATAAGTGCGATCAGGGAATGTATAATTTGATTTCTAGTAATTATTTTTATGGAGTTTTGTTAGGGAAATTTGCCATAATATCACTATGAATATCGGAAAGTATTTCCAAAAGTTTAAATTTACGGTAGTGCTATTGTGTCAGCTAAAACAAGTTTAAAAGGACAACAATATTAACATAAAAGTGATCAACTAAAATTCATATTCTATGTAATAACAAAACACGTAAGTAGCAGCAAAAAATTACTTTAAGTATAAGTTTCAGACTAAGAACTTATACATATAGACAGATTTCTCCCCATCTATGTATGTTTTATGCGTACAAGTATGTTTCCTGACAGATTAAATATTGTACACATAGCATTTAGAAAGAAACGGATTGTCCTTCGAAATATTATGATGTATTATGAAGAATAAAACTATGACACCTTGATGCGTGTTCCAGCATGATAATGTCACTAAATATAATGATGAAGTGTTTCAAAAATAACAAATCAATGTGGTATACGAATCCGACTGAGACTTTGAGGAATATAATAGAAACAACAATCAGAAGAAGGTATCCCAAATATATATGATATAACTGATACGGTATATCTTGTTATTCGATGATTTCTAGCAGATTTAAAGCACATCAAAGTCTGTCCAAAATGTTAACCACTCTAGAAATAAAATTAAAACTTAAATTAATGCAAATGGATTATTATATTATTATCTTCTTAATTACCAATACATATTTTAAAAAGCGAATAGATATATTCGATATATGTTGGAATATTCGTTCTATACATTGAATTTCTATTTTAATATACAAAACTCTAAAACCAGAAAAATAAGTTAATAAAACTACATTAAAATTATGTTTTGTGATATATACGCTGAGAATAAATGAAATTACTTATCAACAATTTCCTCATTTCCACTTATTTTTTCATCAAATGTCTAATTTTACATTGTAATTTGCTCATATCACATGTAGTTTGCTTTAATTAACTCACAAAAGCATATGAAATTGTGAGTTGACACAATATTAAACGTTAAAAGTAAAAAAAAAACTGTTTGAAAGTCGTTTTTGGAAAATTCAATACAATCAATTTAGAAGTGTTAAGAAATATTGCAATGGAGTTTGTTGTATAAATAAAAGAAATGGGAAATGAGTACGTTGCTAATTTAAGTATTATTCACTACACGGCTTGTTTTCTGTATCCACCAACCAATTCTTGCCTAGATGTAATCAATTTAAAATAAGTAAAAGCGTTTGGTATCTCCGAAATTACGAAGCCTGTACGCTCTTCTCCAATTCATTATTCAACGTTTTATTCCAAGAATTCTAATTATGTTTCTATAATTTTATTCAAACAAACCTATCCGCTACGGAAAGTATATCCGATATCGTTACAGGTATTTAGAAATTAATATTCATATGAACTTTCATGTATTGCAATGGTGACAAAACCAAACTTCGGAAACCGCCGTTCGGAAGCCGCACTGCTGGGGCATTTTGCCTGAAAACCTGGCCAAAATTAATAGAAGTGTTTTATGAGTGAATGGCTGGAATTTTTTGATAGTGTTAGTGATAATTAGGCCCAAGGATGAACCCAACTGATTTTGGTTGAAATTGGTCCGTGATTTTGCCTAGCCCCCATACAAATTCCCCTCGAAATTGCACTTATTTACACATAATTACGGTAATTATGCAACAATCATGATAAAATTTAGCATGTATCAGTTCTGTGTACTAAAAATTATGGTGTAAAGTTTGGTGAAAATCGGATCACATTTGACCATAGTCCCCATATAAAGTCCCCTTTAGAAATTCACTTTTGCGCTTATAATTGGCTTAAAAACGTCGGTATCGTGATGAAATTCGATATGAACATGTATTTTGTAAATCTAAATCATATTACCGAATTTTGTTATGGTCAGTCCATAATTGCCCCTAGTTCCAAAATATGGCCTTTTTAAGAAAATCTAACATACATCTCATATTATTATAATAGTCGATATACATATGTATGTAATTAAGTTTTTAAACTTCTATGATAATTAATATTTATTCATAATATTTATTTTACATTATTTAATACTTAACTTAAAAATACTTAAAAAGTGAAACTAACTACAATCGTTAAAATCGTTATCATTTTCATCATCAATGCCAGAAAGGAGTATCTGATGAAAATGCTTTTCCATTCCTTCGCGATTTTTGTGTATTGCAGCTTATAAAAGCGTCACTGCTTAAAAGTAACCTATTCAAGACATCTCGCTCGATTGGTATCGCTTCTACTGAATTTCCTCGCATAATTCGTACGATATAATCTGAAGTGCTTATTTATGGCCTGGGAAGCCTCTTCTGACAATTGTAAAATTTTCAAAGTAACTTTTTAAAAAAATCGCCAAAAATAATTGCGCAAATTAGCGCAAACTTTTTTTTTTGTTCCTGAATATAGAGAGTTCATATTTTCTTGTGGTATATAATATTAAACTACTACAAACTACTTTTACCTTTAAAATCCTTATCTTTTTTTCAGGAAGGGTAAAAAAATGTTAAATTTTTATTTTTTTTAAATTTTGAACGAATAATTTTAACATTAAAATATGAGTTATATATATATATATATATATATATAACACTGAAAGTAGCAGTTGCTCATATCTTTCAAATAAAAAATATCAATATAAAACCTCCATTCGTTTAGCCACAAAAAAATATTAAAAACCTATTAAAATTTCAAAAAAAAACACCAAAAACGCATTTAATTTTCTTCCCTTTCTTGACTTTGACATCGTCTCTAATCTACAAATCTCAACTTAAAGTCGTGAAAATTCACTATATAATGCAGAATTTTGTTGTCTATCGAACTGCAACCTCAGTTTCTTAAATTTCTTTAAATTCATTTTTGCCTTTTTGGCCAGCTTTTCAGGGTAAATGCCATATAGTGCGCTGGTAATATAATCAATGAAAAGCGTAACCGCATTGGTTCACACACTGTAAATAACTTACTTACATATGTAGCTTCTTCTTTCTTCCGAAATATAAGTAACGAAATAAAAATTCGAATATATTTTATATTAATTAATAATGTAATTATTACACTAAATTATAAAATAAAACTCCTCGGCTCACTTGAAGTGTTACATAAAACAACGTTTGTTAGAAGAATTTTTTATAAAGTATTCAAAACACTCATACTGATTCGTTCATTTGTGAATCATATAAATAAACTGAAGTACCAAGCAGTGACAAGCAATTCTTGACAATAGTCTCGTTAACATGAATAATGTATTGGAATATTTATTTTTTATACTTTCAAGTGCTAGCTCAGTATAAATTTTATGAAAAGCAAACCTATGCCATTTGATTCAGAATCATGCAGATCTCTGGTACATACATTGTAAGTAATAACGTAAGTAAACTTACTAAATAATGAAAAAAATTCGAAAATAAATTGTTTTTTTTTCTTTAAAGCAAATTTATTTATTTATTTTATTTTCTTCTTTTATTTTATTTAATTCCAAATTTACGTTTTTTACATCATATTTATATTTTTTTTCATTGGTCTGTTTGAAGCAATGATTTTAACATTCGCTTTTGGTTGAAATGGCAGCTAGAAATTAAATTGTCAATGCCATAAAATTTATAGTCGTTATTGTTTCCTTCGTTCGTCATTGCTGCTGCTACATTCATTCAAGGACAATGAGCATTCGAGGACGGTAAGTAATGTTTTTATGCTAAAATTTTATTTTCAACTGAAAAGAAAGGAGCGTACAAAAATGTTTTTTAATACAATATTTAAGTGCATAAACAATGTGTATATATGCACATGTACATATAAATCTGTTATACAAAGTCCTCAAAGTTTCATTTTTAATAGTTTTATTTTTATTTTTTGGTGGATGGCAGGTAGAATGTGAAAAATTTAGTAATATGGATTCAGTTCATTTTTAAATTATTTTTAATCCATCTTAAATACTGGTCCCTTACAACGACCAGAGTAAAAGAAAATAAGAATTCAATTAGTACCCTTACCAGTAGTAGTGGGGTTGTGTTTCTTTTCAAAAGAATGCGAAAAAAAACTTTTTACATGTGAAAAGTATTTTCTTTGCACTCAGTGTAATGTACAGTCAAAGAAAAAAGTTTACATATACCGGTGTATGCAGACTTTTTTCCGCTGATGTTTTTCAAATTGAAAAAGATGTTATAAAGTCTTATTAAGGCATTTACAATCAAGAATGAAGAACAAAACGAATATAAAAAACAACATAGAAAATTTTGGGAAAAAGTAAAAATTAGCGAGACTTTCGACTTCGTTATATCACATAATAAATATGCTATTGTTCTCTGACATTGAGAAGTATTTTCACATCTTTCTAAGAAGGAAGATTATTTAAGCCCACTTCTTAAGCGCTATAAAATGTTTATTCCAATCATAAATTAGGTTATTTAATATTAACGATTTATTACCTCCCTCAGAATGGCGTCTGCGGAGAACCGCTGAAGGCCATTTGGGATGCGATAATAATGTCCGTGTAGCAAGTGTTTGAACTGGTACAGGCATAATCACTCGTCCAATATCTAAACATTTTTATCATCTATTATTATGCAATTGGTACATAATAATATACCTATTTCTGCCCTCAACTAATCATATATTCCTTAAATACGTCCTTAAGGTTCATTATTCAATGTCGAATTTTCCATGACTGTGGCGTATAGATCAGGCTGAATTTGGTGTTTATGTTGCCATTGAGGATCACTGTGCCTTATTCGCATATACTTGCGACTCAGAACAACAGAACTGGCTATCATCATCTAAGAAAACCATGTCCTTAAATCGCGCAGAATATTAAATCGTTAGTAGAATTCGCAAAGACGCTAAGTCCACTTTTTTCCAAAATTCAGATTTTAATGCAAAACGATAACACTATACCAAATAAATATTTTACGACAAAAAAAATGTCAGTATGTAGTTTAAAGTTGTTGTAATTATGTGGTTTGCAAAAACGCTAAGTCGACAAAACTACGAAAAATATTAACAGCACGTGCTAACTCCACGAATATTAATTATTAATTATTCTTAATTTTTGATCTAAATCATTTAAAGAGAGCTATTTTCTAAAAATAATTGCGTTCAAAAAGTTTACAAATTTTAAAAACGGGGGAAGCCGCAAAGTTTTTTGTGTCTCCTGTAAAATTTGAAAAAGGGACTTAACACATTTGCGAATGAAACTAACGAAATGTGGCATGAACTGTGTGGAAGCGCTGTCCTATTGAACCCGCATGTCATCAAATCCATAAGAAATGAAGCTGATAATCATCGACGTATAGTGCTCAGCGTCACAGTGAATCCTGGCCAACGTTGTTCCCAAACTATGGATCGCAGCCAGCCCAATATCCATTCTCTAGTTCATTTGGAAATTTATATTTCCTAGCTAGCAATGCAACTGATTTTTGGCTGAGATCCATAACCTGCCCATTCTAACAATATAGAAGCACGACCAAATAAAAAAAACTTCCGCGGTAAGTTTGATCAATTTCTTATTTTCGGATGTTCATTCATCATGCATGATAAAATATTTTTCTCATAAGAAAAATGGCGAACATAGAAGAGTTTATTTTGGTATTTAGACTAACATTTAAAGGCAATCATAATAGATGACTACAATTTCGTCCACGTTTTTTCAATATTCACATCCAAGAGAGAAATGTTCCTTATAATTCCCGATTTATAACAACAATTTAGACAGCGATAATAATTTCAAGACATACTGCACAATAAAAAATTTCAGCAATTACAATCTTTGTTATAACATTTTAAAAATTTTTAACATACATAACAAAAAAGAAAGCACGTTGTTGCCACAGCGTTTTTAAAGAACTTGTTTGCCTTTCGCATGTTCAAAGTTTACTTTGACAAAGTCTTTATAATTTTTTTGTAGCATATAAAACTTTCAGTAAACGACGATCGAAGAATAAAGCAACTTTGAGAATACATTAAAGTACAAACACACCTCCGCTCGCTTTCCCTTCTCTCCGCCAAATTAATGGGTTTGCTAAATACTTTGCAAAGCACTTTGAACGTGCATAAGTCATCTTAATTTGGCAGATGTTATGGATATTGTTCCAGAACTGCGATATATTCAGAAAAGTTAGGATTGCGATCTAGTTTCTCACAGCACTAATGTTGTTTGTGTGTATTTTATACATGAGTGACGGGACCTAAAGTTTAAATTCAATTCCGAACGACTGAGTTTTGAGAAGCTTTTCATGGCAATTTTATTTACTCTCAGAGATTTTGTCAGAAATCTGCTGAGCGGAAGTCGCCGAAGAAATATTTTATCATATTTTTGTTTTCACGTTTGACCTGGGGTTTGAACCTAGGCCTGACGTCTAATAAGCCAATAGACTACCTACTAGACTACGACGACTTATTACAAGACGCGAAATTAGGTATAAATTATTCAGTGACAGAGGTTGTAATTGTAGGGGAAGAAGAAAAACCCTATCCTGTGCTGTAATAGTCAAGAGTATGGACATGAAGTCGCCGTGGTGTAGTAGGTAGTGTGTTGGCTTACTATTCGTGAGGCCCGGGTTCGTATCCCAAGTCAGACATCAAAAATGAAATATGAAAAAAAAAAAAATATTTCTTCGGCGACTTCCTCTCAGCAGATTTCTGGCAAAAACTCTGAGAGTAAATAAAATTGCCATGAAAAGTTTCTCAAAAATCTGTCGTTCGGAGTCGACGTTAAACTGTAGGTCCCGCCACTCACGTATAAAATTAACGCACACAACATGAGTGGTGTGAGAAGCTAGGCCGTAATCCTGACTGAAGGGTTGCAATGGCCAATTATGTATGTATGTATGTATGTATGGACATGTATCGAGAAATTGTAATAAAAATACAACGACAGCAGCAGTTACAACAGTGATACTAGTAGGGTACTGCAAAATTAAGGAAAACAAAATCAACATTACTTGCAAGAAACATGAATCTGTTGGCACATGTAAATAGAGATAACCATAATGACAGCAACGACAATCACATGACAAACACGAAGTATTTTATGTATGTATATCGTATGTAACATGGGAAATATGACTAACAAAAACGTTTTTGGATTTTGAAATTTTAGCAGGAAATGACAAATATCAGCAAAATTGAAGAAGACGTAAGAGATTTATGTTGACATCTTTTTTTCGAATTGAATGAAAAGATTGTTTTTGTCAAAAATGGCATCCTCATTACTTCAGGCACAGTTTAAACTTATGTCATGTAGATATTGAAGAAAAAATGAAGTTCTCATCAATGGTACCTCTAAAACCCACGTTTTAAATTTTTTACCCGCATTTTCAATTTGTTATATTGTATGTATCGTGTTTTTAAAACATCTATTTCATGCATCTTATTGGAGTGACAACACTAATCTGTTCATTGCTGCGATCAAAAATAGAAATCAGCTTCAATGCTAAGAGACAGAATTGCTAATTGGCGATCTAAATGTTTAGCAAAGGAAAATCAATAAACGGAAAATTTTTGGCAAAGCAAAGATGTCTTTATATCGGGGAACTCAATCAAATGGAAATGTATTCAGTGATAGCGAATAAAAAATGAATATTGGCGAATTTATTTAAGTGAAAAAGCAATCACATACTAGTGGGTTTTGAAAACTTAAAAAGATGAATATGGTATGCTGTGGGATGGAAAGATAGATAGATAGATTCGTTCTAAATATTTTTCTCATAGAAAGAGAATAGACTTGATTGTATTCGCCCCTGTAGTAGGATACGACTGAATATAATACTTGTTGCCGTTGGCTACCAAATATGATATATTTACTAATAGATGGAATTGGTTCATATCTAAATGGTTCGTTGTAGGAATACTATTATTATTACTATATACATATATTATTAGAGTGACTGAAGGACATATCCACATCGTTGTTGACGATGTGTTAATTTTTCAAACAACATGAAGCCCATATATACGTTGAAGTTCAACCTCAATCGTAGATTTAAAATGAGTAATTTGAGAGGTGTGAGATCGGTTCCTGGTATGACTAGAAATAAAAACTTCATTAACCAAAAGGCAGTGGAAATATCTTCAACAGAAGCTGAATTCTGCTGCATAATCAGTTTAATTGAACTTTATTTTACAAATAACAAAACTGTATCGTTTATGTATTATGATAATAAGGACATTTAAAAAGTTAACAATATCTATTAATTTTTGATGAAACACGTTGCCATCAATACTAAATTTATCCGTCAGAAAACATTCAATAAAGGGATCACTATACATTTTTTAACAAAGATTTTGAGACATTTTCACTGCTCGAAAACTGTAATATTTTAGGATTTGAAAACATGTTTTATTTCATCAGAAAAAGTGTTGCGAAGTACGAAAAATTAATTGTTACTCTAAACTATATTTCACCCTGTACATTTTTGTGCGCATTTTATAACAACTACATTAATAAAACTCTCTTATATAATATTCACTATTTGCACTTTGTTGAAGTTAATCTCAATCTTTTAAAAAGATTAAATTCAATAAAAATGTGTGATTATTTTACTTTTCATCCATTCTCTCTTCTCAAGAGAAAATAAAACAAACACGTTAATTGAACGAGTTCTTCAATGATACTGCAAATGATCTTATCGGTCGTTCCGTTATAGAAACAAATGCTTCACAGAATGACCGTTAACTTCCCCTAAATGGTGATATTTCAGCAAGCAAACTGAAGTCGCCGTAGTCTAGTAGGTAGTGTGTTGGCTTATTAGACGCAAAAGCCTGGGTTCGAGTCCCAGGCCAGGCATCAAAGACAAAATACAAAAAGTATTTTTTCGGCGACTTCCTCTCAGTAGATTTTTGGCAAAAACTCTGAGAGTAAATAAAAATTGCCATGAAAAGTTTCTCAATATATAAAAAAAATCTGTCGTTCGGAGTCGACTTTAAACTGTAGGTCCCACCACTCATGTATAAAATTAACACACACAACATAAGTGGTGTGAGAAACTAGGACGTTGTACAATGGGTCAATTCGACCTCCGGGTACTGTACTTGTCTTAATTGACAAAGTACACGTTCTCTAACCTAACCTAACCTAGCAAGCAAACTACTTTTAGGAAAAATCAAAAAGCACCTGCATCAGTTTTTGTGCGTTTTGATGGTAACTAGTCCTGGCCGGAAGTTAAAACCAGAAGTTGCAGGATGCAGAAAGGAAACAGGATACAAATTTATGATGTTCTTCTATGTAATCCAAAGCTATCATTATTCATCAAACTGAAGAAGTCGCTATAGGTAGTGTGCTGGCTTATTAGACGTAATGCCAGGGTTCGAGCCCCAGGTCAGACATCAAACAAAATACAAAAAATATTTCTTCAGCGACTTTCTCTCAGCAGATTTCTGGCAAAAATTCTTAGAGTAAATAAAATTGCCATTAAAAGTTTCTCAAAAATCTGTCGTTCGGTTCGACTTTAAACTGTAGGTCCCACCAGTCATGTATAAAAAATTAACACACACAACATTGGTGTGAGAAACTGGGTCGTAATCCTGACTGAAGGGTAGTAATGACCAATTAGGTAACTAAGAAGAATTTTGTTCACCATTTTAATTTACTTATGGATCTTAGTAAATTTTTTATTTGTGTATAAGCATTTACTTCGAAAAAAGTTAACTAACCAGCTGATATTGTGAAAACTGAGCAGTCGTATGCTTGCATATACAGTATTTGTGCAAAATCAAATTAAAAAACGAAAACTTAATTCATATTATTCATATTATGTATTGTACATTTTTAGGCATGACACTTTAGGTATTTTTACTCTTAAAATCTAATTGTAAACTTCTCATAAAAATTTGAAGCGGTAACAAAAATATTGTTTTTCAAAGTCCACAGTTTAAAATGTATCTACTTTTTAACTCAACTGATAAATCACTTTAGCATCTATTTCCTATATTAACTATTTACTTACTTATTTACTTCTCTTTCATTGAAAAAGTTTTTGGCGAATGAAATGTAATCTCAACTTATACGTATATAGACTGTATAGAATAGTTCGAAACAAGCAATTAAAATTAGCATAATAAATGCCTAGTGGTTGATAGTCTTAGTACACAGCTTCATTCTCCTATACACACTCAAGATTCTGAAAATTAAAAAGGAAATGAAGTTGATGCCAGGTATAAGCAATTTTATGAATTTTATGCAATAATTTGTATAAATAATTGATGTTTTTTGTATTAATATATTTCTATTTCATAATAAAACAAAAAAATGTGTAATGTATTTCACAAGCCATATGAAATATATGGGAAACTTTCTGTTAACTATGTTTTGCATCACTCAAATGTTGGTACCCAAGGAGAACTCAAAGTAAATTTAAAGCTCAAAGGCCCAACATATTAAAATGTATTTCCTTATATTTAGTAGGATATCCCTTGAGGGCCAGTATTCCATTTAACCCATTTGGCATTAAATGAACCACTGCATCATTGCAGTTTTACTGGTAATTCAACGATTTGTTAAAAAAAAATGTGCTTTGTTAATTCGTACATTTTCAGCCTTGATTCACAATTGTTTCTTTTTTGAAATAACTTAGAACGTTCTTGATTAAGTAGAGTTCGTTTTTAAATTAAAAATGGATAATGATTAGTATTAATACAAGCACGAGCAATTTCAGATTAAAGTTGATTCCACTTTGATTACATAAGTCGTTTTTATGTCGAATGATGTCATATTTTTAATCTCAGCTAGTGTTCATAAAATAAGAGGGGCAAGTGTTTTTGCCCATACAATTTGCTGTATAAATCCATATAAAATGAATTATAATTCAAGAAAATTGATGTATAAATACTACTTTTATTCCCAAAAAAATGTTGCTGTAATTGATGAAAATTCCAACAATAATTTATCTGAGTATCATATATATCTGTTAAAAACGGAAAATAAATAAATGTGTCTCATAAAAAAGGTTAACAAAGTATTATAATTATTATTTGAAATACTGATGATTTTTGAAGTTAAGTTGCCAAAACGCATCAAAAAATATAGTAAATATCGGTTATTTATCTACTTATTTATCTTTGTTTGTTCTTTTTATTGTTATTCCTATTATTGGTTATATTTGGGGTTAATAAATCTTGTTTATATTTTTCCTGTTAATATTATAAAAAACCTCACGTGGACAGAATAGATGGTATTTTTATGCTATGGAGTAGAGAACACGCCTCATATTTACGTATGACTATTATTTGTGTATAATGTTGATGGAATTGCTCATACGCCACCACTCCTTTTTAAATACACTACTTGCAGTTTAAACACATGTATTGATTTGAGTGTTGAGAAAGAGCATTAAAGTTTAAAACTAAATACCATATGGTTCAATGTGGGTTGTTTATCTATTCGTTATTATTGTCACAACCATTTTCAAATATTGCAATAGCTTATATAGCCTTTGACTTCATTGCACTTTCATATGGGTTTTGTTTTTGTTCGCATTTTTGTAGTCATTGTATGTTTTATTTAACTCTTTTTGTTTGTAATTGAAGGAGTGAATGAATAATAGTATCTTTTGTAGGTCGAAATGATAAATGTATGTTTAAATGATTACATAAATACCTATGTAAATATGTATGTATAAATACATAGAAATTTTTTAAAAATTTTCATTCTCTTGTTTTATTTATTGTTATATTGGGTTTTGGAAAAAATTCGGTAATGAATTTGTTTAATAAAGAAACGTATTTATTTATAATTGTAACGATCTTTATTAAACCCAATATGTCCTATTGTGACTGATATAATTATTCTTCTTCTGGGGTTGTGACATTTTACATTAGTTTTATTTATTTCTGAATCAAAACCTAATTGAAGTTGAGTTTTGAAGAACTCTACGGAAATAAGAAGAGAATGCTGTAGAGATCGAAACTAATGCTACTCTAAATGTGCCTGGAGACGTCTTATATATGTGCATGCTGTTGAACTTTTTTTGGCAAAAAAATACATGTTGTCGGCACTAATTGATGAATACCAGAAAATTCTGATTTTTTCATTTGATGAATTTCTATTTGATCGCCTCCAATTGTGATTGACAAACTTTATCTCATTAGCTTTTATATTGTAGTAATGAACACACACACGGAAAAAATAATAATTTTGTTTCCCGCCGTTAAGAAATGCACAGATGAAAAAAAAAATCGTTTAAAATTTATTGAGAATTACCAGCTCTATGGAATATAAATCAAAAGCTAATTACAATATTTCACGATATCAATAGCAATAAATCATTATACGAAAAAGGCATTTTAGCAACCAAACACTTTAAAATCCAAATATTAATTTACCAAATTATTTGTTCACACTCATGCATACGCATTATTTGATCGTCTTCAGGGCATTTAAGAATTCAAAAACCAAGCCAAATTCTATCAGTCTCTATCATATCATTAAAGATAAGTGTCTTCTGATAGACCACAATGTTTACCAATTCAGCTCATTTCAATTGAAATATTTTATTCAATCTCAGTAATTATGGTCAACAGTGAATCAATCTTTTGATCAGTTTGTAGAAGTTTAATCCCAACAGACACATATTATTAAATTTTTTTTGTGTCAATACAGGTTTTCCTTATTATCTAAGCAATACCGACGAGCTTATGCGACGGTATATAATCAGTTTTGGCTCATTTTTAAGCTTGACTCATTCACAGGACAATGCAATTTTAATAATGTTTTGTAATAAAGTGAATGTCACCATTTCTGACTTCTTTGACCAAACTCTATTTTTGAATTTCGCCTACAAAATTAATTCGTTGATAGGTAATTCTGATAACTTTGGCGTAAAAATTGTTTCAAAATGTATACCAGTGACAGAAGTTTCCACAACAGTTACGAAAAAAGCTTTGAGATAACTATTACGTGACTGTAGGAATAAAAATTAAAAATAATTTAATAATCCTTATTGCTACACAGAGCAAATCAATTTTTATTAAATATCCTATTGCTCACTTTGTCTATACTAATAACTTTCTTCGGATTGATCTCTCGAAATGCAAATCTTATGTTAGTGGAGATACAATACAGAAGGCGCCAAATTTTCGAATTCGATTTGGGTTCTTCCGGTGACCAACAAATAGGATACTTATTTCAGCATTATTTCTCGCAAAGGAGGCGTGAATATGATATCTACACTGAATAATTTGATTTAGGTGTAGAATCAAGACTTTTTGAAGATTTCCTACTCAGACACTATGCAGGTAATTCTTACATATGAGAGTAAAATTAAACTACATGGGTCAGATGGAAAGCACTACGTTTGCAGTAAGCCAAATACTGAGTTTTTGCCTTACAATATTCCGGCTACAGTCAGGCATAGGTGAGTGTCGGCATTGGTGTGGGAATATGTTTCCAATGCTGGAGTATATACCAGTAAAATGAACCATTCTAAAATTTGGGCATTTCAAAACAAAATGTGAAGCAAAAGGGCCAAAAAATTTAATATATTGGACACATTTGCTCCAACCAGGACAACAATCCAAAGCATACTTCACAAGTTGCTAAGCTGTCGCCTATCCATATTGTTCAATACTACTTCAAACAACGACACAGTCCTCAGACCTCAACTTTTTTGAGCATGCTTGGGAAAAACTCGACAGTAAGCTCTATATATCCAGTATCAGCACAGTGGAACAGTTGAAACAAGGAATTATTTGAGAATGGAACAACATAACCCCAGAATTTTATACCAATTTCGTGCAGTCAATGCCTCGACGTTTAGAAGAATGTTTTGGTTCGAAGTGTTAAAAGAGTGCCTTTTATTTGTTTGGCCAATTATGCGTTTGACATGAATTTCGTTAATATTGTTGTCCTTTTTGTTTCAAAATATTTTGAAATGAAAAGCTAAGTATTATACATTGTTTTAAAGCTTTTTTAATTATCTATAAATCCGCATCCAATTTATTTTGAAATATTTTCAATGAAGAGGAAAAATCGACATTTAATTAATCTCATATCTAGTGTCCAATTATACTTTTAAGCCACTGAAAATGTTTTAAAATAATATCTTTCGTTAAGCCGATGCAAATGCTATTAAAAGTAATGATTACTGCAGGAAATCATAAATTTTGCATTATAAATTTAAAAAAAGGTAAGGTTTTAATTATATGGTCAACCCGATTAAGGAATTTTTCAAGTTTTATATTTAAGAATTAAAAAATAAATATTGTTACACTTTTAAATTTTGAAAATAAAACTAATAAACATTGCGATTGCTATAAAAATATGGCCACCACTGTAATATACCCTGTTGTATGTTGATGTAAAAATTGGAGGTTGTCCACTCCATCCTAAAATTTACCGCTAGAGATACCACAAAAATGAAAATCAGAAAAATTTGAAAACATTTCAACACACAGGTATTGTTTATAAATTTTTTTAGTTTTGCCAAAAAATGTGAATCGTGAATGAATATTGTTCCGTTTTTACCTTTTAAAAACGTTTGAAATATGAGCTCGTAGATTTCGAATAAAAATAAAAATAAATTAATGTTCAGTTTTAATTAAATTCTTTATTGTTCGCACAATTCTGTGTGCCACTGTTCACAACTTGGTGGAAACAACAGCAATTTGCTTTGTTTGCTATTCTTCTTTACACTCTTCTGCGTAAACACTAACAATTGTTCGACTGATCTTTATAACGGAGATCTTCAAACCACGATTATTCTCTTCACATGCAACGTGTCTTTACACAAGACTGACTGAATTTTACTGACTCCGTTGCCTGCTTTGTCCTTTTATATCTCAGGGTAAATAGTCTGATGAATGTTCTTGAAGGAGAAGGAGTTCGCGAAATCTCTGTAAATGTAAACATGTTGTTTACGTTATTGTTGTTTGTGTATTTTGTTTATGTTTGCCCTTGCAATGTTGTTGTCGCCTGTTCGTTTACTTGTTTTTTTTTATACTATACTATACCTTTTTTATACTGATGTTGTTGCTATATTTTTGTTTATTTGTCGATCATGTAAACAAGTCCATTGTTTTTGTTTTTGCAGCTTTTGTTTATCATTTTAATGTTAAACGATGTAACACCATTTCCATTTTCGTAACAATATGAAAATAATTTATCGAATGTTCTTCGCTGAAAAATCTTTAGGAAAATAGAAAACAAAAATACGTAATGGTATATAAAATGTATTAAAGATGGCTCTGAGTAAATTGGTAACCTTCAAAATTTTTAAATTAACACGCATTTTATTTTATACATATGTAAGTATACGGAAAGAGTCCATAAAACATGAACTTATGTTTTCCATTTAAGCAACAATTGAATACTGATCACAATAAAATTTAAATTAAAATTCAGAGAAAAACATACTTTCTATGGGACATATAGGTGTAGACAGTTTGGAATTTTTGGGGAAACAATGAATTAGAGAATGTTTAAACATTCCAAAGAACAAAGTTCAGAAGAATCAAAAGTCAATGTCAATGAACCCAATCATACGGCTGGTAATGTAAAGATGTGATTTGCCTACCCAAAGCCTCTACATACATAATTGGTCATTACAATCCTTCAGTCAGGATTACGACCTAGTTTCTCACAACACTTATGTTGTGTGCTTTAATTTTATACATGAGTGGCGGTACCTACAGTTTAATGTCGACTCCGAAAGACAGTTTTTTCAGAAACTTTTCATGGCAATTTTTTATTTACTCTCAGAGTTTTTGGCAGAAATCTGCTAAGAGGAAGTCGCCGAAAACACACTTTTAGTATTTTGTTTTGATGTGTGGCCTGGCTTTACGTCTAATAAGCCAACACATTACCTACTAAACTACTGTTGCACAAGGCTCCGATATGACTCCAAGAGCCTATTTGCTCATTTGGAAGAACGATTACGTGTTCGCAAAACCTGAAACAAAAGTTAATCGAAAAACTTGCTCATAAGTGCATGGCGGCAAATATCACCAGGAAACACTAAACCAAACTAGTACATCCAATGCCAAATGGGTTAAGTGGAGGGGTTGACCTTTAGGGGTATCCTACTAAATATAAGGGATAATATTTTCATATATTGCGCCTTCGAATTTTAAATTTGCTCTCATTTTTTAGGGGTACCTTCACTTTTGCGGTGCCAAAATATGGTGCTACCAGAATATTTTCCTTATTTTTGTTTTCTGTTCTGCAAAACATTAAAGAATTTTTGTTTTATAATAAAAGAGAAATAAATTAATAAAATAAACCTAAATAGAGAAATAAAATAAAAATAATAAGTAAAGACAAAGTAGTATCTCTAAAAAAAGGAGCTTACTTGTTAATATGCAAGTTAACGGAACAGTAGTTCATTAAAAATGAAATTTGTAAATAACTATTTACCTCAAGGAATTTAAAAATTTATTTATTTAATCTAAATCAAACATAATCTAGCAGAAAAATAAAATAAGAAACCAAAATAACAAATAAGAAGAATTTTTATCTCATATGTTAAATAAATTAGGATCAAAAACTTAGTCAATTCGCTCTCTAAACAAAAGAGACAAAATAAAATTGACGACGTAAATAATCGAAACGAGATAAATTGACGGATTTATCTGTATATGTATTTTTTTGATGATAAAAGAGAAACAGCCAAAGAATTGCGCAACGTATTAACTTTTGCTTTCAAAGAAGGAAAAATGCATTTATATAGTAGTTCTCCGCCTTTGTTGATGCAATTAGAGTTTTATGCCAGAGGTTTTATGGTTTTATTTTTAATACTTTGGAACTAAAGACCAAAAGAATTACCTGCAACTTTCTTCGTACTATACTAGCGTCATAAACCCTGGACGGTTACTGTTCGTCAAATCGACGAAGCTGGTTTACTATTTATCATATAACCCTTTTATGTTTGACCAAATTTCACTCTCTTTTCAACAATGTTAGTTGATAATGAAAGCTGGCAGTCAATGCAGGAAAAAACAATTTTTTTTTTTGTTCGTCGATTCTACGAAGAGTAACCTTAATGCACAAAAATGAAAAGTAACCGTCCAGGGATAAAACTTTTAGCTTTCAATGGCGTCTTATGTATGTTACTGTTAGCAGTTCCATTGTTGACTTAATAATAGACTTGGCAATAGAGTATGTATGTCTTGTTTGCATTTATAAAGCGTATTGTTTTATCGCTTACAATTTCAAAGGAAAAAAAAATATTTCAATATCAATAAGACTGGCATTCTCAGAAAGATAATTTTATGAAAATGGTGTAGTGGATGAAGTGTTTGGCTACAAACCTATGGAATGCGAAAAAATTTTAAACGTAATAGAAATGAATAATTGTAGTCATCGGAGGAAACTAGTTTCATTTCGTAAAATAATTAATAAATTCGTAGAAAGTCACAAATAGAGACGAGACCTCGAGGATTCGAACATCATCCCTTCTGAAATCTTGAAAAAATTTAAATAGGAACAATATTTATTGCGCCCCTTTTCAGCAGTCTTCTAACAAAAGCTTTGAGAGTCATCTAACTTTTAATGGAAAAGCTTCTAGAGGATAGGTGGGAATCCTTACTATACGATTGTATGTTCAATAACGGATCTAAAGGGTTTCTACATAAATATATAAATTGAAAACTGCTAAAAGGTAGTTGAGAACTTGTCCTATTAGATCAAGGCATCAAAGTTAAAATATTTATCAATGTAACTTGCCGTGGGAGAATTCCACAGCTCCTACAAAAAGTTAAACAAAATGAAAGAAATGCATTTTACATATAGTGCGAGATAGCTATTATACTAAAAAATCACAATTCTAGAACTTCTAAAACGACTCGAACCCGTTCAATGCCCTAAGTGTCAAAAAATATGTTAACACATAATAATATAGCCAGAAGCAATATTACCGAATCAGTGAATAAGATAAACCTAAAAGTGGTAATGATGAGTGGTAATGGTAGCCAGGATTCCGGCCTAGCTTCACACACCACCCATGTTTTGTTTGTTAAATTTATTTATGCGTGGCGAACCTACATTTTAATTTCGAACGACGCATTTTTGAGAAGCTTTTCAGGGCAATTTTTATTACTCTCAGAGTTTTTGCCAGAAGAATGCTAAGAGTAAGTCGCCAAAAAAATAACACTCAACCTATTATACTACGGCGATTTCACTGCGAATAATAAAAATTTATTTATTCTTCAACGGTTCGATGATTTAAAAGGTATGTGACTTAAATACAGTCAATTTTCTTATAATGGCTTATCCTCTTATTGGTCATCACCCAGAGTTTTGTTCGCCAACTTCCAGCTAAATATCATATGCTGATACAGTTAAAAAAACTGTTACCAACAATAGATATATATATTATATACATTGGTGTTCACAGTGTTTTTCATTAATGCTCGCTTCAAACGAATCAATTGTTATCTGTAGAGCTCTCTCGCGATTGTTAGGTCTGGTGACAGCAACTCATAATTGATCACACCCTTCTGAGCCAACCAAATACACCTTGACCAAATAGCCATTCCGCAGAATTCTTGCGTTTGGCTATTGAATAAATTTTTCTTCACCAGAAATAATTTGATGCAATATAATTTTTTTTTAAACGATCAACCAATACCCATGGTTTACAACGAGTCTTGCTACGAATCGAATTACGAATTGAAATCATTTTTTAAGCGCGCAAACCACCTGGTTTTACACTCAGTTTTTGATGTAGCGTGCTCGCCGTATAATTCCACAAGCAAAAGAAACTCGCGCGTGCTTTTTTCTTCTCAAAAAATTGGCTCAAGAAAATTTGGCTTAGATGCAGCATTTTTGGCTGTTTTACAGATTGTCTATCGTGAAAAAAATTATATACTAAACAAGGTTGAGTGATTTTAACAGATCAAGAATTACTCTTTCAAATGCCTCATGCATCAAGCGGTGCCATCTAAATTATATGGTCGGTTGTTGTATTAAAATTAGATCTACAAGAAGAAACACAATACAGGCAGACATCTATGTAATTATTTAATCATAATCATTTTAATTATTTTACATAATCTGTATGAAGGAATGTGCAAATAGGAACTTTACAGGATTTAATAGATTTTTTTATTTTCAAAAGTATTCTAAAGTTCACCTATTTGTCCCCGAAGGTTTTGATCAAATCTAATGTTAGTGAACGCTCTCACCGATTTGAAATAAAAAATGATTTGAATGAAAAATAGCCTGGCTACATTTGAATGAAGTAGAATCTATGAGTTGTACTGTTCAAGACTTTGGACATCGATAATGAATTGATTACTTCTGAATTTCCAACTGATGAAGATATCATTAATGAATATGTTGACGAATCAGAACCGCGCTCTAGAGAAATGGGGACGAAATTGAGGAAACTGTTAGACAACCGTCCAGACATGTTATAAACGATTCATTTAAGACTTTAAATACATACATACATACATCTATAATTGGTCATTACAACCCTTCAGTAGGGTTTACGACCCACTTTCTCACACCAGTTATGTTGTGTGCGTTAATTTTATACATGACTAGCGGGACTTATAGTTTAAAGTCGACTCGGAACAATAGATTTTCGAGAAACTCTTCATGGCAATTTTATTTACTCTCAGAGTTTTTGCCAGAAGTTTGCTGAGAGGCAGTCGCCGAAGAAATATATTTTTTTTTCATATTTTCGTTTTGATGTCTGACCTGGGGTTTCAACTGTGGCCTTACGTCTAATAAGCCGACACACTACCTACTATGGCGACTATTCTTAGGTTAGGTTAGAGGACGAATACTTGTCAATTAAGACAAGTACAGTACCCGGGGGTCGAATTGACCCATTGTACAGCGTCCTAGTTTCTCACACCACTTATGTTGTGTGTGTTAATTTTATACAAGAGTGGTGGGACCTACAGTTTAAAGTCGACTCCGAACGACAGATTTTTGAGAAAATTTTTCATGGCAATATTTTTTACTCTCAGAGTTTTTGCCAGAAATCTGCTGAGAGGAAGTCGCCGAAGAAATACTTTTTGTATTTTGTCTTGAAGTCTGGCCTGGGGCTCGAACCCTGGGTTTATGTCCAATAAGCCAAAACACTACTAGACTACGGCTACTTCATAACGACTATTCTTAAATACAAATTAAAATGCAAAAGATGACCACTACAACATCACTAAACAAATTTTAATCATTTTTTGCTCAAAGCAAATGTGAACAGTAAATAAATACATAGTACGTTTACAAAATTACAAATAGCTTAAAGTAATTTGGTGATAAATAAAAATAAATTGGTATTAAAAGTAGTTGTTGTTTATTTAATTTCGATCATTTTTATATCTAATTCCCAAGGTTGAAGTTTCTATAAGTTGAAGTCCTTTTCTGGATAATGGTGATTCAATTTATAGAAGTTCGACTGTATTTTTGCCATCAACATATTTGCTGCTGTAAACAATATTCAAAATACTACTAACCACTAAAGGTTCGTACCACTTTTTGAATTTTCAAAATTTGAGTTTTAAATCGCTCCAACTCCCACTAAAATTGTCCAAATTGAATCAGACAACATTTATTTTAAAGATAATTTTATTATGTTTCAAAACTAACAAAAACTTTTATTTTCAAATTCATTCGTGTTAAAAAAAATAAAAAAGAATTCAGGTACTTAAAAGTAAATAATCAAAATATTGACTATAATAGTTTCGTACGGCATTAATAGCATAATTTATTACTGGGTGACATCACCTTTTGCATTAATAACTGTCTTTATTCCTTGATTCATTGAATTTATTAATGTTTTGTGCGAGTTGGAGCGATTTAAAACTCAAATTTTGAAAATTCAAAAAGTGGTACGAACCTTTAGTGGTTAGGGTTGTAAAAACCGTCTACTTAGTTATTTTCCTTGACGTATCACAAGTATTCTGAATAATATGGATGGCATGTAATTAACACTATTCTACTAACACAATATTATCAGTTGCTTTCATTATATTTAGAATACGAAAATGCCTAAAAAATCGTCCCTGAAAAATATTAAGTCTGGACAACCTCTGGGAAGTATACTGGAACCTTTACTGTATCTCCTGTTACTTTACAGTTAGGACTTACCGTCGACAAATCAACATGTAACACTTTTAGATTGTAACAGCAAATGATACTGCTCTTCTCGCAGTCGACAACTTTATCGAAAACTTTACTACAAGAAGCTGTTCAAAATGTTACATCATGTGCTGAAAAATGCAATCTTAATAGAAATTTAAAGAATTGAAGAAATCCAAAACAACGTAAATAATTTCCTCTTCATAAACTCAGTTTACTTTGATAGACCAGTAGTATGTTTTTGTATGTTCTGGGGCACTTATTCCATACAAATTTAGGAGCATGCCTACGCTACAGTCGGTAGTGTCGGTTAGTCGATAGGTTTGTAACATGTAATGTATATGATCGTTTTTTTTTTTTTAAATAATAAATTCTTGGCACGTATTAACATACTCAATTGTTGAAGAAATAGAAATATAAACTGATAAGAAAGGGTAGGTTGGTTGTGTGGTTGTTTTTTTAATAGTAAATTCTTGGTACTTATTCCATACAAATTTGGGATCATACCTGCCTCTTCTTGTTCCTTTTATTTGTATTACTTTTCAAACGAATGATTGGACGGACAGAACGTTTCCTCATCTACATCCCAGAGTATAAATAGACTGTAATGTAAAAATATATGTACGTATGTACGAATGATTGGACGGACAGAATGAGTGTGTGTTGGCACGTACTGCTCATGATCAAACGTTGAAGAATTAGAAATATAAACTGATAAGAAAGTGTAGGTTGGTTGTGTGGTTGTTTTTTTATTTTTTTTTTTTTTGAAGATTTTATTAGATATTTCTTCTTTCAGGTTTTAAATAAATAAAATATATTTAAATAAATCAAATATATTTAAAAAAAGAAATATAAAAAAATGTGTTTTTATTTATTGAGGAAGAATTTCTTTTTCGGGTTTCTTTTTTTTCAGGTTTTATTTTTTTATTTTTATTTATTTATTTATTATAATGATTATTTTTCTGATGCAACAAGATCAATTATCTTATAAATTACAGCACCAGAATCAAATAAGTTACATAATACATTAAAATTATATTAATCAAAAAATTATATTAATCAAAAAATAAACAAAAGAATAAATAAGAGGTAATATAACAAAGTCAAATGAAAATTGAAACGATAAATATTTGAATTTTTGTAATAATTCCATAACAAGCTTTTAAATCGCACTGCGTTGCTCGTAAATTGAATATTTGGGGAGAGATGGTTCCAGAGATAAATGGTATATATATAAAACTGGTGAAAAGAAGCACTCCTTCGGTATTTGAAATTAGTTTTTTCTTAGGTATGTATATTTTATTAGATATTTCCTTTTTGAGATTTTTACAGATTCGAATTTAAAAATACGTTTATAAAGATTAAATAGCTTAAATGTTAACAAATATTTTTCGTTACTTTTATACCTCTTCGCAAAAATAGCTGATCTCAAGACGATCTCCTATATATACACCAATTTATATGATTTCAGTATTTTAATTTTTTGATATTGATTTTGATCTGCTTTGTATCTGGTTACGATCTACTTTATATCTGATAACGATCTACTTTTTTGGTTTTTGGTTTTGTCTATGAAATTTTTTTGTCATTGTCATGTTTTAGATAAACATGTTCTACCTCAATGTTTAAATTGTTTATTTGATCAGCTAGATCATCATGTAGTTGTATTATATATATATATATATATATATATTTTTATATTACGACATTTTTGTTTTGTTTTTATGATTATATTTATTAAAACCTTCTCCAAATTTATTAATATAAGACATTTCTTTCACTCTTCTAATAAATTATGTTAGATTCTTTAAGTTCTTCGATAATAGAGATTATTTCGTTTTGATGATTGTTGTGTCCAACACCTTCCGATGAAAGAAGTAAACGTAGTCTGTCAACTAGTTCATTAAGATCATCCCAATATATGTAATTTGATTTCAGATTATTTAGTGATTTTAGCATTAAAGCACTGCCTTTTGTTAAAAGGTTTGTTGTTGTTTCGAATAAATGTTTAATTATTCGTATATATTTGAAGGCTCGTGTTCCTTTCACTTGTTCATTAGGTTCATAGCGACGTTTATGTGCATTGGTATGAATTAAAATCTCTTTATATTTTTTCAAATCATTTTTAGAATAACGGAGAGGTTTTTTATGAAATACTAGTTCAAATAATCCAGGCGTCATTTTCAATTTCATATTCCCTATCCGCATAGTATTATCTCTATTAAATATTAATTTTTCCTTGCCATATCTCCAACTACCGTCTACATCTTGATTAAAACCATAAATTTGATCCAATTGCTTATTATTAATAAGTGTTTGAATATTTTCAAATAATGGAGAGTTTTTCGTCAGCTTTAAACATTGTTTTCCTTTCAAGTTCTTGATACATGTACTTGATACAGGTCTATTATGGTCATAGTTTTTTCATCACCATTATCATCAGTTGACATATTTTCATACTGAAAATCGTTATTATCACCATTTACATCATCATAATCATCGTCATCATTAATAGTGTTGTCTATATCCTTATGTTTATCTTCTAGTTTTCCAATGATTTTTTTAACTGTGATGTATTTTAAGTTTTAATTAATATTATAACAATATATGAATTTATTGAGCAATAATTAATTGACATTTTATATGATATATTGAGATCAATAATGCCGTTTATTGCGATTTACTCAATATAAGTGCATGTCTGAACATAGTATTAGAGAGAAAGTCGCCATAATAGTATTTTCTCATATTTCCTTTTTTCCTTTGGGGTTTGAACAACGGATTCACGTCTAAGGAGCCAACACATCACCTACTAAGCTACGACGACAGCATCCAGCTTACTTCAGTCAATTATTTATTATTAACGGCTACGACATAAAACAAAGGCAGATCTTATCGAAACTGCTTGTTAATTTAATTAATTTTATTTTACATTAAAATTGTTGGCATTATTTATAATTTACTCGTTGTAGATGATACACAAAAAATAGAAAACAAAAACCCAGTTCAAAATGGAATGACGCGATCCAATGGATATTTGGTGCATAACTGTCCATTGTGCTTTTAAGAATATTTGCATGTTATAAATCACGTTTGCCGGAACAAACAAACCCAGTGTCAAACTTTCTTGAAAATAAATTTTTTAAGTAAAATGTAACTTTAACATTTTTCCACTCGAATGGACCACGAATAATTTAGAAAACTAACAAAAAGAAACTGAAACTTTTGCATTTGAATACATACGCATAATACTGAAGCCAAACGTACAAAGAAAAATTTTTGACTAGAAAAGTAGAATTAAATGTGTGCCAAATCAAGTTTTAAATCTAAAAACAAAAAATCTAAAATAAATAGCGGTATACAATAGCCGCCGATATTTTAAAAACCTTCAATATAATTTATCGATTAAACGAAAAATTATCATATCTGGTGAAAATTGACGCAATCGAAATATGAGTTCAATGCAAATTGAATTCGAATTACAGAGAGGGAGACATAGTAATACTCATCCGTGCATTGAGCATTGATTAAAGTTATAATAGAATAAATATAAATATAAATTTGGTTAGATATGCAGATTCTTGCAAGGTATGTGGAAATTCGCGGCAAATCAGATCGATCAGGAGATTGTCCCAGCATACACGCTGCACTAACCTGTGGATTTGTTCAAAAGTGCTATGTTTTGTTTTATTGATGATTCATTGATTGTTATTGATGTTATTATTGTCAGGCTTGGGAATCATCTTAGTTAATGTGCCCTTCTACTCTTGAGTGAAGTCGTGTAATAGCATTAAAAGTTTAAAGATTTATGTCAATTGCTATGCGTTAAATTTCAAAGGGTGTTTTATTACTGACTTTATATATACCAGGAGGTTTATTCGGATTAAGTAAATAGTTTATTTGATCTCACGAATCTCAAAACCAATAACATGAGGAGGTACATCAACGGCAGATTAAACGAATGTCTAGCGAAAACTGTTCTTCGGTGTGTTCAACAAACAGATCACTTTTCTAAGAATTTCTCGTTCAAGCAGATATAATAGGTCTTTTAGGTAATAGCAGAGTACTACAGTGAATAATTTGTTTTTAATGTAGAATCAAGACCTTCCATATGTCTAGTGAACTTTGCCGTCCTGAGAATGTAAGTATATTACTTGAGGATGATTTTTTGTTGAGGTAATCTGCTCTGTAGAGACTTTTAATGAGCCATTTTCAGCGTCACTCTAAAAAGTAAACTCTATTACGCGATGTCTTAGGATAGCTGATAATTGCCTTCTTCAGATCATCGCAAAAATTTGGTAAGAAAATATTTTAGTCATCTGGAGTTCTCAACCGGATATTTTTGTGCAATGAGAGCTGATGTATTATTTTAATTTCAGCCAATTAATGCTTATTCTCACGTTCATATTCTGTGCTACATCAACATCAGGGCTTGTGATCGTAAGAATGAGAGGGGAGTAATCTGATGATAAATCCAGTGGTGCCTCAATTTAAATCCAGTCTATGTGGACACAGTTGATCAATAACATTAATCAATATTGTTTGAAACAGCGTCAAATCTATTGTTCTCGGTGTCCAGTCAAATCATGAGTTATGTGGCAAATCCCAAAATAATTTGGTAATCATCGACTTATAGTGTTCACCGTTGTTAGTGAAAATTTGGACCAAACAGTTTCTATTTGGAGATGCACTGGAAGTCCTTGGATCTCGTGTGAATGAGTGTCGTTACAAATTCGACATTTTTGTTTGAAATACGTCGCAGCGTTGTAGATGCTTTTTCAATAAAAATCAGGGTTATTTACCACCCGCTGCCCCAGAGCACATTCAGTAAACAAACGTTGTTGTCTATGGTCGTTTACCTTCAGTTCCTCGGTCAGTTGAATTTTGAGCGGGAGCAGGCATAAGTCGCAACGAAAATTCGGCAAGTTCTGGTTTTCGTGAGAGACGAGAAATTGAACCAGTGAACTCCAACTTATCTAGCATTGCATATAGCACTATTATGGTGATCGTAAAGTGGGCAATGCGTGTCTTGCTTTGCATTAACAGACATCCATTTTGTGAAAACAATTTTATTATTTGCACGTGTTGCTAAATGTTATTTCCGTTCATGGTGAATTGTTAAAACAGGCTGATTAAATGGCACTTAATTTGACAGATGTTGCTTCAACAAGACGGCCCACTCTGTCAACGTTATAAAGTTGCTATTGGAAGCCATTCAATATAATATTGTTCTCACGCTAATATTTTTCCATTTCTTCTTTTTTCTGTAATAATTTTTATTACAATTGTACAAATGTATACTTGCAATAAAATTTTAAAAGTTTGATAGAATGTTGGAAACAATATAACCATTTGTGTAAAAACATACTATTCTTTTAAATGTTTTTTTTTTTTTTTTTTTTTTGTTATCTATAATAATTAAATTATATAATTAAATATAATAATTAATTAATAATAATAAATTCTTGTCCGTAGAATTTTTCATCTTAATGGCACTTAATTATTCGTTAGTGGCATTTATACCCCTCGAAAATTTATATCATATGTTACTCAAGGGATTGACAGCAATGTTTTTATAATAAAGGACAAGGGTACGTTTACACATACTCATGAAAGTAACTGACAAGCAATTAATTGCTATTTCTAATATAAATATTAGAATGTTCAGGAAAATTTACTAGTCAATTGGAAACAAACTTTATAACTTAATTAATAGTACATTAATTAAAACTACAGTACATTAATTAATAGTACAGTTAATTAATTAATAGTATAGGCAAAGGAACAAAACTTTTCAAAAAAGTAAATTCGGAAATATAAGGAATTCTACATACGAATTTCGAATTTCGCAGATTGCTCAAAAAATGGTGACGCATAGGTCTCCGATTAATATTCAATAACATCATAACCATTTCGCCTGCTTGATAATACTGGGACATCTTCAACATTCCCTGCCACAGCCACGATATCCTCACTATGATATGGTGAACTTCGCGTTCGACTATATTCTTATAGACGTACAGCGAAATATCGTATCTCAACCGCAAAATCTACGTTTAAACGTTCGCAGTGAAAATCGCCCAAATTATTACACAGACGAAGCAATTATTCGATGTTTCCGGCGAATATTTTGATTAATATTTTATTGATGGGTGTTTATGTCCGGAGATTGCACAATGCCATCCCCCCATTTTATCTAAAATCTTAACGTAACATTATCGAAGCTTTGATATTTTTAACATATTCTGTAACTTGTGTAATTTAGGCTTCTTGTTTGTTCAAGCTGATGTTAACTTTTACTTCTTTTTGTAACATCCAGAGGGATGCAACTAATTTGATCTAAAGATTTGAAATTTTGTGAATAATTATAAACCAGTCGTGTGATTAAAAAATTCTGGGAAAAGAATAAAACCAAAAAAAGGAAAGAATAAAATTTGGAAACCAAAAAGTGAACGGTGTTACATTTCAAGGAAATAAAATCAGTGTGAAGTGATTAAATTCAACTCAAGAAA
This sequence comes from Sarcophaga subvicina, assembly GCA_936449025.2. Classification (NCBI taxonomy): domain Eukaryota; kingdom Metazoa; phylum Arthropoda; class Insecta; order Diptera; family Sarcophagidae; genus Sarcophaga; species Sarcophaga subvicina. The sequence continues at coordinate 55,764,455 of OW388080.2, forward strand.
CGCAAAGTGTATTTTTTTGTATGAACTTTTTAGCACTTTGGAACGTCTTTTAATTTTGGTTCCTTTTTCATAGTGCTCCACCATTGAGATCAACAGTGGCAAACGATAATCTCCTTCCTTTGTTCCCATATACAGTCCACGGATAAACAATGAGTATCATGTACCGGGTTACTTTTAAAATGTAAAACAGCTATAAAATTTACAACCATTTCCAAAAATATCAGATCTGCCCATTAATTTTCAAGCTTGTTTTATCTAGTATATCTGGAATACTTTTTAGGAGTTTGAGTTTTTAACATAATAACAGGAGACAGACGACAATCGCTGTACTCTAGTAGATAGTGTGTTTGCCTTCTAGACATGATGGTTCAAACCACAGCCTAGGCAAATTGGAAAAATTAAATATGGCAAATATTTCTTCGGCGATTTCCCTCCAACAGTCTACGGGCAAAAACTCTCAGGGCCATTATTACAACTTTCCGTTAAACTTTGGTTTAGTTAAAGGTACCTTTAGCTAAAGAGAACTGTAAAGCTACCTTTAACTTATTTTCGTTATTACAACTTACAGAGAAAATTCTTCAAAAATATGGCAGTGCCGGAGAAATATCGATAAACCTGTTCAATTATACAAGTTTTTTTAACGCAGGTGCAACCGCGGGCTTCCTTTTTTTGTTGTATACGCTCATTTTGTTTAAATTTGAAGTTGCCATAATGAAAATAATATATATTATGGTAAGTTCAAACATAAAGTGACCTTTAAATGTTAAAGATAGGTTGATCCTCCCTTTAGCTTAACGATCACTTCTATCTTATTGGGTATTCATAATAACGAAAAACAATTTATCTGCCCGTTAAAATCCTCCCTTTAGTTAACGGCAAGTTGTAATAATGGCCCTCAGAGTAAATTAAGCTGCAAAAAAAATTTTTTATACTCATGTAAAAAATTAACACACACAGCATAAGTGGTGTGAGAAACTAGGTCATAAACCTGACCGAAGGGTTGTAATAACCAATTATGTTCTGTTATGTACTTCATCACTAAATAAAATTCTGTGTAAAAATGCGTTCAGTTTCAAGTGAGCCCGATCAGCAAAGCTGCACAACCAACTGTGGTCGTTTAGCTTTCATTTTAATACGAGCTGTATTGTACAGGATCGTAATTCAAACACAAGATTTTCCACGTAGTTTTCGTTGCATATTTAGCCTTTTTTTTAATCGAGCAAAATAAAAGTAGCACGAAAACGATCAATAACTGTGCGAATTGCTTGTCCATATTATGTTTGTTTTTTCGAAATAAATTTCAACAATTTAGAAGTGTGCAAAGTGTTACTGAATAGAAATGCTAACAGAGTTTAAAATTCTCAACTTATTACATCGTTTGGTCTCACTTGATAGACAGCTGGAAAATGTTAACTGAAAAGGCAATTGAAATGAAGAAAGTAACAACAATAGCTGCAATATAAAGGGTCATTTAAAAGTTTAAATTTAAAAATGCAATAAATCAAAACCAGTACCAATGGCATCACGAATGTTATGCTCAATATTGCTCAAATTTAAATCAATTAATTTTTTCAGTGGAGGTTATAGACTGTCTTTAGTGACAGAATAGAACGACATAAACATTGTCAAATTAGAGATAACAGATGGTTCAAATTTAAACCAAGAGATGGATAGAATTTAAATAGCAAACGCAGACGTTTCCTTTATAAGCACAATATCTATTGATAAGTACCATCAAAATTATAATATCAGATCTACTTAAATTTTTTCTCAGTATTATTTATTTCATTCTATGGAATTTAAACCGTTCTTCGTAAATTCGTTAACATTTCAAACCTTTTTATTTCTATCAGAGTAAAAGACTAAGTTAAGAATAAAAAATTTCGGGCCTGAGTACCAATTCTACATTCGTTCGTTTTCTTTCTTTATAATTTAATATCTGAAGATTTTACACTCTAATCATTTCTAACATTTACAACAGTGAAAATTTAAAATTTAAATTTAATACTCTTGCCAATTAATTAATGCTTACAAAAAAGATAATAAAATAATATTTAATTTTCGTAATATTTATATAGCAACAGTCTATTTCATGAAGAAAAAATATTTAAAATTTCTTACAAATTGCTCAACCTTGGGTGAAACATTATAGTTGGCAGGCAAACGCCAAAAAGCCGCAAAGAGAATAATTCGATGTGATAATCTCACATAAGGCCGCTTAGCAGCCTTTTACATTCCCAGACCAGACTAAAGTACTTAGTTTTTCCTGATTATCCACATAAATTATAACTCGTGGGCTTAACGACCCCCAGAACATTTCTCTAATTTATTAGTTGTTAATCGCAAATTGTTTCCTGCTGCCAAATTTTCTTTTTTTTCTTTTATCGAAAATAAAATATTTTCTATTTTTTAGTTCAACAACGAAAAAGTTTTGTAGTTTTCATTCTCTTTTACAATATTGAAATATTTGTAAATGGTTGGATTTGTTTATGTATAAGTGCGATAAAAAAGTTATTTCTTGAGCTTCATTATTTTCAATTTATTTTTGTTGAAAAGTGCAATATTTGTACAAATTCAGCAGTTATGTTATCAACACTAGAATTGTTTTTAAACTATTGTTTTAGTAATATTACGTACAGATAAAAATGCAATAAAAAAATCAACTTGTTTCCGTTTCTAACGTTTATGCCAGAATTATCAAGTTGATATTAAATACAAACAGTACCAAGTTTGTTCCGTGCTTGAGGACGCTACAATAACTGAATCTGTCTAATAGCCAGAAATAGTTTTTTTACTGCTTTTTAAAACAAAGCATTAAAATTGGTGTCATGAGTAAGTTGTCATTGAGAAAACACTCATTGAAGCCTTTAAGTAATTTTGGTAGAAATATTCCCTGCCTAACACCTGGTGTTACTTCCTAGAATGCATTAATCTCCCACAGGCTACAAGAATGTCTGCCGTTGATTAATTCTCATCGTCACAGAAGTCACATATTGGGTTCAACATAACCTCTTTTCTAAATGAGTGTGACGCCTGTTAGAAGATTCTGGTTATTAAACCCAGGTTTTTCCTGAATAGTCTGATACATGACTCATATCTTCTCTTATTATAATTCTCCAAAGTATTGACTACCTCAAACCCACTTGGGTTTATTTCACCTTGGACTTACTTCATCTCCCCTTCTTTAAGCATTTCTTTCCAAACATTTACTTCTACCCCACAGAAGGGTTTCGGTCTCATTAAAAGCATGATAACACCCCTCCTAGCAAGCTGGTGTGCCATTTGTTCCCTCTCCAGAGAAGGGTTTGGGTTCTATTAATAGCATGATAACGCTCATCCTAGTCAGCTAGTAACCGAATCAGTTTTTTTAGGTAGTCTCATACTATCATCGATTTAACCTCATAAGCGTCGAGTGGCGGATTGTCTGATAGATACTTTTGCAATGTCCCGCATTTTGTACCCTCTATTGAACTGAGCTATTCTTCCGATGGCATCTGTGTACCACAAATTCCTCCTTTCACTAAGTTTCGTTGCGAAGCAGTTCCCAAAATCAGAGAGTGTACTGTATCTGTCCAGGAGACAGTTATGGTTAGAGACATTCTAACCATAGTCTCCAAACATTTGATTTGCAAAACAATATGCAGTGAACTTTATTCCAACAGCGCTCTCATTTCTCTTTATCCTTGTTATCCGCTAGTCTGCATCGCTGTAATCAGAAGAAGAATTTAAATAGAAAATATCTTCTATGTAATTTGAGTCAACAATTAACTTTTCAAAATTATATTGTTCGCTCAGATAATTAATTAATTTACTTTCTTCCGTAATATTTTTCATTTTGTTGCTTGAAAATTATATTATGAATAATGATATTATTCTTTTAATCGGTTTTTGGCGTTTGGAATACGAAATACACAGTACAGTATAACACTAAGTGTTCACAAAAAAAATGTGTATTCCATACAACATAAAAACGAAATACGAGAAAATATTTCCTCGGCGACTTTCGATCAACAGATTTCTAGCAAAAATTCTGAGAGTAAATAAAAATTACCATGAAAAGTTTCTCAAAAAACTCTCCTTTCAGAGTCGACTTTAAAGGTACCACCAATTATGTATAAAATTAATATACACAACATAAGTGATATGTGAAGCTAATCCTTAATCCTGACTAAAGGATTGTAAAGACCAATTAAGTAAGAAAGTATTATCTCACTTGGAAATCGAATATTCTTTTATTTTAGAAATTATAACGTTTCAATGGCTTGTAAATTCCAGAACTTTTTGAATGAAGTCGCAGAGCATCTTTACACTATACACAACACAGTCCTCGTCCTTTTTACAGCAGTCAACTTACTGCATTTTGATGATAATACTCAGGCTTATTGTAAAGAAGAACCAAAACCAAGTTCTTGTTTTGACCTAATGATGAAATCTCTTAATATTGTGTAAAAAAATAAAAAAAAATTATTTAACCCTGCTGTTAGGTTTGGACCATTTTGATCAAATTTTTTTTTAATTTTTATTTAGTTTGCAATGGCTTATCGTATCAACTTAAAACGTCAGATCAGGTAATTTTTTTATATTTAATGGTTTTAGTTAGTTTTTAGCTATCTAGTATAAAATCGAACAGAACAAAATTAAAAGTTACAAAACTTAGGTTATGGACCATTTTGGTGCATGCAATTTATTTTATTTTGTGTATTAGTAAAAGTAAGTAAAAATAATTATGGCTTATTGCTATGTTCGCAGCAAAATGAACAAATTGTTTTTCACTTAAATTTGCATACAAATTTATTGCATATAATGCATTTGGCATCACATTTGGACTTACAGCAATTGCAAATTCCCCGTTTTCTAGGAGCTGACTTTTGTGTATCACCAATTGTAGATGGTACACTATTTGATGAAGATGCTTATAGTTCAGTCAATAGCTCTGCCGCAAATGGATTTTTATGTTTGACTGTCCTTTTCAACATATGTTCTTCTGATAGGCACATAGCTGGTTGACGTAAAAACTCAGGTCTTCTGCGATTTGAATCATTTGCAGTCCACGAAGCATCAATTTCTGAATATAAAATAAATGCATTCAATGCGGATATATCAACTATATTTGAAAACACAACATTTGGCCATCTGTTTGTTTTTCTTTTAGTGCTGTAGTAGCTTATCAGTTGATCAACAGAAGCTATAAATAATGATAAAATGTAACAAACCTTTAGTAGAGTTATAATAAGAAACGATTGCGGGTTTTTCTTTGATGGCTGAAATCGGGTTCATCTGTTTTGTGCATATTGCTCAACAATATAGCACCTTTATTTTTATGGCCGGTATACGAAACAAGTGTTGCGATTTCACTGAAAGCAAATGTGTATGTATATAAAGGAACTTTTTTGAGCATTTCGGTGGGATAAAATTTTGTTTTTTCTAACTGTTCCCACATACATATGTCAGTTTCCCTTGTAAAAGTTTTTTCTCCAACTCAAAGATGAAAAAAAGTTATCAACTGTAATATTTTGCCCTTTCAATCCTTCTGTTAACTCCAACACGACACGCTCTCCTTAATTTTTATCAGGCTTTTCATATTTCGGTTTTCCAAGGTACGGTTGTATTTTCCGTAGCGGCATCTGGACACCGCGAAACGTGTTGGACCAGGTGGTAATGATATAATATTCTCCGCTGAAGCTCCATTGTGACGTAGTAAAAGATTTGCACTCCATTGCATTTTGTTCTTCGCAATGTATAATGCATCTACACCACAAGCTCCTTCATTTTCCTCATCATTTTCCATTTCATATTCACATGTATCACTTTCACTTTCAATATTTTCACCTAATATGGTACAAATTGAAGTATCTGAATCAATTTCATTTAGAATTTCAGCAATAGCACTGCTGTCCAATTTTCGTCAATTTTCCATTTTTTTCTTTGAAGATGTAAACACATCAAAAGCTGAACACGAACTGAAGTAAAACTTATACTCGTGGTATACATATCTGTATAGAAATTTGGAATCCCAGAACTTTTGTAACAATTTAAATTATTTAAAATGTTTGGTCAAAAGAGTTTTATATCGAATTATTTGTGAAAAATACAAAGTGGATCAAAATGGTCCTTTACCTAAGATTCGAAAGTTTTTAACCTAACAGCAGGGTTAAGAATATATATACTCGTAAAATAATTATCGATATGTAGAACTTAATACTATGTACGAGTACATATAAAAATCAATTTGAACATTCATTGTGACACTTGACGCTACAAATGCTTGACACTACAAATGAATAACTTTTTCAATTGCCTTAGCTTATACGAATATTTAATTTATTCTTTTTTTTATAGAAAAGTTTCTTCAAATACATTTTAATCTCTGAATAGTTTGCGGAGATTAAAATTGATTTTTCTTGGTTCAACGTTATCATCATATACATATATATAAGCAACAGAACTTTTGAGCATAGGGAATAAAGTTTGCGTTATTTTGTTTTTATTCTTTTCTTTTTTGTTAATACTCAGCCTTCATAATGTATTGAATTCTTATTAATTTAATTGGAGAATTATACAGTTTTGTTCTGATGGTTCTTTACAAAATATTCACATATCCAACGGCATTAGTGTATTTGTGTATAAAGAGGAATATATATTTACTTCCTTTAAGGATTTAAAGTTTTAAGATTTTGTTTTAACCATATATACATATGTATATGTTTTCTTTCTTTTTGAGTTGTTGGTATCTTCTACTCCAAGTGAAAGGAACAAAAAGGAAGATGAAAGCAGAAAATATTTTTAGCAAAAAACCACTAATGCAAATGCTTAATTACAAAACCTTTCTTTCGTTCGTATTTTAACACCATGGCCATTACAATTAATCTCAATATAATTTCTTTATATATCTTGAACCCTTCATTTTGATTATAATAATTTTTTTAGTGTTTTAATATTTAAAGCATAATACTCAATTAAAAACTTACAAACAAATATGGCCGATTACCATAAGAAAAAAAATATAACTACGATTCGAGGATATTTTGAGCGTATACGCAATTATGAAAAAGGAGTTAAATAAACTAAGTGTCATTGAATAATAAAAATAAACTAAAACTTCTTCAAAAGAAATGATTTCCATGTGAGTGAATAATTTTTTATTTCTCTTTCATTTACCATTGATTTAAATTCATTACACTAGCATGTGATTTAGTTTGCTCGATTCTTGTTGGGGTTTTAAACATCATGACAAATAAATGTGTATAATTATTACGCACAGGTGGACGGAGTTGAAAATATAAATACTCAAATGACATTGAGACATGACAAACTCGACATTGTAGAAAAAGAATATTCATATGAAAGCAAAAATTAGGAGAATGTACGGAAAATATGTTCTCTTAAACTCCTATTTTCTTCCATTTTTATGTTTGCCAGCATATTGCTTTATGCAAATAGCAGGTCAATTGAAATACACCCACACGCGCATTTCACAAATACAGAAATTTTATGCAGTTCAGTTGTATAAAATTCTGAAACATAATTTTATATTTTATATTTATGTATTCATAAACTCTTATTACCATTTTTTTAATACCAAACATACCATAATTTGTTTGCCTATACACTCTTTTGTCTCTCCCAAGTTCGTTCAAAACACACCATTTATGTTGTGTGTGTTAGTTTTATATATTAATGGTGGGACCTACAGGTTTTAGTCGACTCCGAATGACAGATTTTTGTCCAAACACTGCCGAGATGATGTTATTCGTTACATTTTTCGTTCTGTCCACGTCCTGTAAGTCAATACACTATTACGGCGACTTTATCCAAGCACATTTACGTTTCATAATTCTGTCCTCCACTGGTAGTTCGCTTATGAAAACAAGATGCCCATTCGTGAATATTGCGTTGGGCTTAATACTACACATGTAAGTAAAATTGAATGCCTTATAATATAAGGCACATTTCATATTATGATAGCAGGGTTTGGGTTACACAAGGAAATAGTTATAATTTAAATTATTAACCCTTTGCACTCGTATGTCACACTGGAGGTGATAACACTAATTTACTCTACAACTTGTATATCAGTCTGTAGACAATAAAACTAAATAACTAAAATAAACACATTGCGGCCTGCGACAATATTAATCTGATAGCGAAAGTGATACTGTATCAGAGCCTTATAGGGATAATGACACTATATCAGAATCAAGTTGGATTGATGTGAGTCAGAAGAAATTACATTTAGTGTTGGAGACAAGAATGTTGGGCTTCAATTTCAAGACAAAGACTTTGAGGAAATAGATTTTTTTTAAAGATTTTTCACTGATGAACTTATTGCAGATATTGTAAAGCAAACCAACATTTACGGAAGACAGAAAATTAATTCTAAAGTTTTAAAAAGAAGGTCTATGTGGAATAACTGGAAGGAGGTTACAGATGCTAAGATGTGTGCATTTATAGGCGTCATATTTAATATGTGGACTATTAATTTACATATAATTGAAGAATACTTTCTAAGGAATTCTACCACTGTAATTTATTTTAATTCATTCAGCTAAAATTAAATACAGGTTGACAGATAAGGAGCTTAAAAATTAATGGAGTGCAAAGGGTTAAAAATAAATTAATAATTTCTGGTTATACGTAGTTTAAATAGTTGTATGTTATATGTAGTTTTAAGATTACATTTCTTAAATCTAAAGTATATTTCTATAAACTTTAATTTTATCTTGAAAGGTTAGGTTAAGTCAAGTCTCTGGTTGGCATCCCTCAACCATCCCGAGAGTTTTTGAAGGTATACATTTTTCTCAAATGGCCTTTGGCTAGACATTTTTATCATTAAACTCTGGGTATAACATTATTCCAATTCTCAGGTTTCCAAGCACCTCCTCCTCGTCACTGCAGCTTCTGCAGAAGTCGTTATGAGGCATTCTCGGACTCCTGGAGTGAACACCCTGAGGCCAGTATCCCGTTATCACTGCCATGAGGTTCCTTAAATGGAATCTTGATTGGTTCTATACAAATTTTGTTCTCCATATATCCATATAGGGTGAGATCTATCTAGTGTCTCTATAAGTAGGTTCATTATCCAATCTTGCCTTTGCGAGCTCATTTGTTTGTCTCTCCGCAGAAGAACATCAATCTCATGTAGGAATTCATTTGAATTTTCCGTGATGACAGTTTTAAAATACCTTCGATGACCCTGTGTACAGGAATACACATGAGGGTAAACATCGAATACGTAGCATTCCTAGATAATCTTAGATGTAGTGCGCACATTCTCTAGGGATCTAACAGCCGCTTTACTCTGGGTAAATATGCGAAATATTTCCATTTTGCTCAGGCGCGTTAAACAGTTTAGGTGGATATTACAGTTAAGCAGTTTAGCCGGATATTAAAAAATACTCTTTGGGACAGATATTTCTGCTTTGATATATGTACATATGTTATACAGGGTATTTGTAAGGCGCTGGTTTTAAAAATTTCAAAATGTATATACTTGCTTAACAAACTATTATTAAGATTATTATTAAATAAATAAACCTTTCGGATGTTGTATTATTTTTGATATCATTATTACACACACATAAAAGTAAATCGTTTTTTATGATTATTATTAATATTATTTTTTTGGAATTGCTTTCTCACCATACCAATTAAAAAAAATTATTACAAGGATATGTGGTAGTGTTATGTAGAAAGTGTTATAAAGTTTTTAATGCTGTCAGGTGCGCGTGACTATAAATGTTATTTATGGTTTTAAAATAACAACAATATTTATAAATACAGTGATAGACAATCGTTTGTACGCATATCATTTTTTATAAATATTCGTTTGGCATTTTTTTACAACCAAATTTTTTTCTAAATCATGATGTTTATATACACAAAAGAGAGAGTAACTCAGAATGGGTACCGTTAGGCTTGTAACTGTTTCTAAAAAAATACACTTGTTGGATTATAAAAACAACATATTTCAGTAAGACAATCGTTTGTGCGCAGTGACAAATAAGAGGTAATGGGATGGCCGGCTTGCAGTCCTGATTGCAATCCAGTGGAAAACCTATGGAGAATTCTTGGGATACTTTTATTACGTACAACGTATTCCATATTCATAGTTTAGTTTCATAACTCAAAGCATTCTTTAAATTTAATTTGTGCTCCCAACTCATGCTAATTCATAATGAATCATTAAGCAACACGTGTCATATGTAAATATGCACTGTTGGGGGAAATAATAAGAATACATACAATAAACGCCAATACTCGATCATAAATTATATTTATTTCTCTTCGTACCGGTCAGAAACAAGGACTATAAAAAAGTATTTTCTCATTGTTTTATGATATTGATTGCTTTGTATCAGTTTCATATGTCTTGTCTCAAGCTAAACAGGTAATTGGTCTACTAAAGTGGGACCTAGAATGATAGCAGGTCTTTCAGTCGTTGTCAAGAAAAAACGAACTCTGTAGGCGTTGTATTGAGAATAGCGGCGAAAACCTTGTAATTTTATTTTTTTATAGAGGTATAGAACTTTAAGTTGCAATAAAACAACGATGGATTATTCGATTGACATGAATTTTATTTATCCGAAAGATAATCTTGTGGCAATACATTTTAAATATGATTTCTGGCATATGACCGCCACGGCTGGCACGGATGTAGTCCAATCTGGACGTCCAATTTTCGATGACTTTTTCCAACATTTGTGGCCGTATATCGGCAATAATACGGCGAATGTTGTCTTCCAAGTGTTCAAGCGTTTGTGGCTTTACCGCATAGACCAATGACTTTACATAGCCCCACAGAAAGTAGTCTAGCGGCGTTAAATCACAAGATCTTGGAGGCCAATTCACAGGTCCAAAACGTGAAATTAGGCGGTCACCAAACGTGTCTTTCAATAAATCTATTGTGGCACGAGCTTTGTGACATGTTGCGCCGCCTTGTTGAAACCACATCTCCTCGACATCATGGTTATTCAATTCAGGAATGAAAAAGTCAGTAATCATGGCTCTATACCGATCACCATTGACTGTAACGTTCTGGCCACCATTGTTTTTGAAAAAGTACGGACCAATGATTCCACCAGCCCATAAAGCGCACCATACAGTCAGTTTTTCTGGATGTAACGGTGTTTCCACATACACTTGAGGATTACCTTTACTCCAAATGCGGCAGTTTTGTTTGTTGACGTAGTCATTCAACCAGAAGTGCGCTTCATCGCTAAACAAAATTCGTTTATGAAAATCGAGAACAATGGTAACCTCGTTTTGGGCCCATTCGACGAATCTACGCCTTACTTGATGATCGTTTGGCTTCAAATCGAGTTGGATTTTGTAAGCACACAAACCAAGATCCTTCCGCAAAATCTTCCATAAAGTGGATGGACACAGATCCAATTCCTGTACTCGATGGCGATGGACTCATTCGGGTCTTCCTCAATGCTACGCTCTACAGCAGCAATAGCTCCTTCTGTACGCACCGTACAGCGTCTCTGGGGATGCGAGTTATCAATAAGAGTAAACGTGGTGCGAAAACGTTCCATGGTTAATCGAATTAACTGCTCTGATGGACGATTTTGTCGACGATAAAATGGACGTAGTGCGCGATACGTTTTCCGCACAGAATCATTATTTTCGAAATAAAATTGCACTATTTGCAAGCGTTGTTCAGGCGTGAGTCTATTCATGATAAATTGCCAAACCAAACTGAGAATAAATCACTTGACAGCTGTTAAATCGGTCGCCATCTTGAAAAGTAATGCCAATTTAAAGTTCTATACCTCTATAAAAACACCCTTTACCTCTTCATTTTTTGGTCTACGTTTCTTTTTAATTAAAATTAATTTTATATAAAAAAAATAAAATACGCAAACAAGTAAATTTACATGTAAGAAGTAATAAGAGTTTCTCAAAAATCTGTCGTTCAGATTCATCTTTAAGGTCACTTAAATTAACACAAACTGGAGGGTTGTAATGACCAATTATGTACGTAGATATGTAACTGAAGAGAAAATATTATGCGCGTACAAAAATTAACTTAAAGATGTTATAAGTAAGATGTATTTAAAATAATATAAGTCTATATAAATGTTTGTATAACGTGGCAATAATATGCTATATTAAACCAGTTAAACGAAAATTTATAAAATCTAGTACTTACACTCCAATCAAATGAAGTGTTAATTGAAGTACCTCTCAATATAATCCGGTCGCACGTAATCGTATTTTAAGCTAAAGTTCTTTATGTATTTGCATTAAATTATTTCAAATTTCTTCAAACTTCTTCACCCAAACTCCTTTTCGTAAAGTTGCTAACAGCAAATGTGCCTCCAATACTTGGTTATATCACTAGTGGTGCTAAGCAGAAGAAACTGTTGGGCTTTAATTTTTTGATATAAGTGTCTCGAAGATGCAGTGGATAATAAAATAAATTGTATTAAAATTTTAATAAAATTAATAATTAAACTAATCCAATTCATCGGTTTAATTTAATACCAGATCTTTCAAATTTATTACTGTAGAAGTAGCGGTAATCTCTTTTACTTGATTGAAAAAGGCAGCAGCTGTTGCAGTACCAATGTGAATAGCATGTCTTGCAGAAAGCTTACATTTAGACATCCATACATGCTAGTATTCTGCTATCAATTAACTAAATTGTAGCTACCACGATATTGAGTGCATTTAAAATATTGCTTAGATGTGCTGAGAATTAAAAAGTTTTTGTCATATGTTCCTGTATCAATGTAAGCTCTAGGCTAATTAGGATTCTGGCGACTGCATCTAATCTGCTAAGTGTGCAGCAAAGGGAGGATGGATTAAGGACCTGCTATGGGAGAACATTTTTTCAAATCGTTCAAGGAAGGGGCCCATCTGAGTACTTCCCGACAATTGTGTATATGGAGGACAATTGGCGATTGTCAGAAGTAAACCGCTCAAGTCTTTAGGTTTAAACATATTATGCCCAGCATTTGGACTGAAGCACGTTGATCAGATTTCGATTGATTCAATTACCATTTGAATTGTGTGGAATGGAAGTAGACATCACAGCGCAAGCAGAGAGAAATTCCAATACAACATCTAAATGTTATAGACCACCTTTTGCCTTCTAGATCAAGACAATGGAGAGACCTATTGATGTTAAGCTGCGCCAGACATTAGATGTTAATCTACTATTCAAGGGACAGTATGCAAACACTAAGATGAGGTCGTTAACGTAGAAGCAATACACCTAGGCTACTTTGCTGCATATAGACGAGACATTTGGTCAGAAGGTACTAGGTTCAATATTACATCTTCAACATTGTATAAAAAACTTGGGCGACTGATTTAGATTACAATTGTGAATAGACAAAAATGGTATTGTATCTTTTAAAATATTTAAAAGATGAAATTTGTCCATTATTATTTCAACAAACATAAGGCTTTTAGTGGCCATTTTAACTCACACAACTATTAAAGCACATCCACATTTCAATCTTGCTTTCAAATTTTTTAACATAAGCTCAGCCATTTCCCTCTGCCATAATGAAGTTTGCTCTTCTCGTTAAATATAACTATTTGTTAGAAGGCATTTAACTAATTAATATAGTTTTTATATTCTTTTCTGATATAAAAATTTTCTTACGAGGAAAACATTATTTTTGAACAACTCCATGACGATGGGGCAAGAGTAAGAAGTTGAATTCTTTCAGATCTACTCTTTGACGTTTTGTACTTCTTTTTTATTTGTTCAAAAACTTCTACTGCATCCTTGTGATGTTGATTTTGGCACTCATTATAGGTCTTATAGGTTCTACTGAGAAGTTAGAACAACCATCATCTCCTGGAGAACTGTCATCATTTTCAGAATTGATTTTGTTCTCATCTGGAATAACCGGTAATGTTTCCAACTTTCCCATCATTTTCCTGCACGATCCACAAATTAGCAAACGTTTTGAAAGCGTTGGGAATTTTTTCAATAAGTTGTCGGAAATATTTCGCACATCTGATGATCTGTGCTTCTTTTTGTTTAAGGGATTACAACAAAATCGGAAGACATCGATTTTAAAAATTGGGTCACTTGACACGAAATTGCCCATATATAAAATTTAAGTCGAATAATATATGTGGTATATATATATAGTATATATATATTTAAGGCCCATCCCTTTATTTTCTAAGAAAGTTAAAATTTGTGACATTGGTACAGAAACAGTTTTTGTCAAATAAAACAAGTATTTCTGAGTTCTACTCAACAAAACTCACAACCTACACTATGTCATCAGCAGGGTGTATTTAATTTTTTTATTTTGTCACACAGTGTTATTATAAAGAAAAGCCATTATGTTAGAGAGGGAAACATTTGTCTCTATCTTAGCTGTACGGACAATTGTTTAAACTCCTTCCTTGAGTTTTTAGGTTTTACTTGATGTTGTAAGTTAAAAATGTTCGTTGCCTCTGTTCTAGCTATAGCTTTTTTATATATTCCAAAAATTTAAGTTGACTAAGCTAGTTTGGTGTAGGGGCAATTTTTTGAGTCAGAGTAATCACAATGGGTTTTTTATTAAACAAATTATTCTTGCAATAGAACACATTTTTTATCTCGCTAAACTTACCTAATTTTAATTATGAAGAAAATCTTTTTGAAATGAAATTTAATGCGTTGCTGTACTGTACTGTGTGCTGCATAAATTTCTAAACTAGCTTTAATTAATTTTTCTATGAGAATGTCTTTATTGGTTGTGACAACAACAATGTCTTTCGTTTTCGGCAAACATTATCTATTAATTTTAGTTTTTAAACTTTCTCCTTTATAGAGTTTTTGTTTTAACGAAATGAACTCAAGTAGTAAAAATCTGAAGAAGAAAACAGTATTCTGCTTACTTATATAAGTTTTGATAATGAGAAGAAACAAGTTTTTATTAATTTAATAAATTTTCCTATTTGTGCTTAAAAGTTTTGTTATAGAAAAACTATAATCCTTCAAAACACGAGCTTAGAAACACAGTTTGTTGAAATGAAAAAGTTTGTTTCCAAAGCTATTAATGTTTTACTAATGATTCGAGTTAATAAATGAATGTTTAGCTATTGCTGCAAAGAAAAATAAAATGGAAAAATTATATTAAAACTTTTGTAAATTAAATGCAGGTAAGAAAATTAGAATCAATATACCATGTCAAACATCAAAACGAAGTATAAACACATATTTTTTCGGCGACTTCCTCTCAGCAGATTCCTGACAAAAGCTCTGAGAGTAAATAAAATTGCCATGAAAAGTTTCACAATAATCTGCCATTCGACTTTAAACTGTAGGTCCCGTCAATCAGGTATAAAATTAACACACAACATGAGTGGTGTGAGAAGCTAGGCCGTAATGCTGACTGAAGAGTTGTAATGGCCAATTATGTATGTATGTATGTCCGAAAATCACTGCTGATAACGCCACTATTACTGAATTAGTTTTAAGTCAGCTCAGGTAATTTGTAAATACATATTTAGCACAGAAATATACAATTTAAAGAAACTAAACGACATGTAAACTGTCGATTATCCAAGAATTCGTTAGCTTTACTTACTTTTAAAGTAAAGATTCCTTTAGAATAAATTGTGAATTATAAGCGGAGGTTTTCTTTAAACATTCTTAGTAACAAACTAGTCTTCATCGAACGCACAATATAAATGAATTTCAGGTATATACGCTTATTAAGATTATGAAGTCGCCATATTTTAGGAGGTAGTGTGTTGGCTTTTTACACGGAATAATATTTCTTCGGCGAATTCCTCTCAGTAGTCTTTTAGTCAGACCTCTCTTGTACGACAAAACTAATACTCTACAAGACTCATCCGCCCCGTTCTCTTTATGGCACAGAAGCACTTAGAAAAGTCATAAGTAAGAACTTCGAACACGTTGTACAGCGTATTAACATCAAACGGCTACGCTGGCTCGGCCTATTCATTCGAAAGGTAGAGGATACTCCGTCGAGACGGGTATTTGATGCGGGGTCTGCGAAAGTTGGTGAAGAGGACAACCTTGTTTGTTTGGTGTGACCAATTGGCGAAACCGCGCGAGAATCAGAGGCCGAAAGGTAGGCCGAAATCCGAAACCGTTAATCGGACTGTTAATGCCAGTTAAGTAAATAAATAAGTGTTTTGGCACAAAATTTTAGTTTAAATAAAATTGCCATGAAGAGTTCTTCAAAAATTTGTAGTTCGAAGTTGAGTTTAAACTGTTGGTCTCTCCTCTCATTGATAAAATTAACACTCACAGCATGTTTAGTGCGAGAATCTAGGTTGTAATGTAGACTAAAGGTTTGTAACGACCAGTTAATTTAATAAATAACACCAGTCAATCACTTCTTTATTTATTTGAAATTATAGTTGAGGAGGTGTCCTACTCATTTTACGATCATCTTAATTGTTCTATCTAATAGGAGCTCTTAGTTACAACATCCTTTTGGTTCCACCAGACTTTGTCTTTGCGGAGAATTGAGCTGGGCTTTCATGATTATCTTCGCCTGGACTTTCTTCCACTTAGGATTCTGAATATAAATCAATTTTTCTTCGTCAGTGAAAACCCGACGCAACACTGATTTTTTGTCATGTCCTTGAGTTTTGCAAGTGGCTCTTAAGTTTTCCCTTTGTCTGTCATTCAAAGTGGTACCAGTTTTAGACTTTTGGACCATAGAGCACGATCATCATATGCCTCCTCATCATATGCCATAGGCTCTCCCATACCTGTTAAATTTCGATTACGATTAGTAATCAATTACATTACTTTTCAAAAAAAATCGTAATGATTATATAATTCTATGAACAATTTTTTCCAATTATTAATTGATTACGATTACCAAAGAATGAAAAAATAATCAGGATTACTGACGATTAGTCTAATAATCAAAAAGAATCAAAAGAAGTTTAAAAAAGAATCAAATGGTTTTAAATAATTCTTTTTGATTATTTTCAAATATACAAAACATGGCATATTTATAAGAGGTAGGAGCAACTTTACAACAAGTACAACAATGCAAAAACAACAGGAATTTTGTTTTTGTAAAAGTGCATTTGAAGTGTCCAAAAAATTAACCCTCAAACCTCCATAGGAAATTAATTAAAGCAAGTAAAAAAAAACTAAATAAATTTTATATATTGAAAATTCTTATGATTTTTATGTCATGCTAAATTACACAATAGTGTAGCACCTATAAATTAAAAAAAATTATCAGCTGCAAACGTTATTTCTTATTTCTTATTGTACCAATTAAAATTTGTACCTAATTTATATTTATTTTATGACTGAATTTTGAAATTGAATACTTATTTAAACTCTTATCTCTTGAATTATATTGTGAATTATTGACAAATTGACAGACTCAAAAAAGAAAATAAAAAATACATACTAATACTTCTTTTTTTTCTGGTAATTCATCACTTTCATCTAAATATCTATAAATATAGTAAATCTAGGTTGTAGTTATAAAGATATATGTATTTAGTGTTAAAGGCTTAAATATTGTTAATCATCTTGCAAAATTGGCTTTAAAATAGTAATCCTTAAGAATTTCTAGAGTGCGTATCGTTAAGGATACATGCGGTGCTTATGAGGGTTTATGACTAATATAAGTACGAAATTGAATATCGAAACAAAATACACAAAAAACAAACATTTTTTTTGACATTCAAAAACTCGTCAGCTGTTGAGTTGCTCCTACCTCTTATAAATATGCCATGATACAAAAGTAATCCAAAAGTAATCAAATTTTTTTCAATGCTATAAAAGCTTCGAATTTTGTGTCATAAAATTTGGTGCGGAAAAAAATAAAAAAAAAATTTGTAAACTCAAATAAAAAAATTTATATTTTAATTTAAAAAAAAACAATTGTGAATTTTTCCAGTCAAAGAACTCAAACTCTGTTCTTTCGTTATTTTTGAATAAAGGAGTCTTCTTAAGACCGCAATCGCGTACGCATAGCAATAAATATACAAAAAACAAACATAAACAATTTTCATTGAGCTCATCATGTCTGAGGACACTGATGGTAGCGATGATGATATTGGCTGGCAGGTAGTTGCTTTGCCTACGTTGAAACGCCGTCAAACTAAATCACCCACAATATTTCAAAACAAAAGAATATATATTGATAACAAAAATTCAACTACATTAAATGATAACAAGAACAATATTAACGGTGCTTGCATTCCAAACATAAACAACAACGTTGCTGGTACTTCAAAACAAGCAGCCTCTCAAAATAGTAATCGTTTTGCAGCACGTGATAACGAAAATGATGAAATAGGCTCTTCAGATGAAGAGATGGATAATACTGATACTGAACAGAATGATAATAATGATACTGTACCAAAACCTCCTCCTATATTTATACCTTTTGTTGCTGACGTTAGTAAAATGATTTTATCTTTTTCCAAAATAATTCCTTCCGATGATTTTAATTACAAGTCTCGAAGAGATGGCCAAATTAGGTTGATGATAAAAAATATTAAATCGTATAGATTAATTGTTACCTATCTAAATAATAAAAAACTTAAATTTCATACTTACTAAGTTAAGCAAGAACGATCGTATAGGGTAGTGGTAAAAAATCTACACCATTCAACCCCCATCGGCGATATCAAAAGTGATATAGAAATTTACGGACATAAAGTTAGAAACATCACGAATCTACAAAGCAGGATCACGAAAGTCCCACTTCCAATATTTTACATTGACCTGGAACCAGCTACAAACAACAAAAGTATATACGATATCAAATATATTAATAATGCCATTGTAAATATTGAACCTCCAAAAAAAACTAAAGATATTGTGCAATGCCATCGGTGTCCAGAGTTTGGTCATACCAAAAAATATTGCCGTAAACAGGAAAACTGCGTAAAATGTGGGTTAGGCCATCTTACCACTGATTGCTCTAAAAACAATGAAATTCCACCACGTTGTGTTAACTGTTTACAAAATCATCCAGCTAACTATAAAGGATGTATTGTATATAAACAAATGTTGAAAAGAAGATTGCAAAACAATAATTTATATAGAAGAGATCAAAACAACCAATATGCCTTCAACAATGAAAATTCCCTAATATAACCCAAAACACAGTTCCAAATTTACGCCAAAATAATAATAATAATAGTTCATACTCTGATGTTCTACAAAGTAAACAGCCAAACAATCCCTTTGAAAAAATAGAGAAACTAATAGAGAATCAAATAGAGTTGACAAACAAGCTTATATGCATGATGTCTGTTCTAATAACAAAATTATGCGTCTAAACCTAAGGATAGCAATATGGAATGCCAATGGGCTTTCCAATCATACCCAAGAAATAGAATTATTTCTTAAAACTAATTTTATTGACATCCTTCTTGTATCCGAAACTCATTTCACTTCCCAATCCTTTTTCCGAATAAAAGATTACGATTTAATATGCGCCAACCATCCAGACGATAGAGCACATGCAGGATCAGCAATATTAATAAAATCTTCGATACAATATGACATTTTTAATGAAATAAGAAAACCCTACCTTCAAGCCGCGTGTATCAAAATTATTTGTGACTCAATTAATATATCTGTATATGCTATTTATTTTCCACCACGTTTTTCAGTAAAATGTCAAGAATTTGAAGAATTTTTCAAATCTCGTGGACCTAGATTTATAGTTGGTGGTGATTTCAACTCTAAACATCATTGGTGGGGCTCCAGATTAAAAACCCTAAAGGTAGAGAACTCTACAAATGTATAAATAATAACAACTATTCTATTATTTCTACTGGAAGTCCCACGTATTGGCCTACAGATTTATCAAAGATACCTGACTTATTGGATTTTGTTGTATATACCGGTATAAATAATAATCTTCTGCAAATAACAGATTGTGATGACCTTAGCTCTGACCATACACCACTTATAGTAAATTTTAATACATTTTTACATTACCAATCAAAAAAATATAAGATTTTTAACAATAGTACTGATATGAACTGTTTCACAAGTTGGATAGAAAGAAATGTTAATATAAATATATCATTAAAATCAACGTCCGAGTTAGATGATGTTGTCGAAACTTTCAATAATCTTGTTCATGAAGCAGGATTTTTATCAACACCAAACATAACAAATCATCATAATCAAACCAATTTTTTTGTAAATACCGAAATAAGAGCTATGATTAGAAGAAGGTTAAGAAGGGTATGGCAGGCGACCAGAAACCCCAATGACAAACGAAACCTAAATAAAGCAACTAAGGATCTTAAATGCCGATTGCAAGAAATAAAAAATGATCAAATTGGAAATTTTCTAAAAAATCTTATTATTAATAATAATGACGAGTATTGTTTATGGCATGCTACAAAATATTTGAAAAGACCCGCCAAGAGAAATATACCAATCAAAGATGAGAATGGTTTATGGTGTAGAACCGATAAAACTAAATCAGAAGCATTTGCTTTACATTTATATAAAACTTTTCAGCCTCATGATATAAATAATGGTCCTGATACAGAAGATATAAATAATTTTTTAGATAGTCTTTGTCCGATGGATTGGCCAATTAAACACATCTCACCACAGGAAGTTCAAGAATAAATTAATAACCTTAATTGCAAAAAATCTCCAGGATACGACTCTATTAACGGAAAAGTTGTCCAAGCACTATCAAAGAAAGCTATTTTACTATTAACTCTTATATTTAATTCAATTTTAAGGCTAAACCATTTTCCTACACAATGGAAATGTGCCGAAGTAGTAATGGTACCTAAACCAAAAAAACCTGAGAATGTTGTTACATCGTATCGCCCAATAAGTTTGCTAGTCACTTTCTCCAAAATATTTGAGAAAATATTTATGAAAAGAATGTTACCAGTATTAGA
The DNA here is from genome assembly GCA_936449025.2 of Sarcophaga subvicina. NCBI lineage: Eukaryota > Metazoa > Arthropoda > Insecta > Diptera > Sarcophagidae > Sarcophaga > Sarcophaga subvicina. Next base: position 55,785,311 of record OW388080.2, read on the forward strand.
AAAGCTTCATATAATACCCGACTACCAATTTGGATTCAGACATAAGCATGGTACACCGGAACAATGCCATCGTATAGTCTCTTATATACGAGATTCTTTAGAAAACAAAGAATATTGTTCAGGTGTATTCTTAGATGTACAGCAAGCCTTTGACAAAGTTTGGCACACTGGGTTATTTTTTAAACTTAAAAAGTTACTTCCAACACATTTTTATCTAATACTGAAATCATATCTCAGTGATAGACATTATTACGTAAAGGTAAATAGAGCTCATTCGGAAATATACCATATTCAAGCTGGAGTTCCCCAGGGCAGTGTCTTAGGGCCAACCTTATATACAATATTCACATCTGATATGCCAGTTACAAATAATATTTTGGTTGCAACATACGCTGATGATACGGCAATACTAGCTTCTAGCGCCGATCCTAACGTTGCCTCAATACAACTACAAAATCAAATAAACGAAATAGAAATGTGTTAAATAAGTGGAAAATAAGAGTAAATACCGAAAAATCTACTCATGTAACATTTGCCCTGCGTCGTGGAAACTGCCCAAATGTATCTCTTAATAATTGCGTCATTCCGCAAAGTGATAACGTGAAATACTTAGGATTGCATATTGATCGTAGACTTACATGGCAAACACATATTAAAGCTAAAAAACAATATTTAAATATAAAAAGCAAACGGCTCTATTGGCTAATGGGCTCTAAGTCCAAACTGAGTCTTGAAAATAAACTAATAATCTATAAAACAATACTAAAACAGGTCTGGACTTACGGTATACAATTATGGGGAACCGCCAGTAATTCTAATATCGAAATCCTACAAAGATATCAATCAAAAACTTTAAGGTCAATTGTCAACGCTCCATGGCTAATATCTAACAAAGCTATCCATGATGATCTATCAATCGCAATGGTTAAAGAGGAAATTTCCAATTTAAGTGAAAATTACATACAGAGGTTAAGTAATCATTGCAGTCTGCTGGCTATAACACTTCTAGATGACACAAACGAAGTAAGGAGACTGAAAAGGAATCATATATTGGACTTGCCATTTCGACGTTAATTAAATGTGTATCAAAATTTCTTGTATCTATTTGTAAATAACCATTTATATATAAATACAATATAAATAATGTAAATATTATTAGCTAAAATTTAAATAAGTTTATAAAAATTGTATTTTAAGACATTATTGTTGTTCTCATTGGAGTTCAACAATCAATGTTACGGTATTTAACTTTAACTAAAAAAAAAAAATTTTTTCAATAATTCTTTTTCATTATTTTCAAATATTCAAAAAGAGTTCAAAATAATTATTGAAAATAAATTGATTACTTTTGGATTACTTTTGATTCCTTTTGATTATTAGACGAATCGCCAGTAATCCTGATTATTTTTTGGTTATTTTGTAATCGTAATCAATTATTAACTATTTTAACCAAAAATAATAGTAATTGTAATCCTTATTTCACCATTCAAAAAAAAAAAATAATCAAATTGCTAATCATTACGATTACTAATCATTACTTAACAGGTATGGGCTCTCCAGCACATGTCTTCAAATGAAAACAAAAATTAATGATTTCTGCAAATCAAGTTTCTAGTACAAAATGTTGTTTGTTCAATGTTTTAATGCATATGTTTTAGGCACAAAAATATTGAGACTCGTTTATAATAAAACAGAATTTTGTTCTCAGTGCCACTCAGGTAGACATATAAAATTAGTATCGTATAGAAATTTACGGGAATGGTGTTTTGCTTTCATATCGTTTAAACTATAAGCAAAAACTACAAAAACAAAAACAATGAACTTGTTTACATAATAAACAAGTAAACAAAAATATACCAACAAAACACCAGTATAAAAATGGTAATAAGTAAATAAAAATACAACAACAACACTGCAAGAACAAATGAAAACAAACTACGTAAACAACAATAACGTAAACAACATGTTTACATTTATAGAGATTTCGAGAAGGCGAAGTTATTCTCCTTCAGGAGCTTTCATCAGACTGTGTATTAAATATTAAAGGCAAGGCAAAGCAGTCAACGGAGTTAGTAATAAATCAAAATTCTTCTTGTGCGAAGACGCGTGTGTTAGAAGGGAGTAATCGTGGTTTGAGGAACTCCGTTATAAAGATCTGTCAAACAATTGTCGAATAATTGTGATTATTTACGCAAAAGAGTGCATAGCAGAATAACAAACAAAGCAATTGTTGAATTTAATTAAAACTTAATACAAATTTATTTTTATTTGCAATCTAGGAACCCATGATTCAAAATTTTTTAAAAAGTTAAAAATGTAACAATATGATTATTTTCACATTCTGAAATATCCCACATATAATTGAAAAGAAACCGCATTCAATGGAATTTGAGGTGAATATTTACTTAATGATTAAATAGGCACCAGGCCTTACTAATCATAGTTTAATGGTATTAAAGCCAACTATATTTTTTATACGCACTCTTATTTGGTTAACAAATGCGGCCAATAATAATACAAGGCAATAGTTCGCGTTTAGTCAAATTAATTCGGATAATAAAAAACTATTGTTTACCTATATTTAAATATGGACTAGGTTCGAAAAAGACTAATTAACAAAATCGTGTCCTTGGGTGTTCACCAACATTACTAATTAATCCTTAAAAATAATGAAAGATTACAATCAAAATCAAAAATGATTTTTTGTGGTATGTGTATAAATCAAGACTACGTCAAGTATTAATTGTTCGAACTAATAATTTTGTATTCAATTGAGTTCCAATTTCATAATTATAAAGATCCTTTATCGCATGGTCTTATACATTTTCCCTCAACACACTTACACATGCCGTTGTTTGGATGTACTATTGCTCCCTCTGCCCTGCTAGCCATAGCGGTATACAGCATTGTTAATTTTTTAATTCTCTTGAGATGTTGCTCTTGCTAGTAGTTATTTTTTGCTCATGCTTTTCTTTGTCGTTGGATGTAACGTGATGTGCTTTTAAATTTTAAGGCCTTTTAAACGGCGAAGCTAAACAATATTAACTTAAAAGCATTAATGCAATTCGCTTAATGAGAGATCCCATACAAATGGATATCATGTTGTAGCAAGGATTGAATATTGTTAACGGAAGTATGTAAAACTCAAAATTGTTCACTCTTTTTTATGGATATGTAACAACTGTGACACTTTTTGAGGCTTTATAGCTAATCAGTGTTATCCGCTGTCACTTTAACTTTGACTAAAAGTATGAGACTTATCGTCAAAACAACTTATAATATGAGTCAGCCTGATTATGCCATCTTAATTGACAATCATGTCGTAATGTAATCTTAATTTAACTGTTTAAGTCGTTCAATTCCAAGCTTTCAACATTTATTGCACACTGTCTTGAGTTTGGTCTGTCTTTGGTTTTTAAGTGTAATTTTCGGTCTTTCGTCTAAGTGCTTAATTTTTGTCGAATGCTCTGAAGTTTCACAAAGCAACCAAGAAAATTATGTAAGTACAGATGGGGATGAAAATAACATTGTTGTGAATTCTGTTGTTGTACTCTTTAACAATGACATTGTATTGTAGCATTGCAGTAGAAGTACGTGTCGTTCAGTTGCTATTAATTAATATTTTTGCGTCTTCTCGCTTTTTAATTTTTCCTGACGTTTATGATGATGTTGTTGGTAAGACCTTTAAATGTCAACATATAATCATTCATGTTGTGTGTGTTAATTTTAAACATGAGTGGTGGGACCTACAGTTTAAAGTCGACTCCGAACGACAGATTTTTGAGAAACTTCTGGCAATTTTATTTACTCTCAGAGTTTTTGCCAGAAATCTGTTGAGAGGAAGTCGCCGAAGAAATACTTTTTGTATTTTGTTTTGATGTCTAGCCTGCGGCTCGAACCCTGGCTTTACGTCTAATAAGCCAACACACTACTTACTAGACTACGGCAGCTTCATTGTTATTAATTATATTGATAACATATTCAAAATAATTATCGTAAACTTCAAGCGCCCAATCGCCAATTTTTAATCGAATAAATGCATTACTGTCTATAATGGACATAAGAAGTAAGAAAATAAGCTATCCTCTGTTATTATTATCAGAGTCAGTGTTTGCAAGTTAGGACATACATTTTTTAAATTCCTCTATTTTCACCCAGTCAACTATATATCCATCCTCACGTTTTGGGATGATGTCGTCTTTTTCTATTCTTTATAAAAATTTCATTGGATTATACCAAAGAAAATAAAGTATAAAGAATGTGCATTTTAACATATTTTGGAATATTTTTCAAAAATATTTCACGACGCGGGGGGAAAGATAGAAGGAAGGTTACAGAAACCAAGAGCGTAACAATGCGTTGTTCTCATCGTGCGTTTTTGTTGTTTGACCACTTTTTTATTTATTTTTCTGGTGTTAAAAACAGACGTCGGCACCAATGACCCTCAGGGAAAGAACATCTTCGGCTTTTTACACACATAGGACACGAACATCAAGAATGTTCGTTAAAAAGAGCGTAAAAATCTTGTCAGTTTTTAAAGAAGAAGGTTCATGTCGCTTTTTTCAGACTTCAATGATACACCCAAAGAAATAACACAGTAGTATTCACTAATATCGATTTTTGGAAGAATACTTGCCAAGTTAAATACGCTGTCTTAGTGTCTTAGTGCAGTACAATTTTTCTATATTTCCCGATCACATATACATATCATTGGGTTAATAAGTAGACTTGCCATTATTACTAACAATTTTCCTCTAGGTTAACACATGCCTATGGTTATGGATTAGTGAGTGAGAGAGAGAAAATAAGTTCAGAGAATTTATTTATTTAAAGCCATATAAAAGTGTTAGTCATATACTCTATTTTTATTTTCATTTCATCAACATACATACAATTTGTCAAAAAAATCTTTGCACAGATCAAAAAAATGTAAAATGTGATCTTCATTCGAGAATTCCAACAACAAATGTAACAGGTGTCCTTATATTTGAATACAAAAAATGCCAGGAATACGAGTTTCAAAAAATATTATACAATTGGTCTATTTCAACTACTACAAAGGCAAATCTGCCAAGTAAATCGCCGATATGTTCTCCTTGAACATCAGGACTGTATATAATATTATAAACCGTGCTGAAAAAGAAGGAGGACTAGACTTAAAAGGATTTACAGGCGGGCTAAAAAATGTGACGCAGCGAGTTGAAAGAAAAATTATTAGAATCGTGTATGGTAGCCCACAATCCAGTACGAGATGATTAGCTCTTCAAGTGCAAAAAGACTTTGGGTTACGTGTTTCCCAAGAAACCATCAGAAATGTTCTTCAAAAACACAAATATTCTTCAAGAGTGGCTAGGAAAAAACCCCTGCTGTCAGCACAAAATGTCGAAAAGAGATTAAGATTTGCCACCGAATACATTTCACTTCCTCCGGAGTACTGGGACTCTGTTATTTTCTCAGATGAGACGAAAATAATGCTTTATTATCATGATGGACCATAAAGAGTTTGGCGTAAGCCTCTGACAGCACTAGAAAATTAAAATCTTATTCCTACAGTAAAGTTTGGAAAACTGTCTGTAATGGTATGGGGCTGTATATCCAGCAAGGGAGTTGGTGTAATCAGGATTTTGGATGAAATAATGACTAAGGAAGTATATCTTGATATTTTAAAAAATGAACTGACCGCCAGCATTAAGAAATTTGGTTTTATTGACCCGGTTAATCCGAATAAAATTAATTACAAGTACTATCAATATAATGATTCCAATCATAAATCTTATTTATGTAAGTCCAGGTTACTTTACAACTGCTCCAAAGTTATTGATACTCCTGCCCAAAGTCCTGATATTAACCCTATCGAAAATTTGTGGGTTCATCTAAAGCAAAAGGTAGGAAAAAGATTGCCCACATATAAAAACGAATTGATAAAGTTCATCAAAGAAGAATGAAAAAAAATACCATTAGAATATGCCATTCCGCAGCTTATTCAATCCATGAGAAGGTGTCTACAATCGGTGATTGATGCTCAAGGTGGACACACAAAATATTAGCACTATAATTTAAAAAAAATTGCATAAGTCTTAATATTTTGTCAAGTGTGCAAACATTTTTTTGACAGTAGTAAAATTGGATTGCTTTTGTTTTTTAATATTTTACATTAGAATATTTTCATTGTTATAAAAGTTTTTTATTTATTATATTAACAAAACATATGTTTATAAAATCCTGTTTGAAAAAAATGAAAAAGTTGGTTATTTATATTAGAAATCAATGAATTTTTCGAAGTTTTTTTTATTTTTCTCTATGTGCAAAGATTTTTTTGACAAACTGTATGTAAAGCTGTCTATCTTTGGCTTAATAATTTTGGATAAATAAAAATAAAATAAAAAATCGATTTTATTATTAATAAAAGAACATAAAGCTATCCATCTTTGGCTTAAAAATTAGGCCATGTTTTTTAGATAAATAAAAATAAAAAGAATAAAAAACCATTTTTTATTAAAAGAAAAAATAAAGTACGACAAAATAAAATACGCCCAGCTAATGACATAGAACATTTTTAACACATAATATTCTTCGAGTGTTATTCTGAAATAAAATGATAAAGCATCCGCAGCACATGTATTCTTGTCGCAGTCTGATCGACAACTAAATCAAAAAACACAAGAATACATACACATGTACATACGTACGATGAGAGCAACACATTTCTACGCTCTTTGTTTGTGTCATTTTCCTTCTGTCTTCCTCTCCCCTCACCCAGAAATGATTTTTAAAAAAATTGGTGAGAGCGGGTCGTGATATTACGACCCGCCATAAGAAAATTTACTTCTACATGATGCGCATTCTTTATATCCATATTCTTTGGTTTTTGCCAATAACCACAACGTAGATCTATTCCTCACCAGGTATAGGTTGGCGATGGTAATGTTATTAGGACATAAATTTTGTAGAAGACATTTAGAAAAAACTGGATTAGGTAGTAATACTTCGAAATTTTATGCTACATTATGTGGAATAAAAATATTGCATTTCATTGCGCATACCAGCAGTATACCTACATACACACAAAATCCTTCAGTCAGGATTACGACCTAGCTTTTAACACCACTTATGTTGTGAATGTTAATTTCACATATGAGTGGCGGCACCTACAGTTTTAAGTCTATTCCGAACGCCACATTTTGAGAAACTTTTCAAGGCAATTTTATTTACTTTCAGTGTTTTTGTCAGAAATCTGTTGAGAGGAAGTCGCCGAAGAAATATTTTTCATATATTCTTTTGTTGAATATGTTTGACCTGGGGATTCAACCGTGGCCTCACGTCTAATAAGCCAACACACTTCCTACTGGACTACGGTGACTTCCAGCAGTTAATAACCCTAAGTACAAACTGCACTAAGAAATGGTCAGTGGATAACAATATCGAAGTATTTGACTAACATGTATATATGTATGTGCAATATATGGTAAAATCAACAATCAGATTAAAGAGTGCAACCAATTGTGATAAGCTTTGGGAATTAATTACGGCAAAATTTTGTTAACCGCATGCTTAAACGATTTCTATCAATTTTGAACACCGGTGTAACAGATCTTTACCATCTCTGTATTATAGCTTTTAAGCTTTTAAGTATCTCTATTCATTTACATTTCTATTCTATTATAATCTATTTACGAATGTCAAATAATATACACTTAATAATCAAATAACTTAATAAAGAATTAATAGAGTCAGTCAATCTGATTCCAAACACCGAAATAAGCAGTCGTCTCTCATTAATCAGATTAAACCTCTATATGGCGACCGTGACATAAAAAATGTATGTGTCAAGTTGCATTTAAGTTACATTATAGAACTTTGAAACTGAAGTTATATAAAAAAGTAAAAATTAAAGTTTGAAAAAAAAGAAAAATTAACTTTATAGTTTTTAAAACTGTTTAAAGTTTACTTGAACAAAAATAAAAAAAAATTTAAAATTAGATTTTTTTCAGCCACACACATAAAACTTAAAAATATAAAAAAAAATTTGTTTAAGCATGGTTAATTGGTTTTTAATATCAAAGAGCAAGAGAGTTAGCTTTGTTAAATTTAAGTTTATTTTGTCGCAACGACTCATTTGTTTCCTAAATAAAATGAAAAACAAAACTTGGAAACATTGGACCTCACAATATTAAAACGAATTCGCAAAAAAAAACGATATTCTAAATTAATGAAGAAAAAAAACATTTAAATTAAATGAAATGAAATGCAAAGTTCAAAAATAATTTGAAGAAAAATTCTAATTTTATCCAAAAACTAAAAAAAAACATAAAAAATAGCAAATATTGAATTAAAATCTAACCTGTAAAATGTGAAAAATGTGCAAATCAATTGGAAAAAAAACATATGTACATAAATTTTTACAAAAACAAAAAAAACTTAATTTACTAAAAACGATAAAAAAGTGAATTTTATATCTGCGAAAATAACGGGAAAATTTATATAATAAAATTTTGCACATAAAAATGACGAAAAAACCAGTTTTGTGAAAAAATACCGTTTTCAAATTTTTAAAACGAAAAGTGAAACTGTAAAAATATAATCCAAAAATAAAAAGCTACAAAAAAAAACATCAAAAACTAAAAAAAAAAGCGTAATTGTATTATCCAAGAAAATAGAAAATTAAATCATCATTAAAAGCAGAGAATAAAGATGAAAAAAAGGAGTTTAAAAATTTATCTACAAGAGAAAAAAACATTGCAAGAAAAATAACAACAAATAACAACAAAATCAGTCAACGCAGGCAGCGAAATTGTAACGTTCAGCGTTGTCAACTATTTATAATCAAAAAGCGCCGTCCATCACATCAAAACGCGCTAAAAAGCACTAAAAATTATATTCAAATACAAAAACTCAAATATAAAACATTTTTTATTAAACATTACTACATATTTGGTATAACAATCCAGGTACAAATAGTAGATTATACATTAAATTTTGTTTAAGCTTTACTACTTACATTTACGTAGTAATTTTTAAATTCAGGTACAAATGCTTTACAAATTTAGATAAATCATTAATATCAAATATTATTTTAAAATAAAAAAATGGTTTGAAATCAGAGAAGACTAACATTACTATTGATGATCAAAACATTACTTGTTCATATTCCAGAAAAAAATACCTTCGTCCTCATCATTATGTTCAACTTCTGGCCATAATATATATATATATTTTGATTTTATATATGTAATATTTGAATTAATTTTTGGTGAAACATTTGATGGTATCAAATAGTCTTCACAACATGAATTTTTCATTTTGAGGCCATATTTTATATGAATTAATGAATTTACTGGTCTAGGTTTTCCACAAAATGTAGTGCCAAAATATTTGTTATAATGCTAGTACACTTTGTACGATGTAAATTCAAATATGCGGCTTTACTATCTTTAAAAGTAGAATTGCATAAAGCACCTAGGTGATTTGCTGATCAAAAGGGGCTGTGAACGGCAATATAAAGAGCAAGCATCGCCTAACTATTTTGTTTTTCTGTGGCATTTGTTATAAATGAAAGCTCGGGTTGTCTTAATTTCGTTTCATTAAATGGTTTAATAGTTTTTTGGTGCTCTGCAGTATTCATGTGTCTCGCCAGATCGGATCGTTTTGCATTTATCTGGCATTTACAATAAATATATTTGGCCCGTGTATCGGCTGGGCTTCACCCATTTTTTAAAAAGTGGATCAGACTCCCACATAACGCTCAGCCTAAATAATTCTTTTTAATTAATACATTTCTAAGAACAATTAAAAAATAATTACCATTTAATTTTGACGAGATGTAAATATAATTAAAAAGTCCTTAATTTTTAAGCCGCAAATATTTATTTTAAGGTTGTGTAATTGTTTAAATAATTTAATTTAAAGCAAATAATTTATTAGAAACACACTAAAATCAAAAATGCCAAAAATATTAATTGTAATTGAAAAAAATAGCTGCTTTTTTTGCAAATAATTTATAAGAAACACAATACGACAAAAAATTTAAAAGTTCGTTAGAAATTTTTAAATAAACAGATGTAACCAAAAATGTGTACAAAAAATGTATACACAAGTGTACGCAAGATCGCAGTTGGCCACAGTTTGTTTTTTTTTTTTAAATGAACTTTAGTATGATATATCTGTCAAACTCTAAATAAAAAACAAAGTAAAAAATCATCTCTCATCAACGAGTTGATATTAAGCGCATTTCTTATTAGTTACAAAAAAAGTAGAAGCAAAACGCGATAATTTAGCCCCTTTTTCAAAAAAAAGCGCTAAGAAGAAAAAATGCGACTTTTGGGTTGTTAAAAGGCGCTAAATCTAGCGCGAAAAGAGCTAAATTGGCAACGCTGGTAACGTTGGTGACAAAAGTGTGACGCGGCAACACCAGCGCTAAAGTAAATCTGATGATCATTGAAAAGAGAATATGAAGAAAAAAAAACTTTAAGAGGAGTGATCATTTCTCTTAATATGTTAAAAAAATAACGTTCTCTTAAAAATAAAGATGTAAAGTATGTAATACATAACGTTAAATTTTAATACATAATTTACAACTAAATAGAAATATAATAAAAATGAAATGAAAACAAAATTAAAAATAAAATTTTCAAAAAATTTAAATATAGTTATAATTATAATTAAATATAATTATATAACATAATATAATGGAAAATAATTGAAAGTTTTTAAAATAAATAAGTAAGTTTTATTATATACATATGTATATAATTGTTGATTAAAGAATAAATTAAAATCAGTAATAAAAATATTTTTATTAATTTTTTATATAATAATCCTAAGTAAAATACATACGTTGTAATTAAATATATCTAATAGTAAATAATAATAAATTTAATCTACAATGAATTATGTATATTTATAAAAATCTTAAAATTGAAATCATACAAATTTATTATTTTGTTTTTAGAAATTTATATTATATGGTTAATCTTTATATATATTTAGCCCTAAATAATAAATGTATAAAATCATATCTTTAAAATTATTGTTATACAATATTATATACAATAATGTTTACTTATTATATTAATACTTCTAAAATTTATTTTCAAAAATAAAAAAAATAAAAACTAAGAACAAAGAAAAAAAATCAAAAAAAATAATAAATATAAATTTTATATGTATCTTTTAACTGCACTTATTGAGAAAGAATACAAAACCTTCATAAAAAGATTTTCAAAAAAGGAAATATTGAAAATTCAAATACATTTTTAATTTGAAAATTTTTTTTCTTCTTATAACTGACAGACAATCAAAATATTTTAAATGATTTAATTAAAAAATTGATAACGTAACAAAACGAATTTTACAAAACCGGCCACTTTCTACTAAAAAAGAAAAAAGAAATGAATATATTAAACTACTTGCCGAAAACTACAACACAATTATACCATACACAAGAGTAAATATTGAACAACTATTCGAAACAACAAAAACAAATACTTTTAAAAGAATCATACATTGCAGGCAACTTTTAGTCAAGTGCTTTGATAGGTTGGAATTAAGAATTATAGTACCCATGATATCTTTTTATTCGAACTCCTTAGCTATGATGGTCTGTCAGAGGCCGATACAAAGATCGATTTAGAAACTGAGGAAGAAAATACGGAAATAAAAGAAGGAACTACATTATTAGTTTATGCTCGGGTATAGTTAGGAAAAATTATGATGGGAACCCTCTAGCGTTGGAGTCATTTTTAGACAAAATTAACTTAATCCAAGACTTAACTGAGGAAAATCTAAATTCTACTTTCATTTCGTTTGTAAAATCAAAATTGGAAGGGAAAACTCGTGAGGCTTTACCTGAAAATTTAAATACAATTGAATCGATAAAAACTGCCTTAAAAAATAAAATAAAACCGGATAATTCTGAAGTTGTTGCGGAGAAAATTGCAGCGTTACAAATAGGAAATAATAATTATGCAGAATTGCTGATGCTCTCGAAAGGTCTTTAGTAGTTGAGGGAATTACAAAGGCTAAGGCACACGAGATGGCTGTCGAACAAACGGTCAGTGTATGTCGACTAAATGCGGAATCAAGTTTGGTAAAGTCTATCCTTGCTTCCACAACTTTTTCTGAGCCGAAAGACATAGTAGCAAAGTTAGTTGTAGAACAGACAAACGAGTCAAATGAAAAACAAATTCTGGCATTTCAGTCTCGTAATCATGGTGAAGGTAATTTTTCCAATGGGAATAATGAAAGCATGTCAATTTCATTTCGGTTTCACAACAATAGGTTAATTATTCCCATAGAACATGGTACAAGCGTCAATAGTTGCGTAATCCCACCAAGGTGTGAAGTTTTTCGAATATTTAACTTAAGCAATGTAGAAGAACCACTTTTCGTAGTTGCGCAAGAAGTATGTGACGGAGTTTTTATTGGTAAATGTATAATAGATACGAAACAGCCCATAGTGAAAATAGTTAATGTAACCGATAATGTTAAACACATTACAAATTTTAATATTAAAACGGAAAAGCTTTCAAATTATGATGTATACTCGATTAAAGCTCTAAATTCAGACAACGAACGTATTGAAAGACTCAAAAGCGAGTTGAAAAGCCACATGCCCAATTTGCCGAAATTTTTGTATTAAAGGACGACAAAATGACAGTTAATAATTTTTATGAGCAGAAACTCAGGTTGAATGATGCTACACCGGTCTACATCAAAAATTATCGTTTGCCATATTCACAAAAACAAGAAATTGATAGGCAAGTAAAAAATTTATTACAAAACGACTTAATCGAACCTAGTTGCTCGAATTACAATAGTCCTTTGATTTTGGTTTCTAAAAAGAGTGTAAATGGGCAAAAATCCTACAGGATATGTGTAGACTATAGAGCGGTAAATAAGAAGTTGATCGCCGAAATATTTCCTCTCCCGCGGATCGATGACATCCTAGATAATCTTGGACGTGCAAAACATTTTTCAACACTTGATTTATATTCTGGTTTTCACCAAATACCTATTCACAAAGATTCGAGAGACATTACTTCTTTTAGCACGAATTTAGGTTCTTTTCGATGGAAAGTTTTACCGTTTGGCTTAAACATAGCACCAAATTCATTTACAAGGATGATGTTAATTGCGTTTTCAGGTCTGTCACCGGACCAAGCATTCTTATATGTTGACGACATAATCGCCATTGGTTGTAGTACTCAACATCATTTAAAGAATTTAAAAACTGTTTTCGATATTTTAAGAAGATGTAATCTAAAAATCAATCCCTACAAGTGTAATTTTTTTCGATCAAAGGTGACTTTCCTAGGTCATAAATGCATTTCAAAAGGTATTTTGCCGGACGATTCCAAAATTTAAACAATTCAAAATTACCCTATTCCTACCAATAAAGACGAGTTTAAGAGATTTGTAGCATTCGCGAATTATTATCGCAGATTTATTAAGGATTTTGCTTCGTTAGCAGCACCACTAAACCCGCTAACACGCAAAAATGTACCATTTAGCATACCTGTTAAGTAATGATTAGTAATCGTAATAATTAGCAATTTGATTATTTTTTTTTTTTTTGAATGGTGAAATAATGATTACAATTACGATTATTTTTGGTTAAAATAGTTAATAATTGATTACGATTACAAAATAATCAAAAAATAATCAGGATTACTGGCGATTCGTCTATTAATCAAATAGAATCAAAAGTAATCCAAAAGTAATCAATTTATTTTCAATAATTACTTTGAACTCTTTTTGAATATTTGAAAATAATGAAAAAGAATTATTGAAAAAAATTTGATTACTTTTGGATTACTTTTGTATATTTGAAAATAATCAAAAAGAATTATTTAAAACCATTTGATTCTTTTTTAAACTTCTTTTGATTCTTTTTGATTATTAGACTAATCGTCAGTAATCCTGATTATTTTTTGATTCTTTAGTAATCGTAATCAATTAATAATTGGAAAAAATTGTTCATAGAATTATATAATCATTACGATTTTTTTTTAAGACTAATGTAATTGATTACTAATCGTAATCGAAATTTAACAGGTATGCCTTTTAGTTGGGACGACAAATACAACAAAGCTTTCGAAAGTCTCAGGTTAAGTTTAATGTCTCCAAAACTTTTACAGTACCCAGATTTTTCTAAACAGTTTGTTGTAACCGTGGATGCTTCCAAAATTGGTTGTGGAGCCGTTTTGAGCCAAAATTTCAATGGTGAAGACCTGCCCATTTATTTTGCGTCTAAATCGTTTAATAAAGCAGAACAAAAGAAACTAACTATTCAGCAGGAGCTTTTAGCTATATATTTTGCAATAACACAATTCAGACCATACGTTTATGGAACACCATTTACCGTCAGGTCAGGCCATAGACCTTTCGTCTATTTGTTTAATATGAAGGACCCATCATCAAAATTGATGAAAATAAGGTTAGAATTATCAGAATACAACTTTATAATTGAACATATAAAAGGAAAAAACAATGTTGCGGCGGATGCACTCTCGCGAATTTCAGTTGACGAATTGAAAAACGCTACAAGGAGGTATTTGCCATAAAAACTCGAGCAATGACTAGACAATTGAAACCGGAAAATGAAAATATAAGCGCTAGCGTAGGAAAATTACCGAGTTTACATTACATGAGTTTAATCTTAAAATACCCAAGATCAGATCTGAAATTTTGTATACAAATAATAAATTAGCATACCTGTTAAATTTCGATTACGATTAGTAATCAATTACATTACTTTTAAAAAAGAATCGTAATGATTATATAATTCTATGAACAATTTTTTCTAATTACTAATTGATTACGATTACCAAAGAATCAAAAAATAATCAGAATTACTGACGATTAGGCCAATAATCAAAAAGAATTAAGAGAAGTTTAAAAAAGAATCAAATTGTTTTAAATAATTCTTTTTGATTATTTTCAAATATACAAAAGTAATCCAAAAGTAATCAAATTTTTTTCAATAATTCTTTTTCATTATTTTCAAATATTCAAAAAGAGTTCAAAGTAATTATTGAAAATAAATTGATTACTTTTGGATTACTTTTGATTCCTTTTGATTATTAGACGAGTCGCCAGTAATCCTGATTATTTTTTTGATTATTTTGTAATCGTAATCAATTATTAACTATTTTAACCAAAAATAATCGTAATTGTAATCATTATTTCACCATTCAAAAAAAAGTAATCAAATTACTTATCATTACGATTACTAATCATTACTTAACAGGTATGTAAATTAGTACAATTGCGCATAAATATTTATAAAAAATTTAAAATTTTAACTTTTCTGAATATTCCAATTGATAACGAAACATTGAATTTAGACGATATGCTTTCGAAGCTCCAAAGGGAAGCTGTCAATCAGAATATTCAAAAAATGGAATGGCCAAAAGATGATATATTTTTTAAAATTTGCAGTATTCAAAGATTAAAAGACCATGGTATAATAATGTTAAAGAAGCTGGAAATTATATTAACTGATCCAATTGAACAAATATTTGAAAAATCAAGAAAGGAGGAACTTATGACTATTTATCGCAATGATCCACTCTTAGGAGGGCATTGTGGACAAAAAAAATTATATGCAAACCTCAGGACAAAATACTTTTGGAAAAATATGTCGAAAGACATAGCCACTGTCGTAAAAAGTTGTGAGAAATGTACATTTAACAAAGTAAGATCTAAAAATAGAGTAAACCTGGTTTTAACCCCAACGCCAAATCAGGCTTTTGAAATCGTTGTATTGTACACAATAGGTCTATTCACTGAATCTTGTTATGGGAATAAATATGCGTTAACTCTTATGTGTGACTTAACAAAGTATTTGGTTACTATAGCGATTCTAGATAAAAGCGCAAATACTGTGGCTCGTGCAATATTTGAACAATTTATTTTGATATATGGATCTATGAATACTATTAAATCAGATCTGGGAACAGAATTCAAAAACCAAGTATTAGAAGATCTATGTAAACTTTTAAATACAAAAATAAATTTTTCAACCGCGTATCATCACGAAACACTAGGCACAGTAGAACGTAATCACAGAGTATTTAATGAATACTTAAGATCATTTGCAAATGAAGTTATGTCCGATTGGGATACATATTTAAAATATTTTACGTTTTTCCATAATACCACTACAAATACAGTCTTTGATAATAAATTCTCCCCATATGAACTAGATTTTGGAAAGTCTCCATCGATGCCTAAAGATTCTATAAAAAAAAGTGATTGATCCTATATACAATGTTGAAAATTATAGTAAGGAAGTTAAATATAGGCTACAAAAGACTCATATTTTAGCAAAGGAGTTAATCAAAAAACATAAAATACGAAATAAAAACTATTACGATAAATTTTCAAAGCCTTTGACATTGAATATCAATGATGACGTTTTAATTCAGAAACAGCCTTATGATAAATTTTAAAGTATTTATAAAGGCCCATTTGTATTAAAAAGATTATATGGTTGTAATGTAACAGTGTATAATAAAATAAGTAAAAAAGAAAAAATTGTTCACAAAAACAGAAAAGCGTAAAATAATTAAAAATTAACATTTTACTTTTTATTGAAGAGGGAGGAAGAGAAGCGTTTCTCAACTTCAGTATATAAAAACTGATTATATTAAAATTTATTAAAGATTATTTTCAGCAATAAAATTATTATTATTATTAAATGCAAAAAAAGGATCTGTATTCTTTTACAGTAAAGTGCTTATATATATACATAAATGTACAAATTATAAATCTTATAACATTAATATTTTTATTATATTAAAATATATAAAACTTATATTTTAAGATACGTAAGCCTTTGGGGAAAAAGGCAGAAATTAACAAGTTTGGTACCCCTTGTTAATTTCTTCCTTTTTCAATAAAAAGGGAGGTGTAACAGATCTTTACCATCTCTGTATTATAGCTTTTAAGCTTTTAAGTATCTCTATTCATTTACATTTCTATTCTATTACAATCTATTTACGAATGTCAAATAATATACACTTAATAATCAAATAACTTAATAAAGAATTAATAGAGTCGGTCAATCTGATTCCAAACACCGAAATAAGCAGTCGTCTCTCATTAATCAGATTAAACCTCTATACCGGAGTCTCTACAAAATATTAACTCTAGAAGAAGAACTTGAATTAGAGGAATTGCGTTATTTTATTATTATTTTTATAATTATTTGGAAAGAAAAATAATAATAATAATATAATAATAATAGTCTTAAAATAAACTGTAAATACAATAAAATCACCAACAAATTTTTTGTAGCATTGATTTAAAAACTAATTGGTACTTTCAGATTTTTGTTATGAAACACATTTTTGCATATTTACTATAATTCATGTTCAAATAAAAAATTAATTTTTTGTTCCTAACTATATTTACATAAATATTTTATTTCCTTTTAATTCTACTAGTATTTGGTTATGCTGATGTTTGAAAGACCTTAACTTTAAAGATATTTAAATAACATTAGTTAGTAAATTACACTATGCAACAAAATCAAAAAATGAAATTAACCCAGTTAACTACATGTCGTATGATGTACATTTTTACACTTTTTATTGGAAGCGCTTAATGGAAAACTTCACTTTTTTACTACTTAACTTAACTATGTTCTCTCAAAACATAGGTTACAATGTACTTGATATTTACGAATGATGCAAGTGGCAATAACTAAAATCATTCCGTCAAAATAATTGAATTGACAGATGTTAACATCTGATCATCACTGCAATTGAAATTAATTCACATGAAACAGTTTGTCAGCAGACGGGACAAAGACGGCGTAATTGTTGCATATTTAAAAATAACTTTCCAAGCTAAGGGATATTAAAAACAAAGAAAGTATTCCATATAACATTTTTTTCTCACATCTGAGGGTTTTATATAGTTTTAATATATTTTACTTTCTTGGGCCACAAATTCGTAAAATCATCACGAGATGGAAATTTCACTGAGAAATTGAATGATGTGGAAAGTAAGAATGGCTAAGTGTTATTTCTCTAGGCTACAGCTTTATAGGCAAACGCAGAGGATACAACTACGTAAACTTAATAAATGCGAGCTTTCTTTTTTCTATCATAATCCAATTTTTTCATTCGCATATGGGGTTTTATCCAGAGAACCTAGGCAACGAATTCCATCAAGTATAATAAGCCCTTCCATGGAAAACAGAAAACATAAACATTAGCTAACTTCTGCTACTACAGCATGTGTATTTGGCTCGGCTATATTTTCACTGTTGCATCGTGTTACTGTTAATTCCTGGACTTCAGTTTGTAATGCTTCCAATACATTATTATAACTAATTTTGTAATAATTCAGGATAAATTTTTTATTTTCAAAGGAATTTTTTTAAACAAATTCTATTAAATAAAGTATATGAAACTAATACTAATAATACTAATAATAATAATAAGGCCAACCGCTGCATCTACGTTAATGAAATAATATTCCACTTCTAACCGGAACAATTGTACTTCACAAAAAAATAAAGATATAACAAAATTCCAAACCGTTTTTGTTTTATTGCATTTTTGAATTTAAACTTTTATATGGACACCCCTTGTTATCCTATATAATAGAATCAATTTTTATTTCAATTAAATCTTTTACAGTAAATTTATGATTTGCAAGCCATTATGCTTGTATAATTAATGAAAATTTCATTAAAAAAATAATAACAATCAAAACTACAATTAAAATGTGTACATAAAAAGTAAAATAATTGATGCATTTTTTTATTCATTGTCTAAAATTATGTTGAAATTGGTTGTTAAAAACGATTTGAAAAACAAATGATTTAAAATATATAAAATTAATTAATTGGCAATAAACTAAATAATTAAAAATAATAATAAAAATGAAAAAATTTTATATATGTACATATATTCACATTTATTTTGCGCCTGCAGCAAATCAATTCATATCACGTATATTCTGTCGGATAAAAGTTATATATACAGTGACTCAAACAATTGCCGCTCACAATGCGGATGTAATGAGATATTACGGTGTATCTCAAAAATACCAGGTGGATTTCAGCCAACTATAATGTTTTCATGAGATGATAAAAAGCTACAATTAACTAAACAAATGTACTGCAAAAGCAAATAAAACCTAAAAACTCAAGAAATAAGTTCAAGTAATTGCTCGTACCCACAGCAGATTTGCAAAGCTCTAAGAGTTAATAAAATTTTCATGAAATGTTTAAAATTAACATACAACATAATTGTTTGAGAAGGTAGATCGTTATGCTAGCTGAAGAGTTGCAATGAACAAATTATGTGTATACTATACATGAATGTAATTGCCCGTACAGCCTAGAATTTGTATAGTTTATTCGACATTTATTAATTAAATATTGCAGTTAACAATGTTCAAACTTGAGAAAATAAAGAAATAAGCTCACTTTCCCAGTTTACACGACCAACGTTCATATTAAAGGCCTATCTAAAGCTCCTCACAAAAATTTGATTTCTGAAAATCATTTAAAATATTATTATATTATATATGTATATTATTATATATATTATATGCATATAAAAATTTCACAAAAATGACAAAAGTGATAATAATAAAATTCGACAATTTGAATAAGCCTTGCAAAAGAATTTTATCCAAATGAAAAGTGTGTTGAAATTGCAGCCCTAAATTGCTTTACATTGCTTTTTAATTGGATTTCCGATACCTTATTGCATTTATACTGCAGCTGCTGTTGAATCTGGCAGATTGGTAAATAAATAGGTAATTTGATTCTCTAAGGTAGATAATTTTGTGCAGGAAAATTAGCTTATGATACTTCAAATAGGTAGGTCATTTGAGAACATTAAGTATAGCAGAGGGCCAAAAATTGAACAATGTGGTACATCTATTCGTACCACCTTTCATTACCATGATGTACAGTCTAACTTCTCTTATACAGATATTTATGTGATAGTTTTAAATCTGATGATGAAATATGAAAAATATTTTTCAACTTGTGACAAAGAATGCTTTAGAGTGATCTAGAAGTACCAGAAATGACACCATGTTCTGATCCATTTTTGACCGTAACTCCTCTACAACTTCCATCAGAGCAGTAATGCAGCCGTGTTTAGGTCTAAGATTGTCTGTTAGTCAGTAATGAGTTATCACAATTTTTTTGCTGATTTGTAAAATCATCGCAATTGTTCTATAATTCATATCAGGGAATGCGAAGAGTGAAGTTTAAAAATTAAAAAACATTGTAATTCAGATCGGAAGCAATTCAGATCAAAAGCAATTAAATCCACAAACCTTAAGAAATTTTTTGCTTACGAGTAAATATAAAGCATGTTTTCCATGTAAGAAGCCTATAAAATCGGACAAAAGTATATAATATTTTCATTATGCCATAAAAATGACTTCCTATCAATAGTAATATTTGCAGACTTAGAATAAACTTAACATTTTTGGATGAGATGGTAGATGATTTGTGTTGCAGAGCAATAACTTTGCCTTGCTAAAGATCTTCACATCAGCTGTATAAATGGTTGCTTAGCTGTGGTGTGTTGCAATGGCCATTATGCACCTTTGTGGACACATTTCATTATTTAAATATTTTAAAATAAAAAAAAAAATTTTTGACAATTTCGATTCTTTCAAATCACTCATTCAAAATTGTAGAAGAGTACAGTGTTATAGAAGTAATACATAACCACTCCAGATCTCAGATGTAGAAACAATAAAGCTTTTTTGGTGTATTTTAGGGAACAAAAATTTGATAGCAAACGATAGCTAATAAGCAAAGTCTCCAAGATACTACAATTATAGAAGTTTGAAGCATTGGGACAGAAATCGCAAAAAACTTCCTATATGATATTCCCATTCTATGAAAAATAGTTTTGAAGAAGTTTTTGCTGTCAAAAACCGTTATTAAAATCAAATTTTGAAGAAATCAATTGAAATGCCCATTGCTGCGCGGATAATTTTTTTCGTTAGTATTTTGAATTGTTTTTTGAGTTTTTTTGTATAAAAAATAAACAAAACTTTTGAAAAAATTTTGTGTCTAATTTTTAAACAAAGTTGATTAGTAGTTTTTGAAATATTGCGCAAGTTGAAATCACTTCTTGCTGTACGGATAATTGTTTGATTCAGTGTATATATGCTATATACGTATACTTTTGTTTAGTTGTTATGGGATTTACGGGTAATTAATTATTATTACAGCACTAGTCCTTTCTAAAAAATGATAATGTTGTGCTTTAGTTTTTGTTGTATTAATTTGAAATTCATTTGTAATAAAAATTATTAACATGGCATTAAACATTATAATTAGTTCGTTAGTTGTTTTTGCTTATTATTCAGTTATATTACTTTTTTCTTCATTTAATACAATAATTCAATTTTCTCTTTGGGTTACGTTTAAATTGTTGTCGCAAACAATGAAACGAAAAACAATATTTAGTAGCGAATAATATTTGCGTGAAATATGCATATTTTAGATACATATTTCATTTGCTTTTTTTCACAATGTGTATTTTATATGATATTTATATTTCACTACTTTTCTAACGACCGATCTCATTCCAAACTGGTGTAAAACTAATCATAAATACATTAAATAGGCATTTAGGCACCTTGTAATGCCACAATTAATTCTAGCTGGAGATCAAATATTTCCTAGGTGAAACGAATCTTGCTATTTTGCTATTGCTGCAATCTTTATATTATAAAGTTCGGTCAAAGAATTGGGAATATGAGAGGCCAGAAGCCTCTGTCACTTTATGACAAGACAATCTCTTCTTTTTTTTCAAAACCACAGCTCCCGCAGAAGTTATTTAACAGAATACCATGTCTACGAAAGGATAGTAACTCGTAAAATCGCTATTGTGCGATGGATTTCCACGCGATTATAAGACAATCAGTCCCTCTTTTTACGTGTCCAGTAGAGTCTAGCAATAAACCACAAGGCTCCCATTTGGGAACCACCGAATATTTAGACCAGACGGTCTTGTTTTGAATTCTAAAATTAAATGTTATATTCTGAAAATTGTAAGCAATCATATAATCGGCCCCAATGCATCTATATCTTCCTAGGATAGCACCATGTCCATTGTTGCAGTTTGGCCAGGATTTGACTGAATTAAGTCTTACTGCTACCAACTCATTACCTCCGATCTTAAACAATTCAGCGGACATGCCATCAGGACCTGCAGCTTTATTGTTCCTAAGACTCATAATCGCTACTTTAATTTCTTCACGACTAGACGGCGGAATCTCCACGCTTATTTACAAAATATGGCTACAGAAAAGTATGTCCAACGATTAAAACTTGAGTGTCCTCTGTCATGGTCTGAAAAAGGGAGTCCATACGATATGCGCCGATTATAGAGGCATAAGCCTTCTCCCAATTGCATATACGGTCCTTCTATATTATGTGAACGACTGAATTTACTCGTCAAAATACTGTTTGGATCTTATCAGTGCGGCTTTAGACCTTCAGTTCACCATTGACCATATTTTCATACTACGTCAAGTCCTGTCGACTACAATGAGCCTTCGATATCCCCATAATGAATCGTGTTTTTGCTGCAATGTATGTTCTCGGTACACCTGCGAAGCTGATAAGGCTATGCAGAACGACGTTGAGCAACTCCTGCAGATCTGTCAATGTAGGAATAGCTAAACCCGAATCTTTTGATACCTTCCTAGGTTCCAGGGAAGTCGATCCCTTGTCATGCGACCTCTTCAACTTCATTATGGATTTTGTTCTGGGGAAGGCGGGAGTGCATCACATACACTGACGACATTGACATCATAGGGCGTACTAAACGCCCCTTAGCGTTATTTGAAATGGAGTCTTCGTTGCATTTAGTGCTATTAAAAGGCGGTCTATTAAGGTGGGTCTTGCACTAAATGACGGTAAAACGAAGTATATGTTGTCGCAAGTAAGGACATGTGGCGTGTTGGTTACCAGATTACGGCTGACAGTTATACTTTAAACAGAGTCAGTGAATTTGTTTGTATTGGCTCCGCCGTTACCACCAAAAATGATGTCAGTGTGGGGATCAAGCATTGGTTAACTTTTGCAATAATTGCTGCTATGGTCTCAATACGCGATAGAATACAGACGAATACAAGACGCTCTTGCTCCTCATGACTGTATGGCGTAGAAGCATGGACATGAACAAAATCGAGGAAGTTGTAAGACATACTGGCGAAGGCACGCAGGAATCAGAAGCGCATGGATGGATATGTTAAGCCAGATCGAAATCCGTCCATCGGGTTGTTAATAGCCTATGAAGTAAGTAGGTAAGTACACCTAATTCTGTTTTTACACGGTAGATTGGTTCCAGAAAAAACCGTGTAAAAAAAAACCGTGTAAAAAAAGACACTGATCGTATGCAAAAATAGGTGATTGGTGCCTAATCTCTAAAACCTATTAAAATTAGTGAAAAACAAGGATTTTTTAAGAAGTTTTGTATTTGACATTTTCTTTTAGAATTCATAAAATATTTTACAAAATTAAAAATATAAATAACTTAATAAATATAAAATATTTTTTGGCTTACCTTTTATCTTAATGCGTTAAATTTAATATAACGATAGACAAACAAATTTGCCAATAAAAAATTTCTTTACCAAGCACAAAATATTAACACATTTCAATTGCTCTGACTTGTATGCACAAAAGGGAATTCCCCTAAATTTGTGCCATTTACATTTGCTTTGACTAGTAAATTTGCTTGTACGCGCAAAAAGGGAATTCCTTTAAATTTGTGATATGAACACACTTTGCAAAAATTAAATTTGACAAAAAAAATTTAAGCACAAAAAATTTTAAATCGTGCTAAATGGAATAAAATCGTGTAACAAAAATTAAAAATATTTTATTTTCAAACCGTGTTATATCAAAACCGTGTAAAAAAAGACCGTGTAAAAACAGAATTAGGTGTATTATGATATATGAAAATTAAATTTTTCATGTGCCGAAAACGTATATCTTAAAAACATTCAAAAGCTTTTCCTAATTGTAAAAGAAGGTATTCAAAATGAAACCCTTTTGGTATGTTTCTTCCTATGTAATAAACAACCGAAAGAAAATTCATGATATAAAAGTAATACTACCCTGTATGGCTATTATTGGGGTCGTAAAACCATCGAAGTTTATACCTCTAATCAAATCATGCTAGTCTCATGGAAACATATAGAACTATTGCATTAAACAATTTAGGGCCATTATTACAACTTGTCGTTAAACCTGGGGTTAGTTAAAGGTACCTTTAGCTTAAGGGAATTTGAAAGTTACCTTTAATTTATTTTCGTTATCACAACTTACAGACAAAATTTTTCAAAAATATGGCAGTGCCGGAGCAATGTCGATAAAACTGCTCAATTATACAAGTTTTTTTAACACAGTGGCAACCGCCGGATTCATTTTTTTTGTTGTATATGCTCATTTTGTTTAAATTTGAAGTTGCCATAATGAAAATAATATATATTATGGCAAGATCAAACATAAAGTGATTAAAAAATATTTTTTTCGAATGTAAATTGGCACCATTTTCATTTACTATATATTCCAAATAACTAGAAACTTTTTGTACAGCTGTTCCAAATAAAACAACTCTGATGGCACAGAAAATATTATTTTATGAAATTTTTCAAAAAATTATGAAATCGGACAGACTTGTCAAAAAATCTGTCACACACATACACTTTTTAGTACTCACTATCACACTTTTTGAACAGACAGGTAATTTTTAATATGTCGAACGACTAAATCTGATAGTCAGCCACGGCCTTAAGTGACTAGTAGAGTATTCAAAAACCGAAACCGGCAACCGGTTAACCGGGTTTTTTGGTTTTAAAAACCGACCGGTTTCGAATATTTCATATTTTAGAAGTATTCGACAAACCGGTTTTTCTGTTAAATAACCGGTTTTTTTATTTTTCTTCTCTTTTTGTAAACATTCAAATGGAATTATTTATATTTAAAAAAAATTTTCGAGTTTTTTGTAATCATGCTTTTGTTTATTGTGAACACTTGTCTTTTAAGTTTTTATATGCAAGCTAAACGCAGCTTTATTTGACATATTTATTATTATTATTTTTGTAGTTTTTTTATTTTTAACGGCTGACAATTGTTTCTTGTATATGAATTTAATGAAAAGCTAAAACAAATTTGTGACAAATTATCAAGATTTTCTTGATAAAGTGCATAATAAAAAATTAAAATTATTTTATTTTCCTTATTTTTTAATATAATTTTGTTTATATGCTATAAGGTAAATTAAAATTATATACATAAAGTAGATACATTGTATGTGGATGAAAATTAAAATATTTTTTAATTTTTTGTTAGAAATGAATCCCGTATGGAAATATTTTACAAAAAATAACAAGTCTGAAAATGCTAGATGCACAAAATGCCCAAAAATTTTAAGTTGCTGAGGATCATCAACGTCCGGATTAATAAATCATCTTCGCAGCGTTCATAAAATTGAACTGCCAAGTAAATCTACTGACCAAACTATAAAAGAGGCCCCGTCAGCATCAAATGTTGAAAAATCCCATTTCCCAATTTGAAGTTTAAAAACATCAAAGGTTGTCCTGAAATTTTTGCTAGATGCGTAGCCGAAGATGGCGGTAAGATCCGTACAAAATTCCAAAAGAATTGCAGAATATTTAAATATGAAAGGCTTTAAAATGCCTGAAAGCGAAAATACAATTTGGAATTTAATTGAAAAATTTTATGATGATAAAAAATTGGAAACTCTAGAAAAATTAGAATTAACCAAAATGGAAGTTTTCAATAATAATGGACGAATGGAGCGACAACTCAAGTATGAAATACATTAACGTTGCAATGCGATCATATGATCCCACGAAGCATTTAAATGAAGTGTTTAATCTAGGGTTAGAAGAAGTTGAGATTCATGATGCGGCAGTTAATATTGAATATCTAGTAAAAAAATTGGAGGAATTTAACTTTCCCCTTGAAACTGATGTCGTCGCTTCAGCACATGATGGGGCAGCTGTTATGAAAAAATATGGTAGTAATATTTTACCAGAAGCACAGCATTGCATGAATCATGCCATTCATTTGTGCGTAGTAGGTTTTATATATTCCAAAAATCGTTCCACTGAAGAAATTAATGAAAGTGAGAAAGAAAATTCTGATTATACATACATACATAATTGGTCATTACAACCCTTCAGTCAGGGCTACGACCTAGATTCTCACACCACTTATGTTGTGTGTGTTAATTTTATACATAAGTGGTGGGACCTACAGTTTAAAGTCGACTCCGAACGACAGATTTTTGAAAAACTTTTCATGGCAATTTTATTTACTCTCAGAGTTTTTGCCAGATATCTGCTGAGAGGAAGTCGCCGAAGAAATACTTTTTGTATTTTGCCAATATAATTTTGTATATAAGCCAACACACACTTAACCGGTTTTTAAAAAATACCGCATTCGAAACCGGGTTTTTTTAAATGTCAAAATTTCGAATTATTCGAAAACCGGTTTTGGGAAAATGTCGGTTTTTTGAATACTATAGTGACTAGGGTGTCTTGGTAGTCTAGTGGGTAGTGTACACCGTTTCACCTATTACCGTAAATTAAAACAAAGAAAAAAGAGCAAGACTTTAGCCAACCGAAAAATTAAGAATAAAAAAATGTCTAAAGCGTTTAAATTGATTAAAACAAAAGAACAAAAAAAAAGAAAACTAGATTTTAATAAACAAAAAATTTAAGTAATAAATAAGAAATTTATTTAAAGACAAAAAAGTGTTCAAACTGAAAAAGGAAGTTAAATAAAAAACTAAAGAGAATTAAATTGTATCAAAGACAGAAAACATCGTATCAACGAAGACAACATCAACGAATCAACAAGGACAACTTGCGTCTATTAATGTAGGATTATAATATCTATTTTTTTAAGTATTTTCCTATATAATTATTAAAGAATTAAACTAAATTTTAAAATAAATGGAGAAAGTTATAAATTAGAAAATTAATTAAAGAAAATTTGAAATTTTAAAATATTTTTAAAATAAACAAAGAAAATATTAAATAAAAAAGCTAATTACACTATGCGACAAAATACAAAAATTTAAATACACCCGAGTAACTACCTTGTCTAAGTTGTTCAGTTAGTTAAGTATAACTCAAAAATCCTTTTTTTGTTTTTCTCGAACCCTCCAAACTTATTTAATTTGACAAAACTGTTCTTTTTGACTTTACGCACAAATTTATTGATTACATAAACATTTCTGAACCCATGTTTAAACTTTATTAGAAAGGAGAGAGATGGGCCTTTAAAACGACGTACATAAATATATATATTATTTGACTTAATATGCTATGGGGTTTGATGAGATCAACTAGACGAATGTTAATTTTTTCACATTTTTTTCAAGTTTGTCAGTTCATAGTAGCAAACTTTAATTAAAAAATATGAAATATATGATAACATTCTGAAAGTGCATTATCTTGTGAAGAGGTTGACAATTCGTTTGATCAAATTGGACAAAAACTACCGTAGTTATTATTTAAAGAGTCTAACAGTCGAGTTATATTTTTCATTTATATATTTTTTCAAATGAACTTTTAATTCAAAAATTTTCAGAATTTTTGACGGGTCTTGATTTTTATAGCAAAATGTGTAAATTTCACGTTTGAGCGACAAACAGAAGTTGAACAAAGTTTGCGCAAAGCGAAATAATAATATTTGCAAAAAACACAAATATTAGCCGACTTCTGGTAGTGGCGCAAACGTGAAATTGACACATTTCGCGATAAACAATCAAGATCCATCAAAACTTTTGAAAATTTTTGAACCGAAAGTTCAATTGATAAGATAATATATAAAAAATATAACACGACTGTTATACTATTTAAACAATAACTACGGTAATTTTTATCCGATTGGATCAAACGATGTGTCAATCTTTTCACAATATAATGCACTTTCAGAATGTCATCACTCATTTTTTATTTTTGAAATAAATTTTGCTATTAAGAATAGCTAAACTTGCAAAAATAAGAAAAAGTAATATTTTCCAAGTTTACCCCATCAAAACTCAAAACATGTAAGTTTAAACAAAACGTTTATGTATACCGTTTTAAAGACTAATCTCTCCCCTTTCTAAAAAGCTTTGGATTTTTAAAATAGGTTCAAACATATTTGGGAAAATTAATAATTTTGTGTGAAAAGATCAAAAAAACCGTTTTTGTCAAATAAAACAAGTTTGGAGTGTTCGAGAAAAATAAAAAAAAGTATTTTTGAATTTGACTCAACCTAGTGAATGACTTATACTATGGCGTATTTCCACTGTCGCACCGTGTTATGAAAGAATTAAAGGAAATTTTAAACTTTTAAATATTTTTAAAAGTAAACAGAGAAAATATTAAATTGAATAAGGAAATTAATCACGAAAGAAGATTTTAAATTTGAATAAAAGAACTATACTAATTCCATGCCGGACGACTCAATAGCCGACATAACCGAAAGACTAAATAGGGCATTGACAATGACACAAGCAAGCACATCTGCCAGCTCAACAGGACTTTTAGGAGTGAACGAGACGCAAAAGAGACAAATAAAAGTAATGATTCAGGGCATGATGCAGGAAGGAAATGATAACTTAATAGACGAAGAGATAGATCAACCGGTAGGGAGAGTTAGTGCTAATCTGGAAGAATTGAATAAGGTCCCGGACGTTTTCAATTTGTTACGGGAATTCTCCGGTAAACCGGGTGAATTTAATTCTTTGTGAAAATCAGTGGATGAGATTTTGACGCTTTTTTAAACCTTTCGTGGAACAGGACGTTATTATGCAATCTTACACGTTATCCGGACGAAGATAACAGGCGCTGCTGATACAGTATTAGAATCATACAGGACGCCACTAGATTGAACTAGAATCAGAAAGTGTTTGATGATGCACTATTCAGACAAACGAGATATTGGTACATTGGTAACACTTAATTAGTGTTAAGTACAGTGGAATCCGGTTAAAAGCACACTGTTTTATTGCAAAAATTCCATAACTGCAAATTAATATTTTTTCTTTTATTTTCTATTAACTTGTAGTAACTTTATTGCGCTTAAATAAAAATCGGTTTAATATAAAACAGCTTAAATGAAAGAGATTTGGTTTGTTAAAGCACTTTTTTACAAAGAGAACTCCGTTTAGTTGCAAATATTATAAATTTACCGGCGCCAAAAAAGTTATAGCGCCGCATAATTTTTATTCCATAATGTGCATACATGCACCACTTAAGAGTATCTTGTTTATAAAATAAATTTGAATTAAAAAGTGGAATATATTTGTATGATTGCCATCAAGTTTAAAAAAAGGTCGGCTCGTTTAACTGAAATTGTTTTGCACTTTTCCGAAGTTTTACTGCATAAGTTTTATTATCCACATCTGTTGTATTGCTTTCGAATTCATTGTTAATTGGAACATAAATTATTTTTAAATTTAATGCTTGATTATATCATTAAGTACTAATTACACTTTGTGTAAGTAAACCTTTACATGATGTCTCCAATGTTTATCCTTTCTACTGCGGGCATTTTTATAAATATTCATATGAGACTTGAAACTGAACTTGCAGTACAGCCTTGTAGTTATTTTTTACAGGCAAGGTGAAAATGGAACAGCATAAAAATTTTTTTTCGAAAACCATAATCAATAGCAAAAATATTACAAAGGACGGTAAATTACTGTTTTATCTTTAATGTGGCATTCTAAAAGATATTACTATGTATTAAACTTTAATACTGTTTTTTTTAATATTTTAATATGAAATATTTTGAAGAAGAGGATTAAAATGAAGTATTTTACAAAACGTTCAAGTAGCACAGTGTACTATATCAAACCCAAGGTCAGACATTTCCAATAAAACGAAATATGAAAAATATTTCCTCGGCGACTTCCTCTCAGCAGATTTCTGGAACAAATTCTGAGAATAAATAAAATCGTAATTAAAAAGTTTCTCAGAAACTAGATCGTAATCCTGACTGAAGGATTGTTATAACCAAAGAAGTATGTATGAATGTCCCTCTATTAAATATATTTTTTCTTATTTTTTAACTAATAGCCTGTGATTAGCCATAGAGCATAGAGCTTTTTTCATATAAGAAAATTATAAGTTTAAAGTTTTCAAATCCAAAGAAGTTGGGCGTATTATTTGGCAGAAATAACGACTTTTTATAAAAAATATCGAAACAATTTTTCTAAGTCAACATAACGTTGTACATCTTTATTTATTGTAATTCAAAAATGTCATTCATTAGAAACAGTGTGATTTCCAACGCATATACTCAAAATTATACAGGTCAAAACTTTAATATTTTAATTATTTTAAAACAAGTATATTTAAGAGATGCTACAAAGTTGTATGTGTGTAAGCAAAATTTACTTAACGTAAATTGAAATCTTTTTAACGTACATCACATATGCTTTCGATTTAAAACTTTTCTTTAATTTTCGAACGCATTCCACGAATGGAGTGTGAGTAGACAAGTTAAAAAAAAAACTCATACGCACCCCCAAGTACATTCCGATGCAAATTTCATAACCACATAAAAAAATTTTATAATTTTGCTTGCATCTTCTGTAATCGCTTTTATATTTCATTGTGTTTGTTTTTCTTTCATTCAAATTACGAGTCTGCAAACACTTTTGAGGGTTTTTTTCTTCCATTCAAGTTTATGTATATGAATGAATATCAATTAGTATATACCCGCAAAAAGAATCGGTGTTACAAGGCGTGTAGCCACGTTCTGCACACTCGTAGATTTTCCGCATAATAACTTTTGCATGCCATGCAGAAAATGTTTTGGTTTAAAGCCAAACACCGCAATTATTAAAGCAACTCAGAAATATTCAAGGGAAGAGAAATAATTATGAAGATGTATATATATATATTAGCATTAGAGTTTGCCAAGTGAATTCAAGGTCCAGGGAAATGTTAAGGGAATTCAAGGAAATTTTATTGTATACAACAATTGATGCAATACTGGTTAATTTTTATTCAATTTCTGGTGTCTTATGTTTTTAAGTTTAATCAGACTTTTATAGCATGCAGAAAGTTTGAAGTCGCCGTAGTCTAATAGATGTTGGTTTATTAGAGGAGAGCCGGCGGTTCAACGCCTGAATCAGACAAACTAAATATGAAAAAAATATTCTTTTTTCGACGACTTTCTATAAACACTCATACATACAAAATTGGTCATTACAATATTTCAGTCAGGATTACGACCAAGCTTCTCACACTACTTATGTTGTATGTGTTGTTTTTATGCAAGAGTGGCGAGATCTACAGTTTAACCTAGACTCCAAACGACTCCGAATCCGATTTTTGAAAAATTTTATTTACTCTGTGTTTTTTACAGAAATCTGCTGATTGGAAGATGCCGAAGGTATATTTTTCATATTTCTTCTTGCTGGAGATGTCTGATCTACGGTGTGAATCGTGGCTTTACGTTTAATAAGCCGACACACTACCTACTAGACTATGGCGACGACACTCTTCGTGCAAGAATTCTGAGAAAGAAAAGAAAATTAAATTGCCATGAAAAGTTTATCAAATCTGTCGTTCGGGGTCGACATCAAACACAATATGAGTGGTGTGAGAACATAGGTTGTAATTCTGACTAAACTGTAAGTAGTGAAAATGTAAGTAAGGGAAAGTTTATATTATATTACATTATTATATATTGATATGTATACATGTATACATCGGTGTATTTGAATAAAATTTGAACAAATATGAACAAAAAAATTCCTTTAGAAACCTCAGTTTTTCCACAGTGGTTTTCCAAAATAAATATTTCTTAGGCACACCAGTAAATGCACCTCCAAAACAACGATAAATCCAACAAAAAAAATGTATAACATTCTATGCACTAAGTGGTTGCTTTTCTCTTAAATTCATGTATCGTTAGTCTCATTCGCAAATGTCTTAAGTCCTTTTTTTCAAATTTTACATGAGACACAAAAAACATTGCGGCTTCTTCAGTTTTTAAAATTTGTAAATTTTTTCTCTTTAAATGACCTAGATCAAAAATTAAGAATAATTAATAGTTAATATTCGTGGAGTTAGCACGTGCTGTTAATATTTTTCGTAGTTTTGTGGACTTAGCGTTTTTGCAAACCACAAAATTACAACTTAAAACTATATACTGACATTTTTTTTGTCGTAAAATATGTATTTGGTATAATGTTATCGTTTTGCATTAAAATCCCAATTTTCGTGTCATCAAGATTCGTGAAAAGTATACTTCCCTTGAGAAAAAAATGGTTAAACTTCTTATAAATTTATTTAAACACAGAACAAATACCAAATTAAATATATACAGTTTGTTTGCGTTTTTATGGGAGCACACAGTTTTTTCCTAAAACTACAAAATATTTTTGCAAGAAAAAACAAAAATAAATACGTAGAATTAAAGATTATATTCCCTTGCGTTACGATATGTAACCAAACTAAGATCTAAAGAATCGACAAACTGAATAATGAAGAATAGTAAGTTATATAATAGTTTGTACCTCGAGACGTTCAATACTCCATAATCTAGGACAATGCAATCTTCAATGGGAAAACGCAAAAATAACAGTATTCAACCGGATAATATGGAAATGATTAATGGAAGCCATATGCTCCCAAGACGGAAAATTAAAACAAACAAAAATTGTTTTCATTAAAATGACAGAAACTATTTACCTATATTATTGTTTTAAAAAATTTACTTTATATTTTAGTATTTGCAAGTTTGTCGCCATATTAAATATTGTGTCAAGCGGAAACTATCGAAATTATGCGACTTTTCAAAACCAGTCACTTCCCGGAAAATGAAATATTTCGGAAATACTGTAATGAGCGTCTATAAATATGCTTGTTATATAAAAATAAATAAATATATAAAATATTATGTCCATGTGTTTGGGCGATTGTGCATAATTCAAATTTTAAAAATATCGGTATAAATCATATTCATCACATTTAATAATCGTGAATCTGCTTTCTCTTGGCATACATTAATTTTTTAGCAAACATAGAAAGTAAAATAATAATACATACATACAGTTTCTATTCATGCCATCATTATCACAACACAGCATATTCATCCCTTATACATATATATGTACATACATTACTAGGGGTTTTCCTTAAAAGAGATCCACATATATTTGCCTGCGGATTTTCAACGTGATTTGAAATCTATGCAAGTCAACTAATCTTTCTTTTGATATATTTTTTAGTGGTATTTATAATATTATTAAATTACATTACCCCTTTTTAAATTTTTTTTATTTGTTTCATGTTTTACGTCATTCGGCTACATGTCATAGTGGTTCAATCAATTGTTATATAAATAACTATTTATGCATGGAGTTGTTATCTGCTCTCTGAGTCCTGAAATCCAGTGCATTCCTCAGACTGAATTTAATTTTACTTACTTTTTAATAAAATCTTTAAATGTCACATGGGTGTCCTTATTGTTTTCCATTTTTCACTGTATATCATGAAATCACAGTTAGATATACATATGTTTTTTACATTTCTTTCCACAGTTTATATCCGCGAATTTTAATGAGAACCTTTCACAACATTGCAGGCTGTTATTGATCGATATTATTTTGTTCAATTATTGTTGCTTTTAAGGAAAATTTAAAAAATTTTAATTTTACTTTTATTTATTTCTAAAGATGAATATTTAAGTTTCCTATATATAGTGAGCTGTATTCAAACAGTTATTCTTTATATACGGCCACTAGAAGTGGACAGTTTTTGTGGGTGCGATTTTGCGTTTTGATATGTAATTTTCATTTGTCGCTTTATATATAATTAATTATTTATTGCTAGCTTTTCTAATTTTAATAAATATAAAATTGCTCAATAGGGTTCGGGAATTTTTCTTCATACGTACAGAAGATATGATACCTTACTATTACCATCTCTTACTTACTTTTGGTATTGTAAATTGTTTTCGCAGAGGATGTAAAATTATTAAACTTAACGAAAATAAAATTTAGCGTTTATTGATGGGAGATAATAGTGACGACGAAAATAAATAAATCAAGAATTTCGATACATGAAGATAAACAAGGCATATTTATGTTGAAATTAAAGATGCAATCTTAAACTGTTTCTAAATGAAGGCATTACTTTAAAGTATCCCTTTTAACCACAAAATTTAATAGCTTGATAAAAGAAATATTAGAAAAATTATTCTGATAACCTCATAAAAATGATAGAAATTTCTCTATGAGTTATTACATTGTGCCATAATTTAGAGAGTACTGGTCTACAGAAATAGATATGAAGCTACTTTGTATATCAAACGTTGTTACACAACGTCGGCTTGAAAATATAATTAGAAAACATCTTTTCTGCAGTAAGACGCTCTCTAAAACAACAGACAACAATAAATCCATTAGTACATGACAAAATTTAAGAGACACAATGTAATGAAGCAGTACTAAAATAATAAAACTGTGAAATGGGGCTTCTGACAGGTGAACAAACCATCGAAGGACACTAAAATGTTAAAATTTCATTAGTCTACGGAAACATATACCTCAACTCATTAAAAAATGTATATAAGTACCTAAAGTAAATAAAACCAAGCAATTGCTTTTCTCTTCATTATAACTATAAAAATTTATATAAATTATACCCCTATGTTGTTTGGTCGTCTTATGGTCGTGTATCGCTCAGAAGTGTTAATTCTACATACTTGTATAAATCTAATACTTTTTATACAATTTATTTTAAAAACACGTGTTAATATGTATGTATAATGTAAAATTTAAAATTCATTACGTTTTGAGTCAAATCGGATTACAAAAATATTTTGTAATTTTCTATTACAACAAAATGATTTTTTTTGAGGAAAGGAATATTTAACATATTTCTTTGAAACAATTTCTCATTAAAATTGTACATAATCGGATAGAACTGTTTGAATGTAAGTTTAATTAAATTCAAAGAATTAGTACAAACTTTTTTTTGCACTATAGTATATGCTTGCCTACCAAAGCGACTAAACTTATGTACATATGTGTGCATCACTTAATATTTTTTTACGTTTAAAGTACTCTTTTGTAAAAACCTTTTGTAAAAGAAGTAAAATTTATTTTACTTTACCTCCTTAAAATAAGTTGCCATTGAAGACACTTGCCTTAAAAGGGTGGATTCGAATTTAAAATTAAAGACACAACCAAATTAAATGTTATTACTTTCGTGTTTTTCGTTTTGCTATATTCAATCATGATTTTGTTTAAATAAGCTCGACTCTTTTCATTTGAAATTACTTTCTGTCAGTCAAATTTTCCATTGAGGACCAATGATTGAGATAATAAAATCTAATCAATTTCGGTATACAAAAAATTTAATTCATTGCACTGTTTATCATATTCAATCTGCACATCAGAGAATTGAATAAAACTATTCGTGTTTGCTATTCTATATTCGTTGCTTTTGCAATGCATAAATTCAACGTAAATTTCTATTGATATTGCTGCGATCACGTTCGTCGTTTTTGTTGAGTTGTTGAACGCTGGATCGAATTCTGGGTGCATAATACATACATACATAATCGGTCATTACAACCATTTCGTCAGAGTTACGAACTGGCTTCTCATACATTAATTTTATCCAACAATTTAAAGTCGACTCCGAACAATGGATTTTTGTGATTATCAGAGTTTTTGCCAGAAATCAATATTATTCTGAAATATTTTTTTCATATTTTGTTTTTGTTGGAGAAGTCTGGCCTGGGGTATGAACCGTGGCCGCACGCCATATAACCAGACACACTACCAACTGCACTACGGCGACATCTAACATATGGGTACGTTAGCTAACGTTGTCGTGAGTGCAGTTTATCGGTTTTACTAAGTTAGCTACGAGTATGCAGGCACAATGACTAGAAGATACCAATAGTAAAAGGCTATAAAGCAGTATTTATAAGCCTAATCTCCGAAGCAGTTCACCTGGAAATGGTATTCTGATACCAGCTCTGATGAATTTTTAGCTGCAATAGACAGATTAGCTGTCAAAGCAGGTCTTTGTAGTCACATTCACGGTTAATGAATTTCCACGAAGTTAAGAAAAAACTTAATGATTTTTTCAAATTGTAACACTTTAAATTTAATAATAAAACTTCAAATTTCTTGTCATTAAAAAGGATACCACCTGAGGCATCTCAGTTCTAATGAATTTGGGAAGTCACAGTAAATAGTTAACTAGTTCGTTAATACAAATCGAAGCTATTCTTAATTCGCGTCCAAGACGACCGAGAGTCCAAGCCGACACAGATGACCTGTCCTGGTAATTTTTTGAACGGCAAACCACTAGTTGCACTACCAGAAGTCGATGTAGCGCTTTTAAGATCTGCAACTCTTTCCAAATGAACATACATATTTTATATTCAGCGGCTGGTACAAAGGAAAAACTGAACTTAGAAGTGATTGATGTCGGTCTTCTACGACACGAAAATTGTCTCCTAGCTGTTTAGCATGATGAAATTGTATAAGTATATGCTGGTTTCGATGGTCTAGTTAGAGTTGCTCCTATCAAATCTGTGAATTTAAATGTTCACAACTGTTTCCTTTGCCGAAAGATGATTGAACTTCATTAATCCAGTACAAGGCTTGTAGAAGGGTGATGAATTACTAGTTTATGTTTGTTTTTTATACTTCATCAATTTCCTATAATAGAATTTATATAAACAAATTAATATTTTTAAGTTAATAATGTCACTAATTTAAACTTGAATTTAATAATCTTTAAACACGTATTATCTATTACCCTAGTAATGCATTATATTTGTTCTCAGTATTAATGTTAATAATGGTGCAATCAATTGATATAATTGATTGTTTTTATTTTTATTCATTAAAGAAATGAAATTCATTGTGTTTAAGTAATGCAAAAGAACAACTTGAGTTCTTCTATAAAAGTACAGCTATAGTCTGCATCCTCTATTTCGCAGAGCCTTAATATCATTCATATTGTTAGTATGGATATGAATCCTGCCAACCTTCTGAACTTTAGAGCGTTTGACAATTTATCTATAATTGACGGTAGAAACTTTTCAATCTTAATAATTTTTATTTTAATCTGTTGAACTCGTTTCGATTAGGTGGTGTACACATAACACCACGAACACTGTTCAGTTAAAATTATTCGTCTGACGATGTCTTAATTGCAACTAAATTTTTAACCCAGAGCGCACTAACCTCCTCACATTCACTTCTTATCATTTGTCTCGTTTTGCGTAGATGAGCAAGACTTGGCAGGCACTAAATTGTGTTTCGAGTTT
Organism: Sarcophaga subvicina; assembly: GCA_936449025.2. Taxonomy (NCBI): domain Eukaryota; kingdom Metazoa; phylum Arthropoda; class Insecta; order Diptera; family Sarcophagidae; genus Sarcophaga; species Sarcophaga subvicina. The sequence goes on from OW388080.2 coordinate 55,822,656, forward strand.
ACGTATGATTAAACATTGTTTTAAAAATTGTTAAAAATGAAGTATTGCTTTTCAGTATTCAACTTTTAGTGCCAACGGCTATAGAATTCTTTGTTTTGTTCTACTTCGAAAACATTCATACAGAACGCTCTGAAACCACTTGTAATATATGTATTCTCCCAAAATGTATTTTTTTCTTAATTTTCTAAATGTTAAAATAATGGTAACGTTTACTCTTTCAAAGCTTCTGTTTATTTTCCTTAATACGCAATTTTAGAGAAAACTGTTTTGAAGCGATACACTCTATTACACGTAAGAAATATGCGAAATAATATATTATTTTGTTTTTTATTTTTTGTACAAAGTATGCTACAATTTTCGTAAGCGAGAATGGTTTTATACAATACACGAAGGATTTACAATGTCTTGTAGCATGATTTTACAGTTGTCAATACTGGCACACTTGAGTGCACAAAATAAAATTAAATAAATAAATACGTTACAGTCTTTCAGGAATTAAAGCAACCACCTTAGTCATCCACCATCCAACAGTATACTGATTTCAATTTATATTTATTTATTATTCATTGTTTGTTCTTTTTCTTAGCACTATTTAAGAAGATTTTGCTTCATTTCTTTATATGTACGAATTTTTTCATTTCACTTAAATAAAGAAAAATATTTTTATTTAAAGCCAGCATGGATATCATGAAATTATAGATTTTTGGTAATGGCGTTATTGATTGGTAATTCTGGCAGTGGTGTTAGAACATTTCTTAATATAAAATTAAAAATTTTGGTCTTTTTTAAAATAAAATACAGTAGTCCGGTGCCTATCTTATTTATCCTGTTGGAGCTTTTTTTGCTAACAAGTCGGAGAGTAAATATATCATGTTATTATTACTGAATTTATTGAAAAAATTCATTTTGTAAGAAAACAAATTTGATGAAGAGGTGGAAGAGAGGAAAAACTTGGCAAATGGAAACGCTGCTTATAAGGAACAATGGAATCTATGGTATACAACATGAATCTATACAATTATTATATTTCAACGATAACTTTAAATACTATTGATATCTGTTTAGTGTCATTTTCTACATTTTCGAAGCTACGCTTTCATTCATTTATGTGAATTTATCAGAGTATATTAGAGGTGTCGTAGTACTTCGTATGGACACACACTGTTTTTGCTCCATCCGCATACCACAAAATGAAATCTCTTTTGAAAGAATTTATAGCTTCCAAATTGCTCCATTCCCTTTTATTATGAAATCTCGACGCGAATCAAATTTTTTCTTGGTCTGTCCATGGCACAGTTAGAGAGCCATTCAATTCATTAAGTCATGAAATCGGCTAATTAATTTTATCTTATACTTGTCCACCGATATGCTGACTGACTGATTTTTACTAAAGCATATATTACGAAAGAAGTCGCCGCAGTCTAGTAAACGGGAGGACACGGTTCAAACCCCGGGTCAGACATCTCCAACAAAACGAAATAGGAAACAAATTTTTCCTCGGCAACTTCTTCTTACGTTCGGAATCGACCTTAAATTGTTGGTCCCGTATGCAACTAACACACAGAACATAAGTGGCGTGAGAAGCTGGGTTGTAATCTTGATTGAAGCTTGTCCGAGATTAAAATATTAGCTTAGAAAAGGTTCAACTGACAAGCACCTGATTGGGCACACTTAACCAGGGTCCTGTAAGGTCCCTTCATAAAAGCGATGTTAACTATTCTGATATATAATTACGAAAGTCTTATGAAGTTGGCAATTTTTTTCATATCACTATTATCACTAAATTTTGGGTACCCAAGAATTCTCATTCTTAGGTTCTGAAACGGCGAATAATGGCAGACAAGATGATCTATGGTCTCCTCTTCTATTTTGCCATTGCAGAAGTCGTTGTGAGGACTGCTGACATCAGATACGCATAATTTGTTTTAGAAATCAATGTCGCAATTAATCGATAGTGGCGCGTCGGGTGTTGCAGATGGCAACGTATTATTCAAACCATAATTCATTCAGATTCGTGTTGTTTGCCGTTCAGTATTTAAAAAAGTAAGGACGATCCAGATTGTCCTCCGCTTTAATCATTGATCCCATAAAAACTAAATTGCTATCTACCGATAGTGTCATGCATTCCCAGACCATCAATTATTCTTTGGCATTGTTTTCACTCCGTCCATATATTTATTTGCGTAATTTTTGTCTTACTATGGTTTGATTTTGATATGTAAGGCTTTTTGCTTGGCTATCTGATATATAATTCACGTTGGTATCCACGTGTTTGTGTGATATCCTCAGCTATTTTTACTGCTTTGGGTATTTTATTGGCCTTTACTCCTCCAACAATTTTTCTTAGATTCCCGTCTGTAATATGCTCCTGTTGTCTTCCGTACTGAAGTTTGCTTTACTGTTTTTGTTTATAAAATTTTAAATTTACTTTAAAAAAATTTGTTTATTGCACCATTGCGGCCGAATATTCACAATCAACACGATACGGCAGATTTATTGAAAAAACTTATATGGAAAACCTGACTCTCTACGTAGTTAATGTTACAATACTACTCTTGATTAAAAAATATGCTGCGTATCCATTTCCATCAGCAATTTCTTCGCAGTGATCCCAAAATTACTCGGGGGTCCAGCACATTACAACCTTGTTAAAAACACTGAGTTGTAGAAGATGGTCAATCCTGCACGAGTGCTGTCAATGAGACAAATAGAATTCTATTACCTTAAATGACACTCACTCTGAAGTGTAGCATTTCAATACAAGAATTTCCAGCTTATAAGTACCATCCTGCAAGCATTTGTGAAAATGCTTATGTCCAGGGAATACTGTAATCAAGAAAGTGCACACACGAGAAACCTCGTTTCCCGAAGTCTAATTATTTAAAAACGAGATATCTCGTTTCCCGATGCAAATGTATTAAGACGACCTAAAATTAACAGAAGCAATATGGCGACATAGATTTTTAAATAAATTTCATGCAAATAATCTGTATTTATTTAGCTGTACTTTTAAGGTTTTAAATATTGTTTAACATTTGGTCATGTAATATAAACGATTTGTTGCGAGTCTTCTCACAAAATAGGTTTGATTATTCCGCTGTTTATTCAAATTTCTCCCGCTTCATTTAAATATAAATCATCGAGAGTTTACACAGATCTAAAATATTTTATTGTAATGCCTTCCAGTTCAAAGCGGCATCAAACTTTACCAAATTAATGACAGAAACGATACTTAAAATCCGTAATAAGGCAGCTATAGTTTCGTTTTTAATTTTTAAATAAGTCTTCCAAGAAATATTAATGTAAAGAACTTCTGGCGCGACAACAAAAGTTAAATTTATTGTTCGTAAATCCAATGTTAATTTTTTTTTCATTAATTTCTTATTTTCATTTTTTATTCACGTTTTGAGACTCTGTTTTTGCTGCAAAATGAAAACGACCAAACTGGTGGTCTAACATTTTTTATTGCACAAAAATTACCAAAAAGGTTGTTATTATTTTATCTGTACTGCACTATCCAAGGCATATTCATAAGAGGTAACCGCAAGAATACAACAAGTACAACAATGCAAAAACAACAGGCATTTTGTTTTTGTTAAAGAGTACACGGAATGTCAAAAACAGCTTCATAACTGACTGACGAATAACAATAGAAAGAGAAATGTTAAAAAAATTTATAAAAATGGTTACAAAACACTAAAAAACAACAAAATTTTGACATTCTAAGACTCGTCAGCTGTTGAATTGCTCTTACCTGATATAAATATGCCATGGCACTATCTTTGTTTCTTTTTTTTAATATTGGGTTAACGCAAGCAAAGAATATGGATATAAAGAATACGCATCATGCAGAAGTAACATTGCGACCCGCTCTCACCAGAATATTTTTAAAAATCATTTCTTGATGAGAGGGAGGAAGACAGAAGGAAAATGAACAAAGAGCGTAACAATGTGTTGCTCTCATCGTACGTATGTACATACATGTGTATGTATTCTTGTGTTTTTTAATTTAGTTGTCGATCAGACTGCGACAAGAATACATATGCTGCTGATGCTTCATCATTTTATTTCAAAATAACACTCGAAGAATATTTTGTGTTAAAAATGTTCTATGTCATTAGCTGGGCGTATTTTATTTTCTCACATAGTATATTTTTATAAAATGCTTTGGAATGCTTTTTTTTTTTTAATAAAAAATGCTTTTTTATTCTTTTTATTTTTATTTATCTAAAAAACATGGCCTAATTTTTAAGCCAAAAATGGATAGCTTTATGTTCTTTTAATAATAAAATCGATGTTTTATTTTATTTTTATTTATCGAAAATTATTAAGCCAAAGATAGACAGCTTTACATATGTATGTTGATGAAATGAAAATAAAAATTGTGTATATTACTAACACTTTTATATGGCAGTAAATAAATAAATTCTCTCAACTTATTTTCTCTCTCTCACTCACTAATCCATAACCATAGGCATGTGTTAACCTAGAGGAAAATTGTTAGTAATAATTTCAAGTCTACTTATTAACCCAATGATATGTATATGTGATCGGAAAATATAGAAAAATTGTACTGCACTAAGACACTAAGACACCGTATTTAACTTGGCAAGTATTCTTCCAAAAATCGTAATCATTTCTCATTGATGTTACTGAATACAACTGTGATATTTATTAGGGTGTATAATTGAAGTCTGAAAAAAGCGACATGAAAGCTGACAAGATTTTTATGCTCTTTTTAACGAACATTCTTGATGTTCGTGTCCTATGTGTGTAATAAGCCGAAGATGTTCTTCCCTGAGGGATATTGGTGCCGACGCACTATGTGGCCTTTAGCCCGAAAAGCTGGTCAAAAAGGCAAAAATGAATTTTAAGAAATTTAAGAAACTGAGTATGCAGTTCGATAGACAACAAAATTCTGCATTATATAGTGAATTTTCACGACTTTATGTTGAGATTTGTACATTTGAGACGACGTCAAAGTCAGGAAAGTGAAGAAACTTAAATGCGTTTTTGGTGTTTTATGGAAATTTTAATAAGTTTATATGAAATTTTTTGTGGCTAAACGAATAGAGGTTTTATATGGATTTTTTTATTTGAAAGGTATGAGCATCTACTACTTTCAGTTTTTTTTTATATATATATCTCATATATTAATGTTAAAATTAAAAAAATTATTCGTTCAAAATTTAAAATTAATAAAAATTTCACATTTTTTACCCTTCCTAAAAAAAGATAAGGATTTTAAAGGTGAAAGTAGTTTTTAGTAGTTCAATGTTATATACCACAAGAAAATACGAACTCTCTACATTCAGGAACAAAAAAAGTTTGCGCAAATTTGCGCAATTTTTTTTTTTGCAATTTTTTGAAATTTTTGCTTTTTTTTAAAAATTAAAAAAAATTAGACGTATAAGCCATATGCAATAAAGCCATATGGCGTACGAATTATGCTAGGAAATTCAGTAGAAGCGATACCAATCGAGATGTCCTGAATAAGTTACTTTGGTAATATGATTTAGATTTACAAAATACACGCTTATACCGAATTTCATCACGATACCGATGTTTTTAAGCCATTTATAAGCGCAAACGTGAATTTCTAAAGGGGACTTTATATGGGGACTAGGGTCAAATGTGATCCGATTTTCACCAAACCATGATTTCTTAATGCACGGAACTGATGCATGTTAAATTTTATCGTGATTGTTCAATAATTACCATAATTATATGTAAATAAGTGCAATTTCGAGGGGAATTTGTATGGGGGCTAGGCGAAATCACAGACCGATTTAAACCAAAATCAGTTGAGTTCATCCTTGGGCCTAATTATCACTAACACTATCAAAAAATTCCAGCCATTAACTCATAAAACACTTCTTTTAATTTTGGCCAGGATTCTAGGAAAATGCCACATAGTGCGACGTCTGTTTTTAACACCAGAAAAATAAATAAAAAGTGGTCAAACAACAAAAACGCACGATGAGAACAACGCATTGTTACTCTCTTGGTTTCTGTATTCCTCCCTTCTATCTTTCCCCCCGCGTCATGAAATATTTTTGAAAAATATTCCAAAATATGTTGAAATGCACATTCTTTATAATTTATTTTCTTTGACGCAAGTATCTTAATTTGTATATTTTTGTTCTTCATTCTACCAGTTCGTCTGTGAATTATGTTTTTATATTAAATGTAGTGTAAAAACTAAAGTAACCGGAGCAGAAGCAGCATTAACATAAAAATTTTATAGAGTATTGATCGTCCCAAGCTATTTTTTTTTTTGTGTACGTTAAACACAGCTTATAACATCATAAAAGATTGAGTAATGAAAAGTTTTCACATTTTATTTAGAAAATAAGAAAGTTCTCTGGCAAAAAGGTAGAGTAAAATAAAATTCTTAAATCTGTCATACGGGGTCGAAATATACAGTACCTCTTGACTCTTAAGGATCATATTAACCTGGGGAATTATATATCCTGGCCTTACCTTTACTCTCTGTCGCCTGTTTGATAGACTGATTTTCATAAGTGAAAGGTATTACTTTTTACAAGCCTTATTTATTGCTTGAAAGTCCCCTGGCCCCTTCAGATGCTTTAGCAGTCTGTTATAAAGGGTGTTTTTTATAGAGGTATAGAACTTTAAGTTGGCATTACTTTTCAAGATGGCGACCGATTCAACAGCTGTCAAGTGATTTATTCTCAGTTTGGTTTGGCAATTCATCATGAATAGACTCACGCCTGAACAACGCTTGCAAATAGTGCAATTTTATTTCGAAAATAATGGTTCTGTGCGGAAAACGTATCGCGCACTACGTCCATTTTATCGTCAACAAAATCGTCCATCAGAGCAGTTAATTCGATTAACCATGGAACGTTTTCGCACCACGTTTACTCTTATTGATAACTCGCATCCCCAGAGACGCTGTATCCAGAAAAACTGACTGTTCGGTGCGCTTTATGGGCTGGTGGAATCATTGGTCCGTACTTTTTCAAAAACGATGGTGGCCAGAACGTTACAATCAATGGTGATCGGTATAGAGCCACGATTACTAACTTTTTCATTCCTGAATTGAATAACCATGATGTCCAGGAGATGTGGTTTCAACAAGACGGCGCAACATGTCACAAAGCTCGTGCCACAATAGATTTATTGAAAGACACGTTTGGTGACCGCTTAATTTCACGTTTTGGACCTGTGAATTGGCCTCCAAGATCTTGTGATTTAACACCGCTAGACTACTTCTGTGGTCTATGCGGTAAAGCCACAAACGCTTGACCATTTGGAAGACAACATTCGCCGTATTATTGCCGATATACGGCCACACATGTTGGAAAGTCATCGAAAATTGGACGTCCACATTGGACTACATCCGCGCCAGCCGTGGCGGTCATATGCCAGAAATCATATTTAAAATGTAATGCCACAAGATTTTCTTTCGGATAAATAAAATTCATGTCAATCGAATAATCCATCGTTGTTTTATTGCAACTTAAAGTTCTATACCTCTATAAAAAACACCCTTTATATTGTCTGTTATTATTATCTAGGAAGCATATAGGCCAAGCTTTGTAAAATGTGTAACCTTCTACTGCTTCCATTCGTACAATACAATAATACTACTTATTGCAGTGCAACCTTAAAGATCTCATTGAGGATATCATCCAGTTCAGTGGATTTTATGTCTACATGATGCGGCAGTGTCATGTCACATGTGGTTACTTCAGCGGAAAGCTTTCATCATGAAATTTGAATATTATAACTTATCCAATATTATCCGGACATGTTATTTGACATGTCAACGTACAAATCTCAATGGTATTGGCCATAAAGTTGGTTTCTTTATACCACACTTTATATGACAGGATATAAGGAAGTTCCAAAACACATCATAAATCCAATATTTTTAGTACTTTAAGATATAAAACACAAGACAGAAGACAAACTTACTACTTACTTTCTGTTGGTCTTTCTTTGCTACTTTTGCCCGGGATTAATAAAATATACAATATTTTATTTAAAAATTAAATATTTCGTGTTATTGTTGAATTTAATGAAAGTTTGAATTTTTCGAAAAAACTTGTTTTGTTAGAAAACAACTTTAATAAACACTTTTTCGCATCGCTAAAAACTTGGAAAAAAAGGGAAAACTTGGCAAAGGCAACGCTGATTGTGAGCCATTATAGTTGATGATTCACATATGCTTGTATTTTTGCTTTGTGATGGTAGATAATGTTGCTGCAATTCTTCAAGTTACTAAATTTAGTAAAGCCCCGCTTAGCCAAACGTTCACAGAACGTATCGAAACGCACAATGTAAATGCATTAAATACATTACGGTTCTGTAGTCGCTCTCAGTAGTTTTCATATTCTAAATACGAACGTACGTTCTCTTAAGTTACGGGAACGTTTGGCTAACAGGTGCATAATAATGAAAATATTGGCTAATGAGTAGTCTTCCCTGCATTTTCAAGATTACGAAAGTATTTCGTGGAATATCTTATACCAATATATGTATAAATAATTCATGAAATAATTTAATGCTTTATGGTTTCGTATGATCTACAAAAACTAACTCTTAAATAAGAATAAGTGTTACTATTTTCACGTTAATACTTTATAAAACAAAATAATACTACTAAAAAGTTTTGCTTCTGCTTCCACAAAAATATGGAGACGAACATAATTACGTATTTAACATTATTTTACCTTGCCTTTTTCACAAAATGTTTCTTTTCACAAAAATGTTTATTGAAGCATTTCTTTTACTAAAGAGCTTTTTGTCATAAAACTTTGAAACGCTTAGGATTTTACTGACAGGAGTAAGCTTTTCTGAGAAAGTTGTAATATTATAATACAAAAAAAATAACGCTTTCATAACGCCAATCTTTTCAGTCTACGTTACTTTATTCACTTATGCTTTAAAATTGCCATCGCACAATAGCGCTCCTCTTGTGTCGCTGTTTTTTTTTTTGGGAAGGCATGCCGTTAGACTCCGAACTCCGTGAAATTACTCCTTCAGGAGACATGGGACAGAAGAGGTGGAAGAGACTGTCTTCCACTTTATGTGTCTCTGCAATGTTCTAGTCATAAAAACAGAGGTTTTTGACATCCGTGTTTCTGCCGTATTTGATTGAGCTCTATAGTATAATACTCATCCTCAATGGTAATAGTAAAATATTTAAAGCTTGGATCTGTTAAATTGTACTAATCAATATCAGATTTATATACATACATAATTGGTCATTACAACCCTTCAGTCATGATTACGACCTAGTTTCTCACACCACTTATGTATGTTGTGTGTGTTAATTTTATACATCAGTGGCGGAATTATTCAGGCATATTTTCTTTATTCAAAGCACTCATCTCTAATATTTTCTCCTGACAGTCCTAATTTCATAGTTCACTTTTCTTGTTTAAATAAAAATGTCTCTAATTTCCGGAGTTCTGCATGTTTTCCATCGTTGTTCCCATCATTGATCATGATTCCATTTGAGAACCCTACCTTTTCGTTAAAATATTTATAAAACATACTATAAGTTTTGAATATTGTCATGTAAAAAATTCGGTTGTTTGTCATCGATTGACATATAGTTCCAATTTATACACATTACTTCATTCTCCAGTGATTAATCTCCAATGAGAAGAAATGTTATTTTCTTTGCCTTCGAATTCCTCTGCAGAAAATTAAAATTGCAGTTTTTTTATTTTATTTTTTTTCAAATTTAAATTATAATTGAGAAAAAAGAAACAGAAAATAAGAAAACAAAATAATAGTCTTAATAATTAATTAATTTTAACAAACAAAACAAAAGCTATTTTTATAAGAAAAATAATAACCAAATCCGGAATAATCTACACATTGAACAAAAAACGGCAACACTGATGATGAGTCTGTATACCAATTCCTATGCATTGTGTTGTGTTTGTTTGTGTATTGCTTTGTGTTCTGTTTCGTTTTTATTTACATTCTTCGTTGACATATGTCCCGTTTTAAACGTTTCTATAACTACACAAACGTTTTTAAGGCTACGTACGTTACGATTTTACGTTTCTAACGCTTGGGTAACCAAGGCATTAAGGTCACGCCACTCATGTATAAAATTACCACACACAATATAAGATAATATTATATAATGTGAGAAACTAGGTCGTAATCCTGTCTGAAGGGTTGTAATGATCAATTATGTTTGTATGTATGTAGCAACAAGCAATGCGCGTTTTCACCAGCTATACCCTACCATGGGAGCTCACCTCTAATGAAAAAACGCAGTCGTGCCGATATTGGGGAGTTTTTTTTACAAAAGAAAACCTGACTTTAGGAAACTGTCAGAAGATTAAAAAATTAAAAACTTGAAGAAATAAGAAGTTGAAAGAAAGTTTTATATTAAAATTCGTTAAAAGAAAATTGAAGTGAAAACATCTTTTAAGATTGATTTTTTTTAATATTACGTACGTATGTATGTATGTACGTATGTTGAATTTAAAGTCTTGAAATTTTTTAAATCAAAACCTTTTAAGTTCTATTAATTCAAATATGAATTAATATTTGTTAATTAATTTTAAATAAAATGAATATATATTCATTACATGGGCTCTGAGTACCTTTCAGTCGACTGCAACATAAAAAGTTTGCAAATGTTTCAGTTTAAATTGTTTTTTAAATACTTTTTATTGCTGGATTTTAATATTTGCTGGTATTGCTTCAACAGAGATGGAAGGATTTTTTCTACATTGTATTGACATCATAAAAAAGCTTACATTATTATTATTGTAGTATTAGAAATTTTTGTAGATCTGGGCTGGAAAGAACAAGGCGAATAATTCTAGAATGTATGAGAACTTAAAAATGTATTTGTAGAACATAATATAAAAGACATGTCCTTTTAAACTTGAAACAATAAAACTACATTCCTCTCACATCCATAAACTTACAAAACTCTTGTTCAACTTTAGCGTCTAAAAACTAAAATGCCATCCATGTTCATTAGGGACATAACATTTTATTACTTTTCTACCGTATTTACAAATGTTGTCGAATGGATGATGATAGTCTAAAAATAATAAAAAAAAAATTTGCATAAATACCAACAATTTTTTATTACTTGGCTAAAGTTAATAGCGCAACATGTACATATAACAGCAGGCCAAGATTCGTACCTGTTGATACACTTGTTCTTACCAGGAAACTAAATGATTTTGCATCTGACGTCTTCTATACCGGTATGTACATAATAGTTTTACTACTGATGATAAGAAATTAAAGTAGTTTTCAAGTTGTGACAAAGAATGTTGTGATCAAGCATGTGAAATGCTCATGAGTAATCTAGAAGTACCAGAAATGACATCATGGTACTTAATTATCGTTCCTCTTACTTTCGTTCATCTACTTCTTTGGTCCCTTAAGGAACAAGGTTATATCCCTAATGTCCATGCTTGAGAAGATGTGAAGTATTACATTCTTTTGCAAATGACATCATGACATAGTTTTTCCTATAGTTTGTTTTGCAAAAACGGTGAGAAAAAAATAAGAGAACGAAAGTAAACTTTTACCCTTGTTTTTGCAAACTTTTTAACTTATTCATGTAATTTTTGCTTTTATTTTTTTCTTGTATGTTTTAAAGTTTTTTTATTTAGTATATACATTTGAAATTGTGTCAATAGTCCTGGCAAAGATGTAAATGTTATTTGGAAACACATGTAAATGCGTTTTCACAACCAAAGAAAGTATGAAAGAAATTATTAACAATATTAAGGTCTTAAACTTCAGAATTAAATTATTTGTATATAATTACCGTGAAAAACTAATGTGTCATTGTCAACAATTTAGTGTAACAATATTAGTAAAACTGTACATAGGTGAATGCTGTAAAAATGTTTAATCGATTTCCATTTGTACATAACAACAAAAGTTTTTTTACACTGAAACTGATCTTATTAGAGATACAATCACTAAAAGCATGTATTTCTTGCACTTAGTTGTAGGAAATATGGTATTTTAAGGAGCCAATGGGCATAACACCCAGAAATATATCAGACTTGCATGCAGCAAGCGAAAAATTTTTTTTCCAAGAATAAACTTATTTTCTGCACAAGTGTCAAAATTTTAAAAGGAATCGCCGTAGCTCGATGCCTATTTTACTCTCACTGTTGATGTTTCTTTGCTAGCTTTGGACGTAACAATAAAATACACAATTTTTATATAGAAATGTAAATATTTTATTATTATTATTATTATCACAATTAGAACCTCCAGTAATTAGAAATTCCAGAAATTAGAATCAGTGCTTGCAAAACATTATACGCTCTAAAATTCGAATCAAAAATTCTAATTTCGGAGCGTTTTTTTTTGCTATTTTAAAACAAGAAATTCCCAAATTCTTTTTATTTTGTAAAACTAAAAAGGGTAATCGCCAATTATATACGTTTTTCCGTATTTAATGTTTTTCTTTGTCGCATTTATGTATCGTATGGCATGTGATGTATTTGGACTGAATTGTTATTTTTTGTTGCTTTTAGATTTTTATATTCATATTTTTAATTAAAAAAGATTTAATGTATTGGAATGAATTGTTACGTTTTGTTTTTTATTCTTATCAAATAAAATTGAATCAAAAAAATTTAAATGTGTTTTATTTTAGTTTTTGAAAGGAAATCTGTTTAATTCTTTATTTTTTTATTCGAAAAAAAAATAAACGTGCAGAAATTAGAATAATTAAGAAATTAGAATTGCCTCAAAAACAAAGCGGTTCTAATTTGTGAGCGACTACTGTATATTGAAATTGAAGTTGAAATTTTTTGAAATAAAACCTCTTTTCTTAGAAAACAAATGTAATGAAAACTTTTACGCACCCTAAAAAAACTAGGAAAAAAAGGGAAAACTTCGCAAATGGCAACGCTGCTTGCAGCACATAAAAAAGCAAGTACCGTTCGGAGGTATAGTGGTATATAATGTAAATTAGACTGTAATTTAAATTGAAATTATTTTATATATATAAAACTTCATTCTTCAATAATTTATTTATTTTTACAATTTAAATAGTATGCAGTGAAGTACCTGATAAAGTTTCCATACCACTTGAGTCCATTGACTCCCAACATAGTAGCGTTATTTCCAACAAAAACTACAGCATAACTATACCTGATGTCTGCACATTATATGTATTTATAACCAACATTTACGGTACTAAATATACAGTAAATATATAAAAAGAAATATATCCATGTACGTAAGGCAGCTTTATATATGCACAAAAACGCTATTTATTTTCTTTAATTTAACTGAAAAATTAAGTATACGAACAAAACAGATTGAAATTTTTTTTTGCTAATTTTAACGAAGTTTTTTATATAATGTTTTCCTTTTTTTATTCAGTTCTTCTCCTGCTTTGGTTGATAGTAAATGCTTTAAACGATATAGATTTTGTTTATAAATAAATATGTTTCGGAGAACGTGTACTAAAGCAAGCACTTGAAACTTAAATGAATTTCTAATTACTTGTGCAGAACTTCCATTCAAACACACGTAATCAACTTGCACGTACAGACAATCATTAAAATCTTACGAAAACTTATGCCAATACAAACTCCAAAAAGGAGACGAATAGGAAAACTAAAAAAACATAGTGATATGGAACGTATTATAGTACAAGACATGTTTTAATCATTTCCATTCATGCAAGTCTATTGCACTCTACAACACATAAACAACAAAAACTAAATAGAACAATAACAAAAAAAAATTATTATGCAAATATACTTTAGTACATAGAATTTACAGACTACTACTGTAGTAACAACGACTTGGAATAACTTACCAACAACTGTGAAAACGGAAATGAATCTGGTAGAAATTAGAATTAAAAAAAATATCAAAGAAACAAGCACTTGCTGTTTGTATGATTTTTTAACGTCAGGCACTCGTCTGCCTCAAAGATTACTGAGGAAAATTAGTTGGTATAAGGAGTAGGTCAGAATGCGTTTGCTTATAATCTTCATTAATTATGAACTAACAATAATTATTCAAACCTTAAAACTACAAAGAAAATCTTAAACTAGAAGAAAATCTTAAAACTAAAAAGAAAAAAATTATACATTCATTTAGCCATTGCCAAATAAAATATTCAAAAATAAAGTCTTCATCTCCCTCATCTTCGGCCAAGCGCAAGAGTATCTTTCCTTTTTAATCGAATATGTCCAGATCTTTGTGAATACTCGAGTTTTTGATATACCAAGGGGCGGCAGTGATCATTCGTAAAATTTTATTTTGGCGCCTCTGAATTTTTTCTACGTTTGAAGCTGATGCAGTACCCCAGATCTGTACTCCATAACACGAAATAGGTTTTAATATTGATTTGTATATAACGAGTTTAAAATCTAATTTAAATGATGAATTTCGACCAATTAACCAATTTATTTGAGCAGTTTTCATATTTATTTGTGCCAGTTATGACTCAATATGCAATTTCCACTTTAAACGCCGATCAAGGTGTATACCCAAGTACTTTACATGAGTGCTTTGTGGTATTGTCTGATTATAGCAGGGCAGGTCTCTCTTCGCAATGTAAAGGTTACGTGGGTGCATTTTTGTTCGTTAACCTTTATTCTCCATTTCTTCAACCATTCCTCCAGTAGGGATACCAAGAAAGTGGAGACATTTTCCACTATATTTCAGAAACTAAATAAGAAAGTTAAATAATGCGCACTTATAATAAATGTATTATATAATAATAACTGAATACAAAACTTTAGTTTAAAAAGTTTAATTTGTTATTATATAAAAAACTCAAAAGATAGTCAAAAATATTAACTCAAAAAAGTCTCCGTACATCAGCGAACACTTAAGTAGATTTATTCCAATTTTTTTAATGAAGGATTTGAATTTTTTGCCAACAAAAAGTTTTCTCATAGAAAAATCCAGCTTTTATGTGATTTCTGACTTAATATTCCAGACTTCTGCGACAATGGTACCATGTCTATAGAGACCCTCTCCGTTCTGAGCAACTGCACTTAGCATCTAATATACCCTATCAAGAGAAATGTTGGATGCCTCAAACCCATTTGTTGTGAGAAGGAATGTTTCCTCTGTATGCTTCCCATCGTTGAGTTTATTTTTTCCACTTTACCACTTTTCCCCATCTTTGCCCACTCTACAGAAAAATTCAGGCAATTTATGGAATATTTTTTTCTGGGATCTACATGATGGAAATAGCTATGTTAAATGCTTAGGGCTTTCGTGCATCCAGCATATTTCGATAAACATAAGTTAGACTTTACCTAAAGTAAGTGTCAAGAAAGGTTTGGAAAAGTTTTCTTTGTCGTTTTGATTTGACTTTTAAAGGGTTAAGCATTTGCTTAAAATATCCATTAATATACATACACTCGTATTTATTGCTTGAAAACCCACCTGCTGCTTATATTTTAATAAATTGCCTTGTGTAATTAAGAAATCATAAATACCATTTGCGAAAGCAGAATACATACATGCATATAGAAAAGTTTGACAGATTATCGCGTGCAATATATTGTTACGTTTTTACCTTTGTAAAAACGTTTAAATATGAATTCGTTAATTGCAAAGCAAGTAAAAACAAATATGTGTTTAGTTTTTCTTAAACTCTCTTTTTTGTGCACAATACGTTTATGCCACTGTTCACACTTAACGATACAACAATAATAATCTGTTTATTCACAGTTCACACAAGTATTCGCTAGATCTGTACAACCACGACTTCTTTTGTTCACACGCAACTTCACACAAGGCTGACTGAATTCTTAATAAATCGCTTCTGGCTCTGCTGCCCTTTTCTATACGGATGCAATCAGTATGACAAAAGTTCTCGATGTGGAAGGTTCTTGCTCTCGCCTTCTCCAGAACTTTATTGCTAGTACATTATTGTTTGTGTACCTTGCTTACGCTGTCCATCCCTTTTTGTCACATACATGTTCTCGTTGGTACCAGGCGCAACCAGGTTCGTTGTACATATGTGTGTGTGCAGCTTTAGATACCCTGCCGTCAAATGAGTAGCTAACTACAAAAAAAATTAGCTTTAAGTTTGCTTGTATCGACTAACTTAAAGCTAACTACTACGCAATGCAAAATTTACATTAACCAAAGTGTATACAAACACTCCAATTCTTAACGCCGTTGGATATAGATAACTAACGTCTTAGACGTTTGATTAATAAACAAAACCGCGTGTCATCTTTTCGCTTTATATTTTTGGTTAAAAATTTATTGTTTGCGTAAAATAATTAAAAAAAATACACTAAATTAAAAAATACATAAATTCGCAAGGTTTGAAGTGTTTTTATTTGAAGTGCAGTGAAATAATATTTAAGGGCCGCTTGCCAAAAAAGCTTACGGAAATTATGTCACCAAATTTGTGTATGGACATAAACTTGGATGGTGTTCATGGTAAAAAGCATTTAAAAGACTTTGCTGCTTTTTATGACGCCTTAACAGGTAAGTGCTAATTTGAAAATATAAGTTTTAACCAAGTCTTAAAACATGTAAAAATTTATATACATATTTTTTAAACAGATGCCTGTCGACCACTCGGCTCTCAGGATGTGGAAACTGAGCTGCGTAACGCCTTAAAAATAATAAAAAAAAAAACGTTGTATTCATGCTAAGTGCATTAAAAATAAGAACGCAAATCAAAAAATTAAAATATTTGAAAATGTTATATTTAGAAACTCTTTTTATCTTTTTTTACCAACAAATGTGCAAAATATTACTTGTGATATTTTATTTATTAATTTTTTTTTATTTATTTATTAATTTATTTTCTTTTCAAATGAATAAACTTTTGTTTTCTATTAAAATATAAATTTTAAAAATCTGTTTCATTTCGAATAATTAATATGATAGCTTATTATTGTGAGTTTAAAGCCAACGTGTAAAGAACTGACTTTTCATTCACTGAAATTTAGCTAACTTATAGTCAGTTTAAAAAAACTAGCTTAAAGCTAATTAAAAGTAGTAAGTTTATAGCTAGCTACAAATAGGTTTACTTTAAGTTAACTGCTAAGTAACTAAATTTAAATTAATTTAAAAGTAATGCAGAGTCGGACAATTGACTACTTCCTAGGACATCGCAATGTTAAAATAGTCAGTCATTTTCATAAAAAAGTAATCCAAGTGTCAACCACCACTGCTTGAGAAATAGTTGGTTTTAAGTTAATTTAAAGTCAACTGAGTGTACGACAGGGTAATCAAGAAGTTCATTGTATTCTTAGTGTTAGTGTGTATTCGTATCGTATGGCTTTTGTTTATCGTTTTTGTTGTTAAACGATATTAGGTCGTTTCGATTTGCGTAACAATATCTTTTATAGTCATTTTATTACATGTTATAATTCGTGAAAAATCTTACACTGGATAATAAAATATTTGAATATATAATTACAGGATAATAAAATTGTACTAATGAAATAAATCAAAGAAGAAATAAAAGCAATAATTTGTTTTGAACTGAAGCATGTAAGAATATCTTTTAGTTCTGGTCACAAAATATTCTATTTAACTTTTACTTTCCGTTGTCTACCTTACTTTCTATTGCACGTTCAGCGTTTTTCGAATCGGGCTCCATAATAGTGTAAACGTATTACGAGCCATACTGTATGAACTACTGAAGCCAAACGTCAAAACACTACTTGGGGCTTATCAGTGTAGCTATAAACCTGACAAGTCCACGATCAACCAGATCTTCACACTACGTCAAATCTTGGAGAAAGCCGACGAAAAACAAGTCGATACCATCTTTTTGTCGACTATAGGGCAGTCTTCGATAGCCCCATTAGCTCGGTATTCCTGGAAAGCTGAGAACGTAATCAGAGTGACAGCAACTCTTGCAGCTCCGTCGAGGGAGGAATGTGCTTCTCCGAAGTTTTTAATACCATAAGAGATTTCAGACAAGGCGATCGCTTATCACACGACACCTTCAACTTCATTCCGCGAAAGGCGGAAGTGCATCGCAATGATACTATTTGCCACAAAGGTGTCCATTTAATATTATTGGGCGCACCAAGCGAGTTGTTATTGCTGTCTTTAGTGCTATATATCAAGATGGGTCTTACATTAAATGATGGCTAAACGAAGTATATTTTGTAGCTTATGATCTTTTTCAAATTTTTTATTTAAAGTAGAGTTAGCTAACTTTGGAGTTAGACTTTAGAGTTAGAATTTCAACAAATAAATTAAAAATAAAAAACTTAAAATTATTTTCTGAATTGAAAATAAAAAATTATCCTATCTAATTATCTTTTAAAACCCTTTTTCCCTGCTATAAAAGAAATTCATAAAAATTGTGAATTCACTGCAAAATAATTTGAAGTTAACTTCAAAGACAGCAAAAGGGTGATAAATGACATAAATGTCAAATATTTACATTGTACATTTCTTCATTTAAATATAAATTTGTAAATTTGTGTTTTTTCTTAAATTGTTTTTTTTAACAAATTTTTAAAAACATAACGTGAGTGTTATAAATATACGTGAGTGCTTTAAATATACGTGAGTGTTGTAAATATACGTGTGTTTTATAAGTAATTATCCAATGCTCTCGTAAGTTTTATATTGAAATTTGTTTGTTTTTAGTTAAAAGTTTTTCAACCAATTTTTAGTTCCGTATCTTCATTCGTTAATTTTAAAAAATGCGTATGTGTAAACTATGTGGGAAGAGAAACAAACCTGGCAAAGGATCTTTTTTTTCATGTGCCCACAGACGGTGAGAGGAAACAAAAGTGGAGTAAGTTCTATAAGGTCAATTTTAAGCCAAATGACCGAAAGTGTGCTGACCACTTTTCTACCTGTGACATTTTAATAAGTGGCAAAAGGAAAATATTATTGCCAAGACTATCCCAATCATTCCTAAGCCTTCAACACCGTAAGTACATAAAATTTTATTATTTATTGAAGTATATATTTTATTATTAATTCATTCAGATTAATTTTACCTGAACAAGTCCTTCACATGTACATTAGCGAAAACATAAAGCTTATCGACCAGCGAACACAAAGGGAGTAAGTTGTCTTAAATATAATATGTTTATATTAAATATATAATTTAATACTTTGCGTACTTTCTTATTTTTAGAATACAATTGCTAACTCCGTCTCCACTGCTGGATTATACATACCATCTGGCACTACCAAACACTTACCATCACCCGACTCAGCCCTCAAAAACTCTCTTAGAGCAAGAAACGCAGACAAGTTAAGTTAAGAATTTTTTTGTGATATATATTAAATTGTATATATATATATATATATATATATATACAGTATTGTTCGAAACCTAAGCAACTTTTTCCCACTAAGTAATAATGGACTCATATCTTTTCTCTAAATAAATGTATAGAAAATATTTGTTTTATTTACTATTACACAATGTGGCTATAACCTAAAAATAACAACAAAAATTAAATTCCATTTCTTTGGAAGTTATAATAAAATAAAAACAAAATTAACTTAAAAATTCGCTGTTCAAAACCTAAGCAACTTTAAATATTTGGTTGATGTCCTTTGTTTTTTACGACCTCAAGGCATCTTTTGGGCATAGATTCAACAAGATTTGATAGAATAGATGTTGGTGTAACTTCCCACTCTAATTTTAGACAGTTCATCAACTCCTGTTTATTTTTAAAGCGTCGAGTTCCAATTTTCCGTTTTAAAATGCCGAAGTGGTTCTCTATGGGATTTAATTCTGGCGATTGAGGTGGCCAATCCAAGACTTGAACACCATTAGCTGATAACCAATCCTTGACCAACTTCGATGAGTGTTTTGAGTCATTGTCGTGTTGAATTGGCATTTCCCCACTCAGCATAGTTAAGCATGTGAGTGGCTAAAATGTCTCTGTAAACAAAACGGTCCGTTTTTGTTTGAAGTTCTACAAAGGACCAACACCACTGGCCGAAAAACAAGTCCAAACCATCACATTGCCACCCCCATGCTTTCTTTTTGGAAGCATCTAAGAAGCCTGTGCTGACTTAGAAGCATTTAAAAAAGTGATTTGTCTGATTGATTGCAACGTAATCTCTGATTTTCTCAACTCTTTGTTTGTTTTAGGTTGGATTTTGCTAGAGCACATATGGATTAGACTATATCCACATGGAGAACTTTTTGTTTAGTGATGAATCTAAATTTAACTTACTAAATTCAGATGGAGTTTGCCACGTGAGAAGACCTAAAGGAAAGCGGCTACATCCTCGGTACTCAAAAGCCACAATAAAGCATGAGGCACATCAAAAATTTATCCGATGATGAAAAGGTATGTGTAATCGCCTTTGATGAAATGAAATGAAAGTAATGGAGACTTTGGAATATGACACCAACCTGGACAAAGTGAGGAAGCCAAGTAAGTACGTGCAGGTGGTTATGATACGTGTTTTAAAGATGTCATGGAAGCAGCCGGTCTTTTATGACTTCGAATGCAAAATGTTAAAAGACTTTATATACAAAATAATAAGACGATTGTCTACAGTTGGATTTCCAGTAGTAGCAATCGTCTCGTATATGTTCCCGTCTAACCGTAAGTTGTGGAAGGACTTAGGAGTTTTCCCAGGTGAGTTACATGTACACAATATGTTTACAACATAGTACACAACCACTACACTTGACATATTTTTCTTATTCCTTCGATGACGACTATTAATGGCTTGACAAGGAAGGATATATATATAAATCAGGTAAATAAAGAAAACATAATTAAAAAAACTAATATCAAAATATTTCAACTAACACTAAAACATGTCTTTTTCACATTATTATTTTTAGAAAAGCTTTGGTTCCCAAGTCCGGTCAATGAAATAGATAAAATATTTACGTTTGTCGATGCTCCCCATCTTCTAAAACTTATACTTAATCATTTCATTATTATCGGCTTGTTGTACAATGGGAAATTACTGACTGCAGTTACAATTTCAGAAGTATTGAAGTACACTTCAGAAGTGACACTTCAATTGTATTTAAGTTAAGCACGGATAATATATCCGTGAAAGGCGCAGGTAATATTTTATGTTTAATCCTTTTAACTTATAACCAAGTTCTTTTTAATTATAGGAAGGCAAAAAGTGAAATTGGCGGCCCAACTTTTTTCAAATACGACGGCCAATGCTATCCGGCAGTGTTATTCTTTGGGTGTAGATATGTACGAGCCTACAAACATCGCGGACTGTTTCCAATTAGTGAATGACTGGTTTGACATACTCAATTCTAATTTGAGTTCGTATCCTGGCAGAGTAAAACATTTTATAAATTAGTTTTTATTTTCACATTAAATAGTACAGTAATTTGTTGATAAGGGATAGCGCTTTATAGGCAAGCAGACATTTTGTCTCAAATGACAAATATTATGTCAAAGCCGATTTTGCCAGGAAGAACTAATATGGAGCACTTTCAAGTAGGCGTTGTTACGACTACGTGAGTACGTCAAAAGGTGCAGTATGAGGTTCGTGGTGACAAGGAGGATTGAATGGTAACACATCACCCATTGAATTTAAATTGATTAAGGAAGTATATCTTGGGTATGTAAATTGAAAATGTATATAACAACTTTTTAATTCAAAATAGCTAGAAATACAGAAAACTTAAATGCAACGGAAACGTCAGCACCAAATGGTTTTCTTATACATCAGTGGATAACCAAATCCTAGAGGAAACCATTGAGGAAATGGACGAAAACGGTGAAGAGTTTAGTGACCTAGTGGAAACAAATTTTGATGACATTAGAAGATGCTTTAGAGTATATATCGCCTTATATATACACTTTACATGGGTAAATTAGTTGCCGAAGGGTTCTGTAAAAAAACCATCAAATGATTTCCTCCAAACAATGAAATCTCTGGAATTAATATTTAATAAGGTAAATGGCATGGAAATATCCCATAAGAGAAACCTTCACAACCACCTGATTGAAAATTCTTCATCCGTAAAACTGCCCGACTGCGAGAAGAAATTGTTTTTCAAATGTCGAATTTACTTTCGTGTGCGACAGGTCAGACGTCAAAACGAAATATGAAAATAAATATTTCTTCGGCGACTTGTGGTAAATGTTTCTGGACTTTCTAGTAACAATAAAAAAACAGAACTTAAATTTCCTGTTGGCCCCACGTTGGTTTCGGGTTCCTCAGGTTGGTTTTTCGGACCCCACGTTGGGCGCCATTTTATTAGTGATAATGTTTAACTCTGCTTTTATTATACTTCAAAAATATAGAAAGTTTTTCGTCAGTTTCCCAAACTGGAAACTGAATTTCATTTGGACTAACTTTGGAACGTTACGCACGTACTTGATAGCTAGCTAGTTCGGGAGTTGTGGGAGGGGATCTTGTTCCGCGCGTCCAAATTCGTACAACAAAACCACAAAAATAAAAAAAAATTTACGTTCGATTCAAATGCCTCATTATGGTTGTGGCAACACTGATTTACTGACTGTAATACTTGAACTAACAAAGTTATAGTTTGTAAAAATAGGCTGTGAAATATATGCCGGTTAATAAATATAATGAAATAAATATTTTAATAAAGTATTTGATTTAATAGAAAATTTGTGTTCATCCATTTATTTAAGCGGTATTACATTGGCGACGAGTGGTAAATATTACATATAAAAAAGAAATTTGAGCAAATTCAGCCGTTATGTTTTATTTGTGCTTTCTTTTTGTTTGTTTGAATCCGAATAGCTTGGAAAAGAAATAATAATAAAAAAAAAAACAGCAATCAGAAAAAGAGAGAAATCACATTAAATTGTGTCTAAGAGGTAAAAAAAAAACAATTGAAGTGCAAAAGGGATCAGTAAATTGATCAGGAAGAGGTTTACATTAAATTTGAAAACCGAGGTCACATTAAATTGTGAAGCGACACGATATTAAATTGTGGAACTGAAATCACATTAAATTGTGAAGCGACACGATATTAAATTGTGAAACTGAAATCACATTAAATTGTGAAATTGGGCGCACATTCAATTGTGGAACTGACGCACATTAAAAGTTGATGGTACATTAAATTGTACACTGGTATGTAAATTGATTACTTTAAATTGGGTAGCACCTGGCTATAAAATGTTTTATTTTTTTCTTCTGGCATAATGTAGGAAGCATTGCTTATTGTAAATAACAACAATGTCCGACATAAAGCCATTTATGTGTGATGCTATTGATAAATCGTTGGTGCGGTTAGAATGGGAAAAGTGGTTCCGATCTTTTAAGCTGTATCTTGCGTCGGAGGAAATAGACGATCCAGTCAAAAAGAAAAATAAGTTGCTTCACTTAGGGGGTCCACAGTTACAAGAAGTCGTCTACAATCTCCCGGGGGCATTAGTTGACACTACTACAGAAGCCAATGAAACCGTATTTACGGTATTAGTCAAAAAGTTGGACGAATATTTTTCTCCCAAGAGAAATTCAACATTTGAAAGGCATCTTTACAGGAGTTTAAGACCTTCCGAGGGAGAATCTTTAAACAAATTTTTATGACGTTTAAGGCAACAAGTAGCGAAATGTTCCTTCGGAACGACTAAGACAGAAATAGAGGAAATCTGTATTAAGGACAAAATCATCGATTCATGGGCTCCTATGGAGCTGAAAAAGAGACTATTGGAAAAGGAACAAAGCCTTAATGACGCCATTGAAGCTTGTCAGGTATTTGAACAAATTAATAAACAATCAGAAAGCATGTTGGCAAAAGGCGACGAGGAAGTTGTCATTAAGATTACGTCAAAAAAGAGATTTTCTCAAAATTCTGAAGTGGAATGTTTTAGGTGTGGTCGAAGTGGTCACGTTGGTAAGTCTTTAAGTTGCCCAGCTCGAAATGCAAGGTGCAACAAATGTTCCCTTGTGGGACATTTTGCAGTTAAGTGCAAAACTAAGCAATTGAAGAGAAAATTTTCCGAGTATGAAGATAGTGGTGGTAAAAAGCACAACGTTAGACAGACAAAAGTACGTTGTA
This sequence comes from Sarcophaga subvicina, assembly GCA_936449025.2. Classification (NCBI taxonomy): domain Eukaryota; kingdom Metazoa; phylum Arthropoda; class Insecta; order Diptera; family Sarcophagidae; genus Sarcophaga; species Sarcophaga subvicina. Next base: position 55,846,600 of record OW388080.2, read on the forward strand.
TACAGAACGAAGAAGGGAATGGTTCAGCTGACGAAGACGCATTGCACGAATTTGCCTGCTTCAAAATCGATGACAGCTGCCAAAGTGATGAAATAATAGAATGTCGTATTGGGGGACAATCGCTGTTATTGGTAATCGATTCCGGGTCACGATTCAATCTCCTAAGTGAAAACGATTGGATTATGCTGAAAAATAAAAAAGCGGTTATGTGGAATACCAGATCTAATTCATCCAACCAGTTTAAGGCCTATGCATCTAATCACATCCTAAATGTTATTTGCGTTTTTGACTCTCCAATCGCAGTAAACAACAATTCGGAGATGATTGCTACATTTTACGTTATAGAAAATGGAAGTCAGTCACTGCTAGGGCGCGAGACAGCAATCAAACTTAAAGTACTACGCCTTGGGCTAAATGTTAATCACATTGAAGTTACAAAACCATTTCCAAAAATGAAGAACATTCAGGTTAAATTATCCATCGACAGCTCTGTTAAACCTGTGCAACAACCACTTCGAAGAATACCAATTGCTCTTGAGGAAAAAGTGGCGGATAAGCTAGAAGAAGCAATTAATTTAGACATAATTGAACCTGTTAACGGACCAAGTCCATGGATTTCACCAGTGGTTATTGTGTTCAAGAGAAGTGGTGAAATAAGGTCATGCATTGATATGCGTCGAGCTAATAAAGCGGTTTTGAGGGAAAATTATCCTTTGCCTACTTTTGACGCTTTTATGACAAAATTAAGTGGCGCAAATTTATTTTCAAGGTTAGATCTTAAAAGTGCGTACCATCAACTCGAACTACATGAAAGTAGTCGTGAAATTACCACATTCATTACACACAAAGGATTATTTAGATATAAAAGATTGATGTTTGGTGTAAATTCTGCTCCTGAAATTTTTCAAAAGACACTAGAGGGGATATTGGCAAACTGTGATAATTGCCTTAATTACATCGATGATGTTATCGTTTTTGGTAGCACAGAAGAAGAACATGATAAGGCTCTTAAGAAAGTCCTCCAAGTATTTCAGCAAAATAACCTTGTTCTTAACGAAGACAAGTGCGTTCGGAAAACTCAGAAGTTAAAATGTTTGGGACACATTTTTTCTGATAAGGGTTTCACAGCAGATCCAGAAAAAATTAAAGTCATTGCAGATTTTCGAGCTCCAAATACAAGAGAAGAAGTCAGAAGTTTTTTGAGTTTGATTACATATGTTGGCAAATTTATACCCGATTTGGCAGACGTCACCGAACCACTAAGGATGTTGTTAAAATTTGACACAAAATTTGTATGGGGTCCAAATCAGGAAACCGCTTTTCAACATCTTAAAACACAGCTGTCGAGAATTTCAAATTTATCGTATTTTGACCCAAAGAAGAGAACCCGGGTAATAGCTGATGCTAGCCCGGTGGCGTTAGGCGCAGTCCTTATACAGTTTGATTTTAATGATGATCCAAAAATAATATGTTTTGCCAGCAAGAGTTTGTCAGACGTTGAGAAAAGATACTCACAAACTGAGAAGGAAAGTTTGGCTTTGGTCTTGTCAGTAGAAAAATTTTACTACTATCTAGCTGGTGTGGAATTTGAATTGGTCACAGACCATAAACCACTAGAGGCTATTTTTAAACCAACATCTAAGCCTCCAGCCAGAATTGAAAGGTGATTGCTGCGTTTACAAGCATTTAAATTTAAAGTAATTTACCGAGCCGGAAAGGAGAACATTGCGGATTCCGTATCTAGGCTGTGCAAAATTTCTAACACGAGTTCATTTGATGGAAATTGTGAAGATAACATATTTCATATTGTATCAAACTCAACCCCATCGTCTCTTGGAATCTCTGTTATATCTAAGGAATGTGCTGAAGATGAAGAAATTAGAAATGTTATTACACATATCCAAAATGAGTCATGGGATTCGGACAAAACAAGTAATTATTATCCGTTCCGATCAGAACTTTCGTCTATTGGTGACATCCTTTTGCGAGGAACTCGTATAGTCATACCTAAGGCATTGCGTGAAAGAGTACTTCAGCTATCTCACGAGGGACACCCGGGAGAGTCAGCCATGAAACGTAGGCTAAGGGCTAAAGTCTGGTGGCCATTAATAGATAAGGACGCCGAAAATTTTGTGAAGAATTGTGGTGACTGTTTGCTTGTTTCGCAAGTATCTAATCCACTTCCTATGCAGAGACATGCGTTTCCAAACGGTCCATGGCAATGTGTGGCAACGGATTTACTTGGACCACTGCCAAATAATGAGTACGTTCTGGTTTTAATAGACTACTACTCACGATACCAGGAAGTTGTGTTTTTAAAAAACATATCCTCAGAGAAATTAATTAAAGCGATGGAGGAAATATTTTGTAGACTTGGTTTGCCCAAGTCTCTACGAACGGATAATGGCCGTATGTGAGTTCTGAATTTGAAAACTTTTACAAAATGAACAATATCACACATATTACTACACCACCATATTGGCCGCAGGCAAATGGTGAGGTCGAAAATATGAACAAGTCTCTTGTCAAGCGGTTGAAAATTGCCAACGCCAACAAGGCCAACTATAAACACGAAATACAAAAATTTATTCTTATGTACAATGTAACTCCCCATGGCACAACAGGATCACCCCCATCTGAGCTAATGTTTAATCGAACCATACGAGATAAAATACCAAGTATTCAGGACATAACAGAAGATATGATAGATTCAGCAGCAAGGGATTCAGATTGCATTAATAAACAAAAAGGAAAGGAAAGAGGGGACAAGAGAAGAAAAGCTAAAGAGTCCGAAATAGCTGTCGGAGATAAAGTGCTTCTTAAGAATGTAGTTTTTCCTCACAAACTCACAACAAACTTCGATGTAACGGAATACGAAGTAAAAGACATAAATGGGAATGTTGTAGAAATTGCCGGTAATGGAAAAACACTTAAAAGGAACGTCAGCCATGTGAAAAAGATTCCAACGTCAACCACTTCCGCAAACACGCCTCAAGGACATTTAACCCCTTCACAGAAACCGCCATCAACATCAACCTCTACTACAGATGCAGCCACAAGAAATCTAACTTATTTACAGGAACCTTCTCCAATGCCAGGTGATACAGGGGAAACGGATATCCCGAGGGAATCACCAGAAGACTTGAAACAACAAGGTGATCCCGTGATGAAATTGAAGCTTAAAAAGATAGGAGGGATGTGGCAACACTGATTTACTGACTGTAATACTTGAACTAACAAAGTTATAGTTAGTAAAAATAGGCTGTGAAATATATGCCGGTTAATAAATATAATGAAATAAATATTTTAATAAAGTATTTGATTTAACAGAAAATTTGTGTTCATCCATTTATTTAAGCGGTATTACAATGGTCAACAAAATAAAATAAGACAATACATATGACTCGTCCTTGGATGTTTTTTCAGAAGCGTTGTTGTTGTGCTACGTCCCTGAACCCACCCTATCATGGTTTTCGATTTAGGGAATTATGTTACGAAAACCCCTGGAAAGACTAAACCTAACCTATGCCTATGAAGTTCTACATAACAGAAAAAAATTTACGTTTCCATCGTATTCGGAACATACGGTTTCCTATATTGAAATAAATAAAAAAATCTTATAAAAAATATAAAATATCTTAAGTTATGGATAAATTGAAATTACTATAAAACAAACTAATTAGCATGACAGTAATATCACTACATGTTATCATTACATATGATCAGTGATTACTACATCCATTATTACAAAAGAGAAATTGAAGATAAAGAAAAACAAACGCAAGTATAACAGATAATAATTCAATGAGAGGATCATCTTCAATTGCTCTTTTGCAATTATATGAGAGAATACAAAATAAATATATCAGTGATGGGACAAATGTAATAGTACTTCATTTGGTACTTTTTTTAATTATTTCTTCGCATGTGATCTTAAGCTTTTAAAAATGCCGTCACTGGTATATTTTATGAAACAAATGCTTAAATACTAAATGCATGTATATTAAACAAAAATACTGATTTTTAACTTACAGTAGGGTCTCGATTCCAACGATGCGGAAGGCCTTCAGCTTCATTTGATGGAGTCGCTTTACAATCATTATGATTTTTATAGGTTTTAAATATTAAGGTATTTAAGTAATTTATAACAATTCATTTTTCTTAAGAAATAAATGGTTAGATATAAAAATAGGTTTAATATGATAGATTGAATTATAATTTAATTGTATTTTATAGGTACAATAAGTGCATATTGTTAGAATTTTTCATATGATTTAATAATAGGTATTTAGATAAATGAATTCATTGTATTTAAAATTTAAACATTTGAGTTTTAAAGGTTAGAATATTTAATTTGTGATTTAGAATTTAGTGAATAATATTAATAATGTTATAGTGAAAGTATGGTTATAATTTTAGGTTTTTATGTGGTTTTTAGCAAAACGAAACATTTTGTAGGTTAAAAATTCTAGACGTTTATGATTGAATATAAGTAGTTGCGGCTGGCCTTTCAAGGTTTCTTAAGTGAAGAGTTCAATTCGTTCTTGATCTGTTTCCAAACATTGATATTTGAAGAATTTTCCAAAAATTTCCAAATTTCCCTCGAGTGAATTGACGCTGTGTCTGCTCCAAATTGGCAAATTGGTGATTCACTCGAGGTACTGGTGGTATATAAATTTAACTATATGAAAAACGCAATATTTTATTAATATGACGTTGAAAAACAATACCTTTTAATGAATTTACCTTTTCCCAAATAAACAAACTATATTAAACTGATTCACTAAAATGTTTTATATTTCTTTTGCAAATAACTGCTATTTTATATATTTTAAAAACTTAATAATTTATTAATTTTCTTTTCTTTTTATAATAAAAATTACTTTCTTCACTATAAGTATAACACTTTACTTCCCCTTCGAGTTGTTGAAGGTCTCACAGATCAAGTTAAAAAGACCTTATGCAAAAATGTAGCTTTCGATCAAACCTCAGTTCTGTCTTAAATAAAGAACGTGATGTTACCTTTTTTTGTTGTTGTTGTATATAACCTATCACGTGATACTATATATCACAGATATATTCTCTTTAACTGTGTAATACTAGTTTTTCGTGGTTAAGTTGAGAGAATATGGGTGTCCTCTTTTTAAAAGTAAAAAGAAGTGGGAGAATGTAAAAATAGAAAAGAAAAGTAATAATACATGGGATGATAAAAAAAAATACTGTTGTAAGACCTTGAAAGATTAAGTATAAGGGAATGTAGGCCAAATAACATTATTGAAGCTTTTATGACTAATTAAAATACTGTTTTTGGATAAGACCTGAGTAATTATTAAAATGATGTATTACAGACTTCCTCTCAGCAGATTTCTGGCAAAAACTCTGACATGAATAGTTTCTCAAAAATCGAGGTTAAACTGTAGGTCCCGCCACTCACGTATAAAATTAACCGACACAACATGAATGGTGTGAGAAGCTAGGCCGTAATCCTGACTGAAGAGTTGTAAAGTATATATTATGTTATTATGAAGAATATGATAATACAATAATTATTTCCATATTTTCCCTCTTATTAACCAAAAGCCGCTTAATACTTTATTTGATGAATTATTATTTACATTCGAAGATAAATATAGATCTTTAGATGTTCAAACTCCTACACTTCCTATTGGATTGATCTGGATCAAACAAACTTTGTAAAATTCAAACGAAATTTTGGTGGAAGAGCAGTTATAATGTGGCGTGTATTATCTTACAAATTCAATTTTATTTTTTCCATTCCCGGCAATCCCGGGAATATAATGTGTCTACCTGTCTGATTGCGTAATTGATGCAATTGATACAAAGAACGTTTTAGAATATGTATGTATAAATGGAAGTTTTACACATTTTCATAGAAATGCTATTCAATCGTAACAAACACGTTTGGATTCCTGGAAAGACGTTTTTGCCTAAAACCATTTTGCTTTGACTGATCTTACATTGAGGTCCATGTGTATATTCGAGTTTTTAATGTAGAACAGTGCATATATTATAATGCGAAGAATTTTATTTGGACATGGGAAGCGTAGTCAGTTTCTAATTATATAACTCCAAATTGTTTTTAAGAAACGATTGTATAATGAAAGGTTGTTCAATTCGATGAAGGTGTTCAAAGCGGATGGTAGTTGTGCTAAATAATTTTCACAACTGTCAGCAAATGATGTTTCAGTTTTGGTTTAATCAGAATACCTGAACTGCTGCGTGCTCTGACCTTAGGATCCTTGCAATCATATAAACATTCTATGAATAGGTGAATATTGGCTTCCAATGGCCATAGAAATACAGGGCCTAAAGCGGGAACATATAAACGAATATTTTTTAAAGTAAATTTAAAATATGAGGTACAATTTTTTGCGTTTATTAGCGGGGAATGTCTACAAGCGGAATTCGTGTATCGAAATTTTTTCAGTACATTTTAAAATAAAAACCAAGATTGTCTAAAGTCCAGTGGTACTAAGCAGGGTAAGTCCGGGCATTATTGTATTTTTATTTTAAATGTTTTTTCATTTCAAACACACATTTCAAACACACTCAAAAACAATTAATATGGCAAAAGGACAAAACACTCATTTTACATAAGAGATCTTTTTCATTTAGTTTACTTTCGCTATTCATCTTTTTTAAAACCAAATGAATAATGGCTTAATCAACAACATGACCATCCGCCCAGACCAAACATTTTAAATAAAGTTTGTTATTGGTTTTGATGTTGTTATGCTCGTTATGCTTTACAGACACAATGTTAGCCAAAACTTCAATGACAACATTTACAATTACATTTGTGTTGTTTGTTCGTGATTGATGTCTCAAAATGTTTCCTTTTTTTCTATTGAAATGGTCATTTCAGTGTCCATGTGTATAAAAAAACCACCTGCAATAAACCACTAATAGAAAGGAAAAAACGTCCCATTAAAGTAATAACGTCAATTTAAATTAACGACCACACATAACAGAGGTTTAGCTTGTATGTACAGTGGACAGGAAAAGTCTAGGTACACCTAATTCTGTTTTTACACGGTCTTTTTTTACACGGTTTTGATATAACACGGTTTGAAAATAAAATATTTTTAATTTTTGCTACATGATGTTATTCCACTTAGCACGATTTAAAATTTTTTGTGCTTAAATTTTTTTTGTCAAATTTAATTTTTGCAAAGTATGTTCATATCACAAATTTAAGGGAATTCCCTTTTTGCGCGTACAAGCAAATTTACTAGTCAAAGCAAATATAAATGGCACAAATTTAGGGGAATTCCCTTTTGTGCATACAAGCACAAAGGTCAGAGCAATTGAAATGTGTTAATATTTTGTGTTTGGTAAAGAAATTTTTTATTGGCAAATTTGTTTTTCTATCGTTACATTAAATTTAACGCATTAAGATAAAAGGTAATCCAAAAAATATTTTATATTTATTAAGATATATATATTTTTAATTTTGTTAAATATTTTATGAATCCCTAAAAAAATGTCAAATACAAAACTACTTAAAAAATCCTTGTTTTTCACTAATTTTAATAGGTTTTAGAGATTAGGAACCAATCACCTATTTTTGCATACAATCAGTGTCTTTTTTACACTGTTTTTTCTGGAACCAATCTACCGTGTAAAAACAGAATTAGGTGTATATATTTTAGAAGTTTCATGTATTTTAAGCAATAATATGCAAAAATATTTGATGTTTTTATAACGGGTGATTTTTTAGCTATTATCTTTATGTCAACACTGGTTTAAACAGCTCGCGCACGTTTCGTGTTTTGTTTCACTGTCAAACATCTTCAGTTTGGTCTATAATTTTGCCATTAATCGTCTTACAAAGGAACAACGCTTGCAAATCATTGAATTTTATTATCAAAATGCGTGCTCTGTTAAGAAAGTTCATCGCGCGCTTCTTCCATTTTATGGTCAGTTTAATTTTGGCTCAATGGATACGTAAATAAGCAGAATTGTCGATTTTGGAGTGAAGGTTAGCCAGAAGCATTGCAAAAGCTACCAATGCATCCAGAAAAAGTCACAGTTTGGTGCGGTTTATGGGCTGGTGGCATCATTGGACCGTACTTCTTCAAAGATGCTGCGAATTGTAACGTAACTGTGAATGGTGAGCGCTACCGTGAGATGATATCCAACTTTTTTTGCCCAAAATGCAAGAGCTTGACTTGCATAACTTGTGGTTTCAACAAGACGGTGCCACATGCCACACAGCACGCGTAACAATGGACTTATTGAGAGGCGAGTTCGGTGAACATTTTATCTCACTTTCGAGACCAGTCAATTGGCCGTCTAGATCGTGCGATTGAACGCATTTAGACTATTTTTTGTGGGGCTATGTTAAAGCTCATATCTATACAGACAAGCCCGCTTCATTTGACGCATTGTAAGATAACATTGAAGCATTTATTCGTGAGATACCGGTCCAAATATTGGAAAGAGTATGCCAAAATTGGACAAAGCGGATGGACCATTTGAGGCGCAGTCGCGGTCAACATTTGCATGAAATAATCTTCAAACCTTAAATTATATGGACCGTACTATCGATTCAAATAAAGATTTCATGAATTTTTCTGAATTTTATGTGTTTTTTGAAATATGTTCCTATAGCTCTTAATCACCCATTATCTATTTTATTAATTTATTTCTCTTTTATTACAAAACAAAAATATTTTTATTGTTTTCCCAACCCAAAAAGAAAAATGAGGTAAAGTGTCTGGTGACTCCATATTTTTGCACTGCAAACGTGTAGGTACCGGCAAGAAGAACTCAGAGCAAATAGAAAATTCAAAGGCCCAATATATTATAATTTTATATCCAATATTTAGTACGATATCCCTTATGGTCAAGAACTCCTTTTAACCTATTTCGCATTGAATATACCTGTTTTTTTCTTTTTGTTTTACTGTTGATATTTGCCGCCATTTTCTCACCAGTTTGAGGTTTAGTGAGTACGAACCGAATGAACTTCCAACTCTACTCTAAATACTCTCTTGAAGTAATATTGGAACATTGTACAAGTGCATTAGGCCTGTGGGGACAAAAAACGTCTTCAAACGGGTTCATTGACTTGGAAGTAATAACCATTACGAATTCTTAATTCTTCCGAATTTTTGATGAATTTGGCTTTAGAATGTTTAAATACTCTTACTTCTTCATTATTTTCTATTTTAAATTCCAAGCCGATCGCTCCTAGGGCCTACCCATATACCCACAGTATTATACTAACGAGGATATGTTTAACTATGTCAGGCAAATAGTTAGATTGAGCACTTTATTTTTCTTCCTACATACTAAAGCATATCACATAACTTTTGGTGTAATGTGATCATTTCAGTTAAACTAAAACATGTGATTTTAATTTGGACGGACGTACTTTTGTATTGAGGAAAACGAAATGTGGAGCTATATCTCAAAAAATGGTTAAGCATGGCGGTGGTACTGTAAAGCTGTATGGATGGTTGTTATATAAAACGTCAAGCTTTTAAACGTTTTCAGAAATCCGAAAAATTAAAACGTTCTTTTATGATTGTGATATCTAAATTAGGCTGAATTTCAGCTAAAAATAAAATAAAAAAAGAAATTTGAGAAAATATTCAGTAGTTTTTTTAAAGCATTTTCAAAAAAAAAGTTATTTGGAGGACCCTTTATATGAGTGGCGGGATCTACGGTTTAATATCGACTTAGATAGAGAGATTTTTAGAAACCTTTCATGGCAATTTTATTTACTTCTGCCAGAAATCTGCTGAGAGGAAGTAGCCTAAAATATATTTTTTTCATATTTCGTATTATTTGAGATTTCTGACCTGGAGTTTGAACCGTGGTCTCAAGTCTAATAAGCTAATGCACTACCTACTACACCAAGGCGACTTCACATATTTATAAAATAACTAGCTGTATCCTGCGCGTTGCTGCGCCACCAACTAAAATAAATTTGGTGGAAAGGCATTTTTATTGTAGTAGTACGCATTCGATCAGTTTCTAATCTCACTTCTCGTTGTTCAAGTGATTCATGCGAACAGGTCTCAGAGGCATGCACTCGAAGATTTTCCAGTCTCAATGCTCGTTGCTCGTCTGATTCTGAGGCTAGTAAAGCTCTTTTCTTACATTTGAATATTTTTTTGGTTACTATAAGATTTATTCACAAATTGAAAAATACCTTTTTCAATACTTTTTTATTTCTTTATTTAATTTATTAATTAAAACATAATTATAAACTTGCTGGTGTACCGGAATGAAGTGAGGGGCAATATACAAATTTCTCCATAAAGAACATTTATTTATTGTGAACCAGCCTTTATTATTATTATTTTTGTGTTGGCGATGACACCTGTCAAACAAAGTTATTCGTCACGTGAAATATGTCGAATATTATACCACAAAATAATGATTTGCGGAAAACATAAATTTTTTGTTTTCATTTGAAGAAAAATGTTGGAGAGTCGCATCGAATGATTGACCTATGTTGATTATGCTCTATCAGAAGCAACATGTTAAAGATGATTTCGACGGTCCAGAGATAACGTTTTATATGTTAGAAATGAAGAATGTGTAAAACCACCAAAAGAGTTTGAAATTGCCATATCGATTAATTGGTTCACGCATTTCATACCTGGAGGGAGAACGTTGAAAACCACCAAAAAAGTTCGATTACGCCAAATTGCAAACAATATAGTACAAAGATGGCGAGTTGAGTCAGAAACAAATGCCAGAAATAATTTCCGAACGTTTAAAACTATAGGAAAAATTCAAAAATTTGTAACGTGTGTCCCTCGTACAATTGGTCAATCTGACCTCCGGGTACTGTACCTGTCTTGACTGACAGGTACACGTCCTCTAACCTAACGTGTGTCCCTTATATATTAAAAGACTGACATATGGAAATTCCAGATATCACTCATGAAAGTTTACTTCAAAGACTCAATACAAAATCAAACTATGACGAAACAATTTATTTTTAGAATTCTTAACCGAAAAAATCATGGATTAATCTGAAACCATTATAAACTTCGGCTGCAAACCCAGATTGTTTCAGCTGAAAGGCTATGGTATATGTCTTGTGGGACCGGATTACGAATGAATCGAATTTTTCTTCAATTTTGCTAAATACTGATTTTGTCAATTTGTCGGTAAATTTGTTGCTAAAAACATCGCATAATTCAATCGGATAATCTGACATAAGACCGCTTGTCTGCCTTTTACTTTCCCAAACCAGATGTGACGTAAAAACAGGTCCCCTCAAAGTATTTTCGCTTATTTTTATTATGTGCTCCCTAATTAGTTCGGTGATCTTAACAACCCCCAGAACCTTCTCGTGAAAAGCGTTATATTCCGCCGAAAGTCTGTCTGACGTTTGTCCGATGCCCTTCTCCATCTTAGACCCTCAGTGAAAACTTCCCAGCCAGCGAAAAGCTTATCTAAACTTATCCAGACTTTCTTATTAGATATTATTACATTTGTTGTATCGCAAAAGTATAGTCCGTCATTCCGATAAAAACCTTGTCCTGTCATGTTCAGCAATGCTGAGTGATTCTCCACGGAGAATCTCACTAAACCTAGCCTAAACGGCCTTTATCTCCCTCACAAGTTCTTCAAACGGCAGCAAATGCCCGAGGCATGCTTCTACTGTCACTTGTGGTGTCCGCAGCGACGCACCTCTTTACTTTAGAAAACATTTTGCTCTTGCCCGCAGCAATCAACTCATTCCATCATAGCATCCAAAGTCGATCTATGGCCCTAGTTCCCACCCATGGATGTTTTGCGTTCACATTAATATTTTGTATGACGAAGTAGTGCTTTTAGGCTTCTAGAATTCTTTATCAATTTGTTGGTAGTCATATCATATCCTTTGGAACTATAGAATGTCTATGTCTAAAGCTTCCTTCCTTCAATTATTTATTTTGTGTCGTATTGTTCTTTAATATTTTGATTTTCACTCCTTTGAAGTTAATTTGCTGCCAGTTTTGTACAAAGGGAAGATGTTCAATTAGTAAAACCACATATTGTGCAATGTGTTGTTGTCATTTGTGGCAAAATGAAAAATGAAGTATATAGTTCAATATCAAAATAATACAGACGTAAAACTCACTTAACCCATTTCCGCCCGCTGTACTATATAGTACACAACTTAAAGTCGAAGTAAAATTTACAAAATGTAGTTTTTTATTCTGGCAACGCTTGCTACCAGTCAATAAGAGTACATGCATGTATGACATCCACATAGCTGTTGTAAATCGTAGTTAAAAAATATCAATGAGGAGAATCCCTATTTTGGCTAGCGATTTATTTCTTGTGGGATTGTGAATGGTTATTTTTTTTTATTATTATAACTATCAACATTACAATTAAAAATAATATAAAATATTTTAATAAATTATATTTTTGAGGTATTACTATAAAGTATTGCAGCAAATAAATTATTTTAAAATTGTAAAAATAAACTATTCTAGCTTATATATTTACATGTCAGGTAAAAAAGATAGCAAAAAACCCTTATTGACAAAAAGAAAGTTTAAAAGAGATTCTCCCGTTTGTTCTTTAATCAACTTTATTGCTGAAGCTGAAAAAGTTGCAAATTTTACAAATCTCTTATTATGTCAAAGCTTGAATTTCTGTTTCGATCTTCGAATCTTTGTGTAAATTTACTAGTAACTGTTAAAAACATGTCTTCTTTATATTTTTTATGTAACTGGATTGTAGGGTATCTTCTATGTAAGTTGTATATAATTTTTAAGTTTTTATTTTGTATTATTTGTAACTTTTTAAGATGGGTTTTAGCGCACTTTGTTGCCCAAATTTGACATCCGTACGTCATTATCGGCCTTATACAAATTCTGTAAAGAAGGATTTTGTTCTTAACGTTTAAACTTGATTTCCGATTTAGCAAAGGAAAAAGGGCTCTCCCACATCTTATTGCTTTAATACAAGTTTGTTGAATGTGATGTTTAAAAGTTAATTTTTTGTCTAATATAACTCCCAAATATTTGATTGAGTCCTGAAGTGGTATTATCGTTCCTTGAATTGTAAGATTTATAATGGGAATTCTCTTTGGTGACTTATTAAAAGGGAAAATAATTGCTTGAGTTTTTCTATCGTTAATCCTAATTTTCCATTTATCAAAATATTTTTTTGCAAAAGATAAACTTTTTCCCAAATTTTTAGTTATAGCATTTGAGACCTTCCCTGATGTAATTAAAGCAGTATCATCCGCATATAGACCTGTAGTGTAGTTATTTCTTAATTTAAAATCCGATATATAAATTAAATATAGCGTTGGAGATAAAACAGATCCTTGTGGTACACCAGCTTGTATTTTACGCTCGTTAGAAATAACATTATCAATGCTTACCACAAATAATCGGTCATTCAAAAAGCTTTTGATTAATTTCTGTAAATAAACAGGGTAACCAAACTTTTCAAGTTTATAAATTAAGCCATAGTGCCAAATTGAATCAAAAGCCTTTTCAATATCTAAAAATACGACTCCAGTGCTCCACTTTTTGCTTTTGTTGTGTTGTATTAAATTAACAATTCTCTTAAGTTGGTGTAATGTTGAAAGATTTTTTCTGAATCCAAATTGTTCTCTTGTGAATGGTTATTTAGTTTATTTTACATCAGTTAACTTTGAAGAACGTTGAAAAGCAGTTTATTTACTGGATAACATCACATTCTAATAAAAGCAATATAAAACGATTTAGTTCGTATAGAATTTTTTGAGCTATAGCATATTAAGTGTTGCTGTACTAAGTTTAGTACACTGGGCGTTCAACGTAAGATAAAATAGTACAGTGAAGACGTTTTCATTCCGGCATTGTGCTTTAGAATAAAAGTTTTTCTTGGATTTTTGATTGCTTTTTTTTGAATAGCGTCTTGTTATAATTAAAAATACTTTGAAAGATATAAAATGGCGAACCGACGTAGCAAAAACTATTTTGGATTGGAAGAGGCAATATGTGACATTATTAGCCAAGATAATGAAAATGACGTTACTTACGATGTAGTTATGCTGCCACCCGATTTAGATGTTCTCACTGACGAAGAGGAAGGTGGAGACGATGAATTATATGAAAATAAACTACCTCGAGATGTGCCCGGTAATATAGAGGTGGTTACTTACAGACCTACGGTTGAAGATGTATGAAGAAGCGATGGCGATGAGCCCCTACAAGTGATCGCGTCATCTACTTCACGGAATTTTCAGAAAAAAGATGAATTGAAGCTAGTGTTGAGTCCCCAAGATGGAGAAAAGTGCTCCCGTTTATTTGTTTTTTCCATCTCCTCCAGATCAAAAACATACTGAAGCTATGGGAGGGATAGATCAGATGGACCAGTCTATAAGAATGAACCGAATTGCTGTAAAAGGTAAAAAGTGGTGGTGGTTCTTGTTTACTTATTTAGTGGACTTGACTGTTTCAAATGCATGGAGACTATATTGCATTGCAAACCCTAATAATCGTGTGGATCAATTATGGTTTCGCAGACATATAGCACGAACATATATCAGTGACAAAAAGGACAATAAATGTAGGCAAACATCTTCCAGAATTGAAGGAGAAGAAAAAATAAATAATGGCCACAGCACCCAAAAAAATTCCAAATCAACTTCGATGTGTCATATGCTCAAATCGAGTTAAAACATCATATTGTAAGTGCCTGAAAACACTTTGTTTGAAAAGAGGATGTTTTGTAAAATACCACACGTAACCGCCCATTGTACTAAACTTAGTACACCACAAAAAACACAACTAAAAATATTCTTTTTGCTTTTTTTCTTTTATAGTACTATAAAAAATGTTATTTAAATCTAGAAATAAAGATTGAATTTTAAAAATTGTTTGTGGTTCTCATTTGGGCGTTAATGGGTTAATTTTAATGAATTGTTCATGTACCGGAAGATTACATTTTTGAATTAAAAAATTGAACTAATATCCTGCGGTTTGATTTACAGCTATTATTTTGCTTCATATACATACATAAGTTATGACAGTTTGTAAGAATGTACTACTTACAGTACAGTCTGTCATATTTGCTTTTATTATTTATTAATTTCTTTAAAAAATATAATTTTTCATTATTAAGAAATAACATTCATTTTTCCAAAACTTTGTGAGTCTATGTATGGTCCCTGTATTTTAGAAGAAAGTTTGGTTTTAGAATATTGTTGATATTTTCTTAATTTTACATTTTTACTTCATTTCACATTTCTAAGGATATGATTCAATCGTTATCCTAATTAAACTGCCATCTCAACATAATCTTGTCCGCTGCATAACGGGCATTTTTTTTTAACTTAAACGTTTATTTGAAGCAGAAGAAACTATCAAGTCTACTAACATGGGCTATCGAGCTGTGATAGCTTACACATACATACACACATAATTGGCCATTACGATCGTTTAGTCAGAATTACGACCTAGCTTCTCAAACCACTTATGTTGTGCGCGTTAATTTTATACATGAGTGGCGAGACCTAAAGTTTAAAATCGACTCTGAAGGACAGATTTTTGAGAAACTTTTGCTGGCAATTTAATTTTTTTTCAGACGAAGTCGCCAAAGAAATATTTGTTCATACTTAGTTTTGTTGGAAACGTCTGCCCTGAAGTTTAAACCACGGCCTTACGTTTAATAAGCCAACAACCTACCTTGACTACGGCGGTCATCAAATTCAAAGTACGGTGCAAAAATCAGCGGCGGATAAAGCATTCAACAACACATGCAAATAATATTATTAAATTATTATATGAAAATGGGTCATCTCTCCAACCTTCATTTTTTTAAAAATCATCTTCAGTGAGTACGTAAACATACAAAGATCCAAAAGCGTCGAATGCATTCCGAAAGAATTAGTGTTTGCTGTGGATTCTGGGTTGGTCGTGTCTTCTTTCCATATTTCTTTACTACTACTACGTTGTCTAGGTCGGCAGTGTCAACAACTCGCTGCTAGCAGGGGACTGTATGATTTTCCTTAGTAACAAAATCTGATGGAGTAATGTGGAAGCTGCATATTCTCTTAAAAAGGGAAGTATTTTGTGGTATACAGATTGGTCAAGAGATGATCTTGAGAGTGGGTTCTCTTGGTCTCAGAATGAAATATTCCTAACAAAGAAAACGTCTACCCTATCCAATGATATATAACATCGTTCAAGTGTTAGAACACATTCGAAATAACTTCGGCGCATAAATCAGGCTGATTTTGATCGATGGCATGCGATAACTTTGATTTTGAGGGCAGCTGTGGGGGTTATAGCTTATTTGCGTACACATGCGGCATAAGGAAACATCTTCTTTGTGACGCACATCAAGTCAGGGTATTTTCTATTATCTAGTTCTGGTATATTTTGCACACAAAGTTTTTTGGTTAACAAGAGATTGCAAGAACCTTAGCAGGAAATTCTAAATCAAAAACTATTTTCTAATATTAAATTTTTAAGATTGTAATTTCTTAAACTTTTCGCTACTTACTGTGCTTAGCACCCGTCATTAAAATAAATATTCAAAGTCCAATTGTTAAAAAGGCTACTTTAGCTAACAAATAAGATAAGAAATATTGCTACAAACATTATTTCCCACTCACAGATGGTACCGAAATTTGATGTGACACTTCGATTTCGATAAACAGGAAGTCCTAAATTCTCAACAAGTAGTGAGTAAGGTTGTCAATTGCAGTTCAGAAGCTGTATGATTGCACCTTCCATTTTTAAATATGTAAAAATAACAAAATTAATTATAAAATTGATTAATTAATTATAAAACATAAAAAACATTTGCAGAAATGTCTGTAAAGTGATTGCAATAAACCAAACAATTATAATAAAAAATATTTCGGTAAGACTAACGTTGATGCTTATGTAAATATAACAAGATGTTTTATTTTACCTTTAATTGACGTAAACCGATTTACTCTCTTCTTCCATGCTGTTAAACGAATAATAAATTTATGTCTAGCAAAAGAAAACACATGAATTTAGTTGAGGGCAACATTTTAGAAACAATGCTAATCCGACCTTGAAAATCTAAAATCTACAGATTTCCATTTCTTATGACAAAAATTTGCCTGAAAATATTCCTAAAGTGTAATACATTTTGTACCTAACATTAACCGACAATTCGAACAACTTATTGTAACATATATAATGACTTGTGAGATTTTAACAGCATAAAGGAGTTCGGCAAACAATTTTTCTGCTCATAACCATTAAATAAGGAGTAAAAGAGAGCGCCGCCTATTTACTGTATGTAAAGAAAATGTTTCTCTTTGTATACAATGCTCTTGAAATCTACGCAACACTACGGTAAATTATTACACTCTTTTAATGTTGTTGTTAAGCAGTAAAATTTAAACAGACTGCATGCCTTTTTGTGGTTTCTATAGCAAATATCAGTTGTTTTGTGAACACCGGCCGCGTTGCTTGAATAATGGCCGCGTTGGTTACTAATGACTTCTAATTTGCGTATCCCAAATAGGAACGTCCGACATATTTTCTATGTTCAGTAAACGCATTAGAAAGCAGGTAGTACCAACAGTTTTTCAAACCTGTAATACATTATTATTTAATGGATATTTAATTCGAATTTTCATCTGTAAAATATGCATCGCAAAAGGTTGTTTCGACTGTGTGGATAATCTCAATGTTTATATGATTGATACAATCAAATTTGTAGGAAGGAGTTTTTAGGGAGGAAAAGTAAATACCGTCGACTTTACGAAAAGAATCATATTTCTATTGGATTTAATTTGAGTTGTCAAGGTGTCATAAAAATAACGTCGTAAAAAAATTGCTGAATCTGCGATTAAATAATAATAATCAATATAAAGTATTGTTCTTCTCTGCATAAACACACGCATTAAGTGAGATAATAAGAGTGGTCTCCTTTCACTACTAATGTGGCGCCCGACAGTGGACGCTCTCCTGATAAAACTATCCGAGGCGGGCATCGACTGCCAAGGTTATACAAATGATATAGTCTCATAGCTACCGGAAAATTTGAAGAGACTCTGTACATCATTCAGGGAGCTATTGAGAATGAAAGTCGCAGGCGCATGTGGTTTGAGAATAAACCTTAGCTAGACCACAATAGTACCATTTACAAGAAGTTCGTTGAAATTCTTTGGTTGGCTTCGTTGAAGTCGCCGTAGTCTTGTAGGTAGTGTGTTGGCTTTTTAGTCTTGAGGCCATGGTTCAAAGCCCAGGTCAGACATCAAAACGAAATATGAAAAAATATTTTTTCGGCAACTTCCTTTCAGCGATTTCTGGCAAAAACTCTGAGTGCAAATAAAACTTAGCCATAAAAAGTTTCTCAAAGTGCTGTCGTTCGGAGTCGATTTTAATCTGTAGGTGCCGCCATTCATTTATAAAATTGACACACACATTTATAAAATTAACAGGGCTGCATGAAATCAAGTTGTAATCATGACTGAAGTGTTGTAAGTACCAATTATATATGTATGAAAATATCTAACTGGATAGTAAATTAATATAGAGGAGTTATATTGAAAGCATTTTAGAGAAGACCAGACATGCCATAATTCTGTGCAAAAGAAATTATGCACTGAATGTATACCATGATTGGGAAATTTGTCTAGGAAGGCAGAATGAATTTGAAAACAGTGCACATGAATTTGAACAATGTAATAGCATAATAGGCACAATGATAATCTGTCTTACAGCAGCGCTGGAAAATGAGTTGGATTTAAGCTCGTTCGACTTGTTACGAAAATGAAGTATTCCGAGTCCGTGGAGAAACTCGCGTCTTTTAGTCTATTTTCTCGATAGAAGAAAATTGTTAAACGCGCAATTATATATTTGAGACGAGAGTAAAACCATAAAAAAATAATAATCACAACTCAATCAAGTTATCAGAACTAAACACAATGCTCCTGTATAGTCGCAGAATAAGAAGCCTTTAGGAAGCTAGGCTTAAAGGTTGATGTCATCAAAAAGCACCTCTTCTTGGCAAACCGAAAGCTAAGAAAGAGAAAATCAATCAAGAGTGCCAAGGACTTTGATGTACTTTGTAGTTTGTTATGGTCCAACAAAACAAAGATTAATTGTTTTGGTCAAATAGAAAATTGTATATAATCTTCCCAACAAAGAACTGCGCGAAACGTTGTTGATGATTTCAGTTTAAATGGCGTTGCCCCCATTGTCAGAGTCAGCGAACTATTTCGGCTGCTGACTACCAGAAAGTGCCTATCCAATCGCCAGTCTCTCGATTGTAAAGAGCAAAAAAAATTATTTTAGGTTAAAAAAACCAAGTATTGTGGAATAAAATTTAGAAACTTGTTTGGAATAAACTTCCACGGAAAAGTTTATCACAGTCGTGTAAATTTTATAAACCATAAAGATGCCAAGAGGTTATTAAAATAAAGTGAATTACGACCATATATTTAACTAATAAAAGTCTTCAATCATAATAATTGGATAACACTTTTTCCTTTCAAAAACCATTTTGGTATGGTCCTTTTATTTTTTCTATCACTGTATGTAAATTGAAAAGAAATTAATAAAAAAAAGTGATTTTTACTGCTTGCCTTATAATTTTTGTTTTAAATATTTAGGTTTACTCAATCGTTTTTCTCTTTGAAAGTTAATTTTTTCTTTTCTTTTGCAGGACGTTAGCGTCCATTATCTTTTTCTTTCGTGTTCTGTTATAATTTCTCAATAACAACATTTTCAAGATTTTTTATAAAAACTAGAATTATATTATGAACGATTTTCTAATTTTCCCTTTTTTCTTAAATGTTTGCCTCTTACCTCTTACAATGGGGTCAAAGAAGCGTATTCCTTTGGGACTGGAAATCAGTGCTTTTTCATAATTTAGAACAACATCCTGTAATTTTCTCCGTTCTTTTATGTAACGAAAAGTAACGAAAGAGAACACCAATAACACTATGCGACAAAATACAAAATATGAAATACATCCGAGTAACTATCTAGTCTAAGTTGTTCAATTAGTTGAGTAGAACTCAAATATAATTTGTTTTCTTGAACCCTCCAAACTTGTTTTATTTAACAAAAACTGTTTTTTGGACTTTACCCACAGATTAATTGATTATACAAACATTTCTGAACCATTTCAAAATTTAATCCTTATTAGAAAGGAGAGGGATGGGCTTTTATAATGCTGTACATATACATATTATTTGACTTAATATGCTATTAGTTTTGATGAGGTAAACTTCACAAATGGGAATTTTTTTCATATTTTTTCAAGTTTGTCCGTTCATAGTTGCAAACTTTAATTAAAAACATGAAATAAGTGACATTCTGGAAGTGTATTATCTAGTGTAGAGATTGACACTTCATTTGATCTAATTTCACAAAAATTACCGTAGTTATTATTTAAAGAATCTGACAGTCGAGTTATATTTTATATATATATATATTTTCAAATGAACTTTTAGTTCAAATATTTTCAGAATTTTTGACGGATCTTGATTTTTTTATCGCAAAATGTGTCAATTTCACTTTTGAGCGACCACCAGAAATTGAACAATGTTTGGGTAAAGAGAAATAATAATATTTACAAAAAACACAAATATTAGCCATACAAGTAGGCTAATAGTGGCGCAAACGTGAAATTGACACATTTTGCGATAAACAATCAAGATCCATCAAAACTTTTGAAAATTTTGAACTGAAAGTTCATTTCATAAGATGACATATATAAAAAATATAACGCGACTGTTATGCTATTTAAATTATAACTACGGTAATTTTTGTCCGATTTTATTAAATGAAGTGTTAATCTCTTCACAAGAAGCCCTTTTAGAATATCATCGCTTATTTCATAGCTAAGCTTGAAGAACTAAGAAAAATATAATATTTTCCAAGTTTGCCCCATCAAAACGTATAACATATAAGATTGAGCAAAGCGTTTATGCATATAGTTTTAAAGGCTAATCCTTCCCCTTTTTTATAACCTTTGGATTTTTCAAATAGGTTCAAACATATTCGGGTAATCAATAATTTTGAAAAGATCAAAAAACAGTTTTTGTCAAATAAAACGAGTTTGGAGTTTTCGAGAAAAATAAAAAAAAATATTTTTGAGTTCTACTCAACCTAAGTTCTTCACTAAGACTATGTAGTTACTCGGGTGTATTTTCACTGTTGAACCGTGTTATTGAAACTATTTTCTTTCAATTGCTACATTGTATCGAATTGCAATATGATTCACATTCTCTCTTACCATGATTTTCTTTATTTCTCACTTTTATATTTTCCTACAGATGGTCGTCGTTTATGATGATTATAAAATCGATGTTTTCATTACGAATTATGCTGTACCTTACGCTGAGATGTTCTTCCACAAATGCTTCAAATTGTCGGAAATTATGCATTAAAAATAAATTCTCTAAACAAGCCCTTGTATACAGTACAGATTAATTACCATGACAGCTGTTAATATAAAATACTTGATATGTTTTTTCTTCGGAAAATATTTCTTAAATTCTTGTAAAAATAAATTCAATTCTTTCAATAAATTAATTGAACATAATTTATAAAATTTTGTTGTTATTATAGAAGAAATTTTTTGGTAAGAAGAAATTATTGATGGAATATCTAAGATAATGAATGAAAAGTCATTGCACTATGAAAGATAAGCGGTAATTTCAGAAAATGTTCAATATATTTAAGTATTGTATCCACAATATTGAATTTTAATTTTCAAGAAAATTTGAAACGAGTACAACTGCTCATCTGTTTAAACATCAAAAGAACATAATTGGTCATTACAACCCTTCAGTCAGGATTACGAACTATGTATTACATTTTTTTAAATGAAACGCTAATTTTTAATGGGAAAGTAAAAACATTTTATTTAAAGTGGTGGTCATAGCATTTTTCACCTTTCAGGCAATTTGTGGACTCCACACCAATAAAACTGTTTGACTTTTAAAGCAAACCAATTAGTCACCCAATTATCGGCTTCCTCGTGGGAATCGAAGTGCTGCTCTAGACATGCGTGCCTCATCGATGAAAATAAATAGAAGTCGGAAAAAGTCTAGCAAACCGGGTTTGCTTTGTGGGCAGGTGCACTGTCATGTTGAATGTGGCCCATTTGGATTAATTTGAATTTGTTATTTGTTGTCTGTAGCAACTGTAAAGTTTCACCAGATTTTAGGAATTCATGATACACAATATCTTCCTACTGGATCATTCTAAGGCATTTGAATGCCTAAAATATATGTGCAATTTTTCCTCAACTGCACTGTAACTGATCTCTCAAAGCGTTAGCCATAACTCAGTTATATCCAGGAGCTGTACAATGCCAAGAGATGTGCCACAGGGCTCTATACTTGGCCCATTGTTGTACTCGATTTATGCTAATGACTTACCGTTGCAATTAAAACATTGCCAAATACACATGTATGCTGATGACGTGCAGCTATACACGGGTTGTAGTGCTAGTGATGCTACCAACTCCATCCGTTTGATAAATCAGGATTTGAGTCAAATTTATTTATGGGCATCTGCAATTGGTCTAAGCATAAATCCCATCAAATCGATGGCGATCTAGAATCTACCACCAATTCGAATTAATGGATCGAATATAGGATTTGTGAGAACGGCTAAAAGTCTTGGCGTAGCTCTGAATAGGGAATAAATTGGTCGGATCACGTAAAAATGAACTGTGGAAAAACTTTTGCGATGCTTCGAAGTCTCTGGATGTCACAATATTTTACACCACCTAATATTCGAATGCTATTAGCGAAGACATATTTACTACCGACTCTCATGTACGGATGTGAGCTGTTTGCTAGCTGCGATGCAGTTAGTAGACGGAGACTTAACGTAGCTTACAACGCTATAGCACGATTCATTTTTGGCATCAGGAAAAATAGTAGCATATCGCATTTCGCCCGACTAATTTATAATGTCACATTTGACAATTTATTGAATTGCCGGACTCTGCTATTTCTACACAAACTTATATATAGTCGACAGCCACCTTATTTGTATGAGAGATTAATATTTTCTAGGTCGAATAGAGGGAACAGGATAAACTCTATGAAATATAACAAGGCGATCTCTCAACAACATTTTTTTATTTATTTATTTATTTATTGTTAAATTATGTTAATTTAGTTAAAATAAATGGTTCAGAATAAATGTTAGTAACAATTGCTAACAATACTGTAATATAAGATTTATTCTTGTTGTATTGTTTTGAACGAATAAATAAATAAATAAAGAAACAAAAATAACACATTGCATTGTCATTCTGCTGAATCGACCTGGTTTGCAGTTGTTGAAGGTTGTTTCAGATTAACCCATGATATTTTCCATTTATGATAACATTTTTCATTGGCAGAAACAATCGATGTAGCACTGTTTTTTTTTACTGTGTCTTTAAATCAAAATTTTACAAAAGGTTGTTGTTTTTCCATGTGTTCATCATCATCTTCATCAAATTTTGCTTGCAAGTCGGCGTCTTCAAACTCTTTTGGTGGTCTTCCATATTTTTGTCATTTATGTTTGATTACATTATTATAAAACTATCAATTGCTCGAAACTCAGTATATATTTATTTATTTAAAATTATATGTTTTGTATTTTAAATTCTTTACAAAGTCTAATATTAAATATTTAGTGGTCGTATTAGATGAAAGAGGTGGTTTCGGAAAATGAAAGAACTTTAAATGCACAATTTCTAAAATTGCGTGTAACACCTTATGATCCAGATTACTCGCCTGTCATTTTCAAAGGCGATGGTAAGTGTCCTTATTGCTAAAATCAGGTATGATGAATAGTATGTTTGACCAGAATACAACATTTAATTTTGTTTAAGCCGCAAATACTCTCTTTATGATATACCATAAGGAATCTTCACTGAAATTAAGTTGGCTCTACGTCATAATTGGTTATTACAACCCTAGTTTTAGATTACGACCTAGTTTCTCACACTTCTACTAACTTACCTGACACTCCATAAAAATACGGACTATAAATGGTAAATATTGTTTTCGAACATGAGAATGAACCTAAGCAAACTCAAAATGTTCAGAAAAAAAAATAAAAGTTCATTGAAAACCGCTAGAAAGTTATCGAATGGCTGTACCAATCACCGGATCTTAACTCCATTCAACACCTGTGGGAAGTTCACGAAGGAGGTGCTGTCTGTAGACCTGGAAATTTGAAATAATTGTCGACCTTCGTGTGGGATAGACTTAAAAACTGTAAAAATTTAGTGGACAGTATGTTGGATCATATACAAGCTATAGTTACTATCAAAGGAGGCTATACAAATTACTGAACAAAAAAAAGATATTTCATGTTGTTTTCAACAAGCCACTTTATTGTTATTCTGCCCTTGTGCTAAGGGTCATTGATGTGGAAGTCCCTGTATATGCTACGAAACGGTTTTATTTGTGTCTTGTTGTGTATGTCTTTGCTAAAGGTTGGATGGTACATAATCACTTAAGCGGAATATGCACATGATAATCTATAAGCAAATGCTTTTAATATTTGATAAAATCCACACGTAAGAATCCACCGCTATGTAAACATTTGTCACTTAAATATATTTGAGACTGATGTTTGATCAAGCTATTTAATCACTTGACTCTGTCATAAAATTTGATTATTTGTTAAAGCTTAACATTTTTTACAATTTCTTACAGTAATTAATATTACAGTTTATGTATATATGATTGGGCAACTCTCTAATTTGTTAAAGTCAAAATTTTACAATTTCTTTTAATTTTTTATGTCAATTTACAAATATTTAAAAGTATTCATATAATGCTAGTTGTAATTACAATTTTATTGCATAAACAAATGAAAGGATTTTCTAACGGGGACTTATGGCCAAAAAAATAGAAAAATAGAGTGTCATAAATTTACGTTTAAGTGTAAACACACCAGAATCTTTTAATAGTGAAACAAGCAAGGAAAAATAATAAAAAAGTTGCTAATTAGGATTTTGCATTTCTGATAAAAATTTTAATGGTCACATTTTTTTCGCTTGCCTTTTTGAATTTCCTGTTGCAAACTTTCATGCTTACCTCGGACGTAACAATTATTCACTATTTTTTCACTTATAAATTTTAGTTGTTCTTAATTTGAAGTCGATTTTTATTGTATCCTCTTGGTCGTATAGCACATGCATAAGCAAAGAAAATCATATACATATTTTAACAACTGTTTGTAAGAAGAGAATTAATTTTTTTACTAGAATAAATTTTTGTAAAATTTGCTTTTATTAAATTTATTTGTTGTTGTGTGTCTTTGTCTTTCTTTATGACAATATCCGTTTAATCACGTATGTATTTCTATGATGTTACATACATCTCAACCATTTCAATGTTTAGCTTTCATTTTTGCCATGAGGTACTTTCTTTGACCAATGTATTTCAAAAATGGCAAAAACAATACACAAGAAAAAACTGAAAAAGAAGAAACGTACTATCAATCAATTTGCATTGTGTCATAATCTTTAATTTGTTTTGACTTTTCATTTATTCGATTGGCTGTACTAAGTTAGCGAAACGTGCAATCATTTGGTAAATTCGTGACCACAGCGTAGTTAATTGCTAGTGCTTAAACGTATTGATCAAAATTTATTGAAACCCATTCCTTAGCTAATTAAATAATAAATTAAATTATGATTTTTAATTTCGTATTATTTTCTCAAACCTTTTTATGCGAAGGGTTGTTTAACATTTTTAAACAAGATTTTGTTCTATTTTTCAGTTTAAAAACGATAGTCAAGTTCTCCAATAAAGCGAGTTTTAATTTATAAAAATCAATAAACTTTCAAACTATCGACCCTTTGATTAGGCGCTGTCCATTTTAATTAAAAAAATTGTATATGAGATATGTATATTATCGAAATTTTTGATTCTTTTAAAAAACCTATGATATATACCATGGTTTAAATCTGTAACACGGTTTCTACGAGAGAAGGTCAACAGAAAAGTCCAATTTTCCACGATTGGTGCATAAATCAGGCTGAATTCGACAGATGGCATGGATTATGTTAGCTTTGAGGACCGCTGCGGTGTGCGCCTTATTCGCATACGAAAGCGACTTAAGAATACCGCAGAAATAAATGTCTGACGGGATCAAATCGCACCTATGGTGGCCAGTGCTCACCACCTCCACGTGAGATGACCATGCCCTTAAAACGTTCGTGTAGAATATTCAAAATGGGTTGAGCTGTGCCGCACGTAGCACGCACAATAATGTTGAATATTAAACAATGATCATGTTAGCTCAGAGTCCATTCAGAACTGTGACTTTTTCGGGATTCCTCAGATCTCATGAAGATTGGTATCGTCCTAAATTGTATAATTTCGTTGGATTACGACTTAATTCAGGAATGGACATCATCGACGAAAATGTTTTTCTGTGAAAATTATGGTCAGTTGTCCATTTTGATAAAAAAAAAGTTATTATTGTTGTTGAAAACTATATCCGTCCATAATGG
Source organism: Sarcophaga subvicina (assembly GCA_936449025.2). Taxonomy (NCBI): domain Eukaryota; kingdom Metazoa; phylum Arthropoda; class Insecta; order Diptera; family Sarcophagidae; genus Sarcophaga; species Sarcophaga subvicina. Next base: position 55,873,057 of record OW388080.2, read on the forward strand.
CTTGGCAAGCTAGACTGAATTAATTCTTCGTAATTAATTTTCAATAACAATTTAATTAGGCACGTATATAAATAGGTATATGTATATCTTATCCTAGTCATATTTTTAATGCTGATGTTCTTCAAAAGAAAAAACAAACAAGAGTAGTTCATGTGCAAGTATTGTGTAGTGCGTACGTGTATTCAATTTTTTTCAACCACCTTATCAGTAAACAATTAAATGTCCTTTTGTCCAACAACAACAACAACAACAACAACATTTATTTAAGCATTCATATACTTCTCATACAGTTAATCGTAAATTTTATACATGACCTTTAAGTTGAGCTCATAGAAGCATACTTACCTGGCGTAGGGGTTACCGTGATCATGAAGGCGGTTCCCCCGAATTGAGGCTTGGCCATTGCACTTTTGGTTGAGTTGACCTTCGCGATTATTCCTAATGCGAATAACTCGTGCGTGTAATTTTTGGTAGCCGGGAATGGCGTTCGCGCCGTCCCGACATTTACATATTAATTTCCGTATTAAGATAGAATTAGTCGAACGTTCACGTAACGTACAGTACGTTGGTTTCTGCATATGAAAACTAAGCAAATAATTATCCAAGTGAGTGCCACGTTAACGGAATGCAGAATTTCATAACGCGTTAAGTGACATTCATATAAGTGATGGAACAATTATGTGTTTGACTGGCAATGTGGCACAAATGCCCTATTTGATACTTTTGTGTTTATACAGTTTCTCAGACAACTGTCCCAGTAGTTTGAGACCGTTAACATATAAAAATAGATTTCCAATCGTTATGATATTTGGTATACTTCTTTATTCAAGCATTATTTGCAATAATATTTACATACATAATTGGTCATTACAACACTTCAATCAGTATTACGACCTATCTTATCACATCACACATGTTGTTATATTCATACACGATTGGCTTGACCTACAGTTTAAAGTCGACTCCGAACGACAGTTTTTTGAGAAACTTTCCATGGCAATTTGATTTACTCTCAGGGTTTTTTTTTGCCAGAAATCTGCTGAGAGGAAGTCGCCGATGAAATATTTATTTATATTTCGTTTTGATATCTAACCTGGCGTTTGAACCATGGCCTTACGTTTTATAAGCCAACACACTACCTATAGACTACGGCGACAATAATATTTACCGTTACCAAAAAATAAGCGAAAGAAGTGTAATTGACATTTAAACGGTTTTTTGAGTTTGGATAGGTAGGGAGAAATGGTTGTCCACACGGGTGGACACACTTAGGCTATTTAGGGCCCATTGAAAACCACAGTGTTTTCATTATCCCCCAGTAATGAAACCACTCCGAGGTTCTGATGAAGCGCCTCAGAGTTTCGCCCTCTTAGTCATTTCTGCAGCTTATGCAGCAGCCATTTGCAGGGTGCCCAAAACCACTGAGCCTTTCATTCGAGCCCATAATTCTGACTGTATACATAATTATTAGCGGCGTGTTGCGCACGTTGGTAATTTTCAGAAATATTTTCAATTATATGGAAAAATCTTGCACCCAGTTTCCAATTATATGTTTAAGTCATTGTAAATGGGGTAGTAGAAGTAAATGGGTATCGAAGTTTTCAGAATCCCTCTAGAGACTTGTATGCTTATAATTGACAATGCGGTTGTTTATTTCTTTTCTTCCTTAGGAAATTATGGTTATGAAAAACGAAAACCGTAACAATGTATAGAGCATTATTGATTGTCATGTGAAAATTAAATTTTTTTGCTAATGTATTATATAATCATAACTGAAAGTTCTTGTTAATAACGCCGTTATTATTTATAATATTTATTTATTATATATAGTTTTCCTTTAAATAATATTATAAATAAGAATAACATTATATTATAAATAAATTCGTAATAAATAAAAAATAAATACGTACGTATGTTGATGAGGACGAACAAAATATACATGTATGAAGTAGGTTTTGGTGAAAAAAACATCGGTTTCAGTAATATTCGGTACGACTTTGATTTCTGTACCACATTGTTTATTATTAACTTGAAATTTTATTTGTATCACCCAAAACAACACCAAAAACATCGACAACAAAATTAACGTCAATTACAGGCAACATCTACGACAATTTTTCGGAATACCAAACATATGTAAGTCGACAGCCATCGATAAGTGGTAATGTTGAAAACTAAAGGGTGTTTTTTATAGAGGTATAAAAAAGATGGCGACCGATTTAACAGCTGTCAAGTGATTTATTCTCAGTTTGGTTTGGCAATTCATCATGAATAGACTCACGCCTGAACAACGCTTGCAAATAGTGCAATTTTATTTCGAAAATAATGGTTCTGAGCGGAAAACGTATCGCGCACTACGTCCATTTTATCGTCGACAAAATCGTCCATCAGAGCAGTTAATTCGATTAACCATGGAACGTTTTCGCACCACGTTTACTCTTATTGGTAACTCGCATCCCCAGAGACGCTGTACGGTGCGTACAGAAGAAGCTATTGCTGCTGTAGAGCGTAGCATTGAGGAAGACCCGAATGAGTCCATCCGCCATCGAGCACAGGAATTGGATCTGTGTCCATCCACTTTATGGAAGATTTTGCGGAAGGATCTTGGTTTGTGTGCTTACAAAATCCAACTCGTGCAAGATTTGAAGCCAAACTATCATCAAGTAAGGCGTAGATTCGTCGAATGGGCCCAAAACGAGATTACCGTTGTTCCCGATTTTCATAAGTTAATTTTGTTTAGCGATGAAGCGCACTTCTGGTTGAATGGCTACGTCAACAAACAAAACTGCCGCATTTGGAGTGAAGGTAATCCTCAAGTGTATGTGGAAACACCGTTACATCCAGAAAAACTGACTGTATGGTGCGCTTTATGGGCTGGTGGAATCATTGGTCCGTACTTTTTCAAAAACGATAGTGGTCAGAACGTTACAGTCAATGGTGATCGTTATAGAGCCATGATTGCTAACTTTTTCATTCCTGAATTGAATAACCATGATGTCCAGGAGATGTGGTTTCAACAAGACGGCGCAACATGTCACATAGCTCGTGCCACAATAGATTTATTGAAAGACACGTTTGGTGACCGCCTAATTTCACGTTTTGGACCTGTGAATTGGCCTCCAAGATCTTGTGATTTAACACCGCTAGACTACTTTCTGTGGGGCTATGTAAAGTCATTGGTCTATGCGGTAAAGCCACAAACGCTTGACCATTTGGAAGACAACATTCGCCGTATTATTGCCGATATACGGCCACAAATGTTGGAAAAAGTCATCGAAAATTGGACGTCCAGATTGGACTACATCCGTGCCAGCCGCCACGGTCATATGATAGAAATCATATTTAAAATGTAATGCCACAAGATTATCTTTCGGATAAATAAAATTCATGTCCATCGTTGTTTTATTGCAAATTAGAGTTCTATACCTCTATAAAAAAACACCCTTTAGAATACCGATTTGAAATAAAACACGGGAAGTAAAGTTGTCCTGTCTTGACGACTCCAAATATATTAGGGACGAATAACAATTTTATGTTCTATTTTAATTGGAATCTTACTAACTCTTAGATGTCCATAAGTTATTAATTTATTATTGTGTCATTATCGTATTTAATATTATGCGGTAACACGAGCAATATAAATGACAAATACAATTATGTATACACATTTTCAATTAATTTATAAATTTTGTTCACACCCTCGAATATATTTTTTATATCCATTTCCGTTTGTGCATGTATTGCTGAAATTTCAAAATCTTAGATTTTTAGATTTGTTTTTTGCCATGAGATACTTTGTTTGAACAGTGCAGTTTATAATGATACACAAGAGAAAAAAATTAAAAAAATAATATGATTCCATTTGAATTGTACCATTAACCGTAAGTACAAGTTTAAAACAATTTCACTTTTTTAAAGTTAGCGAAACGTGCAAACATTTGGTAAATTCGTGAAAAAAGTGTACTTAACCGTAGATCGAGCTTAAAAAAAACTTTTGATACATACTTGTAGTACATGGAATTGTCACGATTATTGATAGATTTTGTTAAAGAATTTTAATATTTGAATTCATTTTAATAAAACTATTTGTTTACTATTATTACATTTTATTATCACTTTTATGAAATTTGCGCAAACATTTTTGACATTTGGCATGGTTTTTTACATAAAAATCAAGCACTTCATGTCAGCTTGGTTTTGTTTCTTTCTAAATGGTAATAATTTGACGTCTAGCACCCGATTTATAAGTTTCCAATTGCTTAGATAGGGCAGCTTATTGTCACTTGCATCAGTAACACTCTCAGTTGAGGGCTGGCTGAAACCTGATGGTACAAACCATTGTTATATTTCGTTAGAAATATTTGTCAACGTCATGTGAGGTAAAAAATTTCTCGTTGCAATAGAGCATCGTTTATGTCCATAACAATGCTCTCTCCTTGATTCCTCTCTGGTTTTCCGGATACGGGTTTCCCCAAAAACTGCTGTAAGTAGTTGCTATGCACGTATCATGTTTTTGAATTTAAAACTGCCAATTCGACTTCGGTGGACCACGAAATTTATAACGACCATCAAATTCAATTAGTTACTAATCTACAGCGACAAAATTAAATATGAGTTGAAAAGATAATAAAACAAAACAACAGGAAAGAAAACATAAATCAATACCAAGCAGAAAATTCAACCTTTTCACTTTCGTTCCACACTTAACTTTCAATTCTTTCTCAAAAACCATAAATATTGTATTATTTACGATAAAACTTCACAAAATCTTTGAAATCTTAAAAAAATTATATACACGACACCAAAAAATCTCTAGAAAACTCGTATGTATCAAAAATGATACATAAGCCAGAATTATGAAGTTTTTGAATTTTGTAACCCCTGTTTAAAATTTTCTTTTTTATTTGGTTTAAAATAATGGCGATAACAATACAATGAATTATAAAAATATCTGGCATCTAACTTTTTCTGAATTAAAGTTATATAGTCTCAAAAATTGAAATGAAACATTTTTGATACAAAGCTCGATCTACGGTTAATTGTTGTATAAAATGTATCCTCGAAATTTTTCATTCTTTCGAAACACATATTGATGCCATTATGTGTAGAATGCATCATCGTTCAAATGTGCAACTCGGTTTCTCCGAGAGTAGTGCAACCAAATCGCTTGTGTAAAATATTTAAACAGGAGTGAGCTGTGATGCTCGTAGCGCTGTCCTGTTAAATTCATTTAGTTACAGTTACCAACACCCATTTTGATAAAACAGTTTAATTGTTTGCAGGTGTTTTTATTTTTGCTACATCCGTCCATAGTGGTTTGTCAAATTAGACTTAAAAATTACATCTATCAACTGACATGGAGAAGCTATATTTGAGAAATGCTAACTAAAATGCAAAAATGACTCATACGATTTACCAATCACCAAGAATCGTAGAAGTGAAAAAATTATAGAATCTAAAAAACTACAATTTTGTCCTACAATTAATTTTCAATAAAAATTTATTTAGGTACGTAAGTAAATATTTATCTCAGTCAATATTTTTATGGTGATGTTCTCGAAAAGAAAAAATAAACTAGAGAAAAATAGCTAGTGCGTGTATGTATGATATTTTTTCAACCACCTTATCAGCAAACAATTAAATGTCCTTTTGCTCAACAACAATAACAACAATATTTATTAAAGCATGCGCATACTTCTCATTCAGTTCATCGTAAATTTTGACCTTCGCGATTATTCCTAATGCGAATAACTCGTGCGTGTAATTTTTGGTAGGCGGGAATGGCGTTCGCGCCGTCCCGACATTTACATATTAATTTCCGTATAAAGCTAGAATTAGTCGAACGTTCACGTAATGTAAAGTACGTTGGTTTCTGCACATGAAAACAGATCATCGACATTGTATGTCAAGTTGATGAAACCACAGAACATGAAGAAAACAGAATTTCATAACATGTTTACGTGAAATTCGTATATAAGCGATGGGATGGGATCCTTGTATGTTTGCCTGGCAATGTAGCACAAATGCCCTATTTGATACTTTCGTGTTTATACAGTCACTCAAACAACAACAGTTCCACTTTTTTTATTTCAACTTAGACTATACTCTTTGATGCGTCAATTCCAACAGCCTGAAATTCGTCACGGTTTCCTGCCAGAATATATTCAAAATCTGTCGAGAACTCGAATTTATGAAAGTTTATACTTTTTTGACATTACCCACTGTCATATTTCAAGATTGTATGTAGAGTAAATATATACTAAATCATTTTGCAAATGCTGTGATACAAGACTATTTGCACAACATTGTGAATTCATCTATGTTTTTCTACTACAGTGCTTGAGTGTCTGTTTTATACCATACATTTACAAAACATACTATAACAGCTTGTTTTAAAGACAACATAGAAAACAAAAAAGATTAATTTGCGTAATTAATAATTTAATTAATTACTCATAAAAATGTTGAAAATACATATATTTTGTTAAATTTCGCAATCGTTCTATCTTTTATTTTCTGCCTTTTGTTTCATATCTTGAATTTTAATTTTTGGTTGTTTATTTTTCAATTTTATTAAGTTTTCTGTTTACTTATATACATAGTTGAGTTCATTGTTAAGCGGAATACAATAGGCAAATATTTGAACGGCAACATCGCTGTTAAAATGTTTAAGCAAAGAAAACATTACTTTTTTTAATTACTAAAAAAGTTAAATCAACGATTTATATTTATAATAATTTATATTTTTACACATGATTTATAATATAAATTCTAACTCTTAGCAATATTTACTTAAACAGTCTTCGCCTCAATTTAGAGCCTACGTTGGAAATTTCAGTACGTAAGCATAGATGTGTGTCCTGGCAGCCTAGTGGGTGATGTGCTTGACTCTTAGCATGCGGTTCGTGGGTTGGATTCCCACAAGAGACTCTGATCTGTTACACTACCCCGAGCTATGTTACTAAGCTCGTAATAATTATATAATTTTTAATTGTATTCTAATTAACAATAAATACATAAATAAGTAGGCATAAATAAACTATGTCGAAAAACATTCAGCCATTTAAGCATTGCAAACGTTGCAATTAGAATGTAATGATGCTCTTGCATATTTCTTCATATAATGTAAATATTGATTTTGTGTGTTTTGTAGTTGTAGTCTTGCAAAATAAGCAGGTTTACTAAATGTGCAACGTGAGCAAGGCCTTCAAGGGTAGTTCGCAACGAAGAGTGAAATTTGGATACATTATAAGTAGGACATTTTTTGTAATTCTGTGTTCACTGTAGCTTTGAAATTAATTGAAGTTGAATGTTTTTTTTAACTGTTATTGGAGCTTGGCCCCAATAATTCTAAGAAGCCTCCGGATGGAAATAGAAAAATGATAACATTATGGTAAGGTCAGGTAGTGCCCCACCACTACACTAAATACTGCGTACGTTGTTTGTAGGAGACGATAAATAACAACCCGATTATCCTAATGCCTGCTACAGCAGACAAAACACTTGCTTAGTTAGAACTACAAAAATGTTAACGAAATGGAAACAATGCAAAATAAGGAAATAGATTGTCCATACTGAAAGAAAGAATCCTGATAGTATAACAAGATTGACATTTGAGTGTAATCCTCAAGGCTCAAGAACACCTGGACAGTAAAAGTAAGATTGCATATGCATAGGAAGACGCAAAAATAACTGCAGTCAACCGGATAATATGGAAATGCTTTGTGCATGTCAAATGCTCCCAAGAGGGTTAATGGAAAAAACCTTAATTCGTACGCCTTTGACAATTAATGAGAGTTCACAATTTGTTTATTCCGATACAGACAAGGTCATCCTCTACCCCCATCCCGCTAATCCCCGCTTCAAACACCCGCCTTGCTGCAACCTTTTCATCCGTTAGTTCATTTTTTATTATATATTTTTAACTATAATCTAAATTATTTTATCTTATAATTAAAATTGTAATAAAGGGTCACCAGCAATATTTTGAATAGTTAATACAGAAAGGAGTCAAAGTGTAAAATAATGTTTCAAAAGTTTAGTGATTATATCAATAAATAAATATTTGAGAAAAAAATAATACGTCGATAAAATTTTAAAACCCCTGTTCTCCTAGTTCTTGAGACTTAAAAATAACTTAAATTTGATTTCAAAGGTAGAGTGATTCATATTTAAATGCCATAGTAGTAGCGTCTTAACTTTTTTTATATAAAAGAAGCAATCACTCAAGGCGAATTCATAGAAGGTGACCGTAACTCTACAACAAATACAACAATGCAAAAACAACAGGCATTTTGTTTTTGTTAAAGAGTACTCAGCTTGTAAAAAAAATTAACCCTCAAACCCTTTCTTGGTCGTGGCTTTCTTCTAATAACTGCAATTGTTTCTTGATAATTTTAAACCGACAGTATAATTTGACAATTTTTAGATGTCTATTAGAAGCAAAGGGTCCGCCAAATAACTTTTTTTTGAAAATGCTTTAAGAAAAACTACTGAATATTTTCTCAAATTTCTTTTTTTATTTGAAAGTACAATCCTTCCGGTTAATAATGGAAAATAATAAGAAATTTGAGAAAATATTCAGTTTTTTTTAGAGCATTTTCAAAAAAAAAAGTTATTTGGCGGACCCTTTACTTGCAATTTAAAAAATTTAATTTTTTAATTATTGTTCATATTTTCTACAATTTTGCGAAACTGATAGTGTTTTTACACCAAAATTTAAAACCTGATTTTAGTATTAAAACCATAATTAGCTGATTTTGTGTTCACACTGCAAGTTTTCTTAAATCTTGTTTTAAATTCATGACATTTATGACTGCGCAGCAGCTGTTTTTGTTTTGATTTTTTTTTTGTTTATGTTTTGTTAGTTTTCGGGTGGGTTTTTATTATTTTATTTTGGTAGAAATTGATGATATTTTTTGATGATAATAGAATAATTTTGAAAGGAGGTGAACCATTTTATTACGGAAACGTTATTCATAACTATTGTATTTGGTGACACCTTTCATCGATCGTCACTAACGTATTTAACGTATTTATTTATTTATGTATTTGTTCAAAACAATACAACAAGAATAAATCTTATTAGTATTGCTTAGCAATTGTTACTAACATTTATTCGGGATCATTTATTTTAACTAAATTAACATAATTTAACAAAAAAAATCAATTTAAAAAAAGAAAAGAAACTTAAAATTTAAGAAAAAAGGAAATTTAAGTAAAAAAAGGGGAAAAACATTATTATCACAATAGCATTAAAGAAAAGAATATCACAATTATAATAAAACTACGGAAACAAATTTACAAAAATTAGATAACATTAACTAAGTAAAGTGCTCGAAAATGGCAGTTGTGAAATGCTTTGCATTGCTGATCATTTGAATTTGAGGGGGAAGTTGGTTCCAGAGACGAATGGAGTGAATAAAAAGAATGTTGTTGAGAGATGGCCTTATTATATTTCATAGAGTTTATCCTGTTCCCTCTATTCGACCTAGAAAATATTAATCTCTCATACAAATAAGGTGGCTGTCGACTATATTTAATTTTGTGTAGAAATAGCAGAGTCCGGCAATTCAATAAATTGTCAAATGTGACATTATAAATTAGTCGGGCGAAATGCGATATGCTACTATTTCTCCTGATGCCAAAAATGTATCGTGCTATAGCATTGTAAGCTACGTTAAGTCTCCGTCTACTAACTGCATCGCAGCTAGCAAACAACTCACAACCGTACATGAGAGTCGGTAGTAAATATGTCTTCGCTAATAGCATTCGAATATTAGCTGGTGTAAAATATTGTGACATCCAGAGATTTCGAAGCATCGCAAAAGTTTTTCCACAGTTAATTTTTACATGATCCGACCAATTTAGTTCTCCATTCAGAGTTACGCCGAGACTTTTAGCCGTTCTCACAAATCCTATATTCGATCCATTAATTCGAATTGGTGGTAGATTCGAGATAAAATTTGCAGGTGCTCCAATCAGTAACGCCATTGATTTGTCGGGATTTACGCTTAGACCATTTGCAGATGCCCATAAATAAATTTGATTCAAATCCTGATTTATCAAACGGATGCAGTTGGTAGCATCACTAGCACCACAACCCATGTATAGCTGCACGTCATCAGCATACATGTGTATTTGGCAATGTTTTAATTGCAACGGTAGGTCATTAGCATAAATCGAGTACAACAATGGGCCAAGTATAGAGCCCTGTGGCACACCTCTTGGCATTGAACAGCTCCTGGATATAACTGAGTTATGGCTAACGCTTTGACTTCTGCCGCCTAGATAGGAGAAGATCAGTTTCAGTGCTGTTGAGGAAAAATTGCACATATATATCAGTTTAAGTTTCAATATCGAATGATGGACAGTGTCAAATGCCTTAGAATGATCCAGTAGTACAAGAAATGACATAGTGTGCCGTTTATCAATCTGGCACCTAATTTCCTCGGTTACATCAGCCAACGCACTAAGACAGCTGTGCCGTGGTCGAAATCCGGATTGCCTATTCGTCAATAACGAGTTAGTATACAGATAACTACTAATTTGCAAATAAACTAATTTTCCAAAGACCTTCGATAAATAAGGCAATATAGCAATAGGCCGAAAACTTTTATCCTGTTTTAAAATTGGTATGATCTTAGCATGTTTCCATACAGAAGGGTACGTAGAGGTGGTGATAATTGTATTGAAGAAATGAGTGAAGTAAACAAGCATATATGCGAGCGTTAGTCTAATAAATTTTGGATGCATACCATCATAGTCAATAGCATTAGATCTAACGTCAATAAATGACCTCAGTACCTCCTCCTGCCTAAAATGCATGAAATCATATTCATTCGTTTGCCGTTGATTTAGTCTAATGCTATCATAAAAATGCATGTCCACAGGTGGCAATGGTATATTTGCAAATTGGCGGTTTACCTGGTCTGCATCAATTTCCTGGGGATCATCACTGACATGATTTACTAAACCTAAATTACGAATTTCCCTCCTTTTTTTCCGTGAGTCTATACAAGTTCGAAAATGATTGCCATAAAACATTGATTTGGATCTCCTAACGGCAGCCCTTGCAGCTTTAAAAGTTTCGTAAAGCTCAGAAGTCCTAAAGCGTTTCCACCTGGCATATTCACGATTCCGAATGTCAATCAGATCCTTAATATCAGAAGTGAACCATGGTCTATCAGTCCTAAGAAATTTCGTTCTTACACGAATATGCTTTTCATAGAGATATTTCAAGCCGTAGTCAAAATAGTTTGATTGTTCATCAACAATTAAAAAACACTTGACCCCAATTTAAGGAATATAGGTCAACAGCAACGGAATTATAATCTATATTCTTGAAGTCTCTGTACTCAAACGTTTGAGTTTTTCGGGATTTCTTGATCCGATAATCGTATGATATGAATAACATATCATGGCGCGATAGTTGATCAAAATTTTAGCAAATGAGAGATTTTATTCATAAAACAAAGATCTAGAAGAGTACTCGAAGTGGACGTAAATTATACACGTCAAATTATACACATTACTATCCACATTCGTGAAAAACCACGTCTCCGATACGCAGATAATGTCAATTCCAGAATTTTCAAAAAGAAGTTAATATGGCAAATCTTAAGTCCGGAGTCATTTTTCAAAAGAATTTTCAACATGATATCAAGATTTTCTCTAGAACCAGCCCTCATATTATCACAAGTCACCATAGTTATATAGAATAATTAGTTCAACAATGCAAATGTAGAATAGTCGCCCGAAATGCACTATAAAAGTTATAGAAAATGATAGAATAATAATAAAAATAAATACTAATAAATAGTCCCTAATTATGAATATAGATAGATAAGCGAATATTAATTTAGATAGAAAATAGATTTTATGATAAATTAGTTGTTCGAAAATTAATATAAATTTCCTTACGAAAATAATTTGATTGTTAATGAATAGTATGTGCTGCAGCGTTTTGCATCGATCCGTAATGGTTCTTCGTTTCCGAGGGCCTTTACATAAACGATGCCACGGTTGGTGTACACTGCTGACAGCATCCTGTCCTTTTTCAATCGATAAGCACGAACAAAAATCCTATGATTGTCTGGCGTAAGATTTTCATTGATGTAAAAAGGAGTATCACTATCAAATCCTACCAAGTTTAATCGTAGAGGACTTTTTTCTCTTATATACCTCTTAATTGTTGTCAGCACATAATTCCTATCGTAGGGACTGGAAAATTTTATTATTATTGAACCATCTTGCCTCCTATTACCGTTATTATTTGTTGTCTGTAGCAACTGTAAAGTTTCACCAGATTTTAGGAATTCATGATACACAATATCTTCCTACTGGATCATTCTAAGGCATTTGAATGCCTAAAATATATGTGCAATTTTTCCTCAACTGCACTGTAACTGATCTCTCAAAGCGTTAGCCATAACTCAGTTATATCCAGGAGCTGTACAATGCCAAGAGATGTGCCACAGGGCTCTATACTTGGCCCATTGTTGTACTCGATTTATGCTAATGACTTACCGTTGCAATTAAAACATTGCCAAATACACATGTATGCTGATGACGTGCAGCTATACACGGGTTGTAGTGCTAGTGATGCTACCAACTCCATCCGTTTGATAAATCAGGATTTGAGTCAAATTTATTTATGGGCATCTGCAATTGGTCTAAGCATAAATCCCATCAAATCGATGGCGATCTAGAATCTACCACCAATTCGAATTAATGGATCGAATATAGGATTTGTGAGAACGGCTAAAAGTCTTGGCGTAGCTCTGAATAGGGAATAAATTGGTCGGATCACGTAAAAATGAACTGTGGAAAAACTTTTGCGATGCTTCGAAGTCTCTGGATGTCACAATATTTTACACCACCTAATATTCGAATGCTATTAGCGAAGACATATTTACTACCGACTCTCATGTACGGATGTGAGCTGTTTGCTAGCTGCGATGCAGTTAGTAGACGGAGACTTAACGTAGCTTACAACGCTATAGCACGATTCATTTTTGGCATCAGGAAAAATAGTAGCATATCGCATTTCGCCCGACTAATTTATAATGTCACATTTGACAATTTATTGAATTGCCGGACTCTGCTATTTCTACACAAACTTATATATAGTCGACAGCCACCTTATTTGTATGAGAGATTAATATTTTCTAGGTCGAATAGAGGGAACAGGATAAACTCTATGAAATATAACAAGGCGATCTCTCAACAACATTTTTTTATTTATTTATTTATTTATTGTTAAATTATGTTAATTTAGTTAAAATAAATGGTTCAGAATAAATGTTAGTAACAATTGCTAACAATACTGTAATATAAGATTTATTCTTGTTGTATTGTTTTGAACGAATAAATAAATAAATAAAGAAACAAAAATAACACATTGCATTGTCATTCTGCTGAATCGACCTGGTTTGCAGTTGTTGAAGGTTGTTTCAGATTAACCCATGATATTTTCCATTTATGATAACATTTTTCATTGGCAGAAACAATCGATGTAGCACTGTTTTTTTTTACTGTGTCTTTAAATCAAAATTTTACAAAAGGTTGTTGTTTTTCCATGTGTTCATCATCATCTTCATCAAATTTTGCTTGCAAGTCGGCGTCTTCAAACTCTTTTGGTGGTCTTCCATATTTTTGTCATTTATGTTTGATTACATTATTATAAAACTATCAATTGCTCGAAACTCAGTATATATTTATTTATTTAAAATTATATGTTTTGTATTTTAAATTCTTTACAAAGTCTAATATTAAATATTTAGTGGTCGTATTAGATGAAAGAGGTGGTTTCGGAAAATGAAAGAACTTTAAATGCACAATTTCTAAAATTGCGTGTAACACCTTATGATCCAGATTACTCGCCTGTCATTTTCAAAGGCGATGGTAAGTGTCCTTATTGCTAAAATCAGGTATGATGAATAGTATGTTTGACCAGAATACAACATTTAATTTTGTTTAAGCCGCAAATACTCTCTTTATGATATACCATAAGGAATCTTCACTGAAATTAAGTTGGCTCTACGTCATAATTGGTTATTACAACCCTAGTTTTAGATTACGACCTAGTTTCTCACACTTCTACTAACTTACCTGACACTCCATAAAAATACGGACTATAAATGGTAAATATTGTTTTCGAACATGAGAATGAACCTAAGCAAACTCAAAATGTTCAGAAAAAAAAATAAAAGTTCATTGAAAACCGCTAGAAAGTTATCGAATGGCTGTACCAATCACCGGATCTTAACTCCATTCAACACCTGTGGGAAGTTCACGAAGGAGGTGCTGTCTGTAGACCTGGAAATTTGAAATAATTGTCGACCTTCGTGTGGGATAGACTTAAAAACTGTAAAAATTTAGTGGACAGTATGTTGGATCATATACAAGCTATAGTTACTATCAAAGGAGGCTATACAAATTACTGAACAAAAAAAAGATATTTCATGTTGTTTTCAACAAGCCACTTTATTGTTACTCTGCCCTTGTGCTAAGGGTCATTGATGTGGAAGTCCCTGTATATGCTACGAAACGGTTTTATTTGTGTCTTGTTGTGTATGTCTTTGCTAAAGGTTGGATGGTACATAATCACTTAAGCGGAATATGCACATGATAATCTATAAGCAAATGCTTTTAATATTTGATAAAATCCACACGTAAGAATCCACCGCTATGTAAACATTTGTCACTTAAATATATTTGAGACTGATGTTTGATCAAGCTATTTAATCACTTGACTCTGTCATAAAATTTGATTATTTGTTAAAGCTTAACATTTTTTACAATTTCTTACAGTAATTAATATTACAGTTTATGTATATATGATTGGGCAACTCTCTAATTTGTTAAAGTCAAAATTTTACAATTTCTTTTAATTTTTTATGTCAATTTACAAATATTTAAAAGTATTCATATAATGCTAGTTGTAATTACAATTTTATTGCATAAACAAATGAAAGGATTTTCTAACGGGGACTTATGGCCAAAAAAATAGAAAAATAGAGTGTCATAAATTTACGTTTAAGTGTAAACACACCAGAATCTTTTAATAGTGAAACAAGCAAGGAAAAATAATAAAAAAGTTGCTAATTAGGATTTTGCATTTCTGATAAAAATTTTAATGGTCACATTTTTTTCGCTTGCCTTTTTGAATTTCCTGTTGCAAACTTTCATGCTTACCTCGGACGTAACAATTATTCACTATTTTTTCACTTATAAATTTTAGTTGTTCTTAATTTGAAGTCGATTTTTATTGTATCCTCTTGGTCGTATAGCACATGCATAAGCAAAGCAAATCATATACATATTTTAACAACTGTTTGTAAGAAGAGAATTAATTTTTTTACTAGAATAAATTTTTGTAAAATTTGCTTTTATTAAATTTATTTGTTGTTGTGTGTCTTTGTCTTTCTTTATGACAATATCCGTTTAATCACGTATGTATTTCTATGATGTTACATACATCTCAACCATTTCAATGTTTAGCTTTCATTTTTGCCATGAGGTACTTTCTTTGACCAATGTATTTCAAAAATGGCAAAAACAATACACAAGAAAAAAACTGAAAAAGAAGAAACGTACTATCAATCAATTTGCATTGTGTCATAATCTTTAATTTGTTTTGACTTTTCATTTATTCGATTGGCTGTACTAAGTTAGCGAAACGTGCAATCATTTGGTAAATTCGTGACCACAGCGTAGTTAATTGCTAGTGCTTAAACGTATTGATCAAAATTTATTGAAACCCATTCCTTAGCTAATTAAATAATAAATTAAATTATGATTTTTAATTTCGTATTATTTTCTCAAACCTTTTTATGCGAAGGGTTGTTTAACATTTTTATACAAGATTTTGTTCTATTTTTCAGTTTAAAAACGATAGTCAAGTTCTCCAATAAAGCGAGTTTTAATTTATAAAAATCAATAAACTTTCAAACTATCGACCCTTTGATTAGGCGCTGTCCATTTTAATTAAAAAAATTGTATATGAGATATGTATATTATCGAAATTTTTGATTCTTTTAAAAAACCTATGATATATACCATGGTTTAAATCTGTAACACGGTTTCTACGAGAGAAGGTCAACAGAAAAGTCCAATTTTCCACGATTGGTGCATAAATCAGGCTGAATTCGACAGATGGCATGGATTATGTTAGCTTTGAGGACCGCTGCGGTGTGCGCCTTATTCGCATACGAAAGCGACTTAAGAATACCGCAGAAATAAATGTCTGACGGGATCAAATCGCACCTATGGTGGCCAGTGCTCACCACCTCCACGTGAGATGACCATGCCCTTAAAACGTTCGTGTAGAATATTCAAAATGGGTTGAGCTGTGCCGCACGTAGCACGCACAATAATGTTGAATATTAAACAATGATCATGTTAGCTCAGAGTCCATTCAGAACTGTGACTTTTTCGGGATTCCTCAGATCTCATGAAGATTGGTATCGTCCTAAATTGTATAATTTCGTTGGATTACGACTTAATTCAGGAATGGACATCATCGACGAAAATGTTTTTCTGTGAAAATTATGGTCAGTTGTCCATTTTGATAAAAAAAAAGTTATTATTGTTGTTGAAAACTATATCCGTCCATAATGGCTTGGCAAGCTAGACTGAATTAATTCTTCGTAATTAATTTTCAATAACAATTTAATTAGGCACGTATATAAATAGGTATATGTATATCTTATCCTAGTCATATTTTTAATGCTGATGTTCTTCAAAAGAAAAAACAAACAAGAGTAGTTCATGTGCAAGTATTGTGTAGTGCGTACGTGTATTCAATTTTTTTCAACCACCTTATCAGTAAACAATTAAATGTCCTTTTGTCCAACAACAACAACAACAACATTTATTTAAGCATTCATATACTTCTCATCATCATGAACTCATCTTGTGCTGAACGGACGTGTTCAAATTGTGCTCCGATAAATTGTGAATTTAATAGGTCTTTTTAATAGATTTAATATTTATTTTGTTTCCTTGATTTTCGAATTAATGTTGTGAATTTTTAATAACATCTAATTAATTCCAACGTTATTAAACAAAATCAAAAAACAAAACAACAAAAGAAAAAAAAAATAACAAACAACAATCTAAAAAAAAAATAAAAATATCAAAAAACAATCTCAAAAATACAAAAGAGTAAAGCAACTTACAGTGTACAACAACAATTATAATTCTTAAATTTTAAATGATACTAAAAATCTACCTAAGGTTGAACAGTTAAAATACACCAACAAGTTTTACATCCAATAAGAAATTATTATTACAAAAAGAATATTTCAAATAAAAGAAAATTAAAAAAACTGTAAAAAAACAACAAAAATATCCAACCTAGTAACAAGACCTTCTTGCGAGATAAATAAACACCAAAATAAATAAAGTAAGCTACACTTCGGTGACCTTGCTTATCTTATAAATACACAACAACATTACACCATACAAAACAATAGACAACAAAATATAAACAAACTAAACAAATTAGGACATATCAGCTGTTTTGTTTTCAATACTGCTTATAAAAGTGCTGCCAAGTTTTTTGCGTTTTTTAATTGAGTATTGACAGTTAATTTTAAACATTTTTTAACATAAACGGAAAAGAAAAAAGAAAATACAATAAAATAAGTAGGAAACTCTTATGAGTTTCTCTACAACAATAAAAGAGCGAAGACTCAGTGATAATGGTAGAAATGCTTATCTTAGTTTTATGAGTGCGGGAGACGTAGGTCAAAATGTAAACAAGAGAGCTGATGACTCCTTATATTTATCTACAAAACCACTCAATCGAATTCGCTCATGCTCACCGTTGTTAATGAAAAACATTGAAGAAGAGAGCACAAAAACAAGAGTAAATGTTGCTGATGAGACAGCAAGTGATAATAAAAAAGATATAAACACAATAAGCGAGAATAATAAAATAAATAAAACAGTAGTGCCAGCAAATATAGCAGCAGAAGAAATGCCTATTGATAAAATGAAAACTCAGATGGGCATCGATCGATATATTACGGTTTTGAAGCGGGGAAGAAGTCCCAATTCATCAAAGGTTGCACCAGTGCCGAAAATAAATAAAAATGACAAGGATAACGCACCAAAGTCGCAGAATCGCTTCGCAGCATTAGATGATGGTTCTCAAGAGGAAATTAAAACCAACAAATCGCCAAAACCTCCTCCAGTCTACTTAAGGGAACAAACCTCCACTGCATTAATTATACTGATTACAACATTAATTGGTGAAAACTCTTTTTATGTGGCCTCCGTTAAACGAGGAACTATATTTGAAACTAAGATCCAGGTAAATAATGAAGATAATTTCCGGAAATTAATTTCAGAATTTGAAAAGGTTAAAAAAAATTTTTACACCTATCAATTAAAAAGTGGTAAGGGGCTCCAGGTTGTACTTAAGGGTATAGATCCCAGCGTTGAACCCGAAGAAATAAAATGTAGTTTACAACATAATGGATTCAAGATCAAGTCAGTTGTAAATATTAGGAATCGTGAGAGGGTGCCTCAGCCAATATTTCGCGTTGAACTAGAGCCGAACGATATTAAATTAAAGAAAAATGAAGTTCATCCAATCTATAATATTAAGTACCTGTTGCATAGAAGAATTGTAGTAGAAGAACCATATAAGCGGTCAGGACCAGTGCAATGCCAAAATTGTCAGGAATACGGACATACTAGATCTTACTGTAAGTTACCTCCAGTGTGCGTAATTTGTGGGGAATTACATAGTACCGCTAAATGTTCCAGGCCTAAAAGCGATACTAGTTTAAGAAAATGTAGTAACTGTGGTGGGAATCACACTGCCAATTACAGGGGTTGCCCCGTTTATTATATGGTAAAGAACTCGATGGCCCAAAGGAGTATAATTCCACCTACGCAGACACAAAGATTAGAAACACATAATTATACACCAATAGTCAACAAAGGGTCAAATAACATCTCGTACGCCAGTGTTTTGAAATCTAACTCAGCACCAAATTCACAGCCAACAAACAACCAGACTCCTAATGCTCCCAACCTGAGTCGGCTTGAAACTACTATCGAGGCACTAGCTCAATCGGTAAATAACTTTACAAATACTTTAAGCAACATGATGCAGGAGATGTTAAAAATGCAGTCAATGCTGTTACAAGCGGTACTTAATAAGCCGTGAATTACCTAAGGCTTTGTTTCTGGAACGCAAACGGTATTCGCCAGCATAAAAATGAAATTGAACACTTCCTTATTAGCAACAAAATTGACATCATGCTTATTTCGGAAACTCATCTGACATCAAGAAGCTTATTTAAAATGAACGGTTATTTATTTTACGACACAAAGGATACCCGTGATAGGTCATGTGGAGGCTCCGCAGTCTTAATAAGGGCTCGAATAAAACATTACCAAATGAGTGATTTTTGTGAAGAATACCTTCAGGCTGCTAGTATTTGTCTTGAAGATTTCCAGCAAAACCTTGTTATCACGTCATTATATTGTCCACCTAGATACTCGATCACTGAGAGTCAATATGAACATTTCTTTCGATCACTAGGCCCTCGTTTTATTGCAGCCGGTGATTATAATGCAAAGCACTCCTATTGGGGCTCTCGACTTACTTCTCCAAAAGGCCGAAAACTGTTCGACACAATTTCTAAATTGAAACTGGATGTTATTTCTTCAGGGCAGCCTACCTATTGGCCAACGGATAGACAAAAAATTCCAGATTTAATCGACTTCGCAGTAGTTAAGAACATCTCTAGGGAAGTATATGAGGTAGAAGCCTCACTGGATCTGTCTTCGGATCATACGCCTACAATCATAACACTATGGAATAATCACGTGTCCCCGTCTGGCTACTTAATGGAAAAAGAGACTACAGTGAATTGGCTAAAATATAAGAAATACATAAGCTCTCACTGTTCAGAAAATATTCCTCTAAGGACTATCGACGATTTAAACCAGGCAGTATATGATTTTGAAAAAACCCTTACGTTAGCCACCCAAAGCGCTGTTAAGGTCCCAAAACGAATTAGGTACAACAGAATTTATTCCGCTGATATCGAAAATCTTGTGCTAGAAAAACGAAGACTCCGTAGAGAGTGGCAACTACAGAGATCACCTCAACTTAAAAGAAAACTAAATGAGTGCACAAAACGACTTCAAAAGGTACTAGAATCACAAAGGCTTCTATCCTTTAAAAATTATTTGGAAAATCTGGACGCGACTCCACAAACAAATTATTCATTATGGCGTGCAACCAGGAATCTGAAAAGGCCAATTATTAATAAACCACCTTTACGGGACTCAAATGGTAACTGGGCAAGAAGTGATGCAGAAAAAGGTAGGCTATTTGTGAATCACCTGAAAACTGTTTTCACCCCTAACAAGTCTACCGAAATAATTAATTTACCAATTGTTGTTGCGAAGGCTCCCAGACCCATTAGGTTTAAGCTTCATGATATTGTGAATGCCATTAAAAATCTTAACCCGAGGAAAGCCCCAGGGATTGACAAAATAACCAACAAAATGCTATTGAATTTACCTAGCATAGCAGTAAAAGTTATTTTATTCATTATGAATGCTGTTATTCGACTAAGATATTACCCTACACAATGGAAAATTTCACTCATTACCATGATACCGAAGCCAGGTAAGGATCATACCAAGGTTGATGCATATAGACCGATAAGTCTCTTGCCTAACCTATCTAAATTATTTGAGAAGGTACTGATATGTAAGCTAGCACCTTTGTTGAATGAATGCGGTTGTATCCCTAATCACCAATTTGGGTTTAGGAGAAAACATAGTACCATTCAGCAAACCCATAGACTCGTTAATGTAATAAGAAATGCATTCGAGGAAAAAAAGTATTGTTCTGCACTCTTCATTGATGTCTCTCAAGCTTTCGATAAGGTGTGGCATGAAGGTCTTGTACTCAAATTGAAGCAAATATTCCCTGAAAATATATATGAAATATTGAAGAGCTATTTAAGTGATAGAAAATTTGTAATTAAACAAGGTAATTTTTTAAGTTCCCCTCAAAAAATTAACTCCGGTGTTCCTCAGGGTAGCATACTAGGTCCTGTTTTATACCTGATATTTACAGCTGACATGCCGATAAGTGAAAACATACATACTTCCACATTTGCTGACGACACTGCATTTTTAAGCGTTCATATGAACCCACAGATTGCATCGCAGTTCTTACAGGAACAAGTATCCCTACTGGAAGAATGGTTGAAGAAATGGAGGATAAAGGTTAACGAACAAAAATGCTCCCACGTAACCTTTACATTGCGAAGAGAGACCTGCCCTGCTATATGCATTAATAATCAGACAATACCACAAAGCACTCATGTAAAGTACTTGGGTATGCACCTTGATCGTCGTTTAACGTGGAAATTGCATATTGAGTCAAAACTGGCACAAATAAATATGAAAACTGCTCAAATAAATTGGTTAATTGGTCGAAATTCATCACTTAAATTAGATTGTAAACTCCTTATATACAAATCAATATTAAAACCCATTTGGTGTTATGGAATACAGCTATGGGGTACTGCCTCAGCTTCAAACGTGGAGAAAATTCAGAGGCGCCAAAATAAAATTTTACGAATGATCACTGCCGCCCCTTGGTATATCAAAAACTCAAATATTCACAAAGATCTGGACGTCCCGCTGGTTAAAATGGAAATTACAAGATGTGCTGAAAAGTATTTAGATAACCTAGATGGCCACATAAACCCGTTAGTCCGTGGTATTTTACGTCACGCTGGCCATATTCGTTTGAAGAGAAAGGATACTCTTGCGCTCGGCCGAAGATGAGGGACATGATACTTTCTTTTTGAATTTTTTATTTATTATTATTATTATTGAATTTTATTTTTGAATATTTTATTTATTATTATTATTATTATTGAATTATTATTTTTGAATACTTTATTTTATTTGGCAATGGCTAAATAAATATATAATTTTTGTTTTGGTTTTAAGATTTTCATTTAGTTTTAAGATTTTCTTTGTAGTTTTAAGATTTGAATAATTATTGTTAGTTCATTATTAATGAAGATTCAATAAAAAAAAAAATAAATGAAAAAAAAAAAAAAAAAATATACTTCTCATACAGTTAATCGTAAATTTTATACATGACCTTTAAGTTGAGCTCATAGAAGCATACTTACCTGGCGTAGGGGTTACCGTGATCATGAAGGCGGTTCCCCCGAATTGAGGCTTGGCCATTGCACTTTTGGTTGAGTTGACCTTCGCGATTATTCCTAATGCGAATAACTCGTGCGTGTAATTTTTGGTAGCCGGGAATGGCGTTCGCGCCGTCCCGACATTTACATATTAATTTCCGTATTAAGATAGAATTAGTCGAACGTTCACGTAACGTACAGTACGTTGGTTTCTGCATATGAAAACTAAGCAAATAATTATCCAAGTGAGTGCCACGTTAACGGAATGCAGAATTTCATAACGCGTTAAGTGACATTCATATAAGTGATGGAACAATTATGTGTTTGACTGGCAATGTGGCACAAATGCCCTATTTGATACTTTTGTGTTTATACAGTTTCTCAGACAACTATCCCAGTAGTTTGAGACCGTTAACATATAAAAATAGATTTCCAATCGTTATGATATTTGGTATACTTCTTTATTCAAGCATTATTTGCAATAATATTTACATACATAATTGGTCATTACAAAACTTCAATCAGTATTACGACCTATCTTATCACATCACACATGTTGTTATATTCATACACGATTGGCTTGACCTACAGTTTAAAGTCGACTCCGAACGACAGTTTTTTGAGAAACTTTCCATGGCAATTTGATTTACTCTCAGGGTTTTTTTTTGCCAGAAATCTGCTGAGAGGAAGTCGCCGATGAAATATTTATTTATATTTCGTTTTGATATCTAACCTGGCGTTTGAACCATGGCCTTACGTTTTATAAGCCAACACACTACCTATAGACTACGGCGACAATAATATTTACCGTTACCAAAAAATAAGCGAAAGAAGTGTAATTGACATTTAAACGGTTTTTTGAGTTTGGATAGGTAGGGAGAAATGGTTGTCCACACGGGTGGACACACTTAGGCTATTTAGGGCCCATTGAAAACCACAGTGTTTTCATTATCCCCCAGTAATGAAACCACTCCGAGGTTCTGATGAAGCGCCTCAGAGTTTCGCCCTCTTAGTCATTTCTGCAGCTTATGCAGCAGCCATTTGCAGGGTGCCCAAAACCACTGAGCCTTTCATTCGAGCCCATAATTCTGACTGTATACATAATTATTAGCGGCGTGTTGCGCACGTTGGTACTTTTCAGAAATATTTTCAATTATATGGAAAAATCTTGCACCCAGTTTCCAATTATATGTTTAAGCCATTGTAAATGGGGTAGTAGAAGTAAATGGGTATCGAAGTTTTCAGAATCCCTCTAGAGACTTGTATGCTTATAATTGACAATGCGGTTGTTTATTTCTTTTCTTCCTTAGGAAATTATGGTTATGAAAAACGAAAACCGTAACAATGTATAGAGCATTATTGATTGTCATGTGAAAATTAAATTTTTTTGCTAATGTATTATATAATCATAACTGAAAGTTCTTGTTAATAACGCCGTTATTATTTATAATATTTATTTATTATATATAGTTTTCCTTTAAATAATATTATAAATAAGAATAACATTATATTATAAATAAATTCGTAATAAATAAAAAATAAATACGTACGTATGTTGATGAGGACGAACAAAATATACATGTATGAAGTAGGTTTTGGTGAAAAAAACATCGGTTTCAGTAATATTCGGTACGACTTTGATTTCTGTACCACATTGTTTATTATTAACTTGAAATTTTATTTGTATCACCCAAAACAACACCAAAAACATCGACAACAAAATTAACGTCAATTACAGGCAACATCTACGACAATTTTTCGGAATACCAAACATATGTAAGTCGACAGCCATCGATAAGTGGTAATGTTGAAAAC
Source organism: Sarcophaga subvicina (assembly GCA_936449025.2). Taxonomy (NCBI): domain Eukaryota; kingdom Metazoa; phylum Arthropoda; class Insecta; order Diptera; family Sarcophagidae; genus Sarcophaga; species Sarcophaga subvicina. The sequence continues at coordinate 55,897,080 of OW388080.2, forward strand.
TAAAGGGTGTTTTTTATAGAGGTATAAAAAAGATGGCGACCGATTTAACAGCTGTCAAGTGATTTATTCTCAGTTTGGTTTGGCAATTCATCATGAATAGACTCACGCCTGAACAACGCTTGCAAATAGTGCAATTTTATTTCGAAAATAATGGTTCTGAGCGGAAAACGTATCGCGCACTACGTCCATTTTATCGTCGACAAAATCGTCCATCAGAGCAGTTAATTCGATTAACCATGGAACGTTTTCGCACCACGTTTACTCTTATTGGTAACTCGCATCCCCAGAGACGCTGTACGGTGCGTACAGAAGAAGCTATTGCTGCTGTAGAGCGTAGCATTGAGGAAGACCCGAATGAGTCCATCCGCCATCGAGCACAGGAATTTGATCTGTGTCCATCCACTTTATGGAAGATTTTGCGGAAGGATCTTGGTTTGTGTGCTTACAAAATCCAACTCGTGCAAGATTTGAAGCCAAACTATCATCAAGTAAGGCGTAGATTCGTCGAATGGGCCCAAAACGAGATTACCGTTGTTCCCGATTTTCATAAGTTAATTTTGTTTAGCGATGAAGCGCACTTCTGGTTGAATGGCTACGTCAACAAACAAAACTGCCGCATTTGGAGTGAAGGTAATCCTCAAGTGTATGTGGAAACACCGTTACATCCAGAAAAACTGACTGTATGGTGCGCTTTATGGGCTGGTGGAATCATTGGTCCGTACTTTTTCAAAAACGATAGTGGTCAGAACGTTACAGTCAATGGTGATCGGTATAGAGCTATGATTGCTAACTTTTTCATTCCTGAATTGAATAACCATGATGTCCAGGAGATGTGGTTTCAACAAGACGGCGCAACATGTCACATAGCTCGTGCCACAATAGATTTATTGAAAGACACGTTTGGTGACGGCCTAATTTCACGTTTTGGACCTGTGAATTGGCCTCCAAGATCTTGTGATTTAACACCGCTAGACTACTTTCTGTGGGGCTATGTAAAGTCATTGGTCTATGCGGTAAAGCCACAAACGCTTGACCATTTGGAAGACAACATTCGCCGTATTATTGCCGATATACGGCCACAAATGTTGGAAAAAGTCATCGAAAATTGGACGTCCAGATTGGACTACATCCGTGCCAGCCGCCACGGTCATATGATAGAAATCATATTTAAAATGTAATGCCACAAGATTATCTTTCGGATAAATAAAATTCATGTTCTATACCTCTATAAAAAAACACCCTTTAGAATACCGATTTGAAATAAAACACGGGAAGTAAAGTTGTCCTGTCTTGACGACTCCAAATATATTAGGGACGAATAACAATTTTATGTTCTATTTTAATTGGAATCTTACTAACTCTTAGATGTCCATAAGTTATTAATTTATTATTGTGTCATTATCGTATTTAATATTATGCGGTAACACGAGCAATATAAATGACAAATACAATTATGTATACACATTTTCAATTAATTTATAAATTTTGTTCACACCCTCGAATATATTTTTTATATCCATTTCCGTTTGTGCATGTATTGCTGAAATTTCAAAATCTTAGATTTTTAGATTTGTTTTTTGCCATGAGATACTTTGTTTGAACAGTGCAGTTTATAATGATACACAAGAGAAAAAAATTAAAAAAATAATATGATTCCATTTGAATTGTACCATTAACCGTAAGTACAAGTTTAAAACAATTTCACTTTTTTAAAGTTAGCGAAACGTGCAAACATTTGGTAAATTCGTGAAAAAAGTGTACTTAACCGTAGATCGAGCTTAAAAAAAACTTTTGATACATACTTGTAGTACATGGAATTGTCACGATTATTGATAGATTTTGTTAAAGAATTTTAATATTTGAATTCATTTTAATAAAACTATTTGTTTACTATTATTACATTTTATTATCACTTTTATGAAATTTGCGCAAACATTTTTGACATTTGGCATGGTTTTTTACATAAAAATCAAGCACTTCATGTCAGCTTGGTTTTGTTTCTTTCTAAATGGTAATAATTTGACGTCTAGCACCCGATTTATAAGTTTCCAATTGCTTAGATAGGACAGCTTATTGTCACTTGCATCAGTAACACTCTCAGTTGAGGGCTGGCTGAAACCTGATTGTTATATTTCGTTAGAAATATTTGTCAACGTCATGTGAGGTAAAAAAGTTTCTCGTTGCAATAGAGCATCGTTTATGTCCATAACAATGCTCTCTCCTTGATTCCTCTCTGGTTTTCCGGATACGGGTTTCCCCAAAAACTGCTGTAAGTAGTTGCTATGCACGTATCATGTTTTTGAATTTAAAACTGCCAATTCGACTTCGGTGGACCACGAAATTTATAACGACCATCAAATTCAATTAGTTACTAATCTACAGCGACAAAATTAAATATGAGTTGAAAAGATAATAAAACAAAACAACAGGAAAGAAAACATAAATCAATACCAAGCAGAAAATTCAACCTTTTCACTTTCGTTCCACACTTAACTTTCAATTCTTTCTCAAAAACCATAAATATTGTATTATTTACGATAAAACTTCACAAAATCTTTGAAATCTTAAAAAAATTATATACACGACACCAAAAAATCTCTAGAAAAGTCGTATGTATCAAAAATGATACATAAGCCAGAATTATGAAGTTTTTGAATTTTGTAACCCCTGTTTAAAATTTTCTTTTTTATTTGGTTTAAAATAATGGCGATAACAATACAATGAATTATAAAAATATCTGGCATCTAACTTTTTCTGAATTAAAGTTATATAGTCTCAAAAATTGAAATGAAACATTTTTGATACAAAGCTCGATCTACGGTTAATTGTTGTATAAAATGTATCCTCGAAATTTTTCATTCTTTCGAAACACATATTGATGCCATTATGTGTAGAATGCATCATCGTTCAAATGTGCAACTCGGTTTCTCCGAGAGTAGTGCAACCAAATCGCTTGTGTAAAATATTTAAACAGGAGTGAGCTGTGATGCTCGTAGCGCTGTCCTGTTAAATTCATTTAGTTACAGTTACCAACACCCATTTTGATAAAACAGTTTAATTGTTTGCAGGTGTTTTTATTTTTGCTACATCCGTCCATAGTGGTTTGTCAAATTAGACTTAAAAATTACATCTATCAACTGACATGGAGAAGCTATATTTGAGAAATGCTAACTAAAATGCAAAAATGACTCATACGATTTACCAATCACCAAGAATCGTAGAAGTGAAAAAATTATAGAATCTAAAAAACTACAATTTTGTCCTACAATTAATTTTCAATAAAAATTTATTTAGGTACGTAAGTAAATATTTATCTCAGTCAATATTTTTATGGTGATGTTCTCGAAAAGAAAAAATAAACTAGAGAAAAATAGCTAGTGCGTGTATGTATGATATTTTTTCAACCACCTTATCAGCAAACAATTAAATGTCCTTTTGCTCAACAACAATAACAACAATATTTATTAAAGCATGCGCATACTTCTCATTCAGTTCATCGTAAATTTTGACCTTCGCGATTATTCCTAATGCGAATAACTCGTGCGTGTAATTTTTGGTAGGCGGGAATGGCGTTCGCGCCGTCCCGACATTTACATATTAATTCATCTATGTTTTTCTACTACAGTGCTTGAGTGTCTGTTTTATACCATACATTTACAAAACATACTATAACAGCTTGTTTTAAAGACAACATAGAAAACAAAAAAGATTAATTTGCGTAATTAATAATTTAATTAATTACTCATAAAAATGTTGAAAATACATATATTTTGTTAAATTTCGCAATCGTTCTATCTTTTATTTTCTGCCTTTTGTTTCATATCTTGAATTTTAATTTTTGGTTGTTTATTTTTCAATTTTATTAAGTTTTCTGTTTACTTATATACATAGTTGAGTTCATTGTTAAGCGGAATACAATAGGCAAATATTTGAACGGCAACATCGCTGTTAAAATGTTTAAGCAAAGAAAACATTACTTTTTTTAATTACTAAAAAAGTTAAATCAACGATTTATATTTATAATAATTTATATTTTTACACATGATTTATAATATAAATTCTAACTCTTAGCAATATTTACTTAAACAGTCTTCGCCTCAATTTAGAGCCTACGTTGGAAATTTCAGTACGTAAGCATAGATGTGTGTCCTGGCAGCCTAGTGGGTGATGTGCTTGACTCTTAGCATGCGGTTCGTGGGTTGGATTCCCACAAGAGACTCTGATCTGTTACACTACCCCGAGCTATGTTACTAAGCTCGTAATAATTATATAATTTTTAATTGTATTCTAATTAACAATAAATACATAAATAAGTAGGCATAAATAAACTATGTCGAAAAACATTCAGCCATTTAAGCATTGCAAACGTTGCAATTAGAATGTAATGATGCTCTTGCATATTTCTTCATATAATGTAAATATTGATTTTGTGTGTTTTGTAGTTGTAGTCTTGCAAAATAAGCAGGTTTACTAAATGTGCAACGTGAGCAAGGCCTTCAAGGGTAGTTCGCAACGAAGAGTGAAATTTGGATACATTATAAGTAGGACATTTTTTGTAATTCTGTGTTCACTGTAGCTTTGAAATTAATTGAAGTTGAATGTTTTTTTTAACTGTTATTGGAGCTTGGCCCCAATAATTCTAAGAAGCCTCCGGATGGAAATAGAAAAATGATAACATTATGGTAAGGTCAGGTAGTGCCCCACCACTACACTAAATACTGCGTACGTTGTTTGTAGGAGACGATAAATAACAACCCGATTATCCTAATGCCTGCTACAGCAGACAAAACACTTGCTTAGTTAGAACTACAAAAATGTTAACGAAATGGAAACAATGCAAAATAAGGAAATAGATTGTCCATACTGAAAGAAAGAATCCTGATAGTATAACAAGATTGACATTTGAGTGTAATCCTCAAGGCTCAAGAACACCTGGACAGTAAAAGTAAGATTGCATATGCATAGGAAGACGCAAAAATAACTGCAGTCAACCGGATAATATGGAAATGCTTTGTGCATGTCATGCTCCCAAGAGGGTTAATGGAAAAAACCTTAATTCGTACGCCTTTGACAATTAATGAGAGTTCACAATTTGTTTATTCCGATACAGACAAGGTCATCCTCTACCCCCATCCCGCTAATCCCCGCTTCAAACACCCGCCTTGCTGCAACCTTTTCATCCGTTAGTTCATTTTTTATTATATATTTTTAACTATAATCTAAATTATTTTATCTTATAATTAAAATTGTAATAAAGGGTCACCAGCAATATTTTGAATAGTTAATACAGAAAGGAGTCAAAGTGTAAAATAATGTTTCAAAAGTTTAGTGATTATATCAATAAATAAATATTTGAGAAAAAAATAATACGTCGATAAAATTTTAAAACCCCTGTTCTCCTAGTTCTTGAGACTTAAAAATAACTTAAATTTGATTTCAAAGGTAGAGTGATTCATATTTAAATGCCATAGTAGTAGCGTCTTAACTTTTTTTATATAAAAGAAGCAATCACTCAAGGCGAATTCATAGAAGGTGACCGTAACTCTACAACAAATACAACAATGTAAAAACAACAGGCATTTTGTTTTTGTTAAAGAGTACTCAGCTTGTAAAAAAAATTAACCCTCAAACCTCCATAGCAAATTAGTTAAAGCAATTAAAAAAACTAAATAAATTGTATATATTGAAAATGCTTATGATTTTTATGTCACGCTAAATTACACAATAGTGCAGCACATATAAATTAAAAAAAAATAATAATTCATGCAGTCAATAACATTCCCACTTTACTTAAAGAACATGTTTTTATATGGCCGTCAAGAAAAATATCAGCTGCAAACGTTATTTTGGAGAAACCGAATTCTTTTTTTTTTTGGTAATTCATCACTCTCATCTAAATAAATATAAATATAGTAAATCTAGGCTGTAGCTTAAAATGTATATGTATTTAGTGTTAAAGGCTTAAATATTGTTAATCATCTTGCAAAAATTTTAATATAATTGGCCTTAAAATAGAAATCCTAAAGAATTTCTAGAGTGCGTATCGTTAAGGATACATGCGGTACATATGAGGGTTTATGACTAATATAAATACGAAATTGAATATCGAAACAAAATACACAAAAAACAAACTTTTTTTTTGACAGTCCAAAACCCCTCAGCTGTTGACATGCTCCCACCTTATATGAATTCGCCTTGCAATCACTCTTAACAAAACCTAGTGTCTCTTGGGTGTGAAGTCTTGAGTTCCAAAATTACATCATATACGTATTTACTCAGGCGATAGATAACGTTTGACAACATACAAAGCTGAAGGCTTGGATGTATGTATCATTTATAACTATCAAATTTTTAAGCTGAAACTTTTGGAAATAGAGAACTACGAACTATTTTTGACAATTCTAACGGTTAGACTCTAACTTTTTTATATTTTTAAACTTTAGTTAAAATATCTTACTGATCCTACATATCATAAACTAATAAAAATCACAGCCTAAAAACTTATGCACTAAAGGTAATCCCAATTCCATAAGATATTTGATTAAATGCTAATCCATCAAATGATCATTCCTTATGATCAAACACGCACTACGTTCTTCCTTTATACAACTCTTAATTGTCTTCAAAGTATATTCTGGATTTAAATCTGGCTCGCCTTGGAAGCGAATCTAGGTTCGCCACTCTTTAGAACTTTGTTCTGAATTCGGCCTATTCTTTACATTTTAGCGAAAGAGAGACTAGTCACAAGATTATTCTTTTATGCCGTTCGTTTGTGTTACGATTATCTATAGTCTGAGAGATATGATTTTTGTTAAAATTAATATATAATGTTCCTCCAAAACGAGTTTCTGACGCCATTATGAGGGGATTTTTCTGCACATAAGTTATAGTTTAATGCCCCGCGTGCTAGTAGCATTTCTTGGTCGTGGCTTTCTTCTAATAACTGCAATTGTTTCTTGATAATTTTAAACCGACAGTATAATTTGACAATTTTTAGATGTCTATTAGAAGCAAAGGGTCCGCCAAATAACTTTTTTTTGAAAATGCTTTAAGAAAAACTACTGAATATTTTCTCAAATTTCTTTTTTTATTTGAAAGTACAATCCTTCCGGTTAATAATGGAAAATAATAAGAAATTTGAGAAAATATTCAGTTTTTTTAGAGCATTTTCAAAAAAAAAAGTTATTTGGCGGACCCTTTACTTGCAATTTAAAAAATTTAATTTTTTAATTATTGTTCATATTTTCTACAATTTTGCGAAACTGATAGTGTTTTTACACCAAAATTTAAAACCTGATTTTAGTATTAAAACCATAATTAGCTGATTTTGTGTTCACACTGCAAGTTTTCTTAAATCTGGTTTTAAATTCATGACATTTATGACTGCGCAGCAGCTGTTTTTGTTTTGATTTTTTTTTTGTTTATGTTTTGTTAGTTTTCGGGTGGGTTTTTATTATTTTATTTTGGTAGAAATTGATGATATTTTTTGATGATAATAGAATAATTTTGAAAGGAGGTGAACCATTTTATTACGGAAACGTTATTCATAACTATTGTATTTGGTGACACCTTTCATCGATCGTCACTAACGTATTTAACGTATTTATTTATTTATGTATTTGTTCAAAACAATACAACAAGAATAAATCTTATTAGTATTGCTTAGCAATTGTTACTAACATTTATTCGGGATCATTTATTTTAACTAAATTAACATAATTTAACAAAAAAAATCAATTTAAAAAAAGAAAAGAAACTTAAAATTTAAGAAAAAAGGAAATTTAAGTAAAAAAAGGGGAAAAACATTATTATCACAATAGCATTAAAGAAAAGAATATCACAATTATAATAAAACTACGGAAACAAATTTACAAAAATTAGATAACATTAACTAAGTAAAGTGCTCGAAAATGGCAGTTGTGAAATGCTTTGCATTGCTGATCATTTGAATTTGAGGGGGAAGTTGGTTCCAGAGACGAATGGAGTGAATAAAAAGAATGTTGTTGAGAGATGGCCTTATTATATTTCATAGAGTTTATCCTGTTCCCTCTATTCGACCTAGAAAATATTAATCTCTCATACAAATAAGGTGGCTGTCGACTATATTTAATTTTGTGTAGAAATAGCAGAGTCCGGCAATTCAATAAATTGTCAAATGTGACATTATAAATTAGTCGGGCGAAATGCGATATGCTACTATTTCTCCTGATGCCAAAAATGTATCGTGCTATAGCATTGTAAGCTACGTTAAGTCTCCGTCTACTAACTGCATCGCAGCTAGCAAACAACTCACAACCGTACATGAGAGTCGGTAGTAAATATGTCTTCGCTAATAGCATTCGAATATTAGCTGGTGTAAAATATTGTGACATCCAGAGATTTCGAAGCATCGCAAAAGTTTTTCCACAGTTAATTTTTACATGATCCGACCAATTTAGTTCTCCATTCAGAGTTACGCCGAGACTTTTAGCCGTTCTCACAAATCCTATATTCGATCCATTAATTCGAATTGGTGGTAGATTCGAGATAAAATTTGCAGGTGCTCCAATCAGTAACGCCATTGATTTGTCGGGATTTACGCTTAGACCATTTGCAGATGCCCATAAATAAATTTGATTCAAATCCTGATTTATCAAACGGATGCAGTTGGTAGCATCACTAGCACCACAACCCATGTATAGCTGCACGTCATCAGCATACATGTGTATTTGGCAATGTTTTAATTGCAACGGTAGGTCATTAGCATAAATCGAGTACAACAATGGGCCAAGTATAGAGCCCTGTGGCACACCTCTTGGCATTGAACAGCTCCTGGATATAACTGAGTTATGGCTAACGCTTTGACTTCTGCCGCCTAGATAGGAGAAGATCAGTTTCAGTGCTGTTGAGGAAAAATTGCACATATATATCAGTTTAAGTTTCAATATCGAATGATGGACAGTGTCAAATGCCTTAGAATGATCCAGTAGTACAAGAAATGACATAGTGTGCCGTTTATCAATCTGGCACCTAACTTCCTCGGTTACATCAGCCAACGCACTAAGACAGCTGTGCCGTGGTCGAAATCCGGATTGCCTATTCGTCAATAACGAGTTAGTATACAGATAACTACTAATTTGCAAATAAACTAATTTTCCAAAGACCTTCGATAAATAAGGCAATATAGCAATAGGCCGAAAACTTTTATCCTGTTTTAAAATTGGTATGATCTTAGCATGTTTCCATACAGAAGGGTACGTAGAGGTGGTGATAATTGTATTGAAGAAATGAGTGAAGTAAACAAGCATATATGCGAGCGTTAGTCTAATAAATTTTGGATGCATACCATCATAGTCAATAGCATTAGATCTAACGTCAATAAATGACCTCAGTACCTCCTCCTGCCTAAAATGCATGAAATCATATTCATTCGTTTGCCGTTGATTTAGTCTAATGCTATCATAAAAATGCATGTCCACAGGTGGCAATGGTATATTTGCAAATTGGCGGTTTACCTGGTCTGCATCAATTTCCTGGGGATCATCACTGACACGATTTACTAAACCCAAATTACGAATTTCCCTCCTTTTTTTCCGTGAGTCTATACAAGTTCGAAAATGATTGCCATAAAACATTGATTTGGATCTCCTAACGGCAGCCCTTGCAGCTTTAAAAGTTTCGTAAAGCTCAGAAGTCCTAAAGCGTTTCCACCTGGCATATTCACGATTCCGAATGTCAATCAGATCCTTAATATCAGAAGTGAACCATGGTCTATCAGTCCTAAGAAATTTCGTTCTTACACGAATATGCTTTTCATAGAGATATTTCAAGCCGTAGTCAAAATAGTTTGATTGTTCATCAACAATTAAAAAACACTTGACCCCAATTTAAGGAATATAGGTCAACAGCAACGGAATTATAATCTATATTCTTGAAGTCTCTGTACTCAAACGTTTGAGTTTTTCGGGATTTCTTGATCCGATAATCGTATGATATGAATAACATATCATGGCGCGATAGTTGATCAAAATTTAGCAAATGAGAGATTTTATTCATAAAACAAAGATCTAGAAGAGTACTCGAAGTGGACGTAAATTATACACGTCAAATTATACACATTACTATCCACATTCGTGAAAAACCACGTCTCCGATACGCAGATAATGTCAATTCCAGAATTTTCAAAAAGAAGTTAATATGGCAAATCTTAAGTCCGGAGTCATTTTTCAAAAGAATTTTCAACATGATATCAAGATTTTCTCTAGAACCAGCCCTCATATTATCACAAGTCACCATAGTTATATAGAATAATTAGTTCAACAATGCAAATGTAGAATAGTCGCCCGAAATGCACTATAAAAGTTATAGTAATAAATAGTCCCTAATTATGAATATAGATAGATAAGCGAATATTAATTTAGATAGAAAATACATTTTATGATAAATTAGTTGTTCGAAAATTAATATAAATTTCCTTACGAAAATAATTTGATTGTTAATGAATAGTATGTGCTGCAGCGTTTTGCATCGATCCGTAATGGTTCTTCGTTTCCGAGGGCCTTTACATAAACGATGCCACGGTTGGTGTACACTGCTGACAGCATCCTGTCCTTTTTCAATCGATAAGCCCGAACAAAAATCCTATGATTGTCTGGCGTAAGATTTTCATTGATGTAAAAAGGAGTATCACTATCAAATCCTACCAAGTTTAATCGTAGAGGACTTTTTTCTCTTATATACCTCTTAATTGTTGTCAGCACATAATTCCTATCGTAGGGACTGGAAAATTTTATTATTATTGAACCATCTTGCCTCCTATTACCGTTCCTATTGTTCTTGATAATTTTCACATGGTAAGCTTCTTTAACAGTTAGAGGATCAATATTAATTGCTTCGCAAATACTATTGTACATCCCCTCAAGATTTTCGCCTTCTTTTTGGGGAATACCATTCACTCGCAAATCATGTGAAACCTGAGAATTTTCCTTAATTTTAACCTATTTTTTTAAGGCTTCAATCTCCTTTTTTATTTGGGTGTTTTCATTTTCTTGAGCTATAATTTTCATCGACGCTGTGTTCATTAGATCCTGAAGCTCTGACTCAAGAGCACATACTCTCGCAGATAATTTTTCTATTTCAATTTTTGTTCTGTTCAGTCTTTTATCGATCTCACTTAAGATACGTTCTTCGTATTCACTGAACATTGTTTTCATATTTGTTTGTAGTTGTTCAGATAATTTCTCAAAACGTTTATCCATTATCTGTATAACCTTAAGGGAGAATGTGTATTGTTTAAATAAAGGGACTCACGCTCAGGACCACGACATAATTTTGGTGTATTGTCAGAAAGAGAAATTTGATTGATTTCTCTTAATCTTTTTTGCATAGGAGAATTTGATTTATCCATTGCACCGAAAACCGGTTCCTGTGTTTGTTGTTGCTTGCTGTTTTCTCTATTTTTGCTTATATTTTTGTTGATATTTTAGTTTTGGTTTCTTAATTTATATCTATACATTAGGTTTAATTTGTTATAATTTTTTTTGTTATTATCGTTGTTTGTGTTATTATTTAGTTTTGTTTTTTGGATTGTTTTGTTTTGATTATGTTTTGTAAATAAATTCAAAAATAAAAAAATTACAGCGGAGCGCAATTAAAACACGTCTGATCAGCTGAGATGTTTATTTTACATACCATAATTTAACCAATTTAGAGGTATATATTGACAAATTCCTGAAACAAAAAGTTATGGGCATATATTTTGCTATATTTTTCTTTTTACTTACCTTTAGCACATGGAACTTTTTCATTGCGCAGGGAAATTGCTTATAGTTCGATTAATAATGAAAAAATTACCGAATTTTAACTTTATCATTCAAGAAATTAATAAATATTGGTAATATACACAGAGTTCTACGAGCTATATGTCTTGATATACATATATGACTTTTGCGTTAAAACCACTCATTGTGAAAACACTATTAAGTGTAAAGAATGAAATTTTACCTTGTTTAACATAAAATATTATTCTAAGAAAACACGGAATTAATTCGTAACCGTGTAATCTGGTTTAATTGTTTTCATCTCACTGAGCAATAATAACAAAATACAAGGTGTGCTCATTATATGTCCCGAAATTGTTATGATCTCTTCAAAAAAGTATAAACATAATTTCAATAATAATATAATGTTTAATAAATATAAATTTAAAATATTTAGTCCAGTTCGACTTTAACTGTTGAAGTGAAGAGACGTATAATACAAGTGCACTTAATATTTACCGTTTGTTTTTCCTTTTCTCTCCTCTGTTATTATTATTGATAATAATAGCATGGATAAACCACCAGATATTGGAGGGATATACAAACCTCCAATTGTTATAGACAATAATAAAACTTTAAACTTAACTACTCCTGGGCCAAAGTATTTGGTCATGTCAAGAGTAAAAAGTGATGATAACCTCTCGAAGGTGTCACCCTTTTTAATTAAAAAAGTAATTGATTCGATTTGTGAAGGTGAAGTAATTAGTTGCAACAAGTTAAGAAATGGCACAATCTTAATTAAAACTAAAAATGAGTACCAAGCATGCAAATTAGTGAAATTATGTTCACTTTCCGCTTCGATTGAGGTGACTGTTTCTGAACACAACTCGCTCAACTACTCAAAAGGGGTTATATATTGTAACGATCTGCGGGGAATTCCTGAAGAAGAAATTCTCGAAGAATTAAAGGGAAAAAACGTAAGTAAGGTCGAAAAAATAAAACGAAAATCCCCTAACGGTATTTTAGAAGAGACTGGCCTGATAATTCTTACCTTTACCACTACCACCTTGCCAACTGTAATCTCAATCGGTTACGAAAATGTAAGAATCCGGACATATATTCCCCTTCCCCTCCGTTGTAAGAACTGCTTACGTTACGGGCATATAGCTAAATCGTGCAAAGACGCCAGGTTATGTTTCAATTGTTCAAAAGAATACCATATTTCCGAAGACTCTGAAGAAGTATGCGAATCAACAAGATGTTGCATTAACTGCAAAGAACAAAACGAAGTCTATGACCACGCCACAATCGATAAAAAATGTCCGACTTTTCTCAAAGAAAAAGAAATTCAAGCAATCATTACGCTTGAGAAGGTAAGCAAAAGGAAAGCAGTCAACATATTCAAAGAACGCCATCCCAATATTCATAAATCATATTCCTCAACTCTGAAAACCCAAACCTCTTTAAATGTAGTACCTTCCCATCAAACACTAACAACACAAGTCAAATATAACAATTTTACATACAACAACAACATTGCAAATAAAAATAACACAAATCAGCTGACATCAGATAAAAACACACCACGTGCTTTAATTGATTACTCCACTGTAATCTCCGATATAGAAATCTCAGACGCTGAATTAAATGATATAGAACTAAGGAGCAGTTCATCTCTCTTAACATCAGATGTACTTCCAAACCAACCGTCAACGAGCAACGCATTTCTATTACCCAAGAATACATCGAAGAAGAATATACAAAATATTAAGAGAAAATTAACAAGCTCACGTAAAAAGAGATAAATAACTTCCCTTAATACTTCTCTTAAAAAATGTTACCGATCATAACAATCTTCTTAAATATCATTAATACTCTTTTTTTCTCCATATTACTGAACCTTACATATAGCATATCAATTACAACAAACATTAAATTCTCTAAGTTACACTCTTTTACTAACTCAATATATAATTATGAATTTATAAAAATTACAATTATCACAATCTCTTTATATACACTCTTTATATCAATAAGATTTTTTGATTTATTTCTCTTAAAGTCCCTCTTAGTCGTTACTATAACTAAATCTGAACAAGAAACAGGAAAAATATTAAATATCTCACTTATTTTAAGAGTAATGATATCATATGTCTTGAATAATGTAAATACATTTCTTTTTAAAATTCTTGTAATTAAATTTAATTTACACTCCACTACATCTTCATATGTACAAAAAGAATTTATTAGTAAGTTTAATTTACATTACCCAAAACAGTATGAGTATACTCTTAATATAAACTATAAATGACTAGTAGAATAATACAATGGAATATGAATGGTTATCTTAACAAGTACAATAATCTGCTATTACTAATAAATCAATATTCCCCTCAAATCATTGCCTTACAAGGAACTCATCTTCATTCCCTATCAAACATTCCTATCCCAATTAATTATAATTTTGTATATTCAACTAATTCTTCTACCAACAATTCAATAGAACACAGACTTATTACACTCTTCTTAAGTAAACCTACACAAATTATTTATAATTCGAATATAGACAAATTAGATCCATTTACTCTTACTTGTATATCACTATGCTTAACATCTCTTAAAATTAGTATAAAATTCGAAACTTTTACCTATATTTTAATATATAACAAAATTATTCTCTTTAAAGATAACTTTCCAATATTTACAAACTTAATATTTGCAAATTATATTAAAGAACATATTATAACCAATATATATCAGATAATGTATATGCAATGTTTGGAATCTACTTTTTTAAATATGTATGTCTTATCTTCTTATTACTTTAAACAATGATACTAAAAATTTTGCAATGGAACATTAATGGTTATACTAATAATTACATAGAACTGCAGGAACTGATCAAAGCTCATTCCCCTAACATAATCTGTCTCCAAGAAACCCATATCCACTCCCGCCTCAATATTCCTATTCCTATTAACTATTTTATGTACGATCTTAACACCTCTTCTACGAGATACGGTGGTGTGGCCATTTTGGTGCATAAGTCCTTGGAACATAAACTGACCTTTACCTCGGATGATTTTGATGTCATCGGCATGGAGATTAAATCGAGGATGAAATTAAATTTATATAATGTGTATTTTTCTCCGACTACGAATTTTGATAGAAGTGTCCTTGAAAGTTTATTCAGTGATTATTCTCCTTCAGTAATTGTTGGTGATTTTAACAGTGCACATAGGAGCTGGGGCTCTTCTTCTGATAACCACAGGGGTCGCCTACTGTTCAAATTTTTAAACGAATCCGACCTGATTCTGCTGAATGATGGTTCGCCTACTCATTTAAATACTCATGGAAATTTTTCCCATATTGACTTAAGCTTCTGTTCACCTATTCTGGTTCCTCATGCCTCCTGGGATACCGAGGAGAATCTCTTTGGGAGTGACCACTTTCCGATTATCATCTCACTTTTTTCTGAAACTACAATACATAGGGAAATTAGAAGACCTACATTCAGAACCGATCTAGCTAATTGGGAGAAGTTTCAGGAACTCTGCGCGGCCTTTAATAGATCTAGACCAGTGGTTGATAATATTAATAGGGAAACAGCGAATATTTATAGGATTATACTGCAATCGGCCAATTATTCCATTCCACAGTCACGTGGAAGAGAGAAAAAGGTCCCTTGGTGGAACCAAGAGTTAGGGAGACTGAAGGTAGAAAAGAATAAATTGTGGAGATTGTTTAAGAAAAATATGATACAGGAAAACCTGCTTCTGTATAAAAGGGCTAATGCAAGATACAAGAGAAGCATTAAACTTGCAAAACGGGAATCTATCTTTAACTTAACTTCTGCAATCACACCTAGCACTCCCATTGGAAAAGTATGGACAAACATAAGAAACTTTACAGGATACAGAGCAACACATGGAATCCATTGCATATCATCATTGGTGGATAGAGCAAAATTGTACACAGATTATAAAGATATAGGCAATGAATTCGGCAAATATTGGTCTGCGAACTCAGAGGATATGAATTTTTCCGTTAACTTTAGGCTTAAGAAACGAAGTCTTATGGATAACCCCCCCATTATTATAACGTGTCCGAAAGCAAGAAAAATGGAATCTAAAATAAATTTTTTGGAATTTAACTCAACTCTAGAGAAATTACGTGGAAAGACTCCAGGAAAGGACAGGATATCATATCTGATGCTGAGAATGTTACCCTACGACTTGAAATTGCGAATTATCAACTTATATAATGCAATCTTTGAAAACTATATCCCACAACAATTTAAGAACAGCGTAGTAGTTCCTATTTTAAAGCCTGGAAAGGACAAGACTATTATAACATCATACCGACCGATTTCTTTGAACTCGTGTCTGGCTAAGGTATTGGACAAGATAGTAGCGAAAAGGTTGTGGTGGTTTGTCATGAGCAATAAACTACTTAGCAACCGCCAATTTGGCTTTAAGAAGGGTAGCTCGACAACTGATGCTCTACTTTTTGTAGACTATCAAATTGCCAACGCTCTCTCACTACGTAAGCATATTACCATTATTTCCTTGGATTTTGAGCGTGCATTTGAGAAGGTAGGCATACATTCAGTGCTGGAACAATTATACCAATGGGGAGTTGGCCCGAATATTATAAAATATGTGAGTAATTTTATGTCCAATAGAAAAATTATAGTACGAATTAACCACCTATACTTTTCTTTTCCACTATATAATGGAGTCCCCCAGGGTTCTCCTTTATCTGTTATCATTTTTCTTATAGCATATAATCGACTATGCTCGATTTTATCACTTCACAAGGAAATTGACTTCTGCGCCTACGCTGATGATTTTAACCTCATCATTAAATCTTCTAAAAATAAAAACCTAATACTAGACCTTGACAATGTATTCGCTGATATTACCGAATGGTGTGATACTTCTGGTGCTTCACTATCCACTTCAAAGTGCAAATACTTACACATATGTCGCCTAAGAGACTGTAGCTGTGAAATTAGGTCCACAGTTATCTCCATCTCGAGGGTTGAATGTCTCCGTATTCTGGGTATATTTATGAATAAACGCTATAATTGGAAGGACCACATACTTTATTTACAAACCTCTTTATCACAACGAATGAACATTTTGAAATGTCTGTCTAATCCTAAGTGGAATTCTAACTCAATCGTACTCCTTTCCGTAATGAGAGCACTAATTCTTTCAAAAATCAATTATGGTCTACAATTTTTCGGTTATACTTCTAAATCACAATTAGCTAGAATTGACAGAATTATTAACTCCTGTATAAGAATAGCATTGGGCACTCTACGATCCTCCCCAATTGCGAACATTCGATATGAGGCTAAGATTAGATCCTTGGTCAATCAAAGGGACATGCTTACTACAAGATTATGTCGTATCTTAATTTTCGGTGGTAATGGCCCATTAAGACATATAGCTAAAAAGGTAAGACGTTCCAGGAAAATTCCGAGAGTACCATCTGTTCTTTATCGAGTGATATGGAATAGCGATGATCTTAATCTACCTAAGAATATTCCCACACAAATTTCTGAACTTCCACCATGGTCACTGGATCCCTCATCTATTGATTTTACTCTTCAGAAATACCCGAAAACTGATACTTCCCCAACTCAATATAGGAAGATGTTTGCAGAGCTAAGGGAAAGACTTTCTGACCATATGTTTATATACACAGATGGTTCGAAATTGAATAACTCTGTTGCATTCAGCATCACGACGGATAACAGTGTCTTGAAAATAGCTAAACTTGATGAATATGGCTCAAACTTCTCAGCTGAGATTATTGCAATATATGAGGCATGTATGTTGGTGAGAGGGATAAGTAGTAGATTTGCTATTTGTACTGACTCTCTTTCGTCACTAAGGTCGGTTCTTAATGTATCTAATACTGGGTTTTATCCATCTTCTATCAGAACGATCTTGATTGAGAAATTTCCCAATCTCAAACTAATTTGGGTTCCTAGTCATTGTGGGATTACAGGAAATGAATTTGCTGATCATTCGGCAAGGAATGCAATAAGACAGGCTTTATTTTATACGGATAATTTGAACTGGATAGATTTGGCAAGGCAAATCGATGGGCACTACATGAGAATGGATAGAGATGAAACGTTCAATTCTACTTCCTTTTGGTATAAAGCGGTGAACACTGAGAGGATTTCTATTTACGACTATTTGGATGAATATACTAGTAATTTTTACAGGATTGAGAGCATTAAACTACTTCGACTCAGAGTGGGTCATACCAAGATTTCTCATGGATTTCTGTTTAATGCTAATTCTACCCCCTTTTGCGATTGTTCTGACACGACTCCACCGACACTTAATCATATTTTATGTGATTGCCCTCTATTGACGAACATAAGACTTTCCATCTATCATAATACTAATCCCCTAACCTCCCTATCCCATCCTACAACTGCAAACACAGCTAAATTAATAAAATTCCTCAAAACCACAAAATTGTTTTACGATATATAAATATTAATTACCTTACTAAACTTATACTTGCTACTCTATTATGTACAATCTTAATTGTAGTTATAAGGTATATTTAACTTTGTGGAGCTGAAGGCCTCAGATGCTATTGCTCTTAGTATTCTTTATCTTATAATTTTAATTATAAGCTAAATATGTAAATAAATAAATAAATATTTAGTAGATATTATTAATTAGCATGTGACAAAAAAATTAATCCTAAATCACATCACTGTATATGTAAAAATTTTATATCGTTAGTATAATTCGCAAAGACTCTAAGTCCACTTTTTTCCCAAATTGAGATTTTAATGCAAAACGTTAACACTATACAAACTATATATGTTACGATAAAAAAAATTTCAATATGTAGTTTAAAGTTGTTGATATTTTGTGGTTTTCAAAAACGCTAAGTCCACAAAACTACGAAAAATATTAACAGCATGTGCTAACTCCACGAATATTAATTATTAATTATTCTTAATTTTTGATATAGGTCATTTAAAGAGAGCTATTTTGTAAAAATAATTGCATTTAAAAAGTTTACAAATTTTAAAAACTGAAGACGCCGCTATTTTTTTGTGTCTCCTGTAAAATTTGAAAAAAGGGACTTAGCACATTTGCGAATGAGACTAACGATATATTATTATATATTATATAAATTAAATAATATATATATATATATATATATATATACCTATACCTCACTTTGCGTCGTGGTTACAAACCATGTAAAGATCAAAGATAGGTTCCAGGGTTACAAAAATACTACGTTTTAAAAAGAAAATTAAACAAAAATAAACATTTAAAAACAATAATATTATAAAATTTTATTAAATACATATCGTAAAAATTTTTATTAAAATAAAATAAAAAACTCTAAAATTAGAAAAACAAAGTGACAATTAAACTATATTATTTTCAGTTAGAAAGGAAATCCCCAAGTTTTGATAACATGGCGCAATTAGAAACAACAGTCGTGCCATATTTTAGAAAAAAGTAAATTTCAAAAAATTTAAAAGCTTAAACCCAAAACGACGCAACTTCTAAAAACTTACGACGCACAGCAAATTCGAGAACATTATTTTAAACAATATATTGGAAACTATGCACATAACGTATACATTAACGCTAACAAAATTAGGAAGTTTTTAAAGTTTCGGAGAACTTTTGTTTTAATACGTTTCATACATAAAATTTAAGGAGGAAATAACATATTTCATGAAGAGGCTTTACTCTAATGCTAACTATCGCTACTTACATAAAGGTCATGGTGATATCGTTTCTATGAAAAAACTGACAGACAAAATAGCGTGTTATTGACTATTAACAATCGTCCTTCTGAACAGCATTATAGGAAGAGTTGCACATAATCTATGGAAAATACGAAGAAAGCTGCACGTGGTTGACTTAGAGGCCATAAGGTTGGAATTTAGAATACACTCTGTTAAAACCGAAGCAACGTCGAATGGTTCAATTGAAGACGTAGGGACTTCTTTCTGCGGCTGTCTGATTTTGAAAACAGGTAGCTGCTCTTATAACATCAATAAGAAAAGTGAAAAAGCAAAGCATTCACATTATTTGTGTATCGAAGATCAAAAACAAATATTTGTCTGCTATCGTCTCTGCGGAATATTGGAAACGTTTCGCAAACTTTATTTTATATTTTTATTTGAAAGCTATGCACATAGCAACGTGTGGTAAACAATTAGTTTTTAATTTGGAGTTTAAGAAGAATGCCCCTTCTTCTGCCCCCTTCTTTCCAGTACTCCAAGATGATCACAATCACTGAAGGTGGCTGCTTTTTTCTTTCAGACTGTGAAACTATTAGGTATAGAGGCCGATTTAAGAATTTTGCCTCACGAAAGGATCTCCCTTCCATCAAAACTACAGTCAAACATACCTTACTGTCAATCCAGAGTTGGACAATTTACGCTGCCTAATCACAATTTCCCTTTTTGCTTGTCCTGCAACATTTTTCATCACTAGTGTTGAATGGAATTTAGGTTCCAATTTAATGGCTGATCTTTGCGTTAACTGTTGTGAGACAAATGCATAATAATTTTTGGACTTGGAGCCTAGTAAGTAGTGATGAAAAGTGGGCTTCTTACGAGAACGAAATGCTTAAATGCGATAAGCACTTACAAATTGTCTTCAAGCTACGATAGACACTTATTCAAAATTAGGAAACTTCTTATACATTATGATCTAAAAAAATTTTCAGAATTACACAGCTTTATTTAAAATTTTTCATGTTACTACTATTCGTCATCACATGTGTTTGTTAAAATTTGGTAATAAAAGATTTTTGTTTCTTTATAGGCCATTTACACTACAGCGAAATCTAGTAGATTAGATTTCAAATCCTGCTCAAAATCTAGATCGTTTACACTGGATTTATTTGACAGTAGCAAGATTTCATTTTAATAACAAAAACAGATGACTGAAATTTAAAAGAAAATAATATTTCCAAATTTAGTTTAATACCAAACAAAAATGAAAAATATAGGATATTAAGCATATATATACATATAAGCATATATATAGGTAATAATATATAAATATTAAACCGCACTTTAATACAGGTTCGTCATGGGTCATTCTGGGAGCAAGATGTTCCTAATATTTCATATGATATGTTCATCGAAAAGCCGCCAAACTTTTCATTTGTTATGCTTAACCTCTTCAGGGACGATTTTTTATGGTGACAAAAAAATGATTAAATATTGTTTTCTTTTTAAATTATTTAATTTTATTTAAATAGGAATCCAGAAAACAAAAAAGAATGAAAATTCACAAAAAGGAAGAACGTCCACATTTGTGGTCACTGAGCGTTAATGGTAATGTGTGATATGATTTCATACATTCCGGGCATATCAGGCATATATATTCCTAAAATTTCTCACAAATGTAGAGAGTTCGTCTTACACAATTTTTGTCGTGACATCTGGGGGGATTTTTCAGTTCCTTGTATTTATGACAATGACCCATATCGTCCAGTCTAATTCCAGGATTCACTTTAGTCCAGCTTTTAGATTTTTTAGGTAGTGATGGTAAAACTTATTATATTAAATATAACTGATATTATTTTTTTTTTCAAATATTAACGGTTTCTTGATATAATCCACTAAAACAGATTGCCGAAGAATTATTTCACTTTTCTGTTTATTTATCTAACTATGCGTCGGAAATAATAGCATCAGTGCAGACAAACGGTAAAATGTTTACTTCTGTTGTTGGAGGATTTGGTAGTCAATAACTTATCAAATTTTTGTTTTTTTATTATTATTACAATTATGAGTATAAAAAATTAAGCGTACACATATGTGGCCAAAGGCGTGAAGAGGTTAAAGTTTTGTTTTTAAATTGAAATGTCATTTTTTCCTGCTCAGCGTTGTATTTTTAAGTACTATTTGGCAAAACACATAGTTGCATTTCTGTTTTTACTAGATTTTGAGTAGATTTTGCCGAAATCTACTAAATATGTAGATTTTGTTTTGTATGGGAAATCTAGTTAAAATCAACTAGATTTTGCTCGAAATCTCATAAGTACTAGATTTCGGTGTAGTGTAAATGGCCTATTAGAAAAGACAAAGAAATTCTGTATGTTCAAAATAACAGCAATAATAATAAGTGTATGTATTTGACATGAATTTTTAACCTAAAAAAAGAAGAGAAGAGAAATCATAAAAATTAGTGAATAAAATACAAAAATATTGAATAAAAAAGAAAAATTAACAGAAGGCGATTTAAAATCAGTGGCATATAATGAGGGCATTCGTTTAACGAATGAATTATGAATTTTTGTTTAAAATGAAAAAAAACCTTTTAAGAAAATGTTTGCTTCACCACATGAAGTGTTACAAACCCATTGAAACCTTTCGATTTTCTCTACTTGTGCAGGTTTTTTTTTATATTTTAATATCAAATTCAATTTCTTGCACAATTTTTTTTATGTTGTGTTATTTAGGTCTGTAATACAAAATGACAACCTTTTTAAACGTTATGCCATGTTTTTAATTACTTTTAATTAATAATTCATAAGGTTTTTAAACTTTGAAAAATGTCAACAGCAATATCGAAGGTTATGTGTTGAATATTAGAGGAAACCACAGGAGGTGGGGAATTGGAATATTTAATAAAGATTTTGGAATGAAGAGTTCTTGATATAATTGAAAAGTTAAAATTTAATAAATTTTGTTTTAAAATCTTATTTACAACATTTTTAATGAGGTTAGTTGTGTCTAATTTCAAATTTTAATAATTCAACATTTGAGAAATATGTGCATTCAACTCTTCATTTTTGTACATTAAGGTTACTCTTCGTTGAATCGACGAACAGTAACCAATTGGGGTTAAAGTGTTCGTCACTCATTTACTCTTTATCATATAATTCTTTATGTTTGACAAAAATTTCGTTCTTTTTATCAACAATGTTGGTTGATAACGAAAGCTTGTAATGAGTAAATGTACCCTGGCCACCCATTTTTTGGACAGTAAATGTAATTTTTGGACAGTAAGGTTACTCTTCGTTGAATCGACGAACAAAAAAAATTTTTTTCGTCTACTGACTGCAAGCTTTCGTTATCAACTAACGTTGTTGAAAAATGAGCGAAATTTGGTCAAACATAAAAGAGTTATATGATAAAGAGCAAATGAACTTCGTCGATTCTACGAACAGTAACCGTCCAGGGTTAAACAAATGTGGTAATAAAGCGCCTTTCAATAATAATAAATTTTATATTTGGATCATTTTCATCTAAATTATAAGCACACAGAGTACTTTTTAATTATTATTGCAAGCTACTCACTCTACCAATTTTTCAGACTATTTGTGGTCTCCACGCCCATAAAGCGGTTCGCCAATTATCTACTTCCTCGCAGAAATAGGAATTCTGATCAGGCAAGGCGTCTACCATGAATGAAAACAAATAGTAGTCGGAAGGAACCAAGTCTGATTAATACGTTTTGTGTGGTAGCAGTTCGCAACCTAATCCTTTAATTTAATTGTATCTGCGTATATATTATTAAAAAGATAAATGAGCCCAAACATTCCCTAAGGTTGTTTCAATACAATATCGAACTGCTTCTGATTGGTATTTTTTTAATATTCCGAAATTATTAAAAGTGAATTGCAATCGTTATGCATGCGTTATGTTGCAGTAGGATTTTGAATACGAGTGAAGAAATGAACACAAATGCATAACACTGGAACAACCAAAACCTGCTTAATGGGAAGATGCGACTGTCACTAATCGTTTGAACTGCAGCAAATGCAGTAATTAACAAATTTTCTATGTTGTTATTGCAAAGTGAAACGCATAATTGACTGGATATTCAAAAGCATAATGCCATTACCATCAGCTAAAAATTTGTGTTTAAACATTAAAGATTATTTTATAATTGTTAAATTCGTGGACTGTATGGGGGGAAACCAAAGACCAAAATTACACAAACTGTTGATGCAAATCAGTGGATACTAAAAGAAATAGGAACCAAAATTATAAACGTTCCAACATGATAATAAGCAAAAAGACTAATACACTTTCCTTTTATGTTCTTCTGCACAAGAACAATATCCTGGTTTTTTATTTCTCTTCTTTTTTACTCACTTCCAATTTCAATAATAAATAAGCACAAAGCAATCTTGTTTGATATATTTTTTTACGAAAAATTTATATTTTTATTCTTTGGTTCAAGACCTATTTTTATTTTAAGTAAAATGATTTATTTTAATTAATAAAATAATCTGTTTCCTTAAGTAAACAATATTAGTTTCTTTTTACAAATTATAAAATTCACTAATGGACAATCTGAAGACAAATTATGTTGCATCCTTGTGGATGTTACAAGCAAGAAGTTTTGCGGGCAATAAAGGAGGAGCTAAAATTCTAGCCGACAACACAACAAAAAGGAAACACTATATACGTAAAGATCATTTGTTCGTGTGTGAATAAATAAAAAAAGGGAAATTGTTCGTGAGCCATTTGCGACAAAATCAGGAAAGTGCTGATATTTTTCTTATATTCTGAAAGAATTTTTTTCCCCTTTATTTTCTATTACTGCAAGAGAGTGGCGGTTCGAGTTCTGAAGAGGTCATCTCCATTACCACAACATCATTACCACACAGTTCCCGGAGGATAAACAACGCCCATACAGGCCACAGTAATTTTTTTTTTATGTTTATTTATTCCTGTTGCACACTGTGTTTTATTTACAATATTTTTTTTCTTCACAATATTTTTATTTATTAGAATTTTAATTTATCATATTACACTTCAAATATCTGGAGCTCTAAATTCCTCCAGGCGATCAAAACACGAATAACTTAATTAATAAACAAACAAATATTTAAAGCCAAAAACAACAATAATATTAAAATATAAAAAAAGCTTAAATATATACTTCAGCGCCCTCTGTTTCTAATTTGCCTTCGTTTAAACAATCCTGTTTATGTCGCCAAGGATGGGAAGTTTGGACTATCAGACATAAACAATAATCATCACTTAAAAATGTTTTGCCGGTTTTAATTATTTTAAAATATTAATTTTGTAGTTTATTTATTTATTATTATAAAAGACTAAATTAAGGGATGACTAAAAATATTTGTTTAAAACTCGAAACTGTTTTCGATCACATGTCATAAATCTATTTGCATACTGAAAAATTTGAATTGAAAGCCTAATTAGAAAAAAATCTTAAAAATGAAATCTTATACATTGAATCGACATTTTCCTCGAAAAAAGTGCAAATATATTGTTACGAAAATGGAAACGGTGTATAATCGTTTAACATTAAAACAAAAACCATATACCAACAACAGCAGTATGCAAGAAAAGGGGATAGACGCAGATTTTGGTGTTAATGCTCACAATTTCCCAAACTTTATTGGCAATAATGGTATAAATAACAATCACAATAGTCATAATAACAGCTCAAATAAAGTTTCATATTCTCAAGTTGTTAGAGACAATAGTTACCAATTTTTCAAGCTCATTTAAAAGAATAGAAGCATTAATGAAAAAGTAAATTGAAACCACTACTACAATACTTAACATGATGTTTGCACTTCTCTCAAAATTGTGCAATTAAATTTGCGTGTAGCAATATGGAATGCCAAGGGCTTTTCCAACAATACTCGTGAAATATTTCTCAACGCCAACTTCATTGATTTACTTTTAGTTTTATAAACTCTTTTTATAAGCAGAACCTATTTCCATATTAGAGGCTAGGATTTAATTAGCACTAACTATCCAGATATTGAGTAAAGTTAAGGAAAAGCATGCAAATATCTACGGAAATAAGGCTGTTTATAAGGGAAAGGAGAAGACTGCGTAGAAATAGGATGTTAAGCAGAAATCCATTAGATAAGAGATTGTTTAACAAAGCATGTAAAGACCTAAAAATGATATGAACACAAAAAACCACAGCAGAATTTCTCTAAAAAATCAACAATTCCAAATATGACGAATATCGTTTGTTTAAATCTACTAAGTATTTAAAGAGACCAACTAAACGAAATGCAACAATAAAAAATACTAACGGTGGTTGGTGCAAAACAGATAAAAGTATTTCAGAAGCTTTCGCTCTTCACCTATTTAATATTTTTCAACCTCATACACTCAATAGTATTAAAGAATATGATGAATTAATAGAATTCTTAGATTCGCAGTGTCAAATGGATTTACTCATAAAACATTGTACGCCTAACGGAGTTAAATCTGAAATAAAAATATTGAATAAAAATAAATCTCCTGGATATGATCTGATTTCTGCAAATGTTGTCAATAAATTAACTCGTAAAAGTATAATATTCTTGACTTTTTCTTGACATTTTTATGCTAAAAGTAAAGACGAAAAATCAGCTTTATATGAAATCAGGGAGGAAATACCACAGGGTAGTGTAATAGGACCTATATTGTAGTCAATTTTCACAGCAGATATTCCGGTAACAAACGACGGCATAGTAGCAACATATGCAGATTGCTGTATGAATAGCAGCATCTCCAATAGAAGCTTCTCTATCCGCCCACGTCATATTAACCCCCTTGAGAAATAGCTTACAAGGTGGAATATTAAAGTAAACCCTGAGAAATTCAGACACATCACCTTCACATTTAGGAGAAGAAATTGTTCAAATGTGACTATATATGGTGAACAAATACCAAATGAAAATGCAGTTAAATATCTGGTTAGTACTTCGGATAGAAGGCTTACTTGGAAGCCGCACATTAAGGCTAAACAAACTCATTTATAGAAGCCATCTTGAAACCGGTTTGAACACATGGAATTATGCTATGGGCAACATCAAGCAAATCAAGTATAGATATTCTGGAAAAATATCAGTCAAAACCTTTAAGACTAACTACTTCCGCTCCATGATTTGTTCAAACAATTATAAGATGCCTCAATTTTCTATCAGTAAGGGATGAAATTAAAAGTTTTTCTGAAAAATACCTTCAAAGATGAAAGTGCTGTTGCATTATTGGATGAAAGCACTGAAACTCGAAGACTCAAAAGAGCACATATTTTAGAATTACCTTTTAGAAGCTAATCTTCTTATTTTGTAAATAAGTAACTAACTTCTAAAATTAATATTAACTATGTTTAATTGTAAATAGTTTATGCATTTCACTGGAACTGCATAACTCCTGTTAATTAATATTTAACTTATAAAATTTGCTTATTGTCTTAAAGTGGACAGATTGTAAATGAATAAAGAATTTATAAAAAATTAAAATTAATTATTCCAGTACTGGTGATATGGTGCGTATAATTAATACAATTTTAATCCAATTAAATATAACGAATACCATTAATTTGGAATTAATCATTTACATACTAATAGGCAAATTCCGTTAATTTTTGAAAATGTTAACTTTTTATGTTTAATATTTTAAGTTATCAAACCAGTGTAACAGGATTAACATATGATTTAGAGCGGAATTTTTGGGCCAATAGTGTTGTTATTATTTGTAAAAAAACAGTTTCAGCATTTCGTCATTTACATACGTATGTAGATCTAATATATTTTCCGCTTAATTTTCAAAGGCAAAACAAATGCATCGGAGATTTATAGTATTTGTGTCCATCCCTTCTTTCTTGGCTTTCAGGTGCTCTGGTTCCATCATTACCTGTTTGTTTTTTGCAGCATATCTGTTTTGGATAAAGTAATTATAAAATTACCTGCTTTGGTTACTTTTCATGTGTAAGGCCAACAATCAAACCGCGACTTCGTAGAATAGATTTGAATACGAAGTTCTTAGTAATTAATTAATTAATTAGAGTCGACTCTAAATTCTAGGTTCCGCCACTCATAGATAAAAATAACACCCACAACATGGGTGGTGTGGGAAGCTTAATCGTAATGCTGGCAAAAGAATTGCAAAGAGCAATTAAGTAAATATGTAAGTATGTTAGTGTGCGAGATGTCATAATTTTTTTTTATGTTTGAAAAACCTGTTGATGCCTTTATGAGTGAAATATAATGCCATTTAAATGTCTGCCTCGGCTTCTGTGGGTGTAACGCAACAGAAATTTTCAATTTTCCAATACTAAGACACACAAATCAGATTGAAATTGATCGGTGGCTTTTGGGACAGCTGTGATTTATGTCTTATTCCCCTACTCGAAAAAGCTTAAGGATGTCACATAGCAAACCTTAAGTAGCCAGTTCACATCACCATGACTATATCTTATAATCGCTCTTGCCGAATATCCAAGGTGGCATGCTCTGTGTAACATGCTGCGTCCTGTTGAATCCACATGTCGTTCGTATTCTGATTATTCTTTTTGGACTAAAAGAAGTCAGTAATCAGTGACATAAAGTTCTCGCAGTTGACAGTGATGGCATGGATCGACAAATTCGACAATTATGTTTGTTCACGCCTTCAGAATACAGAAATAGCATTTCATGCTGAAAATGATTTTCCGATGTAAATTAGGGTCAGTTGCCTCCGCTCCAGAGTCTGTTTAGCTAACATAGCTCATTTACACCTGGGTCAGTTGAATTTTGTTCCCCCATAAGTCACAAAATTGTTAAAGTCGTGGTCTGCAAAACGCCGCTAACGACACGAAACTGTACGCTTCAGGTTCTCCTGATTGATAGATCTTTTGTCTCGTCGACGTACATTTGTTGGTCGATCCTTTACTGAACCAGTATAGTAGAATTTATCATCCACATTGCGAATAGTCGACGATTATAGCGAACGTAAGATGAGTGAAGTGCACGGTAGTTTGCACGAACAGAACATCTATTTTGATAAAACAATTTTATTATTTCCATGTGTTGTTGAAAACTATATCCATCCATAATGATTTGACGGTATAGACGGAATAAATGGTAACTAATTTGTTAAATAAACCTTGCGCAAGTTGGCCGTTATTAAAGATGGAAAGTCACTGCTGGAAGATCCGATAGAATTATAATGTTTATAGTATTACTTCGTTTTTCTGCTTTGCAATTATATTTGGGTCACTCATTTGTCATTTACGGCCTTTATCAAAAAAAGAAAAAAACTTGAACGAATTTCATACCTCCCATGCCCTGACAACAACGAAGTATTGGTTTCTTATGGTGTGAGAATTAGTACACTATTGTCTGTAGTCTAATAGCGGTTAATTCAAATTAAGCTCAATGACACTGACAGCAATGTGGCATATAACAGGATTTAACGAACATGACAAGTAATGGAACACATTTACAAATGCCTATACAAATCGTATGTGTACCAAATACAAAACTATTGTGTGAAGTGGGTAAGCACACTTTACTTCTGGCAATTATACCTAACAGTGCAAATAGAAATAGTAACATCAACACTAAAAGTGCCAGATATAGTTTCACTTTGTTTTATTTTTTAATCAATTTCCATTCAAATAGTGGCAGTAGCGGTATAACGGAAACCCAAATGTCTCCACAATCATACCACATAACAAGACCTAAAATGGTCATGACAATAGAAGCAAAGATTAAGTGAAGATTTTATTAACAGCCCATACCCCATACTACGGCTGAACGTTAAAGAGTGACAATATTCTTATTTTTCAAATTCATTCATTCATTCAAAATACGGCTACTGTTAAGGTGATATCATATTTTAGAGCTGACATTTGGACTCCCACTTTATCCAACAGCATCTACCCTTTCCGTTTTGAATTTTCATTAGTTGGTTGTATGCATTTGCGTCGAACTCTTTTGCTGATTCTGCCAAACTCTGCCCCGATGTAATTGCCTTCAAATCTTTTTAGCCCATACTCGTTTTTAGTGATAATTAATCCATAAACATGAAGTTTAAAATTCTTCGCTACATATACTCACAGACAATTGTTGATTAAATATTAAATATAAAAATTTGTTGAACGCGGTCTTGACGAATCTGTCGTCCTGCAGTTATGGAAGCCACTGGCAAAAAAAGGGGTTGAAGTTTACTTTGATAATTTCTTTACAAGTCTAAACTTAATGCACATTCTCTAGCAAAATGAAATAATTGCATGTGGAACTATTCGATGTAGTAGAAACCACATACCGAAGAATTTTCAGGCGGAGAAAGAAATGAAAAGAGGGGACATAAGCAACTTCATGTCAGAAAGCATTTCCGTCGTCAAATGGATGGACAAACGTGGTGTCTACCTCAAATTTTATTGACCCAACAGAGGTAATCAAGGTCAAGCGCCGTATTGCTTGACAAACTAATAAAATGGATATTGATTGCTCTTTGATTATACAGCACTACAACAAAGGAATGGGAGGCGTTGATCTAATGGACCAAAAAAATGTTTATTATGAGTACGATCGCAGAAGTAAGTAGCGTTTTTATTTACGATTGTTCTTCGACCTATTTGAGCTATGTGTTCAAAATAGTTATATAATATATAAGAAACTCACATTGGCTAACAATTCTTTAATCAAAGTGGCTTCAATGGAATTTCGAGCAGCTTTAGCCAAAGAACTGATAAGTTGCTTAAATTTTTCAGCGTCAACCAAATTTGGAACTAATTTTATAAGTAAGCCCAAATGTGTTCATAAAATGGAAAAGAGTGAATGTTGGAAACACTGCTTTCATTGTGCTTCCTATTAAAAATACAGTCGCACAAATGTTTTTTGCGTTCAATTCAATGTGTGTCTTTGTTTCACTACTTCTCGTGATTGCTTTGGAAACTATCACGAACAACACTAATTATAAATTTTTAAGATTTATTGTATTTTACTTTATATTTTTAATAACAAAACTGTTTTTAAATAATGTCCAAAAATTAATAATTTGGGATAAAGAGACTGCTTTCAACCCATAGGCAACTATATTTGCCAAGCGAAATGGGGGACTTAGAGGATACCCAGGAGGAGAAATTTTTTTTTCGTCACTACTATTAGGCCACAGATTATTAAAATAAAACAAAGGGTTAAATCGCTTCAGCTGAAAATGTTTGGTCGTCAAAGGGTTAAGCTAAAGGGAGAATCATCCTACCGGTAACTTTTAAAGTTAAGTTTATGTTTGGCTTCTTCCACTCAGCAGATTTCTGGCAAGAACTCTGAGAGTATCTATGCAAAAGAACTATATCAAGCGGACGATTATATCAGGCTCTATATCTATTTTAAGGTCGTCTTTGACTCGTATATCCATTACGTCCATGAGTTCGTCTAACAGCGTTTGCCCATAAGGAGTCCTATCAGCAAACTATATATGTACGTTTTATAGACCATGAGGGTTCTGTGCTTAAGCCTAAGTACGCCCAGAAATTCATTGTTGTCGGTAGCGTAATTTGGACATTGTCCAATTATTTCTGGCTAACCGTGACTTGCACATCCTCATCACTCTCTAGGTCTTCTCTAGTTTCATAATAATAGAGCGCGAATGCGTGTTTGGCTAGAGATGGAGTCCTTTAGCACCACTTTCAGCTTGGCACTGGACCAGACATCTTTTACATACTTAAAAAAATTCTCTATATTAATAAACAAATTAATATTTAACTTAATGATAATCATTCATGTCAAAAACAGGCGAATCGTGGATGTCTTCTATAAAACAAACATTATTCCTTATTTAAAAATCGAAAATATTGTAGTATTTTCTGTCATTATCGTTATGAGCTGTTGTAATTTGGATATTAACAAAAAACTGTCTTCCCTTTCATCGTCAAAAGATATCATTTTCTGATAAGACTATATTGTGCTCATGTTAAAACCACTTTCTCTTCAACTTTGCGTGGTTATGGTTGGATTTTTGTTAGTTTCCGTTGTACTGCCATTGTCAGCATCCGAATAGAAAACTGCTAATGGAAGAAAACAAAGCGTTGTTATTTGTAGCACTTTTAGTGGGAGAGTTTCTATTAGTGCTATTGGACCCTAGACCATACCAAAAATATGTTTAGCGGCATTTTACGATAATTATGTATTTCACACAAGTAGGTTGTTAATGTAAAGATTGGAGTTTGAATGTTTGATTTATATACTAGAAATGAGCGATATTTTCAAAACTGTGATTTAATCACGGTGATTGATAATTCACTGGGAACTGCAGTGATTGAAATTGCCAAATAACAGTTACTAATAATTTCGTTCTTTCAAAATTGTTACATAATCAAATTTATTTCATTTTATTTTGAGCGAGGCAGAGTTAATATTAGATGATGCTGATTATTTACTTTTGTCTTTTATACATGAACTTTCTGTGAAACTTAATTGTCAAACTTAATATAAAAAAAAATTACATTAAAAATAATAACATTGATGACACCACTTTGATTTTGTTTAGTAGGCTTTTCGTAGTATGTATCTACTTGTCTCTTTCTTACGACTTAATAAAATACGCTATTGTCATTATTGTTTTATTTTGGAATACTGTGATCACAATCACTGTTTTAAAGACCAGTGATTAACAAATTACGTTCACTGAGAACAACGTTCTTCAAAAATCACTGGATTGCTCATCTCTATTATATACCCTGCATGTTGTTGAATACTGTTCTTATTACTCCACATTGTTGTTGCGACTACTGCATTATCTCTATCATGGAGCTTAGTTTGCATTAACCGTTAACTCCTGGAAATAGTTTACAATTTCGCACTCTATTATGCTTGGAAATTATTTTAAATTTGAATCGAAGTAGCATGAATGTAGGAGCTTAGCTTAGCGCTTTAGCTATTTATTGTTTTTCATAATATGGTGATTTAAGAGTTTTAGTGCCCAAATTTTTTTTCTATATTAAAAAATTTATTCTGGGTTTGATTTGTTTTAAAAGTAAAGGCTATTTAAAAAAATTGTTTTTTTTTATCAAATCGAGTTTAATATGGTAAAATGTAGGAAAATCTTACCTTGCGTCTGTAGATGTTTGTAGGATTTTAATCAAATGGAATAGAGTGATTGTGTTGACTTAATATTTTCAGTTTAATATTTTTATATACATATTGTTACGTAAATCGAAACGACTTAATATCGTTTAACAACAAAAACGATAAACAAAAGGAACACGATACAAATACACATTAACACTAAAAATACAATGAACGTGTTGCTTATCTAAAGCTGTGCACACACATATGTACAACGAACCTGGTTGCACCTGGTACTAACAACAACATGTATGTGACAAAAAAGGGATAGACAACATGAGCAAAGTACACAAACAACAATGTATTAGCAATAGAGCTCCCGAGGAGGCGAGATCACGAACCTTCTACTTCAAGAATGTTCGTTAGACTGGTTGTGTAGGACTATGAAAGGGCTGGACAAAGCAGGCAGCAGTCAGTATGAATTCAGTCAGCCTTGTGTGAAGTTGCGTGTGAACAAAACAAGTCGTGGTTGTAAAGATCTAGCGAATAGTTGTGTGAACTAGTGAATAAAACAAATTATTATTGTTGTATCGTTAAGTTGTATACGGTGGCACACAAAAGTAGTAGTGTAAAGAATAAAGAGTTTAACTGAAATTAAACATATATTTGTTTTTACTTGGTTTGCAATTAACGAACTAATATTTAAACGTTTTTAAAAAGGTAAAAACGTAACAATATGTTTTTATAATGATGATAGGTTAGGTTAGGTTAGAGGACGTGTACTTGTCAATTAGGACAAGTACAGTACCCGGAGGTCGAATTGATCCATTGTACAACGTCCTAGTTTCTCACACCACTTATGTTGTGTGTTAATTTTATACATGAGTGGTGGGACCTACAGTTTAAAGTCGACTCCGAACGACAGATTTTTATTTATTGAGAAACTTTTCATGGCAATTTTTATTAACTCTCAGAGTTTTTGCCAGAAATCTACTGAGAGGATGTCGCCGAAAGAATACTTTTTGTATTTTGTCTTTGATGCCTGGTCTGGGGCTCGAACCCAGGCTTTTGCGTCTAATAAGCCAACACACTACCTACTAGACTACGGCGATATAATGATTATAGTATAATTTTAATGATGTAATTGATATTTGCTTAGCTTGCAAGGAAAGAATTAATGATGTTTCAAGTGCAAAAAGAGAAATGAATTTACAAAGTGATTTGATCCTTTAAGAAAATCCAAAGTTTATCTATATCTATAAATCTATATACGAGTATATGTATATAGATATAAATTACCTATACGGTAAATATACTTTTAGAACGTATAACTAGTGTTGGTAAACGTATTTACTAAACGTGTGCGCAAGACATTTAAAATTGTACAGTATTGCATTTTTCTCATGAGCGTATATTTACCTTAGCTGCAAATGTAAATAAAGCCGAAAGTCCACACCATCCTTTTCATGCGCCTTGCGAATTTTGCTTTCCATGCCGATTTTATAGCAAGTTACACACAATGCGTTTATGCGACTGGTTTTTTGTTTTGATCAGCTGTTGTGGTAAACAACAAACAAGCGAACAAGAACATTTTTGGAAAAAATAGAAAATCAAAATGTAATTTTTAAAGAATTTATGGCATTAATTACAAATTTATGAGTTTATATATGTGATATTTTGACATTTGAAAAACGCGCATAACGTAAAAGGACAGGCCAATTTAGAAGGAGAAAAAAATGTTATAAGTTTTGCTAAGCAAATATGTTAGAAGCAACAGAGTGAAAACTGGCAGATAAAGTAAAAAAATTAAATGTAAACAAACATTTATTTTGTGTTAAAAAGGGGAAAATTTGGAATATTTTTTAATTTTTTCAATGAAAAGTTTAAAGATTCTTAAATATTTAAATATTAATCGAAATGTGGGTGAATTTCGGTCACAATGAGTATAGTTTCTTGAGCAAGAGGTAATTAAGAAGTACTGCTCATAAAAAATTTTTCCTGTTGAAAGTTGTAAAAATTTTTTAATTTATTGGAAGGAAAAATTAAAAATTGTTATTAGTTCTTTTTATTATTAATAGTTTTACACAAAAATTACATTGTATTGTGCTGTTAAGGCCTACGAAAATCCTCAAAAGAACACAAGTCGGCCCCCGGTGCTATTGGTGCCGACGTCTGCTATTGAATAAATACTCTTTCTTTATTATGAAAAAAAGAAAAAAAAAAACATTTTTCTTTCCCATTTACTGCAAAAAGAAATGCACGTTGTGACGCTATGAAGTGTACAATATTTTTGCTGCACTCTTTACACAACTCTCTTTTGTATTGTTGTACAATGGTTTATGAGTGCAGTTGTTTTTTTGTTCTCTATCTTTGCTTCACTCTTAAGCCGAAAGTCCATACCATGCGTTTTGCATAACATGCGTATACCGAAAAAGTAGAATCAGTGTATTTGATTGTGACAAGTTACAGAAGAAAAAGCATAATATGCATAGACGCATACAAAGTAGGATTACTTTCTACTTTTCTATGCGAATAATGCAGTGTTGGAAAATGTCAGCAGTTTTTTAAACTTGGCATGCCAAATTATATACTATTGTGAATGGTTTCTACAAATATGTTTAAATAGTGCATTACTATTTTCGCATTTTTCTTTATTTGTATTATAAAAATATTAATAAACACATATTTCATAATAAAGTTTATTACTAATTTAAGAGGAAAATACATTAAAATACATTTTTTAACAAATTTCTTTCATGAACACATATTTTGTGTATGTATATGATGATTGTTTATACATATGTATGTATATGATTGTTTTTATGTACTGAGTGTCATCCATTTTGAATTTATTAATTTGTAAACAAGAAAAGTGGAGGATAAATTTACTGAAAACACTCGTCTTGTGTTCTTTTGAGGATTTTCGTAGGCCTTAACAGCGCAATACAATGTAATTTTTGTGTAAAACTATTAATAATAAAAACAACTAATAACAATTTTTAATTTTTCCTTCCAAGAAATTAAAAAATTTTGGCAACTTTCAGCAGGAAAAATTTTTTATGAGTAGTACGTCTTATTTTGATCTTATTATATTTAGCTTCTTAATTAACTCTTGCTCAAGAAACTATACTCATTGTGACCGAAATTCACCAACATTTCGATTAATATTTAAATATTTAAGAATCTTTAAACTTTTCATTGACGAAATTAAAAATTATTCCAAATTTTCCCCTTTTTAACACAAAATAAATGTTTGTTTACATTTAATTTTTTTACTTTATCTGCCAGTTTTCACTCTGTATATCTGTTGCTTCTAACACATTTGTTTCGCAAAACATTAAAATATTTTTTTCTCCCTCTAAATTGACCTGTCCTTTTATGTTATGAGCGTTTTTCAAATGTAAACTCATAAATTTAAATAAACTCATAAATTTGAAATTAATGTCATAAATTTCCAAAAATGTTCTTGTTCGCTTGTTTGTTGTTTACCACAACAGCTGATCAAAACAAAAAACCAGTCGCATAAACGCATTGTGTGTAACTTGCAATAAAATCGGCATAGAAAGCAAGATTCGCAATGCGCATGAAAAGGATGGTATGGACTTTCGGCTTAAAGCCGAAAGTCCATACCATGCGTTTTGCATTACATGCGTATACTGAAAAAGTAGAATCAGTGTAGTTGATTGTGACAAGTTACAGAAGAAAAAGCATAGATTGCATAGACGCATAGAAAGTAGGATTACTTTCTACTTTTCTATGCGACTAATGCAGTGTTGGAAAATGTCAGCAGCTATTTAAACTTGGCATGCCAAATTATATACTATTGTGAATGGTTTCTATAAATATGTTTAAATAGCGCGTTACTATTTTCGCATTTTTCTTTTTGCATTACAAAAATATTAATAAAAACATATTCCATAATAAAGTTTATTACTAATTTAAGAGGAAAATACATTAAAATACAGTTTTTAACACATTTCTTTCATGAACAGAATATGTATATGTATGATGATTGTTTATACATATGTATGTATATATGATTGTTTTTAGTACTGTCATCTATTTTGAATTTATTAATTTGTAAACAAGAAAAATGGAGGATAAATTAAATGAAAACACTCGTCTTGTGTTTTTTTAGGATTTTCGTAGCCCTTAACAGCACAATACAATGTAATTTCTGTGTAAAACTATTAATAAATAATAAAAACAACTACTATCAATTTTTAATTTTTCCTTTCAAGAAATTAAAAAAATATTGGCAACTTTCAGAAGAAAAATTTTTTATGAGCAGTACCTCTAATTTTGATCTTATTATATTTAGCTTCTTAATTAACTCTTGCTCAAGAAACTATACTCATTGTGACCGAAATTCACCCACATTTCGATTAATATTTAAATATTTAAGAATCTTTAAACTTTTCATTTAAAAAATTAAAAAATATTTCAAATTTTCCCCTTTTTAACACAAAATAAATGTTTGTTTACATTTAATTTTTTACTTTATCTGCCAGTTTTCACTTTGTTGCTTCTAACACATTTGCCTCGCAATACTTATAACATTTTTTTCTCCCTCTAAATTGGACTGTCCTTTTATGTTATGAGCGTTTTTCAAATGTCAAAATATCACATATCATAAATTTCTAATTAATGCTATAAATTCTTCTAAAATTACAATTTGATTTTCTATTTTTCCCCAAAATGTTCTTGTTCGATTGTTTGTTGTTTACCACAACAGCTGATCAAAACAAAAAACCAGTCGCATAAACGCATTGTGTGTAACTTGAATTAAAATCGGCATAAAAAGCAAGATTCGCAAGGCGCATGAAAAGGATGGTATGGACTTTCGGCTTTCTTCTAGGTCAGTATCGCTCTCGAAATTGAAAAAAATGAAGGAATTAATCAAAATCGATTGCAACTTTTGCAATTGTTGACGTTTCAAGTCTATTAACCACAATTTTTCATCTTTTGAAATGTTCAGCTTCCAAATTCAGCTCATACATATATTTTGTTGCATTGTCGTAAGACCGCCTCCGGTCAGGATACCTTACAAGATCAATAAAGTACTTGCGAAAGTTTTTTATTTTTTTTATGCTTTCTTAACACTATCAGCAACATACTAATAATTTTTTAACTTTGACCACTTTTAATGTTTTATTTGATTTTTTGAAATTCACACTTTTTGTAAAATAATTATTTAGTCCGCATTTAACAATTTCTCAACTTTAAATGACAATGATAGCTGCTCAAAGCGGCAGCATATGTTGCAAATATAATAAAAATAATTTTTGGACTTCCACGAATTAATCAAAATACGAAAAGAAAGCAAAACAGAATTTTGAAAGCGAATAAATGAGCATTGAACTTAACCCGTCTACAGGCGGTCTTGGGCATTAGAGGGTTAAATTTAGAATTGCAATAAAACAAAAACGGTTTGTAGTATTGCCAAATTTCTTTCTCTGTTTTGAAGTACAATTGTTCCGGTTAGAATTGGAATATTATTTCATTCATATAAAATCGGTTATCATGGTGCGATAGGTCTCTCCATTGACAGTAATGATTGCGCCGTCATCATTTTCAAATGAGTGTTCTGTAAGACAACGAGTGGGTTTTCTGAATTCAAATACGGCAATTTGGCTTATTAACGTACCCAAATGAGCTTAATCCGAAAAGATCGACAATATCGACATCACCGGACAGTTTCTCGGTGGTCCAATAATTCTTAACGTTGTTCAAGCGTAAATAGTCTCATTACGTACATTGTTGTTTTGTGATAGAATGTGATGGAATAAAATGTCATAAGTATTGCCAGATTCGAAATAACCGATGGTTCAAATTTAAACCGATAGAAGGCTTATCCGGTTAATCTAAAATCTATCGGTCCAGACGGATTGGGCAAACGTTTTTTAAATTTTCGAAATGATCCCATTAAGTTTATTGGATAAAAAAATTTACCACACCCATTTTATTTAACTTTCCCATAACTTCATGCAATTAAAATTAAGTAAGTGAGTAAACCTTCCAATGTGTTCATGTTACTTAAGATGGATTTAATAAAAATATTCACATCACTAGGAAACTGATAATGTTCTTTTATTTATATTAAATCGTATTGAAAATGTTGAAATTTGTTAGTTAAGATAAAAGAAACTCAATAAATACACAAAAATTATTTTTCTTATTCCTCTAGGCCATCATAGTTCACAGCGGTCGTTTCCTCTTTCAATAATATGCTTCATCCCTACATAGTTTTAATAAGCGTGTTACTTTTTATTTGCTTATTAATTGAAAGACAAAACTACATGTGCTTTATATACTCAATATTCTCGAAAATTAAAGTGTTAAATTCTAAACGGTTGACGTCAAAGGTGAAAAATCGGAAATCTGAAGTTAAATATTTTCACTTTGCGCAGAAAACGCATTTTTTTCGTTGATTTCGGAGCCACACAAACTCGTGAAGAAAGAAAAATTTGTTTTTCAATGAAATTGCGTAAAGAAAATGAAAACAATACCTTTATGTATTTGCAATGGCATATTTTTTAATGAAAGGAAACTTTAACAATACCACGAACGAACACTTTGGAACTTGTACCAGTGCTTTTGTCCTTCGCTTTAATTTTTAATTGCAAACTTATGGAATTGCTTGCTCAGTCGGAAACAAACAATATTATTAAAAATTTAATCGCCAAACTACTTTTAAAAGACAACAAATTTCCATGCTAAGTTCACAGAAGGCATATGGTTAAATCTTAAAGGCAAATCAATTCAATGCGGATTAAATATCCGTCCATCGAGCCTTAAAAAAACTTCATAATTCTAACTTATGTATCACTTTTGATACATACTTGTAGTACATAGAATTGTCACTATTATTGATAGATTTATATTTTGATTTATTTTTAATCAATTCAATAAACTATTTTATATTATTGCATTTTATTATCACTTTTATCAAATTTACGCTAAAATTTTTGACATGATGTGCATTGCAGCTTGGTTTTTTACATAAAATTCAAAAACACTTCACGTCAGCTTGGTTTTATTTTTTTCTAAATGGTAATAATTTGGCAACTACCACACTTGCTTTGTGGCGATTTATAAGTTTCCAATTATTTAGATGGGACAGCTTATTGTCACTCGCATCAGTAACACTCTCAGTTGACCATAACCTTTTTCGTTAGAAATATTTGTTGTCATGTGAGGTAAAAAAGATTTCTGTTGCAATAGAACATCGATTATGTCAATAACAATGCTCTCCCTTTGATTCCTCTCTGGTTTCCAGGATGCAGGTTTCCCCAAATACGGCTGTAAGTAGTTGCTACGCACATAGCATGTTCTTGAATCTAAGACTGCCAATTCGATTTCGGTGGAACACAAAATTTATAACGATCATAAAATGCAATAAGTCACTAATCTACAGCGACAAAATTATTGGGATTATTAAAAGCTG
The DNA here is from genome assembly GCA_936449025.2 of Sarcophaga subvicina. Classification (NCBI taxonomy): domain Eukaryota; kingdom Metazoa; phylum Arthropoda; class Insecta; order Diptera; family Sarcophagidae; genus Sarcophaga; species Sarcophaga subvicina. The sequence goes on from OW388080.2 coordinate 55,937,055, forward strand.
AAAGACTTTCAGCTCATTTTTTGAAAAGGCGTAATAGGGGTAAATATATCATCATTTTCGAGTAGCACATTACCAAAGCTAATGATTCTGTTATCTCATACGTACGTACTGAAATATTATTTATCATCTGTAATATCTATGATATAAATCATAGGGCGAAACACTTTTCTCTAATGTTTGCCTGTCACGTGAGATAAATATGAGAAGAGCAGTAAGAAGACTCTACAACATTTCAAGAAACACCTACTCAAAATTGGTAATGTTTGCCCTTCCCAAACTACTAAAGGCATACAGTCCTCTTTCCAAGTAGCACCATCTTTGGCGATAAACATCCTATTGTCATATTGTTGGTTGTCAATACTTTCGTCAGTTCACAAGACGATCTTCTTTTTTCTTCTTCTTCACAGTCTTCAGTAGCAGAAATATTACATTCATACATATATAATCATTACAACTTTTCGTTATAAATTGGAAATGTTTGACCTGAGGTTTGAACCTTGGTTTGACGTCTAATAAGCTAACACGATACATACTAGACTACGACCACTCAATCAATATCAAGAACAGATAATTCAACCTCTTCATTTTCATCCAACACTTAACTTTCAATTTCTTCTTAAATACCATAAATAATGTATTATTTACGATAAAACTTCACAAAATATTTGAAAACCCCAAAAAATTTCAAACACAACACCAAAGAATCCCTAGGAAAGTCGTATGTATTAAAAACAGAGGCCGAAAATAACTGTTACTTTTGAATTTTTGATTAAAAAAAGCAACCGCAAGGAAATGTCGGAGAACAAAACAAAGTATACCATTTGATTGTCTTGGACTAAATTTTTATAAAATGCGATGCTTTTTAAAAACATGATTTTTATTTTTTAGAAAAAAATAATAGTTATTTTTTGACTTTTATTTTTTCGAGCAGAAATTAAAGTTATTTTTTGACTTTTATTTTTAAGAGCAGAAATAAAAATTACTTTTTGACTTTTATTTTTTCGAGCAAAAATAAATTATTTTTGACTTTATTTTTTTTTTTTTAGTAGAAATGAAAGTTTTTTTTTTTGATATTTATTTTTTCGAGCAGAAATAAAAATTATGTTTTGAGATTTATTTTTTCGAGCAGAAATAAAAGTTATTTTGGATTATTCAAACCCTATGCCACAAAGATTGGTGTTTGATATAGCCAAAACTTACACACAGTTACTAAATTATACGTACGGTTAAAAAATTGTCGAAATTTTTTAACTAATCCGTTTTCGTTGAAAATCTTTATAGTTTCCTTGATGTTAAGACGGTCTTTTGCATTGGTTAAAAAATTTCTGAAATTGAACTGAATTGTATGAAAGGTATGCATCCGATTTACAAATTTCACAAATTTCTGAAAAGTGTACATCAGGCCCACAAACGTTACCTAATTTCAGAAATTTTTTAACCAAGACCGTCTTAAAATCGAGGAAAGTTGTCAGACAATTACAAAGATTTTCAACGAAAACGGATTAGTTAAAAAATTTCAGAAATTTGTTATCCGTGTGTATACTTCTGTGGCTATGTGTAATTCTAATAATTTTCTAATAAAAATTACTTCAATTTTTTTAAAGAATTTTTTAATAAATATTATGAATTCATCATGAATTAAAAATTACGCGTGAGATTATAATATTTTGCTAAAGTGTTTGATAAATAGATTTCATTTGACGGTATACATTTTATAAACTATTGACTGCTGGTTATGTATATTTTCTTAATTTTATTAATAAAAAAAACTTTTTTAAAAATATATAAAGTGTTGGAAACACAAAAAATGTAGTGTATACACTAAGGACCACCGGTGTCCCCATGGGAATTCTGTGTCCCCCTGAGGGAATTCTTTTACTTACATGTAGAGGTTATGATTCATTACTATTGCTATCATTTACTTACATTTGGTATTGTAGATTAGCTTTGCAGTGGACGGGAAGATATTAAACTCAACGAAAATGAAATGTAGTATATATTGATGGGAGATGACTTTCGATACAAGACGATTACTAATGCATATCTGATGTTGAAATTAAAGATACGAAATTCTAACAGCAAAAATCACTCGAGTCTTAAATTTTTTGCATTAAATGATTGCCTGTGCCACATAGAAACTGTTAACATGTTCCTAAATGGGGCCAGAGTATACTTTCCTAATATTTTTCCTGTTTCAGATGTATTCCTATCATACATTTCATTTAACTACAAAATTTGATAGCTTGGCCGAAGAAATAGTAGAAAAATCAATTTAATAAGTTCATACAAACGGCCGAGAATTAATATAAGGGTTATTATATTTCGCCATAATTTAGAGGGTACTGGTCAGCAAAAATAAATAAAGTCTCGGTTTGAAGATGAAACCTTCCCTTTTGCAGTAATTAAGAGGTTCAAGATGCTCTCAAAAACAGGAAACAACAATATGAGCGCATGAAAAATTTAAAAAAATACAGTTTAATAAAGCAGTACACAAAAATAAACCTGTTAAATCGAGCTTCTTGCAGGTGAAAAACACTGCGCGCCACTATGATTTTAAAATTTAATGCTTTACTGTAGCAAATACTTCATTTCATTAAAACAGTTAGTACATACATAATTGGTCATTGCAACCCTTCAGTCAGGATTACGACCTAGTTTCTCACACCACTTATGTTGTGTGTGTTAATTTTATACATGACCTACAGTTTAAAGTCGACTCCGAACGACAGATATTGAGCAACTTTTCATGGCAAATTTATTTACTCTCAGAGTTTTTGCCAGAAATCTGCTGAGAGAAAGTTACCGAAGAAATACTTTTTGTATTTTGTTTTGATATCTGGCCTGGGGCTCGAACCCTGGCTTTACGTCTAAGAAGCCAACACACTACCTACTAGACCACGGCGACTTCACGTTATTACTTCATTATTATTAGTACCTAATACACTGGAAGAAATTACTTCTAAAATAATCTCAAGAAATTAACTCAACCAATCCGCACAGCTGAGATAGACAGATATGTATCTCTCTAACATAACGATTTTTAAAAGTTGTATTGTTTTTGTATAATCTAAGAATTCTGCGTTATTAATTAGTTATTCGATTTGATGAAACATAAAAACAAAGATCAAACTGATTGCAAAAAACAAAAAGTTCGTATTGATGTCAAGAAGTTGGTTATTAAACTCAATGATGATGAAGATGTTTGTGCTAAATTGCTGAAAATATGAGATCAAGATCATTAGGGTCATCATTTATTATTTAGGTCTATAATAAAAATATATATAATAACAGAGAATTTAAAAATATTAAAAGTCTATTAGTAGTTGTTATCTCAAACGTTGAAAGGGTTGATAGCTAATGCTGGACTAATTAAAAGTAGCACCCACCTATGCAGACACTTCCCTATTGCGCACAAAACTAGCCCGACGGTCGTTGTCCGCCTATGGGAATTTCACTGTAATTGCTAAAGTAATTGAAAGTCTTAATAAAATAAGAAATATAAATCTATTTCCGAACTCACTTTTAACAAAAAGACCAAGAAAACTATCACTTAAACGAAATTAATAATAAGTTTAGACTACAAAATTAGATAAGGTAGCAGACGAATATGGAAGTCCAGCGACACATCTACGAGTAGACATCGAAGCCAAAACTGAACTTCTACGGCCCTACTTCACATTAGTCTAAGAAGAGTCTGACTACAAGAAATCGCCGAAAATTGGCGGCTTGAGAGATTGCTACAACTGAAGAGCAATGACTCTGCTTAACACTATATTCAAGATACTGGCAAACATCATACAAGGAGCGGTCGTAGCGGTAGCTTTGATTATGTCACAAAGCTCACTTGAGCGCGCATAGCGTCCCGTTGTGATGCCACGGGTGAACGCAGTCCCTGTGCTTACCAAGTTCCACCAAGACCAGGGAGGAGGAAGAAGTTGGTCAGCACAAGGGCTGCTCATAAGAAGCACGACTACCCCACGCTCGAAAACCAGCCAGAAAGCTCCATACAAGGAAGACTTTAAAGCAATATAGAGTTAAATCTACAATACGAACAGGCAGGTTTTAGGTAAAACAGGAGCTACGTAGATCAAGCCAAAACTATACGCATTATAATAGAGCAATCTCTTGAATGTTGTTCACTCTTGTAACTACTGTTTGTAGATTTAAAGAAAGCATTGGATACCATTGAACGAACTATCATATGGAAAGCATTGAGAAGGAAAGGAGTACGCCAGAAGACAATACAAATCATCAGAGCTATGTTCGAGGAAGTATGCAGAACACTCAGTTCTTCATAACGGTAATATAAGCTAACCTTTTAACACAAACACTGGAGTAAAACAAGGGTGCCCCTATCGCCTCAGCTATTCACCATTGTGCTGGTTGATGTCGTGAGCGGAGTTTGTTCTGAAAGAAGAGGAATAACATCTCTCTCTCTCTTACGCTCACTCGAGAATATGGATTATGCCAATGATGTTTGTCTACTCTCTCACAAAGTCTCCAACAAAGCTAGAGAATTTGGCAGTAATAGCGCGCATTGTTGGATTTGAGGTAAATATCGAAAAAATCACAGGTTCAATAAAACGCACAAACATCCTGATTAGTGTTGGGCACCTCTACAGGTATTCGTCAACAAGTGCCTCATAACCATACGAAAATATTCTGGTCTAATAACATCAGTTACATCTGGAACCTTACCAACTATGAAGTGTAGATGGATAGGCCATACTATCAAAAAAAATACTGTAGTATAACAAGAATGACGGAGACGTTCGATACTCCAAGATCTAAGACAATGTACTTTTACATGAGAAGACGCGTAAATAACAGTAGTCAACCGGATAAGATGGAAATCCTTTATCGAAATTATGTTATCCCAAGAGGGGAAATGGAAAAAAGATCACAAAATATATTAATAAAAAACTTATCGTTTTTATTAATTTTAAAGCCTTTCTTCGTATGTATTGTACACTAATAAATTTATTTTTTCTGCTCTGTTTCATCAATATCATAATTCAACAGTGAAAGTTGACGTAACCAAAATTTGTGTTAAATTTTAATACAATTTTTGTCATTTTCTTTGCACAGATGAAAGAATACACAGTATACTTCAGTTTTAAATAAACAATTAAATATTAATAAAATTATTAATAATTAATATTAATTTAAATTTAAATAATAATTATATAATGAAAATACATAGTTTTGTGCATAAACATTCTTATGATGAATTCTAATTCAATGTCCTTATTCTCTCTGCAATTATTTAGTAAACGATATCATAATATAAAGTAATGTATTGCGCAAATACATGGTGCAGATTCGTAAAATAAAATCATAATCATGATTATTCTTACGGAAATTTGTTTTGCTTTTATTTTAAAAATACGAATTCAAATAATAATGACATAACTTTGCCACAATTTATTTTATTACGAAATCACGATAAATTTATGAAAATCGTTTTAAAACATTTTTTTGAATAGATATAAAAAATATTGTTTTAAAATAAAATATTGTTAAATCAATAAATTATTCACACAATATGTGCAATTAAAATGAAAATAATATTATGTTATACATATCAAAATAGAATTTTAATTTATATAAAAATCAAACAATGAATGTCCCGTCAAAACTGAAAAACACCCCCGAAAGTTAGGGTTGAACATCTTTAACAATATAAAACTTAGTATTCTTGACTGTATCCACAAGAGAAAAGATGAAGTATTTTTGATAATAGCGCTTAATAAACTTTCAATATCAACCATTCCCATTTGAAATTATCTGATCGATGCAGATGGAAAGGATGTTTGATTGTAATGCCCATTTACTAGAGCCTATATAATGTTCCCCAATAATAAACTTAATACAATCTCAGCAAAACAATTCCGAGAACATTTTTTCTCAGTGCGGAGTAAGAACAGTACACTTATATAAATACCATTTGATTGCATGTAACTTGTTGACCGATGCATGTCATGTTTGCAACAATTACGACTATTGTTTCAATAGCTCTAAGAAAAACAGATTTACTTTTACTTAAAGTCAAAATACGGGCAGTTAGCTAACATTGTGTAATTTTCCATTTACGGGCTATTTAAATTTTAGTTTAACAGTATTTTTGAATGGTAATTAGTGCTGTTTATTAATTGCATGGGCTGCAGTTTAAATGATTAATCATATTTAAATTTCTGATATAATTGTGTTTCAATTTTTGCATTCAAAATACAAAGGACATTATCTTCATAATTGCAATAGTTTCGGGGGTATTTGAAAAGGCTCTATACTCGACTTAGCAAATTGACGTTAATTCTAATAATTGCGATGGAAAAATTGTTCCTTGAAATTGTCCTCCTAAGCACTTCGTTATCAACAAATTAATTTTTCACACAAAACCCTATACTAGACTGAAAGATGAATTCGCACTTACTACTTTCAGGGGGTAATTACGGGACTCGTGATCGAAATTGTAAGAAATACTTGTCCAATCGATTTTATTTTGTATCAAATTTGATCGAATTTAATTTGATCACAAGTTCCGTAATTAGTCCTCAGATAATTGCAGTATCATACTTCATATTACTTAAGGCTTTCTAAATAAAAATTTGTGTTTCATTGAACCATTTTCTTTAAAGGTTCTTTCAAAACCACTATTTCTATGCTTGAGTGTCTGTAATGTCTTTACCAATTGCGAATGGCTTATGATTCTTTAAGGATGGTATAAGATTTATTTTTTTTTAAATTTGAGCCAATGTATGCATTACATAAAACCCGATAATTTGTGTTCTCTTACTATGGTAGTATTTTCAAGGTACTTTCCATTGAAAGCTACAACTTCTTACAATTTCTTTGGCAATTTATAAATTCCGTCCCTAAAAATAGCTCGCCCTTGAAGGCCCAGAATAAATCGATTTTATTTTTGATGCACTGCTCGCGTTTATTGAAACAAACGGCAGTTACATGATGCAAGGTCTGTCTTATACAGCAGGTGTTGTAAAACTTCCCATCCAGGGCTTACCAAATAGTTTTCACAGGCGCAGCAGTGAGTGGCCGAGCGATGCTATGATGGAAAATTATGGCCTCTTATCTGGTTACATATTCAGAGCGTTTGTCGGCCCTGGTTTTAGCAGCTTTGATTCCTTGATTCCTTTTTAAAGTTATGAAATATCATATCAGAATTACAAAATCGTCGTCGGCTCAGTTCATATGGCATCCAATTTCCTAACTTTTCAATAAATATTATTCTTTTAAACGCTTTACCTGAGTCACATCTAATGAATGGGCAAGTTGTTATTGCGTGTGATATAAATCTGGAGCGAAATTTTTTTCCAATTTTATGTTTTCAAAATTTTTTGGCTGCCCAGATTCGATTTCTGTGACTTCAAAACATACCTGTTAAGTAATGATTAGTAATCGTAATGATTAGCAATTTGATTACTTTTTTTTGAATGGTGAAATAATGATTACAATTACGATTATTTTTGGTTAAAATAGTTAATAATTGATTACGATTACAAAACAATCAAAAAATAATCAGGATTACTGGCGATTCGTCTAATAATCAAAAGGAATCCAAAAGTAATCAATTTATTTTCAATAATTACTTTGAACTCTTTTTGAATATTTGAAAATAATGAAAAAGAATTATTGAAAAAAATTTGATTACTTTTGGATTACTTTTGTATATTGGAAAATAATCAAAAATAATTATTTAAAACAATTTGATACTTTTTTAAACTTCTTTTGATTCTTTTTGATTATTAGACTAATCGTCAGTAATCCTGATTATTTTTTGATTCTTTGGTAATCGTAATCAATTAGTAATTGGAAAAAATTGTTCAAAGAACTATATAATCATTACGATTCTTTTTAAAAAGTAGTGTAATTGATTACTAATCGTAATCGAAATTTAACAGGTATGCTTCAAAATTACCATTTTTGAAAAGCGATAAAACTGGATACGCTGCGTATTTAATAGAGAGTGCAGAACATATAATTCCATAAGCAAACGATGACTCGTATTTGAAATTATAAACACAACTTCACATAAATCTTTTTTTTCTGCAGTTTGAATGGAAGAAAATTATTTTGTGCATAATAAACCTAAACAGTGTTGACTGATGTTAACAGCTCAGAAAGTGCATAGGCTCTACAATTCCATCTCTCTCGTTGAATGAAAAGAAAACTCTCCCTGAATTTGTATATTGTGGTGAGAAACTTCCTGGATGACCGTTGTTGATGCTATTTTATCTGGCGGTCGGCTTTCGCATTATTGTATCGGAAGGAGAAACCGTAGTTCTCAGTATAATAAATATTTATGTTTAAAAAAATAACCAATAATGAAAACTAAATTTATGCCTACTGTTGATTATTTTTTATTAATTATTAATTTCAGTTTAATTTTAAAAATCATACGCTGCAAGATTCTATTATCATCTGGATAGGATTGAATTCTCTTAATTGTAAAAATTTTAAATTATATAGATTATTCCGTTTTTAAGTTCTTCTGAGTTTTAACCTGTAGTGCTTGGATTTTTAATAATCCTGTAATCTAATAATATATTTTTGATGATGACTATACTTATATTATGCTAAACTATATTGCTTAGGAATTCCCATTTATTTAATCAAAATAGTTTTAATTAAATGCAAGAGTTGCAACAACAAAAATATTTCAATTCGATTTATTATTTTTTATTTGTTATTATAAAAACAAGAATACAAGCTGTTGTTATGTTAAGAATTTGAATCAAAAAGAGCATTTAAATGTATTTATAAAAGCAATTGAAAAACAATTAAAAATTTAGCCTACAAAAAAATTTCCTACGACCATAAACAAAAACTAAACAAAAACATATTCTTTGTCTGTTGTACCCACCAGATTTAATTCTATTTCTATATACGCACTTACAACGAAATACAGCGGCGGCTATATACTTAAAACATTAGTAATGATATTAAGTACTTTCAAAATAAAAGTTCGGGGTCTACTTTAAACTGTAGGTCCAGCGACTTATGTATAAAAATAAAACACACAATATAAGTGATGTGAGAAGCTATGTCGTAATCCTGACTGAAGCGTTGTACTGACCAATTATGTATGTATGTTAAATATACCGTTTAATAATATTTTCTTCTTTATTTTTAATACTATCTCCACATCGGTTCGAAAAATTCTGAACTAAGTGCCGAAAAAGCACACACAACACATTTGTATAATTTGCCACAAATCATTAGCATTTTTATGATTTTTGCCTTCCATTCTATTTTCAACTTCAGTTTTCAAGTTCTCAATTGAATTGAGATGAAGGGATTGAGCTAGCCACTTTAAAACATTTGAGTTTTGTTCCTCTAAGTAGCTTTTCTCAACTCGTGGAGATAACTCTAAGTATTATGGCCGTACATGAACGTAACAGATTAACTAATACTTTTTCCGCGTGTGCATTGTATTTATCCTCCATTTTTGAACTATCCCCAAAGTTGTTTCAATACCATCCAATGCCATGAAGAAGTATCCCACATAATAATGTTCCCGCCATCATACTTAATTGTTTTGATGGTATATCTGGAATTAAGATGTTGGTTAGCAGGACGCCATACATGTCGTTTTCTATCTGATCCTAACATTTAGATTCATCAACCTATAAAATATTTTTCCAAAAACTTGGTTGTTTTTCATATTTTGTTTGACAAAATTTAATCAGGAATTAATTTTTTTCTTTTTTTTTGATACGAAAAGTTTTCACTGTTATACGTAAGGAAACTTGTTTAAGCCGTCGTTCTATCAAGATTCGATAGATATTCCTAACTGAAGAGTGCAAAGGGCTACAGTTTTGTCAAACTGTGGAAGAGACTCCATAAATTTTGTATTGTAATTTGCCAATTTTTTTTAATAATTTAATAAAGACGCCTTCACTAAATGGTCTGCCCTTTCTAATAATTTCCAAACTTATTATGCTTAAATTTCCATTTTTAATATAGTAACTAATTTTGGTTCGGAAATTTCCTCTGTTTCAAACCAACCTTTTAATTTTTCTAAAAAAATTGTTTTTTATCTATTAAAAACTCTTCCCTTTCCTTATCATTTGAATTAGACTATGTAATACACCCATCTAATGACACAGTGTATGTTGTGAGTTTTGTTATTTTTATATTTTTTATATTTCTCGAACCCTCCAAACTTGTTTTATTTCACAAAAACGGTATTAAGGTATTATAAGGCATTGATTATAAGCATATTTTAACATAAAATATTTTTTGAGTGTCATTCTGTCCGGCATCCGCCGAACATGTGTTCTTCTCGCAGTCTGATCGACAACTAAATCAAAAAGCACAAGAATGCGTGTGAGTTCTCTCTGCACAATTGTGTTATGAAATGGTAATCTCTGCTTTAGAGCATCCAAGTAACTGCGATATTTTATTTACTGTCTTCCCTGAAAAACTAGGTCCATAATCCTTACTGAAGGGTTGTAATGACCGATTATGTATGCTTTTCAGAGGTTGAGTAATATCTTCCTTCCTTTGCGATACAAATTGGCCCTTTTCCCACACCTTATGACTAATTTTGGTACAAATTTTTTCTGATACCATTTCAAACACACGTACCAATAAATCTATGAAAAGCAAACACATACTAAAAATACATTGTTAAAGTAGAAAAACTAAAAATGTTTCAATTATGAGTCCACTTGAAAAATAATACTTTTACAAAATAATTCATTTTTGAATAAAATTGAATACAATAGAAAATTAAAGATAAAAACAAATGTAAAAACAACTTTTTGTTTCAGTGGAAAAGTACCTTTCAAATATCAAGAAATCATATTAAAAACCGAACCTATTTACTTTTGATGTGATTAATATAGATCTTCAAAAGAGTATAAGTGGGAAAGCAACAAGTTGGAAGAAATAATAGGGACGTAACACTAATTATTTATTTTACATGACCTATTAAATTTGTACTCTAATCGAAAAGAAATGATGAAATATAATGGGAAAAAATTAATTCTTGTAATTCAATTTTATTTTTGAAATCAAATTATTTGAATTACTGTTTAAAACTCGGTAGAGTCACATTATTCAAGCTCAGAAAGATTTTATTCTGATTTAAAAAAAAATGGCGGAATATTTATTCGTGAATTTATATAAATATGAAAGTGTTCCAAAAACAAACTTTTTAATGCACTTGACTCTAAACAAAGCCATGAATCTAAAGAAAGAAAGCGGAAAACCTCAGCACGCTTGGACCTATTTAGAGAATGAACTGTGGAAAAATATGTCGAGTGATATCAACAAATATTTATGTAATTACAGTTACAAGTCGTACAATAAGAAATAGACTTATAAAGGGTCCCCCAAATAATTTTTTATTGAAAATGTTTTAAAAAAACTACTGAATATTTTCTCAAATTTCTTTTTTTATTTGAAAGTACAATCCTTCCGGTTACTAATGGAAAATAATTTCATTCAAATGGTTGCCTCGGCTGACCATGCAGTAGCCTACACGATCGGTCCAATTTTTAAGCACATTGTCCCTTAAAGCCTCAATTGTCTCTGGCTTGTCGGCGTAACACTTATCTTTGACGTCACCCCACAAATAATAGTCCAACGGTGTCAAATCGCAGCTCCGAGGTGGCCAAACGACATCAGCTCTGCGGCTGATAATGCGATCTTCAAAAACAGGGCGGAAAACATCGAGCTTCGGCTGTGTGGCACGTAGCGTCGTCTTGTTGAAACCAAATGTTGCCAATATCCTCCTCTTCAATTTTTGTGAACAAAAATTCTTTCAACATGGCCCTATAACAATCGCCATTGACTGTAAGGGCCACTCCTTGCTCATTTTCGAAGAAAAATGGCCCAATTATGCCTCTGGACCAAAATCCGCACCAAACAGTCACTCGTTTTGGGTGCGTCGGCTTTTCAATATATACGTGCGGGTTTTCTGTGCCCCCGTCATACCAAGGTCTTTGTGCAAAATTCGTCTCAATGATGCCTCCAACATGTTCAATTGTTGAGAACGACGGTGATGTTGATGTTGATGGCGCTTCACGCACACTTTCTGCCACAGCAGCAATATTCTCGGGTGTACGCAGTGTTATTGGTTTTTCACGCTTTGGTTTATCAGTAAGGATGCCAGTTTCTTTCACTTTTTTCAAAAGATAACGCACATACGGAGCTGACGGTGCTTCTCTTCTTCCAAAATCCGTACGCGATTTTCGCACACATTCTGCAACATTACCATGATTTTGAAAATAATGTCGCAATATTTCCCAGGGTTGTTCAAACGTATACACAACCATATTCGTTCAGCGGAAGGATAAAACTAATTATCTGTCAAATCAGACATGAGCTAAGTGTTACCATTCACGAAATAAGCACTAGTTGAAAAAAAACGTTAGATGGCGGACCCGAAAGAAGCTGGATTAAAGGCATGAAATACAAGAAGAGTGGTATTTCATACCATTGAAAACATGTGGAGCTATTCAACGCAAATGCAATTAAAAAGACGGGAGTTTCGAACAAATATTAATATAACATTGAAAACATCAGGTTTAAAATTTGATTAAATTTGGGATTAAAATTAAAAAAAAACAGTCGTTCCTATTTTTTAGACACAGTTTTAGAATTTAAATAATTGGTTGTAAATTCATAAAATAGAATAGATTTTATTTGTATCTTTGTTAGTCTAATTGAAAGACATTTTGTTTATGCATAAACTTTTTTATTTATGAGTCTGTAAATAAAAATTTAAGTAAAACTGAAAACTAAATGTTGTCTCTATTATGTTTCCCCAACACTATGTGTCCACCACTATATGTACCATGAGTACGAGTAAAATAGTAAAAGTAAACTATTTTTCTGACAATATTTACAACATGTTATTAAATTGTTTTGATAAAAAGATTACAACATGAAAAGTTAAAAACAAGCTGTCACTACGGAATGTCTAACCATTAAATATCCATGAGGACTAACAAAAACAAAACATACGTATAATACATACATATTTCGTATATATTAAATTATTATTATATATTATTACAATTTTTTCCCCACAAAAATGTAGTCGTTTATGCAGTATAGGAATCTCTGTGTGCATTGCATATTCTTCGTTACAAATGCTTTAGGGATGATGATGTAATATTTTATTCCAAATATTGTGAGTGAAGCCATCAACTAAGATATCACTGTATGCACTGTATGCACATGTATTGTGATAAACAATTACTAAAAAATTTTCACAATTTTTTGTGAATATTTTTCTTAAAGGCGGAACAAAAAATTAAACTAGTTTTATGAGCAACAAACTGTCATGTTCAGTTAAAAACCAAAAAAAAAAAATATTAAAAATAAAAAAGTTATACAAAGAAAAGTATTTATAAAAAATAACAGACATAATATGACCCTAAAGCAGAGCACCGTTCATTAATATGTTTTTAATATGTGTCCCTACAAATTTCTTCAATCTGATTGCTTGATATTTAAATATTAAATTTTAAAACATTCAATTCTAAATCAAGAAACAAAAAAAGGTGGATAGCTTTTAATTTAAAGTTCTAATGAGACTACGAGTTACATAGAATAGACTGTTTTCAATCAACTAGTTGCTACTCTTAATAGTAGAGAAGTCAAATAATATTTCTTAACCTCTCGTTTTCTTGCTTCGAAGTATGGAAACTAATTAAATTATTATACATATGTACAGATCGATGATCGCCAATTTCTTTTAGGTTGAATTTTATGATCTAGAAAATAATGACGTGATTTCAACAGAACGAGCGATTTTAGGGCATGGTCATCTCACGTGGAGGTGATGTGAACTGGAAACCGTTATTTTGCGATTTGACATCGTTAGATGTTATATTATTGGGTTTTGGAAGAAAAGCAGACATTTGAACAATGTTATATTCCAGACATAATAGCATTAAGTCGCCGTAGTCTAGTCTAATGTGTTGGTTTTTAAAGGTGAGGCATTAGTTCAAACCCCAGCACAGTTATCTCGCCAAGCCGATATATGAACATAGTTCCCTCGAAACTTTCTCACAGCAGTTTTCCGGAATATGATTGTAAGGGCCATTATTACAACCTACCGTTAACTAAAGAGAGGATTTCAACTGGCAGATAAATTGTTTTTCATTATTATACGTGCACAATAAGGTAGAAGTGAGCTTTAAGCTAAAGGGGGATCGTCCCACATTTAACTTTTAGAGTTAAGTTTATGCTTGAATTTTCCATATTACGACGTTGCCACTGCGTTTAAAAAAACTTTTTTAATTGAGCAGTGTTATCGGCATTGCTCCGGCACTGCCATATTTTTGAAAATGTTAACTTTATTTTATCTGTAGGTTGTAGTAACGAAAATAAGTTAAAGGTGACTTTAAAGATCAATTTAGCTAAAGTTACCTTTAACTAAACCCCAGTTGTAATAATGGCCCTAAAAAATTACCAATTAATACACTCAACAGGATTTGAGTGGTAAACTAGGCTTGACAAAAGGGCTGTAATGATTAATGTTTGTAATGATTGATTAACTAAGTTACTGAGATGAGCTTAAAAAATACCTCAGAATTTGAACTATACCTGCATATTTGATAGGTTATCGAAATAGATAACTGAAGTTTAGTCCAGTCAATTTAAAAAAATTGCTACATTTTTACTGTTGTTCTAATATTACAATCCTTTCAAAGAGAATTCGAATTCTTGCCGTGCTATTATAGTCACAGTATTCTTATTATAACTCCATAAGCGTTGAAAATAATAACATGAACGAAAATTGTAGAGAATTTTTTAATATTTTGTTTAGGTTCTAAAAGAATTTAGTGAGACTAAGCAAAAGGAAAATTGTTACAATAAAATAACAGCGGATGGTTATTGCTCCGTTTAAAACAAATGAAGGAGAGGCAAACGAACGATAAAACCATTCTTATTTAATTTACATTAAACAGAGCACGAAGAAGAGAAAATTTTTATTTAATGGATTTAATAATGAAATTGACAAGTTTTTGTAGCTGTAAGGAACAGTTAAGAATTATATTGTCAGTCAAAAGAAAAATGCGTAAATTGAAATTTTTATGCAATCATTTAAACATGCCAGTCCTATAAAGTAAAACTTTTTTGCTTCAAAGAGTCAAAAAGAGAAATGAAATAAAAATAAAGTTATACATCGTCATTGGTGTTACAAATTCTATACCAAAGTAGCCGATACAAAATTGGCAATTGAAATACTCTACAGACAAATCATATCCGATTTCGTTTTTTGTTTCTATTGCATAACCGTCATCTTTCAAATTAGCGTCATCATCATCAAAACATCGATATTCGATTTAGAAAGCGTGCCTAGCCGCGAAGAGGTTAAAGCCACGACTTTGCGACTTAAGAGCGATAAAGCTGCAGGTTCTGATGGCCTGCCCACTGAATTGTTTAAGACCGGAGTTGGTAGGACGCATGCAACAGTTTATGTACAAAACATGGCTAGAGGAAAGTATGCCCAACGATTGGATCCTCACCCTATGATATGCGCCAACTACAGAGATATAACTCTTCTCCTTATCGCATACAAGGTTCTTACGAGCAGACGTGGCAAATCCACCATTGATCCATAAGGAATCGTGCTTTTACCGCAAAATCTGAACTCGGTATAACTTCGAAGCTTCGGTCCAGTGTGAGTTAGCTATGATTTTCGCATCCGATTCAGCAATGAGCTGAATGACCTACTCGATGGCATGGACATTGTACATCGTATTAACATACAGCGGCTGCGCTGACTCGGCCATGTCGTTCGAACGGAAGAGGATACTTCGGTGAGACGAGTATTCGATGCGGGAATTTGCGGAAGACGGCGAAGAGGACGACCTTGTTTGCGTTGGAAGTGTAAAATCGAGGAAGCCCTGTCATCGTTTATCTAAAAAAAAATTGAATTAAAAGTTGTCAAAAGTATGAATTATTGCGCCAAAAAATTCTTTCTCTTAAACTATTAAGCACTTTTTATCACCTTTTTTCATATTTAATTTAAAGAAACTTAAAAATTAAAGCAAATCGCACTGTATATACTGTGTTCGGCCTTTTGCTCCCTACAACGTCTTCGTCGTTAATTTTAGTCACTCAAGATACCTATATTGTGGTGTTAAAATCAAATAAACACGAACATTTGGATTCTTCCTACAGACCCATTAGTCTTCTGCTGATTCCTTCAAAAATATTTGATAAATTAAGGTGAAAAAGTAAATATGGGACACTAGCGCAAAGTCACCATATTATAAAAGTGATTACGAACTCCTTAGAAAATAAAATTTATCGTAATGCCGAGTATTTGGACACACAGTAAATTTTTATTGAGGTTGAATCACGAGTTATTACATCATAAGGTAAATATCATTTCCCCAACTCATTTTATATGTTTGCTCTTGTCATAATTCTTTCTATTTTAAAGGTAAATGTAACTTTAAAATTTGGCAAATAAATGCTGCTCAAGGTATAGCAATCTAGTAGGTTAGTTGTGTTAGCTTATTAGACCTGAGGTCACGGTTCAAACCCCAGGTCAGACATCTCCAACAAAACGAAATATGAAAAATATTCCTTTGGAGGCTTCTGTCTGTCGGAGTCAACTTTAAACTGTAGGTCCCGGCACTCATGTATAAAATTAACACACATAACATAAGTGGTATAAGAAGCTAGGTCTTAAACCTGAGTGAAAGGCTGTAATGACCAATATGTATGTATGAATGTATACCCCAAGGTAGTGCCTAGTCCAGTCTTGTATATGATGTTTATATACAGCAACATATACAGGCTACAGAACATTTACTTCAAATTAGCTTCTCAATATTATGTTTTTGGATGCATTGTAGAAATCAGATTAAAATGAAATAATCACACAAAGTAGTACAATTTCTAATCGTTTATTTTTGTTGTTAAAAGTAAAAAAACGACAAAGTTTTAACTGAAAACCATTTTGAACCCTACTTTCTGTGATCTTTTTTCTTTTTATTTAAAATTGTTTGTTTTGTTTTGTGTGTTCAGCATTAAATTCTAGCGACTGAGTTATTCTTTCAAAACTTAGGTGCAACAAAAACTGAAAAAAAACAAAAAACAAGAACTACCATCTTCTATTCGATGGTGTTTAAAAGTTTGTAAATATTAATTTTTTTATATAAAGAATGAACTGGAAAAAATAAAATTATCTTTAAAAAAGTTTGGTGGGAGTTAATTTGTTCTATAATATCTCAAGTGTTTGAGTTGTACTTTAGAAAAGAATAAAAAAGAAAATAATGACAATTGAAGTGAGACATTTAGTTTTATGGATAGAAAAGCCGTTTATTGCTTACATGTATATACCTATGATCCTATGTTATATGTTAAAGGGAGCATATTTTCCAAATGTAATCAAATTTCTACATACAAATCAGTCACAAATATCGTCAACAGCATTGTTCTTCCAAGAATAAAGTGTAAAGTTTTTTTAAAACTGTAAAGTTTGTTTTGTTAGACTTTTATTTAAAAGGCTTATAGCCACTTTCTTTCATAATTATACATACATACATACCTATATATAAGTTTTTTTTTAATTGTAAACGGTTAAAAGTCTTCTTACGAATCCCAACTTTAATAAGACTTTTTGAGCAAAGTGGTCTTGAGCTAGAGTTCTTCGAATAAAGCAACTGACTTAATATTTTGACGTTTCCATAGGTATCTTGTAAAAAATAAACCTAAGAATTTTAACAGATAGCTATTGCAAATTTGTATGGTCGTATTAATTCATTAGAAGGAATTATTGATAAAAAAAAAATTGTTAAGTACGAAGAAAATAAAAAAAAAAATTAAAACGTTTAAAATTTAAGTGGCAAAAACTAAAGCATCTCATTAAAATCTTGTTTATTATCTTATATATCTTGACAATTAAAGTAATAATCTATATTTTGAAACAGCAACTCATCTGTGAGGCATCAGAATTGTCAGTTTATCAATTTTGCTTCTGAAATGTTTTCCCATGCTTGTTTTATTTCGAGGAAAATTTTTCGTTTATTGCACCCATTGTCATCTTTTATTTTCTCTGTGGGAATGAGGACTGAGGGTGATTAAGACTAAACATACATAAATCAACTATTTAAGTCTCAGTAAAAATATTTCTATCAAGTAGTTCAAAAAAGGATCCGCTTATTCCTTGGCAAAATAATACCAACATATTGGGTTTAAATATCGCAGCAAGGAAAGTGAAAGACAGAGCATTAAAACGCGAATATGCTAGGACATTGGACACTGTAATTTGCTATTTTGAATAGGTCTGGTTAAAAAGAAAACAATGCGTTCGGATACCTCCGAATAGACGGTTAAGTCTAAATATTGTAAGGTAAATCGTAATCTTGAAGTTGGGAATTAAAAGGATGTGCGGGTGTTTTTCTCTCAATGGATTTGATCTTTTAAAAGATGAAATGCCTGTGTAAATTTTTCTGCACGCTAATAATCCCAAGCACACATCGAAGCCTGTTTAGTCCTTGGTTCAATATATTATCTACAACATACTAATATATATAAATGACCAGTCCAATGGCACGTCCAAAGTCCAGCAGGGTATCTGTGGAAGTGACGGAACATTAAAACCCGACCAAGAGTCGGATTATCGACATTTTTTCCTCCAAATAAAAGAAGCACGGAAAACATTTTAGAAATCGAAATTGATAAATTAACAGCTCTAATACATGCCATATTAGCGGTAGTTTTTTTAAATATAGGATATTCTAATATTTGGTAAGAAATATGTATAAGATAATAAAAAAATTTAAATGAGTTGCTTTAGTTTTTCCCACCTAAATTTGTAACATTTTAACTTTCCTGTATTTTTTTCGAACTTAAAAGTTTTTAATAATTCTTTTTTCAAAATAAATGAATAGGACCTTAAGGATTTGAAATAACTATCTTTAAAAATTCTAAAGATTGCGTTTTACCAGATACCAATGTAAAAGTCAAAATATTGAGTCATTTGTTTTAGTTTCTGCTACTAGCTACTACAAATGGATTTGTTATAACGACATCGAAGAAACTGTTAATCATTTAAAAAAACCTATCTATAACCTTTTGAGGAACAACGCTAATAGATTGTCATTAGAACGACAATAATAATATAGAATGTTAAGAAGGATATAAATCCTCACCCATCAGTCTGTGATCCTTTTGTAGGCATATCTTATAACCCATTCAGTCTTAATAATAAGTATTGATATGTTTGTAAATATGTTGTATTGAACTGACTATTTTACCATAAAACTTTAAGCCGCATTTGTTCAATGGAGCGACTATCGCAATGGTATCGTAGGACATTAAGCTATCGGACTACCGTGCCGAGGAATAAGTGGAAAGCCCACAGGATTTTCTGACTTAATTTTTGGTTTGGCGAAAACGTAAAAAGGAGATTACTTTATTCCAGATTTTAAATGTGTTGTAAATTTGATCTTGAATGGTATTATACATTCTTTTTCGTAGGGTTTTGCTACAATTAACAACACAAATGCTGCTGTAAATATTGGTTTCCCCCCGTGGTAAGAAAGTATTAAAACTTGTGTATAAAATAGTTCAAACAAAACAAATGGAAAGTAAAAGAGTAGCAGAATAACAAACATATATTTGAGTGGTTGGTTGTCTGGTTTTATGGTTGGTTTGGTGGTCATGAAAGTTTTGTGTCTGCTTTTACTTCGGCTTATAAATAGAATGAAACAAACAAACCAAAACTTATTTCTATGCTTCCCCTTTTCGTTGTACACCTAATAAATGTATTTTTCAACTATAACATGCGTATTTTACCAAGAAAATTGTCTCAAGCAATTGTTCATACACCAAGCATGCAAAGCTTATTTTCAGAATACTGTAAAAACCACTTACCAGATTACAAAAAAATTCTTTTAAAAGTTCAAAAGTTTTTTTTAAAAAATTTCATTCAATAATTCCAAGAATTATCCGAAAGTAATGACATTTGAATTGATTTATTCGAAATTTATATTTATTAAATGGATTTGATGTCCTTTGATTTTAAACGTTTTCTCCTAAGTGATTTCTACCATGATTTTGCTATCATGGTATCTTTGGGCACTAACTTGTTAGTTATTGTGTGCCGTCAAATTTTTGTTTTCTTAAACTTAAATGCATTGTTCTATTTAAATCGGTGCTCTGGTTGATTAAGGATTACTTCCTTAATATTGTATGCATATGATTTTCAAGTCATTTCTCCACAATCTTGGATGAGTGATTTGAATCATTATCGTGAAGGAATCGACTAGGGTATATTCATCTTAAAATTACTTTTAAAATATTAAAACAATGCAATTTGTCCATAATTATTTCCACAAACACAAGATTTAGGGCCATTGCACTTCATACCACCACTAAACTTTAATTTTCCATGGTTGCTTTTAAGTACTTTTCTCTTTTGCAAAGCATTGTTTCTAATATTTCATCAAGCTATCTGTTTAATTTTCCATCCCAAAGAAATCGCTTTCATTTTGGCACTATGTCTTATCTGGATAAATTAAAAGGGAACGAGTACTCTTGTTTTATCTTTCTGACAAGTATTGAACTAGTGATCTTGGTGTAATTGATCTTGCTTTACTTTTTAAACAATATCTGCAAAAAAGAAAAAGTCGCAAAAGTTTTTGCGGCTAGCTGCGTGACCAATATTTACATAAGATTTGTCAACCAATTGCATTTACACTTATACTGCACTTGTGCGACCTTCCTCACGTCTTCTGCTATGATAGAAAAGACGGCCTCTGTTGAGTGCTCCACTTTTATACTCTTTTCAATATGGACTTCATAATTAGTAAAGCAAGCACTTCTAATTCCAATTAACTTTTAAACTCAACCAAAGACTACTTCCTATGGTAGTGTTGTATTAAAATAGTAACAGTGCCACACATGCTAACGACATATAATTTAATGATAATCTATATATGTTAGTATAAAATAAAATATTGTATGTGCTGCTCTACTGGATTAATTTTCAAAATCTTAAATGGAAAAAAATTATGGGTTAATCGGGGACAACCATCAACTTTGGCTGCAAAACAATATCGATTCGAAAGGAAGACAATGCTCTGTGTCTGGCGTGTGGTGTACCTAAAACCTATTGGAACAGCTATTTAAACCATGTATTGATCAAAAAACGAATAAAATAGAATCGAATATCAGCTAGAAACAATAGGTAACGACAACAAGGCAACATGACGATGCTACTGCTCACAAAGTATAACCGGTTTAAGATAAAATCAAAGCATTGGTCTGGCAGCTGATACATCACTCGTCGTATTAAGCAGACTTGACTCTTCCGACTACCTTTTAAGATAGGACACTGATGAATTGAGCAGCACTTCGATTGTTACTAGGAAGTCGAAAATTGAGTGAAATTGCTTCAAAAGACAAACACATTTATTGGCATGGAATCCATAAATTGCCTGAATGGGAGAAAAAATGAAGAACCAGTAATGGCCTATGATTTGAATAGAATGTGTTTTACTTTCCCATTAAAAAAACGCTCATTTCATACCGGAATTTCAGTTCTCTTTAAATGTTGTAAAAGATTTTCAGATAACTATAACATGAATTATTATTTGCTTATAGAAGGCAGACACTAACGATACAGCAACATGCACTAAAGAATTGGAATCATAACAAGCTGTATATATCGTTTTGATTCAATATTTATGATGGTTTTCTATTAGAGCACACACAATTCTTAAGAAATTAATTGCATAATATAGTTTGTCTCATAATTACAAGGTAACTTCTATTTCGGAGATTTTTTAGTCAATTAGATACGTTTTGAAAGGTTATTTTTCTTTACGCTTTTTGAAGGGAATAAATAATTTAGGGCCATTATTACAACTTATCATTAACTAAAAGGGAGGATTTTAATGGGCAGATAAATTGTTTTTCATTATTATAAGTGGGCGATAAGGTAGAAGTGAGCAAATACAATAAAAAAGAAGCCCGTCGTTGCCACTGCATTTGAATAAAACTTGTTTAATATGAGCAGTGTTATCGACATTGCTCCGCCACTGCCATATTTTTGACATAACGAAATTAGGTTAAAGGTAACTTTACAGTTCCCTTCAGCTAAAGGTACCTTTAACTAAACCCAAGTTTAACGGCAAGTTGTAATAATGGCCCTTAATATTTTAAGATAAATCTAGAAAATAGAAGTGACTTTATTATTATGACATACACTATAATACATTTTGCATTTAACATTGACATGATTTCATTAAAATATCATGTCGTTTAGTTTGCTCAATACTTGTCAACATTTTTTACACCATACATACATGTGTAGCTATAGTTATTACTTTTATGAAATTACGCATGTATATAAATACGTACACAATATGTAGGTAGATGGAAATATATGCGCAAATGGAAATATACAGATGGAAAATACAATATTCAAATGGCATTGTGCTATGAAAAAGTTTTATTGACAACGCACAAGAACAATACATGAAGGCGAAATGACGGAAATTAAATAGGAAACGTATTGACTTAAAGGCCTATTCTCTTCCACTTTTTATGATTAACAAACAATATGTTGATTTATGCGAAAAAAAAGTCTGATATATTCTACATCGTTTCATAAATACAAACTTTATTTATTTATGTTTTAGCTATACACACTGACGGACAAAAAAGGGTAATTTTTTTAATTTCTTGACGCAATTCTTATCCTAAAATTTTGAGATATTAATACGAGAATCTGTTATTATTTTCTCTCGAGATTTACTTAAAAATATTCTACGGATTTTAAATCCACTCTGTGAGAAAGTTTCAATATAATTTTTTTTTAAATATATTTTCAGAATCATTATCTTATTGAAGTCAAAATCGGCTAAGCTCCTTTGCTGGTACATACATGCATACATACTTACTATACGTACATACATAATTCTCACACCACATATGTTGTATGTGTTAATTTTTATCTATGAGCTTAAACTCGATTCTGAACGACAATTTTTGAGAAATTTTTTCATAGCAATTAGATTTACTTTCAAAGTTTTCACAGGACACATTATATTATTCACTGTGTTTGTCTTTTGTAGCGGATATTCTAAGTTTTATGTAATTGAATATAAAGCATAAGAATGAAGTAAATTAATAAATAAAAAAATAAATAAATAAAACAAATAAAAAATATTCTAGAAATAAAAACAAAATGTTCAAAAACTTTGAAAGTAAAAAATATAGTACATTCCGTATTAAAGCCATTGAACAAAATATGTCAACTATAAATTGTGTTTGCATTTGATGTCAGTATCGGCTGCAACTACGTGCTCTTTTCTTTATAATAATTTGAAATGACAACGAAATGAAATATGAATACACGTGTTTAATACTGAATTGAAATTTTTAATAAAAATGTATATTTTTGATACACTATACGCAGTTTTGATTCTATTGCAATGTTTTGTAGTTGTCACATATGAGACAATTCATGGTTGAGAGAATGAAACATTATTGATTAAAGTTTTTCTCTGTCTCCTTTAATTCGTGTATATAGTATGTACGTTGTGTAGTATAAATCTTCATTGTGAATGAATAAACTGAATACAGTTCTGGAATGTGTGTAGAACTGAATTTTAACAATTTTTTTTACCATAATATCAATATCACAGCAAAAAAATTCGTTTCAGTTGTATTTTTATAATTCAAGTCGTTTGATATTTCAATATGCAAATGTAGAGATACATAATAATTTATAATTTCGTTAACAATAAGGATCTTACGGTAATCGAACCATATCTTCTCGTTTAATTTCCGATGTAATATTATATGAGTAGGTATCTGCGCTGCTATGTGACTGAATGGCATGAAGATAGGACGCTTCTGCTCAGATTTTAATTTTTGTAAGTATTTTATTTTTTATTTTCACTTTATAGTTACAAATTGTTTACCTTCATGGGTGTATTTTAATGAATACGGTCAAATCTCTCATAATGTATTCCTTCCATTAGAGACTAATCCCTTTGGACCGTAGTTGTTGTCCATAACTGTTATCGTGATTGTATTGCATTGCCCGTCTGAAAACAAAACCGCAAACAATTTCTGCCATTGGCAATTCATTTTAATTTTCACAGAAATGTGGTTATATCTCATCGATGACGCGGTGTGTCCCAGATTTGAGTTTAGGAGATTTCACGAAATGCTCTGCGTATAGTCGCAATATCTTGGTGCCCAGTTTACGTCAGAATTTCTTGAATAAAATTGTTCCGGAAAACGTGGCTACAAAATAACCGATAGCACGAGCAGCAGGCAAATGGTGCCGTCTTTCGGAAATTAGATGTCATGCAGTTAAGGCCACAAGAACTCAATCCGTTGTTCTTGTAATGACTGCCCTTCATAGTTACTCCAATTTCGGCCTCTTTTCATTTCCACTTGACCAAAATCTGCATCTGACGGTTGCATCGACGTGCTAATTTTGTAATTTCACTACGACATTCCGATGGAAATCCACTTCATTGTAGATGATGACTTTTTCAAAAAATCGCCACTGACTTTGATTTGTTCCATTGAACGAATTGTCGGCGCTTCCCATAAAGTAAGTTGAGTTTTGTACGGAAAAAGTGGTAGTTATTTCGTTAAAATTCACTGCATACTGCTTTGTAAAATTTGAAGTTGTTGGGAATGATGCCGTGTTAATGTTTTGTGTTTTCGATGACGTAGTGTGGTAGGTAGTGTGTTGGCTTGTTAGACATAGAGCCAGGGTTCGAGCCCCAGGCCAGACATCAAAACAAAATACAAAAAGCATTTCTTCGGCGACTTCCTATCAGCAGAAACCAACAAGCTCTTGAAAGCCGCATCGAAAGAATTAAATAAAATACTTTCATAAAAGTCGTCGTGGTCTAGTAGGTAACGGCTTATATATAGATATTGGTTTATTAGACGAGAGGCCTCGGTTCAAACCCCAGTTCAGGCATCTCCAATTGAACGAAATATAAAAAAATATTTTTTCAAAGATTTCCTCTCAGCAGATTACTGGCAAAAACTCTGAGAGTAAATAAAACTGCCATGAAAAGTTTCTCAAACCTGTCGTTCGGAGTCGACTTTAAACTGGAGGTTCCGCCACTCATGTATAAAAATTAACGCACACAACATGTGAGAATCGAAGTCGTAATTCTGACTAAAGGGTTGTAATGACGTATGTATGTATGTACTTTCATAAAGGTAGGTCGCGCAGAAAAATATTAACACGTATCCTCTTGATGCTAAACCAGTGATATTTTTACAGGTTGAATGAAACAAACAGCTTACAAAATTAAAATGATATAAAAAGAATTGAAGAATTTAAGAA
Source organism: Sarcophaga subvicina (assembly GCA_936449025.2). Classification (NCBI taxonomy): domain Eukaryota; kingdom Metazoa; phylum Arthropoda; class Insecta; order Diptera; family Sarcophagidae; genus Sarcophaga; species Sarcophaga subvicina. The sequence goes on from OW388080.2 coordinate 55,962,385, forward strand.
ACGAGGAAGTATAAGCCTGCTCGTGTTTGAAATTTTTTATAATTTTTACGCTACCTACATTCAATTAATCGTTTTTTCCTTTTAAGATCTCGTATACAGTAAAAAAAAAATTAAAATTAATCTAAAAGTCAATGAAAATACAGTGAACAGCAAAAGTCTAAGCACTCCAATATATTTAAGCAATTCATGAACTTTAAGCATTAAAATAAATAAATAAAAATAATTTATGTTTTTTATATTTATTTTATTAATTTATTTCTATTTTATTATAAAACAATCTAAAAGAAAAATAAGGAAAATTTTCTGGTGATTCCATACTTTGCACCGCAAAGTTTTCTTGTGTTTTTTGTTGATATTTGCCGCCATTCACTAAGGAGCATGTTTTTCAGTTGACTTTTTTTCGAGGATTAGCGACTACGTAACCGTTCTTTCAAATGATCTCCAAAACACTCTCATAGAGCGTTGCGCAAGAGTATTAAGCCTATGGGGACTTTGGTAAGTACATGATATCTTCACATTAGCCGTATTCATTGACATGTTGAAAGTAATAACCATTAGAATTTTTAATTCTTCATACATATATCATATATGTATATTAAAATATCTAAACTTTTCCTGTCCGCTGTATATGAGGTATGCAGTTAAGTTTGGCGATAAGCGAAACATATTCTTTCAGTAGCAGTTAATTACTATTCGGCCTGAAAGCACTTGCGCAAGCAGTTAGCAATTCAACTAAATTCAGTTTCGTTTTTAAAAAATTAACAACTGAACTAAATTATATTTTACTACAGTTACTATTAATCATATAGTAGGGTAAGTATAAGGATAATTAATCATACTTGTACTATTTGGTTGTGCTGAAAATTTATTCGAGTAAAATTTTGTGAAAATAGCAATTTCAAACATTTCTTGAACATTCCAAAATTTCTTATATCTAATAGGTTAATGCAAATGGGAAGTTGTCTTATTAGATCGTTATTGATTTTTATTAAATTTAAATAAAACATAGTGCACGTGAAATATAATCGAAATTTTTAATTCGTTCGAAAGTCCTATTGATATTATTATATGCGGAATATAAAATTTAACAAATGTACACATGGCGCATCCGAAATGTGAAATTTTCCATGCCTCATTCACTGACCAGACGGGACACAACCATCGAATTCTCGACTCTGGAAATCCCTATGCGAACCTGTAGGCTCAGAATTGATAATGCAATTGTCGATTCAGTCAACGACCACGGGAAATGGGTAGAACTGCTCGGAAAATTTGGCCAAGGCTGGATGAAGGGCGCACGGTAGGTCTGAATGAACTCCAAAGGGGCACGCTCAGTATGGTTACCAGGGTCATTACGGGACATTATATTATGGCGCCGCATGCGAGGCGCATTAGTCTTAGACACCCTGCAAATGATTTCTACAGAAGCTGCAGGGATGAGGATAAGGCTGTCCTTCACCTGCAGGGTATATGCCCGGCACTTTGTCAAAGTGAAAAAAAGTACTTAGGTGCTTACTATATGGGGAACTGTCACGGATTGACATTGGCAGTCTATGTCGCTTTATTAAGAGCTATTTATTAGATGGACAGCCACCTCTACTTATTTATCATGGGTTATATTAACCTTTACGATCGCCATAGTTTATGGCTGATTTTGAAACACCTGCTGTATGTGAAAACCCTATAAAAAACAAATGATCTCATTGACCAGCTCATTACCGAACACTTTTCAAGAGTATATGGAATCGAATGTCGGCATAGCATCACGAACGTTGGCCTTATGTCACTTTTCTTTAGCAGCGCCCCATATCAACACTTCGGCCAATTAAACGACTATAAAACCTTCGGCGCAATAAATCGATTGTGGCATGAGATGTGCGGTAAGTTGCACCATCCTGTTAAAACTAAACATCATTCATATCAATTCCATGAAGAGCGGATAGAAAAAATCGGTTATCATGCTAGGATAGGTATCTCCATTGATCGTAATGATTGCGCAACCCTCATTTTCAGAGAAATATGGGCCAATCATGCTTTGGTTTGGCTTCTGTAAGACTACGTGTGTGTTTTCTGAGGACCAAATACCGAAATTTTGCTTATTAACGCACCCACCAAGATGATTTTTTTTTTTTTGCAAAATCGACATCATTGTGCAGTTTCTTATTGGCCTAATAAATCCCAACCTTGCTCGAACGTAAATCGATTCATTACGTTCAGTGGGGATAACATACTGAACTGTGTAATAGATTGGAATGACATAAGTATTGCTAGATTCGAAATAACTGATGGTTCAAATTTAAACCGATAGCCCACCCTATATCATTTTACAATATGTAGAGATATTTTAAATTTAACGTGTTTGAAAAAATAAGCTGCTGGAAAACAAACTAAAAAATACTGCCAACGGAAGTGATTTGTTTCTAAATTTATTTAAATCGCAATTTACTACCAAAAGAAATTATTTTTAGTTGTTAATATTAAAAGCACATCTAATTTTTTATTGTATATATAGTACATATATGTATATTGATATCATCCTCGATTTACATACATACTTTTATAAATTTTTTTTAATTACAAAGTGTAAAAATTATGGCCACAATTTATAAACTTAAATATGCTATGTGTTGACCTAATTCTCATTACAGTTTTGCATAATACTAGAGTAGGTGAGTTGGTAGAGGTTAGAATTTTCTTTTAATTTTTTCAGACATTACAGACACAAAACGTGCGCTCTAAATATGCATTTTACTAGTACCATTACAAATCTCTATTGCCGATAACTAAAGGGACTATTTTAACGGGCAGATAAATTGTTTTTCAGTATTATACACAATATAGTAGAAGATAAGATAAGGTAAGGTGAAGTTTTTGTTTGAACTTTCCATATTATATATTATTTTCAATATGACATACATACATACATAATTGGTCATTACAACCCTTCAGTCAGGATTACGACCTAGTTTCTCACACCACTTATATTAATTTTATACACGAGTGGCGGGACCTACAGTTTAAAGTCGACTCCGAACGACAGATTTTTAAGAAACTTTTCATGTCAATTTTATTTACTCTCAGAGTTTTTACCAGAAATCTGCTGAGATATATTAGCTGAAAAAATACTTTTTGTATTTTGTTTTGATGTCTGGCCTGTCAATATGACCACTTCAAATATAAACTAAATGAGCAGACACAACAAAAAAAGAAGTTTGTCGCTGTCACTGCGTTAAAAAAAAACTTGTTTAATTGGAAAAGATTACTTTATTTTACAAGTAAGTTGTAATAACGAAGAATCAGTTAAAGGTGACTTTAAAGTTCACTTTAGCTAAAGTTACCTTTTACTAAACCCAACTTTAACGGCAAGTTGTAATAATGGCCCTAAGTATTGTGAGCTAAAAAGTTTAAATAAATACAACCTGTTTTGATACTTGAACTTTATAAACTACGTACTAGCGTTAATCAAAAACTTCCAGCTGAAGTAGTTGAAGAAAACATTGTGCATTCACATTTAAACATTGTTGTAAGGATAAAAAGAGATTAATTTGTTAGGAAAATAACCACTTTGTAATTTAAAATAACAAAGCTTATAAAAACCTTGCAAAGGTCCAAATAAATAATGAATAAAATTTTAAACCCCAATTGCTAGTGACACTTATATTTTAAACATGGAAACGTTAATTTGTTTATTACTTAGTTGATAGTTACAATATGTGTTTCGGATTAGCACTTTTTCACCAATTTTGGCCTTACTGGGGATTTAAGAAACATATTCCGTTTCAACAAACAAAACTTACACTCTATAATATACGCCTATATTGGTCGTGCTATTATAAAGGCCAGGGGGGCTTTCAGATGAAATTATTCTTAAAGGTATTTAGGAGAATAATTCCACGAAATATATATGGTCGTGCAAAGCTCTGATCTGATTAAGAAGAATTCTCGTAACTGAAATTAAGTTGTGCCATTTGGGAATCGTAGTTAGTACAATAACATCACGAATCTCTTGATTAAATAAATCTACTTCCATTACTCTCAAATTTCAATTTATTATTCATTATTTTCACAGTGTGCAATATAAGAGTTTAATGTTACTGTACTCTATGGAGTGAATGGCATTGCCATATTCAATCAATCTAGCCGGACAAAAGTTATAACTCGCGTTTGCAAAGCCGAACCGACATGAACGTTTATAGATTTCATCAATATAAACAATTAGAGAGAAAACATCAAATGTTTATGGGAGTGTATGAGTGTGTGTATGTATGTAAATTTGTTTTTTTTGGGGTCTGTTTGAAGCCTAAAGACGACAAAACGACTGAACCGATTTTCTTAGAATTTTCACACCGTATTTCTGTATGTGTGGGTGGAATTATAGGCTAATTTTTATTCAAAAGTTATAAATGGGTGAAGTGCCACGCCTACCTTAAGAATTAAGTATTAAAAGTCTTATAGCATGAAAACTGCAACAGCTAGAATCTTCGAATTCAGCATGGACAACTTTGATATCCACATAAACATTTGTGGAAAAAAATGGTTGAACTAGCTACAGTGGGCATGTTACTTCCCATATAAATATATATTTTATTTTACATATATATATATGTATTTTATTTATAATATATATATATATATATATAAAAATTCGTATGTCTGGGAAAACTATAACAGTCAAAATCCACAAATTATGTATGATGAAATTTAGTGTCGATATTAATATTTTGGTTAACAATAGGCGGACTAGCAATAGTATTCGTAGTACCTTCCATATCACATGGATACTAAAACTTGAATATCTATGAACACCTAATTTTATTTATATAGCTAGTCTCTATATATATTATAACTTAAATTGAAAGAAGAATCTTTAGAAAGAATTATTTCAATTTATTTTAATATATTTAATACAATTATAGAAAGAAAAAACAAGAAATACATTATGTTTATTTCAATCTATATCTGATTCACTTTCATCTCGATGCCAGTCTGGCATTGACGCATCTGATAGCAAGGCAAGACCTTCTTCATCCAAAGGTTCTGTACTGCGGGAATGAATAGAATGCTTTTTAGAAAAAGAGGATATGATAAGATCTGAAGATAACAAAAGATCATACATTGTTCTTTCGCGGGACATTTTTCTTGTGCGATGTTCTCTTATACTTCTGAAATCTTTATTTCTAGATTCAAGAGCTTCTTCCGATAACATTCCAATAGGAAGTGCTACACACTGAATAATATCGGCACCATGGATAATAATTTTATGTACACTTGATGGCATGTAATACCATGAATATAGTTGCACATAAAGCTTTGCTGTGTCCATGGTATATGTCCGGAATGACTTTACATTAATAGCAAATGCACATCCCATTGCATTTAAAATAACACCAAACCTTTTTATTAAATTTTCATAAACACCAGTAATTTCAGAAGATAACTTAGGTTGCTTGAAAAATCTTCTAGCCGTATTCCCATCATTGGTTGTACCACATCCTGGCTTGGTGATATTCCCAAGCACCAGCAAACCCATTTCTTTTCTGAGACGATCAGTAATTTTTTTCTTTGTGGCCCCATGCATAGCTTTTTCAACGTCATCTCGAGCTTGCCATTTTCTAATATTAAGTTTGTATGCTATATGAAGAACGCATTCGAAGCACCTCATCCAAGCGTGTAACGTCGACAGGCCATACTGATAGAGGTTTTCATTAGGTTGTAATTTGACAACCGACACTTTTTTTAAACAGTATTTTTTTATATTAATTTACACGAACAAATTTTTTTTAATTGTTCTTATTATTTTTTCACGACAATTTCACTCGCACTGTTAAATGTCACTTGAGATATTAATTTTTTAGCAAAGAAACAATTACTGGTATTTGAAGCAATATATCAATGCTAGTGTAGCTGTTTAAAAAAAAATATGCCGTTATGTACTTTAGACACTTGTTAACATATTACCATACAAAAAATTTACTTTTTAAATATTTTAAAAAATGACCTTTGTCCGGCTAGATTGTGGTTTTGGACCACAGTGCATGGCGCAGAATTATTTACCATATTTAAGTTCTCTCTTTTGTTTTTACATATTGAAAGTAGACTATAAAGAGAATGAGTCACTGTTTTAACAGTTTAACACACTCAATTGGGTGTGTATGTCGTTAGACAGCCATAACGGTCAAAATTTTTATCAAACTTTTTCTTTTGTCAATATTTTAATGAAAAGCGTAATCCGACGACATAGAGAAAGTGATTTATTTATTTCCATAAATATATGTATTTAACATTTTCAAGGTAAGACTAACACTGTTTATTTAAATTTGTCTTTAACAGAATTCAGACTTTTATCTACTTGTACATTTTAAGGGATAGTGGCTCCCACAACTGTTCATAAAAACTCAATACACTTACAAATTTTTACTAATAAACTTACATTTGTCGTAATGGCAGCACTAGTGGGAAGAAGTTTTGCTTCCCATTGAAAAGTTTACAGTCGCTCGCCTTTAGATGCTAAAACGGTAATCAATGTTAACCTGTTAAAAATTTAATGCAAATTAACTGGATTGGTATTAAATTATAATTAACGTTTTAACATGTTAAATGGATAACACCTATCCCCCGATTTACAATGAGGATAGGTTCCTTAGAAAATCGTGTAAACCGAAATCGTAGTTTTCGCTATGTAAAACCGTGTAAATCGAAAACAAACTAAAATAGGCATAACTCTGTCATTTATTTCAACATAAAATAAAAGTCAATAGCACATACATATTATGTATGTTTATTTTGAAAAAAATAAAGGTGGCTCTAAATTCATTAAAATACAAACACATAAAAGTGTACTCCTATATGTGGATATGTTATTCATTTTACATTCAGAAACCAGAAATAGAAATATTTAAAAATTTTTATCAATAATTTAATTATGTACCGCGTATAACTGTCATAGGATATGTATAATCTTTTCTTCCTGGTATGATGTCACTGTCATTACTCGATAATACTTTATGCGATTCTGTTTCGGTGTTAGATGGATTACGAACGATTTTATAATGGCGAGACTTCGAAATGAAATCCGTAATTAACATTTGCCTTTGGTTTTTGTTTAAATCCTTATAGTCCTATTCATATTGAGCTAAGCATTTACTAATATCTCGCTGAAATTGGAGAGCTCGTTCAACATTCGGGTCATTTTGTAGAAAATGATTTCCCAATTTTCGCCCAAATTCAAGTCCTTCGCGGATGAGTTTTGTGGTGAACGTAACTGGTTCAGACTCCACCTCATCAGGATCATTTTCACGACTATTTGTTTCGTTAACCATGTTAACTAAGTCATTCTCATCTAGTTCTTCGTCCGCGTAAAAGTGAAATCATGTAAAAAAAGTATCTTGTAAATCGGGGGATAGGTGTATTATGATTTAATTTTGGAAATGCAGATTTAAAAAGTTTCTTTTTCGTTATTATAGAGCATTTATAAAGGGTGGGCCATTTAAAAGTTTAAATTTAAAAATGCAATAAAACAAAATCGAGGTGAAAAGGGCATCCTTGTTTTACTCCAGCTTTTGCGTAAAATGGTTGGCTTATATTGCCGTTGTGAAGAACTGAGAGTTTTGCATCCTCGTGCATAGAATTGATTATTCGTATTTCCTTCTGGGATTCTCCTTTTATTCTCGAAGCTTTACTTATGGAAGTTCGTCTGATGGTTTCGAAGGCTTTCTTCAAATCTGCGAACAGTAGGTACAAGGGAGTACGTCATTCAAGAGACTGTTGTATTAAAATACGTAGAGCCCTGGCTTGGTCTATTTGGCCTCTATTATGCTTTGAAGCCTTCCCTGTATGATGATTGCCAGTATCATGTATATGATGTTAAGCAAAGTAATTTCTCTCCAGTTGTTGTAGTCTCTCAAGTCCTCACCTTTTTGTAATTTAGCAAAAATGCGTTTCTTCCATTTTGGAGGTAGTCTTTCCTATTCCCAGACCATAGAAATTCAGCTAGGGCTTCAAAATCAACACGTAGAATTTTCGATAGAAATCCATATTAGCCTGCTGCCTTTTTGGTTCTTATCTTCCCAATTGCCTTTTTCTTATGTTATTTCTTTGTACCCAGTGCCGTCTTTACCATAAGGGCACTTGGGGCACGTGCCCCCTTGAAGTCGGGGGCCCCAAAAGTGAAAGTGTTAAGTGTTTTAGATAAAACAATAATTTATACAAGTGTTGAAGTGTTTTTTGTAAAGAATTTAGAGAGTAATACGTACTAAGTACATATAATATAATATATTGCTTTATATTTCATAATGTCGAAACGAACAAAGTGGTTCTCAAAAACGAAAAAAATTGTAGCTCAAAAAGAAGTAGCAGAAAAACTTCCTAAATTAACATCATTTTTTACTGTCGAAGGAACAAATATTACCGACTCTTCTCAAGATCAAAATACTTCTCAATTTCAACAGTGTAATGAACAAGTAATAATAGAAGATCCAGATGTAGCCGCTGTTTCTTCTGATGCTGAACCATCCAGAAGTTACTGTGATTTTATAACTACAAGTATAAAAAATGTATCTCCTGATCCTGGCACGTACAGTGAAATAACAGAAGAAGTGCGTGATATTTGGATACGGAAAGGACCAGAGTTTTTTCAAAATGAAAATTGCGATTTTTTCGAAACTTCAACGATTTTTCCAGATTCAAGTGGCACAACAAAAACAAGATACTTGAATAGAAATATGTTCACCCGTAAATTGACGAATGGTGAGTAAGTGTAAGTGGCTCCTTTACTCTCTGACGAAGAAATCGGCATATTGTTTTTGCTGCGGTTTATTTAATACTACGACTGGTGCTGGTAACAGTTTGAGTTCCCCCACTGGATATAAAGATTGGAAACATATAAGTAACATATTAATGGAGCATGAAAACAATTCACAACACAGGCAATCAATCATGAACTATGTCGGAAAAAAAAAAAACTATTGGACGAGTTGACAAGGAATTGCTGTCTCAACACAATACACAAGTCAATTATTGGAAGAACATACTAATAAGAATTGTTGCGGTAGTGAAATTTCTGGCTTCAAGAGGTCTTCCTTTTTGGGGTGATAACGAAAATATGGGTTCTAAAAATAAGGGAAATTATTTGGAATGCTTAGAACTTATTAGTGAATTTGATCCTTTTCTTGCAAATCACATACGAAACTACGGAAATTGTGGTAAAGGATGCCCATCATATTTATCTGCAAACATTTGTAATGAATTTATTGATATTATGGGTCAACAAGTATTAAAAACTATTGTCAACGAACTAAAAGCATCAAAATACTATTCCATTTGTGTGGATTCTACTCCATATCTCTCCCACTTTGACCAACTGACATTTATTGTCGATATGTAAAACACGGAGAGCCTATTGAGAGGTTCTTGCAATTTTTGTCTATGGATGAACATAATGCTCAATACATATCAAATAAGATTTTAAACTTTTTAGAAAGCCTTGATATTCCTATAAAAGATTGTCGTGGGCAGAGTTACGATAATGCACCAAATATGGCTGGGGAGTATTCTGGAGTTCAGAAACAAATAATAGAAAAATGTGAATTTGCCATTTTTGTCCCATGTGCTGCACATTCTCTAAACTTAGTAGGTGTTCAGGCTGTTAAATGTGTTCCAGAAGCAGTAAAATACTTTCAATTAGTCCAAAAATTGTTTAATTTTTTTTCATCTTCAACTAAAAGATGGAAAATTATGTCAGCGTGTTTGGGTGCAAATAAAGTAGTGAGGTCTCTTCCGGGTACAAGGTGGTCTGCGCGTGCGAATGCTATTAGTGATTTGAAGAATGGTTATAATAATATTTCTGAAGCTTTGACATCAATCAACCAGGAGAAACTAGAAATGAGGCTAAAAGTTTGGCATAAAAAATGGAAAAATTGGAGACTATACTTCTAACAGAGATATGGAATGATCTTTTAGGAACTATGAATAAAACAAGCTTAAATTTACAGAATAGTACTACGACCATGAATGCTGCCACAAAACTTTACACATCTCTGGTCGATTATGTTAATAACGTACGCGATTACGAATCGGCGGCTACAGAAAAAAACCAAATGCTGAATACAAAGATAAGTCCGAAAGAATTAGAATTCGTAGCACATGCATCACTTTTTTTGAAGGATCGTCAGAAAATCTACAGTTGAGTGGCAAAGAAAAATTCAGGTTAAATACATTTATTCTTATAATCGACACATTCTATGCTCATTTAAAACATCGCTCGACTGCATACCAAGAAATTGAAAATAAATTTAGTTTTTTGTCTCAGTTAATATCGATTGATTCTGACCAGATGACAAAAAAATTAAGGAGTTTGCAGAAATCTACCACGAAGACATTAATGCTCAGGAGTTGAAGTCTGAATGTGTTCTTTTGAGGCAGTACTTAAAGAACATTGCAAAAGAAACCGAGGATTTAAGTATTTTAGCACTACATAAACTTATAAAGTCCCATAAAATAGAGGAAACTTTTCCAAACATTGGAGTTGCTACAAGAATATTCCTTTCCTTAATCGTTACAAATTGTAAAAGAATAAAAATGAATTACGAACAACTATGTTGCAAGAGCGGCTATGTAAATTATCAATTATGTGCATAGAGAGTGAAATTCTTAAAGAAATAGACTTTGAAGACATAATAGAAGATTTTGCAGAAAAGAAGTCCCGAAAAAAACGTTATCTTAACGATTTCAAATCAGCAATATTTTATTTTGGGATGTTTTTTATCAATTAATTTTAAAACATAACTCATTTAATATGTTTCAATTAACATTAATAAATATGTATATTAGGGTTGCCCCAAAATAGATGTTTTCAATGTTCCCAAATAAAATAAAAATTTGATTCATTTTAAGACTACGTTTTTAAAAATTTTTGTTCTGACGTCAATATTTAGTGACCTGGATTGAAGGATAAGATTTTCACATTTTTACATAGAATTATAAGAATTCTATTACTTTTTCTGTTACACGAAAATTTCTGATAAGCCATTGAAAGCGCCTCTCAAAGACCTTTCTTATGATATCGTATCCATTCTTTAAACGAAATATGAAGAAATTTATGAAATCCTCAAAAAAGAACCTTTTTATCCTTGGTTCCAGCTCAACAAATATTGAGTCCAGGACAAACATTTTAAGAAACGGTAGCTTAGAATCAATTAAACTTTCATTTTAGTTGGAAACATTTGCACCTTATTTTTCCTCCATACAAACGGGGCACCCTAATGTGTATATATGGGGAAGTTCGTGTCAAGTGACCCAATTTTTAAATTCGATGTCTTCCGATTTGGATGAAATTTGCACCAATTGAATGAATGAAATGAAATTTGTTAGTATTATTGGATAGTAGGCCAGACACAAATTTTCAGCTCTATCAGTCAAGAACTGCCGGAGTTAGAGGGGGCCAAAGTTGGACATTTTGGTCATACAGGGTTTTTTAAAATGTGTGTAACTTTTCACCTATTTGTCCTAGCAAAAATTTTCAAAAGGATATTAGATAGCTATTTCTTCAAAATTTCCAAAAATAATTTATAATTATTTTTATAATATAATTTAATTTTTTCAAAAATATATTTTTATATTTTTTTTAAAATTAATTTTTTTTAAATTTTTTTTCAAAATGAGCCCTTTTTTTGCTCAAAAGAAAGCTTATACAATTTCCTTTAAGGCCTTTATAATAGCTTAATGGGATGCGAGTGGGATATCTATCAAAAAAATTGTTTTTTAATTCAAGAATAAGATTTTTCAATATTTGGCATGAAAACGTACTACTACTACTAAATGATCTTAAAATAGTATTTGCATTCTAAGGACATTCGGAAATTAGTTTTTTATAAACAGTGTTAAAGTTAGGATGTGCGTTTTTTACTAATAATTAATTATACACTATATATAATATATAATTAATCTTCACAATGGCTTCCGCTTCCAAAAAGGAAATGTTGACATCTTTTTATTGTAATCCCTTAAACAAAAAGAAGCACAGATCATCAGATATGCGAAATATTTCCGACAACTTATTAAAAAAAAATCCCAACGCTTTCAAAACGTTTGCTAATATGTGGATCGTGCAGGAAAATGATGGGAAAGTTGAACACATTACCGGTTATTCCAGAAAATCAAATCAAAATCAATTCTGAAAATGATGACAGTTCTGCAGGAGATGATGATTGTTCTAACTTTTCAGTAGAATCTATAAGACCTAATAATGAGTGCCAATCATCCAAATCGGAAGACATCGATTTTAAAAATTGGGTCACTTGACACGAAATTCCCCATATACAAAATATGTATATAAAATCATCATATAAAAATGTGTTTTTCTATTTAAATTTTTAGGGGCTTGTGCCCTGGGGCCCCGGTACCTAAAGACGGCCCTGTGTGTACCCTAAGACTTTTTTCTGTCAGTTTTGTTTGCTTATTTTCGTTAAATTTGTTTTTATAAATTTATATTATGGAGGTTAACTTTAGGGATTATTCGCACGAACGCAAAATATCAGCGATTTAGCTATACAACCCTAATGCGATACTTCTTCAATACATTTGGATGATTCAATGCACTTATGCACATTTAGCACCGTTACCAAAAAGCGGCCGTAACAAAGTGCATGTAAATTTATGTACGTATGCATTTTACATTTAATATTTCTCATGTATATTACTTAGTGTTGTATAAATACAGAGAATAAAACAAATCATATGGTGTCAAACGTATTGGTGTGGTCAGACCACATGGCGTATGAGTGTTAAATATTTTATTATGCTCTGACGTTCCTCATACGGTTTTCTGGCAATGGTAAACGTGACCGCCAGTTTTGTTTTCCGAACAATAAGTTATAAGTTGTTAGTTTTAATTTAAGCATATTAATTATATAAAATTCAAAAGAAAAAAGTTATTCCTATAATTTCTACTAGAAAAGTACTTTAACTAGGATGCAATTATTTAAAACATATATTTTTGTGTACAGCCTCAAGGAACATAAGGTTAGAATAAAATCATTCTACGTATGAGTTTTCGATCTATTACAAATATTTATTATGAATAAAATTGTTTTATAAAAATGGGAGATCTGTTGGGGCAACTTACTATTCGCAATGTGGCGGATGAACGTAGGCAAAACACAATTTCATTCAAGGAATTGGGTTGCTTGCTGTTCGCTCGGTGGGCTATGTGGCCCATTGTGTTACCTAGTGTGGGTAACGCCCCTTGTCATGATCGGTTAGTGATGGGTTAGAACCACCCCGAACTCCGTATGAAACTGGCCAGGTCCCTAAGTGGCACGTTCGCCACCATGCCCAGTTCCACAAACGTTCTATCACCCAAAAACGATGACGTCAGTTTTGAAGTGCAAGGCACTCGCATAGAAAGTGTTGTATCGATTCCGTTTCCTCCACATCATGTAGCTTCTGCAGTAATCCTCCTGCGGCAGACCGAAACTGAAAATAGCGCAGTGTCGCGTCAGAACTTATGTCAGAATGAAAACCCTTCCTTTGTCGAAATGAACTTATTCCCAGTGGTCCTGCACATTAGTTTTAAAATGCGGCAACCAGGTATGTTGCACCACTCACGGTTTTTTTAATTTCATGTTGCTTTTTCCAATTTGGAAAGCATTCTTATAGGGGCGCATATCGTCTCCTCCTCAGACACCCCCGATCCCTAAAACCTAATGGAAGTACATTTTTTTCATATATCATCATGAGGCGCACTAAAAAGAACTAAACTAATTGAAAATTAAATATTTTACAAACCTAAGGCTTAAGAACTTTTCAAATCTATTTTTAATATCTTCTGATGGTAAAATGGCAGCATGTATCTTATTTACCTAGTTTTACTCTTTTGAACTCGTTTGTCAAGCATAAATGAAATTAAAAAAAAATAATTTTGCATAAAAATTGCCGAACAAATTGATTGTTTTAACAAGTATCCACAAACACTACTTCCTCTGTCCTCCTTTCCATAGCCTATTTTCTTAATTCTAACGCAATGCATTACATGATCAGGGGCCATCAACCGAGTGTTTGTATTATAATAAAATATTACTAGTTTCGATAGCAAGTGGTAATTATTACCAAATGGAAGCTCTTAAAAATTAATACGTTTGGATGACCTACATCTTCCGTTAGCGAGTTAAATGTTTTACGACTCTAAGTTAATGCATATTCCATACTTCTCCTTTATTTATATGCATAGGGTCACAAACATTTTTTTCTGATGACAAACAAAATTGTAGTCAACCTTTAGGTATTAAGTGTGACATAAAACTTTAAGGGTTGAGTTTGAAAAGGCTTATTCTAGCTTCTATATCTTGTAAGTATGCGCGTAAATAAGTGCGAATATTAGGCCGCATGAAATCATTTGTATGGTATGAATGTAAATAAATGTTTAATACATGGAAGAATGTACGTGTATCCCATTATACAAACCCATATATAAATATCAACATATTACTGTCTTCCGTTTCTCATAACACTTTTTTTGCTGTCGAGCGCAATTTGGGTAAAAAACTTAAATTGCTGGCAAATGTTCAATTTTTAAACATTTTTTATTTCAGATGTCAATAAAACGGTTTTGAATGCGGCTTATTTTAGGACTAGTTTGTCACCGTATTTTATTAATATTTGAGTCATATTTAATTTCAAGTTTACGGATGGAAACACTGTATTTTGAATGGTACTCTATAAATTTTTTCTTAAAAAAGCTTTAAAGTAGTCTTTAAATTTTTATAAATATGGCTGAATACCTTTACATACATATATACGGGTATAAAAAGTTTACATATTTCTTTTTCTAAAAATTTTTCGTGAATAAGTCTTAAATAATTTCAGTATTTTTTTTAATAAAATCACATTCTCTAATATACTTGTAGGAAGATTAATACACAATTATAGGTAACATTTAATTTATCGACATAAAACAGAGAAAAATATATTTTTCCAGATTTGAAATGGCAGAATAAGCTGTACGTTTACGGTATGTAAAAGAATGTAGAGTTTTTTATAGCATACGAAAATATTTAAAATGCTTAACGAAATTATACAACAGTTGGGTAATTGTTCTGATTGCTTTTAACATGCTAAATGTGGACGTGAACGTTCGGCTAATTCCGATTTAAAACTGTGCATACGTAAAAAGTAACGAGTCTACACACTTTTGCTTTAAGTCCAAGACTTTATACTATTTTACATTATAAAAGAAAGATTTAAAACTACCCTACACTACAACAATCGACAAACGGTAGAAAGATCTTACTCTTCTATACAAAGTCGTCCCTCTTAACTTATCTAACTAGAAAAGAGGTACATTATTCACATCTTTCGAAAAGATTTCAAGGTGATCGCTTCTAAAATAGAAAAGAATATTGAAATCAGCTTTAAAAAACAATTTGTGGCTACACTGTTTTACAAATATTGCATGACGAAATCCGTACATTACGCTCATTAACAAACAAAAGAGAATTACATTTGTCAAGGAGCAAAATAAAAAAAATAAGGATAGATTTTTTTAATGATAACAAATATTATATTATATATAAGATAAATATTGTGAAAAAAGGTATACAGCTCTTTATTTGAGCATTTATTCACAGCTGTAAAGCATGCGAAGTAGGCCTGCTTCAATTTATTGAAATAATGATAGATGACGGGAAATTTTGATATTAAAAAAAACCAATTTACCACAAAGTGTAGTAAAATTATATCTTTCAGTAAGATAATGACTCTAAATATATTGTTGATATAGTGAAACATTGGATCCTTTATAATGTCCCTAAACAATCGCGGACGCTTCCACAATAATGAAGTAATCCCCGCATATATGTTCGAGGAATAGCTATAAAAATTGTTTAATAACGCTACCAACTGTTTTCAAGCCACCTTTACACTTTAAAAGCTCCTATGTTTATAGTTCGCCCCATATTCATAAGGTCACTTACTTTAATAGAATATATGTATGTTCATTTTGAATACTTTATTTATCTTCTCGTGTGCTTTTAGAAAATTTTATATTTACATAGATTTATTGTACATAGTAGTGTAATGTTAATTATAGAATCCATTATTCAGTGTTTCATAATTATTATTTATTTATTTGTCTTAAAAAATTAATATTTTATTAACTACCTTTTTTGTTTCTTTGCTTCTCTGTTTTGTTTTTTTCAAAGTTTTTGTTATTACATGAAGTAACATTTAATCGACAAGATATGAAAGAACCAAAGAAATTGTGTCATACAATAAAATAAAAAAAATATGTGAAAGCAATTTTGATATTTTTAAAACGTGACTAGACTGGTTAAACAGTCCGCTGTTTAATAAAAAGTGGGAAAAGTAATGATAACGGGATACACGTTTTGGGCAAAAGAGTTACACATTCTCACACATTATAGAATTCATGACAGAAATCCGCCACGAAATTGGCACGCAGTTAAAACCAGAGATGATAAAGATAAAGAACACATTAAACACAAAAACGTCATTTCTGTTTAAATTGTGCTTCACTACAAACGGTAGCTTGAATAAAAATTAATTTATGAAATAAGAATTTTTTAATAAATCATATCATCGCACATACTCGTGAGTATGGATAAATTACACATACATATTTTAAAAATAAGTTGTAGCTTTTAAAACCTAAAAAGGTCTAATATAATAAACAAAATTGATTCGATAACAACTACGGAAGCAAAGACCAAAAGATTTAACCGTAGATCGAGCTTTGTATCAAAAATGATACATTTCAATTTTTGAGACTATATAAGTTTAATTCAGAAAAAGTTAGATACCTGATATTTTTTTAATTCGTTATTATTGTTATCACCATTATTTTAAACCAAATAAAAAAATTAAATTTTAAACAGGATTCAAAATTATGTATCATTTTTAATACATACGTCTTTACTGGGGATTCTTTGGGGCTGCGTATTTATTTTTTTAAGTTTTCAAAGATTTTGTGAAGTTTTATCGTAAATAACACATTATTTTATTTATTTAGTCATAGCACAGCAAGAAAATAATCTTATAAATAAAAGTGCTATGGGAGTACAGCAAAGAAAAAAGTAGTAAAAAATCATTGATAATTAAGTAATAAAATGTAAGAAATAATGAATTAGAACATGTTATAATCTCAGAAAATAGCGATCGATGCAAACAATTAGGATAAAAACGAAATGAATATATGTATGTAAACCATAAATTAGAAAAAATAAAATAAAAAGAATAGTATATACAAATATAAAGAAATAAACAAACAAAGAAAAAAATATATATGTATGTAGAGATACAATCAAATTTAAAGACTAAATTAGAAAAATAAAAATTAATAATCATTATAACATTATTTATGGTATTTGAGAAGGAACTGAAAATTGGATGAAAACGAAAAGGCTGCATTTTCTGTTCTTGATATGTTAATGATATTGATTGAAGTAGTCGTAGTATATTATGAAGAGTGTTAGGTTATTATAAGACCAAGGTTCATACCTCAGGTCAGACATTTGCAATTTAAGTTGAAAGATTGTAATGTCCGATTATGTATGTACATATGTATGTAATATTCTTGCAGCAGAAAACTCTGAAGAAGAAGAAAACAGAAGCTCGTCTTATGAACTGACGAAAGTATTGGCAGCAACAAACATGACAATAGGATGTTTATCGCCGAAGATGGAACAGAGAACCGTATGCATTTAGTAGTTTGGGAAGAGAAAATATTACCAATCTTCACGCAGATTGCTGGCAGCTGTTTCCTGAAATATTGTAGTCTTTCTTTCTGCTCTTCTCATATTTATCTCACGTAACAGACAGACATTAGAACAAAAAGTGTTTCGTCCTATGTTTTATTTCATAGATATTACAGATGATAATATTTCGGTCAACTAGGTACATATGAGTCAACAGAATCATTCGCTTTGATAATGTGCTATTACGCCTTTTCGAAAAATAAGCGGATGTCTATTAATAACCCCAAAAATTTTTTCGTGGTAGATTACTAACTAATTGAAATGTATTGTCGTTATAAATTTCACGGTCCAACGAAATCGAATTGGCAGTTTTGGATTCAAGTATTTGCTTCGGGCGTAGCAACTTACTGTCATATTTGGGGAAACCTGTATTCTGGAAATCAGAGAGGAGTCAAAGAGAGAGCTTTTTTATGTTATATAATCGATGTTGTATTGCTACCGGAAACTTTTTTATCTCACTTGACATTGGCAACAAATTTTTCTAACGAAATATAACAATGATTTGTACCACTAGGCTTCAGTCAGCCCTCAATTGAGAGAATTACTGATGCGGTGACAATAAGCTGCCCCATCTAAACAATTGGAAGCCGCAAAGCTAGATGTCAAACTATTACCAATTACAAAAAAATACAACCAAGATGATGTAAAGTGTTTAATTTTTACGTAAAAAACCATACTGCAACTTACATCATGTCAAAAATTTTGGCGTAAATTTCATAAAAGTGATAATAAAATTTAATAATATGAAATAGTTTTATTCAAATTAATTAAAATAAATAAAAATATTTAAATTTTTTAACAAAATCAGCAATCGTGACAAATCTATGTACTACAAGTATGTATCAAAAGTGATCCGCGATTAAGAATATATTTTACTTAAAAAGAGAATGCTTAAGTTTAAAGCTTCTTTACTACTTTAAATACCAGCTTTTTGGCCATATAAAAAATTATTTATTTATTTATTATTTGCACAGCACGACATAATATTTTATTTCAATTAGAGTAACACAAAGTTCAACGAAAGAGTTTATTCGGACTGATTTATAATTTGATTGATTTTCAAATTATTATTATTTCACAATAAACTACAAATTAAGACTTTAAATAATAATATATTAAGATTTAAGGTTGAGCAATGTAATTATATAATCCTAAAACAAGTTGTGTTGCTGGCACGTGGTAGATAATAAGGCAAGGCATTCACAAGGCTACAAATTGCACAAGGGCTAAATTGTTTTATTGAATTTGTTTAAAATAAAAGAATGAAAAGTTTATACCTCGGTGTTAAACTCTGGATTGGACGTGTTATTCAATATGGCCGAGACTTAGATTGACTATAATCCCTGGTACAGCCTTCAGAGGGAACGAACATGCACCATGTGTTGCAGAGGCTTTGAAGATAAATACATTGTATAAATGCAAGAACTATTTGGAATTTAATAAATGTTTATTTTCTTTAGGGAAGATTAAGGAATTTATAATCGGTATTTTAATGTCTGGATTACCCCAATTATTTCACGACTTTCTGAAATTATAAATAATGAATTGAATTTTACTAGATATTTCCCACATATATTTTAACACATTTTTCGAATATTTATTTTTCTATAAAGTTTAAAAATATTTTTAACGTAACTAATCTTACCTTCATTAAAAGCGAAATTGTTTCATCGTTTTGTTCATAACATAATTTGTTTTAAATATTAATAACCTGGTATAGTCAATTTTAGAGAAAACTTTTAATACAGCCAATAAACCGATAAAAATTGGATATTGTAATTGGGATAACATTTCCGTATTATTCTTTTATAACAATTGAAAAGTATAAATTGCTAAGGCTATGAAAGAGTATCTGAAAACGATACAACATTGAAGCCATACCAGCAGCGAATTTTATATATTCTTGGTTTTTTTGTTTTTAGAGATGAGCATAATATTTTACTTAATATTACTGATATACATATGCGCCCCTATAAGAATGCTATTCCGGATTGGAAAAGCAGCATGGAATTCAACAAACCGTATGTGGTCCAACATGTCTGGTTGCCCAATTTCTAAACTGCTGTGTCCAGTAGACGGATAAAACCTAGGAACTACTTGAGCTCGACAAGAGAACTTTTCGTACCTATCTGCGCTAATAGCAATTTCGCTGGCTAACTCTGCTTGCCCCACCTGAATTACTGTAGAAACTGCCATGTTGTGGAAGAATCGAAATCGGTATAACAACTTATATGTGAGTGTCTCGGACTTCAAAAAAAAAACGTTACCGGTTTTTGGCGACAGAACGTTTGCAGAACTGGGCATAGTTGCGTACGTGTCACTAAGAAAAACTGCACTTTTTCATCCGGAGCCTGGGGTGGTTCAAACCCGCCAGTAACGGATCACACTTGGTAACTTGACCGAGTGAACTTGGCTGTGAACGCCAAGCTACCCGTTAACCTAACATAACCTAATCGAACCGGACGACATATTGTTTTTTCGACAAGATGTCAGCATGTCTCACCTATAAGAACAGAATATTTATTCATTTTAAGTTTACTAAACTTCTTTTAGAGTTTTTTTTTTCGTCCGTTTTAATTGACAAAACGCTTCTTTGGTGTAATTTTCTTGTGACATGAGTCAACAGGTCTAATTTTCGACAAACTAATAGGTTCCATGTAGTATGCAACTGAAATTGAAATTATTTCTATAAACTTTACGGACCTTTACATGTATTTAGAAATAAAATTTATTTTTATCTTCCGAATAATCTGTATATGTTGGAACGCTAAATTAATTATTGAATCGCCCAAAAACTGATCCGCTTTTTTTTAATATTACAATTGCCAGAGACATGACAGTAATAAAATTTCCATATAGGACAGATGAAGGTTGGAAACTTTCTGATCTGAAAAATTTGGACTCTCTTGCTGAAAGATTATTTTTTCTGATGTCTTCTAATAGGAGATAAGACAATCGAAAAGAAATACGCTATTAAATAGTTGATACAAAGCTTTGAGGGCACTGCTTCTCATGGCAGATGGCATACATTTCTTCCTAGAATCTGTTTCAGAAGATCGCTCATTTGTTCAAGCATGTACATATG
Organism: Sarcophaga subvicina; assembly: GCA_936449025.2. Classification (NCBI taxonomy): domain Eukaryota; kingdom Metazoa; phylum Arthropoda; class Insecta; order Diptera; family Sarcophagidae; genus Sarcophaga; species Sarcophaga subvicina. The sequence continues at coordinate 55,983,235 of OW388080.2, forward strand.
TTTCTTAAAAAAACGAGAAAAGATTAAACAGACACAATTTCATTTTACAGCCATCTTCTATAAACTGTACACAAATTGTTCCAAAATTCTAAACTGTATGAAGTAGAAGAACGTTTGACACATCGACTAATGTTTATTTGATTGTGCGCCTCCGAAAATTATAGCTGTAATGGTATTTGATATGTCTGTAATAGTTAGAAATTACACGTTAAATAAAAAATTTTATAAAATAATTTTCATACCAATGATAAGTAGTAATAACTTTTGGAAAACGAACTTTTTTGTGAAAACTTAAAGTAGTCAAATTCACTATGGTCAGACAAAGAATGCTCTAAAAACAATAGATGCAACGCAGCAAGGACAATAATTTTGCAATTACCGCATCAGCTAAGCTGCATGTATTATAATAAAGGTAGCAAAATACAAAATAAACAGAATAAACGAATACAAAATAAACAGTTCATTAATTCCTTATCTATGGTGTCACTAAGCATTTTTCACGTTATATCTCATACATTGCGTTTTAAGCATGTTATTGTATTGCCAAATTATATCTTCTCACTGTTAATTCTTTCATGCACAGTCAACCCTCCTATAACGCGGTACTCTCAGAACGCGGTTTCCATATAACGCGGAGCTGAAACTGCGACAGCCCTTCTATAACGCGCTACTTTCAGAACGCGGTTTCCATATAACGCGCTTTCCACATAACGCGGAGCTAAAATTGCGACAGCCCTCTTATAAGCTTGATTCACCCATTGTTTCGGAACAAAATTCTTGTTCCAGAACAAATTCAGTTTATTGAGAGTCTGTTCCGAAACGATTCACCCACTTCGAACAATTGTTCTGTAAAAACAAGCCTACCATATGAAATATTTTTGTAAACGATGAGTGTTAGTTTTACAATTAGGCAGCACAGTAGCAGATGATTGCAATTCGTTTGTTTTCTTGGCTTGAGTGTGATCATATCTTTTATTGTGTTACAAAGAAATTGTAAATTAAAACAAATCTGAAATTGTTGAAGTGAAAAAAATTGATAATAATGGGTATTATACATATATAAACAGATACATATGTCACCTGGCAATGCCATCACATCGACATAAGGCCTGGCAGCCCTGCAGCCTGAGATCGTCCGGCAACATTGACTTGATAAAAATAGAAAGAAGAGTCGCAGTCGTAGTTTAGCCGTCTCTTGTGGTGCATTAAAATTGACTTAATTATTTTTTTACTGTTTTTTTTACTCTTTAAAATAAATGAAATTTGAAATAAATAAAAATCTAGAAACTCTTAAAGAACTTGACAATATCAGAAGTGGGATAAAGAACAAAGAAAAAACAGTACGTGTTTGTGTGTGTGTTTTGTAAACCTTGGCGACGGTGGTCGTTTTTGTTGTTGGTGGACGTTTTTTAACTTGTGCGCGCGTGCATATACGGAGTGGCGCAGCAGCATTACGTATATATGTTGTTGTTGTTGCAATAAAAGCGAAAAAAGACAAAACAGACGCTGTGAAATTTAAAAAGCAAATAACGGTTGATTACAAACACACATAGTTAAGTGCATTACCATTTCAAGTGAAAAGAAGAGAGAACGATAATCGAAGGAAAATATAAAGTTTTTTTTGTGTTTCCATGAACATACGAACCTAAAGGCAGCAGTTTTAGAATAAAATAACGGAAATAAAATTTATGTACATAGAGAACGGGAAGCGGTAAAATATGATTCGAATAAACACGTTAAAAGTGGAAAAATTAAAAGACCTCTTGCGCGAACGCGAATTACCTAGTTCGGGCCAGAAGGCTGAACTCGTACAGCGGTTAAGTGAAGCTGTGAAGAGCGACGAAATATTTCTTCCAACCGGAGGTTCTGCCTTGGAAGACTATGAACAGGAATCGGTTAAAGACAGTACGGAAATGTTACGGGCGCAAGTTAATTCGTTGGAGAAAATGATGAAGGACTTAATGTCGGTCGTGCAGACTCAGGTAATTAACTCAAATCGCGCCGCGAGTGTTGAAAATGAACATGCGAATATTCGAATAAATAACGAAAGAGACAGTCCATCAGTTAACGCATTCGAAAGTGTTCGTGATATCGCGTCTTTACTGCCAGAGTTTAACCCGATGGTTGATACTTCCTTAAATTCGATTCAATTTATAAGACGAATAGACATGCTGAAGGAGGCATATAAATGGTCCGATAGCGCTCTCTTATTCGTTGTGCAACAGAAGCTTGTCGGTTCCGCGAAATTGTGGGTTGATTCCCAGGACATTTTTATTACGTGGCGACAATTTAAGGAAAGTTTTTTGCGGGATTTCCCATGTGATGATAGCGTCGCTAGCGTTCACATTAAAATGTCAAATACTCATCGGAAATCATACGAGACACCCCAAGAATATTTTTACAAAATGTCGGCAATGGGAAAGAGGGTCAATTTACGTGAGGAGGATATCATTCATCACATAATTAACGGAATAAGCGACAATGATCTGAAGAAGATAATTTCCAAAAATTACGCGGGATTAAACGACTTATTACGTGATATTAACACCTACTGTGAATATAATACGGTGAAAAATGACGGTAATTACGGCCGGGGAAAGAACATTGAATATAATACCGCGAAAATCGGACAATTAAATAATCGTAATGGAAATAGTGCTAATAATTTCGAAACGGGTACGCCAAAACCGGATGGCAAACGAAATGGTCGCGACATCGAATGTTACAATTGTCGCCGGAAGGGACACGTGTCTATCAATTGCCCTGAGCCGCAACGTAAAACAAGGTGTATACATTGTCAACGAACAAGCCATAAAAGTGAACAGTGTCCAGGAAAATCGACACAGGAGCCTAGAGCGAACATTCACAAGATAATAATTGACAAACCGAATAATAATTTCGTTAAACAAATTCGCGTAAACGGTAGTGAAATAATGTCTTTCGTTGACACCGGAAGCCCTATAAGCTTAATTCGTGAAAGTTGTGCGGTGAACATGAGCAACGTGCGGGAGTGCTCAAAGACTTTATCTGGTTTCACGGGTGGAAAATATGAGTGCAAATCAAAGGTCGACACCGCACTCGACGTTGACGGCTGTATTTTAAAGGCGGAACTATATATTGTCGAGGATGGCCTACTACCGGAGGACATCTTACTCGGTCGTGATATCTTGTGCCGTGAGGGATACAAATTTATAATTGATGGCGATGAGTGCTGGTTGGAGAGTGAAAATGAAATTAAGGTTGGCGATATGGTCGATCCGCAACATCTTAATGACCTGAGAACAATTATCCGTCGAAATCGTAAGTGTTTCGCAGGGAATATTTTTGAATTGGGTAAGTGCACCATTGCTAAGATGAAAATAGAGCTTAAGACAAATGATCCGATAAATCTGAAAGCATACCGCATCCCTTTTGCGAAACGAGCTGTTGTTTCCAATATCGTGAACGACATGTTAGAGTGTCAAATTATACGTCCGTCGAATTCAGCCTATGCTTCACCCGTCGTCCTGGTTGATAAGAAAAATGGCGAAAGCAGACTTTGCGTCGATTACAGGCTTTTGAACAGCATTACTGTGAAAACACCTTACCCAATGCCTGTGCTAGAAGAACAGTTTGCACAGCTAGCCGGAAATCACATTTTTACAACGCTCGATTTGAAAATGGGTTACCACCAACTCGAAATTGAAGAGTCTTCGAAACAATATACCGCATTTGTAACAACAGACGGTCATTACGAATATAATCGTATGCCGTTTGGATTGGTGAACGCCCCCGCAAGTTTTCAGAACGTTATGAACCGCATGGCAGCCGAAATGGGCCGTGGTGAAATTCTGGTGTATTTAGACGATATTATCATCCCAAGCGTAACGGTTGGAGACGGTCTATACCGCTTGGAAAAGTTTTTGAGAATTTTGTCGAGATATGGGTTTACCTTGAGGCTAGATAAATGTAGATTTTTGCAACGTGAGATAACATACCTTGGCCACGTTATAGGCGGCGACGGAATACGACCTGGCGAAAGTAAAATAGGGGCTATAAGGAATTTTAAAGAGCCCACGAACGTGACGGAAGTACGACGTTTTCTTGGTCTGACGGGTTTCTTCCGGAAATTTGTACCGCATTATGCTTTGATCTCGAAACCACTGACCACCCTTATGCAAAAATCGGAGAGAAATAATTTTATTTGGGGGAACGAACAGCGTGATGCATTCGAGACACTGAAGAACATGCTAACTAACCCCCCTCTTCTTGCATTATATGACGCTACGGCAACACATGAACTACATACCGATGCGAGTGCTGTCGGTTTAGCCGGTATGTTACTGCAGTCTAAGGATGGTAAGAATTTTCAACCGGTTATGTATTTCAGCCGCCATTGTACTAAAGAGGAACAGCGTTATCACAGTTATGAATTGGAGGTATTGGCCGTGGTGGAATCTCTCGAGCGCTTCCGGATCTATTTGTTGGGTAAACCGTTTAAACTCGTAACTGACTGCTCCGCCGTAGCAAAGGTCCGCAGGGAAAAAGAGCTTAAATCTAGAATTGCGAGGTGGTGGTTAAAGTTGCTTGAATACGATTTTGAGACCGCTCACCGACAGGGTAGCCGATTGGCTCATGTAGATGCTTTGAGCCGCTCACCTGACGAGCCCTCGAATGAAATGGAACCAGCCGGACTTATTTTTACTGTCGCTGACGATATTGATGACTGGGTTTTAGCGATGCAATTGCAGGACAAAAGGTTAAACCACATTGTGGCTGTATTGTCTGGTAAGGTGGAATCGGTCGAGGGGACGCAACTAAAAACCGACTATGAAATCCGACATCATCGCTTGTTCCGTAAAGTGAATACGCAGCTTAAACTTGTAGTACCCACGGCTGTGAGGTGGAGAATCACTAAATACTTTCATGATGATATGGGACACTTTGCAACGGAGAAAACATTGCAGCGTATTCAAGAACTATTTTGGTTTCCGAAAATGAGGAAGTACGTAAAGGAATACATTGCTTCTTGTATAACGTGTTGCTACAACCGGTCAAAGATGGGTAAGCCCGAAGGACGAATGTATTTTGAGGCCCCTGAACCGATACCTTTCCGTTTAATTCACATTGACCATCTGGGCCCCTTTATTCGTTCCAAGAGGGGAAACACACACATCTTGGCGATTTCTGACGCGTTTTCGAAATTTCTTGTCACTAAGGCGGTAAAGAGTACAAAAACTACTCCCGTGTTAAACGTTCTTAATGAGATGTCCGGATACTTTGGTCTCCCGACTACGATCGTGTCAGATAGAGGAACCTCGTTTACATCTAAGGCATTTGAGAAGTATTGTAACGACCATAACATCCATCACATTAAAACGGCCGTCCGAACTCCTCGCGCAAACGGACAAGTTGAAAGGGCCAACGCCGTGATCCTCAACTATCTGCGAACGACCACAGAAGACACCAGAAATTGGGACTTAAAACTGAATGAATGCCAATGGGCTATAAACTCCCAGATCAACACTACTACCGGATTTTCACCGAATGATCTTGTCTTCAATTACAAAATTAAAGACCTTGTGCAGAATTATCTCGTTACCGCAGTTCAGCAAGACCTTACTGATAACAAAGATGAAATAGCCACCGAAGAGAAGTACCAGGTTGCACTGAACGGTATTTGTAAAGAACGCGAAAAATGGAAGGCGCGTTTCGACAAGAAGCACGCAGTTCCCCATCAATATGCCGAAGGTGACCTCGTTGTTGTGGAACATGAATCTGGGGCAACTGGTGAAACGCATAAATTAGAGCCGAAATATAGAGGACCATATCTTGTTGCGCGGGTACTAGGAAAGGACCGTTATCTAATAGAAGATATTCCTGGGCTAAAAGTAACCTGCCGCAAATACAGCTCTGTTCAAACTTCCGGTCGATTAAAACCCTGGTGCGGCATATACCCGGATTTAGAAATTGGTAATTATGAAGATAATGGCGATGACGAATCTCAAATCGAGGACAATTTGGAGTCAGGAGAGGCCGAGCTGTCACCTGGCAATGCCATCACATCGACATAAGGCCTGGCAGCCCTGCAGCCTGAGATCGTCCGGCAACATTGACTTGATAAAAATAGAAAGAAGAGTCGCAGTCGTAGTTTAGCCGTCTCTTGTGGTGCATTAAAATTGACTTAATTATTTTTTTACTGTTTTTTTTACTCTTTAAAATAAATGAAATTTGAAATAAATAAAAATCTAGAAACTCTTAAAGAACTTGACACATACAAATGTACATATAATATGATGTGGCAGCTCAGTTCAACTTTATTTAAAAAATTAAAGTAGCTGGCAGCACAGTTCGATTGTTTCGGAACAATAATTAAAATTAAACCAATTCGAGCTGAAAATGTTCCGAAGCAAGCTTACTCTATTTCGTTCTCTCTCTCAAAAAGAGAAACGTCAAACTACATATAAAAAAATTGTTCCGAAACAATGGGTGAATCCAGCTTTACAGAACGGTTTCCGTTCAACAACATCTCATAAGTTCCTTCCGCACAGCCTATGGATGACACAAGTAACTAGATATTGTAAGAGGGTTTGATATCAGTTTTATTTTCGCCGCAAAAGCACAGTCGAGATATGTAAACAACATGTTTATATAAATATGCCAGCTTATCTCATAGCCGTCTACGACATCGGTTTCAGTCATCTCAGAATTCCTTCACAGTTCAAAAGTTTTGTTGGTGATCAGGTTAGGTTAAGTTAGGTCAGAGGACGTCTACCTGTCACCTGAGACAACCGGAGGTTGATTTGACCCATTATACTTGTTGGTTACCAAGTTTTTCCAAGAAATTTTCAGCAACTCTTATCTGACAGTAAGGATGAAATTTGAAAATTTACGTAATTTTACAAAACTCTTTTTCATTTTAGTTGGAAAACAATCTTTAAGTTCATTTTTTGCTTAATTTATTTTATAAATCCTTATATGAACTCTTTAATTCAATAAAAATAATTTATAATTTGTCTTGGTCTCCATATAACGCGGTACGAATGATGTGATTTGTAGTAATTCCGAGTTTTTTATAGCGCATTTTCCATACAACGCGGTAGACGGTTTCCATAGTACACACTACGAATTAACCTGGTTTGTACGGTTAAATCTGTGTTTCTTATAGCGCGGTTTCCATACAACGCGGTACGCACTCACTGCGTTATAGGAGGGTTGACTGTATTCTGTTTTTATGAAATTGCTGTGTTTGCTACGTTGCGTCTATTGTGTTTATAACATAACTGGAACTTATTCCTTTTTTATGCAAACTTTTACTCATGAAAAGTTTTATTTCTTTTTGTAATTTTCTCACTTCGTTATTATTCTCTTCGAGGGCATTTATATGTACATAAATATTATACTTAAGAAAAGTTTGACGTTTCATTTGTTTTTAATAACCTCAAGTGTTTTTATTGCAACATGAAAAAAGTAAGAAGTAAGCAGCAATAAAAAAGTCAGAACCAAACAAACATAGCAATCAGGAGGTAAATATTTTATTATGTGTAACAGTGAAATTGTACCCCTTGCCATTAATAACTTAAAGTTACAAAAAAAAGTAAATGAGAAAGCTGTATTAAATTTAAAAATCATATAGCCTATAATTTTTAAGGATAAGTAAACAAAAAATTAGAGTTTAATTAAACATTTAAAAAAATTTTGTGTTACATACGCATATAAAAATTCACAACATACATATTTAGTATGTTTAATAAATCGTAGAGATAAATAAATACAATTTCAATATTTAGTTGGATACCATTCTTGGTGAATGATATTTTTAAAAAGCCTTAATACAGGTTCAGCAGTAGTTGCCGTAGTCTAGTAGTTGCCACCATGGTCCAGTAGATAGAGGTTGGCTTATTAGACGTGCTGAGAGGAAGTCACAGAAGAAATCTTTTTTCATATTTCGTTCAGTTGGATATGACTGACCTGGGCTTCACGTCGAGTTTAACTCGATGATAATAGTGACGGTGTCTTTGTCGCTGTACCTAAGAAGAAGAACATCATTAATGCTAATTTTCACCATTACCTGTATCTTGGATGTACACGGTGCGATAGCCGCTGGCATTGAGTCCGCAAACCCTGTCATCTACTACCCAGAGTTCTTGCACTAGTACGAGCTCTACGTCATTCACTGCTAGGCGGAGGAGTAGAGCGGCGGAAGCAGTTTTTGAGTTCTGGAGATTAATTTGTATGATTCTCGGCATCGGCATGAGAATCCTCCATTATCAAATCGGCACCCTCTTCGCCTGATAACGGAGAGGTTATACCTGCATCAATCTGAATATTGTCGACATATTCTCCAGCCAGTTCCGAGTAGGACAATTTTCCAGTCGAATAGTTTCGCGTCGAGGAGTGGCTGCATGCATTCCTACAATCGACATCGTCAACAATAGGATCTGAGCCGTAGAGAGAGTCAGAAAGGATAGGGTCCGGTAAATCATGATCTAATTCGACGGGGTCCATTGGGATGGGGTCCAATGGGATGGGGTCCAATAGGATGGGACCTGATGGGGGCTGCAAGACTGCTCGAGAGTCCGATTTATAGACCCTGAGCTCGATTGAGCCGAAGCCATAGTTTATCACGTCTTTCCGGGCGCTGATAAGCGGGAGAGATTCCTCGTTTAGGATGATCACCGCCTCGCGGTAGTCACCCCACTGGTCAGCAAATTTTGCCACCCTCCAATTATCGGCAGGAAGGTCTTTGTTGCTGGCCTTGAGGATCCTCAAGATGGCTTCCGGGTCCGGTGGGGATTCTCTATCTCGATCGGGGGTGATGGGGAATTTGGTCCGAGGTACGGCATCAAGGCTGGCTCCCGACCAAATTTCACCGCTCCTGCTCATTGCCGCTTTGTAGAGCTCCAGTGAATGGAAGTCTGATAGCCTGAGTTTAATATGTTCCTGAAACCACCCTGCGTCGCGACAGCTGGCTGAGGGACCGGGATTTGAGTCCATGACCTCGATAGGTCATGCGCGTTCCACCAGCCTCCACCTGGTGGGGCCGATGGATCCGTCGGGGTGACCCCGATCAATTACCGCCAACGTAACGCCATACTTTATCACCTCGTTGAGAGGTCTGGAGGTCCTACAGGTTCAGGGCGTCTAGGCTGGGTGGACTGCGTGGATGTAATATGACAGTAGTAATATGACAACCAAAACAAACTGGACAGCTTTAGAGAATTCCTTTTTACCATGCCAGTACGAAAGTTGACTATTCTTTGCTGCATTCCAGTCGTGGAATGTATGGTTAAGCATAGAAAATGTCTGCGCAATTGGTTACGCCTATTACAAACCGATGTAATGTGTCTATGATCTCATTTTTGTCGGCACACAAGTTCCCAAATTACATTCTGTAGAAAACAGTAATTTAAAATAAACATTACAGTGAGTTCGAGTGAAGTCTTAAAGAATACTTATTACGTAATATTCGAGTGAAAATGAGTCATACCTGAGCGAAATGCTATTAAGGTGGTGTTCTGAAATATAGTGAATTTTTATTCTACATTTTAAAATTTCTATAAATTTTAAGCATATTATGAAAAACTAAAGATTCAGGACCGAAGTGAGTTGTGATGTTTCTGCACATATTTTTATTTACCTCAGATATGCCAATAAATGATCACATTCACATTTGTACCTTTGCAGCCGACCAGACACACATCTCCAAAAAAAACGAAATATAAAAAAAATTCCTTCTTCGACTTCCTCCCAAGAGTGGAAAATTTTATCAGAACTGTCATTCGGAATGGAATAGAACAGTAGGTCTCGCTAATATGGATAAAATTAACACACACAACGCGAGTGGTGTGAGAAGCTAGGAGGAAATCCTGACTATGGGTTTGTAAGTCAATTATTTAAATAAATGTAGTATTTATAGATTTACTATTTTTTAACTAAATATAAACATATATACACCTAATTCTGATTTTACACGGTAGATTGGTTCCAGAAAAAACCGTGTAAAAAAGACACTGATCGTATGCAAAAATATGTGATTGGTTCCTAATCTCTAAAACCTATTAAAATTAGTGAAAAACAAGGATTTTTTAAGAAGTTTTGTATTTGACATTTTCTTTTAGGGATTCATAAAATATTTAACAAAATTAAAAATATAAATAACTTAATAAATATTAAATATTTTTTGGCTTACCTTTCATCTTAATGCGTTAAATTTAATGTAATGATAGAAAAACAAATTTGTCAATAAAAAATTTCTTTACCAAACACAAAATATCAACACATTTCAATTGCTCTGACCTTTGTGCTTGTATGCACAAAAGGGAATTCCCCTAAATTTGGGCCATTTACATTTGACCAGTAAATTTGCTTGTCGCGCAAAAAGGGAATTTCCTTAAATTTGTGATATGAACATACTTTGCAAAAATTAAATTTGACAAAAAAATTTAAGCACAAAAAATTTTAAATCGTGCTAAATGGAATAAAATCGTGTAACAAAAATTAAAAATATTTTATTTTCAAACCGTGTTATATCAAAACCGTGTAAAAAAAGACCGTGTAAAAACAGAATTAGGTGTATAAATATAAAATTATATTATTTAAAATTGTAATCCTCAAATCGTTTTTAATAACGTAGATATAAGAGTATATATAAAAAAGTAGATCAGTAACCAGTTAATTTGCATATCTTTTATGTATTATTAAGTTAAATATTTGGAAATTGGGTTGTAGTAAAATTTGCTTTCAATTAACTTCAATTGGGATAAGGAAGAATGCTTAAGTTTGAATAGTATACAGTGGTGGTCACATAATTAGCATAATCATCTGCCAAATAGAGTTTGTTCAATATTTAATACACAAAAGAATTAATTGTTTGGCCAATGCTATTTAAAAGAACTACAAAATCTTCCAGACTTATGGAAAATGCGTCGAGTGGTATAGTATAACATACATTATGCAAGATCTCAGAGACGTCTTGAAAGTCTTAATGGAAGTTTACAATTGGTTATTAAAGAGAACGAATGCTGACCCAAAATATTAAAAAGAATAAAGTCCAAATTATGATTTTGTATACCTTTAATGGGGGAGTTCTAATTACGTTACCAAGGAATTTTTTTGCTTTTATAAATCAAAAGTGTCATTTATTGTTAAATTCTTTTATTAAAGATTCCATAGTATATTTAATAAGGGAGGGATGGAATGCATGCAAATAAGGTAGTTTCTGATTGTGGTCAACTTGGCGACCACCAGGACGATCCTTGTCTTGCTGTATTCAAATTGACACGCAGCCTCCTCGTGGCCCCTCCTGGATGGCATTCTAGCACCCGCTAGATGTTAACTAATGCGTGCAGCGAAGTCTAATCCCCTGGACGTTAAATTTGGGTTGTGCGTAGGGCTTGGAACTCACCACGTAAAAATTTGCTCCAATGAAAACCGAAACAACAGACCTAAAAAGATCCCCTCAAAAGTTGACGACCACGGAAAACGTTCAAAGGACAACGATTTAAGAATAGCCACTTGGAACGTCCGCACCCTTTATAGGGTAGGCGCTTCCACCCAGCTGGCGGATGCCCTCAAGAAATGTAAGACGGACATCACTGCCATACAGGAAATGCGATGGATAGGGCAAGGATGCAAAAGGCTGGCATCTTTCGATGTGTATTACAGCTGCCATGTTGATAAGCACGAATTCGGATGCGGTTTTGTGGTTAATAAGAGACTTCGACACCTTGTCTCTGGGTTCACGCCTGTGAACGAAAGAATAGCCACAATCCGCATCAGGGCAAAATACTACAACATTAGTCTAATTTGTGCTCACGCCCCGACGGAAGAAAATGACGATGTGGTTAAGGATGCCTTCTACGCTAAACTCGAGGACGTATATGATAAGTGCACGACCCATGACGCCAAAATCGTCCTCGGAGATTTCAATGCGAAGGTCGGGCGGGAAGGTATCTTTGGCCCCACTGTCGGACAGTTCAGCCTCCACTTGAACACTACCTCCAATGGTATGAAGCTGATCGATTTTGCCGCGGCGCGTAACATGGTAGTATGTAGCACTAAGTTTCAACATCTCGACATTCACAAGGCCACATGGATGTCCCCTGATCGATCAACATCCAACCAGATCGATCATATTGTGATAGACGGAAGGCACGTATCCAGTGTACTAGATGTGCACACATTCAGAGGTCCAAACATCGACTCGGACCACTACCTTGTCGCAGCCAAGTTTCGATTGCCCATTAGCGCTTCGAGGTCTGCGCACTCTAGTGCATTGCGAAAGCTGGACGTTAAGAAGCTGCGATCACAAAGGACAGCTGAGGCGTTCTCCGCTTAACTCTCGGATAAGCTCCGTCGTTCCCCATCTAATCTCAACGACATTGGCGGACTGTGGGCCAACAGCTCCCACTCCTTGCGCACTACTGCGGAAACAGTCCTTGGTTTCGAACGCCCACTCCAACGAAATCAATGGTACGATGAGGAGTGTCGCGACTGCAGCGAAAAACGCCGCATACAAGAAAACGTTGCAGTCAGCCGCTACGCGAGCCATTGTCGATAACTATAGAGAGAAGAGAAGGGATGAGAGACGCCTTTTCAGACACAAGAAGAGGGAGCAGGGAAGGCGTGAGTGTGAGGAAGTCGAGATGTATAGATGTAGGAATGGCGCTCGAAAATTCTATCAAAAGGTTAAGCGTCTAACCGAGGGTTATAAACCCGGAGCGTCTTCCTGCAAGGACGAAAATGGAAACTTAGTAACAGATCCGCAGGGAGTACTGAGGTTATGGAGGAAACACTTCTCTACTCTACTACAAGGCGATGAAGACGCCAATACCGCCTTTAGAGATAATGTTCCGAACCCGATCGATGATGACGGCGTGGAGATTCCGCCGCCTAGCCATGAAGAGGTCAAAGTCGCGATTACGCGCCTTAAAAACAATAAAGCGGCAGGTCCTGATGGCCTCTCCGCTGAATTGTTTAAGACCGGATGTAATGAGTTGGTAGGGCGCATGCACTAGCTTATTTAAAAAATATGGCTAGAGGAAAGTATGCCCAACGATTGGAACCTCAGTGTCCTCTGTCCTGTCCTGAAAAAGGGAGACCCTACTATATGCGCCAACTATAGGGGTATAAGCCTTCTCCCTATCGCATATAAGGTTCTTACAGGCGTATTGTGTGAACGACTGAAGCCACTCGTCAAAACACTGATTGGACCTTATCAGTGCGGCTTCAGACCTGGTAAGTCCACCATCGACCAGATCTTCACACTGCGCCAAATCCTGGAAAAGACCCACGAGAAACAAGTCGACACACACCTTCTTTTTGTCGACTATAAGGCTGCCTTTGATAGCCCCATAAGGGATCGTGTTTTTGCCGCAATGTCTGAGCTCGGTAAACCTGCGAAGCTGATAAGGCTATGCAGAATGACGTTGAGCAATTCCTGTAGCTCCGTCAAGGTAGGAATGGACCTCTCCGAGCCTTTTGATACCGTGCGAGGTTTCAGACAAGGCGACCCCTTATCATGCGACCTCTTCAACTTCGTCATGGAGAGTATTCTGCGAAAGGCAGGAGTGCATCGCAGTGGCACTATTTTTCAAAAAAGTGTCCAGTTGCTTGCGTACGCTGACGATATTGACATCATAGGGCGTACGAAGCGAGATGTTACTGCTGCCTTTAGTGCTATTGAACGCGAGTCTACTAAGATGGGTTTGGCAGTAAATGAGGGCAAAACAAAGTATATGTTATCGACAAGTAGAGACGTGCGGCGTATTGATTCTCAGATTACGGCCGATAACTATACTTTTGAGACAGTCAAGGAATTTATTTATCTTGGCTCCGCCGTTACCACCACAAATGATGTCAGTCTGGAGATCAAGCGCAGGATCACTCTTGCCAACAGGTGCTTCTATGGTCTCAATAGGCAATTGAGTAGTAGAGACCTCTCTCGTACGACGAAGCTAACACTCTACAAGACGCTCATCCTACCCGTGCTTCTTTATGGCGCAGAGGCATGGACCCTATTAAGTACTGATGCAGCAGCCTTGAGAGTGTTCGAGAGAAAAGTACTGCGTAAGATCTTTGTTCCAGTACGTGTTGGCAATGATTTCCGCATGCGATACAATAGTGAGCTGTATGAGCTCCTCAACGACATGGACGTTGTACAGCGTATTAATATCCAGCGGCTGCGCTGGCTCGGCCATGCCGTTCGAATGGAGGAGGATGCTCCAGCGAGACGGGTATTTGATGCGGGGATCTGCGGAAGTCGGCGAGGAGGACGACCTTGTATCCGTTGGAAGGACCAAATCGAGGGAGCCCTGTCATCGATTGGTGTGACCAACTGGCGTAGGCGCGCATGAAGCAGAGGCGCCTGGAAGGATGTGTTGCGGCAGGCCGAAATCCGTTAATCGGGTTGTTATGGCCAATTAAGTATGTAAGTAAGTAAGTATATTTCATTGTCCTTAAATAAATTTTGAAAAAATATTTTATCATTGCTTGTTATTGGAAAAGGGTCGTATAGACGGGTGTGGTAATTATAAGACCACCACTATGTATTTTATGGCACATAGGATAACACAATTATTTATTTATTTATTTATTAACTCCAGCACAACAACCATTTAATCTTATTTAATAGTACTGTTTATATAATGTTATAATGTTAATAATTATGTATATTTCATAAAAAACACAAAAATTATATCAATTAGATTTAACTTAGCCTTAAATTGGATTAACTTAAATTTAGAATTCTACAGGAAAGAAAAGTGTGTTTAAGTTGTTGCCTTAAATTGCATTACATTGCTTTTCAATTGAATTTCTGGCGGAAGTTGGTTCCACGAACGAATAGCATTATTATAAAAGCGCATTTCAGACACCTGTTTCCGGTACCTTACGGCGTTTATCCTATACCTTAGTTCTAGAAAATTGTAGTCGGTAAATAGGTAATTTGGTTCTTTTAAATAAATAATCTCGTGTAGGAAAATTAGCGTACGATATTTCAAAATGGTTTCCAGTGTCATTTTGGAGATTTTGTAGGAAAAATGGGAGGTACTACTATATCTACTGCGTCCAAAAATATATCTAGCTATATTATTATAAGTTACGTTAAGTTTATTCTTGCTAAAAAAGTCCAAACCTGCAAGGAGCTCACATCCATACAAGAGGGTTGGAATTAGATATGTCTTCGCCAAGAGCATACGTATATTAAAAGGCGGAAAGGACTGAGTCCTGCAAAGATTCTTCAGCATAGCATACGTCTTTCACAAATTGTATTAACATAGTTAGTCCAGGAGAGTTGACTATTAAAAATAATACCAAGAACTCACTTTGTACTAATTCTATGGATGAGTCCCCAACGACTAATGGTGAGTTTGGCAAAAGGCCAATTTTTCCAATTATGATAGCCGTTTAAGCAAAGACCATTTGCAGCAGCCCATTTATATATATTGTTAAGGTCCTGGTTTAGTTCTAATATACAACTGTCGATGTCAGTTTTAAAACAGCTCATTTAGAGTTGGACGTCATCGGCATACATTTTATTAAGCAAAAAGTAAATTACAGCCTAAAAATAAATAGGATCTGTTTCTATTTCTATTTTCTTTCTTGTTTAAAGAGTGAAAAAGTAGAAATGTGCGTATACACATACATATGAACATATAAAAAGTACATTCCTTACAAATAACACAAAGTTCTTGGAGATGATAACAGTGACGTTAATTTTCGTTATGATAAGAACAATGATGTTGGTGGCAACAATAATTAAGAACTGTGTAATTTAACGTTAATAGGTATTTAAGCCTTTCAGACATTATCGTAATTCTAATAAATGGCACAGACTGTCATATTATCCAACAAGTTATTTAGCAGTGTTTTCAAAGCTTAAGTAGCATATTGTCTTACATATATATCCTTCTATATAAATTTTCTGAATATAAGTGTGCATATAATGCTAACGAAACCTTTTACAACAGCCTACATTCATGTAGTTTGTAATAAAACCATCAAACGAAAGTTATGGTTTTAACAAGACGAACGACCAATTAAACAAGCAGACGTGTATCTGGCTAGGCATTCTAAAGGATAACCGTTACATTACATTTTGCATTTAAGCATTTACAAGTAATATTGGCCATCTTTCTGTCAGATATTATACCATTCATCATCGTTTTATAAAGAAGTGGATGAAGAACAAGATTTTTTTTGTCGTCGGTGTTTGTATCAGCGCTTGCTATAAAAGCTGAATATATTTATTTTGAAATGCCTTACTTTTACATTTAGAGAGAAGTGATGCTTGATTTTAATTCAGTTCTGTTTAGTTTTAAATAGACCAGAGAAGAAATGTTCAAAGAAGTTTTTGTATGTGTAAGAAATACTTTGAATAGAATCCATTTGTTGATTTTTGGATTATATCCAATTATCATTTCATGATACAAACACATTTTCGTTACATTTAGTTTTTGTTTTTATAAATATTTATGGCCAATAAAATGTACAAAATGTAAGCCTTTTAAAAAAGGTTTCTGGGAAATTATAATGGAAACATATTTTTAGTCAACATGTGAAAATTAATTAAAAAAATTGTATTAAAAGGGATTAAAGTGAACAATACAAAGTGATTATGTTGCAACTTGTATCACATAAAACCCTTTTTAAATGTTTAAATTGATTGATAAACAGAATTTTATAAAATAACGTTGATTAACGCGGCAGGAGATCGTTCATAGTCTCCACCGTTAAATGTGGTAAAACTAACGGTGATAATTTTTTTCCGGGAATTCAATTGAAGATATCATTGTGTTTCTCTTTCCTTTTATTTTACTTTTCACGTCGCCAGTGAACAGTGAGTACCTACCTACTCGAGCACAATATAATATTGTATTGTTTAAATAAATTAGAAAACTAAAATTATGGATAAAAAGAAGAAACGCAGTGGTGCTTTTAAACGCAAACAACGCCAAGAAAGAGAAGATAGTAAACCAAAATTTCCCAAAAGTGACAAGTTTTTTAGTCAGCCTTCTACAATTACATCTGGCCACAATATTGACTCAAATAATGTAGTAACTGCTTGGTTGAGAAGCCTACTGAAGAAGATTCGACAATTATTGCAGTTGGAGATACCTCCGCCGCCGATCATGTGAACGTGGATGATGTTTGCATAACACACATAAGAGCAGAGGCTTTGGAGGAATCCCAGACCTCTACATTTTTCGAAAATGTGTACGACAAATCGTGATAACGAAAAACGTAAAATTCTTGATATGTGACCTTTTGCAACAGACATCAATCAGAACAATAGGTGTTTTACAAAATCGTACTACGTTTCGTGTTCTAAATATGGGCCAGTTAATCGTTTTTGGTTGTGTTACTTCAAAATACTAGACCCTGCCTATTGACAACGCTGCTGGTTATTTGCTTCACAAAGGAATAATGTTTGGTGTACGGGAATTCGAGATTAGAAGCATTTATCACCAATTATGTAAGGAAATAATGAGCAAATATGGAGTGCTAGAATGCGATTTAACGGAAGTATTTACAGCAATATTATTATTCTTTACAATGCCTGTCAATTCTGCAGCAGCTGAAAGGTCATTTAGCAAATTAAAAATAATAAAAAATTATTTAAGAAATAATATGGGCCAAACTCGATTCCGACATTTATCGCTAATAGCAATTGAAAACATAACCGCATCAAGCCTGGGCTTAAATGAAGTCATTGATAATTTTGCTAAAACTAAAGGTAGGAAAAAATTTTAAATATAATTGTTATTTAGTCAGTCGGTAGGCCCGACTTTTATAAAGGGTGTTTTTTTATAGAGGTATAGAACTTTAAGTTGCAATAAAACAACGATGGATTATTCGATTGACATGAATTTTATTTATCCGAAAGATAATCTTGTGGCATTACATTTTAAATATGATTTCTGGCATATGACCGCCACGGCTGTCGCGGATGTAGTCCAATCTGGACGTACAATTTTCGATGACTTTTTCCAACATTTGTGGCCGTATATCGGCAATAATACGGCGAATGTTGTCTTCCAAATGGTCAAGCGTTTGTGGCTTTACCACATAGAAAAATGACTTTACATAGCGGTGTTAAATCACAAGATCTTGGAGGCCAATTCACAGGTCCAAAACGTGAAATTAGGCGGTCACCAAACGTGTCTTTCAATAAATCTATTGTGGCACGAGCTATGTGACATGTTGCGCCGTCTTGTTGAAACCACATCTCCTGGACATCATGGTTCATGATCCAATTCCTGTGCTCGATGGCGAATGGACTCATTCGGGTCTTCCTCAATGCTACGCTCTACAGCAGCAATAGCTTCTCCTGTACGCACCGTACAGCGTCTCTGGGGATGCGAGTTTTCATTAAGAGTAAACGTGGTGCGAAAACGTTCCATGGTTAATCGAATTAACTGCTCTGATGGACGATTTTGTCGACGATAAAATGGACGTAGTGCGCTATACCTTTTCCGCACAGAACCATTATATTCGAAATAAAATTGCACTATTTGCAAGCGTTGTTCAGGCGTGAGTCTATTCATGATGAATTGCCAAACCAAACTGAGAATAAATCACTTGACAGCTGTTAAATCGGTCGCCATTTTGAAAAGTAATGCCAGCTTAAAGTTCTATACCTCTATAAAAAACACCCTTTATAATAAACCCTTGATTATTCTCTATTTCGTTTTATTAGCCAAACCTACACCATGTATTAACTGTAATTTATGTTGTTACTGTTTAATATTTTTATTACCTGCCAGCAGTGCACAAAAAAGAGCTACTAGCATTTTTAAAGTATTTGTATACTTCATATTTTTATTTGATAAAACTGGATCAGTTTGCATAGCAGTGGGGCCCCATTTTTTAATTTGCCCCAGGGTCCTTGGTTACCTAGCTACGCCACTGTAGCAATGGCCAACTTTCCCAGAAATTTGCACACAATTCTTTCATTCCCTAAACTTCATATACTTCAGCAAAAGTAGAAGCGCTATAATAAACAGTTTTTGTAGAGATCCTCGCTTACAAAACTAATAGAAAAGGTAACAATATTTTATTTTTATTTTTTAAATGTTCGTTTTTATATATTAATGGAAGCTGGAAAAATAAACTTTTTATAGTTTTGTGTTTTTGTATGTCGGAGTACCAATATGTATCCTTGCTTTACACAAGTATCAGATTACCATACATTATGCAATAAGTTGTTAAATATACTAAAAAACTTTTAATTATTTTTAACGTAATAATGTGAATTGAAACTACTACTTAGGAGTTTAAAGTTTATAATTATTATTTATTTATTAATTACAATACAATTACAAATTAAATTTTAATTATATACGAGCGGAGTGACTTGACCATATGCTCGGTATATGTCACAGCCCAGAGTCTCTGGTGAGAATCGAACCCACTACCCTCACACTAATAGTCTAGCATACTACCCGCTAGACTACCAGGACACATTTATTATTATTAATTCATATCAAATGTAGGCAAATCACAGAGTTAAGATTGTAATAAAAAAATAATAAAGTAGTTGAAAAAGAACTTATCGAGGTAATCTGTGTATAAAGTTTACAGCAAAACTTTTTAAAAATTTCTTAAAACTTACTGTAAATTTTGAAGTCGCCGTAGTCTAGTTGGTAGTATGTTGGCTTATTAGACGTAAAGCCAGGGTTCAAGCCCCAGGCCGGTCATAAAGACAAAATACAAAAAGTATTTCTTCGGCGACTTCCTCTCAGCAGATTTCTGGCAAAAACTCTCAGAGTAAATAAATGTGCCATGAAAACGTTTTTCAAAAATCTGTCGTTCGGAGTCGACTTTAAACTGTAGGTCCCACCACTCATGTATAAAATTAACACACACAACATAAGTGGTGTGAGAAACTAGGACGTTGTACAATGGATCAATTCTACCTCCGGGGAATGTACTTGTCTTAATTGACAAGTACACGTCCTCTAACCTAACCTACTGAAAATTTAAATAACAAAGGAATAAAAAAACTCTTTCACAATTTTGGAAAAAAATAATTTTTGTTACAAAATGGGTTAAAGGCGTAGGCAAGGAGTGCAAACGTTTCTAAAATTTCCTGTTGAGACAGCCTTTAGGATACCCTAAAGGTTCTGTTATGGTTTGGGCCTGCATGTCGAGAGCTGGGGTGGAGAATTTGCATTTTATTGATGGTAAAATGGACAAATTTGGCGAACTCAACATTTTGAAGGAAAATGTAAAGCAAAGTCCGAGAAATTAGGCATTGCGAATGACTTTGCTTTTTACCAGGCTCGAAGAGTATGGAAAAGTTTTAGTTGATCCATAATTGCCCCAAACTTATAGAAACACCTGCACAGAGCCCAGATCTCAACGTAATTGAACATCTTTGGTAAGAATTAGCTAGAAGAGTATACCAACAACAATTAAAAACTTTGAATCAGCTTAAGTCGGCTTTACTGGAAGCGTGGAACTCCATAGAACATGAGGTATGCTACAATTTGGTAAAATCAATTCCAAAACGTTTACAGACCGTTCTTGAGAACAAAGGATATGCCACAAAGTATTAATTGTTCTCTTTCGTCATTTTTAGCAATGGTGCTCTTCTTTGTCTGATTATGCGTTGAGCGCAAAAAATTGAGTTAATTTTCTTTTTCTTTGTAAAATTACTGTTAACATGAAAAATTTTTTTATTTTTTTATTAATCTGAAAATCTGTAATGTAGAGTGTAAATAAAAGCAAAAAAAACATATATTTAATATTTTCTTTTTAAGTTTTAAGCACATACATATCAGACTAGTGCTTGTCCGATTATGCGATGGAGCCAGTGTATTTCAATACAGTGGCGACGTTTTTCTAGAATTTATTTATTCATGTTCAAAACATTATTAATTAAACAATAAAATAATACTGAATACTTAAAACTCTGATACCGAACTTGCACGGTGGCAGTTTTTAAAGTCATTATTTTAGCCTGGAAGGTACTACAACAAAGTGGTAGTGCAAAAGACGATTTAAGATTTCCACATCCGATTTCATAGCGTGTTCTGGATCCATCAGTGAAAACTTGAATGCGGTTCTCGATGCGACCAATTAATGAGTGTGAAGGCAGGTCCGTTTAAAAATGGGGACAACTAATTGAAGATGAATAAAATTAAATAAAAATGTTAGCACTAAGCCGAAATTATTTTAAATATGTTATGTTATGTCCCACCTAGAAACTTGAATAATTATAAAAAACGTTGCTAGTATCTTAGAAGATTTTTATTATGAAAGGGCACCTTTTAAATACTTATCATGGTAATAACAATTCATTACATATTCACATTACTTAAGGGCACCGCGGAACTACGGCTATGATTTCTCTAGTAACTTTTCAGGAGATTTGATTTTAAATAATTGAATTTCATTGTGTGTGATTTTGAATACGCTAACTGATACCACTTTTTCTTTTTTTGTTTATTTACCATGCAAAAAGTAAGTTCGAAAACAAATGTGAATATATTTCATTATTTATTCTGCTTTGTGAATAAATGTTAATATTGTTTGGATTTATTTTTTTTTTCACAAATGCTAAGTACAAAAAATAGAAATCCGAAATAGCTTGGGGGCAATCAATATTTCATAATTTTTTTACATTCTCCTGCTGCTGTTTCTATAGTTTTTATGGTACACTTAACACACAAATATGATACACACATTAAATTGTAGAAAGTCGGGCGAAAAAAATAGAAATATCCTTAAAAATACCATATAAAATACATATTCAAAGCAATCATAATCCCCAAACCGCATTGGTGGAGAAAAAGATGCAGCAGTGCAGATAAAATAATAGAAATCTTGTCTGTGATGTTGAAATACACTTTCAACTGGCATTGTTACTTTGCGCAAAAAAAAAGAAAATTCGGAAAGTGAAAGCGAATTTTGGAAAATATATGTAATATTCGATTTAAAAACAATACATTTAAAATTTTTGTCGTGGTAGAAATTGTGAACTTTTCACGGATTATGACAAGAGGCCCCACATTGGGTAATATAATGGGCCATATGGCCCCGAGTGAACTTGTCTGTGAACGGCAAGCTCCCCATAACCTAACCTTCACGAACATACTCATTTGAAAGTTGACACATTTATACCTAAATTTATACTGTAGTTAAAAAGGTAAAGCGTATTTTCTTATGTGCATTATGCCGGTCAGTACTCCTCCTTTAACCCAACACATACAATTTGGCAACTTTTAACTTTTGACATGCGTAGACTACTTTGACAGTTATCAGTTGCTTTTTTTCTTCAGGTTTTTCTGTTGTGTGCACGCAAATTCAATATACGTTAGAGTACTGAATAGTCAACCTGATACGTTATTACTCTGCTCTCAAATGTCAAAGTAAAACGTTGACCAACTTCATGAGTTGCGTTAATTGAAACAACGCACATAAGATAGCGTGTATTTCATCTATGATGTCAGTTGGACAAGTTTAAGGTATGAGTTATTCGAAGTGACTCGGGCTTTACAGCAGAAAAATTCAAATTGTTGAAATTTTTCTCAAATTTTGGTGATGCTCGTCAATTTCGTCATACTCTTCCTCAATTTTTATTTAATACAGGAGTTGGTATTTCAGAAACTTGAACTTGAACAAATATTCGGTTGTGGTAGCATTTAAATCTAAAATTGGAAAATATTCAAAATAATAACGTAGCTCCCATCACTATATTGGAAATATATTCGCTTATAAATTAATTCCTTGAGCTGATGGGGATTAAATAATTTTATTTATATTGTTCGATATTAAATTGAAATTTTAACAAATAATCGTAAATAGTAAAGAAATGGGCGAAAAATCTTAGAATTCTTAAAGGAAAAGACTCACAAAGGAAAATCTGAGCTCAAAAAAATAATTACAATTAAAAACAATTTAAGTTAAGCAAAATCAAGAAGTGAATTCTTCAAGAAAAAAAGACACAATAATGACAATTTGTATGTGACTTTGCATGCATCACTGCATGATTTACGTTTCTGAAAGCAACTACTTTTCTACAGCCAAAAAATTATTAATAATTCTTTTTCACATAAAAGGAAGAAAATTACTTTAAAAGTGAAAAACTCAAAGAAAAGCAACCGTTTATTTAAGCGATCTGGTAGAAAGGGAGGCAGAATTTTTTACAAAGTAAAAGATATTGGAAAGGATCCTTGGAGAAAATCATTGTTCATATTCAAAATTCCTTGATTTTGCTTCAAAACATATAAAATATGTATTAATAAAAGAAATTTTGTTGAGGAATTACCTAAAAGTAAAATATTAAATTCTTCTACCTCTATAAAATAATTTTTCTATTGAATTGCAAAATGTTATTGAAATTCCATTGTAAACAAAATTATGATTATCAATTTGTGTAGATATGTAAGTATGTATTTTAAAATAAATTGAAAATCTATAAAATCCAACAATTTTAGCTATGTTCTATTCAAAATGAAATATAAAAACCAAAACGTATTGTTTCATTTCATGTGTAGACCTTTGGCAAAAAAATTCAGGAATAATATAGGCCAATTTAAATTTGCTGGAGTTACTTTAAGAGTATGGAATAATATACTATTCACATTAGCAGATATACAGTGCACAGTAAAATTCTAGGTATCCCATTATAAATTATAAATTTCATGAATTTTAATCAATAATATGTAAAAATAATTGATGTATTTAAATTTTAAAAAAGAATTATGTCTGTAATGCAGTTTGCAATTTACTGGCCAATCGACCACGAAGGGATGGGACCTACGAGAAACACGAGTGCTACGTAAGAATACACGATTTTCGAGAACAAGTCCCGGTCGAGAAAAAGTCCGTAGTAGTAGCGATAGAATTGTAAAACAGAAGCCACATTGCAACGATGCTCTAATGAATCCACCCAAAAGTGGGGTAAGTGTAAGAAAAACTCAGGGTAAATTTATAATTCAATGGGCCACTTAATTAGTAGGATATCCCTTAAGGCCAAACATTATATTTAACCTATATGCCATTGAATGTACCATTTTTTGGAATATTTGTTAAAGAGTGAAGAATTTGGTAAGCAAATCACATCTTAATTAGCAGCATGATTGGCTTGTGGGAAGTATTAACAATTATGAATTTTTAATCCTTCCGAACTTTAAGTAAATTTCTTCTTTAGAACATTTATTCAATTTTTTCTCCATATATTTCAAACTGCTCACACCTGGTACCGACATACATCCCTACAGCATTATAGTATCACCAAAATTCTTTACTGTTTCTTGAGATCGAGCTCTCATTTCTCTTTCCTCCATGCTAAAGTACACCCGTACGATTGAAAATTATATAAATAAAATAAAGTGGAATCTCTTATAGGCGGATAACGACCGACGAGATAGTTTTGTGCTCTACTGGCAGGTGTCCGATAAATGGCGTGTTACTTTACTTAGTTCTACATTTGCTATTAAACCCTTTAATATTTGAGATAACAAGTACTGATGGATTTTTAATGTTTAAATGTTATGTACATAAATAAATAATAATATTATACTGAACTAAGTACTTTCTTTCAACAGTTGAATGTGCCATGATATAGAAAATATACATAAGCCTTTAAACAGTGCAATAACATCATCGTTGACGGGAAAAATATGAATCCCCTTTTTACTTCTATTCTGCAAGTGCACACGTAAAATTTAATGAGTACTTGCATACTGTAAAAACATGAATACACTTAAGACATTTATTAAAAAAATAGAATTACAACACTAAAGTTAAAAATAAAATCTGCGTATTACGCAACAGACATTGTACGCTCTATTCGTACAATTTGTCCTACTCCGCGCTCAATTAATCCTCACTAAATTTTTACACTATTACCTCTATGTGTTATCGTTTTAATTGTATATCTTCAATCGAATTCTTGGCTATGGTTATTTTGAACTAGAGTCTACTATCGGACCCAAAGCAATGGAACTCAGATTCAACAGTAAAAAGTACATTAATTACGTGGTATTTTTAAATGCTCTCTGGCAAAATTAAGATGAGTCTTCCATTTTTTTTTTTGAAGCGTGTGGTTTAGAGCTTGCAAAGGCCTAAACAGATTATTTATTACATTTTAATAGCATTTTTGTATAATGCAGTCGCCGTAGTCTAGTTGGTAGTCTGTTAGCTAATTAGACGTGAGGCCAAGGTTCAAACCCCAGGTCAGATATCTCCAACAAAACGAAATATGAATAATATTTCTTCGGCGACTTGCTCTCGGCTGATTTCTGACAAAAACTTTGAGAATAAATAAAATTGCCATGAAAAAGATTCCTAAAAATCTGTCGCTCGAAATAGACTTGAAACTGTAGGTCCCACCACTATTGTATAAAATTAACACACACAACATAAGTGTTGTGAGAAGCTAGATCGTAATCATGACTGAAGGGTTGTAATAATAAATTATGTATGTGTACAATGTTACTCCAAGTGTTTCTTCAATTAGCTCGGGAATCCTGGATTATTTTCTTCGGAGACATTCGAGAAAATGAAAAGCAATAAAATAACTGTTAATAGAATTCATATTTAAAGGAAAATAAAATATTTTGTCAAACTGTATATACTTCAAATGTACCTTTAACAAAAGCCTTTTTAAAATAAGTTGCTTTATTATAACACTCACGAGATGGACTCGTACTTATGCAGTGCATTTTGTTATAATAGCAGAATAGGAGAAAGAAAAGACTTAACTACACCTAATGATTTTAAATAAAAATATAATCAACAGAATATAATCAACAATATATACTTCTTGCAACAACTTCCTCTCAACAATCCTTTCTCAAAAAATCTCTGAGAGTACATTAAATTATCATGAAAAGTTTCTCAAATATCTATCGATCAGGTCGGCTTTCAACTGTAGAATTAACACACACAACATAAGTACTGTGAGAAGCGAGTTTGTAACCCTGACTAACGGCTTGTAATGACCAATTAATTGTGCTAATTAATTTTTGTTATTCAGTTACGATTCTTATTAATCAGTTACTGTAAAGGATTTTTAAATTTGACTTTAATTACTATTCTAGGACATAAACATAGCAAGTATTATTTTTAACATTTTTTGTTTTTAACATTTTATTTTTAACATTTTTCCCTTAAGCTACCACTCAACTAAAGTTACAAAGGAGATTGGCATTTTTAATATTGTTTTTTCTTCTGGAGATTCAATAATTTTATTCCAAGATAATATTTTTGTGGCATTTGTGGCAAAATTCGATATGTTTTGGGTATTAATATCTCGTTTAGATTTTTCTCAAATTCTATAATTCATATTTTATTGTCTAGAAATGCAAAAAAAAAATTTTATAAATTTTTTGTAGTATATTGATGAATATCAAGAATGTGTATTACAATGATGTTGCAAATCATTTTAAAAGTTTCTAAAAAACAATAACAATTTTGTATAGCTTTCTCTGTTTTACTTTCTACAGTGTTATTTTACAAACATTCTAGTAAAATAAAACAATCAGTATTTACTTCTTCATTTTTTCTTTTTTATTTATTTATATTTCTTATTTTTGAAAATAAAAAATTATAAATAAAAATAAAGTAGTCCCAAGATATTGAAACAATCGCTCCTTTATTTTTAATATTTCTTTTTTTACTTTTGTTTGCCATCAATGTCTCTTCTGCGTGCTTTCCAGTTGATTGCCGCTGGTGAATCACAGAGTGGCATATTGGGACTCCTTTAATATATAAAACATATATGTGACGTGCTACTGATCAGTCATGGCCACAGTTACATCTTTCTTGATACCATTAATTTTCTTTGCAGGCATGAAAATCCTCACAGTTTGCAGCAGGTTAAAATTCTGGCAAATTAAAATGAATCAACAAAAATTTGTCCACTTAAAATTCTGATTACAACGGAAAACATGCACTCTCGTTCACACAAATAATAGAGTTGTTCCTCAAGGCGGACACATACAATTTTATGGCAATCACATGCAGGCTCTTTGATATTTATTTAAAAAGCAAAGTTATGTTAAATAAAATGGAAACTCTTTATCCTTGGATAACTGGTGAGGAAGTCACGATTGAAGTTGATTTGCAAACTTCCAATTTTTTATATTTGGGTCATCTATAGATTTATATTTGAACAATCGGTTATTTCCAATATGGCAGTACTTATGCCATTATATTCTGTCATATAATTCAGTAAATTATCTCCATTGATTTATTGGAAATTTATTTCAAAAACAAATAATTGATCGGAAATTGCACGAAAATGTCGGACAAAATTTGATCGCAAAGAAGGTTGATAGTGTGCTTGAGAAACCAGCAACATAAACTCCTCATCGTGCTGAAGAATTGAACATTTCATACATTGCGAATTTTGTGAAAAGATCTCGGTATAACGCCTTACAAAGTTCAGTGTGTTCAGAGTTGAAACCGCATTACCATCCATTTCTTTTCCGATTCGCTAGATAGGCCAACGTGAAAATGCACGATAATGTCGACTTTGCCAAAAAAAAAAATAATCTTTTCGAATGAATTTCATTTTTATCTTGGTGGGTACGTGGTTTTACAGAAGACAATGCACCAATTACGAGTGACAGTGCGGTGCGGCCATATATCTTTAAAAATGAGCACGGCGAAACCATTATGATCATTGGAGACACCTATGGCACCATGATAACCGATTTTTTTTTTGACCTGCACTTAATGGTACTGATGTGAACGATGTTTGGTTTCAGCAGAACTTGCCAGACATCTCATGCCACAATCGATTTATTGTGTCAAACGTCTGATGGCCGTTTAATTAGCCGAAATGATGATGTCATTTGAAGGCCAACATTCGTGATGCCATTGACGAGATACGATCCCAATACACTCAACAAGGTACACGGTAATTGGTCCGATAAAATGAGGTACTGTGAAGACAGCAGTTATATGAATGAAATAATATCCGATTTCTAACCGGTACAATTGCACTTGACAACAAAAAAAATAAATTTGGCAAAATTTAAACCATTTTGTTTTATTGCATTTTTAAATTTAATAAAAATTTAAAATTTTTAAATTTAATAAAAAATGAAAAATTCGAACGTTCATAATAAACCAATGTCACAGAGGTGAAAAATGAGATTTTTAAATGCTAAGCATATATTAAAAACGCTCTTATTTTTCACTAACGTTGCATATTTCTCACTACCGTCTGAATAGAAAGCCCACCGCACTATTACTGCTGTGTGTAAAATTATATGGTGCCTTTTATTAAGTACTTTGTAATTTCCTAACAGTTTTTATTAATTTAAATTAAATAATTTATAATTTAAAAAATAAAATATTGGACACTTTAATAAGGTAACTCCGTTTCCTATTTAACCTTGTATTCTAAATGGTTATTGAACTTAAAATGGTGATTACTTTTCTGGCATAAATTTGTCTTTATTCTGCCTTTTGCCATTTTGTTTGTTCTTTTCTGAAAAAAAATGCAATTTTGTAAATTAGTAACATGTTCTTTTCTAAAAATTTTGCCATAAAACCCAAAAAATGTTTGACTCTCATTTTAATCATAAAATTAACTTAATATTATGGTCGGTCATTATTACTTATATGTGGTTCATTATTACAGAATTATAGAATTCATTATTAATTTATTAGATAGAAATTCATTATTATTCAAAAATCATTATTGTTATTAATTATAATATAAAAAATATTAAATAAATGTTGAAATGATCCAACACACTTCTAATTCCTGAAAAACTATTATTGCATTTATGTGTGGAATGTCACATATGTCATATATTCGTCACGGCTTCTTTATTTCCTATTACTCTAGCGCATAAATCAGGATGAAATTTATCGATGGCGTGGATTATTTTGTGTTGACGACCGCTGTTGTGTCCAATCCAGACAAAAAGTATTGGCCTGGTCAACGTTGTTCACAAAGAAATAGAAAAATCCACACCAAACGGTGACATTTTATGGATATATTGGTCGCTCTTGTATCATCATGTGGATTAATTTTGTTTATGTACCCATCCATTAGAAATTTACCTCAGAGCTGAAGATAATTTGTTGATGTAAATTATAGTCATTTGCCAACTATGTCATTATATATGGTCGTCCATGATGGTTTAGTAAAACATGCCAACTATTAATTTATTTATTATTTACTTTTGGTATAATTTATTTATTTATTTCCGACAGTGAACTTTTGCTCTCTCTTCCTCTGACTTTAGCAATTTGTGGAGCCTTTTTTTTTATTATTAGCTGGTGCTGAAGTTTCTTCTGCAGTATCATCTTCAAATTATATAAAAGAAGACATGGTAGGGTCCATTTTGTCTTCGTCATAATCCGTTAAATAGCAGAGAAATTTTTGTTGGGCTAACATTTTCTTTGTTGCAATTCTCTTTTGGGCTGCCTTCTGATGTTTTTGAAGACCCAAAAGTTTGGACATTTTTTAGACCCTCAACAGAAACTTCAATTCCAGCAGCAGAGAGTATCTGACATACAGAGTATAAAGACATACATATACTTATACATTTATTATTTAAACTAAAACAAGAGCTTGTTAAACTACCTTGCGCCACATTTTTGCATCTTTGATTGGTGGGCCGGAAGTATTGAGCTTAGCTGTGAGCTATTCCCATAGCTGATTAGCTCTTGCCTTTCCCTGAGAAGTATTTGGTATAATACTCTCTGGCAGTTCTGAATGCTTAACCACTAAATTTCCAAGAATTTCCTTCTGCGTGTAATTAATTTTTGAAAGTTTTGACCTACAAGTAATTAATTGAATTAATTTTTTATTCATAAATTATTATAAATTTGTTACTCACATTTTTTTATATTGTTCTTTATAGCAGAAAAACGTTAATTCGAAAGCATTAGTGCTTACGAGAGTTAAGTAACTTTTTGTTACTTTTAAATAAAAAAATAATTTTTTATTTTGGAATTATTAACTCCTTCTTTTTTGAGTTCACTTTATTAACTAAAACTTAAAACTAATTTACAATTCTTATACTCTTAACTATTACGAAATTATTATTATTACGAAATCACCTGTTTGTGTCTAGACATGTCATCAGCAGTTTTAATGGGAACGGAAATTATTACATAACATAATTGGCCATTACAACCCTTCAGTCAGGATTACGGCCTAGCTTCTCACACCACTCATGTTGTGTGCGTTACTTTTATACATGAAAGGCGGGACCTACAGTTTAACGTCGACTCCGAACGACAGATTTTTGAAAAACTTTTCATGGCAATTTTATTTACTCTCAGAGTTTTTGCCAGAAATCTGCTGAGAGGAAGACGCCGAAGAAATACTTTTTGTATTTTATTTTGATGTCTGGCCTGGGGCTCGTACCCTGGCTTTTCGTCTAATAAGCCAACACACTACCTACTAGACCACGGCGACTTCAATTATTGCAATTGTATATTTTAAATATTTTTTGTTTTAACTCCTCCGCCTTTAATTTCGAACGTCCGCGTTCGTTATGACGAATGAAGGGTTTTTGTCTATTATTTGCACCGTTGGCTGAGATGGGAGAGTTTTATCTGTTTTAGCTGATTTGATGCTTTTAAATAGTTGTAGGTTATCGTCGCTATTATGATGAAAATTATTAAGACTATTGATATTAGGCTGATGGCAAATCCTCTAATTTGCTTTCTTCCCAGCAGTTTAAATATTGATGTATTGTTTAGATGAAGTTGTTCTAGACTTTGAAGGGTAAGTGTCTTTTCATAGGACATTGTGGATGGTGCACGTATTATAGCAGGTAGAGGTTTGTATTGGATTGTCTCGGTAAGGCTATATTCTTGATTACCAACTTTTATGGATGTATTTTGATATCGGATTATGTATGTTCCTCTCAGATTAAGTTGTTCACCATTAATTTCTAGGCTATCATTAAACTCGTTCAACATTAGCAGACCGGGAATTACACTTTCAACTTTTGGTATGTGGAATCCATTTGTGACAGTACAGTGTGATTTCTTTCCTTTCAACAGGTTAGGTATACATTTGTCATTAGCTATATCTATTAAATTATTATTGTTACATATTCTTAAATTATTAATTGTCTTACATGGGTTTTTTGTAGCAAATAAATTTTCTTTACATATCATTATTTCATTATATTTGATTTTGTAAACAATATTATCCTTTTTTACAGGTTTAATTAATTTGGACTCGCAGGTCTCTTTGTCTGTAATTGGCAAATTTATTATAAATATTAATTGGTCCATGCTATTAGCTATTTTTGTTTCAGCAAATTCAAGTGCTTCTTCTAAATTAGAATTTTCAATATTATTTGCATCAATTTTTTCTTTTAATATATTAATTTCATTTTCTGACAATATGAATGAATTTATTATTCCTACTTTAGACCAATTAATTGCGTGTTCCATATTTACTAGTTCTTCTTTTATTATTTTTATTTTCTCTTGTATACTTATTACTAGTGCATTTTTATTGATTCACCATCTCTAAGGGCTTTTAAAATATAATTATAAATTATTAATAACGTCAATTACATTTCTATTTATTACAAATTGTTTATTACTATTATCAGATAATTCATTAAGTTTACATTTAACAATCATTAAATCATTATGATCCGGCGTTCCGGCGATCCATTTCCAGATCGTACCCAGAAAATCAATAGATCTTTTATTTTTCTTTGTTAACTTAAGCTTGTTTAAGGTTAGTTGGGATTGGGTTAATTCATATTGCAGGAAAGGATGGATGGGATTTTTGGGATTTATTGTCCGATGAATTGTCTGGTTTATTTCCTGTAAAGCAATTTGATATTCAGATATGTTAACCGAATGGACCAGTTTGAAAGATCCTATTTGTAGTTTCGAAAATCCTGTGGCAAATGTTAATATTGGTGAATTCGAGTAGTTTAATATTTCTACTTCGGCGTCACTTAGTGCGCTAAACAATCTGAAAATAATAAGTTTAATTTCTAATAAGGCTTTTATGTACTATTTTTTTTTTATTTGTAATAATTGTATCGGGTTTATTTTCCGCGACTATTTCCTTCCTATACCTTGATAAGACTTTGTTTCTTGGATGCTTGTTTATTGTTACAAAGATTGTTTCTCCTACTGCATAATCTTTATAAGGCTTCCTATTCTTATTGTGGTACCTTAGATCTGTTTCCTGTTTTGTCTTCAATTTCCTAATGTTTTCTTTTCTAAACTGTTTTAACTGTGTGGGGTTTGTTGTTACTCTATGACCAAAAAATACTTCAACGGGTTTTAAATTAGTAGTAGTATGAATGGAATTATTGTACCTACATAAAGCTTGATAAAGTAAATCCGAAAATGATTCATAAGTATTTTCCGCTTTGATACAGCGCATAATTTCATTAAGAGTAGAGTGGAACCTTTCCACTTGTCCGTTCGTAGTGCTCACATATGGATGAGCTTTGTAAATTTCTATTCCGTATTGATCTTCCAACATAAATTTTATTGAAGCGGCTGCCAGAGATTTTTCGTTATCAACAACAAGCTGTTTCGGAAAACCAAGCGAAGTTATTAATTCGCGATTTCTTTCAAATCCTCTACAGCACGGGATTTTACTATTTTTACCTGGGCATACTTAGAGAACTTATCGATGCCTGTAAGTACTATCTTATGATTTATATAGAAAAGATCCAGGTGAACTATTTGACCGGGATATTCGGGAATCGGTGTTGGTTTTAGTATTGGCTTGTTAGGGTGTCTTTCGTATTTTTGTTCTTTGCAAACTCTACATTGTTTGACTATTCTGTTAATTTTAGCCTGCATACTAGGGAAATAGAATTTATTTATAAGTAGACATTTACTTTCCTTGCCATTCCTGTGCGCTCTTTTATGTTCCTTTATTATTTCATTTTCCTGTGCTGATTCATCCGTCAAATCGGTACCATTCACAACTGAAGGATTAAGGTATCTCTTGAGCAAAGATACGAGTTCTTCGTCGCTGTAACTATTCTGTGTAATAGTGTGGCGATGGTAAGTAGGGAAAACTATTTCGAATTTATAAGTTGGGATGTCATCAGTAAACAAAAATATTTGATTTTTAAAAACGTTTATTGGCTTATTGGCGAATTCTATCAAGTCCTCGGATGAACTTTCATCGCTGTGTTGTGTGGGTGTTAAAGAATTTACTTCTGGTGCTCTCGAAAGGGCATCAGCCACGACGTTTGTTTTTCCTGGCTTGTACTGCAGCTCGTAATTATATTCTTAGCTTGCTGTTGGTATTTTTGTTACTAAGAGCATGGGTGAGAGGCTGATGATCAGTTATTATTTTCACCTTAGCTGAGCCGTAAAGGTAATTCCTAAAATTCTCCAAGGCCCAAATGATAGCGAGCATTTCTCGCTCATTAGTAGCATAATTTTCTTCAGGCCTTCTGAGGGTTCTGGATATAAAAGCTATTGGACGATCTTCCTGCGACAATTCCTTCTTGAAATCAGGGTATGCCAGTACGACATCCTGGCTAACTAGGGCGTTTTTAAGTTTATTAAAGGCTTCTATTGCGCTTGCATTGAGAGATTTTTTTCCTGATTGGCTTTTCGGCAAGTTGCCTTCCTCCCTTGAAATCAGGGTATGCCAGTACGACATCCTGGCTAACTATGGTGTTTTTAAGTTTATTAAAGGCTTCTATTGCGCTTGCATTGAGAGATTTTTTTCCTGATTGGCTTTTCGGCAAGTTGCCTTCCTCCCCCCTTAAAAGGGCTGTCAGGGGTTTTGCTATTTTTGCGTAATCCCTAATGAATCGGCGATAATACCCGGACAGTCCTAGAAAGGATCTAAGTTCTTTCACTGTCCCAGGCTGGGGAAAATTCTTTATTGCATCCAATTTTTTTGGATTTGTTTTAATTCCATCACTTGAAATAATGAATCCGAGAAACTCGACTTCGTTCTTCAAAAATTCGCTCTTATCGAGCTGTACTTTCATATTCGCGTTTTGCAGTGTCTGGAAAATTGTTTCGACGTTTTTTAGGTGTTCCGCCTCGGTTTCGCTGAAGATGAGTATATCGTCTACATATACAAAACATATTTTCCCGATGTGTTGGCGTAATATGTCATCTAGTGTTCGTTGAAAGATTGCGAGTGCATTCTTCAATCCAAAAGGGAGTCTCGTGAATTCATATTTTCCGTTATTCACCGAGAATGCAGTCTTTTCAATATCCTGCTGTCGCAATGGCATCTGGTGGAATCCGCTTTTAAGGTCGATAACCGAAAACCATTTTTTATTGCCCAATTGTATTAAGATATCAGATATCTCCGGGATTGGATATCTATCTGCTATTGTTATTTGATTAAGCTTACGATAATCCACTACCATATGGGTTCATTATATGGGGTTCTGGATGGTCTTATTATACCATTTGAGAGTAGCTCGTTAATCTGTTTCTCTACTTCTTCTTTTAATGAAGCAGGATAAGGTTAACTTCTAGAATAAACCGGTTTGTCTGTGGTTGTTCGAATTTCGCCTTCTACCATGGTTGTATAAGTCAATTTTTCGTCTGGGTCCAGAAATAATTTCGGGTATTTGGTTGTTAGCTTCTCCATGGCATTCTTTTGATTTGCAGTCATGTGTTGGGTTCTAATTCCAATCGCGTTGACATCACGAGAAAATTGATGTTTAATTTTTATTTTACGCCCGCCTCTAATAATCATTAAATTACGTTCTATGTATATAACTGCTGAAAGCTGCTTTCAACTATCGTTTCCTATTATAGCATGAAAGGATTTGAGAGTTGGGTGTATAAAAAACTTTATAGGAGTTTCTTTATTTCCGAAAAGATGTGCAAAAACATGATGAGTAACTTTGATAGGTCCTCCTATTGAGTTAGCATAGAATGGACTATCATTTTCAATCAAATTATTTGACAGATTTGGTTGAATATAATTTTTATTCGAGCCTGTATCTAAAAGAATTTTCAAAAATTGTCCATCGTTAGTCCTACAACTAATATAGGGTAACGAGGATTGAGTTAACATAAAAAATGAATATCTGTATAATCTTCCTCGGGTTTTTCAGGATTTGCTTATTGATAAAGAAGTAAATGATTGTAAAGTTTCATGGTGGTTTTTATTTTCTTCTATAGTGGCCTGCTCCGCTAGCATATGAAAATTGCGCTGCATTTTTGGAGGTTGTCTCACCTGGAAAGAAGGTTGGGGTGGTCTTTTTCCTTGGAACTGATGCATAGGTTTTGGCCTGTTCATGTAGTTCACATTTCTTGTTCTAACACTCTCATCAACTTCCATCGGTTCCGGACGTTGTGGTGGTTTCGAAGCAAAAGGTCTCATTGGGGGTTGTTGATTATTTTGAAATGGATTACATTGTAATGGACTGTTCCTAGGTGGAAAGGTCTGGTTGCGTTGGTCAAATCTGAACGGGTATGGTGAAGAGTTAGAAAAAAAATTTGGCTGTGGTTGGTATGCCAGATGTGGATAAAATACTGGTGCTCTACTTGGATGACCGATGTTCCTTGGAGGAACTTGTGGTGGTATGGAATATTTTTTTATGCCTGAACGTGTGTTATGGGCGTAATTGGTCCTAAATGCTTGATTGTCTAATTTTTGACACAAAGCGAGTGCCTGCGGTAGATCTCTTTATGGCTTCTTCTTTTATGGCTAACAGTCTTGGCATGTCGCCATTTAATCCTCGCACGAATGTATCGAGCACTTTCTCGCGGTAGGTCCTGGTTAAGACATTAACAGCCTCATTTCCCAATGGAAATGATGATTTACTCAGAATCAGTGAAAGACATGAATAGACTTCATGATAGAACTCTTGAATGCTTTGTTTTCCTTGCACGAGTGACGTTAACTGATACTCCAGGGATGAAACATCTCTTTTATCCGCGTAGTGAGTAACTAGGCATCGCGAGATACAGTCCCAGTTTAACGGGGTGTTGTAAGATTCCAGTACGTTGTCCGCCTGCCCTACAATTTTGTTACGAACAACGCTAATAATGCCATAATACTTCGCAGTACCTTTGATTGGTTCGTATAGCTGAAGAATCCTCTCTACGCTTTTCTTCCACGAGACGAATTCTATATTATTTCCTGAAAACTCTCTCAAGCTCTTAACTATATCTGGAATTTTATTCAGATCACCTATATTTGCCCTATGTTCCTGGTTTATTACTTGATCCGTACCGGAAAATTCATTGGAACTAGAGTTTATAATGGAATTAAAAATTTGAACTCCTTCTGTCCTACGAGTTTGTGTAACAATACCAGCTATTGCATTCCTAAGCTCTACAGACATTACTATTTCCTGTCGTTCTGGCCTAATTTCAGGCTGGTTTAGCACGGGTGGACGTATTAAATTATTTGGATTGGACATGGTTGAAGGATTTGGGGTTTATTAGGAAATATTTTTATTTCAATTAATTCAGAGGGTAAAATTTCTATTTTATATTTTAAAAAAAGTTGTTTAAGGACACAAGCTATAAGTTTTTATTAAATATTTGAAATTTGTCACTTTGAATTATTTTAAAACCAATTATTATTTAATTTTTAAATTTAGGATGACAAAAAAAATTATTAATTTGTTATAGATTTTTCTTTTCAAGAATTGTTTAGTTAAATTTTAAAGGATAATAATTATTAGCTTATCTAAGATTTTATTCATTTAATTTAAAATTTTTTGAAAGGATTAAAATGAATTTCTATTTTATTTAAAGTTTTGTTCAATAATTTTTTATACACTTAATTGATAAATTACTTTTTCTTTAAAAAAAAATGTTATGAATTTATTTAAAATTTTTGTTTCGGGAATTTTCTACTCGCTTATTATTAAATTTTTTTAAAAGATAAAAATTATTAATTTATTTAAAATTTTCGTTTAAAATTTTCTCTTTCTCTTTTATTCTTAATTTAAAAGGATAAAAATTTATTTATTTTAGATCTTCTTTTCTTTCTTTAGTTAATTTTATTCACACTTTCTATTTTCAATTAAGATTTTCTTTGTTTTTTTCACACTTTTTGTTCTTAATATTTAATATTTATCTTAAAAATATGACTTACAAAATTATAATTAAAGCCTGCATCGTCACCGCTGGTTCCGATTTGGCCCGTTTTGCTGTTGGCTACTTAGGATCTTCCCTCAGTGTTCTGTGATGATGTCCTGTGTTGAGAAACTACAGGAATATATGTAGGTCCAGGGTTGTCTTGATGTTGTTATAATGTTGTCAAGGATTTACACCAGTCAAAAAACACAATTTGTATTCACACTGTTTTTTCCGTTTAAGGATTTTGCAAAGTCCTTTTCACGACACTTTCACACCGTTTTATTTTTAATATTTTTACACTTTGACCAACCCTCGAACGTTGGGCGCCAGTTTAGTAACTTTTTGTTACTTTTAAATAAACAAATAATTTTTTATTTTGGAGTTATTAACTCCTTCTTTTTTGAGTTCACTTTATTAACTAAAACTTAAAAACTAATTTACAATTCTTATACTCTTAGTTATTACGAAATTATTATTATTACGAAATCACCTGTTTGTGTCTAGACATGTCATCAGCAGTTTTAATGGGAACGGAAATTATTGCAATTGTATATTTTAAATATTTTTTGTTTTAACTCGAGTAAAAACTCGCAAGGTTGCATTCGAATGATCACACGTTATCGAATGCCATAATTAGAAATATCGATACACTTTACTCGATTACGAATAAGAGAATGATAAAACTACTCGCACGTTCGAGAAAAAATTCGTTCGTATGCGAATGCGACAATTAGCCCCCTGCTTGCGTGTAAATCATTCTCCTGTCGAACTCAAGTAGTTACTTGCTTTTCCTGCTGTCCTCTGCTGGAGACAGGATTTTTGAAAATCCGCTTTTTCAATTTGGAAAAGTATTTTTCTAGGGCCATATGTATCCTCTTCAAGTATCTCCGATCCCTTGAATAATTATATGGAGTTATTTTATTTAAAAATTCTGTTAAGTGTATTTAAAAAAACAGATTTTTTGTGACAATAATTCTGTTTGTGTTAATGATTTTTTTTTTTTTTTTTTTTTTTTTTCACGCCGAGGAGGGGTAAATGTACCTAACCGCACCATAGAGGAAGTCGTCACATCCTCCGTGTGTGGGGCCCTCACCCACTAAATCCCCCCCTCGTCTCATGGACTTGTTGTGCCCACTCCGGAACTACGGTGGTATTACTTCGGAGTGGAGTCCCTTTGGCTCTTTGGCCCCTACATGTTCATATCCGCGTCCGGATTGCGTGCTGAAAGTTGGAGAGACATCTAAGCGTCTCCACTATTCCTTTCCTCCAGATCCTTGCTTCGAATTTCGATAGACACGTGTGCCAGTTTCATCTATTCCGGCGTGCCCACATGTTCTGCAGCCTCAAGATCCCTCTTCTTCAGTTTTAGAATCCTCTCCACGTAATTCGCCACTGAGGTCCAATTTTCTCTACTCGCGATCATAACCCCGACAATGTTACCGGGCGTGATCGTCCCAACTATCGACGTCAGTGCAGAGCGATAGCTCTGCCAGCGTGCACACTCGAAAACGGTGTGCTCTGCGTCATCAATTATCTCCCCTTCCTCGTAAAGACAGTAAGGTAAGGCGGTCTTTCCCATTCTGTGCAGATATTTCCTAAAATATCCGTGACCCGATAACATCTGTGTAACGTAGTAGTTTACCTCTCCAAATTTCCGACCAATCCATGTCCTTATGTCTGGAATAAGTCTCGCCGTCCATCTTCCTCTATCTTCTTCGTTCCATCGTTGTTGCCATTTTGAAATGGTGTTTTCCCTGAAATGAGCGGTTATGTGACTCCCAGCCGATTTCGCCTTATAGATCTCCATCCGCTCCGCTGCCAGCAGATCCACAGGAATAATACACGCTATCACCACTACGGCTGGAGCGGATACCGTACGATATGCCGACGCGATACGCAGTGCAGCCGTTCTCTGTACCGCTACCAGTGCGTTTGTCCGCTTCTTAACATTCAGTGTTTCAGCCCAAATTTCGCTCCCATAAAGCATAATGCTGTTTCCGACCTCCATCAGGAGTCTCCGTCTCGCCGGTAGCGGGCCTCCAATGTTCGCCATTAATCTACTGAGCTGTCCAACGATCCTCTGGGCCTTGTTAGCCGAGTACTGGATCTGATGTGAAAATGTTAGTCTGGGATCCAGCCTTATTCTCAGGTATTTCACCGAGCTCTTGGTCCTAATTACTCCGTCTCCTATACTCATGTCCACCTGCAAGGGGATATGACGACCAGTGATCAGCAGTAATTCCATTTTGTGCATGGCCAGATCCAGGCCGTGGGCATCCAGCCATGTTTTCGTTCTCAGCATGACACGTCTCAGTTTTCGTTGTGTTAATGATAAAATTAATACAAAATGTATTGACTTTCTTCCACTTTTTCAGGTGCATAGTACACGCTCATATCATTATATAAATAAAAATATTTTATAAATTTAATTCATTCAAAATCCCTTATGCCCATTTACATTTTATATTTAGGTAGGTATAGAAAAACATTTTATTGCCTGATATTTTTCAGATTTAAATCATCGTATTTAATTTTGTTATTTGTTTTACATTTCTCTCTTCGTTCAAAAACCTTTTACGAGAAAAAAACCATTGTCTGCATGGCATGCAAAAGTTATTATGCGGAAAATCTAATGGGTGTGCAGAAAACGTGAAAACTAACACGATGATGTGTTTGTAGCACGCCTTCTGCTGTGTTTATCTTATGTATGAATACGTATGTATGGAAATGTGGATTAAAGAAAAACTGTGATTGCAGGGACACGCGATTTAAAACAATACGCGAGCAAAATATATAGAAAAAAAGGTAGGACCAGCGTTGTCAAGTTTTCCCTTTTTTCCAAGTTTTTTTAAAATAGAAAAAAGTTTTTATTGAATTTGTTTTCGAATAAAACAAGTGTTTTTATAAATTTAAATTTTTTCAAAAAAATCAATAATAATAACATGAAATATTTATATTTTTAAATAATGAAGTGTGTATTTTATTATTGCCGTGCAAACGTAACAAAGAAGCACCAACAGAAAAAGTAGTAGAGGCACCAGACTGCTGCGTTTTCTTTCAAAATTTTGGTACTTTTGTAGAACATAATTTTTTTTATAAAAAAACGCTGGTAATGCTGTGCAGAACTACATCGGTAAGGAGCGTGCTTATAAGTGGTTGCGATTTGCTTATTTGTTTGTATGTATACGTTCGATTTAAATTTATGGAAAAATAGGTTTAAAATCGCTCCCTCCTGAGCCAGAGTACTTCTTAATCCAGAAAATTTTCAACACTATACTTAATTACAAAATTAAAAATGTACAACATTTAGTGGCATCTAAAGAGGTTAAAAGAATTGACAATCTCAAGGCTCACGGACCATGCTAAATGCTTGATAAATTAAAAATTGTCTATCAATTTCAGCTGGATCATCAAACATGCTTGTAGTCTGGCTAATTGAACACAGCAACTTTTCTGTTGATTAATTTTGTCTTTTTCTTTAATCCATGTTGTAGCAGTTCAAATGAACTGTGCCCTTCCAATTTCGCTGAACACACAGCGTTACCATTCATATATCGAGTGGGCCATATACCGGTTTAAATTTCAACCATCGGTTATTTCGAACCTAGCAATACTTATTTTCATTTTCTTTTGTCACATAATTCAGAATATTATTTAAAGTAATGAATCGATTTACGCTTGAGTAACGTTGTTATTTATTTGAAATTTATTTCCAAAACAAAGATATTTGATCGGAAATTTTCACGAAAAGTTCGTTAAACTGGATTCATTGTTAGCATGCTCGTACAGTGCGTACATCCGAAAATATCGCAGCTGTAGGTGAGAGTGTGCGTAAGAATCCAGCAACATCAACTCGTCATCATGCTCAAGAATTGAATATTTCATACACCAGTTTACGTCGAATTTTGCTAAAAGTTCTCCGCATGACCATCCGCTTCATTTTCGCTTCGCTAGATGGGCTAACGAGAAACTGCAAGTTGATGTCGATTATCCCAAAAAAATCATATTTTCGGATGAAGGTCATGTTTATCTTGGTGGATACGTTAATAAACAAAATTGTCGTATTTGGGGCTCAGAAGCTAATGCATCCATTACTAGTGACTGTTTGATGCGGCTTGTGGAGCGGATGCATCATTGGCCCATATATCTTTGAAAATGAGGGCGGTGTATTAGTGTAGACACCTATCGCACCATGATAACCAATTTTTTTGCACTTGCTCTTCATGGTGTCGTTGTGGTTGCAATAGTGCAACTTGACAAACACATGTCATGCCACAATCGATTTATTGCGTCAATCGTTTGGTGGCCCTTTAAGTAGCCGAAATGGGGATTTCAATTGGCCGCCAAGAAGCTGCGATTTGCACCGGTGGCCGACCACCCAAGACTAACATTCGTGATGCCATCACCGACATACGGCCCAATACACTCGAAAAAGTGTACGAAAATGAAGCACTGTGAGCCAGCCACGGCTGCCGTATGACTGAAATAATATTCCATATTTAACCGAAACAATTGGTCTTCACAACAAAGAAATAAATTTGCCAAAATTTCGTAAAGTTTTTGTTTTATTGTATTTTTTAATTTAAACTTTTAAATGGTCCACCCTTTATATTCAAAAATATTTTAAAGTACTACATGCCCATTCTGTACTCTGTACATACTGGAAATTATATAATTTCATTAATTCATAAAATTTCTACAATAAGTTGGTTGTTTTAATAAGATTTCGAGAGCATGCTTATAGTTATCAAGGTGAATACTGCATATTTTATTTACGCAACGTATTATGCAACTAAGATCTGGAAGTGCATCTTTTAAATGCACTGAGGGAATGAGGGTTTTTTAATTTAAAAAAACCAATACGCGTTAATCCTGCATAATAAAGCAGCCTCAAGTGAGAGAATTATAATGTACAACAAATAATTTAAAACAATTAATGAAAATTATTTATATTTTGTAATTTATTTATGTTTTTAATAATTTTCCAAAGTATATATACTTTTCGAGGGATGCCAGTAGGATGTGTACATCCGGCTTTACTATGAAACCTCAACTATGCCACCTCATAACTATCGCCTATGTAGATGGCGTGGCAACAGGCAAAGATCCAAAATTACTTTCTGAAATTCTGTAATCTGTGCTGAGGATACCATCGAAATGGTGGAACGAAAGTGAACTGGGAGTAAACCCAATAAAAGCAGAGTTAGTACTATGCACAAGGAGATACAAAGCTTCTAATCATCCTACCCCTAGTATCAACGGAGTACCACTTGCTCTATCCAATGATGGCTAATATCCTGGCATTATATTGAACAGCAAGCTTAAATAGGACTTGAAGACACACTCCAGAAGGCTACTGGTATTTATTGCAGCAAGACAGCAATAGATATGAATTCTAAAAATATATACTGACTATACGACTTTATAATTAAACCAAATCTAATGGCTGTGTGGATGCGAATAGTCCCAATAGGTCTCTGTTGAGATATTGAAAATGTTCCTTTTGAAGGTTCAGATGACCTCCACAGTTCTAAAGCTCTAATCACAGCTTCCAAAAAACAAAGCATATCACTAATTGGCGGTACAGGAGTACCGTTCTTAAAGGATTGTTCCCACTCCTTGCGCGAGGTATCAATTTTTAATGATTTAACCGTAGATCGAGCTTTGTATCAAAAATGATACATTTCAATTTTTGAGACACTATAACTTTTATTCAGAAAAAGTTAGATGCCTGATGTTTTTTAATTCGTTAGTATTGTAATTGTCGTTATTTTAAACTAAATAAAAAACGAAAATTTTAAACAGGACTTAAAAAATTCAAAAACTTCATAATTCTGGCTTATGTATCATTTTTGATACATACGGCTTTCCTAGCGATTCTTTGGTGTTGTGTATGTAATTTTTTTGAGTTTTCAAAGATTTTGTGAAGTTTTATCGTAAATAATACATTTTTTATGGTAACTAAAAGTTAGTGTTAGATGAAAGTGAAAAGGTTGAATCTTCTATTCTTGATACGTTCTTGATATTGATTGAAGTAGTAGTAGTGAAGTTTCAAACCTCAGGTCAGACATTTTTAATTTATAACGAAAGGCTGTAATGATCGATTATTTATGTATGTAATATTCCTGCTGCTGAAGACTCTGAAGAAGAAGAGAACAGGAGCTCGTCTTATGAATTGACGAAAGTATTGGCAGCAACAAACATGACAACAGGATGTTTATCGCCAAAGATGGTACTACTTTTTTTTTGATCGTTATAAATTTCGTGGTCCATCGAAATCGAATAAACAGTTTTAGATTCAGTACATGCTACTTGCGTAGCAGCTACTCACAGCCGTATTTGGGCAAACCTGTATCCGGGATACCAGAAAGGAATCAAAGACAGAACATTGTTATTGTCATAAATGATGTTCTATTGCAACGGTTAATTTTTTTTACCTCACATGACGTTGACAACAAATTTTTCTAGCGAAATATAAATATGGTTGGTACTACCAGGTTTCAGCCAGCACTCAAATGCGGGCGTTACTGATGCGAGTGACAATAAGCTGCCAAAAATAAACAATTGGAAACTTATAAATCGCCACAAAGCAAGGGTGCTAGATGTCAAATTGTTACCATTT
This sequence comes from Sarcophaga subvicina, assembly GCA_936449025.2. Lineage (NCBI taxonomy): Eukaryota > Metazoa > Arthropoda > Insecta > Diptera > Sarcophagidae > Sarcophaga > Sarcophaga subvicina. The sequence goes on from OW388080.2 coordinate 56,026,838, forward strand.
AGAGAAAAATAAAAATAAGCTGATATGAAGTGTTTAATTTTTACATAAAAAATCATGCTGCAATCCACATCATGCCAAAATTTAACAACATGGCATAAATTTCATAAAAGTGATAACAAAATGTATTAATATAAAATGGTTTTATTCAAATGAATTAAAATAAATACAAATATTTAAATTTATTAACAAAATTTATCAATAATTGCGAAAATTCTATGAAATACAAGTATGTATCAAAAGCTAGAATTATGAAGTTTTTCAGGCTCGATCTACGGTTAAGTTGGGTTAGGAAATTTCTGGTGGTTGGCTTTAGAGCATGAAAGTACAGAAGCTATTGTCATGCCAAAGTCTTGGGTATGGTTGATCTGAATGTACATATCGACTACACTATACCCAATCTATTGCTTCCGATCCTCGTTTTGAGACGCAGGTACCGGACGCATACGTTTGTGATAATGGTTTACAACTCCCTGGTAACGTTCTTCAAGTTTTCACTGATGGATCCACGCAACAAAGTAGGATGTGAAATTTCTTCAGGACAATTATTTCATCCCTTACAAGCGGCTCGAAAATATACATTTTTTCTTATTTTGTGGAGTACATTGCAAATTTTTTCGTTTTCTTATAAAACAGAAATAAATTAATAAAGAAAATATAAAAACTTTAATTGTACATATTGCAGAAGGATGTACTTTAAAATGATGCATAACAACCAATCAAATTTTAAATTTTTTGTAACTTACGACTATTTTTGTTTCATATAACGATATGTGATTGAAAATACACCAATGTACACATTGTACATACTTAAAATTGTTTGCTGGTGATCATATGAATTTTCTTAAGTAATCCCTGGTGTGGCTGTTAAAGAAAACGTTTGTTTTGTACAATGGTGTTATTATAACAAATTCACGGAATTTGCATTGATTTTGAAACCGTTGGAGAGATGATGCCAAGTCGTGATAAATGTGAGAAGAATATAATGATGTCGTAAAAGCTATGAAAGCAAATTTTCTTGAATTTTTAATTTTCAAATGTAGATGAACAGGCTCTAAATTATATTTTCATATCGTGTATTTTGAGCTATTTAAGGTATTATTGATTGCTGCTTTTACAACAAGTGTGCTTTGCATCTACTCAACACATGTTCAAGTATCAATTCATATCTCCCTCGAAGGTATGTAGGGTATGTTGGTCATCTCCGAATATAAGAACAATAATTTTTTTACTTTTGAAAAAAAAAGAAAAATAAATCAAACGCAATGAAAATCTATTTTCTGGCACAAAAAATTTTTATTTCAAACTTAAACAGACTTTCAGCTACATTGTAAGAAGAATTCTCATAAAATTGCTATCCGTCTGTAAAAGTAATGAAGCGAAACATGAATGGAATTGCATTTAGTAATCTTATAAAAATTATGAAATTATAGAGAATGTCACGGTTGAATGTTTTTTACTATTTTTTTAAGTTTAAAATCAAAGACGCGTGATATGTGGCAGATGTAAGTTTTGCAATGAAATGTAATCAATTAAATCATTTTATGTTGTTTCCATTGTTTCCATACTAATGTATCCAGTTTTAAAAATTACCGACATCATCGTTATAATTTTTGTATCCAAGATTGCAACAGATATAGAATATAATATATAATACGTTCAATAAATCAAGTACAGTTTCTACTCCCACGTTACAAATTTGTAATAATATCATTAGGTTCTTGACACATTATTTTATTATTGTAAAATGGCAACGATTGTCATTATTTTCCCAAAATTTTAATGCATTCAAGCGTTGCGTAATGAACGTTGCTGATGATTAAACATCTAATGACGCTTGAAAAGCAAGTAAGTTATTAAATAGCACAAAGTAAAATATGTAAAGTTGTAGTAGTGTTAGAGTACTGAAAAAGAGTGTGTGAAGTACTGAAAAAATAGATTGTGTATGTTGAAAATTATAGTCACCATTTTAATAGTATTTTTTTTTTTTTTGGTTGTGAATCTTGTTTAGTATTTCATTTGTTCTCGTAAACGGTAATGTAAGCTCCTTCTGCCTAGTATCTGTGAGTAATAATTACTCAAGAATTATTTGACTCATAGCTTATTATTGCGAGCAATATTTAAATGGTTTTAATTAAGTTTTCTCAAATTTAAATTGAAATAAAACAAAGTGTGTGAACGCCTCCGAAATTGTTCATGACTCTGGCGCATAAGTCATGCAGAATTCGACTAATGATTTGATATAGGTTGTCTTTGTGGACCATTGTGATTTGCTGCTTATTCGCATTAAGAAAGCTCCACACGATAAAATCTAACGGGTGATCTCGCACGAACTCGGTGGCCACCTCCGCATGAAATCATCATTCCCTCAAATCGCTCGCGCAGCATATTTTATTTATTTTAATATACATAAGATGTTTGGCATGTAACTTTATTCTGTTGCAACCATATGTCGTTGGTGTCCTGATCATCCAATTTAAGCATAAAGAAGTTAGTTATCATCGACGTGTAGGGCTCGTCGATGACAGTGATAGCCTGGTCAACGTTGTTGTCATAGAAATATGGACCGATCATGTGAATAGGTATCGTCTCCAATTTGACAATTATTATTGTTCAAGTGCCCATTGATCCAGTGCATCACCGGTAAAGATGATTTTTGATGAAAATTATGATCAGTTGCCAACTGCTCCAAAGCCTATTCTGTGAACCCACATCGTTGTCCATGGTCGACCATGACAACTAATTAAGAATCTGATTAAGAAATATAGTCATATGTATTTCATTATGGATTAGTCAGATAACGAGAACCATATCGCTGTTATAGCGTTGGCGATTTAGTCGTGGGTTTAGCACAATTGATGTACATTCATACCATCAATTTTGAGGATACTTTGTATAGTAAATTATAGTATACCTGCTCATACTGAATGAGTTGCAAGGTTACAAAAGAGTCTCAGTACTTAAATGGCGTTCCGCATGGTTTATGAAGTAAGTAAGAATGTTGCGGTATACAAACATGTTAATATATATATATTTTATATTTGTATTTCATTTAATATATTGGACGGAAGAACTTTTAAAAAAGTATTCAAAGAATTTGAGACTGTCGTTTCAAATAAAAGAAAATATAAAAATGGTGTGTTGAATCTTAGAAATAACTGCACACATAAAATTTTGCAGATGGAAGTGAGGGTGGATGCATCTTTGCCGTGTTCTAATGTAGTGAGGTTATTACAGATTACAATAAGGACTATTTTCGATAGTACAACATTTACACCACACAGACGCCAAGTGACAGTGGTTTTCTGAGAAACTGTGGAGTGGATGAATTAGCAAAGCGTAGCATAACAATCGTCTTTGCGAGTGTGAATTCTTTGCATTTGGAAATTTGCCTGAGAACTTGCAAGGTCATGGTTGACAATGCAAACATTCAAATATTGGCAAAAATTACGATGTCCATATAGCCAAGATTCAATAATGCGTGCACAGAAAGGCTGATAAAATTGGAGTCACTATTGATTGAAATCACCACCGTTTTTCACATTTTGAGTGGTTATGTGAGACGCGTTGGTTTTGCTCACATGTTCAAGGAATTCTGTAGAAATTTTAGAGGCAAGTAAGAAGAGAAAACAATGCTTAACCTAATGGGCATATGACGTAAGTTATGTCAAAGAGGAAGGAAGTATCTAGTAATCACTTTAACTGCTCCATCAATTGGAATACTTAACATAAGTGAGTCTAATATAGCGTTGACAGCCACTTTCACCTGCCTACCCAACTATCATATCTATTACCATGGATAAGATATAGACCTCAATCTAAGAACCTTCCATTCATGTACTAACTTAACTAAACTTACAAGTTACAAAGGCATTTTCCATTTGACAGAAAAATATAAGAAGATAAAGATTAAATCTAGGAAACTAAAGTCAATTGGACTTCTTGAATTATCTTCATTACAACTTAAAAAGATTACTGTTATAATTTTTTCTATTCTAGATGTAAAACAAGCAACCATTAATTGTGTTGTCGTGTAACTTTTAATAAAATATTACATACTACAATTTTTTAATTAATACACACAGTATAAGTGGCGTGAAAAGCTAGATCGTATGTGTTCACTTTAAATCTATTCGGACATGCGAAGCTTACAATGTGTCCTTACAATCTGTTGAGATTCTTTTCCCTTATTACTTAGACTTGTCTCTCTCAGCTTTATGTCGACTAAACAGGAACTGTGAGGTCGCCGTAGCCTAGTAGGTAGTGTGTTGGCTTATTAGACGTAAAGCCAGGGTTCGTGCTCCAGGCCAGACATCAAAACAAAAATACAAAAGTATTTCTCCGGCGACTTCCACTCAGCAGATTTCTGGCAAAAACTCTGAGGGCAAATAAAATTGCCATGATAAGTTTCTCAAAAATCTGTTGTTCGGAGTCGACTTTAAACTGTCGGTCCCGCCACTCATGTATAAAATTAACACACACAACATAAGTGGTGTGAGAAACTAGGTGTAATCCTGACTGAAGGGTTGTAATGACCAATTATGTATGTGTATGTATGTATGTAAACAGGAACTTATACACAGATTCCTTAGAATACTAATGAATTAATTTCACAGCGTCCGATCAACGTAAAACTTTCTTTCAGTTTCTGCAACGAAAGTAAAGAGAGTCATTTGATCTTTCGATATAATAGGTGACCTCAGGTAGTACCGTTTCCACTAATGTAAACATGTTATCTGAACCTCGGGCTTTTATCTTGTATCGTGCTTTTCACAATCGTCTTAAGCAAGAAACAAGTTAAGTTAATTGGGCGAAAAGCCTTTGGGGTTGCGTGACGTCCTTCATCAGGCGTGAATTCATCACATACTGTACTACTAAATAGGTCTAATATTCTCAAATTATAAAATAATAAAAAGAACTGAAAATTTTGTTAGACTATTCTAGCCTAAGTATCTTAAAAGTCGCACCACTTTAACAAACTTCTGATTTATAGGATAAAAATAAAAATTACTTTGTAACATTTTTAATCGCTTTCACGCATTAAACTTTTTTCTAAACAAAAAAAATATTATAATATGTTCTATTTTTTTTATTTATTTATTTATCACGCTTTGATTCTAAGTGTGTTTGTTTTTGCATGAGTTTGTTTTATTGAAATGCTAATCATGTGTGAAGAAGTGATGGGCCAAAAGCAAATTGTTCAAGCATGATCTTTAAAATATAACAGAAATGAGCAGAATAATAAATGGCTGTGTCAACAATGTATACAAAACAGTGTGCTTACAGTAAAAGATGTGTAACTAACGACAGTTGTTTAAAACTATAAAATATATTTCATTGTTTGTGATTTGCACATATTCCCTTTTTCATAACTTAGGAAATTACAATATGTATGTACATATATTTCAATATTAAAGGGCTTTAAAATATTCAGTATTTCCAAATACAATATTTTGTTAATAAAAGTTCACGCAGCGATTTTTATAATATATCATCGAAACTCTTTTAATTTGAAAACAAGAGAACAAAATATATTTAAGGGGTTAGTAAACTTCCTAATTTTTCAAAAATCAATTTTTTCTGGTTTTAGTCACCTTAGAGACATTTTAAGCAAGACACCATCTTCTCGCTCAAACGATATGAAAATTAAAACAATTTTGATCCGTTAATAATTAATAATTTTATTAAACATTTAACGCAGAAAAATAGGCAACAACAAGAAAAAATTGAAAATGCATCCATTTTGTTATTTTTTGATCTTTTCAAAATATTCTTGTTCAGGCCATAGCCAGCACCATATTTTGGAAGAATTCATTCTCATTTTTAAGATCGGGTCCAACTGTTTTCGATTGCTGTGGCGCTAGAAGTTGCTTTGAAATTCCAATAGAACTACCATAATATTATTATATATTATATTGAAAAATTTGTTACGTTGTGGTACGCGAACGTTCTTGTGGGCGAAGCATATTCGGCTGACTCGGATTCTCCGGCACGATCTTACGGACAGTGATGATGTTATCGTCAGAAATAGTGTTTTGTCTACGTATTGCAAATAATCCTCACAGTAAGATGATTAAGAAAGCGAAGCGCGAGGTACTTTGCCTCTACAGAACGAACAAGACAGACTGAGTAAGTGACAAATAATTTAACAGATGCGGCTTCAACAAGATGGCCGTCATTAAAAGTTGAAATTTAGAAGTACCTATTGGAGGACCAGATACAATGAAAAATGCGGAATGGGGCTAGAATTATCCATAATAAATATTTTCAACAGTTCGTTGTAGACGATATTTATTAGAATGATTCTATTGTAAACATATGTTCCTTGCAAGTGTAAAAGAAATTTATGCTAGTATATATAAATTAATACAAATAATTTCATAATTTCGTAGTTAAAATAAACTAGAAAATAAACGTAGATTAAACCTAAAAACGTATGTATATAACTTATTATTCGGAAATGGAAAGTGGCGGTCATGTTAACTAATTCCTGAAAGCCGTATGAGTAACGAAAGAGCATCATAAAAAATTTAATACTCATACGTCATGTAGTCTGACACTCCAATACGTATGACACTATATTATCTATTTTATTCTCCGTTACTATGTAACAGTAAATAATATGCAGAAGTCGCCGTAGTCTAGTAGGTAGTGTGTTGGCTTATTAGACGTAAAGCCAGGGTTCGAGCCCCGGGCCAGACATCAGAACAAAATACAAAAAGTATTTCTTCGGTGACTTTCTCTCAGCAGATTTCTGGCAAAAACTCTGAGAGTAAATAAAATTGCCATGAAAAGTTTCTCAAAAATCTGTCGTTCGAAGTCGACTTTAAACTGTAGGTCCCACCACTCATGTATAAAATTAACACACACAACATAAGTGGTGCGAGAAACTAGGTCGTAATCCTGACTGAAGGGTTGCAATGACCGATTATGTATGTAAGTAATATGCATAAGAAATATTAAATGTAAAATACATACATAACTTCACATGCGCGTGAACATTAACTCATGCGTTTATAATACTCAAACTAAGGGACGACCGCTTTTTACCGAATTTTTCATTGAAGGAATTATAAAAATTTAAAAATTCCAAATATATTGAGGAAGTATTGTAAAACAGCTATATAGTATGATACTATATTTGAGTACTACTCCAAAGAATATATGTTTTGAGTTATTCGATGAACATAATATTCTTACGACATCGAATGTTGCGATATTGAATGCTTAACCCCCAAAGTTTACGTTCATTATACTGTTAAGCAGATAAAACAAGAATACAAAAACAAAATTCAAAGGTCTTAGGGTAAACAGAAATTACACAAATAAAAACGTAAAAGTTTTCTAGAAGGCAACAAAAGAAATATCAAAAATGCAGAAGGATAACCAGACATAAAAATTAAAAGGGGTATAAATAGAGCGAATCACAGATGCAACAACTGAACAAAACGAAACTGGAGACAACAGCCCTCTACAAAATACGTTTCGAATATTGTACAACCACGTTAGTAAAAGTGAGATAAAAGAGGCCATTATTATTTTTGATCATATTTTTAATTTCTCAATAAATTTTTTTAGCACACTTTCTCAAGTTGTTAAGAAAAACTTCTGAATATATAAAGTGATGTTTCCCGAAAGTATCATTTTTGACTTAGACTGTTATTCCAGGCACCACAGATGCATTGTATTAGTGGCTTATCTTTTTCCAGCTAACATTACAGCTTCATCTGATGTACGATTACTATTTGTTTTCTCGATAGTATCATTTACCTATGTTAATTTAAGATTGCAATAAATTTTGAAAGTATTTTCCAAATTTGATTGTTCTCTGCTTTTGATTCTTTAGTGGAATATAATGTTACTTGTTACTGTGTTCGTTATTAGTGCATCACTGACCAGCAGTAAATCCTCCTGGTTCATTGCATCCAAACTTTTATTTTCATGTATCCAATTACCTGCCTTATGATACTGCAATTTTAAAGCGAGGGCACGTAACACAACGTTGTTAATCAATGGGAAATCTGGATGAATATACATTTCTCTATCAAAAATATTTTAATCGACGAAGCTAATATTTAGCTTAATGGATACGTCAACGTGATGTGAAAGCAGCCAGATGGAGTACAAAATCTGCCAATATGTTTACGGCAAATACAAAAGATTGTTCAAACTCGGTAAGAAGGTTTGGAGGATATATCCTCCTAAAAAACATATTGAAATTGGACATAGTGACGTAAGAGAAAATCGGAATAATGAAAATCGGATGGAGTAGTAATAAATTTCGCATTTTAGAACAGTCATGTACCCAACATAATTACAATTTGGGCTGCAGATTATCGTACCGGACACTGCATTTAAACTCAGGCTAATCGAGCTTCCACAATTATTATCGTAAGAATATTGTTACCGATACGTTGAGCTATTGATGACATCTATGACCACATGTTACAGCGCATCTCTTCAATTGTCCGGCCAACACCACTGGCTTACGTCCAGTGGTGTTATCTCTGAAACCGACTGATGTGACGCTTTTGCTGCAACTACGTATTATATAACCAACTCACCTAATTTATCGTAGGTCCATCATTCTAGTAAATAATGTAGTAAATGTATGTATCTTCCATTCTACTTAAATATATCTCAACAGGGAATTACTTCCCGGCACAGCAAAGCAGTTACAAAACAAACCATGTCATTTAACCATACTACAATATCTTTTGCGTGGAAACTGTTTGCTGTGTACAAGGATAAGTTCATTACCATTAAAGCACTGGATGGCAACATTACAACTGCGATTAGGCAATGCCAGATCGTTTGTGGCATAGTCGTGCACAACATTTACTTGAAATCATTTGTAAAAAGGTAAATAAATATTTCCTTCAGCCATCCACTTTCAAAACCTAAATTGTTCAATATTAATTTTTTATTATTCTTAACTTACTTGAGTATAGATATGTGTGTCTTCAATATTTCTCACTTTTTGGCATGTAAAAATGCTATCGGAAAACAATTGCGTTCAATTTAACAGTAGACCGAGCCTTAAAAAAACTTCATAATTCTAGATTACGTAACACTTTTGATACATACTTGTTTTTCATAGAATTTTCGCAATTCTTGACAGATTTTGTTACAAAATTTATATATTTTTATTTATTTTAATTCATTTTGATAAAACTATTTTACATTATTAGATTTTATTATCACCTTTAAGAAATTTACGCCAAAATTTTTGACATTGCAGCATAGTTTTTTACGTAAACAGCAAACACTTCATGTCAGCTTGGTTTTATTTTTTTCTAAATGGTAATAATTTGACATCTAGCACCCTTGCTTTGTGGTGATTTATAAGTTCCCAATTATTTAGATGCGGCAGCTTATTGTCGCTGGCATCAGTAATGCTTCCAATTGAGGGCTGGATGGAACCTGATGGTACAAATCATAGTTATATTTCGCTAGAAAAATTTGTTATCAATGCCATTTGAGGTAAAAAAGTTTCCCATTGTAATAGAACACCGAGTATGTCTATAACAATGTTCTCTCTTTGATTGCTCTCTGCTATACCGTATGCAGGTTTTCCCAAATACGGCTGTAAATAGTTGCTCCACACGTACCATGTACTTCAATCTAAAACTGCCAACTCGATTTCGGTAGACCACGAAATTTATAATGACCATAAAATTCAATCAGTTACCAATCTACAGTGGCAAAATTATTAAGATTATTAAAAGTAGAAAGACTTTCAGCTCAGTTTTCGAAAGGCGTATTAGGTGTAAATTTTTCAAAACGTCCAAGAAGTACACTATGAAAGCGAATAATTCTGTTATCTCATACGTACATATTTGACCGAAATACTATCTTCCAAGTAGTACCATCTTTGCCGATAAACATCCTATTGTTATGTTTGTTGCTGCCAATACTTTCGTTAGTTCATAAGACGACCATCTATTTTCTGCTTCTTTAGAGTCTTCAGCAGCAGGAATATTACATATGTATATACATATATATATTGTCGGTCATTACAAGCCTTCGTTGTAAACTGGAAATGTCTGACCTGAGGTTTGAACCTTTGTCTGACGTCTAATACGCTAATATGGTACATACTAGACCACGACTACTACAATCAATATCAAGAACATATCAAGAAGAGAAAAATCAACCTTTTCACTTTCATCCAACACTTAACTTTCAATTCCTTTTCAAATACCATATATGATGTATTATTTACGATAAAACTTCACAAAATCTTTGAAAACTTAAAAAAATTTCATACACAACACAGAAGAATCCTTAAGAAAATCGTATGCATCACAAATTATGCATAAGCCAGAATTATAAAATTTTCGAATTTTTTAAGTCCTGTATGAAATTTTCTTTTTTATGTGGTTGAAATAAATTGCAACAACAATATTAACGAATTAAAAAATATCAAGCATCTAACTTTTTCTGAATTAAAGTTATATAGTCTCAAAAATTTAAATGTATCATTTTTGATATAAAGCTCGATCTACGGTTAATTTAGTTGTAAGCAATTTAAGTATTATTAATATACATTCATAAGAATGTCTTTTTGGAAGTTGTTGTCAATTAGGAATTTATTTAATCAAGGTTTATTTATTTAAATTTTTTAAATTTTCACTAGCAGGCACCAATAATATGTTAAGCTATATTCTCTATTATCTCCCATTTTAAAGTAATGTGGACAAACTTTAAATTACCCCAGACGTTAAAAGAAGTTAATTTTCATTTTCCACCCTTCACATTCACACCAAAATTTAAAATAAATTTCCAAGGTACAAATACATACATAGAATGCATAATGTTCAATAGTAAACCAACACTTACTCCCTTTTTCGCAAACACTAACGTACTTAGCAAAAGTTATTTCAACTTGCAACAGCTTTGCTGTTTACAATTTATAAACCGCCTTAAGATGTGGTAAGTGAGATCCTTAAAATAAAAGCGCATTTTTCCTAAACAATATGAAAATATGTAAACTTCACACGAAAGATAAAATTTATTTCTACTTTTACGCAATGGTTGAACTGAATTTTATTTTGAATATAAAGGGATTCCGTTTCAGCGTTTAATTTTAAATTTTTCTGAAGAAAAGTTTGTTTGAAATAATTTGGTAATTTATAATGAGACTCGAACTTGTGAATATAACTATCAGTATCTAGTCTTTTATCAATTTTGTATATCACATATTCGAATTATAATTAATAAAGTAAATATTTGACCAATAAGCTTTCAGAAGCTTATAATGCTTTTAACTGTTACTATTGCAGACTATGAAAATTTCCTTATTTTAAGAAGTTCTTGTTCATACAAGTTTTTTATAGAAATATAAAAATTAAAAAAAAATAATATTTTATATGTTAGCAAAACATTTACAAATATTTACGCTGCCTTAAATTTTTAGTAGCCCAAAACACATTTTATTTCTGTTTTTAAAAACATTTTACGAAACAGTTATTTTATTACATTTCACATGAATGTAGTCACAGTCAATAAAACTTGTTTTTCTAGCGAAATTCGTGTTTTTAATAATAAAATAATATAAAAATAGTTCATATAGCCATTTTGTCGCTGTCGCATTTTTAACTTTCTGTTTTCAAAGTTGTTAATATTGTTACGTTTTTACCTTTTTAAAAAAGTTTACAATATGAGTTTGTTGATTGCAAACAAAATAAAAATAAATTTGTGTTTAGTTTTAAATAAATTCTTTATTGTTCTCACTACTTCCTCAGTACTTTCTCTTCACACGCAACGCGTCTTCACACAAGACTGACTGAATTCTTACTACTTGTTGTCTCCTTTGTCTTGTCCAAGCAAACAGTCTGATGAAGGTTCTTGAAATGGAAGGTTTGCGTTTTCGCTTTCTCGAGGGTTCTATCGCGACTTCATTGTTGTTTGTGTATTTTGTTCTCATTGCTTGTTGTTGCGTTCGCTTACTTGTATATTCCCTTTTCTTTCATACAGATGTTGTAGGTTAGCTTGTAACAAGTTCGTTGTATGTGTTTGTGTGGCTTTTGTTTATCGTTTTAATGTTAAACGATGGTACACCGTTTCCATTTTCGTAGCAATATTATTTATTAAAATATTTTAATGAATTTGTCGTCTGAATATATACTACTTATCAGATTTGAATCATACCTGTTAAGTAATGCTTAGTAATCGTAATGATTAGTAATTTGATTACTTTTTTGAATGGTGAAATAATGATTACAATTACGATTATCAAAAGTAATCAAATTGTTTGCAGTAAGTACTTTGAATTCTTTTTGAATATTTGAAAATAATGAAAAAGAATTATTGAAAAAAATGTTATTACTTTTGGATTACTTTTGGATTACTTTTGTATATTTGAAAATAATCAAAAAGAATTATTTAAAACAATTTGATTCTTTTTTAAACTTCTTTTGATTCCTTTTGATTATTAGACTAATCGTCAGTAATCGTGATTATTTTTTGATTCTTTGGTAATCGTAATCAAATAGTAATTGAAAAAAATTGTTCATAGAATTATATAATAATTACGATTCTTTTTAAAAAGTAATGTAATTACTAATCGTAATCGAAATTTAACAGGTATGATTTGAATAAAGTAAAATTGTTTTAAAAGCATAATTTGTGCTTAAATAATACACAAATTTTTTTTAAGTTTTATTTATGTTTTATAAGTAAATAAAAGATATTCAAAATAAAGAAATCATTTATTTTATTTGCAATTCTTAAATCCACCGGATATATTCTCTTTTAAAAAGTAAAATTGTAACAATTAATTTTTTTCTTTTTAGAAATAAAAAGGAAATGTATGTCACTAAGAATCCTTTATGAGGTTATACAGAAAATTGTTTTAGCTTCCTTTACCTACTACTGTATTTGTTTAATTAGAACCTATTTTATATTTCCGGTTCAGGGTTAGAAAAATGATCATTATTACGCAAGCGAAAGTATTAGTTTGTATATTTTTTATTCATTTTTAATATGCATTCTTTTGTCAGAGCGAGCGTTAATCATAAAAATTATACAAAATCATAAATACACAGAAAAAAAATAAGTTTTAGTTAAGGAACAGGTACAGTGACATTTGTTCTGCTGGCTACATTACGTATGATTGTTATTATTTTTGTATAATTCTGTAGGTGTTAATCATACGTTAATTTCATAGCCTTTGTCACCGTATTTAGCTGTTGTGTTATAAAGTAAGAGCATAAGGCTGAAAGTCAAATATTATTCGATTTTTTTATCATTTACGCTATCAGTGTTTTTATTGTTAAAATGACTTTAGTTTGTTGCTGTTAACTATGTGGCTGTTCGATGTAAGTAGAGTTTATTTATTTGTAAAAGAATTTTTGTTTCATATAATTTCTGCATTTGACAAATATACATATTTATGCGTATACAATTATTTTCCAACAGTTTCAGTGTTTGTAAAGTGTGAACAAATATAAGTACAACACAAAGCTAAGGTATCAATCATACTGATATTTGGCCTGCTTGCTAGTTAAACTACTACTGTACTATTAGTTGTTGTAGATAAATAAGGAGAATATGAGTAATTAGCCATTGTGACGGATTATTGTGTTTATCTAATTTCACTATGCGACAAAATACAAAAAATTAAGTACACCCGAATAACAACCTAGTCTAAGTTGTTCAGTTAGTGGTGTAGAACTCAAAAATACTTTTTTTTATTTTTCTCGAACCCTTCAAACTTGTTTTATTTGATAAAAACTGTTTTTTTTACTTTACACACAAATTTATTGACTACACGAACATTTCTGAACCGATGTCCAAAATTTAAACCTTATTAGAAGGGAGGGCCTTTAAAACAACATACATATATACATACATACATATATTATTTGAATTAATATACTATGGGTTTTGATGAGATAAACTTGACAAATTTTTTTCATATTTTTTCAAGTTTGTCAGTTCATAGTAGCAAACTTTAATTAAAAAATATGAAATAAGTGATAATATTCTGAGATTTCCACTTCGTCTGATCAAATTGGACAAATATTAAGGTAGTTATTACTTAAAGAGTCTAACAGTCAAGTTATATTTTTCATATAAACATACAAATGAACTTTTAGCTCAAACATTTTCAATTTTACGTTTGAGCGACCACCAGAAGCTGAACAATGTTTGCGCAAAGCGAAATTAAGTTATTTGCAAAAAACACAAATATTGGACGACTTCTTTCAAACTTGAAATTGACACATTTTGCGATAAACAATCAAGATCCATCAAAACTTTTGAAAATTTTTGAACTGAATGTTCATTTGATAAGATGATATACATAAAAAATATAAGACGACTGTTCACGCGAGTGAACAAATTTAATCAACCTTAATCCTGCCTTCCAATATCCTTTCCACATAATGACAATAACATCACCAACACACATCAATATTCACAACACACATCAATATTCACAGCACACATCATCATACACACTTTCATCAACATCTCCTACATGATTGTTTTGATCCTAGTTAGTTAGTTGATTATCGATCGTCAAACCACACTAAACAAAAACCCAAGCGAGTTTAAAATTTGAATTTTGAACAAATAATGGAATAAACATTGCTAACATTACCAAACTTTAAATCTATACGTGAACACACATATAAAATATCATTATTTTAAATACATATTGTGAAAATTAAATAAACTAAAGGAATTTCTAAGGGATTGTGAACTTTGGCAAATTGAATCTAATTGTGAACTAATATCTAAATATTGAACTAATATACAAAACACAAATAAAATACGTTTTATAACGTTTTTAAAATACACATACAAAACAACACTAACATATATTATTAACATACAGACCCATATATACATATATACTAAAAGGTTTGTTGCATATATTTACATATATACCCTACCCCTCTTACCCCACGTACTAACCCTACCCTATAAGCCGTAAATACAACGACTGTATACTATTTAAATTATAACTACGGTAATTTTTGACCGATTTGATTAAACGAAGTGCCAATCTCTTCACAAAGTAATGCACTTTCAGAATATTATTACTTATTTCCTATTTTTTAATTAAATTTTGCAATTAACAATAGCTAAACTTTAAAAAATAAGAAAAAAATAACATTTTCCAAGTTCACCCCATCTAAACTCTTAACATGTAAGTTTGTACAAAACGTTTATGTATACCGATTTAAAGACTAATCTCTTTCTTTTCTAAAAAACTTTGGATATTTAAAATAGGTTCAAACATATTTCGGTAATCAAAAGATCAAAAAAATCGTTTTCGTCAAATAAAACAAGTTTGGAGGATTAGAGAAAAATAAAAAAGTATTTTTGAGTTTTACTCAAACTGGTGAATAACTTAGACTATGTAGTTACTCGGGTGTATTTTCACTGCCGCACCGTGTTTGTAATAAATTGTTTGGCTTTTTGGGCTCAGTATATAATATAGTAAATTGGCCGTAGGTAGCATGTGGGTTTGTAAGACGAGAGACCGTAGGTCAATCTCACACAAACTGAAATATGAAAAAATATTTCTATCGTCTATTTCTAAGCAGTCTTCTGGCAAAAAACCTGAGATTAAAATAAAATTGCATTACAAAGCAAATCTGTCGTGCATAGTCAACGTTAAACTGTTGATTCTGCCACTCACTGATAAAATAACACGCACAATATGAACTGTGAGAAGCTAGATTGTAATCCTTACCAATTAAGTAAGTAATTTTGTATAGACTCCATTGACAATAATGAAGTTCGCTTGCCATTTATAACCGACTCATAAGACTCACAAATAATGTTCGCGAGCAATTAGAAAATGATCTATCAACATTTCCAAAGCAATTGCTTTTAATTGGTGAAACTACTTCGTAGTAATAGTTTAATTACAATTACATATTAAAAGAACTAATTGGAAAAGCCTTCTTAAATATGTAACACCGGCTGGATGGTGTACAAATAATTGTTTGAGGTAGCGTAGATACATAAAACTACATAAAACTTTTACATTTTAAATTAGAAGTGAAAAAATGAAGGTCCGGTTATATTTGTCCAATATTGGCAAAAAAAAAGTTGAACCGAACAACCACTATATGTAGGTCATACTAATGTTTTATTAGTGAATGGCCTCGTATTTTTTATGCACATTTTTGGCAAACATCATATAACAAAGCAAGCACTTCGACATTTGACACACATAGATTTATTTGGATCGATTGGTAATGAGAGGCCAACATTTCTGCAGCCAAGTTTTAAGTATTTTTCAATTATACATTTAGCATTTTTCAGCAAAATTAAATCTAATCAATGCATATAATACATACATACAGTCACTCGAAACAATTTCTCAGTGTTTAGCTAGTGTAAACAAACATAAGTACAACAACAAAACTGGAGTCCAAATCATAGCGAAAATTGTTATGTTTGCTTAATGAACTTTTATTTTTAACTGCAATTCAAAATATTTATTGTAATATTCGCCATTAGGAAAAATAAGCAAAACATGGAAAATTAGTCATTGGTACGATTGTTTGAGTTTATTACAATAAACTTTGTGAGGTTTTTTGCAGGTGTTTCGTAGTGTATTTCTTTCTGTTTCAAGAGAAACAAGAATATTTTCATTTTCAGCAAGCTGCTACTAAATTTGAACTACATATTTAACTTTCTGCTCACAAAGGTGTCTTAAAATGATCAAATACGCTCTCGGATTGTATTTCTTTTTCTTTTACTCGTGTAGAAGTTGTAAATTTGGCAAGAAGGTTTCGTAGTCTATCCGCACTGGATTTGGAAATATTGAGAAGCGACGAAATTTTACTATGACTTACATTGATGTAAAATCTGATGAATTTGGTTAAATTTTAAAGACGAAATGAAACCCAGAATATTAAGTGATTAATGATCGTAAAGCGCATACAAAATTTATTGTTAGAATTAGAATTTTAACTCTAAAAATGCACAAGCGGTTACTTCAAGTTTTTCATTATTCGTCTTTATGCAGTGTTATTGCCAAATACACTAAAGTGGTTAAAAAAAAAAATAGTAGAATGCAATATTGTGAAATGTAAGGTTGCGAAAGATATCACTCTATAAGTTGTGGCTTTCAACATTCACTACAAAATTCAAGACACTTGAAACCACTAAACAGCGGTCTTGTGCATTAGAGGGATAATATTGCCGTAAATGAGAAATTATACCCTCCATCAAAAATTAAAATAGTGTTTGTCAAAATTGTAGTCAACATCGTAAAATTTTGAGTGCCTGTTTCTTAGTTTTTGAACAACAGATGCGATTGATTGCAAACCTTGGATCTTTTGCAAAAACTTATGACTTTTCAACTAGTTGCTACACGGATGGCTCTAAAAATGTAGATATAACGGGACTGGCCCTGTTTATAAACGAAAATCAAACTTTGTCTCCGGCTGCCAAACCCTAATACGGTTTTCCAAGCGGAAATATTCACGTTCAGAGAATGTAAGAACTGGGCTTGAAACCATTAGGTAAACTTAACGTGTAGGGATTCAAATATCTTCATAGATAGTTAAATGGTAATTAAATCCAGGAATACAGGATCAAAGATCGTACTAAATTGTGAAAAAACGATTAACAAATTCTCCAGACGTGGAACAATACGCATTATATGGCTACCTATCATCATGGAGTGATTGAAAATGGGAAAATTATTATTCTGGCTAATAAGCCGGAATATTACATACCATAAGCTTGTATAACCCAATGCCTTTCAGAGTATTTAAGATCGAGCTGGGAAAGGTGGCGGAGACATTGTATTGACTACTGTGGAATAATGACGCAGTAGAAAGAACAGTAAAAATACTTTGAGGCAATTGCAATGAGAGTAGAGCCATGAGCAATTTCAAAACTAAGTATGGGCAATATAACTATGCTAATGAGCGTACTTACGGGACACTCCGATTTACATGTACACCTGACCTTTATCATCGTGATGGAAAATGATGAATGCAGGGCATGCGGTGAAGATATCGAAGCAATGAAGCACTTTTTGTGTTATTGCTATTATTCGAAATCCGAATAATTTGGGGATAAAAATATACCAGACAACTCGTCTCAGAGGGGTGAACAGGAAGATGTTAAGGAAGTTTGTACAAGATACAGACTTTATAGAAAATAAGGTTGTGCATCTAATATAGACCGCCCAAGAACCCCTACATGATGCCTTAAATGTATGTCGATAGCTAAGAGACCCCTTGGTTGGTCTCCTGTCCATCAACCCACCTAGCTACTATTTACTTTTCATATTTCCAAAATAAATACTTAGTTATATTGAATAATTACATTGAAATTACTCTTTCCAATAGCAGAATTGAACACATCACGTTAGTACCATATTGTAATTGATGAGGTCCTTGCGGCTATTGGTAATTAGCCAATTCGATTTAAGACGTTCTTGCATACATTACATACATACATACATAATTGGTCATTAAAATCCTTCAGTAAGGATTACAAACTACCTTCTCATACCACCGTACTTATGCTGTGTCTGTTAATTTTATATATAAGTGGCGGGATCTACAGTTTAAAGCCGATTCCGAACGATTAATTTTCATTGTAATTTTCATTACTTTCACAGATTATCCATTTATTCATTTAACAGGACATTTCGTGTAAATATTTCGTTAGCATAATTCGCAAAGACGCTAAGTCCACTTTTTTCCAAAATTGAGATTTTAATGCAAAGCGATAACACTATACCAAATACTTATTTTACGACAAAAAAATGTCAATATGTAGTTTAAAGTTGTTGTAATTTTGTGGTTTGCAAAAACTACGAAAAATATTAACAGCACGTGCTAACTCCACGAATATTAATTATTAATTATTCTTAATTTTTGATCTAGGTCATTTAAAGAGAGCTATTTTGTAAAAATAATTGCATTTAAAAAGTTTACAAATTTTAAAAACTGAAGAAGCCGCAATGTTTTTTGTGTCTCCTGTAAAATTTGAAAAAAGGGACTTAACACATTTGCGAATGAGATTAACGATTTGCTTTATATAGCGTAAATTGGTTCAAAAACATTCTTTGTGTTAAACTTTATGGCATAAAATGTGTACAAATGCGTATAATAGGTGTAGTTAATGGTGCGATTGTTGACTGTGCGGACCCAAAGTAAAAGTTTAGCCACGGGAAAGCAGCTTAAAAAGGTGATTCTCTGTAAAGTCTACCAAGAGAACTAGGTTAGGTTAGGTGGCGAACCCACTCAAAGGGAAAACCTGCATTTGGGCCCTTTATAACACCACAGTGGTCTGGTAGCCTGTAAGAAAGTTTAATATCGGAACCCATAATAAATATATTACAGTTCAAACTGGCAGGCATTTTAACCGTCGTTACTCAATTTAGAAATAACAGCCCTTTGATTATTTTAAATTTTCTTGAGCTGTCAAACTGACTGCATGTGGTTATGTATATAAATGTATGTATATATACAAGTTGCATAATGCATCTAATTATAAACAAATTTCTATGTTACAAGAAAAAATTACATAATTCCAAGATGATATACATATAATTTTAAAAAAATCTTGTAGTGTAAAATAAATATTCTCTGGCCATACATTTTCGTTGTCACTCTTCTACAAATGAAAATTGAATACTTCAATTTACGATTCAATTTCGTTTGTAAGGGTAGAATCAAAGTGGTATGACATGATTGCACGGTATCTTCTTGTAAATGAAAGGAATTCATTTGGTTACATTTTTTTCGCTTTGTGTTGTGAAACATTTTCAAACAGTTTTTGTGTCAGTATAATATTAGGATTCATTCTAAAAATACGAGTAAGCGTATGACTCCAAAAGAAATTGAGTCAAAAGGGAGGACAGTTGAAGAATCTGAAAAATAAATTTGATAATTCATTGTACAGCAAAATGAAATAAATAGAATTTGAAATTCTGGAACAAATACAATCGAAAAATACAGTGAATCGAAAAATTAAAAAAAATAGAATCGAAGAAAATAATTTTTCAATTCTAATATTTATTTATTTTTGTATAATTACTACAGACAATCTGGAGTGTGTTCCTGTTCGTGATAGTGCAACAAAAAGAAAGATTATTAGATACAGTGGTGGTCAAAATAATTGCTAATGAGAACACATATGTGGTTTGCTCTATTTATTTTTTAATGTACTTATTTTCCCAATTTTTTTTTGTTCCTTTCTTATTTCTATTTCATATCACTTTACATTCACTTTACAATAATAAAAAATCAAATTTGGTAGAGAGAGTCGAAATTGAAGTGTTCGAAACATATGCAACGCTATTTTCTCTTATTCATGCTTTTGCTATTAACAGTAGCAAATTCTTTTTAATAATTTGATATTAAGTTTCCTTTTTATTCAAAATATCATGTTAAAAGCCTTTTTTACGCAGTTAAAATTTGAAGTTAAGATGATTAACCTTGATTTATTAATGTTTAATGCAAATGGCTTGAAACGAATACTGTTGAGGTTAAAATCCAAAATGTTTAATGACTTTAAAAATAGACTTTCTTTATAAAAGAAAATTATATAAAATATGATATTCATAAACCAACGGTATGCCAGGTAGTTAAAAGTGCAAACATCTTGAATAAAGTTAGAATACCTCGTGTAACAAGGCATGAATTTTCCAGAATGTTACGAATGTTCCCAGTGAAGCAAATACAAAAATTCCCCTACACACTAATCTAGCCACTATAAAAAGTAAAGCCCGAGATTACAGTCTGAGAAGCCTCAGAAGCACCTTAAGTGTTAGAAAATAATAGTAGAGCTAGCCTGAATCTAGTTCAAACCTATTTAAGTTGGACTCCAGAGCAATGAAAGAATATTCTATGGTCGGATGAGTTTAAGTCTCATTTCTGAGGTTCAGATAAAAGAACCTATGTTCGATGATCCCGAGGTAAAAAATTTAATCCGAGGCACACAACCGTCATAGTTAACCACTGAGGGGAAGCATGATCAATCTACAGATACCTCCTAGGCTCAGTTATGCCTTCGTACGCTGAATGGGAAATGCAAATTTCGTGGATATTCCAGTGCGATAATTACCCCAAATACACGTTGCAAATGTTTTGAACATTTGAATTTCAACTTATTCTGTTAAAACTATTATTTCTTATTGTTTTAAGTGAAGAATAATTTTATTTTAATATGAACAAGAGTTGAATTTAATATAAAATTTAATTAAAAAGCTACTTAAGGTGTTTTGATTAAAAAATCAACGTTTAGTTAAAATGTGATTTCAGTTGCAAATGTTTTGTCCACCACTATACATATGCATATAGAAACATACCTTGGAATTGTTTGGCATGACACGTTAATTTTGATGCAAATCGATATAGTTTAAAAATAAAACGAATTTTGAAAATAAAACTATTATTACGAAGGTCTTAATTATATGGTAACTACTGTATGTCCATTTTTGCGTTATAATTCCAATCGTATTTTTTGAAAGCAAATATAATACTAAATCGATTATGGTAAACTCGAAGGAAGAAAAAGTCTTAACTTGAAGTTTGCATATTTTTAGACATCGTCATGAAGAAATATGTAATCTGAAATGATAACAGAATCCAATAAGTATTCATTTACTTTTTTTATTATAATTGTGGATCATACTTTTATAATAACGAACGGTGTGATTAGGAGTCGAAAACACAGCGCTTATGAAATATTCTCTGTTTGCAAAAGCAATATTACTTATTTAATATAGAAACTTACAGTTTAAGTTAGTAAATACACTGCGTTTCACTTGAATAGCACACCGTACAAAAAAATCTTTTTAGTCCATTGCCGTCGACTTTTCAGCAAGACTACGCCCCAATACATAATGCCCGTGTGGTCAAATCGTGCATAGAGTCCAAAAATGTCAACCTTTTGAATTGACCACCATCCTCGCCGGACCTAAATATAATAGAGAATGTTTGGGGATGGCTGGTCTGAAAAGTTTACTAGTCTGGAAAACAATTTTCAACCAAAGATGAACTTATTGAAGCCATCCAACGGGCATGGAATTCAATTTCTCCCGACTATTTGAAAAATTTGTACGAGTCAATGCCTAATAGGGTATACGAGGTTATTCTGAACAAGGAAGCCTCAACTCACTACTAGAAACCCATATTTAAGTTTTAGTTTTTGTAAAAAGAATACAAAAAATAATAAAACAATTAAAAGCCTTAATAAAAAGTAATTTTTCTACATTTATTAAAAAATGTGCTATTCTAGTGAAACGGAATTTGCTTGTCATTTTTTGAGTATTTTTATTTTTTATGTTGTATTTTGAAAACAACTTGAAATATCGAAATATTTTTTATTTTATAATAAAAGCTATAAATAACACTACAAATGCAATCCACAATCAATCCGTTATCTTTATTTCTTACAAAGATATAGGAGGGAGAATTTCAATGTGTACGGTGTGCTATTCAAGTGAAACGCAGTGTATTGTGGGACTGTTATGGTTCTGAAGAATGTTGGATATAAAAAATATATAAATTTTTTACCTTAAAAGGTATTTTCGGCTCAGTCAAAAATTTGTGGGCTTCATTATGAAAGTAGCAATAATTAGAGGTACTAATGTATAATGATCATAAGCTAGATAATATTACTATACGTAATTGGTCACACTTCTAACAGTATGTAGTCTTAGTGCGGAGAATGAACTTGGATACAATAAAAAGATGATGTACTGATAAATCTAGCGGTGTATTAAGAACAGGAATTTCATTTTTTTACGTGTCTAAAACGGTAATGGTCTTGTTGAATTACTTTTTGTTGTCCTTTGAAAACACCGAGAACAGATTGAGTAAATCGAGAATGCTGTATTTTACTCCTATAAGCACTACGCGAAGCTGTGGCTTGTTGTTCATAATTACATCAAACAGCGACTCAACAGACCTCAACATTACTGAGCATGTTTGTGGAAAAACTTGTAAGCTCTATAAATCCAGTGCCAGGACGGTGGAGCTGTTGGAAAAGGAATTAGAATTAGGAATTCCAATTGTTAAAACAGTGCTTTTTGTTTGACTGTCAATCACGCATTTGACATGAAATTTGTTAATATTGTTTTCCTTTTTTGTTTTAAAAATAGTTTTAAATAAAAAATACTAAGTATTATAAATCCTTTAAAAGCTTTTTTAATTATCTATAAATCATAAATTTTTTTTTCCAAATATCTATAATGAAGTGGAAAAATTGGCATGAGAGTCTTCAAGATCAATCATACTTACTCATTCTAAAAAGGCGAAATTAATGAAACTAAAACAAATTAAAACAAAGAACATAGTGGAAGAGCTCTGTAACTATTATTTACGTATATAGAAACTTACACGATAATTTCACTTCTAATGAGACAATTTTAAAAGAAAATGCTTCGATAAGAACATAATTTGCTTTAGTTTACCAGAACAACTACTTGAACAAAATTAAATTATAAAATTAAAATTTAAACGATTTATTGAAACTAAATATCATGAAGAAGACAAATAAACTACTACTCCCCTTAGCAGTACTTGGTAAAAGTAGACATAACATATGGTGCACATGCATATGTGTACCCATGGTCTCAAAAAGTTTTTGCAATATACAGGCATATTGACGGTAACAACTCTTTGTAATGCAGACTCCATACTTTACATATACAGTGGCGAGCATAAGTCACACATTGGGAGGAATCGGTTTAGTTTCAGCATTAACGAGAAATGCGAATATATGCGGGCAATACTGTATAAATGCTTTTAAATAACTTTAAGCTGTCTTTAACATTTAAAAGGAAATAATTTCACTTTATTTTTTTTTTTAATTTGAGAACAGTCGAAGTTAATATATAACATTTGGATAATTTTTATTTGAATAAATAATATACAAATATAAAGTCGTTATTTTTTAATTAACATGTATCCCTATTTGCTCGCTAGTGTACGTAATTTTATCTACATATCTTAATTTTTTTAGGAAAGAAAGAAATAAGTGTAAATAAATAAATAAAACTGCATGTCTATGCCCACTGCACTTGCATTTGATTTCTTTGATCCTGTTTCTAATTTATAAAAAAAAAATAGTTGATGAATAAAACAAATATTCTTCCAAAATTCTCATAGTATTGTATTAGAATACTGTAAGTTTATATTTGAAAACTAACGTATTACACAAACATTTATGCATATAATATTTGCTATAAAACTTTATGATGTACATAAATGTCTTCTAAGATTTCAGTACTTAACATTTGATTTATTTTCAAAAAATGTTTCATGTTATTTTATAATACTGAGTGTATGGAATAGAACTTCTGATATTACGGATATAAGTGCTTAGTCATTATAGTCTCCATTATGCATAAAATCAATTTGTAATACATGTATGTATGTATGAACTTAAATGGTTTGTATAAAGAAAAATGGCAACAGACAAATATGGGACAATATACAGTCGACAGCATAAGTTTAAATAATCAATATATTTAAAGAATTTTATGAATTTTAACTATAAGTACGTATAAAAAATTAATGTTTTTATAATTATGTTAATTCATACCAATTTTATAGTAAATCAAAAACAAACTAATGTATTCCACACAATAAAAGAAAAATTGGCAAAACTTACTGGTGACGTTATATTTTTATGAGCTGCATAATATGTATACATGGAGTGGACAGCATAGGTAAGCTACTATATTCTAAAAAATTTTATGAATGTTAAGCAAAAGTTTGAATAAAAAATAAAGAACTTATATTCGTTCTATTAGTTTCTTGTTATTTTATTAAAAAACAAAAATTTTTAATGTGTACCACAAAACACCGGAAGGAAAATGAAGAAAATTGCTGATGACTATGTATGGTGGTAGAAGCATAATGCTGAGTGTCGGCACCAGACATGGGCAGTCAGGAATTTATTAAGAAAACAACGAATAAGACTGTATTACAACATTAGAAAGCACAAGTTGAATTAAAATGCGGGAAAATTTGGCATCTGAAGTTATTATGATTTTCATAATACTACTAAATATTAGGTATAACATTTTGAATTTTAAATTTACCCCGCGTTTTTATTTCCGGGTTCCTACACTTTTGTGGTGCAAAAATATGGAGTCATCAAAAAATCGTCCTTATAGAGAACAATGTTTTTCTTTTTTGTAAATAAATAAAAAAAAATATAAAAAACACATATTATTGCATAAAATGATCATGATGCATAATGATGCATAAATGATCATGAGATCATGAAATTACTAAAATAGATTGTATTAAGTCTTTTAATGTCCACTATATATTTGTTAATAATTTGACATGAGATAAAAGTTTATTTTTAGTTCAAACAGTAACAATTGCACATAAATTCGTTTGTACTATAAAATATAATTATTTATTACATAATATGCCGTTTCAATCTTGAGTTGCAAAAATTTAAATTAAATTAAATACTTAAAAATCTGTGTCAATAATTGGTATCATTTTAAATTAATTTTAAGTTCATATGAAAAAATGAAATAATATTAAAATTATGAAATGCAGCGTTTAGTAATAGAATCTCCGCTAGGGCTGTAAAATCTTTATTTCTATTAAAAGCCCTTAGGGGAAAAAGGTGTTTTCGAACGGTGACTCGTGAAGCTGTTGTAGTAGCATCAAGTATAACTCCATCTGATATTATGACTCTGTGTCTAAAACTAGTGTATGGCAGAATTAGGATTGTTGGTAGATCTTTAGACAGCTGAGAAATGAAGGAAAGAAGAAAGACTCTTAGACGAATGGTAAGGTTGCTGGGATACCGTAACAAAAAGAGGATGAAGTCACAGCCTTGTTGGAAACGTTCAAAGACTGGTTGAAAGGAAAAGTGGTAATATTTTCTATAAATACAGCGCAGTTTTTGACAAGACATAGCTATTTCAGAGAATATCTCTATTAGTATGGACACGATAACTTTTTCCTTCTGCAATAATGTAAAATCCGAATGCGGAAACCTTTTTTAATAGCCAAGATTTAAGTTGTAACGCGTGCTAAAGGAAAAGATAAAGGAAAGAGTTACTTCAGCTAGCATATTACATGCTGCGGTTAACGGTAGACTGGCATTAAGCAAAAATGTTATCTGCAAATGTGCCACATCACCTAAGAAGATTTGAAGAAATTCGTAGAAAGAGAAACAAAAATGAAATTCGTAGTGTGAGGAAACCATTAAACAATTGTGTTACAGGTCGAATGGTCTATAAATCTAGAGATTGTCCAACACTACTGTTGCTAAGGCAATTGGGTATTTCGATGAATTTGTAACCTTCAAAAAAAAAAAAACATCTTAACATCATGTTATCTAAATAACATGTTTTTTTTTTAATTTCCGAAATGCTACATTCGATTCGTTTAATGATTTTAATCAAAGCCTGTTATGTATTTTTAGAAAATAAAAGTAATAACTAATGATCCATTGACCACAGGATTTTTTTGCAATGATTTTTTTGTATGTATGCCATAATTATTAATTTAGATAATTTCTCTTACACTTTTATATCAGTTTCATGTCTTTCAATCAGAAATGTTATATTTATTACATTTACCTCTGTTGTAACAATTATGTGCACATATCTTAATTATCAAATAATTTTTATTATTTTGATAATCGCAAAAAAGTTTTGTTAGTTACAAATTGTTGCCTGTAACTATTTGCAACTTTAAATATATTTTTTTAATATATTAATGTATTAATTTTATTAATAAAAATATACTCTACTGTAGTTGTTTGTCTATAAGGAAGGGAAAATTTTTTTATTTCCAAAACAAGAATCTGAATTGAAAAAATTTGGCATTTATTTTCAGTAAACTTGAGCATTACATCATGACTACTAGTTTAGTTTTACACCTTTTAAATTTTTAGTAGTTACAATGGGTAGAGTAAAATTGCGCACGATTTACATCGTGTCGATTTGCGATACCATATTTTTTGTTCCTTGTCACTTCGATTGCGTCGTCTTGGAATTTTAACCGATTTTTGTTTGAACTCCAGTAAAGGAACTTCCACAAAGCGTCTCGATACCTTCAGGAAGATATTTTCCGACTTGAGATATGGTTAAAGGCTTACATGTAACATGCCCCCATTGGTATAAATAACCAGTTTATGATTAATTCCAAACTAATAGTACAATTTTATATTGAATTTGAAATAATTGAATTTGAAATATACTGCTGATACGCTCCACATTACCTGTACTAAAGTAATTACTCTGAAGAGTATGCAGTTTGATTTCGTCTCATTCGAATTTAATATTACTTATACGACCTTGTTGTAATGAATTCTACATATTAAATATGAGCATAATACTTAATCCTAATCTTACTGACATAAAAATGTAACAAATCTTACTGACATAAGCATCTAAGGCTCAAGATTATTAAATTACCTTTTCCAAAATGTAACTCTCAATGCGTTGTCATTATTATTATCCAAAATATTAAACTTTAAATATTGGTATATCAAACAAAAATGCGTGGTGTATAAATTAATAGTGGTTACGTAAGCAATACATTTTTGTTTTCTAATATTTTTATAATTTTATTATAGCGATACAAACTCGTTTATTTCTCATTTAATTTTTCGAGCCGCTTTGGCAAGAATTTGTACTCCCTGCAAAATTATTGTGGTCAGATAGTATTGGTCTAAACTCAATGAAATTTTGTTTTAGTTTGTATTTTCAATACATTTGTAAAATATGTTATTTTATAAGATTACTAGCTGTACCATGCGCGCTTTGCTGTACTACCAACTAAAATAAATTTGAAGGAAAGATATTACACAAATATCCAATTAATTTTGAATCATTTTATTCATACAAAGTTTCGGTCGATATTAATGCTGCAGCTCTACGTCTCTGACTCTAAATTCGAATAAGTTGATCCGGCGTTTCGGCAGCTCTAGATGTTGATGCTCGTAATCTCTCTCATTCTAGGCGTGCATCGCGTTGATCCGGCGTCTCATCAGTTCTTGATCTTGATGATTGGGATCGTTGTGTTTGACGAGAATGGAATTTTGTTTACAGGATGATAGGCATGTTTATTCCACAGTTATCGACTACGATTTTCAATCAATCTCCGGTTATGTCTTTATTTGTGTGTTGTTGATTTATGTTTTAAGGAAGATTGCAATTCGCAATTTTTCTGCTACTGAAGTAACATCTCTTCAGAAAAAGGTAGTTGTTATACATTTGGCATATTTTCGTTTTTCAGGTCTTAAACAAAAATGTCACTGACATCAAAATGAATAAAGTAAATTGATTTCTTATATGATGATGTTTAGGATAATTGTTAATTTTTAGGTAATAGAAGATTAATTAAATATGTTATTTGGACAAGTTTTATATTTAATTGAGTTGAAGTAAATAATACCGTCTTATGTTTGCCTACTACTTCTGAGTAACGTATCGAAAAAAGGAAATACATAAAATTAAGTTTTTCGCGACCTTCTCTCAGAAGTCTATTGGCAACATCTTTGAGATTAAATTAACTTGCAATGAAAAGCTTGTTAAATTAATTAGGAAAAGTAACACGTAAACATATAGGTGTGCGAGGAGGGAAAACAATATGGAAAACGGTACAACCATGACAGTACCATCAAGTTTATCATATCTTTCTCTTTTGTATTCATAATATTCTTCACGAAGTAGAAAATTAACGGTTTTGTGTGAAACGCAAATTCAGAAGAGATTTGACCAAAACTTGAGGGACTACTCTTGATGCGTGTGAACTACGATAACATGGAGTTGGCGAAGTAGTCATTATTAATAATACAAAGAACTCGATTTCGGTGGACCACGAAATTTATAACTGCCATAAAATTCATTTAGTTACTCATCTACAGCGACAAAATTATTGGGATTATTAAAAGCTGAAAGACTTTCAGCTCATTTTTTGAAAAGGCGTAATAGGTGTAAATTTATCATCATTTCCGAGTAGCACATTATCAAATCGAATGACTCTGTTATCTCATAAATATGTAGTTGACAGAAATATTATCATCTGTAATATCTATGAAATTAATCATAGGACGAAACACTTTTTTCTAATGTTTGTCTGTCATGTGAGATAAATATAAGAAGAGCAATAAGAAAGACTCTACAACATTTCAAAAAACAGCTGCTAGCAACCTGCACGTAAATTGGTAATGTTTTCTCTTTCCAAACTACTAAAGACATGCGGTTCTCTATTCCAAGTAGTACCATCTTTGGCTATAGACATCCTATTGTCATGTTTGTTGCTGCCAATACTTCCTTTCATAAGACGAGCTTCTGTTTTCTTCTTCAGAGTCTTCAGCAGCTGGAATATTATATACATATGTATATATATAATCGGTCATTACAACATTTTGTTGTAAATTGGCAATGTCTGGCTTGAGGTTTGGACTTTGGGTCTGACGTTTAATAAGCTAACACACCACATACTATACTACTACTACTTCAATCAATATCAAGAACATATCAAGAACATAAAATTTAACTTTTCCCCCTTCGTCCAACACTTAACTTTCAATTCCTTCTCAATTACCATAAGTAATGTATTATTTACGATAAAACTTCACAAAATCTTTGAAAACTTAAAAAAATTACATACACAACGCCAAAGAATCGCTAGGATAGTCGTATGTATCAAAAGTGATACATAAGCCAGAATTATGAAGCTTTTGAATTTTTTAAGTCCTGTTTGTAAAATTTTTCTTTTTTATTTGGTTTAAAATAATGGTGATAACAGTAACAAAGAATTAAAAAAATATCAGGCTTTTAACTTTTTCTGAATTAAAGTTATATAGTCTCAAAAATTCAAATGTTTCATTTTTGATACAAAGCTCGATTTACGGTTAATATAATACAACAGGCACATATGTACATAATGTTCATTTAAATAATTTGGAACAACAGCTTGTAATTCTCGTTGTATGTGTGTATCAGTAACAAAAAGTAACAAGAGCAAACATTAAATTGTTCATAATATTGCTATAGAATTCATATTTTCTCTTTTCATAACTTTCTTTATCTCATACTTTGATAGTTTCCTGAAGATGGCCGTTGTTCCTGATGATTATAAAATCGATACTTTTTGTTTATAAATTATGCTGATGGTAATGCAATACCCTATAAAAAGGTGTTCGCACGTGTTTTCAATTATCGGCAATTATGCTTTAAGAAACAATCACTGCAGTCGCTGATCGAATATCATAACAACTGTAAATATAAAATCTACTTGATACAGACATTTGTCAGGCATTCCTATTTATTCCGTAAATTTACGTAGTGGATATTTCATATATACTGGCGAGCAAAAGTGCATACATAACGTTAAAAAATATGAAGTTTATATTTGCATATTATTTAACAAACTAAAAAACAATCCATATGTTAAATATTAATTTAAACCATTCTTTTATTAAGAAAACACCTTTAAGTAATATTATTTCCTATTAAATATGGGGGATTTCGTGTCAAGTGACCCAATTTTTAAAATCGATGGCTTCCGATGAAATTTTTGCACCAAGGTTAGTACTATTGGATAGTGGGCCAGACACATATTTTCAGCTCTATCAGTCAAGAACTGCCGGAGTTAGAGGGGGACAAAGTTGGACATTTTGGTCATACAGGGTGATAATTCGTGGACTGTATGGATGTCGATGGTGGCGAAGATGCTGTTGTGGTGGTTGGTGGTTGTGGCGACTTCTCGGAATAAAATTTTAAGTATTTTGCACTGTCTGGCACTAATAAAAAAAAACGAAAAAAAATCGGAAATAACAATTCTTTCGAAATGTATATAAAATCAACACTTTCCTTCTTTTCTGTTGACACACGAACACGCAAAAAAAAACTTTAGCTTAAAATGTTTATTAAAATACTCGAGCTGGTTAAGTTAATTAATTTCCCAAGGCTTTTAATCACAGTTTATTTCGTTTTTCTAACTTCAAATATTTTCACTGTGAAACACAATAAAATTTCGGGTTTTTTTTATTTTTATCAATATCAACTTAAAAATAAAATTTATTGTACAAATTTTAAAATCATGCTTGTGGATGTCACAAATTAGAATAATATTTTTTTCTCAACTTAAACAAGAAAGAAGCCTAAAATAAACAGGATTATAGAGAAATGTTCCAAAATTCCAAAGCTTTACTTAAATTACAGTATAATGTTATAAATTCCTAAAGCTTTAATTACTTCCATTATACTGTTATATCAAAAAACATGAAAGCTTAAATTAATATTGTTGCGCCCTCTATTGGATGTTACTTGTCTTCTAGATGATCGCCGGAGAAGGGATTTTGCAATCACCGGGCGTAAACATTCCAGCGCCCTTGCAGTACTGCAACCAATAACAAAATGGCTTCAAAATTAATGCTATATTAAAGAAAATCAAAAAAACCAAAAAATATTATTGTATTAATTGAAATTCTTAATTTATTTTCTCCAAATTTTCCAATAAATAAAAGACTAAAAACTATATCAGCTCACGATCCGGACTTCATTGGGTCAGCTGCATTAAAGAAGATAAATTATAACTATAAATAAAAATGATGTTTAATACGTATCATGGTTCAAAGCGATGTGTTGCATACCTATGTATTATAAAGAACACAGGCCCGAAATTAAATAGCCAAAAATAGAAAACTGGGCCAAAGGTTTACCCATCGTACCACCAAATACCCCATTGCGTATGATTTTGCTGTACACGTCACAGCCTAATCTGATTCCAACTGGGGCCGCTACAAAAAACGTTGAGTCTGCCAGTTGTAGTCCCGGAAACTGGTCCACAATCCTTCTGTCCATCGACCTTGACGGTGTGACACCATCCAACTTACTTCGACTGTGTCGCTGCTGCCGTAGTTACCTCTAATAACCAAGAGCACCCGTTCCGAGCGTCCAACTCTAATCGTCTTCGCGCCAAACCTGCGCACCACCTTTTCGGAGATGAGAGTACGTTCTGCAGTAGGATCAATTACTGCTCTCTCCGTGACGTATCGTCCCTGTGCCACAATGTTCACTACAGCGGTTGGCTTCAAGAGTACGCTATCCGTCATATCACGTAGAAGGTAACGTTCTGCCAGCTGTCGAGCGAGAGATTTCTCCTGGCTGATGAGGTTGAAGGTTCCTCGATCGACTTGGAACCAGAGCGTTAGACGGACTCGGACTTCGGCTCTCACGATTATCGGACGAACGAGGTCCCCTGGCGGAGTTTCGGGACGAACGAGGTCCTTTGTTATTTGTGCGAGCAGGCGATTTGCGATTGCGGCTGCCTCTCTTCGACTTTGCGACCTTCTTCGGACCAGACGAACGAGGTCTGTTATCCGGCTTGTGGAGAAGCGTATGATGCATGTCACCGCAGCGCTTACATTTGCCAGTACTAACGCACGTCCGCCAGGTATGGTCGTGACTCAAACAGCCAGCGCAGTATTTGTAAATTGTCACCAACTTCATTTTCTCTTCATAGTCTGCCCTCGAGAATCGTTCACAAAATCGCAATGGGTGTTTTTTTAAACAGACGCGACACACCATCTTCTTATTGTTGTCGCCTTGCTTGTATTTTTTCGCCGAAACCATGATACTGTTATCTGAAATTATTAAATTTTCAAAGTGAACACGTTGGTAGAAGTACCAGTTTCACAACTGGTCGGGTGATTGTACCACGTGAAGTCTTCAAATCCACTACTCTGACATGACTATCTCTACCCGAATGCAAATTAACTACGCGACCTAGGCGCCATTCGTTGGTAGGCACGTTGTTCTCGCGGATGACCACCATATCACCGACCTCTAAGTCCTTCCTTAAACACTTCCACTTGTTCCTCTTCTGTAACTCCTTCAAATATTCCTCCTTCCAACGGAGACATAAACGTTGGTTTAGAGCCTTGACTCTTTGCCATCGGTTTGTTATTGAGGGTAAAGGATCTGCAATCTGTAATTCCGGTGGGGACAGTAAAGGGCCACCAATCAAGAAATGACCTGGCGTAAGAGCATCCAGGCAATCGGTATTATCTGCCAAAGGACATAATGGGCGCGAATTCAAGTACGCCTCGACACGTGCTAGGAGAGTGGAGAACTCCTCAAAAGAATATCTCAAGCTCCCTGCCAGCCTCTTGAAATGGTGTT
This sequence comes from Sarcophaga subvicina, assembly GCA_936449025.2. Lineage (NCBI taxonomy): Eukaryota > Metazoa > Arthropoda > Insecta > Diptera > Sarcophagidae > Sarcophaga > Sarcophaga subvicina. The sequence goes on from OW388080.2 coordinate 56,059,953, forward strand.
TAAAACTTTTGACACATGCTTCCCAGAGACCTCCCATATGAGGTGCACCAGCAGGGTTGAAATGCCATGTTAACCCCCTAGGTCCGTAAGTAGCATTGACCTGGGAACCTGATTCCTTAAGAAAATTCCGAAATTCACTTCTTAAGATTTTCGACGCTCCTACAAAATTGGTCCCGTTATCAGAATACATATCGGTAGGGTATCCACGGCGAGAAATGAATCTAGCCAAAGCAGCCAAAAATGCAGACGTGGATAAATTACTAACCGCTTCCAAATGAATAGCCTTCGTAGCAAAACAAATAAACAGACACACGTAGCCCTTAGTTATAAGACACGCTCTGCCTGTGTAATTTCGAATGTCAAAGGGCCCAGCATAATCTACACCAGTGCTAGCGAAAGGACGCGTGAAATCGGTACGAGACGTAGGTAAAGCTGCCATTATTTGACTCTGAGTCATTCCCCTATAGATAGTACACGTCCTGCAACGCCCTACAACGGTCTTTATCACATTATTAGACCTGCGCATGTAGAATTCGGTTCTCAAGGCTCTTAGCATCAATTGGTTTCCGCCATGCAAAGTCAACCGATGGATAAAATCGATCAACAGATAAGAAAATCGACTCGCTGTCGGTAAAAGAATCGGAAACCTTTCGTTGTACTTGAGGTTCACCGCATTAGCCAGTCTGCCACCGACTCTCATCAAACCACCTCCATCTAAAAAGGGATTTAAATTCAAAAGTTCTCCTTCAACAATTTTCTCTCCACCAGACAACCGCCGGTATTCCTGAGGGTATCAAGCTGGTTGAGCTATTTTTATCAGTTTTCCCCTCACCCTCTGGATTTCGTGTGGAGTAATCTCCAAAGAACCACAACGCGAGCGTTCTCTATCAAAAACCCTAAACACTAAGGCCATCACACGCAACGCCCTCGAATAGGAAGAAAACCGATTCAAAAAGTCATCGAACTCCCTAAAATAAGTGAAGAAAACCATGTGACACTTTTCTTCCTCCTTAGTGTCATATTCCTCGGGACTAGGATTACGCCACTCGTCGGTAGGATAATCTAACCATTGGGGGCCATGCCACCACAGATTGTCCGTCGCCAAATCCTGCGGTCGACTTATCAAATCAGCCGGATTCTGCTCCGACCGAACATGCCTCCAGCAGGCCTTATTCAGGTGCTGTTTTCCACGAACTGGGTAGTTTTTGAAACCAAGCTAAAACCATGGTAGAATCTGTCCACCCATAGAATTTTGTTCTTGATGCGTCAAATTTCAAATTCGCCTTCACAGCTTCCATCAACTCAGTCAATAAGACAGCCCCACAAAGTTCCAGCCTAGGTAACGAAATTGTCTTCAAAGGAGCGACCCTCGACTTAGCCAACAACAGATGGGTTTGAATAGCACCTAAATCATCCTCTATACGAATATATATACACGCCCCGTATGCTTTCTCCGAAGCATCAGAGAACCCATGAACCTCCACATTATAATCGGGTCGAAAACCTACCCAACGAGGTATTTTTATATTGTTAATGAAACTATATTCATTAAGAAATTGCTTCCATTTCGCAAGGCTCTCCGGGGTCAAAAATTCATCCCAATCAGTCTTCTCGCTCCATATTTTCTGCATGAGCATTTTTGCAGTGACAACTATCGGACCTAACCATCCAGCAGGATCGAAGAGCTTGGCTATAATCGACAATACCTCTCTTTTCGTAAAATTCTCCTTAATATCGATTGTCGTTGTCGTGAAGAAGAACTGATCAGAACCTGGCATTCCATCGTACGCCCAGGGTTTTGATCGAGCTAATATCCTCGAATTCCAAAAAATCTTCCCTCAACAAGTGATCAGAAGGCAATCCCTGAAGAATTCTCTTGTCGTTTGAGGTCCACTTCCTCATCGAGAAACCCGCAGAAGTCAACGCCGCTCTTAATTGGTCCCGAGCGGCTATCGCTCCAGAAACATCATGAGCCCCAGCTAACGCATCATCTACGTACATCATCTCACGTAAAATTTCAGAGGCTAAAGGCCATTTTGCCTCACCGTCGTCAGCGAGTTGAAGCAACGTTCTTATTGCCAAAAAAGGAGCCCAATTTACCCCGAACGTGACGGTTATAAACTCGAAATCCTCTACTTCCTTATCCAATTCCTTACGAAAAACTATTCGCTAATACTTTACTTGATCAGGGTCCAAAAGAATCTGCCGATACATCTTCTCAATGTCCCCGTTAAAGACATATCTGTAAAAACGCCATCTAACAATCAAAAGTTTCAAATCATTCTGCAATACAGGCCCGGTAAATAAGGTGTCGTTCAAGCTCAATCCACATGATGTTTTACTAGACGCGTTGAAAACGACCCTAACCTTTGTGGAAGAGCTTTCAGGCTTCAAAACCGCGTGATGAGGTAAATAATACGAATCGCCTTCCCTCACATCCTTAAAATTCACCTTCGCCATATGACCCAAAGATTCATATTCCAATAAAACCGCATCATAATCCAATTTGAGAGATGGGTTTCGAAGTAGGGAAGCTTCGTTCCGCAAAAACTGTTTGTAGGCCCTTGGGCGAAAAGAGCCAAGGCAAGCCAGGGAATCATACTGCGGCCTGATAGGTAATGATACTATGTATCGCCCAGCCGAATTTCTACGTACTGTTTTCTTAAAATATTCCTCACAGTACTCATCATCAGGCGACATCTTCGAATGTCTTGGAGCTTCCTCCAATTTCCAGAACCTCTCCAGCTGCTTATCCAATTCCAATTCAGGGCAATACGACACGAGAATTGTATAGCTATTGGAACGCGGTTCGGGTAGTGACCCTGTCAGAACCCAACCAAATATACTCTCCTGGGCCATCAAATTCCCCAGAAGATTTTTCCTAACACCCTCCAACATCACGCTAGGATAAATGTCGCCTCCAATTAGGATGTCCATTCGATTGCTCTCATTAAACTTAGGATCAGCCAATGTGATACCCGAAAAAGCTGCAGATCGCGATATGTTAATAGTTGAGCTGGGTAACATTCCGGTTAACTTCGGCAACACCAAACCGATTGCCTCCACACGAGGTTGATCGCCCGACAGAGAAGTTAAGACAAACGAACATTGTCTTTGGACTGCACCAGCACATGCTCCATTCAAACCAGAGACCTTAGCATGTATATTCACCGCCGGCAATCCCAATCTCCTCTGTAATCCTTCCGAAATGAAGGTAGCTTGAGACCCTGAATCTATTAGGGCCCTAGCTCTAAACGTTTCCCCTCGGTGGTAGATACCAACTACGGCAGTTCCCAAAAGTATCTGCCTCGACGTAGCAGCAAAACAATTTTGGACCTCACCATTCGACCCGACTGCACCGCTAGAACTTGGCGTATCCAAAACGCTCGAAGAGGATCCAGACACCTCTCGATGCAGTAGAGTGTGGTGCTTCAACTTGCACACCGTACAACCAATAGTACTCTTACACTCATTGAGTCTATGATCACCTGTGAGACAATTGATACAAAGACTGTACCTCTTCACGACCCAAAACCGTCTCTCAGGAGGTAAATCCAAAAATTTCGGACAAGTAACCACCAAATGGTCTCCCGAACAATATTTGCAAAGTTTCCTATTTAATCTAGTGGAAAAGGAACGAACTGCCCTTTTCGGATTGGGAAGAGTTTCAGGGACAGGCCTAGAACCGCTAACTACTGGTTCAAAATTTCGAATTTCAGACACAGTTTCTAGAGATTGAAACCGTGACGTCAAAAAATTATCTAAATCCTTCCATTTGGGAATCTCCACCTTGTTCTGGATTGTCTGTTCCCAGAGCGACAAAGTTAGCACCGGCAGCTTGGTGGAACACAAATAAACAAAAATTGGATCCCAATTGGAGATATTAATATCGTGCATCTTAAGTGCCGATATCGAATTATTAATATCCCGTTGCAACCTCTTGATATCCTGGGCTGCTTAAATTTGACCGGTGTTAGAGTAAACAAAACCTTCAGCTGGGAATTCACCAAAATCCTCTTATTTTCGTACCTGTCCTTCAGATTATTCCACGCCTCCTGGAATCCATTAACAGTGAGAGGAGATTTTTTTACAATTTCTAAGGCTTCACCACGCGTGAACTGCCTCAAATAAAAGAGCTGTTCCACTTGTGAAATGTTGGCCCCGTTCACATAAACAGCAGTGAACATGTCGCGAAATGATGGCCAAGATTTGTAATCCCCATGAAACACCTCCATGGTGCAAGCGGGTAGCTGCATGCTATGTCGAATGCGGTTCTCGTTGCCTTGACCATTGAGACACTGTGTCGATGACATCCCAGCTTGGTTGACCAAGGTTTGGGAAAGTTTACCCATTAATGAGGCAACAGTAATGTATCCTAACCTACAGTGTCCAAAAAGTTCACGTGCAGCTTCCCGGTCACCTTCCAAATCCTCCTCGTCACCTGTGGCAAAGGCCTCATAGGAATCCCTCACCCTTGCCCACAGCGACTTGAACTCCTCCTTCTGGATCTCAATGGAGAAGGTCGTATTACCTTCCTGAGGAGTAGCATTGAATTCCCTCTCAAAATCCAGGAATATTTGGGCAAATCTCTCAAAAGTCAATAATCTCCTCGACTTCGGCATCTCGAATATTATTAATAGTAGATAGCAACAACAACAAAAAGTGAAAACTAAAAGGAATTAACTATTCGAAAACTAATTCCCCAAACGAAATGTAAATCCGATACAAATATCAAAAAATCAAATAAATAATAAACTAAATCAGAACACAACTCGAAAAAGGCCGCGCCCTGATCGCCACTAATCACGCGACACTCCTCCAGAACCGCAGATAGTCCAAAAAATTAAACACAACGCGCCATCACGACCAACTTGACGCTTTATCGCAAAATTAATACAAGTGATATATGTATGTCCAATAAAACGGGCATATATAATTAAAAACAAAAATTACGCAATTCGCGAAACTAAGCCAACAGGACGAATTTCCAATGGCCAATAATCCGATGACTATTATAGTCCTCAAAATTCAAATACATGAACAATAAAAAAAATACAAAATGTGAAAAGGCAGTTCCAAACAACTACACTCTTTCACTTTTAATTTCAAAAATAAATGTAAATATATGTATAGTTTATATGTATATAAATTTTGTCAATGGTAAATCAAAAATATTAAATTTGATATAATAAAATTTAAAGAAATAAATTGAAATAAATAAAAATGGTGAATTCAAATTTATTTTCGTTTACAATTGTTAAAAAATATAAATGATTTCCAAAATGACTAAATAAAAAAATAAAAAATTCGAAAGCAAACCCATAAATAAATTTTAATTTGTTACTTCACTTTACTTTATTGCAAATCAAATATCCCATTTGCTAACAAATCTGTTAAAAAATTCCAGACCTAATACTATGGAAGCGTGTAACAATTATTTATGGGTCCCTCTTTCATGTATCCGGTGGATTTGAAGAAGTGTTATAAAAGGTAATGAGCTTCGCTGTTTAGCCCACGCACAGTCACCAATTATAACACAACTATCAACTTATAACCGATATCAAATTGGGTGGTTGAATTCGATTTCCAACTATGATATTCACGCCTCAATTTGACATCCTAGTCACTATTGACTTTGTTACAAGTTAAGAAAAGTTGGTATAACAGTGCACAAACTTTGATTCCTATATTCGATAAATTTACAAAGTGTGCCAGTGCTATCGCAATTATAACACACCACTTTGTAAATATATATGCACTGTTATACATTCTATATAAAGGGTGTTTTTTATAGAGGTATAGAACTTTAAGTTGCAATAAAACAACGATGGATTATTCGATTGACATGAATTTTATTTATCCGAAAGATAATCTTGTGGCATTACATTTTAAATATGATTTCTGTCATATGACCGCCACGGCTGGCGCGGATGTAGTCCAATCTGGACGTCCAATTTTCGATGACTTTTTCCAACATTTGTGTCCGTATATCGGCAATAATACGGCGAATGTTGTCTTCCAAATGGTCAAGCGTTTGTGGCTTCACCGCATAGACCAATGACTTTACATAGCCCCACAGAAAGTAGTCAAGCGGTGTTAAATCACAAGATCTTGGAGGCCAATTCACAGGTACAAAACTTGAAATTAGGCGGTCACCAAACGTGTCTTTCAATAAATCTATTGTGGCACGAGCTGTGTGACATGTTGCGCCGTCTTGTTGAAACCACATCTCCTGGACATCATGGTTATTCAATTCAGGAATGAAAAAGTTAGTAATCATGGCTCTATACCGATCACCATTGCCTGTAACCACCATCGTTTTTGAAAAAGTACGGACCAACTGTTCCACCAGCCCATAAATCGCACTAAACAGTCAGTTTTTCTGGATGTAACGGTGTTTCCACGTACACTTGAGGATTACCTTCACTACAAACGCGGCAGTTTTGTTTGCTGACGTAGCCATTCAACCAGAAGTGCGCTTCATCGCTGAACAAAATTCGCTTATGAAAATCGGGAACAACGGTTTTGGGCCCATTCGACGAATCTACGCCTAACTTGATGATCGTTTGGCTTCAAATCTTGCACGAGTTGGATTTTGTAAGCACGCAAACCAAGATCCTTCCGCAAAATCTTCCATAAAGTGAATGGACGCAGATCCAATTCCTGTGCTCGATGGCGGATGGACTCATTCGGGTCTTCCTCAATGCTACGCTCTACAGCAGCAATAGCTTCTTCTGTACGCACCGTACAGCGTCTCTGGGGATGCGAGTTATCAATAACAGTAAACGTGGTGCGAAAACGTTCCATGGTTAATCGAATTAACTGCTCTGATGGACGATTTTGTCGACGATAAAATGGACGTAGTGCGCGATACGTTTTCCGCACAGAACCATTATTTTCGAAATAAAATTGCACTATTTGCAAGCGTTGTTCAGCCGTGAGTCTATTCATGATGAATTGCCAAACCAAACTGAGAATAAATCACTTGACAGCTGTTAAATCGGTCGCCATCTTGAAAAGTAATGCCAACTTAAAGTTCTATACCTCTATAAAAAACACCCTTTAAAAGCAAAGTTTTGTTGTCTAGTTAACAGCACTTTACTTGTATATAGAATTACCACCAAAAAATCAAAAAGTATAGAAGTAAAAAACAAAAACACTTTACCTTATACTCTCAAGGTTACTTTGATGGTCGATGAGAAGGTCACACGACGACAAAAAGCAAAAAAAGCACAGTTCCAAAATCCGGCTCGAAGGACCAAATGATAATTCGTGGACTGTATGGATGTCGATGGTGGCGAAGATGCTGTTGTGGTGGTTTGTGGTTGTGGCGACTCCTCGGAATAAAATTTTAAGTATTTTGCACTGTCTGGCACTAATAAAAAAAACGAAAAAAATCGGAAATAACAATTCGTTCGAAATGTATATAAAATCAACACTTTCCTTCTTTTCTGTTGACACACGAACACGCAAAAAAAAACTTTAGCTTAAAATGTTAATTAAAATACTCGAGCTGGTTAAGTTAATTAATTTCCCAAGGGTTTTAATCACAATTTATTTCGTTTTTCTAACTTCAAATATTTTCACTGTGAAACACAATAAAATTTCGGGTTTTTTTTATTTTTATCAATATCAACTTATGCTGGTTACAAAAAATAAAATTTATTGTACAAATTTTAAAATCATGCTTGTGGATGTCACAAATTAGAATAATATTTTTCTCAACTTAAACAAGAAAGAAGCCTAAAATAAACAGGATTATAGAGATTATAGTTAGATATATAGATAGAGATCCTGTATTGGATGTTACTTGTCTTCTAGATGATCGCCGGAGATGGGATTTTGCAATCAACGGAACTAAACACAGGGTTTTTTTAAAATGTGTGTAACTTTTTCACCTATTGGTCCGAGCAAAAATTTTCCAAAGGATATTAGATAGCTATTTCTTCAATCTTTCCAAATTTTTTTTTTAATTTTTTAAAAAAAAATTTTTATTTTTTTTTAAATTAATTTTTTATTTAATTTTTTTTTTCAAAATGGACCCTTTTTTTATACAATTTCCTTTAAGGCCTTTATAATCGCTTAATGGGATGCGATTTTTTAATCGCAAAAAATTATTTTTTAATTCAGAATAAGATTTTTCAATATTATTTCAATATTTTATGATAAAATTGAGTTACTAGAGCTTCAGTTTCGCACGCTAAAGATTTTCCCTTCTTCTCGTTTGGAAGTGTATGAATCGCATGCTCAGCAACCAAGTTTTTAGCAATTCTTGCTTTTCGTTGAGACATTCCAAACTCGGTCATTATTTTTGAACAACTCAATGACGATGGGGCAAGAGTAAGAAGTTGAATTCTTTCAGATCTACTCTGTGACGTTTTCTACTTCTTTTTTATTTGTTCAAGAACTTCTACTGCATCCTTATGATGTTGATTTTGGCACTCATTATTAGGTCTTATAGATTCTACTGAAAAGTTAAAACAACCATCATCTCCTGCAGAACTGTCATCATTTTCATTAATGTGTCCAACATTCCCATCATTTTCCTGCAAGATCCACAAATTAGCAAAGGTTTTGAAAGCGTTGGGAATTTTTTCAATAAGTTGTCGGAAATATTTCGCCTATCTGATGATCTGTGCTTCTTTTTGTTTAAGGGATTACAACAAAAAGAAGTCAACATTTCCTTTTTGGAAGCGGAAGCCATTGTGAAGATTAATTATGTAAGTAATTAGTAAATATCGCACGTCCAAACTTTAACACTGTTTATAAAAAACTAATTTCCGAATGTCCTTAGAATGCAAATACTTTTTTAAGATCATTTAGGTAGTACGTTTTCATGCCAAATATTGAAAAATCTTATTCTTGAATGAAAAAATAATTTTTTGATAGATATCCCACTCGCATCCCATTAAGCGATTAATCTTAATCTTCCAAATCGGAAGACATCGATTTTAAGAATTGGGTCACTTGACACGAAATTCCCCATATAGAAGACTGGTTAAGCGCTATGTAACAGCATTTAACCAGTTTTGTTCGTTTCGCCGTTTGACATCATCATTTAGAGATCTTGGACGAACTCCGGAATATTTTTATTGCTTAGCATTTCTTTTTTATGGTTTAAAGTACTTTTCAGCTAGAGCGTCTATGTTGTTTTCAACTTTAACTGTAATTTTATACATTTAATTTTTTTCACAAATTGCAGGAAAATATTTCACAAAAAAATTTAAAAGGATTTCTTCGCAACTAGAGCTTGAATGCTAAAAAAAGTTTTTAGTTTAGAATTCAAAAAATTCTTAAGCCAAAACAAAATTTGATAAATGAAGATATTTGATTTTAAGATTTTTTTTAACAACTTGGGTTTTCAATTAGTTAGTTGCTATTATGAGAAGTTGTTTTATTTACAATTCCTTACTAATTTTTATTTATTTATTGATTAACTCCAGTACAACAAGCATTTAATCTTATTTAATAGTTATTGAATTTAAAATATTTGAGAAATATTATGTATCCACTTACGCTCGCCACTGTGTATCTCTTAACATCCAAAAATTCTGTAATCGTAATTTAGAACTGATAATAATTATATTTAAGTGTAAGATTTTTTCCATAATTCGCGAAATGCTGCTTCTTAGTAATATTATTTAATGATGGCGTTTTGCTTAAGATTTTAATGTGACAAAATCTGTCTTCGTTGCTCAAGTACAACTTCTTGCTACTTTCAGGTTTTAGTAGAAGGCGCAGTTCAAATGTGGATTTTTATCGAAGCACGAAATTTGATATTTTTATAAAACTTTTTACTTTTTACTTTAAACAGTTAGAAAGCGAGCTTAATTTTTTAAGCACCAATTCAATGAAAAAAATCTGCAATGCAATCTATTTTAGCCATCTATTTCAAGCCAACGTCCATTACAAATTGTAAAATCATATTTTGACAAAATATTAATGCGTATAAAATAGGAGAAGGAAATCCTTAATTATACGAAATAATATTAGGCGATTTTCTTTATAAATCTTGTACACAATGACACCAAAATTTATGAGTAGTGTGAGTGTAGTCCTATGAGTAGCACTTTCCGACAATGAAACAATGAAAAAATTACAACAAGCATTAAGCTCTGTGCTAGAAAACACTAAGGGCCATTTTTTGAATGCAAGTTTAAACTCGAGATTAAGTTAATCTCCAGTTAAACTCCGTTTTCAGTTTTTGAGTTTACTTAATCTTGAGTTTAACCTTACGGTTAAGCAGTTCATCTCAAGTTTAAACCACCAACGTAGCTGGAGATTAACTATGAAAAGTAGTTGACAAATTTTATTTTAAGAAAGCTTTTAAGTGAGGGGAAGCCGAATAAGACAAATATTTAAGTGACTATGAATTATATAAAACACAAATTGACAACAGACAGTCTTAATTTATTTATTATTTTAAGAAAATATTTCTTTTACATATCAGATCAATAGTATTCAGCTTTTGTTTGTTTTTGTTTATTTGTTTTTGTTCTATACAAAAGCAAATTGTTGTGAAACACTTTGAAATTTTTGCTTATAAGAGTAGCAGGTCTACAAGGTTAATCTCCAGTTAAATTCCCATTCAAAAAATGAAAACTCAGTTAACTGAAGATTAAATTTAACTGGAGATTAACTTAATCTCTAGTTTAAACTTGCATTCAAAAAGTGGCCCTAAGAAGTTGAGTAAAATAAAAACATCATTTACTAACAGGGATATCCACTATACAGCTAGACATGACCGCTGATAGGAAAAATAAAACCTGTAGAATTGCAGTTAAAGTAAAAAAACTAAATTAGCCAAAAAGTAAAAAGTTTTAGAATTAAACTGCAAAAACGACAAAATTATGAGGATGTATTAGCAGTGAAAACATCGCCATTATTCAGCGCTTTTCAAATAAAGAGAATCGTATCATCGTAAATGCTTCATAATATGTATATAAGAAATACAGTCTACAAAGGAATGCTAAGAATATATTAAAAATTTTTGTATTTATAAAGCAGTTTATACATATTTTTTTTTGTAAATTTATTGGATTCTAAATATTTATGAGACTCAAATAGTATATCTATAAATTAATATTACACAAAATGTAAATAAGTGTAATATCACCGCTCCATTAAATATAGATCTCCAAATTAGTATTACCTTCGCAAACATAACTAAAATGTTTTATAGATTATAATAATCAAAAGTAATAATTTTATTTTTACCACATCATAACTACAATTAGATCTGCGGTGTTGGCTCTTTATTGGTTACAGCCCAACATGTTGCCTTTTAAGTATTGCAGTTAGAGTTAATGACCTTATATATTGGCATTCAATTTAAAACACAAGGTCGTCCTCTTCGGCGGAGCATTCTCCTCCACTAGAACGACATGGCCGAGCCAGCTCAGCGGCTAGATGATAATACACTGCATAACGTCTCTGCCGTTGAGGAGCTCACACCGCTCACTCTTGGATCGGATGCGGAAATGATCGCTCGTATTAGACCGAATACTCTCAAAGCTGCTGCATTAGTGCTCAATAGAGTCCATGCCCCTATGCCATAAAGAAGCACGGGGAGGATGAGCGTCTTGTAGAGTATTAGTTTTGTCGTACGAGAGAGGTCTCTGCTACTCAATTGCCTATTGAGACCATAGTAGCACCTGTTGGCAAGAGTGATACTGCGCTTGATCTCCAGACTGACATCATTTTTGGTGGTAACGGCGGAGCCAAGATAAATTCCTTGACTATATCGAAATTTGAGAAAAATCACGATCCCTTATGGGGCCAACGAAGGCTGCATTACAGTCGACAGAAAGATGGTGTGTGTCGACTTGTTTTTCATGGGTCTTTTCCAGGATTCGACGTAGTGTGAAAATCTGGTAATTGGTGGACTTGCCTGGTCTGAAGGCGCACTGATAAGGTCCAATCAGTGTTTTGACGAGCAGCTTCAGTCGTTCATACAATACGCCTGTAACAACTTTATGCCCCTGTAGTTGGCGCATACCGTAGGGTCTCCCTTTTTAGGACAGGACAGAGGATACCGGGGTTCCAAATGTTGGGCATACTTTTCTCTAGCCATATTTTGTATATAAGCTGGTGCTTGCGCCCTACCAACTCATTACATCCGGTCGTAAACAATTCAGCGGGGAGACCATCAGGACCTTCAACTTTATTGTGTTTAAGTCGCATAATCGCGACTTTCACCTCTTCATGGCTAGGCTGAAGAAACTCCACGCCGGCATTATGGATCGAGTTCAGTGCATCATCTCCAAAGGCGGTTTGGTATCGTCATCGCTTTGTAGCAGAGTAGAGAAGTGGTTCCTCCACAACCTCAGCACTTCCTGCGGATCTGTTACCAATTCTCATCTTTGCATATCTATCATCAGGATAGATTAAATTAGAAAACCGTTAAAATATATCCCAGTCCTTACGGTTGAAACAGCTGAAATAACAGGTACATATATTTGTCAATGTAGCACCTGATAGATCAAGTATATAAATTGGTTCGATGAATAACAACTGGCGAAACCCAACTACTGCCTGTTTTTAAATTGTTTAATGAGGTGAGAATATTTTTTTGTTTCTAACAAGGACTTCTGAACTTTGACATTTGACAACGGCCGTCTTCTAATCTAAATCTGTTAACTTAATTGTTATTTATATCACTATAGACGACCATCGAAAATGACGCTCATTTAGTGGCCTCTGGAGAAGTTAGCAACGGAGTTTAATTTTAAACGAAATATTATTTTTAGCAATGAGGTCCATTTCTGGCTGAATAGGTGCGTGAATAAAAAAAATTGTTGAATTTGTGACGATACCAAGAGTTTATGCAAGAGTTTATTAATTTCAACAACTAATCCTATTTAAACTTTTATGAGTTTAGTTTTTTTTTTATGACTTTAGTTTAGATTTTCAGGCATAATAATATACAGTTCAGCTGCTTATCTAATATTGATTTGACAGCTTGTAAACAAAACAGCTTGTTGTTTCAACAACATAGTTTTAATATTGTTTTTTTTTTTTTCGTTGTTGACATTTGAGTTGTCAAACAACAACAGAAAGTGTTCGGTTAATTGTAATATGCTCACTAAACACACTTATGACAAGCTGCATTTTAAGTTTTACTCAATATTATAACAACTTACGTATTTATTGCGCAATTATTAATTGAAACTTTATATGAAATATTGAGCTCAATTATGGCGTTTATTGCAATTTACGCAATAAAGTTGCATATTAGGGTGGTTTTATCTCATAGGGTAAAAAAAACATGTCCGAATTTTTTTGGGGGCACCCCTCTAAAATGTTTCTTTCTGTCAGATTTCAGGATTGTCAAACTTTGAGCACAATTGGAGGATGTAAACCCGTGCCACTGGGGCCTCAAAGTTTTGAAAATCTCGATTTTTTGGCAGTTTTACGACTTCGGCGATCCATATCTCTTGAACGGCTAAAGCTATTTGCCCGTGTCATACATCAAATTAAAGGCCATACTGTTTATAATATTCTGTATTCTACACAATAAATACGCAACTAGTACTGAAACCTAAGAATAGAGCCAATGTCCCTAAAAACGTGACTAAAACCTGAGAGCGTTATTTGTATTATTATTGGTTATTTGTATTATTATTGGTTATTATTGACAAATACTTGTACTTTGGAATCTCATTTCATTTAAATATGTTTGCTGTGGCATACCGTTAATTTTAGACCCACATACTGTAGCACTGGCGACCCCAAGCAGGTAAAACCAAACTAGTAGCTACTAACACGTACACTCTGACATTAGTGTCATTATGTGTCATTTCTTCTAGTGAACATTTTTATTTCTCGTAAAAGTGATGAAATTCATAGCAAAAGGTCTCCCTGCCCTAATTACAAGTGAGACTTATCTGTTGTTCAAAAGATTAAACATTTACACCGAATTTCTGGAAAAAGATCCTGCAACTTGGCCGCAGAACATCAACTACCAGGAGGGGCAAAGGATGGTAAACAACTTGAAAGTTGTGAACGACATGGCAGAGCGAGGAGTTAAGCTCATCACAGATTACAACCAATTACTTACAAAGGAGGAGGAAAAAAATAATACGTTCTCCAAGTAGCCAGCAGATGCCGTCAGCTGTATCCAGATAGCTCCAAAACCACATTATGTCGGTCCCTTGAATAAATTTAAATAAGAATAAAATGAAAAAGACATTTATTATACTTCGCTCTTAGGGGTACCTAGTCACGTTTTTAGGGAAATTGGGTTCATTATCTCGAATTCAGTACTATTTACGTATTTTTTTATTCCATATAAAATATTATAAACAGTATCGACTTCAATTTGATGTATGACGCGGGCAAATGTATTAAACCGTTCTCGAGATATGGGTCGGCAAAGTCGCCAAAATTCCAAAAAATCGAGATTTTCACAACTTTGAGGCCCAAGTGGCACGGGTTAACATATTTCAATCATGCTCAAACTTTGACAATCTTAAAATCTAACAAAATGAAACATTTTTTAAAATCACCCTAGTGCATATCTGAACACCGTATAAGAAGTAATGAGTAACGCAACAAGAAAAAAAATGTGCAGAATAGTGAAGTGAAGCTCTTATAATATTGTGTTTTTCAAAAACTTAGAGCATAATGCAAGTATGTATTATATATAAATTGTCTAACGAAATGCATTTAGAATTGTATAATAAAATAAGGCATATTCAACTACGCAGTAGCGTAGTAGGAAATGTGTTGGTTTATTAGACGTAAGGCAACAGTTCAAACTCCAGGTCAGACATCAGGTAGGTCCCGCCACTCATGTATAAAATTAATACACACAACAGGAATGGTGTGAGAAGCTAGGCCGAAATCCTGACTGAAGGGTTGTAATGGCCAATTATGTATGTATGTATATTCAACTATGAATTTTTCTCCAGCAACATTTTATGTTTTACATATTTAGTGTTGAATATAGTGAAAAGCATGTTAACTGTCTTTACAATTTACGTACATTTGGCGATGGGCAATTTAGAAAAATTCGAGTTTTGCGCATAAACTTCTACTACAGTGACTGCTACAACTATGTATTCTATTGACACCAAGTCGAATAACCTTTTTTAATTTTTGACAGCTGGTAGCGCTATTCGTTACGTTGTACCACAACTACTATTCACCACTTTAGTGATTGAATGAAATAGTAAAGAAAATGAGAAAATTGCTGATAATTAACATTCAGCCTTAGTTTCTATATCACAAAATATAGTTTCATTGTGTTTTCAACAAATTTTCATTTTTGTTTTAAAATTTCTTGTTTCAAACTGTTAACATTAACTCTTAAGCTAGCTCTGTTTCCAAATAAAATTTCTATTTTCACAAATTATAGCTCTTCACCATAACGCTCACAGTCTGTACTTCTATACATTTAAGAATTCCATGTCAATTAGGTGTGTTATGTCATCAGAATTGTGTGTCTATCCAGATATATTTTTACTTTTAGTAGTGCTCAATTGATACCTGACTCGTTAGGATCCATAAACTGTTATGGGTAATAGTGCGTGTCCAACAGATGATAAGTGGCGTCGTAGACAAAGTCGCTAAAAAGTTTAAAACTTGTACGTACACTTCCTCAAGTTGAATATAATTTTAATTGCAAATTTATTTGTTTCTTGTATTTTCATACCTTCTTCATATTTTTATTTGTTTAAAAATCTTAAATATATTTTTATATATTATTAGTATAAAAATGTTTTTGGTTGCATTCATATTAGGGATTTAATAAATATTATAGAAAAAACAATGTCTTCTTACTTCATTAATGCAAATTATGTAGCACTTGTATTTACATTCACATATAAATATAAAAACGAAATTACATTAAATTTAAATAATGAATTATTAAATTATTAGAGTCATTAATAATGAACACTAATTATATATAATATTATATATAGAATATGCGAGAAAATAATTGTCCTTTTTCAAACAAGCAATTACATAAAATGCAATTAAATGAAATTATTTCATCTAAAATAAATGCTAAATTTTTTTCTATAAAATCTCCAAAAACTAATTTATATTAAATATTCAAAATAAAAAATGTTTTTATTTTATTTATGTTTTAATTTGTATTTATTGACCACATCATTTCTTCCAACAGGGATGTTCGAATTTTGACAGTTCATAATGACCATATTGATCAAAGTACATACGCTTTCTTAGTTGTCATTTATTTAATCTGTTTTGCCAAATCACCATGAACGACCATAGACAACGCTGATGGAATCTAATTGTCATCGAAAAATCATCCTCAGTGAGAAATCCAATTCTGGATGTATGGGTACGTGAGCAAAAAAATTGTTGAATTTTAAGATACCAGACGATACCAGCACAGATTATCCAAAAGCATATAATACACCGAAAAAATCACCGTTTGGTTTAGACTTTGTGCTGGCAGCGTCATCGCTTAATATTACTTTACGAACGACTTTGGCCAAGCTATCACTGCTTCAGGCTACTATAGCTTCATACGATGATGACGTATGATGATTTAGACACCAATGATGTTTGGTTTCAACAGGACGGCGTTATGTTCCACACAGCTTAGGCTATATTAAATATAAGCCGCAGGAGCGATTTTAGGGCATGGTAATCTCTGTTTAGATTTTGATTTCGTTGGACTTTTTCTTGTGATATTTTCTTAAGTAGCAGGCGAATGCGAATAAGACACTAACTACAGCAACAAACTCAAAACCAACATAATCTATGCTATCGGTCAAACTTAATCTGAATTACGCGCCAGAATCCGGATGTGATCCACGATTCCTGGCATTTGCTCAGAAAAGAAATAAAATTGAAATAACTTTCCGAAATACATGAACTTATCTTTAATATATAATGTACACTCAATTTGTAACATATACATATACTTCCTGATCAATTTAACCCTATGAAGACTACAAAAATGCTAAAAAAGAAAAGAAGTAAAATAATATACATATTACCAGTGGAAAAGCATTTGTTAATGCCAGTACAACAACATAAGGCAAACAACCTTATGGAATTTTATGCACGTTTCTCATTAAAAGTGTTATAGACGGCGAGAGGAGTAGTTTTCCTTTGGAAACATTACAAAAGAGACCTTCTTAATTCAAACCATAGACTGCACTCAAACCACGTTACACTTAACAGCTGAAATTGAAGTCATACTAAAAAACATCTTACAACATCATCAATTTTGCAAAATGAGTTATTTATCCCAACGATCACAAATAAAAGGAAGCCGGATGTATTACATAAATGTACATTATTTAAGAATTGTTGTTAGCATGAAGTCGCCGTAGTTTAGTAGGTAGTGTGTTGCCTTATTAGACGGAAGGCCACGGTTCAAACCCCAGGTCAGACGTCAAAGCGAAAATATGAAAAAATATTTCTTCGGTGACTTCCTGTCAGCAGATTTCTCAAAAATCTGTCGTTCAGAGTCTACGTTAAGCTGTATGTCCCGCCACTCACGTATAAAAATTAAAGCACAAAACATGAGTGGTGTGAGAAACTATGCCGTAATCTTGACTGAAGGGATGTAATGGCCAATTATATTATGTAGTGCTCAATACAATGATGAACTAGCCGTTTCCTACAGGGTATTTGAAAATCTCGAAGAATCTCGGCTTAAACAGAAGAAGGAAACTATAATGAAACACAGAAAATTATTGTTGACGCAAAACTTGGTTTCCAATTCTGTGGATCATATAGGCGAATACAGTGTGGAAGAATTGATGAATGTGAATCGTGTGCTTAAATTTGCCTTCATACTTAAAACCAGCTTAAATAACTCTAAATAGATGGAAGGAAGACCATATTCACCAATTAAAACCAATCAATTTGGTTTTAAAAAAGGAAATTCAACAATTGATGCTCTACTTTATATAGAGCAACAGATTTCTAACAGTATTTCACTTAGAAAACACCTTAAAAAAATTATGGAAAATTGGACCGAATATAATTCAATATATTATAAATTTTATGACGAATAGAATAGAATTGCAGTAAGGATTAGTAAACAGCATTCGGATTTTTCTCGTTTACACAATGGCATACCTCTCAGTAGTTCTGTTCTTAATTGCATATAATAAACTCTTTACTATAATATCGTTACACAAGGAAATCGATTTTACAGCCTTTGCTGATGACTTTAACATTATTATAAGATCATTATTATAATATAAGTGTTTCCCAGGATAGTATTAACACAACTACTTTAATATCAATTACAAGATCTATTGTCTTATCTAAGATTAATTATGCCTTACCTTTTTTCGAGAATGTCCCTAAAACTGTACTGGGAAAGATTAAGATGATCATAAATGCATCTATACCGTTATATTTAGGAGCATTCCGCTCAACCCCAATTAATAACATGCTAGCTGAATCCGGAACTGCACCATTAGAAACTCAAAGAAATTTGTCAAGATTATTTAAATGGTTAGAGAACTATCCATCAACACAACGAATTTGTAAAAACATTAAAAATAGGAGAAAAGCTTAAGTATAAATTCAACGATTTAAAGAACTTTAGAAATTTTTAAAACGCTACAACTACCCACGCAATATCCGGTTTGTTCTAAAAATAAAGGAGAACCACCATAGAATTTCAAAAATAACGTTATATATATGACTCTTGGAAGCTATTCTAAGGATATTACATCACCCTCTCAGTTTAAAGTGTTATTTTGTGAGATGAAGGAACGTCTAAAACACTTTAATTTTATTTATTCTGACGGGTCAAAAAATGACGATGTTGATTGAAAATGAACATGAAATTATAAAATCTTAAATTTTACCAGGCTATTCATCAATATTTTCCTTTTCGAAGTGATTAAATTTGTCAGGGCTAGGCATGGAAAATTTGCAATATGTACAGATTCATTATCTTACATAAAATCAATATTAAATATAAATAAAAATCAATATTATGCCACAAATATTAGGAACGATTATATGCAATCATATCCAAGAATTCATTTAGTTTGGATCCCTAGACACTCCGGCAATCATGGGAATGAATTGGCTGATGTTTTAGAGAAGATACGCTGATCAGACCATTAATTACAACCAAAAATAACAACAAAATGTATATTATTAGGTTCTTGAATAAGTACTTCAAAATGGAAGGTGGAACTTTATTAGCAACATCACCTTGGAGATCGACTCTCCAAATTTAACAATATTTGATTATATTAAAGACTGCCAAGATAAATTGTGTCGATTGGATCGGGTAAAATTAATTAGGCTCATATCCATTCAGAATGTATGTATTCCAATAACTGGGACAATATCCAATCAACATGCCCAAAATTTACTAATTCGCGTCAACAATTCATCAAAAATTCAAATCCAAAGCTGTATTTATCAACCACAACAATAGATAACTTAAATACCATTATTCAATTCCGCAAATTTACTAATACATATTAATAATTTAATTTAACCGATTGGACATTGTGCAAATGTGTAAATAGTATTTTTTAGAATATTTTTCTCATAATTTGAATTTAAACTTTAAACTTAACTTTAAAACTTAAACTTTTAAATTTTAAAGTGTACCTCTTGTTTTTTATTTTTATGTGTTTATATAATTTGTATTAATTTAATCCTAACTGTTGAGCTAAAGCCCATGTTGCTAAAGCCCATGTTGCTAAAGCTCTAGCCTTATATTGTCATATAATTTTAATTATAAGCTAATTTGTAAATAAATAAAAAAATATTATGTGATCTGCGGTACTAATAATGTTTCTTGGTCGAGGCTTGCTTCTAATAGCCGCTGTTGTTTTGTGATATTTTTGATACGATAGTATATTGGACAATTTTTAAGTGCCTGCTAGTACCTGCAATTTCAGAAGTGTTTCATTTTGGTGCATATTTATTATAATTTTACAAAACTTAGGTGTAAAGAAAGATTTCTTTACCCAGAAAATCTTTTTTAAAAACAAAAATATATTTTTTTCTAAGAAAACATGTAAATGTAATGGAATTAATATGAAACCTGTAATCAAGGTAAATTTTTTCATCTCATTAAGAAAATAATAACAAAATATATGGTATGCTAATTGTATGTCCTATATTTTTTGGTCTTTTCAATTGTAATAATAGATGTTACTATATATTTGCTATTTGTTATTAATTGCAGTCAGTAAATTATTTTAAATAGCATGTGGCAAAAAAAAGAACAAAATATTCAACACAAAGTTTTTGGTAAATGAGTGCGCTAATTATAAGATAAGCTCTGTACTTGTTTATTTTCAGTATCTTTTAATTCCGATAGTTTCATTTTTGTAAGGTTTCAGATCGAAGGGATGAAACATACTCAAAGTAGTGCAACTTTCTTCGCTGTATAAACCAAAAATAAATTTCCAATACAACTGAGGGATTTGCGAAGTCAAATTATTTTAAAATATAAACTAACGAATAAATATCTCGTTTAAGTTGTTAAACGAGACTAACACCCATAGCTGCCAGATTTGACGATTTATCGTCATTTTGACGGTTTTTGTGCCAAAAATATCATATGGACGATTTGACGATCTATGGCCTTATTTTGACCTTTGGCCTTTTTTTGGAAATTAAAAATTTACATCATATTCTTTACTTTAGTACATTAAAAGCAACTTTAAGCTTTTGGAGTTATTTGCGAACACCTGTGATGAATTTTCGGTATTTTATACCTTTTTCATTCCTTGAAAGCCAAAAATGACAATCTCTGCACGAAGGGAGTTCCACATACGAATAGTCCGACTAAAGAAAGAATTTTGTCTGTAATGAAGTGTGTGATTCACTGGCCAATCGACTACATACGGATGTGCTCGCCAATAAATTCGAGTGTTATGTAGGAATACATGATTCTCGGGAATACATAAGTCCCCTTATTTCGCTCGAGCAAAATCCGTTGTAATAGCGATAGAACAGTTTAACACAAGCGACATTGCAACGATAATCCAATGCATCAATAGAGTTGGATGCCCTACCGTCATTAACGAGCACTTTTGCCCTCTCCCGTACGCGGTCGAAATGTCTTAAAACTTTCGACGGAAACTTTCTCAGAAAACTGTCGTTCGGAGTCGGCTTTTAACTGTAGGTCCCGCCACTCTTGTATAAAATTAACACACCCAACAAAAGTGGTGTGAGAAACTAGGTCGTAATCCTGACTGAAGTGTTGTAATGACCAATTATATATGTAATATTATTGCTGCGCTTATGTGTCAATAAACAACATTGGAATAGATAGTCTAAATCTTAAACAATTTTGTCCCGAAAATGATATAAAACTTCTCGATTTTTGGAAAAAAAAATTAGAAATGAAAATGACTGATAGTAGTTTTTAATTTCCAGTCTTTATTAAATTTTAAAAAAAATAGTATCACCACATTCTTCAGCTAATGTAGAGAGAGTATTAAGCCAAGTTAATGTAAATTAAACAAAATTCCTTAAAACTTAAACTATATTCCTTAGAAGCAATTTAACCTCTTCAGGAACGATTTTTTTATGGTGACATAAAATGATTAAATTTTGTTTCCTTTTTAAATTAATTAATTTTATTTAAATAGGAATTCAGAAAACAAAAAACAATGAAAATTCACAAAAAGGAATAACGTCTACTTTTGTGACCACTGAGCGTTAATGGTAATTTATGTGTGAAATGATTTCACACATTCACACACTGATATGCCATCAGGCATATATATTCTTCACATTTCGCACAAATGTAGGGAGTTCGTCTTATACAATTTTTGTCCTGACATCTGGATTTTTCAGTTCCTTGTATTTAGGATAATGACCTATACCGTCCAGTCTAATTCCAGGATTAACTTAGTCCAGGTTTTAGAATTTTTAGGTGGTGATGGTAAAACTTATTATATTAAATATTGTAATGTATGTGTAATGTATGTCATGGTATCTAATGTAATATCCCTTTAGGTTTCTTAATTTATTAGAGAGCCTTAGAAACGTAGTTGGCTCTATAGTGTTGGCAAAGTCAATTGCCGAACTGTTTTTGAGAAACAAAGTACAAACTCTTTCTTTTAAGTTAGTCTTATTTCTGATTTTATTTAAACCTTGTCTCAGCTTATATACTATTTTGATTTTGTGTTTTCTTATTCTATTTTTTCTATTCTATGTTATTTAATTGCCCTACTTAAAATTATTCGTTTACAAAAATAGTTTATATTCTACTTATTACGAAATCGATATATATTTATTTACCATGCATTCTAGTGACCCATATCAATTGACACCAGTCACTTAAAATGCAAGTCATATTTTTATTCATATTTGTTTTGTTTATATTTCCATTGTATTTTTATTTTGGTTTGTTGTCTTTAATTTTATGTATGTATACTTGTGTATGCATGTTTATGCACTACAATATATCTGATATTATTTTTATCAAATATTAACGGTTTCTTGATATAATCCAATAAAACAGACTGCCGAAGAATTATTTCAGGTTTTTTTATTTATCTGCCTACGCGTCGGAAATAATATCATCAGTGCAGACAAACGGTAAAATGTTTACTTCTGTTGTTGGAGGATTTGGTAGTCAATAACTTATTATAAAATTTTTTTATTATTATTATAATTATAATTATAAAAAATTAAACGTCCGCATATGTAGCTAAGGGCGTGAAGAGGTTAAAACTTAGCAATTGAACCGCTTAGATTTAAATATTGTACCTGATTTGATTAAAATGTTTAATTCTAATACATGTACCTATATATTTCTAACATACTGTAGTATTGTTTAAGAATTAATACGTTTAAGTTTTAATACTTTTAAGGTCATATATTATTGTGTAAGATTTAATACCTTTAAAGTCATGTTTTTGATGTTTTGCATTCTGCCTTTTTCGCTTTTTTACATTTTTAGTACACATTTAAAGAATAAAACAGGTTAAACAGCAAAAACAAATAGAATACAAATTATGTTATACAGAAAAGAAACGCTCTCACAAGGAAGAAGGCAAGCCAACAAGACGTTTTACGCAGAATTAAAAATTAACAAATTAAAACTTAAAACTTAAAACTAAGAAATTAATAAAACTTAAGATCTATTAATTAAAACTTAACACTAAGTAACAAGCTAAAATTACTGTACTGTGAAGTTATTAAAAAAGTTATTAATCAAATAAATAAACCATTGTAAAATAAATAATTTACTTTAATTTAAATAAAAAACTGAACTCAACAAATTTGTGATGGGGTTGGAAAAGGGTCCGGCCAGGGATAAAATCTTTTTGGAATCGATACACAGCACTTTTGATAAGGTGGTAGAAATTGCCAATAATGTGGAGTACACCAAGCGACAGTATGAAGTCGCAGACGTTAAAGAGGAGTCTTTAAATTTTATTAAAAGAAAAGAGGGATGGAAGAAAAAGCAACAACAACATCAGCAGTATAAAGCAACACAACAACAGCCGAAAAATCAACACATCAGCAGTGTAAGATTTGTGGATACAGTGACCATAGAAGCGAGAACTGTAAGTTTAGAATCTATAAATGTAATCAGTGTAGGCAAAAAGGCCATTTAAAAAATGTGTAAATCGCATAATTTTAATTTTATTGAAAATAATGAATTAAGTTTATTTTCCATTAAAATTTTTGTACATAAAAAACCGTTTGAAATGGAATTAGATACGGGATCGGAAAATAATGTTATTTCTGATGATTTTTATAAAAAAAATTTTAAATTGGAAGAAGTGAACATGTTATTAAAGACATATAATGGTGCAAACATATCTCCAATAGGATCGTGTAACATTGAAGTTGAATATGGCAATAAAGTTTGGGTAATTCCCATATTAGTTATTAAAGACGGTGGTCCTCCGTTATTGGGTAGGAAGTTCTTAAAAATATTTGAAATTGAAATTTGTAGATTAAATTATTCTGGTCAGGCGACATTAGTCCATCGGAAATTATTAGAAAGTTTAGGAATCTGTTTGATGGTGCTTTAGCACTGTTTAGGAAAAGTAAGGCGGTATTGAGAGTGAAAGAAGGAGCCGTTTCAAAATTTTGTAGACCACGTCCATTGCCATTAGCTATTAGGGAACAAGTTAAGTGCGAAATAGATAAATTAGTGAGGTTGAATATATTGCAGACTGTGGAATATTGTGAAAGGGGAACGCCTGTTGTAAAGAAAAATGGTAGCATTAGGATCTGTGGCGATTTCAAAGTAACCCTCAATCCTTATTTATATGTTGAAAAATATCCTTTACCTCGAATTGAGGATATGTTTTCAAAATTACATGGGGGAGGAGTTTTCAAAGCTAGATTTGAACATGGCTTATCAACAAATTGAGTTGGATGAAGATTCCAGGAAATATACTACGATTTCTACATCGAAAGGTTTATTTCAGTATACAAGACTTATTTATGGGTTAGCTTCAGCGCCTGCAATTTTTCAATGAATTATGGATTCTCTTCTAACCGGATTAGATGGCGTTGTAGTCTTTCTGGATGATATTTTAATTAGTGCGCCTAATAGGAAATTACATATTAAACGACTCGAACGAGTTCTTAAAATTTTAGATGATGCTGGTTTTAAATTGTCAGGTGACAAATGCGATTTTTTTCTAAGAGAATAAAATACTTGGGTCATATAATAGACAAAAATAGATTACATATGAATCCCGAAAAGATTCGTGAGATCAATTGTATTCCATATCCTAAAAATATAAAGGAGCTACAGGCATTTTTAGGAGTTGTGAAGTTTTATAGAAGGTTTTTACCTGTTGCACCCTTTATACAGTTTAATTAATATCTTTATTACTGGCTGATAAGTGTTTGGCTCATCTTAACCCAAATTTTAAGACCAAATTGACAGTGGATGCTAGTCCAGTTGGAGTAGGGGCTGTTTTGTCACAAATAGATGAAGGTGGTTTGGAAAAACCGGTAGAATTTGCATCTAGATCCTTAACGGATACAGAAAAACGGTATTCGCATTTGGACCGAGAAGCAGTTGCCATTTTATTCGGTGTTAAGAAATTTCATCATTATTTGTATGGCCGTCAGTTCACATTGGTGATAACCGAAAAAAGGGCATACCATTAATGGCTTCTGGTCGCTTGCAACGCATTGCTTTAATTTTATTCGGATACCAATTTGACATCTGTCATATTAAGTCGAAGGGAAATATTGCAGATTATTTTTCTAGATATCCAAAGGATTGTAACGTGGTTTTGGATGAATTCCCGGAAAATGTTTACCTTAATTATTTACAGAATCTCCACGGCGAGGATACATTTTTAAATTTTAAAATGATTGGTCTAGAAACATCGAAGGATACGTTATTGCAGTAATTTATTAAGTTCATTAAGTTTGGTTGGTCAGAGAAATGTCCGAGTTCCGAATTGTTACCATATTTTTTTTATGGCGAAATGAATTATCGGAAGAGGAAAATTGTTTATTTTGGGGATATCGGGTAATTATAGCTCCACAGTTAATTGCTGAAGTAGTTAAATTTTTACATTCTTCACACATGGGAATAGCGAAAATGGAAGCAATGGCTCGTGAGTGTTGTTGGTGGCCTAGACAGGGTAAACATTTAGAGGAAATTGTAAAATCTTGCGAAGCTTGTTTGATTACGCGTCCAGATCCTAGTCAGCAGGAATTAATTCCGTGGCCAAGATCTAATGAAATGTGGTCTAGGATACATATTTATTTTCTCGTTCCTTTTTGTAAACGTTGGTATTTAGTAGTGGTTGATAGTACTAGCAAGTGGGTTGAGTGTGTCGATATAGGTACCAATACGACAAGTGACTCTGTCATTGCGATCTTGCGGGAGCTTTTTGCTCAGTTTGGATTACCTAAATATGTTGTTTCAGACAACGGCACATCTTTTGTGTCCAATAAGTTTAAATATTTTTTGAAAAGGAATGGTATCGAACAAATTACAACACCTGTGGGACATACTTCCACTAATGGTCAGGCAGAAAATTCCGTTAGGACACTTAAAAGTGCGTTGAAACCTAGCCTGAAAATCGCTAACTTGTCTGAATTTAATAGTGTGTCGTGCAGATTTTCATTTGATTACCGGAATACGATACATTCAAGTACTGAAGTTTCACCAGCTTATTTGATGTTTAATAAAAGGAAATTAAGGACAAGATTAGATCTATTGAACCCTAAAAGGGAAGTTGAAACTAGGAGCCTTAAGTATGTTAACAATTTTGTGAGAAACAAACAGCAGAATCAGGCAAAATATTATAAAGGTTTTAAAAAATCTGTATTTAGGGAAACTGATAATGTTATGATTAAAGATTATTCTGTTCCGGGGAAAGTTTCTTGGACAGGGGCGTAATACTTAAGGTTAGAGGCAGACAAATATATTTAATGAAAACAGTGTCACATAAAATTTGGAAAAGACATGCCAATCAATTGATTTCGTGTAACAAATACTTGGTATCAGAAGTTCTAACTACCGCATCAGATCCATTTCAAAAGTTTAAAATAAATACTGTAACAAAAGATAACAATATTGTTCATGAAAATAAAATTGAAAATAATCAAATTGTTGAAAAAGAAATTGTAAACAATGAAAATCAAATGTTAAGCGAAAATAACAGTAATGAACATAAGACTGTAAAATATAATTTAAGGGAAAGGAAAAAGAAAATCTTATTATTATTATTAGTTATTACTATGTATGGATTAGATCACATAGTATATATTATTATTATGTATTTATATTTTTTCTCGTATCCATGAAATTTGTTTGTTTGTAAAAGCAATGAATTTTAAAAGTAAAGAATTTTAAAAAATAAAACAATGCATGGATGGAGAAACCAATTTATGGAGGGGGTATTGTATTATTAAGAATTAATACGTTTAAGATTTAATACTTTTAAGGTCATATATTATTGTGTAAGATTTAATACCTTTAAAGTCATGTTTTTGTTGTTTTGCATTCTTCCTTGCTCGCTTTTTTACATTTTTAGTACACATTCAAAGAATAAAACAGGTTAAACAGCAAAAACAAATAGAATACAAATTATGTTATACAGAAAAGAAACGCTCTCACAAGGAAGAAGGCAAGCCAACAAGACGTTTTACGCAGAATTAATAATTAACAAATTAAAGCTTAAAACATAAAACTAAGTAACAAGCTGTACTGTGAAGTTATTAAAAAAGTTATTAATTAAATAAATAAACCATTGTAAAATAAATAATTTACTTTAATTTAAATAAAAAACTGAACTCAACTCTGAGTTCACTACACATACAAATATATTGCATACAAACTCGTTTTTAAAGTTTATTGTTAATTTTTTTTAACAACATGTTAATATATGTATTTATTTTTTTTGACGATTTTTTTTTACGATTGCCATGGACGATTTTGACGAATTTTTTTAATATTTGTTGGTTTGACGCTTTATTTATCTGGCAGCTATGTTAACACCTAGAGTAGTTAATAACCATAGCTAAAGTTAAATGTCTTCATATAAACAAAACTTCAAATGAAATGAATATCGCATTTCAGTTGAGTGAATCTTACAAGTTGCAGTATAATAAGCCAAAAATCCTACTCTAAGTTATGCATGGAATTGTAATTGAAATGTATAGTTCTAAATAAATTGTGTACGAGTCGATGCAAAATCAGATTTGGTTCATTGGGTTTGTTTACCCCATATTTGCACACATTTGAATTGAATTAGAGTTGATGTGTTAGTGCAAAAATTATGTCAATAACAATACAACATTGCCAGATATTAACGATGTTAGCATTTAACTAAATATATAATTGGTCAACATCATTGGTCAATACCATGTACATTTATTGACTACATGTACGCGTTCGCAATAAGTAATCCCTTTAATATTTGATTTATTGATTTTTGTAGTTGAATAATGCGATACTAAATTGAATGAAGAAAATATAAAAATTCCTTCTGTAATCAACTTCAATTATATATCAAGCCATTTATTCATTTGTTCAACTTCCGTTACAATGGCAATCAAACACCGTTAAGAATTAATACACAACTATAGTTTATTGCTTTTATTTCTGAAATGTTTTACCATTATTTTTTAATTGGACCATATCAACTATTTAATAATAAGAAATGATTTAAAATAAACTTGCGAGTGATAACATTAGACTAAAGAAAACGAATTTTCTACTTCCAGCTGGAAAGACCTATTTGTTGAACAATATAATTAAATATCGCGCTTTCTGTGTCAGTTTTTTTTTTTTTGGGCTATGATAATAAATATTTAATGTACAAGCTAGATTGTCGAAACCTGAAATAAAATCTAGCACCCTACTATTACTAAGAAGTTTCAATGATTAACCATGTTTCCAATATTGTTATTGCACTTGAAAACAACCCCTTTGTCAATAAAAAAAAAACGTTATAACTTCAAACAAATTATTTATTAAATAAAAACACAATTAACATCAACATATGTATTTTATTACAAAATTATGTAATTAAAAAAATTATAATAAACATACACTGGTTTAAAAACGTCTCTATTTACCAAATTTAAATAAAGTAAAACCGTAAAAGCTCAATTTGTGCTCATAACTAAATACAAACATTTTGTTTAAAAAGTGTAATTTATTTTTTTTATATAAAAAAACTCACAAAACAGTCCGAACAATCTTGTGGAATTTTTTTCACCTGCCTCCGTACACCTAGACTTATTTGAAATCAATTCTAACTTGATCCTTAAGGTATTGTGGCGCCACCAGCCACAACAAAATACCAAACAGTGACTTTGTCGGAATGCCGTTGATGATCTTTTATCTCATGTGTATTGATCTCTTCATAAATTCAAAAAATTTTGTTTATCCATTCATGTAGAAACGTGCCTATTCGATGATGGTAACTTATTGATTCAAATTGCATCCCATTTAACGAACAAACGTCTTTAACATTTGTTATTTAGCTTCAGTTTCCTGGGTCATTTTAATTTTGTCTAGATTCAGACCTAAGTAATGATGCCATATCTCCTGCGCGGACAGCGGTTATGCCAAAGCCATATGAAAAACTGCTGATGTCTTATACTAAGTGTAGATGCGATTGAATATATCCAACCGGAAACACAACTTTATTAAATGAAGCCACCTTTAAGTGTAAAAAATAAGAATAACGTTCGAAGAAAAGGATTAGTGTGCCCTGCTCTTACTGACGTTTCATAATTTTGTCTCCAAATTTTGATACGAGGTTCTAAAACTTTAATTGACAAGGTTAGGTTAGAGGACGTGTACTTGTCAATTAAGACAAGTACAGTACCCGGAGGTCGAATTGACCCATTATACTTAATTGACAATAAACTCACGAATTGAAATGAACAGGCTACATAATTGATCAGGAGTTTGTTATTAAGCTTCTGTATGTAATTTGAAGTCGCCGTAGTCTAGTAGGTAGTGTGATGGCTTATTAAACGAAAGGTCAAGGTTCAAAGCCCAGGTCAGACATCAAAACGAAATATAAAAAAAAAATATTTCTTCGGCGACTTCCTCTCAGCAGATTTCTGGCTAAAACTCTGAGAGTAAAATGGCAATGAGATGTTTCTCAAAAATCTGTCGTTCGTAATCGACTTTAAACTGTAGGTCCCGCCACTCATGTATAACATTAACACACAACATGAATGGTATGAGAAGCTAGGTCGTAATCCTGGCTGAAGGGTTGTAATGGCCAATTATGTATGTAATTTGGGGCTGGAAGAGTTAATACAAGTCTTTGGCTATACATCGACCTCTGTCATATTAAATTGTACGTATGACTTTAGTTTAGTGTACCTCCGTTGTTATACCTAAAATCATAAGTATCTCAATCAAAGAATATCTTTCATTTAAACATTATGTCACAATTCATAAAATAACTGACAGATTTTTAAAACCTCACACTTAAATATTTTGCATCATCATTAAATAATTTGCATCATCTCAGATAAAAAATTTCTCTTGGCATTGAGTTACCTATACAAACATTTAGAGTGCCGCAAAGTAACCAAAATATTCATTTAAAAGTTGTTGCCGTAAAGTATCTTCATAAACATATGTACATGCATTTTGGGTTTCCCAAATTATTTCAGCGCCTGTAGTTGTAAAAATTTAAATGTAGTTTCAATAGTAAACAATTTGCACGTATGAGTTTTAAACTTCGTAGGTAAAAATTGGTTTTTTACAATATAGTATTAAATATTACCCCTGTTAAATTTTTAGTGCATATTGTATCAATATTCCTCTGAAATTATATATTCACCTCACGCAGAAATACATATGTATGTACATATATATGTTCGATCAACTTACATTGCCACAATTTGTCCACAATAATGGTATGTAATGTACATTTATGTACGTGTGAAACGGTTCACATATGTTTGTATGTTATCCTATCTCGCTTCAACCAGTCACACATTATTTGCTTCGTTTACAAAAATTTACCACACAATTTTCAAACAAAGAAGGCTTTGAGTAAATCAGCCGCACAGTGACCATTTTTTGCTTCTTTTGTACATATGCCAACGATAATTATAATTGACATATGATGTAAAACATAAAATCTAAAAAAGATTTGAGAAGCAATTCGTTAGCCTCATTCGCAAATGGGTTAAGTCCCTTTTTTCAAATTTTACAGGAGACACAAAAAACATTGCGGCTTCTTCAGTTTTTAAAATTTGTAAACTTTTTAAACGCAATTATTTTTACAAAACAGCTCTCTTTAAATGACCTAGATCAAAAATTAACAATAATTAATAATTAATATTCGTGGAGTTAGCACGTGCTGTTAATATATTTCGTAGTTTTATGGACTTAGCGTTTTTGCAAACCACAAAATTACAACAACCTTAAACTACATACTGACATTTTGTTTGTCGTAAAATATGTATTTGGTATAGTGTTATCGCTTTACATTAAAATATTATATACATCCAAATATTTTCTCAGTATTGGTATCTAGTTACACTGGCATCTGATTTGAGTCGTGTTGGTTTTTTTAGTTAACAAAATAAATTTATCGTTAACAGGTAGTGTGGTAGCTTATGAGATGTGAGACCTCTGTTCAAATCCTCGGTCAGACATCTCCTACAAAAATATGAAAAAATATTTCTTCGCCAACTGCCTCTCCGCTGACGTCTAGCAAGACCTTTGAGAGTAAATCTGTGGAAATATGGAAACTAAGGCATTTTGCGCATTACAAAAGCGAAGGCGCTTAAATGTGTATAATCCGTTTGAAAGAATTTTGTTTTTTTAATGTTATGTACTTTTACTTTTTAGCTTAAGTTTTTTGAATCAATAATGCATTGATCAAAACAACTTATGTACACATAGTTTTGTTTACATATTCAGATTTTCCATCCATCATATAACGGTATCGCTTAACTTCACTTAAGCTGTATAAATGTTAACCTTAAAAAGTAGTCATTATTTTCAAACAACTTATGTTTACTTAAAACTACACAACATACACTTTTATTTAAACAGAAGCGCTTAAGTAGAAAAGGCGTAATATCTTCTGAATTCAACAATATTTTTTTTAAAATAATCATCCTTCTTCTCTAATAAACATGTTACTAATAATATTAATTCATAAATTATTCGCAAAAATCAGGCAGAATAAAAATTACACAAAATTGATGATATCTCAAAACATCAGTTTTCGACTTAAGCTACTCTTCCATATTGCCACAGAAATAAAATGACCATAAAAAGCTTCTAAAAATTTGCCGTTTGGAGTCGATTTTAAGCTTTAGGTCCTACCTACTCATGTTTAAAATTAACAATCACATCATAAGTAGTGTGAGAAGCTATATATGTATGTCGTAATCATGTCTGAAAAGTTTTTATGACTAAGTACATTTGTATGTTATAGTATAATCAATTCACAAATGTGTAGAATTTTTAAGCAACACGGATCTCTGGAACTTTATTGCAATCATGTACTGAGACAACCAAATATTGAAAATGGAAGTTGATCGGCTATGCTATCAGTAGTAACATCGATTTTACCACATGTATGGGACTACAGTAATATCCTTAAGGGTCAAGATTCTCAAGAATCAGAGCTCAACCACAGATTATAAATAACAGTTTTATGTCTTACCCTTTTTATCTTTTTCTAAATCTATTTATTTATTGTTTCTAAATCTTCCACTGTGCAATGCTGTGGCTTAACTGTTTGAGAATTTTGTGGTACATTTCCCGATAAATGCGTACGTATGTCTACAGCACAGGTGTCTCGTAACATTTGTTTTAGTAACGTAAAATGGGGAAGCAAACAGGCATACCTAACCTAGAAAAAATATGGTAATGGATTTTTAAATATGTACGTTCGCATGTTCTTCCCTTTTACTGCGCTGTATTGTTTTACTTAGGCTGCATAGATTTTAAATACGTGAGAATTGGTTGCCAACAAAATTAATTTCTTATATCTTCTTATGAAATGAAACTAATTCTAGCTTAAATTTTGACTTCAATGTTGTGAGAAGTAATAAGAATATTTTTTTTTTAAATTTTGTGTTCAGAAATTCACTGTAAAATGGTCAAAAGTTTTGATAAAAAAAAATTTATAATAGCAGAGGTTTCGTTGTTGTAACCAGTTTTCTACCGAAGAGTTTTTTAAAAAAGTTTATACATTGGTCGAAGTGCTCATACAACAGATGTAGAAAAGAATCTGCTTTGAAACTTAAAAGTAAAGGAAAAATACTTGAACCACGATGAGCCCCAAAATTAGTGTAGCGATGATCCTTTAAGGTTGAACGAAAGAAAAATTAAATTGTTTATGTCAGATGAAAAATCATATGCATACCCGACGAAAGGACGATTAAGCATGATGACGAGCCATTAATGATTTGGTGGTAAATCTGCTAGTCTGAAGTTGTTTCCATAATATGGATATTCTACAGAACAATGTATATCCGAACCTAAACCCTATCGAAAAAAAACTTTTAAGAATTAAATAGTTTGTTATCAACTTTGAAGTCGCCGTGGTCTACTAGGTAGTGTGTTGGCTTATTAGACGAAAAGCCAGGGTTCCAGCCCCAGCCCAGACATCAGAATAGAATACAAAAAGTATTTACTCCGAGAGTAAATAAAATGTTCATGAAAAGTTTCTCAAAAATCTGTCGTTCGGAGTCGACTTTTAAACTGTAGGTCCCGCCACTCATGGATAAAATTAACATACACAACATCATGGTGTGAGAAACTACCCTGTCGTACACTCAGTTGACTTTAAATTAACTTAAAACCAACTATTTCTCAAGCAATGGTGGTTGACACTTGGATTACTTTTAATTGGAAATGACTAACTATTTTAACATTGCGATGTCCTAGGAAGTAGTAAATTGTCCGACTCTGCATTACTTTTAAATTAATTTAAAGCTAGTTACTTAGCAGTTAACTTAAAGTAAACCTATTTGTAGCTAGCTATAAACTTACTACTTTTAATTAGCTTTAAGCTAGTTTTTTTAAACTGACTATAAGTTAGCTAAATTTCAGTGAATGAAAAGTCAGTTCTTTACACGTTGGCTTTAAACTAATATAATATATATAATAAGCTATCATATTAATTATTCGAAATGAACAGTTTTTTAAAATTTATATTTTAATAGAAAACAAAAGTTTATTCATGTAAAATGAAAATAAATAAATTAATAAAATAAATAAATAAAAAAATTAATAAATAAAATAAATTCATTTAAATACATCACAAGTAATATTTTGCACATTTGTTGGTAAAAAAAGATAAAAAGATTTTTAAATATAACATTTTCAAATATTTTAATTTTTTTGATTTGCGTTCTTTATTTTAATGCACTTAGCATGAATACAACGATTTTTTATATTATTTTAAGGCGCTGCGCAGCTCAGTTTCCACATCCTGAGAGCCGAGTGATCGACAGGCATCTGTTTAAAAAATATGTATATAAATTTTTACATGCTTTAAGACTTGGTTAAAACTTATATTTTCAAATTAGCACTTACTTGTTAAGGCGTCATAAAAAGCAGCAAAGTCTTTTAAATGCTTTTTACCGTGAACACCATCCAAGTTTATGTCCATACACAAATTTGGTCACATAATTTCCGTAAGCTTTTTTGGCAAGCGGCCCTTTATTATTGTTTCACTTCACTTCAAATAAAAACACTTCAAACCTTGCGAATTTATGTATTTTTTAATTTAGTGTATTTTTTTTAAATTATTTTACGCAAACAATAAATTTTTAGCCAAAAATATGAAGCGAAATGATGACACGCGGTATTGTTTATTAATCAAACGTCTAAGACGTTAGTTACCTATATCCGTATAAAAAAAATTGAAGGTCACGCGTTTTCGTTTACTGTTCTTGAAAAATCTTCATAAACTCTTTATCGAATACACAATAAAAGAAAGTCTGGAGCAAATATGAATAAAATATATGTACATACAGATGATCACAGTGCAATTGCACCACTTCCAACGCCCATTTACTGTCTTGAAGTTGAAGGAATGTTTGCTAGCTTTATAGTTAGAGCTCTAACTCCCTGGACTTACCATATACAAATTTGTTTATTTCTCTTGTTTAACCCAGAAACAGTTGGGTGCACACCTAGTCTAGCGGGTAGTGTGCTAGGCTATTTGTGTGAGGATTGTGGGTTCGATTCCCAACAGAGATTCTGGTCTGAGACACTCACTTAACATACTACCATAAAAAGAAATGCAGAAACTTCTAATCGCACTAACAATGAAGCTAGTGAGCAGACCCATTTTAAAAAGAAAATTGTCACAAAACAGGTTCATATAAACGAAATTTTTTAAAGTAAATTTAAAGTCAGAAGTACAATTTTTCATATTTATAAGTGTTATCCATATATCGAAATAATTTCAGTACATTCTGAAACAAAAATCAAGGTTGAATAAGTTTCAGTGCTACTTATCGGGGGAATACTGTATTTATTGTTTTGTTTGAAAATTATTGAAATTTGTAAGTATTTATCTATTGTTATAATATTTCATGACCTTGATA